>OZ030013.1:98361457-100761457 GCA_964023405.1 Apodemus agrarius | reverse complement strand
TCTGAAGTCTTTCTGCCACCTGCTTCCTGCTACCTTCCTTTCATTCTACCATTCATATCAGCATCAGAGTGGTCTTATCAGCCCTCAAAATGATGTAGTGACTCTTCCTTACAAGAGCCCCAATTAACAAATATATATATGGGGTACTTGGAATAGAAAAATCACTAGGTAAGTGTAATTAATACATATGTCTTGAGCCTAGTATTTAGGACGCTGAAGCAGGAGGACCATGACTTAGCCTTGAGTACACATGACATTGCTCCTGGGTGCTGCTGCTGCTGCTGCTGTTTTCATTTATTTGTAGGGAGTGTGTCATGTTTCCTGTGTGTAGATGAGAGGACACCTTGTGGGAGTCAGCTCTCTCCTTCTACCAAGTATGTTCTAAGATGAAACTCAAGTCATCAGCATTCAGTCAAGTGCCTGGACCCACATAACCATCCTACTAGTCCCATTATTCCATATTTAGGCATGTTCCCTCCACTACACCAGAGTGGGGTAGGAAGGGGTAGAGGGAGAGGGAAAAGAAGCAGGGGAGGAGGAGGGAGACTATGGGATCAGTTTCCTAATTTTTTTTCATTAAAAATCCAAGCCCCAAGATTTTCAGATTCTCTGGGTTCACAGGTTATAATGTATGACAGTCAACATATGACATATACATATCATAGAGAATTCAAAGTAGTCTATTCAGTTTTACTAAGAGCTTAATCAAAACTTCTGGCTGGGCATGACAGTTCATGCCTCTAATCTCAGCACTTTAGAGGCAGAGGCTGACAGATTTCTGTAACCTCAAGGACATCCTGGTCTACATAGTGAGGTCCAAGCTAGCCATAGCTACTTAGTGAGATGCTGTCAAAATCAATCCGAAACAAAAACAAAAAATAAATAAGTAAAAAAAATATAGAAAGAATAAATAAATAAATAAATAAATAAATAAATAAATAAAACATTTGGCAGGCTGTAACACCCTATAATGGTATATATCATAAAACAGAATTTGGGGCTCTGAACACACTCATCTCAAATTTCCATGATGGGCACCTTTCTGACATTCACAACGTGCACAGTTCTGCTCCTTCTTGTCTCATTCCAAATCTGTTTAAATTCTGACACAGAAAAAAATATACATCACAGTAAGAAAATCTCAGATGCATGTGAGAGATAGCCTTCCCCACATCCTTAAACTATTCACAGAGATTTGGCTTTTCTTACCTCTGGGCTGCCAATGCAGCCCTTCTTCATAAGCTACGAGCTCCCTTGGCTTATCCCCCTCGCTCTTTATTAGCACTTAGAAAAAGTTGCATTAATATTCAGTAGTTAAAATGTGTCACCCTACATTTTAGATAATTTCCAGTGTGGGAATACATTTTCTTGAACATATTCCCCGAAGGTGAATGGCTCTAATAACATGGTATCTGTGAAGATGGCAAATAAAATGGCTTATAGAGTTCTGCGTTGGCAAACAATTGAAGCAGCTTTTCTTTACAGACAAATGTTAACCCTGCTCATTTGAGTTGACTGAGACTGGTTCATTTCTCTTTGTATAAGTATTGACAATTCTTTGAGTCCTATTGACTTTGGGCTCCCAGGTCCTCTCTTGAAAGCTGTATGAGCTGATACTTTAGTAAAGAGCAGGATGAATACAGACAAATAAATGTCTGTATTCAGGCAAAAGTTCTCAGATAAAAGAAATGCAGACGGGCCGGAAAGATGGCTCAGTGGTAAAAAGCACTGGCTACTCTTGCAAAGGACCTGGATTTAAGTTTGAGTATCCACATGGCAGCTTACAACCACCTTTAACTCAAGTTCGGGGGATTCTGACATCCTCACCTGGTCTCTGCAGACACTCATGTTCATGATGTACATATAGACATACAGGCAAACATTCACACCTGCAAAACTAAAAATAAATAAATAAATAAATAAATAAACCTTTAAAAAAAATGAGGCAGGTAGTGGTGGTGCACACCTTTAATCCCAGCATTCTGGAGATACAGGCTGGAGGATCTCTAAATTCAAGGCCAACCTGGTCTACAGAGTGAGTTACAGGACATCCAGTGCTACACAGAGAACCCATGTCTCAAAAAACTGAAAAGAAAAAGAAAAAAAGGAAGGAAGGAAGGAAGGAAGGAAGGAAGGAAGAAAAAAAGAAAAAAAGAAAGAAAAGAGGAGTGTCAAATGAATCTGTTTAACTTTCTCTCTTTCTTACAGAGGCAGAGGTAAAGTTGGCTTCTTTATTAATTTTTGTAATAGCAACCTGAAGTATCAGAAGAGTAAACTTGCTCGAGTGAGAAAAAGAGCTACTAGAAGCCAGAAGAGCAGACAAGCAGTTGGAGGGCCAGCTGGGACTATAATCCAATAGAAAGTTTTTCTTCCCAGGGTGCTAGAGAGCATGGCAGAACACCCTGCAATTCCAAGCTAGGACCAGACACAAAATTGCTATGATAAAGTTCAACCAGTCACACACAAGGTTCATGATTGACTCTCCCCTAGAAACTGTTCACAATCAAGCAGATCATTCTCTTCCTTAAAAACACCATGTTGGAGGATTTGAGCCTAAATAGGAGCTACTTCCCCAGGTAGAGAGGCAGAACATAAATACTTCTACACAAATGGATTTAAATCTAAATCTCATTCTGTTTACTTTAAATTCAAGGATTCCATCATATTAAGATTCTGGACATATTCTCAGAATCCTTACTGAGCCAAGTCTGTAGTGGTATGGGTGTTGTCTGCAAGAGCCCCTGTCAAAATGTGTGTAATAAATTCTAGAACAAAGAATTCTCATTAAATGAATGATACCATTAAATAATTGCAACCAGTGAGTGCCTGGAACCCTGTACAATACAACAGAAAAGGCAGATACACATCAGGAAACAAAGCCATCACAGGTTCAGAGTTTTCCCCAGATCTAATTTTAAAGACTTGAAGGCAGGCTCACTCCAAGGAGATATATAATGAGCACAGGCTGGTGTGTTTTCTGCTGATGAGCACAGACATGTGAACAGCTGATACCATCTTTTCTGTGTGCGCAGGGCACCAGGGATATAGTTATACGTTTCAGCTCCAAATTTCAATACCCAGCCTGTTTTATAATGCAACGCTAGGTCATTGCCCTTGCACCTGGCTAAATACCCTAAGTGGTTTAATTCTACCTTTACTTGTCGTCTTACTTAGAAGAATTCGAAGGAAATGTATTCTGCCTTCCAGAAAATGCATTCCATATGACAGCCCCTCAAGAAATGAATACAGGGGGGAAGTAATAAAAGTATTGCTGGAATAGTGTCAGAAATATTTAATTGAAAAAAGTCTTCAGCCTGAGCATGCTGAGTGTGCATGTTGAAATTTGGTGAGCAAAGCTAGCGGTGCAGTTTTAGTTGCCTTCTACGGAGACTCTGTGAGCCTCGGGCAGTGAGCCTGTGCAAGGGTCATTCTCGGGAAGGTTTTATTGAATCCCCATTTTATCCGATCTCAAAACCCCAGAGACAGTCACAGAGAGAATGGCATCTATTCAATTCTAGAGTCTGACATTGCCACTTGTTTTTAAAACTCAGTGAGTCCCTAAACAGAACCAGACACATATTTTGTAAGGCCATGTACAAAAAAAAAAAAAAAAAAAAAAAAAATTAAGTTATCAAGAACCGCAAGGTGGCAGAAGTAGAATTCTTGCCAAGCACAGAATTCTAAGCAAAGGGTTTCCATTTCTATGAACACTTCCCCTTCTCACAGATATGTTACTCAGGTTCCAAAAATAAATCAGTTTCATATGCCATATACTGGTTACAATTCTCTCTATATATTCAACATGATTCATATAGACTAGATTCAACTAAATTTCATATGGACATTGCATGTACATGAATGTGTGCAACCAGATATATAACTTTCTGAAGTTACATGGAACAAACAGGTTAACTGGAAGGAAAGCTGGGGATGAAATCGAACGGGCCTGTGAGAAGAAAATGAGACCAAGACAACAGCTGCTATTCAAGGTCTCAAGGTTTAATGGAGGACTCCAAATATATAGGCAGGGGTGGCAGGGGGGTGGACCCTTCCCCCAAAGGCTGGGTGGCTAAAGCTTCTCAGGAAACTGCAGTTCCTTGGAAAACAATGGGCTTCACCTTGGTCTAAGTGCTCCACCCTAGGTGGAGGGGATTATTGCTAACACAGGAATTCCCGCTCAAAGGCTAGGAAAGGAACTTCACCTTGATCAATGTCAAGTTCCTGCCAGTTGGCATGGCACCCCAATAAGCCTCTCTACACAGATATGTGTCTCAAGAACTCTGGGGAATGGGAATTTTTTTTCAAAGGGAATAGAGAATAGTGGCTTAGTTACTCTGTTTCATTGAGCTTGTATTTATGATGTTTGTGTGTATGTGTGTGTGTGTTGTGTTGTGTTTGGGTATGTGGGATGTTGTCGTACCACCTCAGATGTCAGTCCTGATACACCTACCCTAGCTTTTCTTTGAGAGGAAGTTTCACTACCTTGAAACTCTGCTATGTAGGCCAGGCTAGTTAATTCATTGACTTTCCAGAGATCTTCTAGTCTCCACTTTGCTATTATTATAAGCATGCGCCATCATGCCTGGCTTTTTCTTTTCTTTTCTTTTCTTTTCTTTTCTTTTCTTTTCTTTTCTTTTCTTTTCTTTTCTTTTAAAGATCTCTTACTGTGTGTGTGTGTGTGTGTGTGTGTGTGTGTGTGTGTATGTACATACATGGAGTTACATGTGAGTATCTGCACAGGTCAGAAGAAAACATTGGGTTTCTTGGAGCTGGGGTATCAAACTGCTGTGAATCACCTGACTTGGGTGCTGGAAACAGAACTCAGATCCTCTGAAGGAGGAACAAGAAAATTTTCCCACTGAGCCATCTATTCTCCCAGCCCCCATACCTGACTTCATGTATGGGTTCTAGCCATCCGAACTTCAGCACTCACAGTTGTGAGGCAAGCACTTCACTGGCTAAACCTTTTCTCTATCTCTACACTGCTAGTTTTGTTTAGGCCAAAGCTCAAGATCCTTACCTTCAATCTTTCTATAAATTATTTGCTGAATATAAAATACTGCCCAAAGCATAATAATACCAAAAGACTTACACTTGAAATATAAAAAAATAATGAAAAATATAAATGACAAAATGCCAGATATAATGAAAAGGCTGTAGGGAGTTATATAAGAAAATTAAAATATGAAATACTGAAATAGACATAGCTCCATATATTAATAATTAGTATTCTGTGTCTATCCAGGTATGATTGGCACATAATTTCTTCAACAGATCTTACAACACAATAGATTCAGAATCAATGTAAATAATGTGAGAGTTTTATTTAACATTTGGTTTTCTTTAAAGAGGAATTATCAAAAACACTCTATCTCTATTCTGGAGATAGTATCGCGTTGGCTTTATTTGGGGGGGTTCGTTGGTTGGTTGGATTTGGTTTGGGTTTTGGCTTTTCAAGACAGGGTTTCTCTGTGTACAGTATTCCTAGAGCATTGACTAGAGATATTCTCTGCAGGGAAAATAAATACAATGAAGGAAAAAGCTTGAGAGAAAGAATTCAAAGCAAATGGACATTCACTTTTTTCCAGACAAGGTTAATTTTTAGTCCACTTTGTGGTTTTCCATGCTCAGCCAGTGCCACCTACAGGAACAAGAAGCAAAGCTGTGCAGCAAGTGAATCAACTGATCAATTGTCACAAAGAAATGAGTCAGCATTTGGTTGGGAAATTCTGGTCTTTGTTCAGTAAACAAAGGGAACAGAGCCTAATAAGCCACCGCAATAAGCTGCAAGAGATTCACTGGGAATGGAAAACATGATTGATTATCAAGGCCACTTCAAGTGACAAGAGAAAAACAAGAGAAGGAAGCTTAACAGCTTGCCAGAGAAGAGATATCATCAAGTCTTCTGTTGTTGGGGAGTTTCTTCCTTAGCTGGTTTGTTTACACTTTAAGTATTGAGGAATAGTTACAAGTACTTGAAAGCAAAAATAATTCCTTCCTCCAGGAACATCAGATCAGAGTGGGGAAATCCACAAACAATAGAATGCAATGTTGCAGCTGTTACAGTATAGCCTAAAGATGCCTCTGAATATATTGCAGACTTGCCCTAGAGGCTCCTCGTAGGTGCAAACTGCACCACAGTTTGATGTATCAAAAACATAACATGTATCTTAGCCCAAGACCAAGTAGTGGAGACAAGGGAAGTCACAAGCAGATGAGTTTCAAGGACTCAAACAAAGGCAGCCATCAATGCAAGCCAGATCAAAGAAAGCAGCTGTCCGCTTTCCCCTACCCCACTATCTGTAGACCTCAGTTCTCTTTCTTGTCACTGTCACTTCCCTTTGTCTATAAATGTTGCCCAGTCACCAGGCAGCCAAAAGTGACTCAAAATTCATCTGCCTGGGAGTCCTGTCTGACTTGTGTACAATTCACTGCTAATTAAAGTTTTGAATTTAAGGTCTGTGGTTTTAACAATAATATGAAGTTTGGGGAGATTCTTGAGGCACTGGAAGGAACTAGGCTGTGGAGAGGAGGTCAGAGGCACGTCCAGTGTAGCAGATCAGAAGCAGCGACCTGAAGTCGCATGGGAGCCTGACTCTGAAGGAGTCTAGCTGTGATAGATGGCAACAAAAAGCGAAAAGCATACTGTTAGGGTTCTAAGCTCCACCCCACAATGACCTGGCAACAGTCAGGTGTGCCCCTCCCCACAGTTGCCTGCCAACAGCCAGGTAGGCCTGGCCTACAAAAGAGGGTGCTAGGCCCCCTCCTCTCTCTCTTACCTGTTATTTCTTACTCCTTTCTCTTACCCTCTCTCTGGCCCCTCTTGGCCTTTCCTTCCCTCCCCCTTCTCTCCACGTGGTCATGGCCGACCTCCACTTCTGTTCTCTCTCTCTCTCTCTCTCTCTCTCTCTCTCTCTCTCTCTCTCTCTCTCCCTCTCCCTCCCTCCCTCCCCCCCTCTCCCTCTCCCTCTCCCTCTCCCTCTCCCTCTCCCTCTCCCTCTCCCTTCACCTCTCCCTCTCCCTCTCCCTCTCCCTCTCCCTCTCCCTCTCTGCTTTCTCTGCCTCCATTACCCCATTAACTCCTATCCTCTGCCCTGAATAAACTATTCTATACCATGTCTGTGTGTGTCTGGTCTCTCCGGGGAAGGGATGCCTGGACATGGTCCCGCCTAGGCAACCCCTTCCCGGACACGGGCTGTATACCATTCTCTCTAACCCCTTCCTCTTTTTATGAACATAACAATGATGCTGAAACCCGGGAAATAACACATATAGTTTGGAAAGAAAAGCAAACAGTTCAAACTGCAAGTAAAGACAAATGTACTTGGGGAGTTGTCCTGAAGCCAGATTATAAAGAATCTTGAATTGCAAAGTGATACAAAAACACAGTGATAATGTTGACAGGACCTTGAACACTGACCCACATAGTTCCCATAGTCTGACTCCTGTCATCCTCAGAACAGCAATAAGAGAATCACCCCAATACTTTTTTTAAGTTTCATTTAATGTACATGAGTACATTGTAGTTGTCTTCAGACACACAAGAAGGGGGCATAGGATCCCATTACAGATGGTTGTGAGGCACCATATGGTTGCTGGAAATTGAACTCAGGACCTCCAGAAGAGCAGTCAGTGCTCTTAACCGCTGAGCCATTTCCCCAGCCCTCACCCCAATACTTACTGCCTCGCTTTTTATGGTTAAGAAACAAAAACACAGAGCCGGGCGTGGTGGTGCACACCTGTAATCCCAGCACTTGGGAGGCAGAGGCAGGCGGATTTCTGAGTTTGAGGCCACCCTGGTCTACAGAGTGAGTTCCAGGACAGCCAGGGCTACACAGAGAAACCCTGTCTCAAAAAACTAAAAAAAAAAAAAAAGAAACAAAAACACAGAGCAAAGTTTCATCTTTTCTCCAACATCTCATCACATAGCTTGCTTCTACCCTATATTGCCTCCTGTTATTCTAAGGCCGTTTGGATTTAAATTAGCTCCTACACGAGAAAAAAATGAAAACCTTCTCAAAAAGGGGAGGTGGAGCAAAACAGTGAAAACATAGGTGACCTTCCCAGACAGCAGCACGGCCAGGGTTATTGCAGTCTATTATGAAATCTGTCAGTGCTTAAAGTAACCTGCAGCGACTTGTCAAAGACTGTAGAGGAGTTAACCGGAAATGAGCTGCCCTAGCCCTGATCTCCACCCTTCCCTGCCCCTGGCAGCCTCTTTCAGAAGGTCCAACCACCGTCTTATCTTCTCCACACACGCTGGCTGCACCCTTTGCCCTAGTGTCTGCAAACCGGATTGTTTTGAACTCTGCTCCTACTTCCTCAGTACTTTTGGATAATCCAGTAACGTCCTGGCTCTGTCCATGTTCCTAGGTTTGTTCTTCCCTATGCAGAGAGAGGAGTGTCCACCCCAGTCCGACTCCTTTCCACTCTCTCCACCCTTTCTGTGACTTCATTTTCCTTCAACAGCACAAAGGCTGGCAGAAAAGCAGTCTCTGCGGCAACCTAAATCAAGACTTCTGCTCTTCACACTCAGTTGATCTCAAAACCTAAACTCCAATAAACAACATTTATGTTAACATGGCACTAATTTTCACCACAAGGCTGAGTACAAAACAAGGATTATGTCTCCTTTTTACTATTGGAGTGTCAGTTCCTGGACCATGAAGAGGAGGGCAGTCCTTCCCTCTGAGAGAATGGTAAGAGCTTCACCTGCTTCCAACCAGGCCCCTGTCACATGACCACACTCCCTACATAGGAATGTGACCTATGGTCTTGTGGATCTGAACAGAGTTCCCCACGCTAATGAATGTACCGAGATGCCCTGAGAGTTTAGGCTATAAGCTTCTCTTCTTGAACAGTCCTTCCTGCAAAAGATATTTAATCTCTGCTTTACTCTGAAGAGGTAGTATGCAGCCATTTTCCACGATGAACAATCAATAAATTGTTTGAAACCAAGGGCTGTCTTTTTCATCAAGAACTGCTGTGGGGAGCATGGAGAAAGACCCCATCTACTGAGCAGCACAACCTAAGTCTCCCACAGAAGACCCTCTGAAGTCCTGGACAATCTCTGCTAAGATATGGACAATCTTCCCTCCACCCTGCAGCGTCTGGATGTCCCAGGATTTGGGAACCCCCATCCCCGGCCTCTGCAAAGGCATGTGCCCCTCCCCCATTCCCAACTTCTCCATGCAGTTCCGGTGGCGTCTGGATTCCCAGTGGTCATGGAACCCCAGCTTCAGCCTCAGGCAATGTCATTTCTCACTCTGGCTGAAGTGTGTAACCATCCTGCAGCCACGGAGAACTGGGTATGAAAGGATAAGGTTGTAAGCTAGGAATCCCCCGTGCCTGAGTCTAGGGTGACCCCAAAGGAGCAGAGTCCGACCACGAACTTCTGGGAGAGTCCCTGGTGCCTTTTCCCGTCTCTCTCGGCGGAGTGGCTGTGGCAGGGACAGGCACGGCTGGGGGCTGGCGGAGTGGCCGTGGGGGGCTGCAGAACTCCTACTGTGGGGGCGCTTAGGTCCCCCCATTGCCAGTGGGGGAGGGTGGGCGCGACACTGTGCGTGGCGGCCACGGAAGCAGAAATGACTTAACTAGTTCTTCCGGCCTCTGTGGGAGGCTGATAGGTTCTGAGAGCGTGGGTTCGGATGGTTTGAACTGATTGGCTTAGAAGCTTGTGGTAGGCGGGTTCTGTTATAAGCCCATAAAAAGCCTATACAAGCCAGCTCATGAGGGCTTACTTCTTTTACCCTGCGTGGGGAGACTGTAACCCCCCCAGAGCTCTGGAAATTAAAATCCTCTTGCAAATTGCATCAGGTCTGTCTCTCGTGAGTGTTTCGGGGTGCCGGTTTCCGAGGCATGGGGTGCTGGAGTACCCCCGTTTTTTCTTTCGGCTCTTACAGGTACACCTGGAAGGAGATCAGGAGACGAAAGAGAATGGGCAGGTGAGAGCACTAGTGAGCCAAGACGAAGTTCTTTCTGATCAAGGCTCAATATTTAATATTAACCTAGAATATATAGGGGGAAACCTGGAGACCGGTTCTTTGTTCTGTCTGAGTTCTGCTGCTTTGTTTCAGCTGGATTGAGTTGCAAAGTGAGGAGGTGAGGCGAGGCTTTAAAAACTGTCGGAGGTTTTGCCAACTCAAAGCCTGGGGGTGGGGGTGGGGGTGGGGTGGCGTGCGGGATGCAGTCTATTATCTCCCATTTCATCTGCTAGGCCAAGTTCCTACACCCCAACAGTGAGGCAGAACACGACGAACCACAGATCCTGGTAATTTCAACATGAACATTTTCTTTCTTTTTTTTTTTTTTGTTAGAAATCTCAAAAATTTTATTTTATAATACTTTGATTCTAATGTCAAATGTTTGTAGGTGATATCTGCAACAAACATATTTGAATATGCTAAACATTGTTATACAGAAATTTTTTTTCTTCTTTCTTTTGGATTTGGTTTTCTTTTTTTTTTTTATTTTATTTTCTATATTCTATGTTTACATTCCAAAGGCTTTCCCCTTTCCCAGTTCCCACCCACCATAGTTCCCATAGTTCCTCCCCCCCAACTGTTCCCCAATCATTCCCCCTCATTTTCAAGATGTCACAATGGTACCTACAATGCCCAATCTTTGTCACCATCCTCTGCTTCATCTTTTCATCCAGTACTGAGACCTCCAAGTCATCTACAGAGTTCTCATCTTCTATGATACCTATACCACCTACCCTGAGGTCACAACTGTAACCAATAATCACTTCCTCTAAGATATGAACTTCAAATATACTTTGCTTTTAATTACAACTTCATTTTATTGAAATCATCAGTTCTGGACACGTTTTGCGACTGTTGGTTTCTTTTGAGAGACATCTGTTAATTCTCAAAGAAACCTGGAACAAGTGGTTAACTGAGGTGCCTTTTAACATACCAAAGCAGACTGGCTACCAGGCTCTCAGCTCTCAACTGTTTCAGAGCCCTGGTTCCACAGAACTACAACACTCCTCGTACCCCATCCCAACCCCACCACTCCCAGCCCTACCCTAAGCCTCTGTGCCCCCTGAGCTTTCCTTCCCTTTCCCAGCTTCCCATTTCCTATGTAAAATGCAGCTATTTTGGCTGTGCCTTGTCTTGGCTCTTGGTTCTGCCCTCTACTCCACTCCAGAGTCTCTCTTTGTAAGGGTCCATGAAGAATGATAACCCAGATTCAAATAGTCTGGAAATGCAAAGAGTGTTTTATTCTGCAGAAGTCCAGAGTGTTGGGGTCTTCCAGTCACCAGGATGGAGACACCCAGGTAAGCTTACAGGCCCAATTTAAAGCACATTAGGGGAATTCCAGAGAGTGGCAGGTGACCTTTATCTTAATTGGTTGGCTCTATGTCTAGGGACATTCCAGAACCATTGCTGGGGACTTGGGGGTGGCTGGAAACTGTTGCTGGGGAAGCCTGGAAACTGTTCCTGATCCATTGCCCTTCCTTGCTTCATGTCAGGCTGAGGGGCAGCTACTGATGGAGGGTCAGTTTCTGATTGGCTGCCCAAGGCCTGGGGTTTTTCCAGGAAACGACTTGCCTGGATTTGCCCAATTCTTGGAAACAGAGATGTAAGCCTAGTCTCCTGGACTGCCCATCTGAAGCCTATCGTGGAGCCAGCCTGTCTTGGCCCTCTCGTCTTCCTCCATTTGCCCTCTCGGCCTCCCTCTCCTCTCCTGGCACGGTTCAGTCTGGACCCTCCCAGATGCCTCTGGCTGCCCTCCCTCTCATATCTACATCAACGCCTTCTCTTCAACTATTCCCAGCAGTCACGTCCTCATCTACATTCAACACCTAGGCCAATACCTGGCCTTGAACTCAGGTCCTCCGGCCTCTGCTCACATCCTTAGATTAAAGGGTATGCTACCACACTTGGCTCCAGCATCACGTGACAGCGTCAAAGCCCTCTAATCCCCACATTTTCTCCCTCCCCACTCAGCCTCCATCTTGACCCAGGCCAGATCAACAGTCTGTCATTATAATCTCTCCCATGAAAACCCTTAATAACTTTACCCTTTTTCATGCTCCTCGGGAGCTGTGTCCTATGTTAAATCTATTTAAGCTCTTTAAACTCTTTCAAATGTGTGTTCTGCAGGGGACAGACAAGACTCTTGGGCTATCGCAGAAAAGTATACAATAGAATACAAAAAAAAAGTATTAAAAAAAAAAAAGTGATCAGAATACTAGCAATGTCCACCTCCACAAAAATTCAGCTATCTGTAGCTATTATCAAACTTTTTTTTGCCTGCTTTGTGATATTAATAAAATTATAGAATGTTTTAAGGGGATTTTTTTTTTACTATGTTGCTCAGGCTAGTCCCCTCCTGGGTTCAAGCAATCTTCCCCTCTCACTTGCCAGAACAGTAGACTCTCTGTTCCTGTATTTAAAATTACACGATCTAAATGGCTAACAAATTACAGCCTCATTATACTGTGGTGGTTTGAAGCAGACAGCCCCCATAGGTTCACAGGGAGTGGCATTATTAGAGGTGTGGCCTTGTTGACATTGGGGGGGGGGGTGTTGCATGCAGTTTTAAATGCACCATACCACCTTTCCCAGGAGCTGCTACTCTACCAGCGCCCCCCCATCCCCCTGCCTCACCCCCACCTTCTGTTCCACTCTGCTTAGCTGGATGGGCACTGCCAGCATTGACCCCCCCTCTCTCTCTCTGCAAATAAGGGACACACACTCGGTTTGTCACTTTTTTTTTTTTTTTTTTTTTTTTTTTGGTTTTTTGAGACAGGGTTTCTCTGTGTAGCCCGGGCTGTCCTGGAACTCACTCTGTAGACCAGGCTGGCCTCGAACTCAGAAATCCGCCTGCCTCTGCCTCCCAAGTGCTGGGATTACAGGCGTGTGCCACCACGCCCGGCTTTGTCACTTTATAATTTGCCTTTCGTGGCACAATTGCTTGGCGCAAATACCTCCCACCTGGAAATGTGTGTCCTTAGCAATTTATCATCTCCTTCTCTCCTTCTGCCTTAGCTTAATGGTTTGTCCCAACTAGCCCCTGCCAGACATCTCTGGCAACCTGCCTGCAGCAGAGCCGGCCTGCAGTGGAGCCACCGGCCCGGCTGCCCTGAGATTTTACATGATTGCTGCATGTTCTTCGTTCCAAAGCTTGGTAGAAAAGCTCTTTCTCTTTTCCTAGGCCTGCCTTTTCCTCCTGGGTCCCGGAAGTCACACCTGGACCTTCTGCCTGGCAACTGGCTCCTGGCCTTTGTTATTGACAAAATCAAGAACCAATTAGGGAACTGGACCTAGTATCAGCACTTCCCCTTACACTTCACCTTTTTCGTCCCCCCCTCCCCAAAAAGACTCCTCTCCCAGATATAAATTAAAAACAATAGCAATTAAGTAAATTACACAGTATGAGGTACAAATGATATCCAGTCCATCAGTTTGTCAATTAGACAATGTACTCTACCATATTTCCTAACTATGATTTTTATCCCTGAATTATGTATAGATTTTAGCTGTAATGCCACCTGAAAACTGTCATTCTCTCTCTCTCTCTCTCTCTCTCTCTCTCTCTCTCTCTCTCTCTCTCAATGTTAAACAACTTGAGTTTGATTATGAGACTAAAACTAATTTTCAACCCTGTCAGAAATCTGAGAATGACGTAAACATTACCTGGGTATATAGGAAGCGCCAGACAAAGCTTCTCAAATGACTGTAGAGACAGCTGACTACTTACCCCCCTATTCTTCAAAACCTAGGAGTCTTCAGCCTTCTGGCCAAGGATCATCTATCTAACAGACTTGTAACGCAGCATTATCTGAAGGACCATGCTGACCCTGTCTCAGCAAAGTCAACAGTCAACTATTCTGCAAAATGTGTCCTTTTCCTGGACAGTATTGTCTGCAGAGGAAATGGGCAATTTGTGCCCAGTGGCTGCTTTGCCACAAAAAGCAACCTTGCCTGGAAGTAAAGATACCCAATAGCTTCTTTGAACCAAGAAGAAGGCGCTGTCCAGAGCAGGTATGTCTCACTGTCAAATGATTAAATAACACTAAATGTCACATTCTATGGATTTCTGATGTTTTCAGAGAATATATATATACGTGTATATATATATATATGTATATATATACATATATATATTCTGAACTCTCTGCTATTTCTAATGGAAATATCTCAAAAACTCCCTTTTATAATTCACTCAGAACCATGATTTTGCTATGTGGCTCTTAACTCCTATTGCCTGATTATCTGAAAACAGTTTGTAATAGCAGTCGTAGAAGGACTGGGTCTAAGCTTTCTATTTATGAATGAGTTGCCTAGGCACAATGCCTTTAAGAGTAACAAGTAACATTCATCCCACATTTTGTATCAAGGAATGAAATTCATACCAATGAAAACCTTAAATCTGTATCAAAATAAATTCTGTATCAATATAAAACTATAACTTCAACTTTGCATTAATTATAAAGATTTCTACCAATTAAGATTATGGCTATACAATCAATTCCATCTATTTCCTCCCTGTTCAAATTTAGAGAACCATTCCCAAATTCCCTTCAATGACAACTTTTCTATACCAGACCCACAAAACCAGGGGATTGCGCAGACAACTCTCCATAACCTCTTCCTGCTGAACAGGGGCAACAAAAAAATTCTTTAAAGGAGAGGGATAGGAAAATTAGAAAATTTGATTAGACTTAGAAAGCTGACTTCAGCAACTATTATCCAGTCTCTGTAAGTTTAAAAGGTTCAAGGCTTGGCTGACTGGATCCGTCTGAAAGGTTGAAAGAGGCCAGATGACCTGGAATCCATGGCATGGGGAGTCCAGGCAGGTCAGTTCAGCATCTCTGAGGATGAATCTTGACAAAGCTGAACACTCTGCAGAATACAAATCTCAAAACAGACTTAAGTACCCTCAAGATATCTGGCTGGATTGTGCCGGGTGTGTAAACTAGTTAAGGATGAAATTATGCCTCTTGTTTGAGAGTGTGGAGGACAGCTGTCTTTTTTTATGAGTTAATTTTAATAATAACCAATTATAAGTTTTCACTCCTGTCGTGAAGGAATCTTTACCTGTCCTGTTTGATTCTCTTGAATTTGTCTACTTCTTCAGGGAGTCTCCCTCTGTCATGTCTGATCCTAGAACTCTGGAAGGGTCCAAAGCCTATTCTCCTTTCCTGTCAACACAAATGCAGAGGCTTTCTCTTTTTCAGCCAGTAACTGAAAAAACCTTTAGCTTGACCTCCCTCCCAGAGTAGTAATAATATAACAACATAAAAGCAAAATCACACCCATTTTGATAATTATAACAATTCAAAGCAAATAAAGCAAACTAAACAAATGTTGTATGAGCCTATTTCCAGGCTCTCTATTTAATTCTCAAGGCCTAAACTTCTGTCTGAGATAGACTAGGTACCCTATCCCCTGCTTTCCATCTGATTTTTCTAAGATCGAAAGCCTCAATACTTTAATATCTATAATTAAATTCCCTTCTGCTTACTGTATAAGCCTATTCTCTGTCTCTGTCATGCCAGGAATTTTTAACCCAGAATTCCTATAGAGCCCATATTCAAAGAATTTGAGTAACCCTGCAAGATTTCTATAAATCTTTCCTAAAGTATTTCTTCATTCAATCTACCCTGCATCTGCTTGTTGGAGGCAGCAGCCTTCTTTAGGCATTCCTCAAGCTCACAGCAGGAGAGTCCAGCTTCCTGCTGAGGCTCCCCTGAGTTTGTTTAAGGTTCTGGGCTGGAGCCACCCTGCGGCTCACTCCTCTCACTGAGAAAGCAAATTTCCCCTCTTTGCTGTGTGTGTGTGTGTGTGAGATCAATCTGTGAATACCTAAAGTAATAGTGAATTCTCGCCTCCCTCCCACGTGGACGTCATCTGTTGCATGTGTGCAGATTTAGAAACGTGCTACCGCCTTTCCTGGGAGTTAAAAAAGGAGAGGGAGAGGAAGGGAGAGGGAGGGAGGGAAGGAGAGGGAGGGAGGGAAGGAGAGGGAGGGAGAGGGAGGGAGGGAGGGGGAGGGAGGGAAGGAGGGAGAGAAAGGGAGGGAGGGAAAGGGAGGAAGAGAAAGGGAGGGAGGGAGGGGGAGGGAGGGACAGAGGGAGGGAGAGAGAGAGAGAGAGAGAGAGAGAGAGAGAGAGAGAGAGAGAGAGAGAAATTGTGCTAGAAGGCAAGTTCTAGAGTTATAAAACTGCCTGAGGTTTTGTAGTCCCAGAGCAAAGGCCAGCAGAGAGAGAAGCCTGGTTGGGGCATGGTTGTGATCAATGCTGGAACTAAGCTGGTTGGGGAGGCGATGGTGGCTCAGCAGCTCCTGGGAAAGTCGGTAGCTGGAAGCCGGTTTCCAAAACTACACTGGATGGTGTGGTCTTATTGGAGAAAGTGTGTCACTGTGGGGGCAAGTTTTTGAGGTCATTTGTTGTAGAAATTACTTAAGTTCCAGCCCGAGATTTCTACCCCACCTTTGGTTATTTAGTTCCTGGATAAAGAACACACACACACGTAGCCTTTGTATTTTTACTAAGCCTTAATCTGCACAAGAACTGGGCAGATGCCTGGCCTACGTGTTATTAGAGTCCACTTTCCTATAGCTAACCCCGAAGTATTGCTTACTACAAACTGCTTCATCTGGGCTGCTCGTAACTCCCATTGGCCAGCCAACAGGGCCATGGCACTTCCCTTCTTCCTCAGGCATGTTCTCCTTCTTCCTCCAACCCCAAGCCTGGGAAACCTCAACCCCACCAATGCCTCTTCTGCCCAGCTATTAGCTGTTGGCATCTTTCTTCACCAATCAGAAATGATTTGGGGCAGGGTCACAGGGGCTACGTGCAGACTCCAGGTCTTGGGGCCCTAACTTAGCATTACAGTAGACAGTTAAAAACAAAACAAAACCTCAATAGTCATTTATGCAGTAAAAACAAAACAAAACTTCAATAGTCATTTATGCAGTATGGCACACAGTCTCTTCTTTCTACCTGGCAATCAAGATGTACAATATAACCCATATTTATGGTATAATGAGCTCAGAACCACCTCCATGTACTCACCCTCCCACGATGACAATGAACTAAACCTTTGAACTGTCAGCCAACCCCAACCAAATGGTTTTCTTTATTAGAGTTGCTGTGGTCCTGGTGTCTCGTCACAGCAACAGAATCCTGACTAAGACAGCCGCAAATCATATATTAAAATCACACACCATTACATCACTTTCATGTTATGATCTGTGGGCCAGAACAAAGATTCTAGATAGCAGTATTTTATAGCTCTAAGCACTCCCATGATCCAATAAAGTCAACTAAAAGCTAAAACATTTTTTTTTCAAGATTGAGTGTTTGATGCTTGAAAATTAGTTAGAAAATGGTATAAAATGCCAGGTTTTTGATAATAAGTATTCATGCTCCAAAAAGAAGGGCAGGGCAACATGTAAACATGGAATCAAAATGAAATTCATGGGGATGGAGAGATAGCTCAGTGGTTAAGAGCACTGACTGCTCTCCCAGAGGTCCTGAGTTCAATTCCCAGCAACCACATGGTGGCTCACAACCATCTGTAATGGGATATGATGCCCTCTTCTGGTGTGTCTGAAGACAGCTACAATGTATACATATACATATACATATACATATACATATACATATACATATACATATTCATATACATATACAACCTTAAAAAAGTGAAATTGCTGTTGGGTCTCTTGTTTGACATTCTGAAACATAACAGGTGAACTTCATTAGGGATGGATATAAAATAATTCACTCGGGGAAAAAAACTAATATAATCAAAATAATCCATATTTACGATGTAATGAGCTCAGAACCACCTGCTATAAACCAGTAAAGAAGGCACTATAAATAGCAAAAATGAGACGCTAATCAATATGATACACCAGGAATGGGGAGAGAGAAAACATAGCATTAACATAAGCAGATTACATGGAGGATGTACAAAGGTGTCCTAAACAACAGGCATTTGTGATGCATGAAGCCTGTTTTGTTCACCTCAAGAAAAGTGGTTGGAGCTGAAAAATAGGATCTAAAACTCCTCAAGACACTACCTATTAGTACTACTAACAAAATAATAAGAGTTGCCAGTCAGATCACCAAATGTTATTGTTTATACACTATTCGTGTTGTTTTAACCTTCATAGGAATTCTGTGAGATATGTTCCTGTAGAAATACTGTATTAGTTTGCTTGGGGTGGTATAACAGAATACTATAGTCTCAATGCCTTAAACAACAAAAATGGATCCTTATTTTTCTGTAGTTGGAAGTCCAAAATCTTCTGTAGTAGGGAGGGTTGGGACTCTGGGGGAGCTCTCTTCCTTACAGGTAATATCTTCTTGTTCCCTGACCAGGATTGAGAAAGCTCTCAGGTGTTTCCTCTTAAAAGGACAACAGGACACTGTCAGATCCAAAGGAATTTCCATTGGCACCCTCCCTTTTACCAAAGGAACCATTTCCTTATCACTGTTAGAAGAGACAAACAGCTATCTGGTGTAGCACACTACAGTACATATGACCTCCAGGCGTCCTTAATATCGCTGCTCTTCCACCCCACCTCCAACTCTAAGGTCGCAAGGGCGTCCCTCCCCCAGCTTCTCATTCCCTAGTAACCCTGCCATTCCAGTCACATGTTCTCTTGACCCTTGACCCTCTCTGCTAGCCTTGTTCCGTGTACTACTTTCTCCCCCTGCTTTGGACATTTCCAGATGCCTCTGGCTGTATTCTTTCACATATCTACAATAAAAACCTTCTCCCCAACCATACCTTTAACAACGCTAAAGCCAACAGTAATAGCATGTGGATTTACTTCTTCCTCAGTAGGCCTGGTTCACACCCAAGTTCACATCCTTCAGGAAAGTGGCTGGTTATAAAATCAACTCAAGCAAATCAGTAGCCTTCCTATACGAAAAGGATAAGCAGGCCGAGAAAGAAATTAGGGAAATAACACCCTTCACAATAGCCACAAACAATATAAAGTATCTTGGTGTGACTCTAACCAAACAAGTAAAAGATTTATATGACAAAAACTTCAGGTCTCTGAAGAAGGAAATTGATGAAGACCTCAGAAAATGGAAAAATCTTCCATGCTCGTGGGTTGGCAGGATTAATATAGTTAAAATGGCAATCTTGCCAAACGCAATATACAGATTCAACGCAATCCCCATCAAAGTCCCAACTCAGTTCTTCATAGAGTTAGAAAGAGCAATTCTCAAATTTATCTGGAATAACAAAAAACCCAGGATAGCAAAAACTATCATCAACAGTAAAAAAAAAACTTCTGGGGGAATCAAAATCCCGGACCTCAAGCAATACTACAGAGCAGTAGTGTTAAAAACTGCATGGTAAAGCCGGGCGTGGTGGCGCACGCCTGTAATCCCAGCACTTGGGAGGCAGAGGCAGGCGGATTTCTGAGTTCGAGGCCAGCCTGGTCTACAGAGTGAGTTCCAGGACAGCCGGGGCTACACAGAGAAACCCTGTCTCGAAAAAACAAAAAAACAAAACAAAACAAACAAACAAAAAAAACTGCATGGTATTGGTACAGTGACAGGGAGGCGTATCAATGGAATAGGATCGAAGACCCAGAATTGAACCCACACATCTATGGCCAATTAATCTTCGACAAAGGAGCTGAAAACATCCAGTGGAAAAAAGATAGCCTTTTCAACAAATGGTGCTGGCTCAACTGGAGGTCAACATGCAGAAGAATGAGGATTGATCCACTCTTATCTCCTTGCACTAAGCTCAACTCCAAGTGGATCAAGGACCTCCACATAAAACCAGACACACTAAAACTAATAGAAAAGAAACTGGGGAAGACCATTGAGGACATTGGCTCAGGGGGAAAATTCCTGAACAGAACACCAATTGCTTATGCTCTAAGAGCAAGAATCGACAAATGGGACCTCAAAATTACAAAGTTTCTGTAAGGCAAAAGACACTGTCAAAAGGAGAAATCGGCAACCAACAAATTGGGAAAAGATCTTCACCAACCACACATCTGACAGAGGGATAATATCCAATGTATACAAAGAACTCAAGAAGTTAGACCCCAGAAAACCAAATAACCCTATCCAAAAATGGGGTATAGAGCTAAACAAAGACTTTTCACCTGAAGAAATTCGGATGGCTGAGAAACACCTTAAAAAATGTTCAACATCATTAGTCATTAGAGAAATGCAAATCAAAACAACCCTGAGATTTCACCTCACACCAGTCAGAATGGCTAAGATTAAAAACCCAAGTTCACATCCTAATGAGCAGAGTTTCTGTGCTCACCTCAACAAAAGTCACAGTGGCCAAACATTCAAGCCACCTCTTTGTTCTTTTCCTAGTACACCCACCTTGCCCCTTGGTTCAAGGTGTTCTATCCTCCCAGATAAGGATCTCTCAACTTTAAACCCAAGAACCTACTTACTGTCTTTCTAGTTTTTTAAAAGCACAACCGATTAAGCATTTCAAAGAGATAGAGGAGCAGCTGTGTGCTCACAGCCTCCTGCTGTGTTTTTCCAACCAGTAAGGAATCTAAGATTCCCACCCCCCACCCCCATCCCCCTACCCACCCCCTACCTCCCACCACCCACCCCCCATTCCTATCCCCCTACCAACCCCTCTAACCCCCAGCCCCCCACCCCCCCACCCCTGTCAGAAGGGCTATCACTGGGGATTCTAAGGCAACAGGCCACAGGAAAGATACTACTGTGTGTGTTTTCTGCAGCACTGTTCACAATAGCAAATTATGGAATCAGCTATCTTGTCTATCTACAGATGATGGTTAATGGACATGTGCTGTACCCACAACGGGGTTTTATTCTAGCCTAAAGAGCCAAGTAGCAGCCTATGATAAAAAATAGGTTGCACACTAGAATTGTATAATTCTCATCTGTCTTAGCACTAAGAAGCAGTGAACTCATTTTGTGTTCATGCACTTCCCTGTCATCTGTGCTTTTTTCTGCATCCTTCCTCTAAATTAATAGGATCATCACCCACGTGAAGCCACTGCATCCAGAGCACAGTGATTACTCAGTGTAACTCCCTCCACAGGCATTCACTTATCCAGTTTATTCAGTTATTAGCAATGCACTTGTCATTAAACTCTCTGTCCTCTATTACCGCAGTTCTAGCCTTCATCACCTTTGGTTTTGCATCATTACAGTTAATTTTTACTTTCCTTTTCTTTTCTTCCTTCCTCTCTTCTATCCTCTCTTCCTTCCTTTCTCTCTCTCTCTCTCTCTCTCTCTCTCTCTCTCTCTCTCTTTCTTTCTTTCTCTCATTTGTTTAAACTCTGAACCTTTCCTCGGGACTCAACTCTGCCCAGAATTGCCAAAGTGTTACAGCTCTTCCCAGCGAAGCCCATGCAGGTCAGGTAGCCCGGGTCTCTTTTGATACCATAGCAGTGGCAATGTCATTGGCAGCCGTGGTGGTGGGTCACAGCAGAGAGCCACAGCTGGAGTGGCAACAGCCCAGCCCAGGAGTCACAGCAGGGGCATGAGCCTGGCCCGCTGGGTGAATCTAAGGTCCAGCGATGAATGCTTCAGGAGAGACAACTCTTTCCTAGAGTGTTACAGCTCAGTAAGACAGCCACTCTCAGTCAGTTCTCCGTGAAATAGCACATGCATTTTATTCCAAGTGGTAAAATCTTCCCTGTCTGAGATGTTAGGGATGCTCTATTTTCATGAGGAAGGACTTCAGGTATTGTCCCGATGTGAATTAAGCGTTCCAGAACAAGTAAAGTAGAGCCTGGCAGGGGGCTGCCCCCACCATGCCTGCCTGCTGTTCTCAATTCTGAGAGATTCCCCAGGCTTTGGGCCTGCTCAACCTTACCGGGTCTTCTGTCTGTGATGGCACTGTCCACTTGCCCCACAGGAAAAAAAAAAAAAAAAAAAAAAAAAAGAAGAAGATTGGTTTGTAGGGGCTAGAAAGTTGGCTCAGCAGTTAAGAAGGTCCTGAGTTCAAATATCAGCAACCACATGATGGTTCACAACCATCTATAATGAGATCTGACACCTTCTTCTGGTCTGTCTGAAAACAGCTACAGTGTACTTACATATAATAAATAAATAAATCTTTTTTAAAAAAATGTTTAAAAGAAAAGGAAGAGTGGTTTGTGTGTATTCTGTTACTCAAATGGAGCCTGGAGCTTGAAAACAAACAGAAAGGTCATTGAAAGGTCAAAAGGTAAAAACAAAGAAAGAAAAACTAGGAAATAAACCCCTCTAGATCTCACCAACCATCAATAGTAGACTCAAGAAACAGGTTGGCTCTGATTAAAAAAAAAAAAAAAAAAAATGCCACATTTGGCAAGAAAGTTTTTATGGTAATCAGAAAAATGTGTTATTCAATTTTGACACTATCTCCAACCCCAATCCCCTGCTGCAGATAAGTCTCACTATATTACTCTGGCCACTCAGAAACCCACGACTATGTAGTCCACTGGTGTTATTTTCTTGCTAACCCCCCCCCCAAACAAGAAACTCAACCAGTGATTGCTTACCTATCCATCTTACTTCTAAAAGTTCCTAAAGTTAAGGCTTAGTTTTCAGTACGTATTTAAAAAAATTGATCATGTCATACAAACATAAACTTTATTAAAATGCTCAAGTTAATTTTGTGTATTAACATATTTATACATAGTTCATGTAGCTATTAAGCTAAAGAAAAGCACTGAAAATGCTTAGGTAGATTCTTTCATTCCAAATACAAAAGGTGTGGTCTTGGCCTTATAATTAATTCAAAATAAGTTAATACATGCACAACTCACTAAACTACTACGGATCCCTTAACATTTACATAATGGATTAAGAGGAGAGCGTGTCAAGTACATCTGACATAGCTCAAGACACCCTGCCTAGCCACAGCCCCCACAGTGATAAAAATTAAGCAACTAAGGAAAGTCTGACTAAATTATAACTCTTAGGGTTCGTTAATTTCGTGCCAGCCACCGCGACTATACGACTAACCCAAACTAAATACTCTCGGCGTAAAACGTGTTATATGAATGACTCTTAAATGGAACTAATATCCAACTTAAACGAGAAAATTCACTGTTAAACCTAAATCCAATAACAAAAGTAACTCTAGGCTGGCCTTGAGCTCACAACGATCCATCTGCCTCCCAAAAGGTGGGATTTGTTTTTGTTTTGTTGTTTGTTGTTGTTGTTGTTGTTGTTGTTGTTGTTTTTCAAGACAGGGTTTCTCTGCGTAGCCCTGGCTGTCCTGGAACTCATTCTGTAGACCAGGCTAGCCTCGAACTCAGAAATTCACCTGCCCCTGCCTCCCAAGTGCTGGGATTAAAGGCGTGCGCCACCACGCCCGGCAAAAGGTGGAATTTAAGGAGTGCGCAGACAATAAGTCACGAGGCTGCCCAAAGCTAAAACGCCGGGGTCGGCTTCGTTACGCAGATCCAGAATAGACGCTGACTGTGACGTTTTCGAACCACAGCCTTCCATTGGTCCGGTCTCCAAACCAAGCTCCGCCTTCGCCACTGCGCCCGCCCTTCCGTTAGAAGCCTGCTCTTGATTGGCTACCTGTACTATTTACCTTTTATCCGGATATTGCGTCACGCAGTGAGTCGCACGGTTGCGGAGGAGCGGGCAGACGGAGGTCGCGCGCTCTCAGTTTGGGTGGCCGGGAAGGGAGCCCCGTGGTAGAGGTGACCGGAGCTGAGGTACTGCCTCGCGAGGCCTGAGAATCCCAGTCCTCATGCCGGGCGTCGGCACAGCGGGATCTGGGCTGGCTGCTACGGGAGGGGCGGGACGGGAAGGCCGGGCTCTCCCTCGCTCTGAGTCTTTCTGGGCAGGGAGATGCTGAGTCAGCCTCTCGGGGACCCGCGCGGCCGCCCTAGCTAAGGGGGATCGGGTACCGTGGGGGTGGTGCATGGACACGGAGGCTGCGGGCTAGCGGTGAGAGGGAAGGACCGGGCGCACCCGAACACCCAAGCTCAAGGAAGCGTTGGGAAGGGTCGGCAGTAGTTTGTACAGACCCAGCCGGGGGCCCGTTTCAGAGGTCCAGAACCCGCACTTAAATATATGGCGGATAACCCTCGTGGCTGTTCCATGACATAAGGCCACTCAGACTAGGCTCTGTTCGGGTCAGTAAGCTGAAGCGATAGGTTGAGATGATGTAATGGCATGAAAGTACCAGAAGGGCTCGAGGTGTTTTTCCGCAAGGTCAGATGCCTGGAGTTGTGTGCACGTCATAGTTCCGGAAGTTCTTAACTTTAGGGGGTGCTAGTTAAAACTTCGTTACTTACATTCCTGGGCGATTTCAGAGTCCCAAGGGACTGTCGTCAAAAAAGTTGTTTTGATCCAGTTTTCTTGTATTCATATATTTTACAAATGGAGTGAAAGCGGAAATACAAATCACCTGCCTAAAATTCATCACAGTTCATTGGCCGGAAATGTGTCTTTAGCATTACAGAAAGACGAGCACTTAACTATTTATCTGTATAGTCTTCCTGGAGCTTAGACAATTCAATTTTAGAATGTTGGGGTCAGGGGTTACCCTATAAAGAACACCGGAAGGAGCTTTAATAGGGAAACCTGGCTGGGCAATTAATGTTTGTTTTGATTGAATGTCTTTTTTTAATTTTTTATTTTTATTTATAGCTGTCTTCATACACACACCAGAAGAGTGTGCATCGGATCCAATCACAGATGGTTGTGAGCCACCATGTGGTTGCTGGGAATTGAACTCAGGACCTCTGGAAGAGCAGTCAGTGTGCTCTTAACCGCAGAGCCATCTCTCCAGCCCTGATTGAATGTTTTGTAGCGGAATAAATTAATTTGAATGTGTCTGTTGTATCTAAGAGTGAAGTAACATTTGACATCTGGTAGACAGACATTTACATGCCTGGCTTTTGTTGATGTTTTTTAGTCTCGATCAGTTTATTCATCTTTTCTCTGGATGATGTTTTTCTTGTGCTGAAAAGTTACACAGATTCTTTTACTCATTGAATGATGATCTAAATATCAGGCAAAGCTACGATTGTAAAATCTGATTGTGTCAGCATAATAACATTCATTCTGTATTATGTATATCTGGTCAAACATGGATTTTATATCATCGGCTGCCCATTCTAAACTAGATTTCATGAATTAGAAGGATCAAGGGGAGGATACAACATTAAAAATTAATGAGGCCACTGTTCTAATTTATTTTTCCTATTGAAATTTATTTTTTCTGATTTTGGCTACTCTGTGTCCTTCTTAATTAACTTAATTTTTTCCCCCTCTACCTTTCCAACTAGCATTTCAGATCTGCTTAGTAAACCGGTGTATCACCCACCATGTTGGCTGCAAGGCTTGTGTGTCTCCGGACACTACCTTCCAGGGTTTTCCAGCCCACTTTCATCACCAAGGCCTCTCCACTTGTGAAGAATTCCATCACAAAGAACCAATGGCTCTTAACACCCAGCAGGGTAAAGAATGTTTTTCCAATATGGGTTTTCACCCCTTCCAGGTTTTCTGTTTTAGAATTTGGTGGTGCTGGTGGTTGATTAGTGGGCTGTTCTGTGAGTTTCACTGGTTGGGAGTAGCTTACTCTTTAGTTACTATAACAGTAATTTACTAAAGCAACAGTACAGTTTCCAGTGAGCTTTATCCTTGCCAATTTACCTCATTCCAGTCCCTCCTTATCACAAATGCTTTATGAGGGGTCCTGCACCTTTCCCACATCTAATATATTAGGTAACTTTATGCCCATACTACATTAGTGTAAAAAGATCCTCTGTTTTGTTGTTGCTCTGGATGGTGTGTTTTCTTGTCTATGTCAGGAATATGCTACCAAGACAAGAATTAGGACCCACCGTGGGAAAACTGGCCAAGAACTGAAAGAAGCAGCCTTGGAACCATCAATGGAAAAAGTCTTTAAAAGTAGGTAGAAGTTCAGTATTTGATGTGAATCCCGTGCATGTGTTTAGTCCACAAACAACTTCCTGAAAATACATTCAAACATTTATATATGTATTTTGTACTTCTCTTTTTTGGGATCTGATGACTCAAAAAAGATGCTTTGCATTGGGTTTCATGGCTCCTGATTATATTAAAATTGACCAGGTTTTAGAAAACCAAATTTATTATTATCTAAAATGGAAGAGCCTATTCAGGGGAGTTTACTTCAAGTTACTCAGAATCTTATTTCAAGCACGTGTTTGTGAATGTCAATTTCTATTTATTCAGGCGTATGTCTGTGTGACTATCTGACAGGTGTGTGCTGATGCCCACAGAGGCCAGAAGAAGATATCTACTTGCCTGGAACTAGAGTTATAGGTGATTGCATGCCACCTTAAGTGGATGCTGGGAACTGAACTCAGGTCCTCTGAAAAACTAGCACAGGGCTCTTAACCTACAGAGTCATATCTGCAGCCCCTTGGAAGGCATTATCTTAATGAAGTCACTTGAATTCATAGTTTGGATTTTTTTTTTTTTTTTTTTTTTTTTTTTTTTTTTTGGTCTTTGGATTTTGGATTTTTGGTTTTTGGTTTTTTCGAGACAGGGTTTCTCTGTGTAGCCCTGGCTGTCCTGGAACTCACTCTGTAGACCAGGCTGGCCTCGAACTCAGAAATCCGCCTGCCTCTGCCTCCCAGAGTGCTGGGATTACAGGCGTACGCCACCATCGCCTGGCTCATAGTTTGGATTTTAACTTTGAAGATTCTGAAACCAGACTGCCAGATTGCTAATTTTGCCTAAACTGCTTAAACAAAAGCACTGTACTTAACAGTTTTGGAAGTGTCGCTGTATTATATATTGAGGAGAGCCCTAATCAGTAGCATGCAAGGCATTGTTTTTTGATTAGAGGCTTGACCACAGAGAAGAAATCAGAATTTTCCAGTAGCTTTTTTTTTTTTTTTTTTTTTTTTGGTTTTTTGAGACAGAGTTTCTCTGTATAGCAGCCCTGGCTGTCCTGGAACTCACTCTGTAAACCAGGCTGGCCTCGAGCTCAGAGATCCACCTGCCTCTGCCTCCCAAGTGCTGGGATTACAGTCCAGTAGCATTTTTAATGAACAAATTTAAGTTGAAGAGAGTAAGATGTGTTCTTTATGAGCACCTGCCTCAGTAGAGTTGATATATTTTAAAGCAAGAACATCTGCCCCTTTGTAGGGTACTTAAACAATAGCGTTTTTCTTTGGTGGTACATAAAGCTTCACCTGGGTTAAGGCCCTTAGGCACAATATGGAATGATTGATGCCATTTCTCTCTCACTTTTCCTCCTCTGGACAGTTTGTTGGGTATTCATCTGAGGCATGTTCTTGCTGTGTAAAATCCAGCTGCCAGGCTGAAACTCAGGATCTTTTGTGCAGTCTCCCAAGTGCTTTAACAGTTATGTGGACCTCTATATCAAACTGCTGCTCTATTCTTTGTAGTGAGTGCTGTACATTTGTTTCAGGAGTGTCCTTCTGGTTTCCTAAGGTTAGAACTGTCTGTATCCCCATGTGACTACCATGAAGAAATAGTTATACTTTGTTCCCCTCCTGACGACTTTGAATCATTACCCCAACACTTTAATTTGGTTGAGATGTGCTGATTCTAGCCCATGCTTGTTGCTGTGTTTGCAGTTGATCAAATGGGAAGGTGGTTTGTGGCCGGAGGAGCAGCTGTTGGTCTTGGAGCGCTGTGCTACTATGGCTTGGGAATGTCTAATGAGATCGGAGCTATCGAAAAGGCTGTGTAAGTAAAGTGTTCCCAAACAACCAAGTCCTTCCTTAAGTAAAGGCTCCTGTTTTCTTCCCATTTAATTTAGTCTAGTCACTGCCAGAATGCCGTGTCTGGTTTTCACTTGTAAATATGCATGAATGTAGAGTCTGTTGTTCATTAGTCATGGATTTATTCAAGCCTAAATAAGAATCTTTTACCAAGGTTGTGTATTCAGACAAGAAGAAAATATTTTTTTTATGTATATTGGCTTTTATGTGCTTTTTAAAAGACTTATTTTATGAGTACTCTATCGGCATATACACCTGTGTGCCAGAAGAGGGCTTCAGATCCCTTTAAAGATGGTCGTGAGCCACCATATGGTTGGTTGCTGGGAATTGAGCTCTAACCTCTGGAAGAGCAGACAGACAGACACACACACACACACACACAGAGCCATCTCTCCAGCCCCCAGTTTTATGTGTTTTTATATGTAATATATAGTTTATGTCATTTAATCTTCAACAGCTGTAAGATGTGCATACTTATTTCCATCATTGCCAAGCATGATAGTACATGCTTTAATCCCAGCACTTGGGAGGTAGAGTCCAGGCAGGACTGCATAGAGAAACCCTTATCATCATCTTCAACTACTATTTCCATCGAGGTTAAGACCATTAAAGTGATTTATCCCAGAGTCTTCTGTATCTAATGAATGATTTAATCAGAATTTATACCTATACTACTGTGAGCTAACTTTATCATGTTTCTTACAGAATTTGGCCTCAGTACGTAAAGGATAGAATTCATTCTACTTACATGTACTTAGCGGGAAGCATTGGTTTAACAGCTTTGTCTGCCTTGGCAGTGGCCAGAACACCTGCTCTCATGAACTTCATGATGACAGGCTCGTGGGTGGTAAGTTAGCTACTTGCTATTTTTGTGGGGAAGGTGATGCTGGATGTTTGGTTGCTGTTGTTTTTGTTGTTGTTGTTGTTGTTGTTTTGTATGAAGATCAAAAGATTTAAGTAGGGTCATTAAGATATTTCAACAGCACTATATTAATTTCTTGTAACAGTGCAGAAAGCTTGGGCTTTGGGGACAGGACTTTCATGCTGATCTGCAGGGTGAATTTGCACTTACTTTATTTTTCAGCAAGTGGGTACAAAAGAGAAGTTGTTTTCTATCTGCTGCTAAGTAGGAAGAATGCCCCTAATTTCAGTTTCTAATTCTTAATCCTATTAAAATGCATACTTGAAAATGATGCAATGGTCTTCCGTTTAATGGCCTCTCCCTTTCTCACAATATATTTAGCAATATGTTTTTCTTCCTTGTGTCAAGAACTGAGCTATGTAGCTCAGCACATTCTAGACCAGCTCCTTACCACTAGCTAGCATTGTATGATTTCAGATATGGGGTGTGCTCTGTGGTGGAGATCCAGAGTGCACTGTATGGTATGTGCAGTAAGAAATAAAAATTGGCTGGGCAGTGGTGGTGCATGCCTTTAATCCCAGCACTTGGGAGGCAGAGGCAAGCGGATTTCTGAGTTTGAGGCCAGCCTGGTCTACAGAGTGAGTTCCAGGACAGCCAGGGCTACACAGAGAAACCCTGTCTGGAAAAAAAAAAAAAAAAAAAAAAAAGAAATAGAAAATTGAAAAGGAGGTAGAAAGTCAGCTTGCAAGACCCTGTCTCAGAGCATCATGGCAGTTCTGTGGAGGAGACTTGGCTCTTCAGGGCCAATGCTGGCTAACATGGTTGATTTCAGAAGAGGACAAGGTCAGTCCAGTTTAGCCGAGCAGCTGAGCTAAGGAGAAGAGGAGCTAGAAGCCCTGGTGGGGAAAGTGCTCTACAGTGCATTTGTGTGAAATGTCAAGAGTCGTGCGGGCTGACGGGCGAGAGGACACGGCTAGAAAGTGTATCTTCCATTTCCATGCTGAAGCGAAGTGCATGAACAGAGACCACTGAGGAGACGAGGGTGGCTAGAGAAAACGTGGTTCTGTGTGAGTGTTGAGAACTAACGTGGGAGAGAAACAAAGCAGGTGCGCCAGCTGTGCCGGGCCTCTGAGTGCCAGAATGACTGATTGGAACACAGTCAGTCTAATGTGTGGTGCAGTGAGTGCGACTGAGCGAGGAAGGAGATGGAAATTAAACACACCTGGTTCCTGTAGTTAGGAACCCAGAGCTATAAGTTTGCAATCCATATTTCCTGCACCTTGAACTCCAAGACGAGAATCCTTATGGTAGTATAATATAAGCATTTCATAGTCTAAGGACTATGTCAATCAGTCCTGACTCTCCTAGTCTAAGGATTCATGAAGGCAAAGAATAAGTGAAGGTAGTTCTCACGGAAGGAAAGCCAGTTCGAATCAAGGTGAATAATTTAAAGCGATGTGCAACATGTAAAGTAGTAGTCTGAAATATTAAAACGTATGTAAAACTATGATACCAAAGACTACAAGAAAACTCAGTGGTGAGACCAAAGCCTCTGCAGCAAAATGCCACTCTGCTACTAAGAGTAACTAAGAAAATAGGTAGGCTATATAGGAAAGAAGGGCTGAGCCCTTTGGAGCTGATACAGATTGGCAGGAAGGCAGTTTCTCTTGAAATTAAAAAGAAAAGGAAAGGAAACATTTGGTGGAGAGAAAGTTTGTTGTAGATCTATGGGATATCGTCGTCATAGGCAAGAACATCTAGGAGCTGTCCATATGTCAGGAACATCTGGGAGATGTCCATATGTCAGGAACATCTGGGAGATGTCCATATGTCAGGAACATCTGGGAGGTGTCCATATGTCAGGAACATCTGGGAGGTGTCCATATGTCAGGAACATCTGGGAGGTGTCCATATGTCAGGAACATCTAGGAGATGTCCATATGTCAAGGTCATAACCTTGAGCCATGTGGGGAAAAGGAGAACAGAGAAGGGAACCAGCTACAGAGAGAGGGTGGGTAACTAAAATGCCTACATTATATAGGGAAGAGCAGACCAGCCCCCTAGCTGGAGGGTTCAGGGCAGGGGACAGAGTATGTCAGCCAGAGGGCTTAGTAATATTTGGGGACTAAGGGATACAGGAAGAACCCGGTGGTCTGGTCCACTTTGATATGTTAAGTAGGCACCTCAGCCATTTGTTCCAGGTTTGAGACCTAACGTCATTCAAGTGCCTTTGGGATAGATAGTGCCACTATTGCACAAAGTGCTACTAGAAAAGCTTCTGAGATAAGTGATTCAGTCAGGTAATGGGATCTGCTGCCCTCTTCTGGTGTGTCTGTAAGGAAGGTGTATGAGTGTTTCTGTGTATGATACATGCGTATGTGCTAATGGCTTGCAGTGGAGATTAGAGCACAGCTTTATGAAATTGGTTCTCTCCTCTCTGCTGTTGTGGATGCTGAGGATGAATGAGCACGGGACCTCAGGTTTGCATTTGGAGCTCAGTCAGAAATGGATCTGCTGGCCCATTTCCCTGCTCTGCCAGGATGCTTTTTGTTTGTTGGTTTGGTTTATTTTTGTTTTGTTTTTGTTTTTTTGTTTATTTGGCTGATTGGTTGGTTGGTTGGTTTTTGAGACAATAATATGTAGACCTTGAATTCAGAGATCCATCTGCCTGTGCCTCCCAAGTGCTAGAATTAAAAGTGTGCCCTTTTATTTAATTTTATTTATATGAGTACACTATAGCTGTCTTCAAACACACACTAGAAGAATGTATAGAACCCCATTACAGATGGTTGTGTGCCACCATGTGGTTGCTGGGAATTGAACTCAGGACCTCTGGAAGAGCAGTCAGTGCTTTTAACCACTGAGCCATCTCTCCAGCCCCGCAATGAATTCTTAAAAGCACCGTGGATACAGTTAAGGAAGTGTGAGGTTTTGGAGCATTTATTCAATCCTCCCCATTCAGTATCACTAAGATGTAGAATGTGGAGAGGTAAAAAGCAAAATACTAGGATCTTGAAAGAAAAATATACATTGAGATAAACAACTAGGAATTTCCGTAAACCAACGGTATGGAAAGCAGTTTTTAGTCATTGTTTCTCCATTAGAAAACAGTGAGGTAGAATCCAGGATGTGTTTCAGCATCAGTTTGTTGTGTTTGGTTTTTGTCCTCTACAAACCCCAGCTCTTTTATTTTCCTGTCAGGTTGGAAATGATGGCTTTGGCAGTAGAGGGCACTCTTGCTAATGGAGTCGGTGGTGAAAGGAGCTAGAAACAGACGTGTGCTGGATAAAGTCACACAATTCAGCTTAGTATTCTCCAAAGTGATTAACTGTCCTTGAATGTGTGGGCCTCTCCTTTAAGGATCTCTTTCTTTTAATGTGTGTCTTCCAGACAATTGGTGCAACCTTTGCAGCCATGATTGGAGTTGGAATGCTAGTACAGTCAATATCCTATGAGCAGAGCCCAGGCCCAAAGCATCTGGCTTGGATGCTACATTCTGGTATGTTCTGTTAAATTCTTATTAAGCTGTCCTGTATATTATTCACCTTTTCTGTTATTCGTTTGGCTTCTTTTCTCTTCTTTTTTTCTTTTCTTTTTCTTTTCTTTTTTTTTTTTTTTTTTTTTTTTTTTTTTCAGTTTTTGAGGCAGGGTCCTGATAGGTATGACAGACTGGCCTGTATCTTCCTACCTTCCTGCGTCAGTCTCTTGACACATCTGACTTTTAAATAGTGGCCTTTTTGAATGGCTCTTCAGTTTTAAATGACTTAGTAAACCTCAATTTTGAAAGAGTCACTGTTGATACATTATTGCGAGGCCTTTGCTTTAAAAGGATTGGTATTGAAGGTTGGTAGGAAGGTAGCTCTGAGGTTGTGCTGTGAGATCAACTATGGATAAGAAAAGAGCTGAGACCCAGCAAGGAGCTGAGCAGATGAAGGCATTGGCTCCGCAAGCCTGGCAACCCGTGCTCCATCCCTGGGGTCCCCACAGAGAGAGAAGAGAAGGAGCTCTGCAGAGTCCCCTGACCTCCATGGCATAGCACTGTGCAAATGCTTACACAAGAGTAATTTACAACAAGAGCCATGTCTGGTGATACAAGCCCCTAATCATAGCCACTCCCAAGGCTGAGTCGGGGAAACTAAAGACAGCCGAAGTAACACTGGCCCTTCCCTCCAAAGACAGGCGCAGGGTGTATGTAGCTCAGTGGTATTAGGCTTGCTGCACACACTCATCGCCTGATTCCCGGCTTCAGAGAAATGAAAGGAACTACTTTACATTATTCCTCTATTGAAATAATTTTGTAACATGGGATCTTCCATCTGGGTAGGTTGTGTTGATGTTTTATAACTGGAAATTATATGCCACCATAATATTTTGCTGTTTTGTTTTTTCAAGACAGGATCTCACTATGTAGCTCTGGCTTTTCTGGAACTCACTATGTAGACCAGACTGGTCTCCAACTCAAAGAGATCCACCTGCCTCTGCTCTCCTAGTGCTGGGATTAAAGACAGGTGCCACTATGCCCACCTACCCTGTAATTCATAGGGAAGACCTTTGTAAATCCTGACAACTGAGCTTCTTAAAGGTTGACATGAACTATATTCCTTATTAGGTGAGGCAAATTCAGTGTCTGCCTGTCTTCATTTCGGTTCTACCACACACTTCCCTTTCAGTTCTTCCCTTTGAGCAGCAGTAGATCTGACCTTCAGCTGTCTGCTTTGTGAGTTCTGTTTCAATAACTGAAATCTAGTAGTGGTATAAGATCAAAATAGTGGCCTATAGAGACTTACAGAGTTACTAAAAATGCAGGCTGTTGTTTGAATTGTGACCCAGTATTGATGTAGGGAATTTGTATAGCCACATATGTTGATTGTATAATTTAGATGGTAACGTAGGAGTACCTAAAGGTAAAATTTGTTGTGTTTACATTGCTTAGCATAAGGATCGCCTTCACGGTGACATTTTCTTGGATAATTAGTAAGACCTTGCTGTCTCCCCAGGTGTGATGGGTGCCGTCGTGGCTCCTCTGACGATCATAGGGGGGCCTCTTCTCCTGAGAGCCGCGTGGTACACTGCGGGTATTGTGGGAGGCCTCTCGACCGTGGCCATGTGTGCACCTAGTGAGAAGTTTCTGAACATGGGAGCGCCCCTGGGAGTGGGCCTGGGTCTGGTCTTTGTGTCTTCACTGGGTAAGCTGCTGGGCTTTAAAGGGTTCGGGTACTCGGAAACATATAAGATTCAGTTTTTAAAGCTATTTAAAAGATTTGATTGGGGTTTGATTATTTGAATACATTATAAAATCTTGGCTTATAGTTAACTATTCTTTTTATTAAATTACTCGGGAATGATCAAGCTGACTTGGAAATTGCTCTAATGTTGGCAGGTAACCAACAGGAGAAATGACTATCCATAAAATTGTATAAGAACCTTTTTATATCTATGTAATTGTTTTTCCTTGTTTCAGGGTCTATGTTCCTTCCCCCTACCTCCGTGGCTGGTGCCACTCTGTACTCAGTGGCAATGTATGGTGGCTTAGTTCTTTTCAGCATGTTCCTTCTGCACGATACGCAGAAAGTAATCAAGCGTGCAGAAGTAACACCCATGTATGGAGCCCAAAAGTATGATCCCATCAATTCGTAAGTATTCCTTACTGTTACTCCTGTGTTCCATGGCATTTTGTTCTGTGTGTAATCATTTCACAGGGTACCACCTTAGCACAATAGCATAAGGCGGGTGGCTTAGAATTTTTCTCTTCAGTTCCTGAAGTCAGAGTATTAAATCAAGGTTGGGAACTTTGAAGGCTCTGAGAAAGAATCCGTCCTCTGTCCCTCAACTGCTTATGACTGCTGGTGATCCTTGCCTAGTAGATAGCCACCTCGAGCTTCACCGGCCATTTTCCCTGTGTTGTATGTCTGTCTATTATTTTAATAAGGCCACCAGACATATCCTATTCTAGTATGACTTCATTCCAAATCACATTGTAATTATATCTTTGGATACCATACTTCCCAAATAGGACTAGTACTGGGTGTCCTGTCAGGTCAAATCTTGCTGCTTCTGCTGGAGTGTGTAGTAGAAAACTGATTACATTGCAACTAGTAGAGCACTTAGGTATCAGTTACAGGTCCTGCCAGGTGGAATGCACAGACTTAACTGTAAAGTGTAAGGAGGGGGGGCAGCCCTGAAGACTTTCTCTTTGTGTTTGGTTTAGAAGCACTCAACTCCTGTTGACATCCAATAATATAAAATAGTGTTCTTTCTCTTGGATTCTGCCTAGAGTTTCAGAGTGTCTCTCACATTTTTAGTAATGGTTTCCTTTACCTAAAAATAAAATAATGTAATAGCTTTTTAAAATGTTGATTTAACACTTGTAGTTTTATAGCAACTTTCTTAAAGGGGATAAAGTGGGTATACTCATTCTGTTTGAAAATGCCAGACTGTGTCTTGCAGGTTTTTTAAAGGTGTGTTTCTTTGATCTGTTTTGGTTTTTCTATTGTCTGACACCCAGGTTTGATACTTAAAGCAGGATGTCAGAGAACAGATAGTCCTATAATAATTGTGTCCATATCTAAAAGATGATTGGTTCTACAAGAAGGAAAACTGAATGTTACCTAGTTTAGGACTTTTAACTAACATTAAACATTGTATTTCTAATTTCCGTTTAATAACTAACACTAGGAATAATGAATGTTTTTCCTCTTTTTGTACTAAAAACTATATTGTCATTATAATTAGAATCACATTTATCTATAATTTTTTTCTAGGATGTTGACAATCTACATGGATACATTAAATATATTTATGCGAGTTGCAACTATGCTAGCAACTGGAAGCAACAGAAAGAAATGAAGTGACCACTGTGGTTTCTCTGCTCAATGATGTCTTGCTTGTTTAATAGGAGCAGATAGTCTTTACAGTTTGCACCATCAGAATTTCTTGAGGTTTAGAAGATTACCTGTCACTATGTTTAAAATGTTCAGTAATGTGACCCTTCAGGCCTGCCTTTTCTTTTAAAGAATAAATGCAATAGATGTCTTCCAAATAAGCACATACATTTTCATATGTTATGCTTTCGTACTTTAGAACTGCTTTGATGAATGTGTGAAAAAAGATTTTTTTTAGAATATTTCAAGTATTGTTTTATTTATTGGATAAGTAAAATTTAGCAAATTTGTGTGTCTTCATATTGTGGGAACCTACAGAATATTTAAGTGACGTCATGAGTGACAAGTTTTCATATAGAGGTCAGAGAGATAAGAATCACCTACAGTCATTTTGCATGCTTAGGACAGCACTGATTGTGGCAAGCCAGTGAAAGACATCTGAGAGGGACAAGGGACCACCATACACGGTGTTCACAAAGACATGGGTCTTTCTTCTGTGCTGTTAATGATCTTGGGGTTGAGTACTCCTTGTCGGGACAGTCCAGAGTGTTAGCCATACAGAGAACCCCTGCTGGAATTATGTGGATGTGAGTTTTACTATGAAGTGTTTTAGAACAAGCTGGTTGGTGGTGGTGCATGTGCCTAATCCCAGCATTTAGGAAGGCAGAGGCAAGCAGATCTCTAAATTCAAGGCCAGCCAGGTCTACATGAGTTCCAGGCCAGCCAAGGTCCTGTCTCTAAAACAAACAAACAAACAAACAAACAACAAAAAACCTACCAGCTATGCTTAGTATACATACTCCAAGGCCTAAGATTCATTTGCTTCAAATGTACGGTATATTTGTACTTGGACAGGGTTTGTTTTTTTCCTTTTTGTTTTTGTTTTTTTTATATTTTCTTACTGTCTAATTGAAAGCATGCTTGCTTTTCTCATCACAGCTTTGACATTGCTAAGAAAAGCCTCTTTGCGGCTTATGCTAAGATTAGAATTGTTTTTCCTCTAAAACTGTTGGCTTCCTACCTTCCCTCTCAGGTTAAGCATGAACAAGCAAAGCAAACTTAGTTGACCTTGGGAAATATTTGGATGAAAAGTGTAATGGGGAGTGCTCAGCTTCCTTGTGACATGAGATTTTGATACAGATCACTTGTTTGTGGCAAGGGGTTCTTCCCTGGAGTCTATATGTGTATTTATAGAATATTTTTGAGAAGTATTCATTACAGTAATCCATAAATAACTCTTTTAATCACTTTAAAGTACACTGAATGCTTATTTCTGAAATAAAAGTTCCAGCCAACTGGTTATTGCTGTACTTTTTTCTACCTGATATGTCCAGTCCCTCTCGCCAGAGTCTTGAATAAGAAAACAACTTGGGCTTTTACTGTGCCTGCATTTTACTGTGTCTTAGCAGATTACTGCAATCTGCTAAGACAGGAGACCTGTGGCTAGATGGCCTGCCTCCATTTGGATCAGTCTTATGACCCTGCAAATGACCTAACCTCCCCTACCCAATTTCCTCAACTGTAAGATAGAGACAACATCCTGTGGTGTGAATGCAGATATGATCGGGCACTGTGAGAATTTTACCTGTTGCTGTTGGGGTTTTTTTTTTCCCCTGCAATAAAAAAATAATCTAAATGCCTAATTTCTGTCTTTAGTCTCCATAAAGTTTCACTGTCATGTTAAGTTGAAATCTTAAAGGACCTATTATTTTCAGTAGCAGTTTAAAACCCAGTTTAATCTTCATTTCATATAGTTATAAAACAAGTATGGTTTCAACAGTGGTATCAGGTAGAAATGAATCAAATCAAGGGTTCTTTTACATGTGTGGGTGCACACATGTCATATCCTGTGGGCATGAGATGATCTGGGGACAACCTGAAGGGCCTCAAGGTTTCAACTCAGGTTGTTGAGCTCAATAGCTCAACCTTTTACCCACTGAGTCATTCTGCCTGCCATGGGCTGTTATTTTATTTTAATGGTAGTATTTTACAGTGTTTAGCGTCATTGCTGGAACAATAAAAACTGTAAAATGCGTTATATAAAATGTGCTTCCTTGGGTAGTGGTTCTGAAATGATAATGGAAAAACCTGGTTTCTTGGATCTTGATTACATATACTGGGTGAGTGGGTGACTTTATTTCCCTCACAGAATAGAGTTGACACACAAAATGATAGATTTTTTTTTTTGACTGAAAATTTTTTATCATTTGAAATCTGATCACAGGCCCTTATGATTAACACAGAAGGGTTTTGTTTTTTCAATTCATTTCGCAAGTCCTGGAGGCATGCAAATGTCAAAGTGTGGTGTATACATTGAGTTTATTCAATCAGTGGCAAACACCTTTGTTCTCTATTTGAGGATTCTGTGTTTGGTTGTTTGGTAAGTTTTATACATTTGTCATAACTAGCCATTCATTCTTTCCCCCTAGTGCCCCACACCTTTGTATCACTTGGTCTCTTTTTAGTTACTAATAACAGAGTTCAGCTGATGCTGCACATATGTATGTGGTGGTCATGTGGCCACCCACAGAGGCCAGAGGAACACAGCAACAACCATGTCCCTGGTGGAGAGTGGACTTTCCCTTAGCTGCCATCAGCTACCAACAGCTTCTAGGAGGGTGGGGCCTCAGAGGTCCCTCCACTTTACTGGACTTTTGACTGGCTGGATCTTGTGCAGGTAATCACATGCTGTGCGTTGGTGCTTATACTTGCCATGTTCAGAATCAGACCATTTTAAACCACTTGGTCCGACATGTCTTTGCACGGCCGTCAGGTTCCCCCGAGCCTTGGATGATTGGAGGTTGCTCTAGGAGACCCGTGCACAGCTGAGCATTCAGTTACACTCGGTACTTTAGCCATTTGGAATCCGCATTAACCACTACCCATTGCAAAAAGAAGCTTATCTGGCCGAAGTTGAAAGCAGCAATAGTCTGTGGGTGTTACATATTTGGGAGTTAGCTTGACATTTTAGAAAAACAGCAAATTTTATCCCCTCTAGTCTATGATCTTCCAAACTAAAATCATCTACCTAGGATTTTAGTACCAAGTATGAAATCCCTCCTCTTGTGGCACAGGCCTCGTATTCAATCAGAAAGCCCTTGATTACCTTCAAAACCTTCATGCCCATCTTCGCACCAATGGCCACATCTTGCACACATTCCATATCGTTGCATTCGGGGTCCAGCATCGAAGAGCAGCAGCCTGCACACCACTTCCTGGCACTGTGTAAGTTAGCCAACATGTAGTATGTTCTGGCCATTTCAAAGTTGGTTTTTATATGTCCTGAGCAGTGGGGTTTTGCCATCTAGTTTTAGTGGGCAACCAAGAACAAAGGCAACAGTTTATTTGCGGTTCCTCCCAGGATACCAGACCAACAACTAAAGGATCCCATGCTTGTTACTTGGACTATACTCATTCCGTTCAAACGCCTTTCATATATATTCTGTTACAAACGTGTTTGTTCTGTACTAGGGTTCTCTAGAGTCACAGCGCTTATGAGTAGTCTCTATATAGTAAGGGAATTTGTTGACTTACAGTCTGTAGTGCAACTCCCCAACAATGGTCAGCAGCAGCTGTAAATGGAAGTCCAAGGATCTAGCAGTTGCTCAGTCCCACAAGGCAAGCAGGCGAAGAAGAATGAATCTTCCTTCTAATATCCTTATGTAGGCCTCCAGAAGAAGGTGTGGCCCAGATTAAAGGTGTGTACCCCCACTCCTGACTCTGGGACTTGCTCATCCCAGGCTGACCTTGAACTCAGAGATCTCCTTGCCCCAGTCTCCAGGGATTAAAGGCACCTTGCCTGAGCCTAAGTTTTTCATGGCTACTGTGCCTCAAGATTTCCATGCCAAGATCCAGGTCAGAAACGAGTCTTCCAGCCTCAAGATCTGGATCACAGCTTAGCCTTCCAATTCTGTATTGTAGTTCATCCTAGATATAGTCAAGTTGACAACCAGGAATAGCCACTACAGTTTCCATAAGGCTTCTTCATATATCTTTAGTTTTTGCCTAGAACACCCTCTATAACCTTACAAGGATCACCCTATGTTCACTTAATCCCAAACCCTAGCCTCCCCCTTTACCTATAACCTGAATTCAACTGTCACTTCTAATAGGGCTTTGTTCTTTGGTTAGAAAATCCTGGATTCCCATACAGCCACATGTCTGCCATACCACCTTCACTTAGAGGATCTTTCTTACCAACCATATTTCCTCCTTCCCTGCCCCCTCCTTTCTTGAACCTTTCTACCCCAGTAGCCCCTGTCTACCTGTATTTTACTCTTCCCTCCCTTAAGGCAGCCTGTCCAATGGCTCAATTCCAATTTCCTGGTTTGCACATGTACTCCAGGTTAGACATAAACATTCAAAGTTAAGGTCCATATATAAGAGAAAATATGGCTTTTGTTTTCTCCTGGGGAACCACTTTATTAAGTTCCTCTAGTTCATTTACCTGCCAATTTCATAATTTTTCTGTACTGAGCACTATTTTCTTTATTCGTCAGTTGTTAGACATCTTGATGCCATTTCCTAGCTATTCTGAATCAGGCCTCATTCAGAACTGCCAAAATCAAGATATAAATCAAATACTTTCTTTGCTATGTGTGAAGGAAATCCTTGAACACTTGAGTGTAAACTAGTAGAGCCACTCTGGAAATCAATCTGGAGGTTTCTCAAAAGCTAGAAATGGAATTACCATGACCCAGTTGTATCACTCCTGAGCATATACCAACAAAACTACATTCTACTACAGAAAACTACATGTGCATCCATAATTGCCTTTACCTCTTTTTTCTTTAAGATTTATTTTATGTATGTGAGTACACTGTAGCTGTCTTTAGACACACCCGTAGAGTGCATCAGATCCCATTACAGATGGCTGTGAACCACCATGTGGTTGCTGGGAATTGAACTCAGGACTTCTGGAAGAGCAGTCAGTGCTCTTAACCCCTGCGCCATCTCTCTAGCCTCGCCTTTACCTATTTTTAATGTGGGATAATGAGATGGCTCAGCAGGTAACATGCCACAGAACCTGACCACCTGAGTTGGGTCTCAGGAATTCACATGGTGGAGGGAGAAATGGACTTCTGTATGTTATCCTCTGACTTCTACGTGTGCCACCCATGTGTTATTGTGAGGAGGAGAGGATTCAGAGAGCATTACGGAAGAGCATGAACAGGTCAACCCAGTTATGATCTAAAAGCATAATGAATAGTTTGATCTTGGCAATGTAGAGTGAGACTGGGTGATGAATGGAAGCTAAGAGCTTTGCCAGTTAATTTGATCGGTTTTCAAGACTATGGAATTTGGTAGTCCTTGAAGGAAATCTTGTACCCGCCATGAAAAGAAGGAATGAATGACCAACCAAAGACATGTTGCTCTGAACACTTACAACTGATAGCCAGTAACCAGGAGAGATCTGGTTTCAAAAGAAGGCACTTGGCCTGTACCACACCATGCTTAAGGCAGAGACCCTTGCTGGAGGGGAGCAATTGGTACAATTTCTTGACAACAATGAATCTTCACAGCTCAAATCACGTTTCAGATATTAGCACACCCATGTGACTCATAATGACTCTGAGGGAATTGCTGTATCCCTTAAACATTAAGTAACAGTTGATTATGGGAAGTCACACTTCAATGACTCAGGATCATCCAGAGAATAAAAAGGATTATCGAAAGTAATTTTAACAAGTTCTGAGAAGTGTTGGTACTCTGCTGAGAACAAAAAAGTTTAGCCTCATCTCTACAGGCAGCAAATGTGGGGAGTGTTGACCTACTTTGAGAACTGGGCTCCACTGCAGGACTCTGACCAAATTCTGTATGGTGGTTATGCAACCTAAAGTCTTTAGAACTCTACTTGTGCTGGTGGTCAAGTAATGCCACTGTAGGTGTCTCGAAGCCTAAGAATAATCAGCTGGAGTGAGGGGAGGACTGTCAAGATGACTCGGTGGGTAAAGACACCTGGTGCCAAGCCTAGGACCCTTATGCTAGAAGGTGAGAACCTCTTATCCTCACATAGGCATAGCTCATACGTGAGTGCATGCATGTGTTTATGTGCATGCACATAGGCACAAAAGTAACAATACTGAACTGCAGAAATTAGGGTTGTTGGTTTTTTTTTTTTTCACTAGTAAATTGAGCAACAGGAAAGACAGTCATTTGGTAAGGAAATGGGGAGTCTGATATTTTTCAATGTATTATAATTGTCCCTGGGTAGTATTTTATGTATATGAGTGTTCTCCTTGCATGTATATATGTGTCTACTGTGTGTGCCTGGTGTGCTCTCTGAATCGGAGTTAATATGGAGCCAATCTGAGTACTCTGGAAGAGCCGCCAACCCCCTTAACCGATAAACCAACTCTCCAGTCCATGAGAAAGAAACACGGGAAGCCCATTCGGACAGTGAGTGAAAACCCTGAAACACTTGATAGAAAAGCTCCTTGGCAAATGGTCAGGAAGACCCACTATAGCACTGACCTTATGCCCTCAAAACGCCTGTGGCCCAGCATGCCTTGTCTATAACTTTTACTCCTCCAGCTGAGTTGACTTTACCCCAGGATTGACCGTCTCCAGCAGGTCCTCACAAGTCTTCTTTCTGTCTCTGGACTTGTGCTGGGGAAGCAAGGTGACACCTCTTCTAGAAAGGCTGCTGCTGAGTAGCAGAGGACAGAGCAGATGCCAACCAGATCCATCCGAGCCTTACTGCAGTGCTTCAGTCCTAAGCAGAAACCCTTGCCGCTCCTGTTCTACCAATACCCTCCTTCCTGCCAAGGCTCACATGGGCTCGTCCTATCAAAATTGACATGTGCAAGACTCATAACTTTGAAGACCTAAATGTGTATGTATATGTATCCCTAGTGTAACAAGAGAAGGTTCCTATTAAAATGCATTAAATATCTTTTAACACAGGTAGTGTTTGGATACTGTTTAGAGATAGGTTGTTATTGGAATAGAAAGAGCTAATCACTCCATTTTGGGGTGTATAACTTAAGAAAGTGAAATCAGCATGTTGAAAAGATATTTGCACACTCATGTTCATCCTAACACTCGTGACAATAGCCAAGGTAGAGAATCGACCAGAGTGACCATCGGTGGCTGAGTGGGAAATGGACATGTGACCTATATGTCCAACATAATCCAACTAAACCTTGAAAAGGCAAATCTGCTAAAAGCAACAACCTGGGTATTGTGTTGAATGCAGAATAAGGCAGGTGCAGAAACAAAAGGGATACGTGCTCATATGTGACCTCTAAATCCATTAAACTCAAAGCAGCGAATGGAGGTGGGCTGTTTTCCATCAAGAGCGCAGAGCCTGGCATCCTAGCTTCAACCCCAGTCTGCAGTGCCCGTACAAGAACAGAGAAAGGAAAAAGGTCTCCCTGCAAGCCTTTGTGGGCTGGTGAAGAGCACAATATTCAGGAACGGTATCATTAGAAGAAACCCCAATACCAGCTGCTGCCTCTGTGGGAAAATGGTAGTCCCACAACCAATGCTGTGGGAGGACTATCTGACAGCAGGGAGATAGGAGTTACCAGTAGGAAGCTTCACCACATCAGTGAGAGCAGAGGCTAGCCCCCTTCAAGGGCAAGGATTGAGGGAACATCCCTGGAACACCAGCGCATACACCAGCCTTGCCACCAGCAGCATAATGCCCACAGGCAGTCAAGACCCAAGTGGACAGAATGAAGAAATCTGAGGAAGTTCCACTCAAGTTAGCTATGAACTGTTAAAACCCTCTTGCTGGGCTTCCCCTGCACACACACCCTAGAACTCTGGCGAGAACAGCTTTGGAGTCTGGCAAATGTAGCTCCACTGGAGAGACCCTCATGCCTTCAAGGCCATGACTTCCTCCAATGTCCCCCCCCCCCAGTCAAGTGGGAAAGGAATCCGATGTCATAATAAAGGAAGGTAGGGCCTGGGACCTGCCATCACCTCCATTAGTTGCTTCTTGTTAAACACACAGGAGGGAGAGTCATTTCTGGTCAATCATGAGGCCTATAAAGAAGAGGTAAGCACTTCCTGAGGTGTGGGACTCAGGCCAGAATGTGAGCACACAAGGTGGAGAAGCCTTGGGCAGCTTCTTCCTCACAGCTCTGAGAAATGACAAACTTGCTTTGAAACGTTCCTTGATTTGAAATCCCCTTTGTTTTAGGTGTGTCTCCAAAGACTTTCTCCTCCGGGTGGCTGCCAAGTTTTCAAAATCATCTTTGGAAACCATTCAAATTTGGGTTATTTCTTTTTTTCCATACTAAAACCGCAGATGCTTAAGACTAGCAGGTGTGCCCATTAAAATGCTTCTCATTTTCACCTCTTTCAGCTCACCATGAGATTCTGAATATTCCAAAGAGACAGAGGTGTTTCTTCCTTTAAAAAAAAAAAATAGAGGTTGACAGTTATCTTTGAAATGTTAAAAAAAAAAAAAGTGTAAGTAGAAATCCGAGAAGAGCAGTTGTCCCTGGGGAAGAGGCTGCACTCTGGGTTTATCTTATATACTCTCCCTAAACTATTTTCATTTGCTTCAGTACGTTTTTGTGAATGTTTAAAGAGGAAGCAGAATCCCCACATAGGAACGCATTCTTTCTCCAAAACTGATGACCCCAGCAAAAGCTGCAAATATGAGAATTCTGGCTTGTGTGTGTCAGGAAAAGGCCCCAAGAGAGCTGATTCCTCCCACCCTTAGCGGAACAATGTCCTTGTAACTTTGTCCTGCAATAAGGAATAGTCTGCCTTAAGAGTCAAAAGTTCCATGGTGGAGTGCTGAGAAATCCCAGGAGAAAGACCCGAGTGGCCTGGTGGGTCAAAAGACCTAGGCAGTCCTCCCCTAATTTCTGTACCCACTAAGCAATCTGAGCTCAGGAACAACGCCAGAGCTGGTGCCCAGGAGAGAGATGGGGAACAAAGCTGAGTCTTTTCTTGAGGTGGCATTAGAGAGGAGAGAACAATCTTAGCTGGCAGACTGTAGAACGTGACCAACAGTCCCACAGACAAGGAATCGGAACTAGTTCCTTTGGGTAAACTAACTGTAAAGGTTTTTCTTTTTTCTTTTTTTTTTTTTTTCTTTTTACATCTATAGAAAGTATAGGCCACAGGTTAAAATGTCCCGTGGCCATTGATTTTCTTACTGAGCCATTTTGGGCATGAGCCTAAACTGCTTCTCTAGCAGGCAGTAACAGGACCTCAAGGGAAGTAGTGGGCCAGACTCCAGCAGCAAGAGATGACTGACTTGTCTGTGAGGATCCTGGAGAGTTGGATAGGGACCTGCTAGGTTAGGAACCAGCCGTCCATTCTTTGATTTCAAGAAGTTTATGCCTACCAAGGCAAAGGAGAGTTACCATCCCGCCATAAGGGCAATCTTAAGTTCCATGTGTGTTCACACAGGCAGGATACATGAAGGCTCTAGAAACCTTTCTGATTTCAGAGGGGGCGGGGGGTCCTGCAGGCTGGCTCACCTTCCAACACTCCATATTTCTTGAGCTTTCCTGTGGAGCCCCCTCCCACACACGTTCCTTGCGCTCTCTTGGCTGAAGAACATTTGCATGTTTCTCAGTCTTTCATTCCTTAGGTTCTGAGACGGGTGTATACAATGTGCCCAGTTCATCCTCTCCTAATTTACCTCCTCTCGTCTGAGCTATTGCAATACCCAGAAATTAAGTTGTAAGCCCCATCTGCTCAACAACCAGTTAACTTCTTGGGATGCTGGAAGTTGTAGTTCTTGGAAAGTAACAAAAGCTCATGGGAAAGTACAGTGGCCTCTAAGTCAGTCTTTATGGACCCCTGCAATTGTCTCGGGAGCCATTCGGCTGAGAAACCCCAGGGCATGGTCCTAACCAAAGTCCGTCTCGTGTTCAGTATTTAATACTTAATAGAGGTTGTTTTGAATTTGGCTCAAAATGGTGGCATAGGTTTTTCTCCAGCGAATCTCAGAATTAGCCCCTTATTGTCAACCATCTCCAGAATGACAGCCTGACCTGGGCACAGGTGGCCTGGTGCCTTAGACTCTGAGCACACCCTAGGCATTACAGAGCTCTGTGCCACTCACAGCTGAACCATAACGATGCACAGGCCCAGCGTCTGCCTTTCCCTCCTTTTGCTCCCTGGGTTCATGCCATTGTCTCCCAGACCTTTGCTGCTCTGAGGAATGAGAAGCCTGGGCACCAACCAACCATCAGCATCACCACTCCAGGTGTAGGGAAAGCCTGGGAGGGAATATTCGTGGGCTTGGTCTGGAAGGATGGGAGCTGGCTCAGGAGTTGAGAGTTTGAGCTGAGCGAAGGCTTAGTAGAGTGTATGGCCATTGCCCGCATACTATCCATCCTACACAGGCTGGAGATGGCCTGGCTCGTCTCACCCTCATAACCGGGGCCTGGCACTTGCTAAGGCACTGTGGTGGTTTGAATATGCTTTGGCAGAGGGAGTGGCACTATTAGGAGTGGCCTTGTTGGAGTAGGTGTGGCCTTGTTGGGGGAGGTGTGTCACTGTGGGCATGGGCTTGAAGACCCTCATCCTAGCTCCCTGGAAGTCATTCTCCTAGAAGTCTTCAGATGAAGATGTAGAACTCTCAGCTCCTCCTGCACCATGCCTGCCTGGATGTTGCTATGTTCCTGTCTTGGTGATATGGACTGAACCTCTGAACCTATAAACCAGCCCCAATTAAATGTTGTCCTTATAAGACTTGCCTTTGTCATGGTGTCTGTTTATAGCAGTAAAACCCTAACTAAGACAGGCACCCATACAATATTGTGTTTGCCCTGTCCCACAGGGAGCTGTCTTTCGTTCACTCCCGATGCTTAGGCCATGTGTCTTAGAGACCACAGACCATTTCTAATAGAAAAAAAGTCCTAAGTATCCAGCATCTGTCTACCTAGCCGAAAGACACCATCTGTGGTCCAGGAAGTCCACCACAATCTGACTCGCCATACTTTCCAACTGCCCTGCTGAACCCTATCTATGCTGTCTCTGGGTAGCCTCTCCTTCCTTCTCCAACTGACGGTACATTATCTTTTAAGGGCATTTGTCGTGGTTCTATGTAGTGTGTCAGTCACCTCTTTGCACAGCAGTCTCTGGGATCAGGCACAGTATCACATCCCAGTCCGGGCCACGTCTAAGGGACGGGCACTCCAGCTTCCCGCAACTGTGAAACACTCCCTTACCCCTCTAGTTGGATTCTCCCGGGTGCCATGCCTCGCTCGGGCTGGCATGTAGTACTCTTTTTATTTAATCACGTTGCCAATTTTTTCACCAAGGACTAACTTCAGTCTCCACATAATTTAACAATGGTATAAGTACCCAACGTGGTACAGATGACTTCTGGAACATGTCCTCAGACAGTTCTGTGTCTGTGTCACAGATGGACAGCAGACTCAGAGACACTTAATGATAACAAGTTCAAGATAACACTGCTGATAAATGTCAGAGAAAGAATTCAAACCTAGGCCATTTGGCTCCCCCTGAGCTTTTATCTTTGGTTTTATGACCCCTTTCCCAGCCACCTTTACCAGAGAGCAGGAAGATCTGCATTCGATGGAGTTATTGCTCACTCTAAAAGTTAACGTTCAACTCCGGACAGTGGCTTTTCACTGCAAAAGAGTTTCTTTTTCTAATCACTGAGGACAAAACGCAGAACAGCTCTCATGGCTAGACATTTAGAACTACATGCAGCAAGTCACCTAATCCTCCTGACTTCTTGAAGAGCTGGTTTATTATCCTATTGGGAGGGGCCCACTGTACTTATGAGACTTGTAGGGCTGGGATGCCTTGCCTATGGGGAAACGCCTCTTTCTGCCACCCTATAAATGTCTTCAGAGGCCAAAGGGAGGTCTTTTGTGGCACCGCTTCCTCCCTGGCCGTGAGACTCCAGCTACTTCACGATGAGACTTCTAGCCCTTTCTGGTTTGCTCTGCATGCTGCTCCTCTGTTTCTGCATTCTCTCCTCAGAAGGTAACCTGCCCCTGGGCTCCAGTCCCTGAGCATTGATTCCATGGTCTGGGAAGGTTTTGAACAGAAAGTAGTGAGGCACAGGTCCCAGCAGACAGTTGTGAACACTGCAGAGAAATATGCAGATGTTTTGCTCACTACAGAGCCCAACAAATAGCTTGGGGACTGCAGACTTTATAGCTTCTATGTGCCATCTTACACTCTCAAAGACGCTGCAAGCCCACTGCGTAAACAGAGTTTTGGCAACAGATGTATAAATAGAAGACATTGTGGTTCCTAGGTACAGTAAAAGGGGAGGTGTTTATTGTAGATACGGGGTGAGCAGAGCCAGGGTCATCTGGAGGAGTCCGGAGCAGAGAGAGGAAGTAGTACAAAGAACATAGCCAGCAAACAGAATGTGATTGTGAGAGAAAAAAAAGAAGAGGAAGAAGAAGAGGAAGAGGAAGAGGCAGGGCAAGGGAAGAGCAAGACAAAGAGAATTTAGGCAAAGGAGACCAAGAAAGAGAGGGCCAAGAGAGGAAGACAGAAGAGAACACACATGGTGGAAATGTCATGGTTACATGAGAATGAAAACTTAGGGAAGAGAATGCCATGGTTTGGAGAAGTTGAGGATAGAGGAACAGGGTGAGAAGAATTGAGATGAGCCAGAGGTTGTTATCCTGAGAAGCCCTGGAGGCCTGGGTGCCCTTTGGTGTGCTAACAGGCTCCAAAGACAGCCATTTGTCTCTTCTGAAAGTAATAAGGAAGTGGCTCCTTTGGTTGAGGAAAACATGCACTAGGATTTGGGGGAGTGGAGTTTCCTGTGGACCTGACCACTATGTGGAGTTGTATACTTACCACAGAAGCATAAATTCACTCAGCTAGCTAGCTACTCACCCGAGTCACTCTTGTCCGGAAAGTCAGGCAACCTCTATTGCCACCTGGGTTGCGTTTGGGACAAGGTAAGTGAACAGTTGGCTTTCTAAACTGGAGTATTTCAAATCCTGCACAGCAATCTCCATGTGCAGAAGGAATGAAGTTATGTATAACGGGGGTGGGGAGGGGTGGGGGGTCGGGGGAGGGGGATACATGTGTGGGAACATACATGGTCTTTTCATCCCTGTAGAGAAGAATATGTGTACCTGCTGCCTTTAAGATTTATTATTTTATTTATGTGAGTATGTGGATATGCCACATGTGTGCGGATGCTCTCAAGGGCCAGTAGCAGGTGCTGGACTTCCCGCTGTGGTGGTTGTGAGCCACTGGACTTGAGTTCTTGGAACCAGATTTGGGTCCTCTGGAACAGCAACCGCTCTTAAACCCTGAGTCACCTCCCCATCCCCCTCTTGCCTTTCGTCTCTCTAAAAGCTGGGTATTGGAATATTTTTCTCTTACTTAACCCTCTATTTACTTTTTTATATTGATACTTATGATTTAACACTTAGTGGACATAAATTTTTTTAAATACCCCTCACCATATTACTTAATCACTCAAAATACTGATGCTTGACTTCAGTCCTGTACAGGATCCTCCCTGAGTAGTCGGGTTACAGGAAGCATTTGCTTTTGGTTTTCGTTGGTTGGTTGTTTGGTTGTTTGTTGCTGCTCAAGTTTCTATGGCAAAAAATGTACCTTCAATAGGAAAAACAATGGCCAGTTTCTTCAACACAGCCCACAGCACTGCGATTTACCAGAGCCTTATTTGTGGACAATTTCAAGGTCATCAATATGATTCTAATAGAAATCCAATGGGAACGGGGTCTTTGGCCTGAAGCCTCCCCTCCCCCCACCCCCCATTCAGGATCGTATCCTGCAGCTTCAGGGCATATCATTCATTACTCAACAGCTTTGTATGGGCGTGACCCGACATCCTGAGTGATCATTCATGAATTCATGTGCTCAGACACACTGTATTATACAGCCACAAACTGCTTTGCGTATCTAAAATGTTTCCCGTATTTATGATGTTCTTCTTAAACTATAGATCTGGATTGCCAGTCAGAATTAATGTCTAAGCACAAAGACATTTCTCCACAGTGCTTAGATTTTTAAAATAGTTTCAAATAACTATTCAGAGGGTTCAATGAAGGTTTAATGGAGGACTCCAAATATATAGGTGGAGGGGGGGAAGGAACCCTTCCCCAAAGGCTGGCAACCTGTCTGCAGATTCACATGGTTTCTCTGTGTAACTCTGCCTGTCCTAGAACTCCCTCTGTAGGGTGGCCTTGAACACACAGACCCACCTGCCTCTGCCTCCTGAGTGCTGGAGGTAAAGACATGTGCCACCATTGCCCAACTTTTAATAAATATTTTTAAACTCTGGGTCTTGTGAGTAGAAGCTCTCCCAAGTTATCCTTATACAGACTGGCCTGATGGTGGCCCTGGGCCACTAAAAAGGGCTCTATACTCCTTTTCTTCTCAGGGAGAAGGCATCCTGCCAAGTCCTTGAAACACAAGCCCTGCTGTCACCTATCTCCTAGATCCCGGAAAGGTAAGTGACCTCATCCTGTCTGGGCTGGAAGTGGGAGGATTTCTAGGGTGGTCATGGGACCAGCCAGTTGGTTGGTTTCAAGTGCTAGTACAAAAGGACCACACTCGATTTCAGGCACAGAAAGTTTCAATTGCCCTGAAGAGGCAATACTTTAATCATTTAAAGGTGAACACTTTCTGTCACAAATAGTATATAGGTACAGGGCCAGGCATGGTAGCACACAGCAATCCCAGAGTTAGAGAAGCTAATACCAGATGAATGTGACTCTTGAGACCAGCTAGAGATACACAATGAATTCATAGCTCAAGGGCTGGGAATGTGGCTCAGTCAGTGGAAGAGTGCTTGCCTAGAAAGCTGAGGGCCCTGAGTTTAGTCTCCATTGGGGGAAAAAATGAAAGGAAGAAAGAAGAAATGTGGGATCTCACCATCCCTGGGTGGGAGACCTTATGGAAAGATCACGAGAAGGAATGCAGATGATAGAGAATAGAAAAGAGATCAGAGGAAACAGTAAGCACGAAGGTCTGGTGTGAGCAAGCAGGAAAAGAAGAGACAAAGGATCCCCTATAACAGAGGGGCCCTGGGCATCTGCAAACCATAGCCCATCTGTAAACCTGAAGCAGACCCTGCGAGCGGGTCTCCAGCCAGTGTGTGGAGTGTGTGGATGCAGAGAACGATAGCTTGGGAGAAGACAAGGCTGCACCCAAAGATGGAGACAGGGACTCTGAGGCTCGGTCTTAACACCAGGCTGGGATCCATGATCAGCAAGAGCCTGCACGAGCCGAGCTGCCCTCTCCCAAACTCGGGGGACCAGAGAGTGAGTAGGGCCAGGGCCAGAGCCAAAGCACAGAGATTGCAGCACCAGGACAGCAGCAGACTGAAGCTCTGAGATGCTGTCCCCGGGCTGGATGCTAGACTTCTGTGATTTTTGTATGGAGTCCTAGAACTTAGGGCAGGTAGAAAGGCTGTGCCCTATGGAAAGGCTGCAGAACTCAAGCCAGAGAGGGCTGGCGTCAATTGAGGACGTGTGTCTTAGCTCTCAGCAGACCCAGTGCAAATTCTTGCAAGTCCCAGGCTATAGCTCTCCTTGCTCTTTCGGGCTGCAGCACCAGAAGCCTATGACCAGTTACTGAGAGTCCTGTCTGCCAGTTGAGGAACAAAATGGGGATGACAGGATAGCTCCAACCTCGGTGCCCCTGAAAGGCTGACAGCCCCTCCTCCACACTGCCATCACACCCTGTCAGGGCTGGGTAAAAATAACTGCCTCGCTCGCACATATCTCGTGAATAACCGAGTGTGAGGCACCCGCCTAAGGGAGGTGGAGGATGAGCACCGCTGCCAGCAACTCTGCTCCCACAGCAGCCTGTGAAATAAAGTGCAAATGCAGGGGAGAGAGGTGCCAGCTCCCTCCCTGCCGAGGGCTTGCTGGAGCCTGTCCTGGCCTCTAGCCCCTCCCTGCACAGATGCACAAAGGCAGAAGAGAAAAGAGGGACTGGGGGAAGGAGGAGTGTGCACGCACACACTACACACACTACACACACCCACATACCTCCAGAACCACACAGACGCATAGGCAAGTACATGCATGCAGACACACGCACACCACATAATTACACAAAAAGCATTCACATGACACACACAAACCTACACATACCACATTTATAGACGCACACAAATTTAGGGTTACAGACACACAAATACATACATATATACTACCTATTACATATATAGACACAAACACTATGTACATATAGGCATACAAATTCATGCAAATACACACACACATATATATACATATATAACTACATATAGATATGCACATCACATGTACATAAACATAATTCTACTTGACACAGACTTAGGCACATAAATACACATGTACAGACAGGGATGGATAAACACATCACGCTCTACACATGTGGAATGTGGCTAGGTACATTCATTGTGTCCAGTAAAAGTGCAGCCTTTTGTTGGGCCTACAGTAGTACAGGAGAATGACCTAAGTCACGAATCCTATGTTGAGACATATGTTTCAAAAATTCCACGGCAGAACTTAGAACAAGAAGACTGAAGCAAGCATCTTTACGGGACCCTTCCCACATAAACACCAGGCTCTGAGGGTCTCCTGCACTATAACTGGCTGCTTCATCTCTGCTGGGAAGTTTCCCACAGAATTTCAGGATGAAACTTCCTGGAAGGAAAGTGCCCTCAGGGTGAGGTCTGAGCCCCAACAACGAGCTGGCTTTGTGCTCCTGAGCATTCTCCTCCTCCCTCCGCAGAAAGTGTGTGACTGCAGGCTCCAACTTGCTGCTGTTGAGAAATCAGTAGGGTTATGTCTACAGAACACTCAGCTCAGCACGGCCAAGTCCATGACGCCCTGTGAACCTGTCTTCGTGTCACAGTGGAGGAGGCTGGGTTTTCTGGGCAGCGGCACTCACTCGAGAAGCCATGTGTATTGTGTATCTTTGTGTATGGAGTGACATAGCACGTAGGTGTTGTGTATGTGGTATTTGTATATGTTCCTTTGTACGTGTGTGTGTTTGTATGTATGTGGTGTGTGTGTGAGTGCATGCATTCATATATATATATATATGTGTGTATTGTGAATGAGTGTGTGTGTGTGTGTGTGTGTGTGTGTGTACCTCTTCTTCCTCCAGCTTCTCCTTTCTCTCTTGACTCTTCACTGCTGCTGATTACACAACACTAACCCCCAGCACATGCTTGCCCAGGCTTGGTGCTTCCACCCAGCATCTCCCAGGACAGGCCTGAGATCCAGAGAGAAGGAATGAGGAGATGAATCAGGAAATTGGGCAATCAAGGCAGGATTTCAGAGTGTTTCATGTTCCTGCCATTTAGTCTCCTGTCTGGGTTCACAGGCAGGAGTGCCTGCTCCACTCTCTGCAGGAGGAGCAATTAGGCACTCAGAGTGACTGCCACTCATCCTAAAGCCTTTCCCAAGCTCGGCTCTGTGTCTACTTGCTGGGCTAAGCCCATGGAATGACACCATGTGCAAGGCTTGGGAGTCTGTGACAAAGTAACAAAACCATTTTTGAAAATTGGCGTGATAAAAGAATAGCAGGCTGAAGTGTCTGCACTTAGCAGCTTACTGGGAGAAGCGGGATAGAGTTTTCTTAAAGCAGTTTTATAAACTGTAGGGCGATCTGCATAGCAATACTGCCCAGGCTGCATTTTTTGAAAAGAACACTCAAGACACACGGACACAGCTGGCTACTGAGGGGTTTAGACATTGGCCTAAGTCAGACTCATAGCTTCTTAGATCCCACCAGGTCAAAGGTACTAGCCTTTGGCAGGTCATCTTCCTCCCATGTGTTACAAGATCACCATGGGAAGCTGTTGGGAAGCCAGGTAGAAAGACTCTTGATTCCTGAAACACGCCCAGGTCCTAAGGATTTGGACCACACTGTTTCAAAGCTCAACAACATGAGTTAGCTCACGGGCCAGACTTAAGGTGGAAAGCGGCAGAGCCTGTTCCCTTACCATGCATCTACCCCTGTCTTTATAAGGGGCTTAACTGAAGAGACAAAGATTACCCACTGGGAAAGAGGGGTCACTTGAGAATGTCAGGATAGCAACTCCAGGGTAGATATATAACATGCAGACCCAGAACGATAACCACTAGAAAGGAGGTGGCAGCCTTACTGCCCAGGAGTCCAATCAGAGGAAACGATTCCCTGTTTCCTGATCCTTGCAATTCTATTCATTAGCCTCGTCTGCACTGTCAGCTATCCTCACCCTGGGTAACCCAAATCAGTAGTATAGTTTGCAGTGAGTTTGCATATCAGACAGATCTGTCTTTCATCCTAGTCAATCACATTCATTTGTTCGTTTATTTGCTTATTTGCATGTTTGTGATCGGGTGATCAAGTTTAATTGGTGATGACTGCATGTGACTGAGAATGAATAAGTATTACTTTACACAAGTATGCACTAACATGTGCAGTATCCTGAAAATTAGACACGATTACTGTTGGTGGTGGTTTTGTTTGTTTGTTTGTTTGTTTGTTTGTTAGGATGCAAGGCCAAACAACAGAGAAGTTAAGTTAAAGAAACGTGTTGAAGGGATAGGCAGATGAAGGCTTGTGTTTTACAGGTTTTCAATCCAAGCAATTCGGCTCCAGACTCCGTGCCCTTAATTTCCATGTCATCATGCAGATAGGAATACATTTGAAACATAGAGAAAAATGATCACATCACCATTACTTATTACCCTCTCCCCTCTCCAAAAGCACTCGCTTGGTGTTATTTTAATTGATGCCAGGAAAGGCCCATTTAGGTTCCAGAGTGGGCAGTAAGAGTCCCTTTCTTGACTTCTTTAAATTTTTTGGTGTAAGTGTGGATCTTAACCATGTCTTCCTCCTCTCTCCACCCCTGTTCTACCCGCTTCACTTTGCCTTCCCATGACTCTTCTTCAAGTCTGCTGTCACTCACGTCCAGGAAACAACACAAAGTCCTGCAAACCATGCAGAAGCAAGCTACCACCCAAGACATGGGTGGTGCCTGGGGCTCTCCCACAGATATAGGGCCTCCCGAGGCCTGCCTCCGCCCAGATGAAACGTTGATGCCCAGAGACGACCTCCTGGCCCCCTACCAACCTTCACGGCCAGTGAGCCGTGACACCAGAATGCTTCACTTCAGACAGCCAGGAGGAATGCAGAATTCCAGGTTCCCATTCCAAAGGTGCCGCCAACCTTCAGAGTCACTAAGATCCAGGCTCAGCCAACAAGTCTTTATGGCTCCTTCGGAGTAAAAGTCTAAGATCCCACCTGTGGGAGCTACAGATCCAGAGACTTCCACGATGACTAGAATGCACAGTAACGAGGCCTCTGTGTGATCAGCCGAGACTACAGCATCTTAGGAGCCCTCCGTCAGCCCCAAACCCCTTACATTTAACCAATGGTCTCTGAACCCAATGCCTGTAACTTCCTAATGTTATCACCAGAAGCACACCAAAAATAATAAATCATAAATCAGCATACACACTACATCTGGAGCATCCTTGTCTGAGATACACAGTTACGAAGACAGGTAAGTGTCTGAAGAAACTTGGCGCTCACCCCTTCATCACAGAATAACCTGACCAGCAAGGAAAAGGAACAGTACTTAGGTGTTTGGGTCCCACACAGCAGGACACGAAGGCTAGCCCTGCCCGGGTTTTTCTGTATGACTTAGACTTGACAGTTCGATTTTCTGTAAGGTAGAAATGACAGGAAGAATCTTCTTAGGAGCAAGCAGACAGGTGTAGGGCCCCTGCAAAGTGCTAGGCTCAGAAAGGCCCGGGAAATTCCTCAACCAGAGGCAGTGTTTGTATCCACAGAGAGCACAGAGCTCAGAGGAGACAACAGGTGGCTCAGCTCTAAGCTGTTTGTCCCAGTAAAGCTCCCACTAATCCGATCCTGCCGGCAAGGTGAGAAGCACCCATTCCTGCACTACTTCCAGGCCTGAGTGAGAACGCCAGGACCATGAAGTGTAAGGCTCATAGGCAGAGCATCCTTTGAGACAGCCATGCCAGGCAAATCAGAGCCTGTATCTTCTCCTCATGGACCAACTTTCCACCTCCCTTTCATAACTGTTCACTCGCTCACTCACTCACTCCTCCCCCTGCCCATTCCCAGGGGCCTAATTCTCAAAGAAAACAGTCATCTGACATCTGAGAGGCCGACATCGCTGCGTTGTTAGCAGACGGTGAAGAACTGAAGGTGACATTTAAGAGTAAAGCAAATTAGACAAGTACCTGAGATACGGATTCGGTGAGAGAATGCCATCTAGAGAGGGAGGTGTTGTGTATGGGAGAGGCACTGTGTGTGCTGAGATGTGTATAATCCACTTACATGGTGTGGGTCGGTGTGGCGTGTAAGCAGAGTGTATGCATGGCCCTGTATGTATTGGGTTGATGTGGAGGCAGGAAGATTTGAGAATCAGAACACAGTTCATCAGCTGTGTTGTGGGCCAGGGGAAAGTGGGGAAACTGGACCTCAGAATGTCACCATTCTGTGCTTATATTTTTCCTTGAGAGCGAGGAAGAATGAGAATAGGTGAGAGCAAGAGAGAATGCCAGTAGCACCAGCTAGTGCTAGTCGGAGAGATAGGGAAGTCAGTAAGAGGCTTTGCAAACAGCAGTGGTATGGCTCCATCTTCCCAGGCTTCCTGGGCAGGGGGTGGGGGTTGGGGGATGTATCCACGTCCATTCATGGCTCTTTCAGACCGACCAGGAGGAGTCCCTTCTCTTCGAAACTCCTACTTTATTGCAACAAGAGCGATGGTAGCTTCTACTTCATATTCTCATCTCCCCTCCATTCTCCCTTGAAAAAAAGAAGCACATGTATATGAGACTTTATACATGTGCCTGAGTCTACTAGAGAAAGAAAGGTGAGAGTCCAAGGACAGAGCCCAGCCCACCCTGGAAATGTGCACCACACGAGAAGCACATGATGGAATCCCCAGTATCCCTGAGGGGAGGGGACAATAGAGTTAACATGAATACGGAACAGAGGGGCACAGCTGGCCCTTAGAGAAGGGGAGCAGCTCCTAGGGCAGGGGGTGGTAGCGACTGCAGTGTGCCAGCTCAAAGCTACTTCCTGGAAAAGGGTCCAGTGGAGGTCACCCTTCCGGGGCCACCAGGCCCAGGGCAGCTCAGGTCATAAGAACTCGAAAGGAGCTAAGATGTGGCACCTGCTCCTTACCTCCTACCACTACCCCACATCTGTCCTTTTCCTAAAGAATAAAATAGATGGCAAACCTGGTTTCCAGGAGCAACTTAGCTCAGTGTCAGGCCTCATCACCCCAGGAGGAGGATGCTGATCCCCACAGGGACCAAGCATCTCCTTCCTCTTTCACGGGCTTCCAGCATCAGCACCATGAGCTTTTAAAGGCAGTGAAGAACTTTGCTCGTGAAGGGCTGATGGAAATTAGCGAACGTGGCTACTCCCGCTTGGGGAGAAAACCCAAGCATATAGAAGTGATTGTAAAGTAACGAGGCTGAAGTTTTATATTGCCTATGTAAGCTCCTTGAAGAACCTAGGCATACCTAGAAGATGGAGTAGGGCCATTAGAGAAAGTATACTCTGTCTCAAACATACAAAAAAACGAAAAACAAACAAAAACAAAAATATCACATGTAGATGAGCAAATTTACATGCAGATGGTGTGTATGTCTGTGAATGTGTTTGTGCGTGTTTGTGTGTGTATGCATGTGTGTGTGTATACAAATGGATCTGCAAATAGGAGTCGAATTCATGTCTGTGTTGTAGATAACTGTAAACATGTGTGAGAGAAAGAGTCTGGCTCAGCAAACTCTTGCACAGTGGTGGTTCTTCATCTGTAGGTTGTGAAGCTGCTCAGGGTAACTCGAGACCAATCCTTGAGTTCCGTTGCAGATGATTCTCCTGCCAGAGACATCAAACCACGCCCTCCAGGGAGCCTCCAGACTCTCTAGACTGTAAGGTCAAGATTATGGCGCATAAACCAGGTGACAGTGCGGCATGCCTTTAATCCCAGCACTTGGGAGGCAAAGGCCAGTGGATCTCTGTGAGTTCAAGGCTATCCTTGTCTACGGAGTGAGTTCCAGGACAGCCAGGGTTAGCCAGTGAAGCCCTGCCTTGAAAAACAAAAACAAAAAGAAGAAGAAGATTGTGGTGCATAATCGGAACCACCAGGCAGAGCTGCTGTTTAAGTGTGTTCTGAGGACCGGGCCACATCGAGGGCAGCTAGCTACCCATGCCAGGTACCTTAGGCTTTCCTGGTGTTAGTACTGAAAGTCTTGCTTTCCTGGACACCCCTGAGTCATAGACAAATACAGATGAACGGCAGCCCCTCTGGCAGAGCTTGTATATATTTACAGGCAGGCCAGTTTCTTTAAAGAAAAGAAGTATAAGTCTGAAATTACAGCTATGGACTGAAGAGCAGGCAGTGTACAGCTTCAGTGGCTATGTGACTATGTCCCTAAACCACAGAGAGTTTCAATTTGAAAGCCAGCCCGAATCCTACGAGACTCCAACCTCTGCCCCTCACTGGCTGGCTGAGCCTAGGAAAGTGACTTGCCTTCCCTTGGTGTTAAAGGTTTTCTCTGTAGAGCATGGGGAATCATACCAGGAAAACTGCAGGTTAAATGAGACATGTGGTTGAGGATGAGTACACACACACACACACACACACACAGGCATGAATGCACGCACGCACGCACGCACGCACACATGCACACTCACAAAGCATGTGGCCAACACATCTCTGTCTCTCTCTGATGCAAGGGCATTGGTAGAATGAACTGAGAGCAAAGAAGTCCAAGGCGAGGACTTCTCTTGGGGAGGAGATGGTGGAAAAGATGTAGAGAGAGCCAGATCTTCCCAGCATACCAGCAAGACACCTGCTTCAGGAACCCATAAGTCTTAGTAATCTCCAGCAAACCTGTCTCCTACTCTCTGTGTAGGACCTGGATTTGTCCTAACATCTTGAAAAGCAAAGATGCAGAAATACTTGTGTGGTTTCCTGTACACAGTCTCAGCCAAAGACCCAGCAGAATCCATACAAAGGCTTTTTGGTCAGAATTCCCAAAACTTAGCACACGTTCTTGGTGTACTGATTCAGCTCCTCCGGTCCTCTCTGAATCCCGCTTCAAGCTGAGAGTTGGTCAGGGAGACCTGGCCTGAGGGGTAGAGGTGCTCTGCTTCCTTGAAGTACCAGGAAAGGGAGGATCCTGGGACCTTCGGGGAACTTACAGAGGGTCTCCTTTGTCTCAGGGCTCAGCATCCCAGGGACAGCTTTGAAAGCAACCTGGTTTCGAGTTATCACTCAAGTTGGGGGGTATTACCTCATCCCAACTAATGAAAGACCCAAAAGGAGTAGGGTAAAAGGGATAACTCTGCTTGCACTCCAGTGCTAGAGAAGAAGAGGGATTCACGCTAAGAAGAGTCCTGGACTTTTCCTCTGTTCCTACACCATTCCGGACTCCACCCTCTCTACCCTTGTTCAAAATTTTGGTCTCACTCAAAGCTAAAGAATGCGTTCGAATTGGCAAGGCAATGCCGCTTCCGGTCGTCCTTTCTTTTCTCTCAATGCCTACCTCTCCATCCCGAAAGAGCTTTTTTCTCCCCCTGCTCGTTATTTTATTTCCATGAATGCTTCGATCAGAGAGATCTTGACCCCGGTGAAAGCCACAAAACAAATTAAACAAATCAGGAAAATCCCTGCGCAGTCTGAGCCACACCAAACCACAGCAAAACCCCTAATTTCTTGCGGTTTGCTCAAAGTAATCTGGGGATACACCTATCTGTTTCTCTGCGCAGAGCTCCACCTCTGCACCTGGTGCTTCTGCGTTGCTAGGGCAGAGAGGGCGTGGTAGGAGGGAGGTAGTCACGCCCTCCCACCCGCCGCGCTAAGCTGGTCCCAGTAATTGGTCTCATTAGTAACCAGACCAGAGCCATCCCGCAGCGCGGATCCGTGAGGGCTGTCATCCGCTTAGCGCCCTCGCACCGCCCGCGCTCCCTCCCTCCCGCCCCTGCCGCTGCCGCCGCCGTCACCCACAACGTCGCCTCGGCTCTCCTCCCGCGCCCAGGGTATGCTCCGAGGTCCAGCACCCGGCCTCGGCAGTGGCCGGGCTTTCGATCCTTCCGCGGAGACATGAGGCGGGGTCCATGGGTCGCCCTGGTCCTGGGGCTGCTGCGCATTTACCTAGGTGAGTGGCGAGGGCCCTGGGGGTTGGGTGTCGGTGCTCCCTAAGGGGAATACCGGGACAGAGGCTGCTGTGCAGTTGCAGACTTCGGGAAGGGGGCAGGCTTCTTGCTTCGAGGCGGGACAGCGGGACATTCCTTGGGCGCTTCTGAAGAGACTTAGAGCCCGCATCCCGGCAGACCCCGGGCTCCATTCCTAGACGTTTTGGCTTCTCCAAACTCACAGCGGGAAGCAGGGGGCTGCTCTGCTGGATGCCTGAGGCTAGGCAAGAAGTGTGACCTTGGGGCTGGAGAGATGGTTCTACCTCTGCTCTCCAGAGGTCCTGAGTTCAATTCCTAGCAACCACATGGTGGCTCACACCCATCTGTAAAGGGATCTGATGCCCTCTGTCAGGTGTCTGAAGACAGCGACAGTGTACTCACGTACATAAAATAAATAAATCTTTAAAAAAAAAAGTGCGACCTTGGCCATCAGATACACTGCCTCTCTCTGAGCTCTTTGATGGGAGTGGGCTTGTCCTTCAGCTTGTTTCTAGGTGCCTGTCATAAAATGTGTCCCTGAAAAGCTTGAGCTCGGTGCCCCACGAAGGAGCTCCTTGCAGGGAGATGAGCGCCTCATTTTCATTAGCTGGACCCAGACAGGCGACTTTGAAGGTGTCAAGCTCCCTCCGAGTGTCTGTCTGTCCTTCTATCTGCGTTCTTTTCCTAGCCCAGGCCAACTTCGCCCCTCACTTCTTTGACAATGGAGCGGGCAGCACCAACGGAAACATGGCCCTGTTCAGCCTCCCGGAAGACACTCGTGTAGGTAAGAAAGTAGCTTTGTCCATAACAGCCATTGCAGGTCTCCCAGAAGGAGTTTACCCCAGAGGGCAAACTCGCCTCCCCAGAACTCAGTGACACCACTCGTGACTCCTCCGGAGCCTATGGCATGCGCGTGCCACGCAGTGTTGGTTCCCGTGGGTACCCTGTTTGTGCTCTGAGGACTCCAGGGTAATGGCAAGGAAGGAGGTCACTGCTGCCGGTGGTGACCTAAACTGGACCCCTCGTGGAGACTGGGTTGGGGTCTTCTAAAGATAGGGTTGACTGGCTTCCTCAGAAACTTGGTGCTCCTTAAGGATGTGACTTTTAACAAGCAAACATATTTGCCTCCACAAAGCCAGCCAAGAACTTCCAACCGGCAGAGAGGTGGGGAGTTGAGTGGTACCGGCTTAACACTCTGAACTTTACCTTGTCGTGGTTTATCCCGCTCCTGGGAAGAGAACAGAACAGAGCTGCTTGCATTCAGAACTCTCCAGAAGAGCCAGTCCCCCCTCACTGCGAGGCAGCCAGCCCCCTCCTGGGAGGGTCTATGCCTTATTCCACTCAGATCCAGATCCCAGGGACCCCTCTAGTTTCAACGTCTGGTAGAGAACTCCTTCCAGGCAGAGGGAAAGTCGCTAGGGTTAGACACCTCCTCCACAGGCTGGACTACAGACCACAGTCTGTAAAGTGGCCGATCTGAGGACTTTGAGGAATAAAGATAAGTAGGAAGCAGACAGCAGGGGTGAGGCCCGGCAGGGGGGGGCGGCTGTCCCTTTGGCGCTGAATATTGATAGTTGACTCTCTTATCTCTGCGCGCTCATCACTATTTCAGGAAAAGTTGGGTCCCTGGTTCCAGACACTCCCTTGTCTCCTTCCAGGTTCTCATGTGTACACCCTAAATGGAACCGACCCTGAGGGAGACCCTGTCTCCTACCACATCAGCTTCGACCCCAGCTCTAGAAGTGTCTTTTCTGTTGATCCCAATTTTGGAAACATCACCCTGGTGGAAGAGCTGGACAGAGAGGTACAAACAAGAAGAAGAAGGGAACACTAACTGCTTGTTAGTGTTCAGACACCTCTGTGCTGCTCCCTGTGGAAGAGGGCGTGGGGGGTGCTTCCGATACTAAAGAGGGCGTAAGGGGGGAGGGGTGCTCCCGATACTGCAGCTGGGGGGGGGGCCCTAGATTGTTTCACAGTAGCAAAGACTTCCTTATTCTTCTGGTGTGAATAGTGATAATCCTTTCAATGGCACCTGTTAGCCTTGCTTATCTTTAAGCATGTTTAATTAAAAACATGTTTTAAGTTTTCTGAAATAGCGCTCCTTTAGAGCGAGTTATTAAGTGTGACCTTGGAGGAGCTCCCACAAACCACAGGGAGCACCACAGGCTGGGCTAGAGAGGACCTGAAAGAATGCATCTGACTGGAAAACAGCCCTGATTCTAGGCACTTCTGAAGCCTGGGATGGCGGAGCTTGGGTTTCCTTTCCCTTCACTTGTGAACATATCTCGACCCTGGCTGTGCAGCTCCTGCTGCTTCTGGTTCCACAGTAAATCCTACTAACCACAGATCAGTGGGGGGAACAGGAGAGAGTCGTTGGGGAAAGAGTGCCCAGCACTGTGGTGAGGTGTGGGGAACACAGATCACCGCCAGCACACTGCCCTGCATGTGTGTGGATGTAGTAACCACCCGAGATCCCACCAAGTCCCAGGAAACGCTGTGACATCATGAATGTGAACCGTTGCCAAATCCTGGAGTGTGGAGCGGTGCGGAGAGCTATGGGAGGGGCGAGGAGGAGAGAAGTGAGGAGGACTCCTCTCTTGGGTCCAGCAGGGTTGCTCTTCCCACTTCTCCAGCAGGACAACATCCGTGGAGGGCACAAGCAGCCCTTTGCATCTACGGGAACTCTGGATACACAGAGCCTCCCAGATAAGGTCTCAAGCTTGGCACAAAGGAGCTTCATGGGCCTTGTACACTCTCACAACCTTGTCCAGCTCCCGGGTTCCCTAAAGCAGCCTTCTCTGGCGGGCTTAGCACAGCCTCAAATCTAAGCAGCTCCCAGCTTTTCAGAATCTAGACACTCACTCGCCGCCTTTGCCTCACAGAGGGAAGATGAGATTGAAGCCATCATCAGCATCTCCGACGGCCTGAACCTGGTGAGTCGGTCTTCCTCATACAGTGTTCTGGCCTGAATGGGGGGCATGGTTCCACTTCCGGCTGTGTGACTCCCTGATCACAACGAGGACAGGACAGTGAAGGCCTCCCCAAGCACCCACATCCGAAGGGCATAAGTGAAGGAAGGCAAGAGACAAGCAGAGACCAAGACCCCTGAGCTGCTCCTCACCATGCATCTTCTCAGACCCGTCCACTCATTCCCTGTGCGCCACTGTCTGCCGCTGGCTCTCTGCCCCCTGGCTGCCAGGTGTTCTCCCTCGCCCCTCCCTCCCACTCCCACAACCAGACTTCCTGCCAGCCACTTCAGTGTTGACGGTTATAATAAGCCCTGCAGGCCCCACAGGGCTCCCTGACCACCCGATCTGCATTTAAAGTGCAGTCACTGGCTTTCACTGTGAAACCTAAGTCTGGAGGCTCTGCAGTGGTGAAAGCACTGACAGCTGGCCCTCACCTCCCCCAGGATGAAATCCAAGGCTCCCTGCAAGGCCTCCCTGTCAGGTACCATCTGCTCCTCCCAACCCTTCCCCCGACTCATCCCGCCACCCATCCGTCCATCCAGCATCTCCTGTACTCCACACTCCCCGTATGTCCTTGTCCCCTCGGCTTTGCGCATTGACCCCGACTTCCTGACTCACTCACGCCTGCCTGCCTCTTCACGCTGGCAAAGTCACTGCGGGGTTGACACCTCCTATCTCACAGGCTCCCAGTTGTCCCCCACCACAATTCAGGCTCCTTGCAGGACCTGTGGGTGCAGCAGTTGGGATGAAGGACATGTTGGCACAGTCTAGAGGCACAAACTGTCTCAGGTGCTTCTCGTTAGGGCACTGCTCTCAGAATTCACGTATTACATTGTCATTCTAAATGCTATCTCTATGTGCATGCATCTGGGCGCATTAGATGCCATTATTTTTACTCCCAAGAAGGTCTCCCTGACCCAGCTTCTGACCCTTCTACGCCGCAGGTGGCAGAGAAAGTCGTGATACTGGTGACAGATGCCAATGACGAAGCACCCAGGTTTATCCACGAGCCTTACATCACCCTGGTTCCAGAGGTGAGTGAGAGAGCTCCCGAGTGGGCCCACGGCCTGACCCCAAGGTTGCACTGTGGCTTGGGCAGGGGACAGGGCCCCGAGTGTAGCACACCTGTCTGTTACTCACTACGCCCATTTGCTATTTTCACTATAATTGTAAATGCACAGCTACTGTAGAAATGTTAAATGTGTGGTTTTTTAAATCTCTACTTTGAGACCTCTCTAAATTTTGATGTACTTCTTTTTAGTATTTTTCTATGTGAGGTTTTCACTCCTTTTGTTTGACATAACTATGATTCTAAAAACATGCTTTCCGTATCCTGTCTCTCATTTCCCTATAACAGAAGCGTCCCATTCCTCCACACTTCCGTCATCAGCATCAATTTCATAGCTTCTATCAAGCGAGCAGCCCATCAGACACAGATAGAACCAAGAATTCTCTCAGATTTCCATACTTAAATTTCAAATTTCTACTTCCACACAAAGATCAACCTTTAAGCACAGCTTTTAGAAATATTTGCTTATTATTGTATGTGCATGTGGCCATGTGTGCTCCACATAGATACAGTGCCGTCACAGGCCAGAAGAAGGGTCAAGTGTCCCGAAACTGGGCTTAGAGGTGACTCTTGGCTGTCGTGTGGATGCGGGGAACTAAATCCAGGTTCTTTGCAAGACCCAGTGCTCTAATCCACTGAGCTAATTTTCTAGCTGAATACAAACACGTTTCCCCCTTTAATTTTGATTGCTTTCGAGCTGGATGTGATGATGCACATCTGTAGTCTTAATTCTTGAGAATCAAGAAGGTCACCAAAAGGTGTCACCCACACCAAAAGGTTTTTTGGCTTTTTGCTTTTGAGACAGCTTCGCTATGTAGCAAGAATGGCCTTGAATTCTGGTCCTCCTGTCTCCCCTTAAGATCATTTTGTCTCCAGACTGGGGATAAAGTCCAGGGACATAAAACTAGCCAGTAATGCTTGAGGCTCTATTTGCCACCTAGTACAAAAAGAATTCTTAAGATAGAGTAAAAAATTTGAAGTGACTGCACTGAGTCACGCACATAAACGCTTTCAAAAATTTCTATTATTTATTTTTATGAGCATAGTGCTTTGCCTGAATGTAAATCTGTGTATTACATGTGCACAGTACCCAAAAGGCCAGTGTTACAGATGATTGTGAGCACCCAACATGGGTGCTGAGAATTGAACCCAGGTGCTCTGGAAGAACTCACTCATTTCTTATGTTTCCAAAAGAAAATGGCTAAGAGGTCACCTTGCTTGTCTTATGCTCTAAGATGCAAGAAAACAGTTGTCTCCTTTCTAACATTTACGAAGGGAGCACTCAGATAGTGGGCAGAGGCAGTCCTCTGACCTGCATACAAGTGCTGTGGACACACACATACACACACACACACACACACACACACACACACACGAAGACACACACGCACAGGCACACATATACATTCCTCAGAAAACATGTTTTCTAAGTCAGAAGTCAGTGCTGGAAGATACTTCATTCTTGCTGTTAACCGTGTGTGTGTTCTCTGATGATCCTGAATATGCCCATGTTTACAATCCTGGATATGTGCTTTGTCTTTGTTTAGAAATTAATTTTTTCTCTCAAATCCTTTAACTCTTAGGGGCCAAGCTTTTCCTTCTCTCTCTTCCCTTGAGAACATCCTCTGACTTCTAGCTTTGCCTCCTTTCTCCCCTTTCCCTCAGGCCCGCTGTCCGTGTCCCTCTCCATTCTTGCTGGGTGCATTGCCACTGCCCCTCACTACTCTTCAGTTAGTCAGGACCCCTCAGTTCCATGCGCGCCCCCCCCCCGCCTCTGCCTCCCCCACCATCTTGTCATTGACACTGACACCTCTCTGTGTGTGACCCCTCAGAACACACCTGCTGGGAGCAGCATCTTTAAGGTCCAGGCAGAGGACAGGGACACAGGCTCTGGAGGCAGTGTCACCTACTTCCTTCAGGTAAGATGGGGCACATGGGGTTCATCCGGGGCCTTGAGATGGAGAGGGCACCTGGGTGTCTTCCACTCCCTCACCAACTAACCCCCAAATGCCCGCTAGTGCCTCTGTTCTCCAGGCTACTCACGGGTTCAAAGAGCAGAAAGAAATAAAGACCTCTTCCCCTCATAGGCCCATCCTGGCTTCCTCAGAGTTGGCCCAGCCCCCACCCCTTTTCTAGGATTCTGGGACCGTCAGCTCTCTATTTTCCCCAACCCTTTCCTTAAGGAAATCCTGGACATTTAGCACCCACAGAGGATGCAAGAAGTCCATTTAGGATTGAAATAGTCAATAGGAAAAGGAGGAGAAGGAACTATGCCAAAAAGAGAGCTGGGATATCCCAGGTCTCACTCCCATCCATTCTCTCTGTCTTGGCAAAGATGAAGGCTTCTCCCCTGAGCCTCTGCCTTCTCCTGGTCTCCCAGGATCAGCTGTTCCCCCTCGCAAGGCTGCTGTTTTGGTGCGGCATTTCTTCCTTTTCTTTCCATATTCGGTCAACTGCTCTCAGAACTCTCCAAGCAATGCAGTCGCATGGCTAAACCTACACATTCTAGAGCAAGCTCTGAACTCATAGGAGTTCGAGAGGAGCCCCGCAAACACATGCTGGCCACGCAGACTCCCCCAACACATTCCTCGACTCTTCTACTTCGGATTCCACATGTTTAAGATGGGAATGAGAAACATTGGTTTGCTTAGTCGACCATCAGGGCAATTAAACATGCAACTCTCCCATTTCAGTCTCTGGAGTCTGCTTCCTGATCCTCTCCACCTGAGCACCTTGCCAGAGGCAGGTGCTTTTATAGCCTGGTTACTCAAACCATCTCCTGTCAGACACTACATACAATCACCACAGCCAGTTACCTGGTGTGGTTTGAAGGTCCCTAGCTCTCTCTCTTTTGCTACTACACTTAATCCCCAACTGCAACCAAGTCAGAACGCTCTTTGAATGTTTCTTCCTGCGATGAGCCAGCAGGATTTTCTGGGAGGGAATGAGATGCTTTTGACTGAATGGGTAGAAAGCCAGAGCAAAGTTGATGAAGGAAAACCTCAAGTTCAAACAGGGGTCTTGACCGTGGAAGCCTGAAAGCCAGAGCTTCTGCGAGGAAGGCCAACGACCCCTTCAGTAGTCGGAGCAAGAGCTCTTGGTGTAGCCTGTTTCCTCCCCGAGTCCAGCTGTTCCCCAACTTTACAGAACCAACACTCCTCCAAGTTCACCGTGGACCGTCACAGCGGGGTGCTACGACTCCAGGCGGGGGCCAAACTGGACTATGAGAAGTCAAGGGCTCATTTCATCACTGTGGTTGCCAAGGTAACAAAAGATATAAGAGGACCTTTCGGTGGAGACTTCAGCCTTTGCTAGGTTGGAGCACAGTGGGGTTCTACGAAGGAGTGGGTATTTTCAAGAGCAGGCGACGTAACGTGGGCAAATGGGGACCAGGAGGCAAGTGCTTTGACTCTCTTCTGCCTGAACACAGTTTCCAGGAAGGCTAGAGAGGCCACATTTCCTTCTGGAGTGACCATACGACTCCTTCAAAACTCAGACGTTGGGTCCCTCCACAGAGGAGGCAGGCATGACACAGAGAATTGTGTCTGTCCCGCAAGCTCCACTCCTTTTGCTGACCAGGCTGGCTCATACCGTTCATTCTTCCTTGCTGTGTGACCAGCTCCCTTCTCTGAACAGCCTAAGTTCAGAGAAGGGAGCTGGTCACCTCATGTTCCCATTGCTGCAGCGTAATGAAGACTCTCGTTTCAGTTTATGAAGCGCGTGGTGGGAAGTTGGGAGTTAGCGGGGGCCCAGCCAAGCCTCTTGCACCAGGGAGAAGGAAAACGCAGCAATCCTATGAGGCCTGTTGGACTCCTCTGCACCAGCCCCCCCCCTTTCAGGTCACTGCGTTCCTACAGGCCACTCTCCTACAGTTTGTACCAGGAGCCTGGGCACCAGTCTATCCGCTAGCTGCTTACCGCCCTTACTCTTAGAGAAAGTGTGATTCCCGAGTCATATTCCTGGGATCCTATGGTTCCCAGCATAGACTGGACATATGGAAAGTTCTTAGGAATTGCCTAAGGCTCGGCTTTCAGCTAGGAGTAGGAATTTAGGTCTGATTCTTCCTCCTAGTCACTAATCGCACACGATGCACCCAGAGAGTTAATTAATCCTGTATCCAAAGAAACCTGCCAGGCATCTGACTTAAAACTTCCACGCATCATTGCTTTGGCATGTGCAACACCACTGAGAGAGGAGAAATGGTCTCCAGAGACCCAAGAACAAATAGGCCCTGAAAGGGTCCAGCTGGCTTCACAACCAGGGGGAGGCAGGAGTCCCATCCAAGTGAAGCCTGTCACCCTAGGACAGCTTGTCTTCAGCCTCCTTCTCGGGACTGATTCCTCCTCAGGATGGTGGGGGCAGGCTTCGAGGGGCTGACGTGGTGTTCTCAGCCACCACCACTGTCACCATCAACGTGGGAGACGTTCAGGACACGGCCCCTTTCTTCGTGGGTACACCCTACTATGGTTACGTGTATGAAGACACACTTCCGGTGAGTGGCTGTATCTCTGAGCCAGTGTTTCTCGTGTGACTCCCTGGGATTACCCGGAGGATGGCTGGACTCACCACCAGTCTCCCCTCAGAGCAGATGGCGGGGAGTTAGTTAGGAGGCTAAGAGTTTCTGGAAACTCATGCTTTGATCCTGGGGGGCAGGGAGTGGTGAAGTTCACTTAGGTGGTCCCTTCAGCCCTGGGAGGCCAGATGCAAAGAGCCCTACGCAGGACACAGCAGGGTCACCTTATGGAGCCATCCAAAGCTTAGCTCTTTTCCTGGGTGGGATGATACCTCCTGCCCATGACAGGGCAGTGTTGGTTTAGAGGAGACACCCACATCACCATCAGCCTCAGACAGTGGTTCCTGTTCTCCAAGGGCTCGGAGGTGCTGACGGTGGTCGCCATAGATGGAGACCGAGGCAAACCCAACCACATCCTCTACAGGCTCTTAAACGGTAAGGGACGGTAATTCTCTACCATAGCTCTGTTCTGGGCAACTAGATCCGTGCTTCCTCACCTGTGAGAACAGAATGACAGGAAGCTGGGACAGGGGGTGGGGCTCATCCTCTCAGATGACAACTTTGCTCTATCTGTTCTTGTCATTACATCCAGAGAGAGAGAGAGAGAGAGAGAGAGAGAGAGAGAGAGAGAGAGAGAGCCACAGGCTCCTGAGAGCGTGTGCATTCTCCTTGTTCTGAACAGTCAGCAATGGCACGCAGAGCAGCACTTCTCACACTTTGGTGTGTTCTGTTCTTGTTCTTTTTGACTGGGACAGACAATCGAATGCATCCGATACAATGGTGTTGTGGCATTTCCATAGCACCAGGCCTGTGGGTTGAAAACTGAGGTTCAGAGGGGGCTAATAGGTATTGACTACTTTGTGATTTTACTAAGTCAGATGCTTCTGGAATGTAGTCTTACTATAACTGGACTTTTTCCAAGCACCAACAATGTCCCTGAGGTGAGCTCCACAAACCTCAGGAGACCAGGGCAGATCCTAGACGCATGTACAGCTGTAATGTCTCTAAGACACACTGGTACACAGGAGTTCGAATCAAAACATGGCCATGACCATCCAGAAATCACCCATGCACAGGCTCCTTTTCCTGGCATCTTCCCCCACCCCAAACCATCTCTCAGGTACAGTCCACTCACCCCAGGCCCCATCCTCGCCTCTCCATTACACCCTCCATCTCCTGCTTCAATTCCTTCTTCAAGCTGCTTTCTGTCTTCTCCTCTCGCCTCCTCCCACTCCCCTCTCTCCACCATCTTCCTTTTCCTATGTCCTTCTCTACTTAGGTCTTCTGGTTTGCTTTCTCTCTCTCTCTCTCTCTCTCTCTTTCTCTCTCTCTCACACACACACACACACACACACACACACACACACACACACACACACCAGTATAAGAAAAGGGACATGAGGTGCTGGAGAGATGGCTCAGTGGTTAAGAGCACTCACTGCTCTTCTAGAGGCCCTGAGTTCAATTCTCAGCAACCACATGGTGGCTCACAACCATCTGTAATAAGATCCAAAGCCTTCCTCGGGTGTGTCTAAAGATACATACATATATATATATATATATATATATATATATATATATATCTCCAGAATATATCCAGATCTATACTCTTCTACTGACTGAAGGACCTTAAACAAGTTACTTGGTCTCTCTGAGACTCATTTTTCTCATTGGCAAGACACAGAGGTTGACAGTATTACAATCTATAAGAAGAAGCCTCCCCTCCATGAGATACCAAAAAAATGTAGTATGACTCCCCTGCCTATGACCTTATGCTAAACTGCAGGATGTTTTTCTGTGACAGAGAGTGACGGAATCTTTGAAATTAATCAGACATCTGGAGCCATCTCCGTCCTCCAGAGCCCTGCCCAGCTCCGAAGAGAGGTGTATGAGCTTCATGTACAGGTGACACCTTACTGGTTTGGCTTGTCCCATCCACTCTCCAGTCAGTCCTAGAGAGCAGCGAATGTGATGAGAGCCAAAGGCTCGGTCTGGGGAGGGACCCAAACGTTCCTCCAAAGAACATCTGCACCAAGGGGCAGAAAACACTCGCAGAGAGGACCATGAGTCCAAGCAGGGTACTGAGAATGCATCATGCCATGGGCTTGGCCCTGGACTCAGTACAAGAAGAGAAAGCTACTTGTGTTCTAATCAGGAGCAGGCCGGCAACATGAACACACACATTCCTTAGGGTCTTGCTTCTGGGACGTCTCAGCAGTGACTGATGGCTCCTGAAACAGTGAGCAGGAGCAAACCCCTTTCCCAAGTTTCCTTTACAGCCAGGGTATTCTGTGACAGCAACTGAGGCAAAAGTAGGACAGACATGGAGGGAATGAGATATTCCCCCCCCTCCTGCGCGCCCTCCCAGAGAATGGTTGTGTCAGGAGAGCTATTGGCAAAGTCCACATCTGCAGAGCATCAGAAGCTAAGGGAGAAGAGGATGTGGAGCAGGTGGAAGAAAAGGCAGGGGCTAAAAAGTCAGTGAGAACTTGCTAAGAACTGAGTCACTCTGCTCTCCTAGGGTGCTGAGCCCTCTGCCGCTAAGGTGGTAGTGCTGGATGCAGTGTGGAAGCCTGCGTGAAACCTCTGCATGGGACTGGGGGAGGCCTGAGCGGGGGAGGGGAGAGGGACAGCATGCAGAGGCTTCTGCAGCGGAGTAGACTACAGATAGGTGTGGTGTGGGTTCTGGGACTGTGGCCTGAGCAGCTGGGCTTCCTGGAGAGTTGACCTCTCTAAGGAATATGTAAGAAATGTAAGCACTTTAGAGCAGCAGTTCTCAACCTGAGGGTCACAGCTCCCCAAAGACCATTGGAAACCACAGATATTTACATAATGATTCATAACAGTAGAAGAATTACAGTTATGAAGTATCAGTGAAAATAATTTTATGGTTGGGAGATGACCACAACCATAGTTTTTAGTACATAAGGAACTGTACTAAAAGGTTGCAGCATTAGGAGGGTTGAGGAACACTGCTTTAGAGTATCTCTTTAGAAGTAGAATATCCTTATACAACACAGGAAGAAGGCCCTAGAAAAGGGATGTTAGTCACAAGTTTTGTGGGGTACCTATGAATACTCAAGGCCACAAAAGGGATATTTGACACAAGTTTCTTGGGTTGCCTGTGAACACACGGTCTTGACTTTATAGCCTATATCAGCTAGATAATTCTTCATGAGAAATCATGCCAAATTTAGAGGCTTAAGACAATATATATTCATATCTAACAGTGTGCAGGAGTAGAATGTCTGGATCCAGCTTGACTAGATCTTGAATTCCAAGGTCATTGACATAGCTGCCATCAGATACGATACTTGGGGCTAGTATCTCATTGAAAGCTTGGGTGGGGAAGGACTGGCTTTCTGCTCGCTTGGGTTTTGGGATGACGCAGTTACTTGAGGGATGTTGCCTGTGGGTTACAGGTAGCTCCTTATCCCATCCCTAGCCTCTCTAGTGTAGCTGTCTGCTTCACAAAAGCCTTGGGAAAGAGAAACTCTGCTAGCAAAATGGAATTACAATCTCTTGTCATCTAATATTGCTGTCAGTCAAACGCGAATTGTCAGGCCAAGTCACACTTAAAGAGAGGAATTACAAATGTATGAATACCAGGACAGAAAAATCTTAGGACCAGTAACAATGTACCTGTCACACAGCCATAGCCACCTGTCCCCATTGTAGGTGACAGAGGTCAACTCTCCAGGAAGCCCAGCTGCTCAGGCCACAGTTCCAGTGACCATCAGGATCGTGGACCTCAACAACCACCCTCCCACCTTCTATGGGGAGAGCGGGCCCCAGAACAAGTTTGAACTCTCTATGTTTGAGCACCCACCCCAGGGGGAGATCCTCCGTGGACTCAAGATCACGGTCAATGACTCAGACCAGGTGTGTGTTCATGCCCTTGAAATGGACTGGGTCTGTGTCCCATGCTAGGTTTCAGTGAGAGGGCCTGGGCATGTCACAGAATGAATAAACATGTGGCTAAGGGATCAGTCCCATAGGACTTGCTTAGACATACGTAATCAGTTACAAGTAAAAGCCAGTCAAAGAAAAGGTCCTCTGTATCTAACCTTTCAATTGCACATCTGTAGATGTCTCTGCCTCCTCCTATGCTCAGCACAGAACCAGCCCTTATTAAGTTTTTACCTGGTTTAATCATCATGCCCTGCTAAGTCTGACCCTTAATCTCTCATCTTTAGAGAGAAAGATTACAAATTGCTTAGGGTAAAGGGCATGTGAGGGCCCTATACCTAGCACAAATATATAACACACGTCTATTCTCCTTTATCTTCTATTTCCTCTCTTCAAACTCGGCTGCCCAGGGAGCCAATGCCAAATTCAACTTACGGCTGGTGGGACCTGGAGGCATCTTCCGAGTGGTGCCCCAGACAGTCCTGAATGAAGCCCAAGTGACCATCATAGTGGAAAACTCAGCTGCCATTGACTTTGAAAAGTCCAAGTTGTTAACCTTCAAGGTAGGTTATGCTTTCGCTGCTCTAGATGGGAAGGTGGGCTGGGAGAGGGCTAGCTCACACCACTGTCTGCACTAAAGTGGGGTATCATTGTCATCTCCATCCCTGAATAGTTCTACTTACCCTCCCCAGACTCTCTGCCCTTCCCACGGGGCATGTGAACAATAGGAGGTAGGTTGAGGGTGGGGGTGGAGATACCCTCACACCCAGCTTCTGCAAAGCGCTCATGGCCTCGCCCTTACTGAGCTTCCAAATCACCAGTGGCTCAGGAATGTGAGGACTGGGGAGTCAAGGGTACACCACCAACATATCAACCATGATAAGAGATGGGGAGAGAGAAACTGTGTGACGATCAAAACACAGGGTTTCCCATGTGCCTTTGCATTTGTCATCTGTTCCAATAACAACCTGAAAAGAAGTAGGGAAGTATACTCCTTTGATGTCGTTTATAATTATGTAAATCTATGAATAGATATAAGCAATGCCTACCATATATTAACGCAGAAGTAATATACTAATGAAAAGTACTTCAACAATATTATTTAACTCATCATTACTTGAAGTTCTATATTCTCACAGTGTACATAGCCAGCATCATGGTTAAAAGTGAGATACTAAAACCTTTGTCTGAAGTTGAGAATAAACACGAGTAACTGCTGTCACCAAGATGACTTAGCTCAATGTTCAGAACGACATCATTTTCAGCTAGAGGAAATTAAGAGCTGCAAATGTTAGAAAAGAGGAGATGAAAGCAGTATTGTCTTCTCAGAAACCACGAGCTTGTTCTCTTAGACAAGTCTAAAATAATCGATTGAAAGACTCATAACTAAAGAAAAGCACAGCACAGAGTCAGAGCTTGCAACCCAGCAGGTTTTCTTATGGAGTGGGAGGAGGGGGCGGGGAGAGGGAGGAGGGAGAAGGAAGTGGGAGGAGGGAGCAGGAAGTGGGAGGAGGGGACAGGGAAAGGGAGGAGGGGGCGGGGAGAGGGAGGAGGGGGCGGGGAGTGGGAGGAGGGGGCGGGGAGAGGGAAGAGGGGGCGGGGAGTGGGAGGAGGGGGCGGGGAGAGGGAGGAGGGGGCGGGGAGTGGGAGGAGGGGGCGGGGAGAGGGAGGAGGGGGCGGGGAGTGGGAGGAGGGTGCAGGGAATGTGACTATGATAGGATAAGACATTTCTGAAAAAGGAATTTATACAACATTCTTAGGAATAATCCTAACAAGAACTATGCAACACTTAATGAAAAATGCAAGCTTTCACAGAGGAATCTAAGGAAGCCAAGGATAGAATGCTGTTCCTGGCCTTAAAATGCAAATCCTTCCTAAGTTATTGAAGACTTTAATACCATCCAATTAGCTAATGCTTTTTTCCTTGCTGGTTTTGCTTGTGGGATTTTTATTTTTGTTTCGTTGCTATTGTTATTGTTTTTCTGACAGAGCCTTGTCATAAAGCCGAGGCTGACCTAGAGCTCACTGTGTAGCCCAGTCTGACCTCAAACACACAATCCTCCTGCTCTGTACCTTGAGTCATGGGATAATAGGCGTGTGCTACCATGTGGCTAGTCAAGCCAAGTTAACTCTTACCTAGAATTTCCTTCGGTGAACAAACGTGATAAAATCCTACTGGTTTGTATCTGGAGAAATTTATAAGAAAAACTGGAATTTGGATTACAATGGATTATATAAATCTGTAGATAAAGAAAACAATAGGTACCACCCAATCAGAAAGGTGAGGCCAGACACCCCCCCCCCCGAGCTCCCAGGGATTGTACCACCAACCAAAGAATACACATGGAGGGACCCATGGCGCTGGCCACATATGTGGTAGAGGATGGCCTTGGACATCAGTGGGAAGAGAGTCCCTTGGGCCTGAGGGTGTTCAATGCCGCAGTGTAGGGGAATGCCAGGGCTGGAAGACAGGAGTGGGTGGGTCAGGGAGCACCCTCATAGAGGGAGGGGGAGGGAAAGAGGAGAGAGGGTTTCAGAAGGGGAGACCAGTAAAGCAGAAAATATTTGAAATGTAAATAAAATCAATATCCAATCAACATGAGAGACAGAGAGAGAGAGAGAGAGAGAGAGAGAGAGAGAGAGAGAGAGAGAGAGAACACTAGCGTTAAGACTATCAGAAGAGGGATGATGCAAGACTGTGGAGAGGGTGGCAGGGATAGCCCACCAGGAGCCAGAAGAACCGAACATTCCAAATTGGGTATAGTGTTATGTGTCTGCAATCTTAGCATTCAGGAGTCTGAGAAAGAAGAACTATAAATTTCAGGCTGGAGTATGTAGTAAGACCTGGACACACACACACACACACACACACACACACACACAGGCAACAAAAGATGGAGAGGTGAGCGGACAAGCACATGGTTGCAAGGGGGACAGGTGGCAGGGGCCTCTTGGTGGGGTGACTGCCCACCCGGACAAGTGTGTATTTGGATCTTTCTCCAGCTCCTGGCCATTGAAGTGAACACCCCGGAGAAGTTCAGTTCCACGGCAGACATTGTGATCCAGCTTCTGGACACCAACGATAATGTCCCTAAGTTCACCTCTCACTACTACATTGCCAGGATCCCAGAGAATGTTCCAGGAGGCTCCAATGTGGTGGCTGTCACAGTAGGTTGGGGGCCGGCTAACAAGGTGTGGTCTTGAACAGGCTCTTCACCTCCTCTTAGTCTCTGTTTCCTCGTCTAATGATAGTCTGTGTCTTTCCTCACTTCTTACGCAGCAGCGGCCAGATGAGGGAAGGGTCTTGTATCATGGCAGAAGGTGCAGCCTCATAATTTATTTGTGAATCTATTCATAATCTATTCTGTTCACCTTTGCCATGAGTTGTAGAAGTGGCTAGGCCTCTAAAACTGCTCGTGATAATGGGGATGTATGTGCAAACCCCAAAAACAAGGCCTGAAGCCCATCCTCCTCTCCTCCTCATTTATGAGAGATCCAATAACCATCTTCTGGATACAAACCTCTTGGGTTCTCTCACATTTCATGCCTCCCTGAAGAAAACTACGGTACAGAGCAGCCTTCCGGCTACTTCCTCCCCTGCTGGACATACCCCAGGCTCTGACGGCTTCCCTTTGCAAGCTGCCTTCAGCTACAGGAACCACCAGTTGCCTCGCCACAGTACCGAGGCCACTAGGAGCCCTTTGTCTTTCTTACAGGCTGTGGATCCAGATACAGGACCATGGGGCAAAGTCCAGTATTCCATCTATGGGACCGGGTCAGACCTGTAAGTAGATCCAGAAGCCCAGACAAAGATGCAAGCAACGAGTCTATGAGGCTCTGGGTGAAGGGAGTCTCTGCTTGTGGCAGGAAGGATGCGGAGAAGGATATGAGCTAAATTAGGGAGGTCAGCATCCCAGAGTAGAGGGGCGAGGAATGGAAGGAGGCCATGGAGAGCCTGAGGTAAAGATAAGGGATATGCTAATGAGGTGACTGCAGAAGGAGAGGGTTGAGGTCATAGCCCAGAGTATATGTGGAAGCCTCAGAAAACAGCTGATCAGGGGTAGCATGGGGCTTGGGGGAGAGGTGACAAGCCAGAGGTAAGGGGTACAGGCTGAGGTTTGGGTTGTTGATGTCAATAGTCAACACCTAGATCTGCCTCCTAGAGTCAGATAGATCCTAAGGATGGGGATCCTTGGAGAAGTTGCCCAGTGTCTCATTGAGGACTTTTGGATACATCTTATTACTGCAGGCATTCATATGCCTGTGTGCGTGTTTGTGTGTGTGTGTGTGTGTGTGTGTGTGTGTGCACATGTGTAGAGGCATGAGGATGATTGTACAAGTGTGCATGAGTTCCCATGTTTTTTGCCTTTCTATGCCTGGCAGGTTCTTAATTCACCCATCCACTGGGCTTATCTACACTCAGCCCTGGGCCAGCCTGGATGCTGAGGGCACTTCGAGGTACAACTTTTATGTGAAGGCAGAAGACATGGATGGGAGGTACAGCCTGGCGGAGGTGTTTGTCACCCTGTTGGATGTCAATGACCACTACCCCCAGTTCGTACAGAGCGTCCAGGAAAAGACGATGGTGCTGGGGACTGCGCTGAAAATTGAGGTAGGTGCTAGAGGTAGCTGAGCACCCCTGACTGGGCTGTAAGAATTTAACTTCAACATATCCTGCTAAGAGCAATAGACTCCGTGACATTTTATACAGCTCCTTCTGCACCCCAGCTAGAAATGCATCTAAGAATGAAAGCATCAAGCCTGGCGTGGTGGCGCACGCCTGTAATCCCAGCACTTGGGAGGCAGAGGCAGGCGGATTTCTGAGTTCGAGGCCAGTCTGGTCTACAGAGTGAGTTCCAGGACAGCCAGGGCTACACAGAGAAACCCTGTCTCGGAAAACCAGAAAAAAAAAAAAAAGAATGAAAACATCACCAATGAAATACTTGAGATACCTGAGGTTCAGAGGGCTTGAACGTTGAACTTGCCTGCATTCATGAAACTGATCTGCCTGCCTTCAAAGCATGCTATCTCCACAGTACACTATCTTCTCAGTGCAGAAAAGGCATGCATTCTGAGTCCCAGCAGACTCGCTCTGAATGACAGATATCCCCCTTCCACCTCATCCAAGCTTTCATCCTTGCATATATAATGAGCCACCAATACCCACTCCATAGACTCATTCTGGGAGTGAAGCCACATAACACAGAGTAGGGCCTAACAGGGACCATGACTCAGAGGAGCACGTACTTGCTTCCCCAATTCCTGCAAATAGGATCTGAATCCTTTTCCGTCAACCCAGAAAGCCCCACTACGTATACTGATTTAGCCAATGTGCCCAAATAATCCTCCCAAGCGCCCTCCCCCTCTTTCTCTCTCAGGCCACGGACCAGGATGCAGAGGAGCCGAACAACTTGGTAGACTATTCCATTACCCGTGCAGAGCCAGTCAACGTGTTTGACATTGATGCACACACGGGCGAGATCAGGCTCAAGAATTCCATCCGCTCCTTGGAGGCCCTACAGAACCTCACACCCAGCGGGGACTACTCATGGTCCCTACAGGTGCAGGCCAAGGACCGAGGCTCTCCGTCTTTCAGCACGACAGCCTTACTCAAGATCGACATCACAGACACAGAGGTGAGTGCGATGCTGTGGTCAGGAACAGGGGGCCGAGAGCCACTTCTGTCAAAGGAAAGGGAGTATTACCAAGGAGTTGCTGTGAAATCAAACCCGTAGGATTGGGAATCAAGTTGAAATTCCGGTTACAATATTAACTAGTGGTGTGACCACCACGGGCTATCGAAGTCTCCATTACCTTTCCGGTGTTGAAAGGTAGAAGTAAAATCATTATGTATTGTTCTCAGCTCAGTGTCTGGCAGGAATTCATCATGTATGGGTCCCTGGTTCATATGGGGTTGTGGGTCTCCCTGTAATCAAAGACAAGCAATATTCTGCTACTTGAAGAGAACACTCCAGGAAAGTAGGAGTTTGGAATCAGAAGGTTATTGTGGTCTGTTGTGGCTTAGTTTGTCCGAGGTTCTCAAAGCTAAATGCTAAACCTGTCAGGGGTAGGGAGGCTCTCACAGTCACTGCCCTCCAGGGGATAGAATGAAGCAGTTGAACACAGTGGGTGGCTTTCTCTTTCAGAGGCTGTCCAGAGGCTCCATGGCTGCCTTCCTGATTCAGACCAAGGACAATCCCATGAAGGCCGTAGGTGTACTGGCTGGTGTCGTGGCCATTGTTGTGGCCATAACCGTCCTCATCTCCACAGCCACCTTCTGGCGTAACAAGAAGTCTAACAAGGTCCTGCCTGTGAGGCGTGTGCTCCGAAGGCGGCCCAGCCCCGCACCCCACACAGTTCGAATAGAGTGGCTCAAATTCAGGAGAGCCAAGGCGGCTACCAAGTTTATACTCAAAGAGGACCCTCCCAATGAGAACTGCAATAACAGCAGAGTGGGAGTCACGGGGCCCCCAAAAGCTCCAGCTCTCCCGCCACCCCCCAAAATGGCATCCAGTATGGTGGCCCAACAGACAGTGCCTACTGTCTCTGGATCCCTCATCCCACAGCCATCCCAACAGTTACCCACACCCAAGCCCCTGGGAGGCCCTGTTCAGACTTCTTTGGTGTCGGAGCTCAAGCAAAAGTTTGAGAAGAAGAGTTTAGACAAGGCTTATGTTTAGATTGTGTCCCATGAGTTTTCTCTTCCCTCCCCTCCCCCCAAGTTCTGACCCTCAAGGTCACCCCTATTTTGTTTAACCTTGTAACATTGTATGCAGGGTTCCACAAAGGGCTTTGGTGAGATGCAGTTGGCAAAAATACATTCCCACTGCCCAAAATCTTTGGCACAACTATAATGCTGTCTATTCTTCAGAGAATAGAAGCCCACAAGGAGTCAAGCCTGTACATTCCTACCTGCCAACCCTAGACCCCCACAGTTACTGGAGTCTTCTTGGGGCCTTGTCATCCCTTAGCTGAGAAGTAGGGCCCTGGGCCACAAGTAACAAGACTGGCAAGAATATGGATCCCCAAGCTTCAGCCAGCAAGCAGGTTAATGGAGGTTCGCTCTCAGCTAAAGGTGAAAGTCAGTGAGCTTTGTAGGATGTAGAGATGCAAATACAGGCTAGGGCCAAAATGCTCTTAAAGCTCGAGCAGACTGTGCCCAAAGCCAGTGAACAACAGAATTAGCATCTAGATAAGACTGTGTTCCTGATGGTGGTGTAAAGTGAACTCTTCCCAGACTGAGAGCAGAAAACTCCAGGCTCCCTTGAAGAGATAAGGCAAGATGGATATCAGGCTTGAGCTCAGGGAAGGCTTCCATTCTGATCCAGGTCTTCTCATATCACATGACCTTAGAGGTACTGTTTAAACTCTTACTCTCTTCATCCTTGTCTGTAAGATGAAGAAAGGGACCCCAAGAAAAGGGTGAGTCTGAGAGTTTTAAGCAAGTGCAAAGCATCAGGATTACAAAGTATTTGTTGGAAGCCAGTTCTCTGGCTACATCTCATGCAGAAAGTATTAGCATCCAGGAGGGACTATGCTGAGGTCTGATAATGGCTTTCCCTCGACTCACACAACTTTCCTTCTGTCCACCCCTCTCCACCACATCATTGTCACAAAGAACCAGAGTCAGGCCAGAAGCTCCAGTCCAAGTCTGTCTGGCTGAGACAGGGAAATGAGTCTCCTAGGGCGATTGACTCCATGCACGCAGTGAATCGGTGGCAGGGATCTGGTGTAAGAGCTCTGTTCCACACTGTCTACTGTTTTTCTCTTGTTGGGATAGATCTTGTTCATATGTGATAATCTTGAGGAGGGAAAATCCTGCTAAGTGGAGGATACTGGTATTCTTTTGAGAAAACATTAAGGAAATCTAGATATGTATACTCTATGAAGCCCTCTAGAATTCCAGTTAATGATGTGATCAGATTGTATGAACATGTGGTTTTCTTACCCCGCTCCAGTCTGTGTTTGGAGGTGTGTATGCAGATATGCAAACATTTGGAACCCTCATCTGAAAGTCTGTAGTCTGGGGCCCACACAGTATTGGCCCACACAGGAACTAACCTGCTAAAGTCCAGCTTGGGAAGTGCTGAGCTGGGTCATGTTTGCCAGCACAGGGAGTTCAGCATCCTATAATATGCACACTGTTACTCTCTTCTGTAAATGGTAAATAAAATCTATTATTCAAAGGATAAACCAACGTTCTGGTCCTCTTGTGTTTCCGTTTATTGATTTGTGGAGACTGATATCCTTGACTCACAGCTCATTCAGGGGGTGATGCTGCTCCTGATCTCCATTCTGACCCTGAGGGATTTTGCAACATTTTGTCTAAATTGTCTGCTTACACCTTAATTACTGCACCTTTGCAGACCTTGTTTGTTCTGGACTTAAATTCTCCTTTTTCCCCCCAATCAAGAAGAGTCCAGTTGGGATTGCTTGGAGGAAGAAATAGGTCTGGAGCATGGACTAATGACTCCTTGGGAAGCCCGGCAGAAACAGGATTTGTAAAGCCTTGAGTTGGTGAGATAGCCAGAAAAGCAGGTCATCTTTGGGAATGGGGAGTGGAGACCTCTGGACTGGAAGTTCCTCTCAGCACTATAGTCTTTAGCAGGACAGTGGGGCTTTATGACAAACTCAGGAACTTGACCCAAGGAAAGCCACTCTGGGAACTGACCATGGAAGGGGAAAGGGTCTAGTAGCCAACATGAGTCTACTGGGGAAAAGGAGGATAGACCAACCAATAAGATCAGTAAATGTAGTCAGTACTGGAGGAGACCCCATCAGTGGGGTGAGGCCTGCCAAATCTCACATTGTTAGGACATGGCAAACTGAAGGGCAGCCTACTCTGGGACACTGAGATAGGCACAGACCTACAGTCTAGCTTGATGTTAGGTTTCCAAGTAGGTAGGAAGAAGGCAGCAACAGCAGGTGGGAATGGCCTTCCCTTTCTAAAGCCTACAATTGGAGCCATATGACCAATCAATAGGGGTGATACTGAGTGATCTGAAACCATTTTTCCTTCCCTGTGAGCTTGGACTTACATGTTGTTGTGGCCTTACATGTATGTGTATATTCTTGTGTGTGTATGCAGGTACAACAGGGGAGGGGTGGCACCTATGCACATGAGGAGGTCAGTGGTCAACTACAGATGTCTCTTTCAGTTACTATCCACCTTGTTTATTGAAATAGGGTCTCTTGCTTTTACCTGAAGTTTGCCCATTTCGCTAGACTAGCTGGCCAGCAAGCTCTAGTCATCACCCTATCTGCGACTTTCTGGGACTGCAAGCATGCTCCATAATGCCAGCCTGATTTATAAAATGTGCTTCTGGAGATCAAAGTCAGGTCTTCATGCTTACATAGGAAACACTTTACTGACTGAGCTATCTCTCAGCAACCTCTAAGCTCAGGCTTTCCAATTTTATGAGCTAGTAAGGTGCGTTCACAGTTTGACAGCGTTGTAACTTGAACTCAGGTTTTACTACTTATGTGTGACTTGGTGCAAAAGACCAAGGCTATCTGGGTCTCACTTTTCCCATCAGTCCAGGGTGCAAAGGCTTACTGCTGTGAGAACAGCAAGTGCTAATAGATGCCGACACCTAGTGTCTGCTTTGTAGCTACTGATAGAAGTTCAGTAGCTATTCTTAGTTGTATAGGATGTATTTGAGGCTGGCTTGCTGTGGCCCATGTACAATGCCCTGGAGGAAAGGAGCTTTGTATCCAGTCTTACACATGGACAGTCCTCAAAGAAGGGTTAAAGGCAAGTGGAAAGAACTGGAGGAAAGCAGACTGACCCATCTGAAAGGTGCAGCCTGTGCTTTGGCATACTCCTCACTCTAAGGAATAACTGACAAGATATCACCAACAGGATGGGTGGGACTTTGTCCTGTATTTGCTCTCCCTCAGAGCCAAGCTGGCAAATGGGTCAAAAGGTGCGGATGAGATTACTACTGTCCTTGTTTCTCAAGACCTCTAAGGATTCTGTATACATAAACAAAGGTGCTTTGTTGTTGGTGTGTTGTTGAGATAGGATCTTGCTGTGTTAATCAATGTAGTCCTGAACTCATGGACTCTAACAATCCTCCTGTCTCAGCTTTCCAAGTAGTTGAGACTATAGATTCCATGCTTGTCACAATGGGAGTTTGAAAGAATCCAGCTAACCTGACATAGATGCAGGAATTGGTTGGCAAGCCGTTGCTATTCTCTGATGTTTTTTTTTTAAAGATTTATTTATTTATTATATGTAAGTACACTGTAGCTATCTTCAGATACCCCAGAAGATGGCATCAGATCTCATTACAGATGGTAGTGAGCCACCATGTGGTTGCTAGGATTTGAACTCAGGACCTTCGGAAGAGCAGTCGGTGCTCTTAACCTCTGAGCCATCTCTCCAACCCATCTTCTCTGATGGGCTGGAGAAGTCTTGGCTTAACAAGACTCCAATCCTGGACAAACGGGCTGAGATCAGAGAGAAGATGCCCCACAAGGACCAAGGCTGTCCACCAGGTCTATGGACACATGGAGTTCCCTTTCGGAGGGTCAGAAATAACTAAGGGATGGAGTGTTGGAGATGCTTCTGTGCCATTATGAAATCATACTAATGGACCTATTCGGCTAAATGAGGTCAGTCACTTGTCATTATGCAATAATAGATTCAGTCATGCTCATTCTCATACACGTTCAGAGTCTATCATCTATGCCAGAATGTTCTACGAGGTAGACAGGCTCTAATAAGACAGAAGAAGAGAGAATATCCTTCATGTTTCTGGAACTAAAGATGGCTTCCTCCTAAAAATTACTTAAAAATGACATGGTCTGGAACTTGAGCTACATCTCAGTGTTATTGTTCTTGCCTAGTATGGGTAAGGGGAGGCCTCATATTTTATTCCTAATACACATACATGCATATTTACATGGTGTGGTGGTTTCCATGAGAATGGCCCCATGGGGCCATGTATTTGCCTGCTTAGTCCACAATTGGTGAATTGTTTAGGTAGGGTTGAGAGGTGTAGTCTTGTTGAAGGAACTCCATCATTGAGTGTGGACTTGAGGTTGTCAGAAGTTCATGCCAGGCCCAGTCTCCTTGCCACCTCTCCTCCTGCCTCTCCTTTTCTCTCACACTCTCTGTCTGATGCCTGCAGATCAGGATGTAAAGCTTAAAGCTACGGTTCTAGTACCATGCCTGTAGGTTTTCCACAATGGTAATAACGGAATAACACTTTGACGCTGAAAGCAAGCCCTGGAGTAAATGTTTTCTTCTATAAGTTGGAGTGGTCATGGTGTCTCTTCACAGCAGTAGAACAGTAACTGAGAAATATGGTCCAAATGCTAAATTGTTTTGAGCATAACATGTCCCAAATACGGAAATGAGACGTAAGGCTATAAGAATCCTTTAAACAGGAATTAAACAAACAAACAAACAAAAAAGCGAAGGAGATCAGAATAGATATTGTGACCTGGCATATGCAGAGGCTTCTGGACTTACAATGAGATTACAGCCCCAATAAAATCATCATGTGTTGGCAAATATACTAAAAATTTTAAGCTAAAGCGGTTTTTAATACCTTTTACTTAAAACCAAACACAACAACTAAACAACCCTAGCAACATAGCATTCTGTGATCTCAGCTGTTTGCCTTACAGTGATTGCCTGGAATCCTAGCATGTCTATGGAGAATCACAGCGTGTATCACTAACTCAGGGGAAGAAACCCCAACATTCAAATTCAGTTTTGTCTCCACTAGATGTGCATTGCTTTTGTAAAATCTAATGTTGAAAGCTGTTAACTACAACCATAAGCCTATGGCCATGTGTAATGTGTGAATGTTTGGGATTATTCAAAGGGTAACTCAAAAGTCTTTAAAAGATACCCTATTCCGAGCAGTCCTTTCTAGACCACATTCTCCTCCTCAAATGTCTAAGTCAGTACAGGCAGCTGGACACAGCTCGTCACCATGCTTCGGACTCATGCCTAGGCTTTCTCCGTTTCCATGGCTCTTCCTTCTTCCTGCCTTTCTCTCCCAAACTGTCACCAAGATGATTACATCTTCCCTCACATTTGTGCTAACCCTGGGGCCCTTGGCGGTGATTGCATCCTCCACACCTCACATACCAACTTTTCTTACCCCTACGGACAGAATGCATGAAGAGACCAATAACAGTATGATTTCCCCTCTCTTAAGACACTTGCTTTTAAAAAAAAGTATCATTGAACATTTCTCATTAATGAATTTTTACTGTATTATGTGTGTGTTATATATGCACATGTCTAAGTATATGTATAAAAATATAGGCATCTAAGGAGTGACAATCATCTTGTGGTTATATTATTTTAAACAACTTCTGTGAAACAGTAGAGTATTCCAGGTAATCTAGTGAGAAGCTTTGAAGTACTATCTATCTATCTATCTATCTATCTATCTATCTATCTATCATCTATCATCTATCTTTATACATGCATACATATATACATACGTACATACATTCATACATACATACATACACACTCACACACAATTTATACGTATACAGGGTCAGGCAAAGATCAGACAAAATAAGACTAGAAAACGTTAAAATTTATTGAAGTTATCAGAAGGGAAGGAATGTGTTTTTTTTTCTACTTTTGGTACAATAGTGTCTTAGGTTTTCATTACTATTCTGAAACACCATGACTAAAAAGGAAGTTGGAGAGGAAAGGATTCATTTGGCTTACATTTCTGTATCACAACTCATTGTTGAAGGAAGCCAGGACAGGGCTTCAAACAGGACAGGAACCTGAAGCCAAGAGCTGATGCAGAGGCCATGGAGGAGTGCTGCAAAATGGCTTGCTTATCTTGCTTTCTTATAGAACCCAGGACCACCAGCCCAGAGATGGCACCACCCACAAAGGGCTGGACCACCCCCCATCAATTACTAATTTAAAAAATGCCCTACAGCCCCAATCTCATGAAGGCATTTTTTATTGAAGTTTCCTCCTATCATATGACTTTGGCTTAAAATTATGCAGCACAAACAGGGAATTTCCATTTTAAAAGGTTTAATTCTTCTTTCTCAAAGAAAAATATAAGAACCTAAAGAAATGAAGGGTGATTAATTTCAATACAAGCGTTACCATCACTTTTTAAAATTTTCAGCTGCCCTTTATTCTCAATGCATCCACATGAACAGTGTTTGTAGTAAGACCAGTCACTGGCTCATTTGTAAAACACCATGATCCACCCTCTGTCACCAGTGTCCTGCCACTGGCGAGATATGTGATGGACAAACCATAGACCTTTCTGAGATTAAGTTTCTTTACCTACAATAAGGAATATCCTGCTTTTCTTTGCAGGATAATGCATATGAGATGTTTTGTGTAAACTCTATAGGGCTATGCATATATAAGAGTAATGTTTAATAATTTCTAGCTTCTATCAGGCATATAAAATTATCAGTTTAATAAGTCAGAGCTCCATTGGCTTTAGCTTTATGAAGATAACTACTGTGTCCCCTTTCCTATTTCTGAACTCTCTTCAACAAATGCCTTAATTAGAACACAGTGGTTGCTCAAGAAATACTTGTTTGGTAAATGGATGGAACCAAGTTGTCATGGAAAGTTGGATTCAGGGCCTGGAGGTCTATTTATTTCCATGCCATGGTGGGTTGTTAACTGATACCCTCCTTTTCCATCTCCTCATCCTCCTCCATGACTCTGTGACTCTCACCATCCCCATAGATGACTGAAGGATCTTTGAAAGAGCTATCCTTGCACTGTGGCACTGCTTGTGGGCATCTTAGGGTTTTCCGGTGAAGAGGGCAACAGTGCAAACACCACTCACTGCAGTTGTATGGACCCTGGGATACCCAGACATAAGCACCCACAGGCAGTGCCAGGAGCACAGCACACAAGACCACAGTGACATGCAAGAGGTGCTCCCGACCCTCTAGTCCACCACTGTCTTTGCCTGTCACAAAGACCACACACTGTCCCTGGCCTGGAGGCTGATTCCTCAGGCTGAGACATGCTTTATATTTTGTAGCAGGGAGGAGGTCATTCACGGCGTACGTGTTGATTCCGGGGCCTATGTGGATCACCTTCTTCCTGAGAGCTTCATCAGATGTAATATAGAGGGTGAACCATTGTTCCTCGGGGAGGTTGGTCACGGTGAGCCACTCCAGCAAGATGCCATGCACTGTCTGCTTGACCACCCGTAGGTCAACATAGGCGCTGACCTCTGAAGAGGAGGAAGGGGAATGCAAACCAGGCATGACCTGCGCAGGCTGGACGTAGAGCGAGATGACAAGGGAACTCCTGCCGATGGAATTGAAAGCCGTGCAAGTGTAATTACCGCCGTCTACCAGTTGAGCTGCTGGGATGACAAGCTGGGACAGAACGATGCCTTCTGCAACTGGTGAGGCCAGCACTGGGTGCAAAGAAGAACAAAACAGATGTGCATTTCTGTGATAGACAGCTAGAAGGGTCTAGGTCTAGTGCACGGCCTCATGTTTAACGGATGGTTATTGTCATCGGTCCCTGCCTTGAAGCTCCTGTTCTGACTCCTTCAATGATAAACAGTACAGTGATGAGGAAGCCAAATAAACCCTTTCCTTCCCAGGTTATTTGATCACAATGTTTTATCACAGAAGAGCAACACTGGGTAAGATACCACACACATAAAATATAGAAATAAAACATTTTTTGAAAATAGAGATGATAGAGCATCGCTGGATGCCGTCCTTTTCCTCCCTCTCTGCCTCCCTCCCTCCCTCCCTCCTTCTCCTCTTTTTCTTCTTCTCTTCTTGTTTTGTTTGTTTGTTTGTTTGTTTGTTTGTTTGCGTCAGCCCTAGCTATCCTGTATCTCACTCTGTAGACCAGGCTGGCCTCAAACTCAGAGATCTGCCTGCCTCTGCCTCCCAAGTACTGGGATTAAAGGCATTTGCCACCACTTCCCAACTAATTTCTTGATTTTAAAAGAAAACTAGAATGATAAATCCTGTCTCTCTCTGCTGTTAGAATTTAATGCACTGCCAATACAGTAAGATTTTTTTTTTAAAAAAAATGGGAAAAGTAAAAACTTGAGTCACATGTATATTTTTTTAAACCCCCTAGAGACTCATTGTCATCTATGAGAACTGGCTTGGTTGAATCCCCCAAATGTTATTCCAGTTCAGCTGTTTTGGACAGAGGAAGAGGTAAGACACTACAAATGTCCTTCCAGCTCCAACATTCTCCTGGGAACCCTTGCACAGGCTTTGGGAAATGCTAAGACCTACTCCAGGGAAGGAGGTGCTAGTTCTGGGTCCCTGGAAGTCATTTGATCTCTCTAGACCCTATAATTTTGAGCTAATATTATCTGGTTAACACAATAATAGGAAGCAAATATTCAGTTGATATGTAGGACTTGCTATCCTTATCTTAAGAGGATTACTCAAGGGCAACACAACAAAAATACATATGTAACAATACATATTGTTGGCCCTGAACTTACTGAGCTCAAATCTCTGGAGCAGGGCCTTATGAATCATGTTTCAATAAGCACCCCCATGTAATTCTGGTGAGGCAGTCTAGGAGATAAGTAACACTTGCTACAATAAGTTCTAGCCAGAAATTTTAGGTTCTAAAATGTTAGCATTGTGCTTTTCATCCAGAAGGTCCTCAAACAATATATTTGCTCATTTGTAAGTCTATTAACATTTATATACTATAAGAGATGACCAGATCCAATATATCTATTTATCTATGAGATCTGCACGTACTCACTTTAAACAGTGCTGAAAGTGGAATGCTACCTTAGACTCTGTTCTGTTCTATTGAGATAATGCATATATATGCCAGTCTTACCTGAGTCCATCCTTTATGACAGGCATAGTTTACACTTGTGTATTGAGACAGTTATAACAGACCTCTACACTGTATATATATGTATATATATACATATATACACACGTATATATGTATATATACACGTATGTATATACATGTATGTATATATATGTGTGTATATATATATGTGTGTGTGTGTGTATATATATATATATATATATATATATATATATAGAGAGAGAGAGAGAGAGAGAGAGAGAAACAAGTGGCTTACCATCAAATTCTCTCCACGTGCTCAGGGGATACTTCCATGCAGTGGTTGGCGAGGGACTGGCTTGTGCCAAACATTGCAGGGTCACGTTCTTTCCTACGTGGATAGTGACATTGACACTAGGGGCTGAAATAGTTGGCTTCATACAAACTCCGAGCTCAGTCTCATGTAAAAGCTGCCCTGCCTTAGAGACAGGACCCTGGCATATCAGATAAGAATTCACCAGGATGAAAGGGGGACCAATGGACTTGACAAACTGAGCGAGGCCCCTTAAACGGCAGTCACACAGCCAAGGATTATTGTGCAGCGACAATACCATGTTGGAGAGAATCTCAGCTCCACAGCCAAGCTGCCGCTGTTTCTGATAGGCTGGCCAGTTCAAGAAGACACCCTTGGATACAACTGTCAGCCTATTGGAGGATATGTCAAGGTATGTCAGGTTGGCTAGGAACTGAAGAGCCAGTTCAGGAAGAGCATCAATCCGGTTATGTTTGAGATCCAAAACCCGCAGGAGAGGCGTGGCGCGGAACGCTGTCCATGGTACTGAACGGAGTTTGTTCCCCTCCAGCCTCAGCTCCCTCAGTTCCGGCAGGTCCTCCAGGGCGCCTAGGTGGATCACAGTGATATTGTTAAAGTTGAGCCAAAGGTATTCCAAAGTGCTCGCGTTGGTGAAAACCCCCTGGGGAAGTTCAAATAAGGGTGAGTTTTCAATTTTCACTTGCTTGAGTTCTTCAGGCAAGTTGTCTGGAATCTTTCCCAAAGACATAGACATGCACTGAAGGCTCCTGTATAAGAAAGTAGAAAAACTTTAATAAGCATCAAGGAATGTATAAGTGGTATTTTGTGGGTCTTGTCATTAGACATGGAGATTAAATAAAAGAAATTAATGAGCTTAAAAATAAAATACACTGCTTTTGGTAGAAATGTTCTGCTCACTAAACTCCAGAACCCACTAAAATGAATTCCGTGGAGATTTAGCTGATTTCGCACAAACTCTAAGCCTGTGTCGCTCCATACCATTTTTAAAGAAAATCTCTTCCACCCCACATCCCCCTCTGAAATCCTGTCAGCACAGCACACCTGCCAAAACTCTCCTCTGAACAGGTACACTCTGGCAGACAGAACGGCTGCACTGCATGTGTAATCCAAGAGACCAGAACTTGCAGGAAACAGTAAAAAACAAAAGCCATATTTATCTGTAGGCAATACCTTGTGCGGTTTGGGTAGGTATGGTCTCAGCATTTTGAGTTGCAAATCCTATTATTGGTAATCCGTAAAGATGTAGGTCAGCACAGCAGCACTAAAGCCCCGAGTGCCCTGAGGTCTGCTCCAGTCCGGCTCCCAGACTCAGGGAAAGCGCATGTCGAGAAGTTGTGTCTCTTAACTAACCTGAGAAAGCTATGGTTCTTAAGGCAGGAAAGACAAATATACATCAGACATTGGACTCTATTTTGCTTCTACCTTCTCTCAGCTTCTTACAAAGAAGCCAGGGAAAGAATCAGGTGTCACAGTCCTGAGAACCCATAGCTCAGGATTTAGCCAGAATGCATCACAGTTCACAAAGGAATCCTGAAAACCCAATTTCCAATTATTTTCTTGACGTGAAAGCAGATGATGAGCAACAAAGCAGTCCTCTGATTGTTTCCCTCGCCTGCTGTCTGCCAGCCAGCACCGGGGGTGATATGTTTAGTCATACTTCTAATGGCATTAAGATAAATGCTTCTACAGTTCATATCATGAGAATTGGAGAAGCATCAGGGTGCCCCTCTAATATGGAAGCTTAAAAACATAAGGACAAAGCTTTGGAGTCTGGGGCAAGAAGCTTAATAGTATATTTTTTCCTTGGCTTTTCTAAAACACGGCATCACACCATAAAGAGCAAATGTCAGGCTTGTAAATGTCACCTATGACAAGATACTTCTCTATCACTCTTCACACACACACCATTTATTGTTTGTTCACTGTCAGTCATGTTTTGCTAGGCACAACAGTGGTAAGAAAATAAACACTATAGATATTTCCTTATTTAGTTTTCCTCGTGCTTCTGCTTCTGAGCCTGGCTGTCTGGGGACTATCTTCTAACCTGTGAGCTTCTGTGTCTCTTCTGCAGAAAAAGAATTGCCGACAAACACCTCACACTTTGTACAGGAAATATTTAGCTTAATTAAAACACAGTGCCCAGGACAGTAGGTGTCCATAATCCATCCCCTCTAAGTGACAGAATCTAGATAAGTGGAAGTATCCCCTTTCTTATTAAATGAGGGCACATCAAGAAAATGCCAAAATTCTATGAGTTCTTGTAAGATTCATGATATACATTATACTCCACAAAAGGCTTCAGTGAAAAAAAATCCGCTTAGTAGCTAACCAGCAAGGCGGAAATGGGTCACCAGCTAAGCTGCTTACATCCCAGGCTTCCCACTCATGCCAGATGCATTTTCTGGCGTCTCTAGGCACTCTAACTCAACATCTGGATAGATCTTTGCAGTTACTTACAAGGTAAAAAAATTCAAACGAGGAGTGTGCCATGGTATGCAAAGTCCGTGTGCAATGGGGAGGTGGGTGGCTCTCATTATATTCCAAATGATGATGAGGTGACACTCAGCTGCAAGGAGAGCTTGCACAAAGCAATGCCCTTCCCAAAGCAGCACACACGCAGGAATGGGCTGGGGGAGACATCAGTTTCTGGCCAGTCTGTCCAAAAAGAATCAACACTGAGAGAAGTTTGCTCCAGAACCTTTTGCCAAGTTTCCACAACTTAAGCTTACTTCAGGGGACCCTGCAATTCAATGAATGGCTATCTGAAAGCGCAGGTAAATTCCCCTTTTCCTCTTACAACTAAATATGAAAGCCCCAAGTTAAAAATCTTCCTTTCCTACAATATCTTCTCTGTCTACTCCATGTCCTACTTAGTATAAATTCAGACCTATTCACTTTTCTAGATGTTTGCATATATTTAGATAGATATACATAGATATACATATTGTGGGTATAAATATAGATTCACTTGATAAGTCAGGTTCTTCCAGAGAACCATGACTAATAACCTTGCTTGCTTAGTGTTGTGGTTTAGCTTAAATAACCTGTTATCAAATGTAATCTTAAGAGTCATGAGACTCTGACATCAAAAGAGAGATCTGAGGATATTTCATCTTTCACTCCCTTCCTGACAAAGGTTGTTAGGAACTTGAACTGTAGCATTCTCTCGAGACATAATTATTGAAGAAGAATTATTGTGTGGCTATGGCATAAATATGTTACTTCTTGGAGACAGTCCCTGTTTTATCTGAATACACTCTCGATAAAAGAATATCCCATCCAGTTGAAAAATGCCACTTACTCCCCTAAATAAGTCAATTTGAGACAGCTTAGAGCAGACAGAGAACTGGGTGTTCTCCTGAGGAGAGATGACAGCTGTCCTCTCTTTTTCCCTAGGTAGAGCCTTTTCCCTTTCTGTCTTTGGTCAACAATCTCTGAGACGGTCCCTTGAGCACTCATGCTGTGTAGTGTGCCAGCGATAGAAACGCAGACCATATTTCAATGCCCCTTGAAATAGTCAAGCTATTTAACCAGATTTTTACCACTGAAATGTTAGAAGTCATGATATTTGAAAAGCCCCTCCACGATTCTCTAGTTGCGTTTGTTTTCCCTTGTTGAGGTAACTGTTGATATTCCAGATGGTAGAGTTTCTCACAGCCTAGGTCTTTGAGGACCTGAAGGTCTTTGAGGACTCTGAAGCAGAGCCCTCCCTCCACCATTCTGCTTTCAGTCAATGAGCAGACTGCTTGAGCAAGAATGACTCATGATGTGCTAAGCCGCTGAAATGTGAAAGCTGCTGCCCAAGTATGAGCTGGATGTGCCCTACCTACAATGCTGTTGCGCGTAAACAAAATATAGTGCCTGGGAATTGGCGAATACCTTCAGTAGATTCAGCTCTATCCCTCTGAAAGAGCTCATTTGTCCCTTGATTGTAAGGGACAGCTTACATCCTCTTTCCAGCACATAACTTGGTTTTGTCTGATTATATCCTGCAACCAGGAAAGGCAACTGAAAATAACTGAGTTTGGACATACCATCTGTGTAGGTAGGAGGAACACAATCATGCTGTAGTCCGGGAAATATATGGTGGAGATGCCATGAAACCAGGTAAACCGATTGCCATTGACTTGCAACTCCTAAACTAGCCACTCAGGGGCAGTGTACCACAGAATCACTGTAACCCAGATGGAAATTTTTTTCTAGGCTATTCAAAGAACATTCAGTCTTCAGGGGATGAGTTACACTAAAAGATTAGTATGCAAATCAGATACTGCTTATTTATACTTTGTCAGAGGAGTTTGTTTTTGTAAAATTAATACCCATGAAAACACTCCAGAATGACTCTTCCCTGCAAGGGAAAACTCAGGGAAGACAGAACACAGGAAGGTAGATTGACACACGGCCATTAAGAGTCCAGGCATCTTGGAGCAGTGATCACCCACACCCCAAAGGCAGCCCTCCTAGACTGCTAGGAAATTTGATCCCATCCCTATTTTTTCTCTTTCTCCTCTCCTTTCTCCTTCTCTGTCTCTCAGTCATTATTGGGTATATTACTTTTATTCTATTTTATCTTTTGCTTTCAAGTTCCTGGGTTTTCTTTCACAAAGTGCAGTAAAGCTAATTGGATGTTGCTTCCAGTTTGTTATATAATTTTGTAAACATTTTATTGGATCACATCCATGCCCATTAACTTGCCTGCCATCTATATTGCTTTTTTTTTCATTCCATTAGCAATGACAGAGCTTGTAATATTCATTATCTAGGTTTGTTTACAAAAAAAAAAAAAAAACTCAAGTTGATCCCCAATGCAGACAAGGCCATCAATGTCCAACCAAGTAGCTTTTCTTACTAATAGTAATGACCCATCAGTTATAATCAAATACAACCTTCATGGAGGTGACAGAAAAATATCAAGTTTGGTGACTCTAAAGTTCATGTGCACATGTGTTCTTGTGGGTCTGATTCCAGGCTTCAGTGGCTGCCAAAAATTCATTTTTCATAGTAAGCCTTCTGTGGCCTACACTTCAAAGGTCAATAATGAGTAAAGACATGGCATTCAAAAAGTTGTCAAAGACATGAATTCCAAAAGACAATCCGTTTATCTCTTCTATACATATACTTGGTTCTTAGTTTCCTCATCTGTAAAATCAAAAATCCCAACCTCCAGAATGGGCTGTTAGGGGCATTTTGTGAGGTCTTTTGGAAATAAGAAATGGATTTATAGCTAGCCAATACTCACATAATATCACTTATTTTGTGTGTTACTAGTTATATAATTCCCTTGGATCACTTCTGACTATGAAAGTCCATACTCGTTACCAAAGGCCTTGCTACCCATCTTCTCAGTAGACACATAATAAATGGAATTTTCAGTAGGAAAATTCACTCACTCCTGTGCACAAGCATCTCAGCAGTCTCTATCTTAGGCGAAACTCAGCAAGAATTCTCTTCCTCATACCCTGATAGGTGACCAGAAAAGCTTCTCGATACTCTTCAAAACCAAGCAAATTTCAGAAAACATTGCAAATGCTCCTCCACAGGGCTGGGCTGGGTGTGAGACAAGACTGGGTGTGATGGTGCCCTCTGCTGTAGAAGCCTCTTGGCTCTCTCCCATCTGGCATACTGAGAACAGGAGATCAGTCGTCTTTGGATTTATTGCAAATAAATTCTCCAAGAATGTCTCCAAGATCATCTCCAAGAACCCCCAAAGGATTAATGTTAGAATTCAGTGAGCGGAGCACATGTGAATGAAATGCCTGTGTGTTCAAAAACATGGCTAATGTATAAAGAAACTGTGTGTATGTGTGCATGAGCCAGTATAAGTGCAAGCAGGATGTAATATACAGAGGGTGGTAAGGACTTTTGAATAGAACCAACTGTCCAACTGCCTGGTCCATAGGGTGCCACTGTCCAGGGGCAGTACTATAGCGGACCAAGTAGTAAATTTGTTTTGAAAATGTTTTGTCTTCCATGATCATCTTCAGCGGACTAGTGTCTCTGCTTGCCTTGTTCCTGTTGCCTTTGGCCATGAGGCTGTCTGTTGCAGGTACAATACGGACATGAGCAGCAGCGACGTGACAGTCTCACACGAAGACATTCAGAGGCATTGCATGGTTTTGCTCTTCCCTCTTATGTCATCTGAGAAAAGTCTGCCCCAGGTAGCCATTGTTACCCTCCACCTCTGAGCCCTAGTGGAGCACACGTAGCAGAACCATGCCAGTCATCCTACAGACACACAGTGTAAAAATATATATCTAAGTGCTGCATACCAGAGAGCTTTTGCTTTTTATTTGTCAGACAGCAGAAACTGACTGATACAGGCAAAATACTCAACACTTGTTTCTTCTCCGGGAAAATAGAGAGAAAAACGATGCCCGCTATGAATGGTTGTTACAAAGGTTGAGCGAGTGAATACCTGTGAAGTACTTTGAATGCTTGCTGGCACACAATAAGTGCTTACAACCCCGTGTTAACTATTGTTGATGGAAATGAACAAGTAGCCAAGTACCCAAGCACTCAGGGTGGCTGAACACACAGCCAGGTGTAAAAGTAAGTGTATGAGAGTGAAGAGGGAGGGCAGGTGTGAGTGGGGACTCAGACTCAGCAGAAGTACTCATTGATACGTCTGCCGCCCCTGACACCCAAGACCTGGGAGTCCAGGCTGGACCGCGCTGAGAGAAGCCTATCCGCCTCACTGAGGCTGCTCCTGGACAGCTCCTCTGAGCCATCCTCACTGTGGCGTAGTCTTTCCAAATTAACATAGGCCCCAGACGCCTCTGCGGAGCCCCCAGCACGGCACTTGTGGCAGCGTCTTCGGAGGGCCCCGCAGCAAACCAGCAGGGTGGGAGGCAGCGCGATGATGGCGGCCACGCTGATCACCACCATGTTGATGAGTCGCTGGGTGCCCTCTGCATCCACGACCTCGTCAGTAGAGAAGATGACACACTGTTCCTTCGTAGGCACCAGGCCGCGCACACAGACACATGCCACATACTTGGTCTTTGGAGCAAGTCCGTCGATAGTGACACTGGTCTTCCCAGGCTCCAGAGTCATCCTTCGCATGTCTCTCTGCCCAAAGACCGCATAAAGGACGCTAAAGGCAGTCGTGTTCCCAGCTTGAGGGGCCTTCCACACCAAAGACACACTGTGGTAAGTATCTCCTACCACCTTGAGAGACCTGACCATCTGTGCCTCTCGGTGTTCTGATGGCTCTCTGGAGAACTCTGCTGGGACATCCATCTGAAAGTTCTGCAGAGCCAGCTCCTCCTTTATGCTGGGCATCGAGGGCTTGGTAGCCAGGGCTACATGCTCAGGCATATGAGGAACATGCCTGGCCACCAGCTTGTTGTTGTAGGCCGCAGCTTCTGCCCCCTCCCCTATCCTTTCCCACAGGACCCCCGGGATCCCACTGTATTCTGTCGAAGTCTGTGGCTCAGTGACAATCAAGGAGATAAGAGTTTCAGACGCTCCCAGGAAGTTCTTGGCTTGGCAGATGTAGTCCCCAGAGTCAAAGAGAGAGACGACAGGCAAATCCAGCAGAGTCCAACTTGAGCCGTCACTGGATACTTCCTGGTGTACTAGGGAGAGAAGAGGCAGATATGGAGAAGTGAATGTGTTGTCCTTCAGAGCCCCTCTTCCAAGGCCCAGGTCACAGCGCCTAGTCTACACTGTAGTGAATACAGGTCGTCCTGAGAAGATGACGGCATGCACTCAAATTTCAAGCGTTTCAAGGGCCGCCTCACTCAAGAATAAACTGCCTAAGAATAAATTGCCTTCTAAGTCTGAGGTGCCCAGAGTTTATCCCTTCAGGTGCTGGAGAGCTGCGAAGGTGTCCCTTCAGGGAAGCAGGCTGCATTGTGGGTAGGTCGGTTCGGGGGTGAGCATGAGGCAGAGGATAACCCGGAAGTGCTGTACCCAGCCCTGCATACCCCAGCGGACTCATCTCATCAGCACCTCCGCCTTTGTGTTTTTACGCAGCGGAGCCTTTTGCACTGCTTTGCAAACTTATCCAAACCCCCCATTCCAGGGCACCCGTTGTCAATCTTGTTGAGGGAGGCAGAGGAAAGCTGGGTGTTCTGGGAGATTTGCCGGTTAGGTGCTAAGAAATTATTTCTCCCCTCATCTTATCGTCTGTCTGTGTATGGCTGTGATTCTTGTCCCTGCTGCCACCATAGCAGAGACAATCCCTCTCTGCCCACACAACTCAGCCGGCATAGACACATCACACATGCGGTGAAGCAAGAGCCAGGCTGTCTGGAATCCCAGCTTCTTCATATGTGATCTGTGCGATTCAGGGTGAGCATTTACCTCTCAGCACTGTTTTTTTTTCTTTTTGCATGAACAAAGATAATTTGATTGCCCCTTTTACAGTTTTGTTTTGTCTTGGCTAAGAGTTTGAGTGGTACCAAGAGAAAGCCCCATGTAGTTCAGTCTACTAACCCCGAATGTAGCTAAGATCGGCCTTGAACTCCTAATCTTCCTGCCTCCCAAATGCTGGGGTTACAGACTCAGATCACCATTCCCAGCCTCACCTCCTTCAATGACATAATGGACATAATTTATGTAACATAAGGTTGGACCCCCTACGAAGATCTTATGGCAATTCCATCATCAATTATCCCTGATCCTTCTGGGTTACTATTTTAAAAAGGAAAACTTGCTCAAATACTAAAGAAACTAGGAGTTATCCAATCCCTAAAAGTCAACTTCGTACTGCTCCCAGAATGGGCCCCGAGTTTCTGATAATAATGTGGCTAATGACCTATAACAGGAAGGATGGAGAGCCACTGTTATAATCGATGTCCCGCATATGAGCACATTCTATCCAATTGCATTCATACAGGTGAGAGCCCAGCCTGGATTACACCAGTCCCTGCTGACACTGTCTACTCTCCATTTGGGAAGCTGATCCTGCTGTGTTAATCCGGCACTGAAGCCTTTTGCTCACACACCTGTGCCGTTGAGCGGTCGCCCATTGGCCCTCCTCCAGCTCATCTCGGGTCCTGGGATCCCAGTTGCTCCGCAGCGTAGCAATACAGCGCTCCCCAAAGGGGATATGATGCTGGTCACCCCTGGACGGAGCTCTGGGCTCTGACACTTCCTTAGCTCCAGCTGACTGAAGGCCACTCCAGCCAGGCTGCGCGGACTGGCACACCTCAGTCTCGCCTCGATGAAGACCAAGTTCGAAGCCCAGCCATCTAGAAGATGAACCAGGTCATAGAGCCGACAGTCACACACCCAAGGGTTGTCCTGAAGCCCTGCAGAAGTGAGAATAAGCCAGAGGTTACCCCTAGATCTTCAGAGTCAGCTCTATTTCTCCTCGGGGAAGAAAAGGCAGCTTTTCCACTATGAGTCAGCAGAGCTGACCTCCAATCCCAGCTCCTTGCCTTGACAGATAAATGACCTGAGACTTGGTTTTCATTCTCAGTGACTGGCCTTGGTTTCCCTCACAGTTCCTTTCTTCATTTATCTAAAGTACGCACAGTATCAAGGATGATTAGTCACTCAAAGATACTCACTGTCTTGTTGACTAAAGCCGTCTGGATGAGCAGGAGGACCAGAGTTTGGATTTTCTAATCCACATAAAAGCCAGGCAGGCTTGGCAGAAAGCTATATTCTAGGGATACACTATGAAGGCAAGGACAGGAAATTGCTAGGGCAAGCTGTAGTTAGGCTGGCTGAGTTAGTGAGCTCTGCGTTCAGTGAGAGACCTGGCCTCAGTAATCAAAATGGAGGTTACAGAAGACAATTGACGTCAACTTCAGGTCTCTACACACATGCACGTGTACCTGCACACACACACACACACACACACACACACACACACACACACATGCCCATACACATGTAAGCATACAAACACACCTACCACATACACATAAATATGCAAGGCAACCTTACTTAGTGACCGTATGAATGGGTGGTTTCACATACGAGTGGCGAAGACTGGAAATTACACCAGCCTATTTAGATGCAATCAAAGTGAGGTAAAAGTTCACATCCCTTTGTACTGGTTTATCTGGCAAACCCACTTCTCATCTTCTATCCTTCAGAGACATTTGCACACATATGCTAAGAACGCATGGCTGACAGAGAGGTCAAGGACACCACACACACACACACACACACACACACACACACACACACAACCCAGAGAATAAATTAACCTGGCCCCACAGACTGGACCCCCCAACCCTGCATGGGACACACCTAGGCCCTCTGCACATTTGCTACAGTTGGGTAGCTTGCTGCTCTTCTAGGACTCCTAACAACAGGAGCAGGGGCTGTCTCTGTTGCCTGTCCTTGGGAGCCTTCCTCCTACTGGGTTGGCTTGCCTAGCCTTAATACAAGAGGAGAGGGCTGGTCCTACTGCAACTTAATATGCCATGGCCGGTTGATGTCCATGGGAGGCCTGTACTTCTCTGAAGAGAAATGGAGGAAGAGTGGAGGAGGGATAGGGAGGGGAGGTGGGGTGACACACTGAGAGGAGGGGGGAACTGTGATCAGGATGTAAAATGTTAACTAATTAATGAAAAAAAAAAGAATACATGGCTGAGAATAGTTTCTGTGGCACCAAAGGTGTTACTGAGTCAGTGGAAACCATTTAAAGGCCTTGGGGTGGGTGATTGCTTTACTGTGAAGTATTTAATGCACGAACTTGTCTCATTTGCAGTTAGAAAGATCTCTGAGACGTATTGTTTGGGTGAGAAAGTTGGCGCCAATTAATACATACAGTATGATTTTTAAAAATTTAACACTGGGGCCTGGAGAGGGCTCTCTGGTTAAGAGCACCCACATGGTGGCCCCCACAGCCACCCGTAACTCCAGGAACAGGGGACACCACGCCCTCTTCTGGCTTGTGAGGACAGCAGACACATGTGCACAAACACGTGAAATACTGTAACACCACACAGCTCTTCTTTGCGTCTGTCTGTCCATATGTGTATATACAGGTAAACCTGTTGCAAAAGGTAAGGAACTTGGAAGAAAAGGTGATTAATTAGTAGCTGCCCTTGAGAGAAGAAGAGATTAGGGCAGGAAAAAGGGACAAAGGAATCATTAGCTTCTTTGCTTTGTTTCTAATGGCTTTTCCAGCCCTTTCCAGCTACACTGTGCCTGCCAGCCCCATGAGGTGCCCTGGGCAGCAAAGGTCTGACTGTTTATTTGGTAAAACTTTTTTCTTTTTTTAGAGCAAGGAGGGATAGAAGAGAAAAGGGGGTCTGGCTGATGTGTTTTACTAACTCATTCTTCCATCCTGAGCTGGGAAACTGAGTTTAACAGGGCCCACACTGGTTGTGTGTGACTGGGGAACCTGTCAAGTCTCAGTTTTCTTAATTCGAGTGCTGGAATCTGAGCTGGCTTGGTTTTTCTTGACCTATTAAACCTATGATTAATGCCAGCACGATCCCATCTTCCTTCCGGTGTAGAAAATGAGCCTGGTGTCATTCAGACTCAAAGAGATTGGAGAGTTGCCCAAGGCCCTAGGATGGCTCCTGGTGAAGGAGGATGCCACCTTGATTACCTAAGACTAGCCTGGCATGATGGCGGGAAAGGAAGGGCCCGGTCTTCAGATGAGTCCACGTGTCCAGGAGCTCCTCGGGCAGCCTCATCAGCTGGTTATTGGAGAGGTCCAGGAAAGTAAGGTTCTCCAGGAAGTGTGCAGCCTCGGGCGGCAAGGTCGAGAGGCGGTTGGCCTGCAGGTCCAGCAGCTGCAGCTGCGGAGTGTCCCTCAGCGCAGCCCAGGGGAAAGTGACCAGGCGGTTCCCGGGCAGCCGCAGCTCTCGGAGGCGTCGCAGGCCCCTGAGCATGAGGGCACTGAGCTCACTGAGGGCATTGTAGGGTAGCCACAGCTGCTCCAGGCGGCTGAGAGGCCTGAAGGTCTCTCCTGGCACCCGGCGGATGGCGGTTCTCTCTAAGCGCAGCTTGCAGGTGTCCGGAGGAATCGAAGCTGGCGGCAGAGTCAAGTCAGGATCGCTGCACACCACTGTCCTGGGCACAGAAACGGGGACTATTTGAGCAAAGGTCCTTCCCTTACGAATTCCCAGATCTGCCTGTTAACACAGACAAGAACTACAATGTCTCATAGGTGATGCTCACGTAAACTTTTCCCGAGCTCAGGATTGAACTGCGGGGTTTTGGGAGGGAAGGAGGAAAGGAGAGAGAGACAGAGAGACAGAGGCAGACAGAGACAGAGACAGAGACAGACAGAGACAGAGAGAGAGAACCCAAGAACCATCAAAGTCACAGTGCCCATCCTCAGCTGTTGATAATATCACCAAGGAAGAGAGACCCTAGTACAAGGTAGGACGCTAGCAAGGAAGAAGGTTTGGATACAGGTAAAGGAAAGAAGGAAACTGATAGGGAAACTGTTCCTAAACAGAGGGGAGGAGGTGGTCAAGGGAGGTTTTAAAGGGCTGTGAGAGGCTAAAACAAACAAACAAACAAACAACCTGGCCACTAAGAGAAAGGCGACATCTATTTAGATGCGATATTGCTCCTGCCAGCCACCTCCCAACACACACACACACACACACACACACACACACACACACACACACACACACACACGACTGCAATTCCCAGAGGAGCACAGACTGTGTTCAGGATTTGAATGGGACCGAGGTTGCTAGGCAAGGTTAGAGCTGGGTCTGAGGAAGGCATTTACATACATTTACATACAAAAGGAGCCTTAGTCCCACTGTACAGTCCATGCCTGTGGCAACTAGAGACCTTGGGCTTGACCGAAGTCTCTCACAGCCTCACTGCCCTGGAGGGATACTCTCCGCAGGGATACTTTCCAGTTCCCCACCCATGGCATTCATTTCCAGAGTCTAAAAATGAGATCCATGGATTTGGGCACTGGTTCCATCACCAACAGCCTGTGACTTCAAGGCATTTGCTCTCTGAGGATAGTATTACCTTTGGGACCAGGGTGACAAAAAGCAATCACACCATACCGTCCTGAGCCATCAGCCATTTTCCAGGCTGATTAAGCCTGTCTTACTTAATGGGAAATTTGCTTTCCATATGAGTTAAATTATCAAACAAGTCAAAGATGGAATGCTTTTTGCTTTTCTGGGGGTTCTGCTTCTTTTTCAGCCGCCATCATCCCCCCATCAACCTCAGCACCGCCAGGATCATGTGAAAAGGGTAGTTCCAATAATATCATTTCCATGATCAGAAATCATCCTCGGCTCTCCAGGATCCACGTTTAAGACAAAGAAGGAAGGACAATGGGATTCCGGAAGATTGGGAAGCTGGTAGGGAAAGCCCTGACTAAAATCCTTGTGCAAGTTAGAAAACAAGTTTCCCCATGACTAAGGCAAAGAAGTTAAAGAAAGGAAGGAGGAAGAAAATGATGCACACGAGAAAAGCGACATCCACCAACCAGAGTGGCTATGGCTTCAAAGGTCCGTGAAGAGAAGAAAGCGGGGGTGGGGGTGGGGGTGGGGGTGGGGGTGGGGGTGGGGATCAAGGGTCCCAGATCCAGTATATCAAGTAGGAGCCTTGTAAGTGGACAGTTGCTGGACATCTGACCCCTCCCAACCTTGCCTAGCTGACCTGACGGACCTAAGAAGGCTTGGCGACCCTCCCCCACATTTGTTAGTGTCTTACCTGGCCTTGCTGCCATCACTCAGGATGTGCAGACTGCAGCTGCATTGAGAAGGACAGAAGCTCCAGGCCTGGTGAGGGCCCCCAAGCGCGAGGAGCCAGAGCATGCCCAGGGCCACCCACATGACTTCTGCCTCCTCTTGGGCCCAGGCAGGGGCCTGTCCCAGGAGTGCTCTGTCCTGCCTGTCCAGTAGGTCCGAGGGCTACCCACTTGCTCATCACTCCGCAACCCCCACCCAAGGCCATGGGATAAACACAGGCTGGGGATTAGGGAGGGAGCCCCAGCACTCAGCCGCTTACTGCTGCCTGAATCTCCCAGCCTCGAGGGGAGGGAGAGAATCCCTCTGCAGCAACAACCCCTGGCCAGAAGAAGCTGGACACAGCAAGATAAGGCAGATGGGCAGCAGCCCAGAGGCGAGTCACTGGTGACTGGCTGAATGAGCTGTTTGCTTGCAAAGAACTCCATTTTAACCAGGGCAGGGGCAATAAAGCTGCATGCTTTGGGTGCTAGGCTCGGGAGGGGGTGGGGGGGAATGGAAACAGAACTGTGACATCTAAATAAGGGTCTCTAAAAAATGTTCTCTGATATTCTCTAAAAAAGAAGAGCGACCTGAAGTGAGGTCTTCTGAAGGTGGTGGAGGCATTAGAAAGAGTCCATGCTTCCAGGCCTGATCCTGTATTCAGATCTCAGATCATCGGTCACAAAAGGAAATAAAGCTTTTTCACCTGGAATACTGGTGAAAATTAGCCCAGGCTTGCCCATCCTTGACTGTCCGTGAAGAAAGAGCCTTTCTAAAAACTGTCAATTTCTGGTACTTACAGAGGAGCTGGGAAGATTCCGGCATTGCAGGAAAACATTAGAGGTGTCCATACATGCTCATGAACATAGGCAAACATCTACCTTCCCTCAGTGCCCCCAGGGCACCCAGTCACAGAACCCTAGGATGTCAGTGGGTAACCTTTAGGGCCATTACCACCCACACTGAAAACAAAAGGAATCACCACAAGAGAAGAAAGGTCTCCCCTCCTCAAGCATCACACAGCAGGGAGGGTCCTAGCACTGGGTCTTGCAGAGGTTTTGGAGATTTTATTTGTTTTCTCTTCTCCAACCCCACCCTGCGGAAAAACTGTCTCAAGATGACAGGCAGGACTGAATCCTAGACTTCCTTAAGTCACCCACTTGCAGGTTTCATTTTCTGTCTCAGAATACTTGGTCCTTTAAATTCCAGTAGGCTCCACAGTCTGGCATGTTCAGGAGTCTGGTCAAGCCTAGACTGTTGAGGCTCAGACAAGGAAGAGGCCTGGAGACTGTGCTAGATAGTTTCATGTCAAGTTGCACAAACTGAAGTCTGAGAGGAGGGAACCCCAACTGAGAAATGCCTCTATAAAACTGGGCTGTACCCAAGCCTATGTGGCATTTTAAAATTAGTGATTGATGGAGAAGGGTCCAGCCCATTGTGGAAGGTGCCATCCCTAGGCTGGTAGGTAGTTCTGGAATCTATAAGAAAGCAGGCTGAGAAAGCCATATGGGGAAAGCCAGTAAGCAGTGCCCTTCCATGGCCTCAGTTCCTGCCTCTAGGTTCCTGTCCTGTTTAAGTTTCCATCCTGACTGCCTTTATTGATGAATGAGTAGTAGTGTTGAAGTACAAGCCAAATGAACCCTTTCCTCTCCAAGTTACTTTGGTCATGGTGTTTTGTCTTAATAACCCTCAGCAGGGACCCAGGGCATGCATACACATACAGTGCCTAGCTCAAGACCAAGCCTGTCTGAACAATATCAGCTTTTGAAAGATGCTTCTCATATCATCTCCTCATATTCTGCCAAGAGCATTTCCTCAGTGCTAGTAGTATAGTACCCGTTGCCTTCCTCTCTGAATCAAACTCTGTCCTACCTGCTGCTCTACCCAGGCTCCCCTTTCCTTGCGTTTGTAATGCCTCCACTCTGACATTATTTAGCTGACCTTATATGTCATTTCTTACCTTGTCCCTTCTCTTCTTTCTTGATGTCTTTGGCGATCTTACGGGCATGGCACAGGCAGCTGCAGATGTTAACCAGCAGGTTAGAGATGAGAAAAGAGTAGGGAAAACCCTGTAGGCTATAACTGGTACTTTGGACTCTAGGAATCATTAAGCTCAGACTTAAGTAAGTATTGGAAAGAGGGAAGATTTGTGACCTGAACATTATCAGAATAGAAGGAATTGCTCTTCTAGAGGGAATCAGAGTTTGGTGTGGAGGTCTGTGTGCTTGGTCTCATTAGGAGGTGTGGCCTTGTTGGAGTAGATGTGGCTTTGTTGGAAGAACTATGTCACTGTGGTGTTGGGTTTTGAGATTCTTGATGACAATGGACTGAACCTCAGAACCTGTAAGCTAGCCCCAAGTAGATATTTTTTATAAGAGTTGGTCATGGTGTTTCTTCACAGCAATGAAAGCCCTAACTAAGGCATAAGTTGGTACCAGGGCCTAGGGTATTGCTGTGATAGACCTGACCATGGTTTTGTTTGGAGGAATGTGGATTTGGGGACACTGGATTTGGAAAGCCATGGAATGCCTTAAGTGAGGCTTAATGGGCCATCCTAATTAGCAATATGGAAGATTTGAACTGTGGGGGCCACGCTCAAGAGGTTTTGGAGGACAGGAATGTTAGTATGTGGCCTAGAGACTGCTTTTGTGGTATTTTGGTGAAGAATGTTGCTGCTTTTGCACTTATCTTAAGAGTCTGCCTAAGGCTAGGGTAAAGAGACTCAGATTAATTGCATTGGCAAAGGAAGTCTCAGAAATGTCCAGCATAGACTTTCTCTTCTGTTTTTTTGCCCATGAAAAGCATTTTGATCAAGTGTAGCAAGCTTAAGAAGAAGAAATACAGCCAGGAGGTGGTGGTGCACGCCTGTAATCCCAGCACTCTGGGAGGCAGAGGCAGGCAGATTTGTGAGTTCGGGGCCAGCCTGATCTACAGAGTGAGTTCCAGGACAGCCAGGGCTATACAGAGAAACCCTGTCTTGAAAAAAGCAAATCCAAAAAAACAAAAGAAGGAGAAGAAGAAGAAGAAGAAGAAGAAGAAGAAGAAGAAGAAGAAGAAGAAGAAGAAGAAGAAGAAGAAGAAGAAATATAAAATGCATGGTTCAAGTGATATGGAGGCACCAAGAAATGAAATGTAGCTGAATCCTGTGTTCCGTGAGATAAAGATATTAAGGGAGTGGTGATCTTAGGGCAAGATCCCACCCAGCTGAGATTATTATTGTTTGTGGTTTGCAGTTAAACAAGAAATAGTTTGCACTTTTAATCTGGAATGAACTACAATCCAGAAATGGAAGGCACACTTGTGATCCAGATCCTGAGGCTGGAAGACACAGGCTTTTGATCTGGATCTTGAAAAGCTTAGGTCCAAGCATGGTGGTACACACCTTTTTAATCCCACAACTCAGGAGACAGAGGCATGCAGATTTCTGAGTTCAAAGTCAATCTATAGAGAAAATTCCAGGATAGCCACGCTTAAGCAGTGAAACCATTGGAAAACATAAAGCTGATGAGGATGTAATACAAAAGTGGGCTATGCAAGCAAGCATAGTAACTGAGCAGCCTTGGCCATGTAGTTCTGACTTTAGGATCAAGAATAACAGGGGTGTCAGGGACAATTGATGCTGGTTAGCTGGAGCTAAAAAATTATCAGTGATTAAGAAAAGACCAGCAGCTTTCTGCTCCTCCCTGTTCCAGAAACAGCCACATCTTCTTGTACAGCGCTAGCCTCATTGTGTAGACAAGATGGTGATGGTTGGTGTGAATGGATTTGGCTGTACTGGGTGCCTGGTTACCAGGACTGCCTTCTGCTCTGCACTTGGCAAAGTGGAGATTGTTGCCATCAACAGCCCCTTAATTGACCTCAACTACATAGTCTACATGTTCCAGTATGACTCCACCCATAGCAAATTCAATGGCACAGTCAAGGCTGAGAATCGGAAGCTTATCATTAATGGGAAGCCCATAACCATCTTCCAGGAGCAAGATCCCACTAACATTAAATGGGGGTGATGCTGGTTGCTGAGTATATTGTGGAGTCTACTGGAGTCTTCGCCACCAAGAAGAAAGCTGGGGTCCACTTGAAAGGTGGAGCCAAAAGGGTCATCATCTCTGCCCCTTCTGCTGATGCCTGCTTGTTTGTGATGGGTGTGAACCAAGAGAAACATGAAAACTCACTTAAGATTGTCAGCAATGCATTCTGCATCATCAACTACTTAGCCCCTCTGGCCAAGGTCATCCATGACAACTTTGGCATTGTGGAAAGGCTCATGACCACAGTTCATGCCATCACTGCCACTCAGAAGAAGACTGTGGATGGCCCCTCTGGAAAGCTGTGGTGTGATGGCTGTGGGGCTGCCCAGAACATCATCTCTGTATGTGGTGTGCTACCCAGAGGTCATCCCGGAGCTGAACGAGAAACTCACTGGCATGACCTTTCATGTTCCTACCCCCAATGTATCCATTGTGGATCTGACATGCTTCCTGGAGAAACCTGCCAAGTATGATGACATCAAGAAGGTGGTAAAGCAGGCACTCGAGGGCCCACTAAAGGGCATCCTGGGCTACACTGAGGACCAGGTTGTCTCCTAAGAATTCAACAAAAACTCCAACTCTTCCATCTTTGATGCTGGAGCTGGCATTGCTCTCAATGACTACTTTGTAAAGTTCACTTCCTGGTATGACAATAAATATGGCTATAGCAACAGGGTTGTGGACCTCATGGCCTACATGGCCTCCAAGGAGTAAGAAGTCCTGGACCACCCACCCCAGCAAGAGAGCAAGAGAGAGGCCCTTGGTTGCTGAGGAGTCTCTGTCCCAACTCGGCTCCCAACGCTGAGCATCTCCCTCACAATTTCCATCAGACCCCCATAAAAACAGGAGGAGCCTAGGGAGCCCTCCCCACTCTCTTGAATACCATCAATAAAAGTTCACTGTACCCACACACACCCCAAAAAGAGAAAAGACCAGCATCACTGAGGTGAAATCTTCTGGGAAGTGTTTTCTGAGAGCACAAAGAAGTTGTGTTCCAGAGAGAAGCAAGTTGGACCTTGTGCTGCAGCTTGACTTGTTAATGTGTAAGAATCACCCAGGTGGTACTGATTTTGAAGGCTTGAAGGAATCATGGAGAGCAGCTGAAGTTTGGAATTGTGAAAGGCCAAGAAAGGCCATTGGTGAAGATGCACCTTGCAGCCCAGGACTGAAGGAAGGGGTCATGCAATGATGTTGAGGCTTGGGACCATAAAGGGAGCCTATGAGAGGCTATTGGTGAAGCCAAATTGCAGTGAAAATCCCCAGTGTGTTAGAGATGCCAGTACCATGTGATGACCACCAAGAGCAGAAGCAATAATGGAGTAGTGTCAACCAGACCCTGGAGTGTTACATAGAGCAGAGCTGGATGTGACTGAAGCCCTCTGGAAGAGCCCAGAAGATCATGTGTGGATCGTAGACACTGGAACAAGAAGCTGTAATGCTGAAGTTTCATTGAAGACCTCAAGACTTGAGCTACGTGATATCTGCTGAGAAAAGCTGCTAACAGGGAGTGGAAACAGACCAGGAAAAAGAAGTTTGTTATGGCCAACAAATGGAATTGGAGATCTGAGGAGCGCTTTGACATCAGATATGGAGATGCAGAGTTTGGAGTTTGCATAGCTATTTTTTTTGGGGGGGGGACTTGTTTGCTCCAATATTTCACATTTTGGAATGCTAAAGTATATACTGTGATATTTGAAGTATGTGATCTGCTTTTTGATTTTTACTTTATAGGGGATTATAATTAAGTGATTGAGTGAATTTCAGAAAAGATTTTGACCTTTAGACTTTTAACATTATTGAGAATGCCACAGACTATGGAGACTTTTGAAGTGGGAATTGAATGTATTTTGCATGATGCTATGGCTAGGTATGGCCTCGATAGACTCATGTGTTTGAACAAGCCTAAGGGGTCAGGGAGTGGAATGTGGTGGTTTGACTATGCTTGGCCCAGGGAAGGCACTATTAGGAGATGTGGCCTTGTTGGAGGAAGCGTGCCACTGTGGGAGTAGGCTTTGAGATTATTCTCCTAGCCACATGGGAAAAGTCTGCCTTCAGAACAAGATAGAGAAGTCCCAGCAACTCCAGCACAATGCCTGCCTGGACTCTCCCACACTCCCACTTTGATGATAAGGGACTGAACCGCTGAATGTATAAGCCAGTCCCACTTAAATGTTGTCTTTTATAAGAGTTGCCTTGGTCACAGTGTCTGCTCACAGCAATGGAAACTCTAAGACAGGGGGCAATGGGAGGTGCCAGGGCCTACATGATAGAAGGAAAGGCATTGTTACAGTTCCACCTACTACGCACTACATGGCATTGGACCAATTTGCAACCAACTTCTCTCCAATGTTATCATCGGAAATAGAGGTGTACTGGCACATCACCCATAGGGTAATTTTTAGGAGTCTTTCAATGATCATCCACTAGTGCAGTCTAATGTCTACTACTTTAGTAGACATGAGCTCCTTTGCTAATAACCCTCTGAGATTTGGCTTCTCCATCTGAAAATTAGTTGTCCCATAGATCATTGTTTTCTGTTGTGGATTTCAGCATGAGCCAATAGGAAAGTTGTACCAAGACCTTGTGGGCAGAAGCCAAAGTTCTTAGTGGGTCATGAGGTACTTTCAAAAAGAATGCAAGCCATTCTTTATCCTGGGAGATATTTTATGGTTGCATAGCTCAACGGCTGTATGTGAGACAGGAAGTGAAGCCCTAATGTCTAAATCTGTGATGGATTTCAACCAGCACTTAACTAGGAAAGGGCGTGGAACAGAAATGCCTCAGTTAAATAGATAAACCATCCAGTGGCAGCAGTGCACAGCAGACAGCCAGTCATGGCAGACTTAGCACCAGAAGCTAAGGGTAGGGTCCTAGTCAACATTTGCTTTATGACAGCAGGTGACTTCAAAAACCTCATCCTGCCCACCAAATGCTTGCTTGCACATGCTTATGAGCCTGTGAATGAACACACAACACACACCCACACACATGCAAATGCACACAAACACATGCACATGCGCGTGCACACACACACACACACACATACACTCACACACGCACATGCACACGCACAGGCAGCTTGTCAGCAACCGTGCACATCCAAGGACCTGGCTACTATCCAATTCTCGGGGACAGCTGCAGCTCAAATCCTTTCTTCCACTTCCCTCCCTTCGTTATGCAACCCTTTCCCAATTCAGCTTTCACTCACACGCCATTTGGATCCAAGACCTTAATCCTGCCTAGTGGGCTGAAATGAACGAGACAGAGCTCATTCCAGCTTCACAAAGGCTGCAGTATCCACCTACTGAATGGATTCTTTCTATGTGAGCCAAATGGAAGACTTAGAAGGGTAAGAAATAAAGAAGGAGTTCTCAGTCTACCGTAATAACCTCCATGTGCCAGCAAGGGAGCCACCGTTTAAAAGGAGGAACGGTCGCTTCAGAGAGCCAGAAAAGAGCAGGGTAGCTGACAGAGGGAGTCCGAGGATGGCAGCAACCAGGGCTCTGCCTCCTGGGTTTGGGGAACTCGAGGTGCTGGCTGTAGGAACAGTCCTGCTCATGGAAGGTGAGACCTTGGGTGAAGCAAGGATCCAGTGGTCCCCACAATCCAGGCCACAGCTGAGGAGTGGGTAGAAGACTGGGTATCATTTCATCTTGGCTGCCTCTCCTCTGTGTCTGGATCCAGGAGGTCTTCTTATAACAGCCCCCGAAGGATGTAGTTTGCTGCATAGGAGTCAGGAGAGAGAAGCCAGGCACAGAGAGAGAGGAGGAAGAGGGAGGGGAGGAAGAGAGAGAGGGAGAGGGAGAGGGAGAGGGAGAGGGAGAGGGAGAGGGAGAGGGAGAGGGAGAGGGAGAGGGAGAGGGAGAGGGAGAGGGAGAGGGAGAGGGAGAGGGAGACTTGGGCAGGAGCTCTCTGTTCAGGAGGTGACTGGGTCAAATCTAGGCTTTTCATATACCCTAAGCCAAGAGAAAAATTTATTCTACTCCCGATAAATTTTGCTAAGAATCTCATATGAGACCAGCCACCTCAGAAGTCTCAGCTACTTGCTCTCCGTGGGACTTGATTAAGTCATTTCATCTCTCTGACCCTAAGAGCCTAGTCATTATAAACAGGTATCTGCAGAGGCTAAGTACAGTTGTTAGTATAAAATAATTGTCTAAATAGACATACAGGGAATTTAAGTTCATTATCGCTCTACCACCCCTGCCTCCATCTGCCACTACTACCTGGTGTATTCCTACCACCAATGGCACTTCTCCAACAGCAGCAACTTAGGCCCAAGAGAGATACCTGCCTCAACCTAGACTCTCTAAGATGCTGACGGAGCACAGAAATGGTCCTTCCTGATGCCAGGCTGATGGGTGCAGTCTTCATTCAGAGCAAGCCCAGAAGAGTAATCTGTACATTCTCTCGCTCGGTGAGAATTGACGACACAGAGGAAGTGACAGCCACTAAGACTGTCCTGAAGATCCTGGACATCTTTGAGTGGGTCTCATTCCTGAGGACTACTGAAACTTACCCTGCTTTCTGGTCCTCTAATATGCCATGAAATTTTAATTTATGTTTCTTTTTCTTTCCGGGCCCCTTTTCCATGCACTGGCCTCCACTGTTTTAAAGGAGAGATCTTTCCATCTCCATCATTTCCCCATTTTTTGTTGTTTTGTTTTGTTTTGTTTTGTTTTGTTTTGTTTTGTTTTGTTTTGTTTTTACTGAGAGCAGTACATTACTGAGGCTGTAACTCAGGGCCATGTGCAAGCTAAGTAAGTTCTCTATCACCAAGTTATATCCTTAGTCCTGTTTTACTTTTTCCGTTTTGAGGTGGGTTAGACAGGCTGACTTTAGACTTGTAATTCTCCTGAGTCAAAGTTAAGCAAGCTCAAGGAACAACAAGGGAGTGGCCAAGCTCAAATTCGAGGGCAGGTCTCCTGCTAGGGAACCTCTCCTGCGGTTTCACATTGCCTGGTGCCGTGGGTTACTCTGGAATCTAAGTTGGATCCTCTTTTCCAGGGCTGTCTCTGACATTGTCCCACAGCCTTTGAAGAAGGCATATTAAAATCCGAAAGACTGGAGATTGTCCCTAGCTCTGGTGCTTCCTAACTGCATGTACAGCATGTTGTCTAGCATCCCTGAGCCGTGGGGAGGAGGCTGAGTTAAAGGATCCTTGCAAAGTGCTCTTTGGGGTGCCTGGCACCTGCTTGTTCAGTGTCAGTGACTGTTTGTCACAGTGTGGACCACACTGGGCTGTGTAGTCTTCTACATCTTCCTGGTAGATGATCAGCAGGTAGTGAGCAGGAGAATCACAGGTTTTAGTTCCTGGGGCAGGGGGTGAGGGGGTGGGGGGGGTAGGGGAGGAATGTCATCCCACCAGAGCAGCATTCGGAAAGCCTTGATGCAAGCCCTCGCCCTTCCTTTCAGCGCTCTCTGGCATCAGCCTCAATGGCCTGACCATCTTCTCTTTCTGCAAGACTCCAGATCTGAGGACTCCCAGCAACCTGCTGGTACTGAGCCTGGCCCTGGCGGACACCGGGGTCAGCCTGAATGCTCTTGTCGCGGCTGTGTCCAGCCTCCTCCGGTACCAGTCCTTTTGTTCTCTGTCTCCTTCCCCTTCTATGGGCTCTGGGGTCTTGCTCGGGGCTTTGCCTTGGGGTCATGGATAAGCAGGCCAGAGCCTTTCTCTCTACTTATAAAAAAAAAAAACATCCCAAGATCAGAGGTTAGGCAGGCTGAATTAAGTTAAACTGCAGTATATGAATATTGCTGAAGAAATAGCCAATATCTGGAATGCAGGGGCTTCTCAGACTTGACCAAAGAGACAGTGGACTGAGGGATTCAGACACAGAGCCCTGTGTTTCAGTGGTCAAGTCTTGAGTCCCTGCTCCATTATTTCCAATCCTGGTGTACTTCTGTCCATTACATATTACAACCTAATTCATACATGTTGTTGGATTATTTTTTTAATTATTTACAAATAGTATGGTTATTTACAAATAACATAATTATTTGCAAATAGCAATGGTTTAATTACATACAAATGCAAACTGCCTGGTATGCCCTAAATAAAGCAAACAGGATTTAGTTCAGCATCTAATACCTCATGTGCACACCAGGGTCTTGTCATATGGCCTGCAAAGTTGCCTTTGGGGCCTGAATCAGCAAGCATTCTTTCTCTCTATGAACTAGCACCACCTGATGAGAATCTAGAGATTTGGGGGTTTACCCTCTACCCTTGTCTTCATCTGTTGTACTACTCTAGATCAGTAATTTTTCTCTTGGCCTCAGTTTCCCCTCCTGCAATGGAGGCATATGATCATTCATAAAGCGTCTTTGGTGCACCAGTGGTTCTAAAATGTCACTGAGCCAAAAGGGCCTGTCTCCATAGATCTTTTTAGCCTACTGACCTAAACTCCAAGACCCCAGTTCCATAGTGGGAAGACTTTGATAATGGCGTCCTCCCTGCATGAGCAGGGCTGATATCCAGGAACCTTCCAGGTTTACCTGGGCAGGGGTGGGGGTGTGAAGGATGGAAGGAAGGGTCATCTGCCCATTGTTTCCCACAGGCGCTGGCCACATGGTTCAGATGGCTGCCAGGTTCATGGTTTCCAGGGATTTGCAACAGCACTGGCCAGCATCTGTGGCAGTGCAGCCATCGCCTGGGGACGCTATCACCACTACTGCACCCGTATGTCTGCCCTCCTCCTGCCCCCACCAACTGTAGGGACACTCTGGAGGATGTGAGGATAAGATAGAGCAGGGTGGTCAGTATTTAATTCCACTCAATGTTTTAAGAGGAGTGTGGGTGAGAAGAGGGTTCATGCATATAACATGTAGACATTCATTTTGGAGAGAGGTGGGGTGGACAAGTCTGAAGAGTACCTGCTTGGAGGAGCTTGCTAGAAAGACCGAGTTGGCTTTTCCCGAAGCCTTGGTGACTCAAGAGTTGGAACCTCAGTTCTCCCTGCAAGTTTATTTAAAAAACCAATCTCGGAGACTCATTTTGAAAATCGAATGAGATCGTGGATATAGAAAATTTCCTGGTAGTCAGGTACTGTTAGAGGACAAAAGGTTGCTTCCTTTCCCAACTGACTTCCAAGGCCTCTGCAGTGGATTTCATCAGTGTGAAGGCTCCTGTTGGCTCTGTGACACCTCATAGCCCACCCCTCTGACATTAGGAGCCTCCCTCCATGTGAGACACTGCCTTGCTCTTATTCCTGAGTGACCATATGTTAGCTTTTCCTGTCAACATGGCCTTGGGGACATTTCTTTCACTCCTTTTATCCTAGTACCTGTTCCAAATATTCCCAAGTTTGATATCTCTCCTCTTTCTCTCTTTCTCTCTCTCTCTCTCTCTCTCTCTCTCTCTCTCTCTCTCTCTCTGTCTCTCTCTCTCTCTCTCTCTCTCTCTCTAACACACACATACACACACACACACACACACAGAGAGAGAGAGAGAGAGAGAGAGAGAGAGAGAGAGAGAGAGAGAGAGATTAAGATCATAGTCCTCAAAGGCAGGGAATTCTATGCTCATTATGGAGAAACTAAGGCTCAAAGATGCCCCTGACTTGCCTGAGGCGCCATATTGGACTAGCGGTTGGGGACACTCTGCAGCTACAGACTCCTTTCTTTTTCATGTGGTCAACCTATTTCTTGACAACCTATCCTTGCTCTATCTCATGCAGGCAGACAGTTGGCATGGGACATGGCCATCCCTCTGGTGCTGTTTGTGTGGCTATCATCTGCCTTCTGGGCAGCCATGCCCCTGATGGGCTGGGGTCACTATGACTATGAGCCTGTGGGGACATGCTGTACCCTGGACTACTCGAGGCGTGACAGGTGAGATGGAACTTGTGTCTCTGAGGCTATCTTCCATAGGGATCTTGATTTTAAGCTTCCAAGCGAAGAATGTTCCAGCTGAGATCTCCGCTCGAACAAGGTCAACATATGGGGACATCCAAGCTCCTTAGTCATGACATCTACTCACAGACTGTCACTGAGAATGGGCAAGCAGTGTCAATGGTACATAAAGTACAACTCAGATTCAAGCATCCAGAGGAGTAGAACATTTGCCTGTATCTGTCATAACTATCACGGAAGCCCACTACTCTTTGACCTCTTTAGCATAAGAAGCTGTCTTGGCTCAGAATTCATTGATTTTGAGAGGCACCCATGCCCTTAGATCAACAAATCCAAAGCATGGAAGGGCTTTGCCTTGCTGTGGCCCTCCCAGCATGGAGATAAATTCTAGGTCTCTGAGCATCCACTGTGGTCTGATTCATGACAAGGGAGGACTGAATGTATGCGGTCTCTGTAACCATGGTATATGCAGTCTCCATAACCATGGGGTTTTCTTCTATTACTGCACTATCTGTGTAGCTCTGGGAGAATAGAGCTTTCATTGGGGATCATTTGGGGACCGGTCACATGGCTTCTAGTGCCATGCCTCCTACCTCTCCCACGGCTTGTTTCCAGCACCGTCAGGCCACATTCATGTTTTACAGACAATAGTGACTCATGGAGCATTTGGCCCTGACATAGGCTTCTCAGGTAAGGCTTCTGCAATTGAGTGGCCCCAATATCTTGTAGAATACAACCCAACAAGGCTCTTCAGAAAGTCCTTTCTCCTACTTCTCCTTAGTGAACAAGCTTTGTGCATAGTCTCCCCTTCAGAAGATCAGGTTCTGCCTCCTGCTGATTCCAATTTGTTTCTGATCATCCTCCTGTCTCATCAAGGCCTAACTTGAGACCCCCAGTTTTGTCACCCTTTTAATGAGTTTTCCATTGTTGATGGTTTGAGACATGATCTTACACTGCAGCTCAAGCTGGTCTGGGATTCACTACAAAGCCCATCCTGGCAGGGTACTGGTGGTAATCCTCCTGCCTTGGCCTCCCAGGTGTTAGCCACTGATTTCTTAAGTGACACAGTATTCAGTGTCCTTGACATCCATATGTTATTTTCAAATTCTTATGTCAAGCAAAAGATTCCCTTGGATAGACTTTCCTCTTGGCCCACTGATTCCTCCAGGATTTGGTAAGATAGATAGATAGATAGATAGATAGATAGATAGATAGATAGATAGACATATATGTATAAATAATATATTATATATAATATGTATAATATATATGTATATTGGTTATATATACATATGTATATAAGTAAAATCAGACTATTTTCATCCAACAGCTCCCAATAATGACACAGAGAATTTTTAACCTATTTATTCTAGTTCACGATTGCCACCTGGCCTATCTGTCACTCAGTCCCGGTATGTCCAACTTCCTCCATGTGTGGCTGGTGAATCCTGTGCTTCTCAACTCTTTCCATAGTACCTATCTCTGCCTGGAAGTCTTGCCTGTCCTCTTCTGCCTCAGTTCTAGGCTGTCAGCTCTTTATTAAACCAAAGGTGACAGAGAGGAATGTTTACAAACTCACAGGCAGATGACGATCCAATAAAAATAACAGCACCAAAGCCTGCCCGTACTCCACTCTCTGCCAGTACAGACATCACCATTTGTACAATACAAAGACAATCTTTACACAGAGCACAAAAATATTATCCCAACACTTTCCATATTGAAGAATCTCATCCTCCATTCCTGGATAAAAAAAATGAGAGGGCAAGGCTAAGCATTGGAGCTTGATGAAATATCCCGTCATCTCAGCTCCTGGCTCCAAAGCCCAAACTTTGGAAGGCCCATGGCCTCCGACTGCCGTGGAGAGTTCAGTTGGGCACAGGAGCATCCACACTGAGTGCTTGTCTAGGACGGGATGATACCTCTCATTGTCTAGCACAGATGCTGATGGGCCTGGGCTGTTGGCACCCTGGAGCTGACCTCTCTTTTTCTTCCTTGTACCTGTAGAAACTTCATCAGTTTTCTCTTCACCATGGCTTTTTTCAACTTCCTTGTACCCCTGTTCATCACACACACTTCATACCGGTTCATGGAGCAGAAATTCTCCAGGGGCGGTCATCTCCAGGTAAGAAGCTCCCAGGTAAGAAGCTCCCACAGCGACAGGAATCTCCTGGTCCTCCCAGACTCTGGAAATGCGCACAGCATGGCAGAAGTCAGTGTTTTTGGTGTTTGCCACAACCATGAGAAGAAGCTGCTTGCATAGAGAATATACTCTTAGGGTAGAAAACACTTTCCCAGTGCTCCAGCTTCCAAAGCTTAGGGATCAAGAGCCATATTAAGGCAGACTTACCCAGACCCTGCAATCCAGGGATCCGGGCATTTCCAGTACATCACCCACAATGTTCCACTCCACTCTTCCCAGGGATTCAAGGCTAAATTGCAGGACTCATTCTTCAAGTGGTGCTTTTAAAATTGCTTTAAGATGTTTAATTTAATCACAGCCACGGGCTATTACCCACAATGTAAAACCACATCTGCAAGCACATTTGTCCAAGAAAAAAATGATGCTTTAAAATAAGACCCTGCTGGCCATTTCAGAATTTCTATATTAAAATTCCCTTGCCAGAGGTTTCCATTTAACCTTGCTACCTAAAAAAATTAACAAACGAGCCGTGACAAGCCACAGTGTTGTTTTCCACTGAAAGCAAATGTTGATATTATAGGTATTGTGTGTATTTTCCCTTCATCTTTGTGAATCTTTTCTGACAAATCAAAGCTTTATGACTCCCATGGCACGGACTGGACTGAGGCACAGGGAAAACAGCTAAACGAACTACCAAATGCCACACACTTCGTAATAGCAGGGAAGAACAATACAAACCCAGATTTAGGACCCTTCAACAAAGTTCAACTTAGTGCATGAAAATATTCTTCTTATTAAGACAATCTGCCACTTAAATTTATTAGCATGCATTAGGAGATGACATTATGACTTAGTTTTATCTGAGGGTCTAGTTGAGAGGTTGAGAGCTAGGCAGGTACAAGAGTCCTGGATCCGAGCTGGAGCCTCTTCTCCTAGGTCCTCTTCCACATTGCTCATCTCTGCATTTAAAATAATTCTATTAAAAATTACTTGATAATATCATACAATGAATTTTTATGCACTCCTTCCTGCAACTCCTCTCAGGTCCACCGCCACTTCCTTAATCCACAGCTTCATCCCTCTTAAAAAAAAAAAAAAACATTAACCCACCAGCCCCCCTTTGCACTGCCCACATATTCATACTTGCGGGACCATCTGCTGCAGCACGGTTAGGCAAGGTGAGGTGAGGCCTGTGCAAGCTATCCACTGTGCATAGCTTCCCAGTCACGGGCGGAGCTCATGAACCTCTTCACACTCCACGCCAGAGTGCTGAGGGGCCTAACCTTGTACAGACAACCAGCGTCAGCTGCTGTAACTTCTGGCGTGTAGCAGCATCATGTCCAGAAGACACAGTTACTACTCCCACCCTTCCTGAGCCCTGCCTTTGACGGTCTGTGCTCCACCTTCCTCTATGGTTCTGGACCCCCGGGGTGCGAATGCGTGTGTGTGTGTGTGTGTGTGTGTGTGTGTGTGTGTGTGTGTGTCTGTCTGTGTGTGTGTGTCTGTTGTCTGTGGCTGAATACACCATTGCGCATTGACCAATTACAAATGTCTGTGTTAACCATCATCCATGGCAGAAAACAATTTCTCTGATAAGTAATGAGAGAGTTTGGGTAGAGATAAACAAATTTAGGGAGCAGTTTGATACTGTATGTTTAGCACAATAATAGTTGTGGGTTAGCCTGTGGGGCCTATGAGCTCCACAGTCATAGGTTCTTGGCTGGAATACAGTCCCAGGCATGCGTTTCCTCGTGTGCTGTTTGGCCTGAAGTCCAATCAGAATGTGAGTGGTTACCCCTATAACTCTGCACCATTATTGCCCTCGTGGGCATATCTTGCCATGCCAGAAATTATTGTAATTCACAGGGTTCACAGCTAGGTAAGACTGTTAATGACATTTATCTTAGTTGCCTATATAACACTTTTCAGTTGTATGAAAGTTCGCCAGCATAGGGCAGTACCTTAGTCAATACCAACTTTACATCCTTTTGTGCTGTGACTAACATGCGTCCTCAGAAATTGGGTCAAGTCAAGTTCTCGTGAGCAAACAAGCAATGCCAATAGCTAATATTGTTTGGGAAAATCTCTAGGGCATCTGTGACTCAAGGGGCAGTATTCACACCTGAAATATTCAGACCTGGACCTGGGCTTTTCATTTGCCCACCTATGGCCTCTGGGAGGAGCATCATCCCCTGTGTTGGTTGACCCCAGTTAAAGTCTCTTATCTGCACGAAGTTTATACAACAGTGGATTTCCATGTGGCTTGTTCACACATCTTCGTGTTACGAATCCCTCCCCTGCTACACTCACACCCCCCCACACACACACTTCTCTCCTTCCTCGTTTCTCCCCTTTCCCCTTTACAGCATTGGTATTCGGTTACAACCCTCTTCATGGGTGAGACTATGTGATTCTTGTCTTTCTGGGTCTGCATCTCACTCGGGACACTTTGCAGTTCCACCCTCTTGCCTATCTCTACATTCCATGATTTCATTCCTTCACAGCTGAATGAAATCCCACTGTCCGTTATTATCCGTTTTCATTATCCATTCATCTGTGGATAGACTTCTAGAACACTTCCACATCCTAGTGATTGTGACTGGTACATTGCTGTTCACGGATGAGTGTGTGTCTTTGTGGTAGACAGCAGAGTCCTTTGGGTATATACCCAAGAGTGATAGTGTAGATCTAGTTCAAGTTTTCTGAGGAACCAACACACTAATTTCACAGTGACCGCATCAATCTGTGCTTCTTCAACAATGCATGCTACCACAACTTAAAAACAAAATTATAAGGAGGTGGAGGCAGGCTGATGAGAGTGAGCTTAAGACCGTCCAGGGCCACGAGGGTGCACACATGTGCAGGTGAGTAAACAAGGTCACAGAATCAGTTCTCTCCTTCCACCACGTGAGTCCTAGGGGTTGGAGTCAGGCTGCCAGGTTTGAACGTAAGCATCTGTCTTCTTAGCCGTTTTACTGGCCTTCCCCACCCCAACTCATCTGCACGCATGAAGGCTTTACATTTGTTGGGAATTCCGTCAGCCAGAAGGCCACCACCATGATTGTTTCACCTTTCTGGTTGATTCTGAGCCATTAGCTCTGCTTGCATCAGGACTGGTCCCTATCCACGGCCCGAGAACCCGAACCAAGATCGGAAGCTTCTGGAGGTGATCCTGTGGGCCACTGTGGTGCTAGCTTCCCATGACCCTCAGCGGCCCCCTGGAAGGCCCTCCACCAGTCTTAAGTACATATTTTTCTACAGAAGAGGGGAAATTAACGAGGGAAAAAAATGTTCCCTGGTTCACAGTTGAAGGGCTGGGGGGTGGGGAGGGCTTACGTGCCTGTGGCGATCGGAAGTCCACGCCCCTTGCTTCCTCTGTCACTACACAGCTTAGTTTTTGAGGAGTCTGTCCCTGAACCTGGGGCTTGCTGCTTGGCTCACCTGGGTAAGCAGTGAGCCCCGCGTGTGTCTCTTCTTGTCTCTGCCTCCCCATGCTGGGATAGCAGACACACGTCCCCGAATCTACCTTTCCGTGCGGGAGCTGGGAATCCTAGTTTGGCCCTCATGCTCCTGCCTCATGAATTTTACCCACTGAGTGGTGTCACAAGCATCTCTACTTGATGGATTTTAAAAATCCAGCAACATTGAAGGAAATGTGTCCTCGTGCAATTCAATCTCCTTTGCCAAAGAGATATTTTGCATTAAAATCCTCTTGCCTCGGAGTATGTGAAAAGGGAAAGCATTTCAAATCCATCCTGAAATCCGAAGTCCGGGTATGAGTATTCCTGTGGATGCAGGAGAAACTTCAGCATCAATAACCTTCCCTGCCAGCCCACTCCCTGGTTATGTCTGATATGGTGGAGTAATTTGAGCCCAGACAGGCTGATCTCCCACACGGCTGCAGCTACCACTACAGAGATCACTCTAAACCTGAGGGGGAGCTCAGAACCTCAGGACCTGGAAGGAAGCTTATTATCCACCCCACCCCAGTCCCTACCTACAGGCAACCCAGACTGTTTTATAGACAAGGAAACTGAGGTCAGGTAAGCTTAACAAACAGGCTTATAACCTTTCAAAGCAAAGAGCTCATGTGATGCCAAGCTCTTCTGGTTCAGACCTTTCCAAGAGCATGGTCTGTGCTAGGACCCTTGCCTCTGCGTGGCTATGGCCTATGGCGTGACTTGATGCTTCTGGTGTTTTCTCCCTAGGTGAATACTACTCTTCCAGGCAGGATGCTTCTGCTTGGCTGGGGCCCCTATGCCCTCCTGTACCTGTATGCAGCCGTCGCAGATGTGAACCTCATCTCTCCGAAACTACAGATGGTACAGAGTCTTCCAAAGCCCAAGGAATCCTACACATCCTCACATCTGTCTCTCTGCATCACTCCTTCTGGCGTTCTGCTAACACGCTCACTTATTCTCTCTTTTTTTTTCCTCTCTCCTTCTTCCTTTAAATATTCATAAAGTGCAGAAAATGCTTTTGTTCCACATACACTCCACCCCATACTGGGCCATACTGAAATGATAGGGGCAGCCTGACATAAGAGTAAGCATGTGCTCTGAGACCAGCTTCAGAACAGGTATGTTCTGATGAGGTGGCGGGGGTTCTATGACATTCTATGAACCGTGAAGATCTGCCAGGAAAGGCTCAGAGGCCAGTGGATCAAGCTGAGGACAAATGAGTGGCATTCCAAGGGGGAGGGGACCAAAAGGACATGTCATGAGTGGGACTGGGAGAAAAGTAGAGGCTTCGAAGCATCTTCCATGGACTTTTCCACCACAACAGGTACCTGCCCTCATCGCCAAAACTATGCCCACAATCAACGCCATCAACTATGCGCTGCACAGCGAGATGGTCTGTACAGGATCCTGGCAGTGTCTGTCTCCACAAAAAAGCAAGAAGGACCGAACCCAGTGAAACTCTTCAAGGGGCTGATTGCAGTCAAGGCTACCTCTTCAGACCTGGGCTAAGTACTTCCCAGGTCGGGAAGGTGCTGCCGCATACTTCCCAACAGCCCTCAAAACCATGCCAGACACTTACCCACCAGCCCCAAGATCCCTGTTGAGTCTAACCTTATGGTGGGTCCAAGAATTCAAATACTAGGTTCAATGAACGGAGTGCTGGTCACAGCCTCTACACGCAGTCTAAGGGGCCATGGGAAGGTAGCTCTCTCCACCCCCATCTCTCTAAACCCTAGAGTAAAGATGACCCTGTGGACTAACCACAGCATGGGTAAACAAGCCAACATGTACTCAGCAAGCACATCAAACGCTCACTGAAACAGATACTGGTATGAGCCTTAACCATGTTCTACACGAAGTCAGCCTACAGCAAAAGGAGAAAGCCCTGGCATTGGTTTTGGGCAGTCACCTGAGGCTGTCGTCTTTCAAATAGTATGCACTAAATTGTAATGGCACCAGTGGCTTATTCTGCCCCTTTCTCGGTGTCCCTTATTGTAAGATGAGATGACAGAAATGATGATTTGACTATACAAATTGGACCAGAACATGCAGGTTATGTGTTCCCTGGCCACCAGCACCAGCATTCAAAACGATCCTTGGTGATAAGAGATTTGGATTAAATATTGCTTCTAAATGTTTTGAAATTCATTTGCCAGCATTTAGAAATTAAAACAATCATTTAAAACTCCAGGTGTCAGATGTGAAGCTGCATCTTCAGTTTCCTCTCCACAGTGAGTGTCTCCAGAGCTCATGGTGACTGTGCCTTTGCTCAGACTCTATATGCTCCTGTTTAGCTCACGTGTTCTCTCCAGAACCCATGTGCCTCTAGGTTGGAGACACTCATGGGGGCCCCAGTCACCTTTAGATGTACAGCTGCACCCTCTCTTGAGTCAGCAACTTAGAATCAAGATGGAACAGGTGCCTGTTCCTTTGTGAAACCTGCTGTCCTAGAAGAAATTAGAGATGACCCACAGGGTAATGAAGGCCATACTGGAAGTCCAATGGTGGAAGGGGCAGATATCCCGGGGACTGTGAGACAGAAAGCACATCCTGTGAAGCTGAAAGCCTGAACAGGGGAGTTCCTGGGGATGGAGGTAGGGGGCCATCTGGCTATGTACAAAATCAGGCTATATATACAAAACCCAGATGACGCTTGTGTAATACAGTCTTGTTTGGCTATTTTGCAGAACCAAGGATGGTAGAGGAGAATAGGGGGCAGCTTTCCCGCACCACCCTTTTCTCTACCAGGTGATAAGAAGACAAACCAGGTGATATGCAGACAAGATGACACTTGGCCACACTCCAGGTCCCACCTCTGACACTTGGCCTAGACTCTGGAGATAGGATGAAGCAAGGAAGTCTTGGTATCAAGGTGGCTTGTACATGGGTGGAACAGGTGGCCAGGAAAGGGGTGGGGTTCCAGCCTAAGATTTAGACCTACCCCCACTTAACGCCCTGAGTAACCTTATTGGGGACCCTCCCTCTCTTCCTCCATGACAGACATTGAGCTAAGGAGGGATGAGGGAGCACTGTGATAAATTAGGGGGAGACCCTTCAGATAGAGAGAAAGGGTTGAAGACAGGCGCACCAGAAGACAAGCAGCAAGAGTGAGCAGCAGCATCGGCGTCGTCCACGTCTTTGGATTCTCACGAGACAGGAAACAGGCCAAAGGGATGAGCACCCGAGCCCAGTCTCAGTGAGGACATGGGAAGAAGGCAGATTGGCCAGGCTGTGACCAGGAGCTCTGTACTTCAGCTTCCTGGAAGAAGGGAATTGTGACCCAGGCTGGGGATGGTGGGAAGGGACAGAAGCCCACCCAACAAAAGCCCATATGAAGTCACTCTCTTCAGAGTCCCCAGTCTACCCCTACTCTCAAATCCCCCATGGAAGAACTTTAGAGTGTCTCTTCATCTTTGGGCACTTCAGGATCTTGAGTGCATGTAGGAAGGGCTTCTCCTCTGCCCCGTTTCCCATTCACCTCTGTCACCCCTACTTCACCCTTCCAGGGAATAAGTCGGCTGCCTCTGGGTCAAGAGAGCCCATGGAAGGATGTGGCTTGACAATGCTTGAGATTCAGCTTACAGCAGGATTTGGTACAGCCCCTACGCTAGGATAGAAATCAGAAGTCTACCCCTTCCCTGCACTCAGACAGGCTTGGCGGACGTTAGGCATCAGCTCCCAAATATCTGGAGCTTCCTTGGGCCCATTTTTTTCTGTCCCGCTCTCCCATACCTTTGAGCTCCACAAGGTTCCTATATTGAGTCTGCACTACTCTTAGAATTAGAAAAACATACGCAAAAGGAGAGGTTATCTGCCTTTATAGACTGCTCATTTCCTGGCATGTAAGTTAGGTAGGCCTGGGGGTCAGGCAGGCCTGTGGGTCAGGAAGGCCTGTGGGTCAGGAAGGCCTGTGGGTCAGGTAGGCCTGTGGGTCAGGAAGGCCTGTGGATCAGGAAGGCCTGTGGGTTAGGAAGGCCTGTGGGTCAGGTAGGCCTATGGGTCAGTGTAGAGGGCTGCGAAGTGACACGCCTTAAAGATGGCACTGGTTTCTGCCTTCCTCCCGCCAGGGGGAGAGTGCCCTTTGAGATAAACAACTCCTTATTTGGCTTTGTGTGATCAGATGCTGTCCTTCTGCTTTGAGGTAGCCTATCTGCCTTGCCCACGTGTCATCCAGGGATTGGCCAGCCTTTGAGATATAAGAGAGTGCTGGGGTCGAGGTAGAGAGAGAGATGCCATGGTATAAGGTTCCTGATTAAACTGCTTAAAGATCGCTGGTGTTGTGTCCTTCCTTGTGGGTCGAGGTTGGGCGCAGCAGGTCAGGTAGGCCTCTGGGTCAGGAAGGCCTGTGGGTCAGGAAGGCCTGTGGGTAAAGTAGGCCTGTGAGTCAGTCAGGCCTGTGGGTCAGGCAGGCCTGTTGGTCAGGTAGGCCTGTGGGTCAGGTAGGCCTGTCAGTCAGGCCTGTGGCTCAGGCAGGCCTGTCAGTCAGTCAGGCCTGTGGGTCAGGTCTCTCCCCACCTCTTTCCCTCAAGAGCCTGTGAAGCAACTGATGATCCTTGGGGCTTGCTAGATTTCCTTCCTCCATTCACTCACGAGCGCCCTCAATTTTATGGATCAGCACCGTGTCCTGGCCCACTCATGCACAAATACAACAAGTCTGGAAAGGCACACCAGCAAGGTCCTTGTCTCACACTACCCATGCCTGGCTCCACCATGCTCTGTGAAAGTTCCTGAATCCTCAGAAAACTGAGGCCTCATCACGGCAGGGAGGAGGAGGAGAGCAAAGGGCGACGCTGCGCAGCATGAGAAGTCGGGAAAGAGGAGTGAGGACCAGAGACCTTGTGCTGGAGTCTCAGCTACGGAACCCAGGGACCCAGGGGGTGTGACGCCAAGGTCGGAGGCCAGCGCTGGTTTCCTGGGGAGCCTGTCTGAACTTCCTGTCCAAGTCCATTGGCCTCAGCACACTTTGCTTCACTGAGAGACAGCGTTAACACACAGACCTCTAGGATGAGCTCAGAAAAAGCCAACGGGAAGCAGGTACCAGGACAACACTGCGAGCAGCACCTCCTTCTTTGTCTGCCAGCATCCACTTAGCGCTTGTAATTCTCTCTCTCTCTCTCTCTCTCTCTCTCTCTCTCTCTCTCTCTGTCTCTCTTTTTCCATCCCTCTCTCTCTGCCTCTGTTTCTCTCTGTGTGTCTCTATTTTCTCTCTCTTTCTCTTTCTGTACACACACACACACACACACACACACACTCAATAGTTGTTGTGTGTCACACACCGTGCGTGGTGGCATGGGCCCGTGCCACAGTCAGTTCAGACACCTCACGAAGAAGGCTATTACACTCTACCATGACATCTGCGAGTGAAAAACAAAACAAAACAAAACAAACAAAAAAAACACTGAGGACTCACAATGGCTCAGATGTCAAAGTAGAAATTCCTGAACAACTGCATCCGTGTAATTGCAGCTAGACATAATAAAAGGCCCCGAAAAGACAATGCGGGAGCTTCACTCCATTTCTTTAAGTCCTTAGCACAAAACCGAACCATTTTTCTCATTCAGTATGAAGTAAGTTCTTACTCAGAGATTCAGTCACACCTTTCAACTCTGCATTTCAACAGAATTAGAATGTTTCCACTTTCAGCCCCATTCTGGTTTAAAAAGAAAATTTCTGAAATTTAACCAGAGAACCTAAACGCTGCCATGATTTCTGACTCTTCCCTAGAGAGTTAGTTCGGGTTAGAGAAAGGCTCCATATATGCGCGCCTGCGCCATGAGCAGCCTGTCTCTGCTGCCCCCTTGTGGATGAAGAACCCTCTGCCCAGGTTTTCTGTCTTCTTGATCTTTGTGGATATGGATGCAGTCACAAGTTCTGGGACCCATCAAAAGCCTCTTCCTCAGCCAAAATGTTTGTTCTGGGCTCAGCTGTTTCTTCCCAACAAAACAAAAGCCAAACGCCAACAGCGAGAAAAACCCCAAACCCGACCCTGGAGGCAAAAGTTAAGTGAGAGTGTTGCCCTAATGTCACAAAATGGTCCCTTTCCAAGAAGGGGCAGCACAGAGACAGGCCTCTAGCTGCTTGTTCAGCTAGGCAGGACTGTGCGAGCACACAGAGAAAGGCTGCCAGCTGCACGCCTAGAGCTCAGGCTCCACTCGACACCAATCTCAGCAGGAACTTGAGTTCAGATTCTGGGCTTAGGACCCCGGGAAGAGGTGTATGTGTGCTGTATAGCCTTAGGGCACCTGGAAGAGGTGTGTGTGTGTGTGTGTGTGTGTGTGTGTGTGTGTAGCCTTAGGGCACCTGGAAGAGGTGTGTGTGTGTGTGTGTGTGCGCGTGTGTGCGCGCGCGCGGGCGCACTACATGAGCCTTATGGGACTTTGTCACAATATCTCTAGCAAGCAAATAGTTTTTGATCAAAGCTCGTTTAAAACAGATTAATCCCAGAAGAGGATGAGATCTCAGGATGAGCTTCCTGGAACATCCGTGCATATGGAACTCCAGCTTTAATGATCTCATTTCAGCTTAAAATGTGAGAGCCAGGCATGGTGTCACGCCTATTTTCTTCTAACATAAATATAAATATATGTACATGTGTATATATTTATATTATATATACACATAAACATAAATATATACATATATATGACTTTATCTAAGATGTAAGTGTAAAAATTAGGTCACTTTCCTTACTACTGAATTGTGAATAAGTATATGTGATACATATACATATATACACATACACACATACATACATACATACATGCATGCATACATACATACATACACACACATGCACACACTTTAGGTCAGGCCTCAAAATGTATATTTAAAATAAGAGCTATGAAATGTGCCTTCTAAGATCTCCTCAGATTCTAAGAGCTATTGTTTAAGTGTTTAACTAAAAACCAGTAGAAGAGGTGTCAAACATTTCTCTCTGCCTTGCCAAAGATATATGAGTTATAGTTATTCAGAAACCAGCAAATCACTGGTCTAATTTTCACACAACACACAGACAGACAGACAGACAGACAGACAGACACACACACACACACACACATACACACACACCTTGAGACAAGGTCTCATGTAGCCCAGGTCTTGAACTCTTCATTGCAGTTAAGGATAACCTTGAACTTCTGATCCTTTTACCCCTGTACCCAGTTTATATTGTACTGGGATCAATCCCAGGGATGCAGGCTTGCTAGGTAAAGTCTCTGTGGTCTGAGCTACACGCTCCACTGTCTGATACGTTGTTGCGACACAGAAATCCAGAGTTGTTTTGTTTTGTTTTCTGTTTTCCCAGTTAGAAAGATTCTTGGTCAGTTTGTTCAAATATAAAGTCACTTTCTGTGCACAAACGCTTGGTTCCAATTTTCTATCCCGGTAAAGGCTGATGCTTATCAGCCCTGTCTTTTAGCCAATAAAAGAGAGAAAAGCAAACAAAATTCTAATATGTAGGAATTCTTCATGCGTCGGTGAAGGTTGCAGTGCCTCGTTGGTGCCACAAGGTGTCAGTGCTCTCTCGATGATGACTTAATCTTGGGCCGCCTCCTGGTGGTGCCTTCCTTTGTGGTGGTGGGGGATTGTGGGGAACCCTAAGAATTCCCAGCCCAGGCTGCTGGATCTTCACTGAGCTTTCTTTTGCCTGTTCTAAGCATTGAAGCCTGTAGTCTGCCTATTTCTTAAGATCCCATTTCTCTCCTCGAAAGACACAGAATTACATGTACGTTGTCTGGAGTGATTGCAGACAGCGCCCATAAAGTCCCCTTCTCTCTGCCTTCAAAACCATCACTGGAAAGTCTAGTTGGATGTGAAACTTCAGAGCACTCCCATATAGGACAGGGATGCGATAAAACCACTTGGATTTAGGACAGTCCCTGGACATTTCTGGCTTTGGAGTCTTGTGTAAAAAAAAGGGGGCGGCGGCGGGGGAGACGGTAATGGTCATGGCTCTGTATGCTGAGATCACATATTACATGTGAACAAACACACAATGAGAACTACTGGATGTTGAGTTGGAGAGCGCCCTCTTTCGTACAGCTCCTGGAGAAGCCGCTTGCGCGCATGCTCACTGCATGCCATTTATTGAGGATGAACGATGTTTCCGAAGAAACAAGAGCTGGGAGAGTTCTGGATGAAAACCAAAGGCACAGCCCCTGACCCTCCCCTCTGCTGTCAGTCACGGTCTCTGGCGGCTTCTTCCTCAAGCTGTTCCCTGGCTCCAACGCTCCACACCTGTTGTCTCTGCCCATCACACTGCTAACAACGGCCTCCGTTGTCTCTGTGGGTTGTGTCTCTGGCTCAGCTGCTCTTCCCTCCGCAGCTGTTGGGCATCGGTGACAGCTTCGCCCCTCTAGGTAGGAGGCAGCGCGGCCGCTTGGAAAGCGCTTAGAATCCGCAGCCAGGAAGACCTGGGCAAGGATCCAAGTTTTCCCACTTAGTGTGACAGTCTCTGGTAACTCGGGCACTCCGGGCTTTCTTTCTGTAAGAACTTTCCAACACTCAGCTTTAGATAACTGGTTTAGCAAGAACTCTCCCATCCCCAATATCCAAGTCTTGGGTGGGTTAGCCTCCATCACCTCTGGATGATGTCTGACCTCTGTCCTTGTCTAAGTCGGTGATACAGTTTAGGTCTTAGATACCCCCTAAGGACTCACGTTTAAGAGTGGATCGGAAGCCTGGGCTGTTATTAGGGGATAGGTGGGAACTTTAAGAGTAGAGACCTAATTGGAAAGTTTACTCATAAGGCAACAGCTTTACTCTCTCACAGGTCCCCTGGCATAATGGTTCTCCCGGCGTGGACCCCAATGCTCCCATGGCCTAAAACCTGCAGAACTTGGAGCCATCGAAAACCTTTCCTATGTCTAAGTTGATTGCCTCAAGTATTGTTACAGTAACAGGCAGGTGCCTAACAGAAAGAATCATCTTAGCCAGGATCCACTTCTCCCCCTGGTGCCTCTCGTGGTCATTTTCTATCCCCTGACCACCTCCTCCTTCACTATAAATCCCCCCTGACCCGTGCTGTTTTATGTTGGCCCATCTCTCTCCCCACTGCATGTCTTGGCAAAGGTACCTATTCCTAAAGCAACCATGCCCAAGTGGCATCTCTCCTAACCGCACTTTAAGAAGGATTACGGAATAATTTCCCTTTAACAAAAATGTAGGATGAGGTTTGAGAGGACCTGTACCACATGCACAGAAACGGACTCCTTGACATGGTATCATTTCACAGTGCCTGGGCCACAGTGGGTTCTTAGCATGTGCTAGCTTTTCTCCATCCGGCCCTTCTCTGATGCCTTATGCTGTCCTCTGGAGCACTGGCTGCTCTCGGAGAGTGAGCAGCAGAGTTATGACAGCTGAGTGACAACCACAAGCAACAGCCATCTCATCTACGAACTCACTTAAGCCCCCCCCCAAAAAAAATTCCTCAGCGCTTAATTCTGCCCTTTGTCTGTGCATTTGAATTTCTTGGAGTCTAGAAATTCAAAAGACAGTCCCCAGGCCAGACTCAAACTCACCTGGGGGACAGAAACACAGACACTTTGGCCCACCCACATCTCCCAAATCTGATTTGAATTTTAATGAACACATCAGGGGCATTCCTGTGTGCTTTAAACCCGAATGGTAGCACAACCTGAGGATGTCTGGGCTCATCCCATATAGCCTGATAGAGCTGTTTTGCTTATAAATGTATTTTTGATGATTTTTCACATATATAATGTACATTTTGGGTCTTTTTACCCCCATTTCTGTCTCTCACTCCCTTCCCACTCTGACTGAACCCTTCCTTTTTTTCAATTGAGGCTCTTTCCTTCTTCCAGTTTTTTTGGTCGACCCACCGAGTTTAATTAGGGTTGCCTGAATGAGCTCACAAGTGCTCTGGGTTCATTCACTGGACCATGGGAATGAATCTGTAGCTACAGCACTAAAGACAATGACTCTCCTCTTCCCCATATTGGATGCTGTAAGCCTCCCAGGAAAAGTGGGACCTCCTGAGTCCTTCCTCATCCAAAATGAAATGTTCAAATTGACCCATCATGTTCAGTGTTCATGTCTTGTGTGTGCGAGTAACCACAACTAGATACACTGGACTGGTGTGGGACTTCGCAAAATTTTTTTAGGTATTCTAATATGCAAATAGGATTGAAAAGCATTGTTATTGGATGTTAAGGACCCTACTGCTCCATGAGACATGAGTTATCACCATGAAATCACTGTAAGTTCTCTCTGAGGATGTTCTTTACCAAGACATGTGTGTGTGTGTGTGTGTGTGTGTGTGTATGTGTGTGTACACATCTTTCTCCAGAAGTTAATTCCTTCTTTGTATATCCCCATTTGTCTCATAGCTTATTTCCATCTTTCTCTTACTAATTTCTAAAGTTCCAAAAAACCGTACATAGACAAGGTTCTGTTCAAAGCTCTGTTCAAGGCTTTCCATTTGTCATCATAATGTCATTTGAAAAGTAAGAAGGCCAGGTCTTGTGATGGAGAAAGTAGGGCACAAGAAGACACAATTCCTGCTGCAGGTTTCCAGTAAAGAAGAAACATGACTCCTGACTCCTGGCTCAGAGATTTTTAAGTACAAGTACAGCCAGAGTGTGCTGAGACTGGTTAAAGGCTGTACCGCATACACTAATACACACACACACACACACACACACACACACATCATACAGTGCACAGGAATTGCCTGGGTTCTTTAAGCACAGAAGCTGGTTTGGTATGTTGAGGTCTGAGCCTAGAGTCAGCATGTCCAAAGCTTCCCAGGTAAGGTTGACGCTGTATTTCAACAGTTTTTTAACAACTCAACAAATATTTACTGAGCCTAGCTAGAAATCAAGGAGACAATTTAGGTACACAGCATCCTTCTGGTTTACAGTCTATTGACAAGAAGAAGTAATAGGAATGATAATTATAGATGGAGAGAAATACTCCAGAGGACCAAAAGTAACCAGGAAAGATGGCAAGAAATGATATTTTTTAGGTAACACTTGAGCAATCACTTACAGAACGAGAGTAGACTAGGTCCGGAGCAATGGGATAAATGTTCCAGTTGACGGGACAGCAGCATGTGAGGAAAGAATAAACAAGCAGCCCAGGAAACTAAGACTGAGCCAGAGAAGGAATAAAGAGCTTAGGACATGTTTGTCTGTCAAGGGTGAAGGATAAAAGAGAGAAGAGTAATGAAGTCATCTATTTGTTTTTGTTTTGTATTTCCAGGTTAGCCTAAAACTCTATGAGAAGTTCAGCTTGGCCTCAAACAATCCAGCCACCTACCTCAGCCCCTCTCAGTGCTGGGATAGCATAACTGGGTCTTATTTTGAGAGCATTTAAAGACCTTAAAGAATTTAAATAAAAAAAATAGCCAGTATCTGACCTCTGGCTAGGCCAGAGGTGCTGCTGCCCAGGTATCAGAGGCGGGGAGCGGGGATATCACAATAAGACGTGAGCAGATTTTTTTATATGGTTTTCAAGAGATATTTTGTGACAAGAGCGATTTGAACAGTTTTTTTTTAATCAATTTTAATGCTCCTGTTAGTTGTTTGTCACATAAGAAAGCTCTGGAGAAAAAAAGTGGTCAGGGTGGAAAGAGGTCTTGTGGTTCGTGAATACAATGTTTCGGTCTGTTGGATACAATGTTTCGGTTCATTGGATACAATGTTTCAGTCCGTCATAGTAGTGCATAGCACCTTCCAGCTCCACAGCCAGGAAGCACACAGAGAGGACCTTTCTTTCTCTGGCAGCTAGCCAGCTATCTTCGTTTCAGTCCTTGCATCTAGGTCCCCTTGCCCTATGGCACGATGCCACCACCACTCAGAGTGACAAGTTAGAGAGCAGCTTGGACGCTACATGGAAGCATGTGCGAAGGAAATGAAAACAAATTTTAGAAAGGACAAATTCAAGTCCAGATTTCTGATTTTCCTACCTCCCTGCATAGTACCTGCAGGGAGTAGGTATGTGGAGGTAAGCTTGCAGGAACACGTTGGAAACTGAGGTAACCTGAAGACTTTCTTAATTTGCTTGGGTCTAGGCATTTAGCCAACCAAACCAAATGCCCCAGGTAGTGAGGAGTGGGTGAGGGTAACAGATACTGAGAAGAAAAGTATAATTTCCACATGTGCACTATATGTGTTTGAGGGCCTGAGGGAACAAAGGATGGCACATAGGCTTTTATAGGGATTATATGCTAAGATGGAGAGAGTTTGGCTTGGAGCAAAACAAATACATTGGCCTTTGTCAAGTACCTGTTTCCAGTAAGCCCTGAGAAATATTGAGATATGAAGACGCTATCTTCAGTTGGCTCATCCATACCACAGAGTGGGTGTCCTGTAGGTGTGGGACAAAGGGCAAACTTCCAGCCACTGGCACCATCTCCCTTTGATAGATCAGTCTGAGGATGACGTCATGGTAAGAGGGCTAATGCAGAAACTGTCTAAACAAAACGGGGCCACGAGTAAGGATCAGTGAACGGGTAAGCAGTGTGTGTGTGTGGGGGGGGGAATTAAAAAGAAAACTATCTTTCCTGTATTTTGTTTTAGTCACCCCCAAAGCAGACAAGCAGACAGAAAGAGGACTCAGAGAAAAGGGGACAGGCAAGGGTGACGCAATAGCCCAGTTCACACCAGAGCCTGAGTGTGAAATCCACCCTCTTGGTCCTCAATCTAGTACCCAGGTAGTGAAGATTCAAACATCTATGCTCAGATATCTTGGGGACAAGATGTCCACAAACAAGTAGAACCCGTGACTCAAGTCCATTCGTCCTGAGATATTATTTTCAGGTGCTCCAGGAGGCAGCTTAGCAGTGAGGTGGCGGGTGAGGTGGCAGGAACCTTGGACTCCTGGTCACAGACAGATACCGACTACTGACGTGGCTATCCTTCCTGGCTTTGGGAAAGTCAGCGAGATTTTCTGAGCTGTGTTTTTATTTATCTAATGACGAGTTCAATTAGGTCCATTGTTTTAAAATATCAGAAAGGAAGTGTTTTTAAGAGATTGAAACCTAGCTTCTGTTATCAAAATTAGGCATGAGATAAGCCTCCTCTCCCTGCACCTGATCCTGGAAGCTCTCCGGGCCTCTCTGCTTTGCTTGACAAAAGTCTGTAATTCACATTCTTCTGCATGTTGACCTCCAGTTGAACCGGCATCGACACCATTTGTTGAAAAGGCTATCTTTTTTCCACTGAATAGTTGTAGCTCCTTTATCAAAGATCAAGTGACCATAATTCTGTGGGCTTATTTCCGGGTCTTCAACTCTATTCCATTGATCTACTTGCCTGTCACTGTACCAATACCATGCAGTCTTATCTCCTTGTACTAAGCTCAAGTCCAAGTGGATCAAGAACCTCCATGTAAAATCAGACACACTGAAACCAATAGAAAAGAAACTGGGGAAGACCCTTGAGGACATGAGCACAGGGGAAAATTTCTGAACAGAACACCAATAGCTTATGCTCTAAGATCATGAATTGACAAATGGGACCTCATAAAACTAAAAAGTTTCTCTAAGGTAAAGGACATTGTTAAAAGAACAAAACAGCAACCAACAAATTGGGAAAAGATCTTTACCAACACCACATCCAACAGAGGGCTTATATCCAAGATATACAAAGAATTCAAGAAGGTAGACTCCAGAGAGCCAAATATCTCCCTTAAAAATAGAACTAAACAAAGAATTTTTTTCACCTGAGGAATATCGAATGGCTGAGAAGCACCTAAAGAAATGTTCACCTTCCTTAGTCATCAGGGAAATGCAAAACAAAACAATCCTGAGATTTCACCTCACACCAGTCAGAATGACTAAGATCAAAAACTCAGGAGAAAACAGGTGCTTGCAAGGATGTGGAGAAAGAGGAACACTCCTCCACTGCTGGTGGGGTTGCAAACTGGTACTACGACTCTGGAAATCATTCTGGTGGTTCCCCAGAAAACTGGGAATGATACTTCCGGAGGACCCTGCTATACCACTCCTGGGCATATACCCAGAGGATTCCCCAGCATGTAATAAGGATACATGCTCCACTGTGTTCATAGCAGCCCTATTTATAATAGCCAGAAGCTGGAAAGAACCCAGATGTCCCTCAACAGAGGAATGGATACAGAAAATGTGGTATATATACACAATGGAGTACTATTCAGCCGTTAGAAATAATGAATTCATGAAATTCTTAGACAAATGGATGGAGCTGGAGAACATCATTCTAAGTGAGGTAACCCAGTCTCAAAAGACCACTCATGGTATGCACTTACTGATAAACGGATAATAGCCTAGAAGCTTGGAATACCCAAGACACAATTCATATATCAAATGATGCCCAAGAAGAAGGAAGGAGTGGCCCCTGGTTCTGGAAAGGCTCAGTGCAGCAGTGTAGGGGAATACCAGGACAGGGAAGTGGGAAGGAGTGGATTGGGGAACAGGGGGAGGGAAGAGGGCTTATGGGACTTTCGGGGAAGGGAGATCCAGGAAAGGGAAAATCACTTGAAATGTAAAAAAAGAATATGTTGAAGAAAAAAAAAGAAAAAAGAAAAGAAAAAGTCTGGAATTGCTTCCCATCCCTCTGTTCTGGTGCCACCAAAACTGTACCACTTCCCTTACCTGTCCAGGACCAAGGTACTAGGTACTCTCTGATAGAACTATCAGAGCATGAGGTCTAGATATAATGTGTCTTGACTGGTGACCTGTCTTGAGCTCCATAGAAGCTCCTTGTGGAAACTCACACACCTATGAAAAACTGCAGATTATGTTCACCAGTTGCTGTTGGTGGGTACATTTTCCAGACCTTTGTTCATGCTAAACAGGAAGTGATTTAAAAGGACTCCCGACACTGCTGGGAAAGCGGGGGTGGTGGTGGCGGGGAAGGGGGCGGCAAGCCGAGTCTGTGGGAGCCCGGGACCAAGTAATGTTGCTGCCCCGGAGCATTGGAGACCTCCCTTCCCATTAAGTGCCTCTTTGCATAGCACCAACACCCACCACCATGCTCACAGGTACAACTACAGAGCAGCGAGCCAGGGCGGGTCAAGGAGGTGCAGCACCACTCAAAGGACCAGCTGCTGGCCACAAGATCTGTCAGTTTAAGCTGGTCCTTATGGGCGAGTCTGCAGTGGGCAAATCCAGCCTGGTCCTCTGCTTTGTTCCACGAGTACCAGGAGAGCACAAGTGGAGCAGTTTTCCGCACACAGACTGTCTGCTTAGACGATATAACAGTCAAATTTGAGATCTGGGACAGAGCTGGGCAAGAGCGATATCATAGCCTGGCCCCGATGGACTATCGGGGTGGGGTGGGGGAATGGGGCAAGCAGCCATTGTGGTCTATGACATCACCAACACAGATATATTTGCACGGGTGAAGGAGTTACAGAGGCAGGCCAGCCCCAACATCTTCATTGCATGAGCGGGTAAGGAAACAGACCTGGCCAGCCAGAGAGCCGTAGAGTTTCAGGAAGCATCAGCTTACGCAGATGATAACAGTTTGCTGTTCATGGAGACCTCCGCGAAGACGGCAATAAATGGGAATGAAATTTTCATGGCAATAGCTAAGAAGCTTCCCAAGAATGAGCCCCGGAATGCAGCTGGTGCTCCAGGCTGCAGCAGAGGTGTGGATCTGCAGGAGAGCAACCCAGGCAGCCAGAGCCAGTGCTGCAGCAACTGAGCCCGTTACCTGCCATTGCCCCCACTCCTCCACCAGAATGACCAGGAATCTACTCTAACCAATCGCACTTAACAGTTCGGGCCACCACTAGAGGCAGGGGAAGAATCAGTCATAGCTTTATTCTAGGCCGCAGGGAGTTATTCCACCGCAGGGAGCAGTCATAGGCTGGGGCAGTGGACATGCCCTGGGCTGGGGAAGAGATAGGCAGCCCTTTCCTCAACTGGCTGTCAACCAGGCTGCAGCCCCTCCCCATCTGACTCCTAGCTGGGAGACTGCAGCATTCCGTAAGCATCATTTGTGACAGCCGCACACCCATGGCCCAGGATCCCTCCACCCTCGGTCGCCCTGACCTCTGGCTCTGAGCCTGGTTCTGACCAAATCATGGTAATGAGTATTTGGGGGTCGGTGGGTAAGGGAGGGGCAGTGGGAAGGATGAAACCACCTTTTTCTGTATTTTGTATTGTATGTTTTCTTCAACACGTAACCGATCAGTGTCTTGTCAATACAGTCAGCCAATCAATCAACCTCAAAAATAATAAAATGAAAAATAAATAAATAAAAGGACTCCCCAAGGTCAAGAAAGGAGGATAGAGATACATCAGTGTCTGACATGATTTTCTGGGCTGTATATGTGCTCACACTCCTAGTCCTGTGAATAAAAGTGGGTCACAATGTCACAATGCTATGTCTATCCTGTACTACATGCATAAGAAAATTGAGGCTGTGAATGGTTAGAAAAACTGCCTTTAGAATATTTTATTAAGAAGACACACAACTGGGTCAGAACCCCTCAGAACTATCTATGTACAAATGCAAAAGTATCTTTCTTTCTTTCTTTCTCTCTCTCTTTCTTTCTTTCTTTTTTTCTTTTTTCTTTTTTTCTTTTTCTTTTTTTTCAAGACAGGGTTTCTCTGTGTAGCCCTGGCTGTCCTGGAACTCACTCTGTAGACCAAGCTGGCCTTGAACTCAGAAATCTGCCTGCCTCTGCCTCCCAAGTGCTGGGATTACAGGCTGCGCCACCACGCCCGGCAAAAGTATTTTTCGAGAATTCCCTAACTTTAAGAGCAAATAAATATCCTGGCATTGCCAAAAACACTTTTTTTTGTTTCATCTGATTGCATTCTTCATTGAAGATTTCATCCCTTATTCCTTCAATGACAGCCTGGTATTTTGCAAGCCCATTGCTTTGCTCCAGAAGGAGAGAACAAGGGGTTGAAAACTCATAACTTAGCAGCCAAAGAGGACAAGGCACGTACTACCATTTGCTGCAAGTGCTGTGACAGGAGAAAATCCAAACTCCCATGAGATTAGCATGGGAGTAATGGTTTCTGTTATATAAAATCAGTGAGAATACTGGCTTCTAAAGAAATATCAAAAGCTGGGCGTGGTGGTGCACACCTGTAATTCCAGCACTTGGGAGGCAGAGGCAGGCAGATTTCTGAGTTCAAGGACAGCCTGGTCTACAGAGTGAATTCTAGGACAGCCAGGGCTACACAGAGAAACCCTGTCTCAAAAAACCAAAAAAAAAAAAAAAAAAAGACCTATTGGGAGAAATATCAAGAGCTAGGATACATTTTCCAGATCCTTGTTCACGTTACACAGGAAGTGATTTATAAAGGGCTCCCCAAAGTCAGGAGAGAAGGGCAGAACAAACAGAGCATGCTGGCACACACCTGTCATCCCATCACTTGGGAGTGGAGCCGGAAGCACTGGAAGTTTGAGATCACCTTTGGAAACACAGTGAGTTCAAGGCAAGCTTGGGCTGCAAGAGGCTCTATCTCACTATCAAAAGTTAAAACAGCAACCAACACCAGACTTTGGATCACCAAGAAGAACTCTGTCACAATGGTGTCTCTTCTTGGTAGGTTACCCTATGTAAGTTTTTATAATCACTCAGGTCCTCCACTTTCCTAGTGTGCAATAGGGACAATAAGACTTAGTGTCATTATATCACGATACAGTATTGTTCAGAGGCTTAGAGATTCCAGTGACTACAAAGCCAGTCAATGTGCATGCTGCCAAAGCTGGTGCCCTTGAGTTTAATCCCCAAAGCCTCCAAAGTGGAAGGAGAGAACTGATTCTCACAAGTTGCCTGATGACACACACACACACACACACACACAACACACACACATATAATACACACACACACACACACACACACACACACACACAAAGGTCCAGAGACTTATCATGTAAAAATGTCCAGGATTTAAGTGGAAACTACACACCTTGTGATGAACCCCAAATGAAAAACTGCAGTCAATAGTGGCCAATGACAAGGCAAGAAAAAAGATGGATCATCTAATGAATAATTTCAACATAGCTATGATTTGTTTTTTAAACTGAGATGGTGTCTCACTTTGTAGAATCCCAAGGTGGACTCAAGCTTGCAGTAACCCTTTTGCCTCAGCCTTCTTCCTACAGGAATTATAAGCATGACCATACAATGCACTGTTCCCTGTTGACTTTTACAACAACTTAAGAGCTGGTGAAATGGCTCAACTAGTAGACTTCTGCTCCATAAGATTGATGACATGAGTATGTTCCCGAGAATTCACAAAAAGTGGAAGGAGAGAAATTATTCCACAAAGTTGTTTTCTGACCTATGCTATGGTATACACACACACACACACACACACACACACACACACACACACACCACATACATTTTTGAAATATTTAACAAGAAATTCTGAACACATTAAAACAAATAAGAATTAAAAATGCAGCTAAAAGAATTTTATTAAAACATAAATTTTGCGCCGGGTGGTGGTGGTGCATGCCTGTAATCCCAGTACTCTGGGAGGCAGAGGCAGGCAGATTTCTGAGTTCAAGGCCAGCCTGGTCTACAGAGTGAGTTCCAGGACAGCCAGAGCTGCACAGAGAAACCCTGTCTCAAAAAAACCAAATCCAAAAACAACAACAACAATATAAATTTTATGACAGAAAATATAATAATCAAAAAGGACATGGTTCTACAGTTGAATGAAGAAGGTAGAGAAATTATGAAGCCACGGAAAGGGAATGTCAGATAAAGTAGACCTCTGAGTAGAGAAAATGAATAGAGAAAAACCTGTGTCTCATTCACATTGTTGTGGGTATTAATTCACATTATCCAAAGAAATGTGGACAATGATGAATAAAACCACCAAGGAGACAGTAATCATAAGAATATACACACACAGTAATAAGGCTTCAAGTCATTGGAACAAATTATGATAAAGCAGAAAGGAAGACTAGAAGAATATGAAATTATAGTTAGAAACTTGAACAGCACTTTTCAGCAACTCTAAAGAGAGCTAAAAGATCATCAGCCAGAACCCAGAACTCAGCACCTTTAATATATGTGAAGGCACTGTTGCTGTCTTCAGATACACCAGAAGAAGGTATTAGATCCCATTATAGATGGTTGTGAGCCACTATGTGGTTGCTGGGATTTGAACTCAGGACCTTCTGAAGAGCAGTCAGTGCTCTTAACTTCTGAGCCATCTCTCTAGTCCCATTCAGCACCTTTAAACAACAGTATCTGGGGTGGATTGAATAAGAATGATGTCATATATTTGAATACTTGGTGCCCAGTAGGGGGAACTGTTTGGGAAGAATTAGGAGGTGTGGCCTTGTTGGAGGAGGTATGTCACAGGGGGGAAGGCTTTGAGGTTTCACCTGTGCTATTGAAGTTCCCTCTCTGCTCTCCTGATTGAGGATCAAGATGTGAGCTCTTAGTTGTTCCTGGTTCCATGCCTTTGTTACTTTGGTAACTAAGAGAGTATCTAATGACAGTTGTAGATTATCCTACTCAATCACAAGAGAGACACTCCTTTCAAGTTCTTGCAAAGCACACACATAAGTTAATCAGATCTTGGGACAGAAGAACCACTTAAAATAATCAAAACTCTATAGAGTATGTTCATGAATTCCAAATCAAACCAGAATTAAAGACAGCAAATAACACAAAGAAGAAAATTATTTGTGGTATTTCAAAAGTTTTATCCCACAAATGGCTGGCCCAATGGAACACAGCTGCCTGTCCCATGGTTGCTCGGATATAACTCAGTTGGAGGAGCGAAGCCCCAGATTCCACCACCAAACCAAATGTAACCATCCTGCAACCATTCCTTCCTCCCCAGAATTGTACTCCAGCATCTACACATGGGGAAGGAGTGTACTTAGCTGCACGGAGAGAAGGGTCCAGCTTGTCCTATGGAACACAGTGTATTCACACTGGGAGGCAGTGCTACACCAGAACTGGATACATTCCAGCTCACCTCTGGACTTAGCTCGTCACATTTGTTCACATTTTCATCCATCTTCTTTACCCTCCTCGCTTCTCCCCTCCCCCTGTGTCCTCTCTCCCCCTCCTCTCCCCTCCTCTTTCCTACTGGCCTTAAAACAACTTTAACGTTCAGCTCCAGGGACAAATGTGACAAGCCTCATTGAGTCTATTTAGCCGGCCAGTGAGGATGGTTAAGCACTGTGCCAGCCCATGCAAAGTCAAGATCCTGGTATTCTGCTTCTCTCAGTGAGCCCTGGTTATTGCAGGTGTCCTACAAGAATACACATAAGAGTTCCTAAGAGGAAAAAGGGGGACCTTGCTTCAGGTGGGCAGAGATGGTCATCTGGTACTTTCTCAAAGACCCACGTATGATTCTCTCCACAATAGTGCCATCCATCCTCTATCTCTCACTTCTGTCCTCATGGTAACAAGAAAGTGTTCTGCTATGTATCTTATAGATGGCCAAACATCTCTGTATAAACAGTTCTTCAACCTGGCTGCTCAGGGATCTTATCACAAACAGCTGTTGTGCCTGGCATGCCTTGTACCAGTGTGTTTTCTATCTAGAGACATACACAAGTAGACAGAGCAGCTGATTAATATTATAACCGTATTAATAACCTCAGTTAAGAGGGGAGTATATGTGCCAGTTGTGATTTAATTGTTTTTAAATATTTAATTTAGAGCTGGAGGAAGTAAAGAGGAGAACGTAGAATCTCACTTACCTAACCCCTTTTATGAGACAAAGATTTATCAGCTGTGTTCTTTGAACTTTTATGCTAAAATTTTGAATGGCAAGCACTCTCGAATGTCAATGCAATATCTTCCTTGGAACTCACCAATACTGTTGATATTTTTGAAGGCATTAGATACTGAGAATCATAAAAGAATGATTTGTTATAAAAATTTTCCTTTCTTCTCTTTATTCACTGGAAATGTTTCAAACACTTCCAAAAGGAAGGGACTGGATCAGTTACATGCTTTCTCCCTCAGCCAAGGCTCAGATCCAGAAGCTTTGCAGCTATGCACCTGGGACCGGACCAATTGTGCTAGAGGCATCTTCTGTCATTACCCCTCAGAGCCAAGGGAACTAATCCTCTTCTCCGTGTCAGTTTCTGTTTTCCTCCTACTCACTGCCCAGAGATGCATTCTGGGCTCCAGCCCCACCCCCATGAAAAGGCTGTCTATTCAATCAGAGCCACAAAGTTGCCTTGTGCCAACCAGGCATAGAAGACACAAGAGTGATTTATTCCAGCTAATAAGATGGGAGAAAACATGTAGAGGCCAATTGTCTGCTGAGAACAAGAACAGCTTCTTGTCTGGGAGTGTATAATGTTGTAGCAGACACTATCATTTGTTTTTTCTTGCAAACAACCAACCTCCTTTATTGCTGAGAAAAAGAAAACTGTTTGCTATAGATGCCAAGCAGGTGGCTATAGAGTTTGTTAACATACCCACAGGATGAACAAATCACAATATCTTGATCCACACATGGTACCAGCCTTCAACATCTCCCCAGGGATTCTCACCCCTGGGGTCCATGATCACATGCCATCTTCTCCTTCACTGGACAGGTGATGTGTGAAAAATAGGGTATGGGGCAAATGGCAGGATTTGACTTTTGAAGCTAAGTCGTGGCAGACACTGCAGCTCTTACCTGGCTTCCTTGAGTCACTGACCATAAAGAAAGATCACTGTGACAGCCCTTTGTTAAAGTCCACAGGGCCAGGAACTGGTGTCTTCCCAAATAACACAAATTGGTAGTCCCTGTGCCTGAGCTAACTCCTCCGATAACTGGGATTCCAGCCACTGTCCTTCCTATAATTCCATTATACACATTTTTGTTTGTTTGTATTTGTTCTTTTAATCAGAGCCTTACTCTACAGCCTACCAGTTTGAACTTTAACTTATAATTCTCTCTCTTTTCCTCTTTGCTTCCCATGAATCAGAGCTACAGACATATGGTGACATGCCCACCCTTATTAATAACGCAATATTTAAGTCAGAACTCTTCAGTTAACTTTAACCCCAAATCATGACCCAATAATCTATAAGATATAGTATGCATTTATTATTTTAGGCCACTGTATTTTAAGGTAATTTGCTATGAGGCAGTTCATAATTAATACAACAATAATGTCAATTTGTGCTGCTTTTGTGGTTTATAATAGCATATATGTAGCTAGAAACCCATGCTGTAAATATCACAGACCTAACTGATAATCCTTGACATTCCCATACCTTACTCAAATAGTCTTAGCCAGTGGTATTTCAGCCAGTAAAATCTCTAGAAACACTTAGACCTGATTTATAATATTTACCTAGTTGTACAATGTAAATAATCCCTCCATAGCCAAGTCCCATGCTACAAGTATGATGTCGTTGAGCACAGAGTTGAGAAGGGAGGCAGACAATAAGCTCTTTCAAACTAACAAGAGTCACCCCCTGAGTACTTGGTTTGTGATCAGAAGAAATAGATGGGTCATATAGTCATATATGTACTGCTGCCCGTGTGGCTTAGAAACATCTTAATAAATCGCACAGTGGGGTTGAGACTACAGCTTGCTAAGTAAAGTATTTGCCTTGTAAGTACAAAGACATGAGTTCAATCATCAAAATCCTTGTGGTTTTGTTTGTTTGGCCTCTTAAATCTATGTGTGGTGTAATGCACTTTTGATCTCACCACTGTGAAGTCAGAGACAAACAGTTCTGAGGCTCACTGCCCCGTCAGTCTACAGGCCAGTGAGATAGCCTATTTTAAAAAATTAAAATGTAGACATCAGCAAGTGAATGACACTAGATGTTGTCCTGTAGCCCTTACATGAATGCATATACACACTCATGTGCATACGCGGGCAACCCCCCAACACACACACAAATAAACATCACATAAAAGACGTAGCAGATTTTTGACAACAGCCTTTTTTTTTTAAACAATAATGACCTTGGGTCTAACTTCTGCCTCAGTATGTGTTATATATTTGTTACAAATGTTAGATTATTCATATATAACACAAAGGGGGTATTATCTGCTCATTAGAGTTTTGAAAAAATGAAAGGAAAATAACAATGCCCAAAGCGAGTTATTCTGCATCAGGCCAGAGTTCAAGCATATTATACATTATTGCTTAGCCTAGTGAGACAGGCGAAGTAGATGTGACCCGCATGCTTTCTTGAACAGGGAGCTGGTTGTTGAAGTTGAGTGCAGAAATGAATGGATGATTCTGACAGATAATTACAAAAGTAAACCGTGGAAATGGACCATTAAATGGATCCAGGCTTTCCCACTTTCCCCCAAACCCGGGAGCCACTCTGTGACTCAAAGGTGAGTACAAACAAACAAACAAAAAACAGAACAGAGAAGTAATGGTGCTAAATGTCCTTCAGCACCATGGCCAGAGTGGGACCCAGCGATGGAGGAAGGCGCTGTCCTTCTTCTCAGTGCTGATTCTTCCTAAAGGAGTTCGACCCTGCTGCCCACCACGCATAGATTCATCTCACTATGGGAACATAAGAAAATGCCACTCTGGTACAACCACTCTGGAAATTAGTCTGACAATTCCTCAGAAAATTGGAAATAGTATTACCTGAGGACCCAGCTATACTACTCCTGGGCATACAGCCAAAAGATTCTCCAACATGTAACAAGGACACAAGCTCCACCATGTTCATAGCAGCCTTATTTATAATAGCCAGAAGCTGGAAACAACCCAGATGTCCCTCAACAGAGGAATAGATACATAAAATGTGGTATATTTACACAATGGGATACTACTCAGCTATTAACAATGACTTTATGAAATTCTCAGGCAAATGACGAAACTAAAAAAGATCTTCTGAGTGAGGTAACCCAGTCACAAAAGAACACACATGGTATGCACTCACTGATAAGCAGATATTAGTCCAAAAACACAGAATACCCAAGATACAATTCACAGACCACATAAAGCTCAAGAAGTTGTAAGTGTAGATGCTTCGGTCCTTCTTAAAAGGGGGAAGAAAATACTCACAGGAGGAAATACAGAGACAAAGCATGGCGTAGACACTGAAGGAAAGGCCATCCAGAGACTGCCCGACCTGGGAATCCATCCTATACACAGTCACCAAACCCAGACACTATTGTGGATGCCAAGAAGTGCTTGCTGATAGGCGCCTGATATAGCTGTCTTCTGAGAGGCTCTGCTAGAGCCTGACAAGTACTGAAGCAGATGCTTGCAGACAACCATTGGACTGAGCATGAGGAGTTAGAGAAAGGACTGAAAGAGCTGAAGGGGTTTGCAACCCCCTAGAAAGAACAACAATATCAACCAACCAGACACCCCAGAGCTCCCAGGGATTAAACCACCAACCAAAGAGTATACATGGTACATATAGAGGCACCCATGGCCCAGCTGCATATGTAGCAGAGGATAGTCTTGTCAGGCATCAATGGGAGGAGAGACCCTTGTTCCTGTGAAGGCTCAATGCCTCAATGTAGGGGAATGCCAGGATGGGAAGACAGGAGAGCGTGGGGGGAGCACCCTCATAGAAGCAGGGGGAGAGGGATGGAATAAGGGGTTCTGGCGGTGAACAGGAAAGGGAATAACATTTGAAATGTAAATAAAGAAAATACCCAATTAAAAGAAAAGAAAACTGCTTAACTGAAACAAAGACCCTAGAAACAAGACATCTCTAGGAAAAGAAGGGTTACATGAAACCTGAATTATTCCAGGTTTCTGGCTTTAAGGGGCTGCCATAACAGTCATGTTACTTTTTAGCAACAAAGAAGGCAAGACTACCCATTAGAAGAACTTACACCCTACCCTCATCCTCAGGCAGGCAAGTACAGGGGATAGTCTGGCAGCCTGAGACTCTACCTGATTGGGTTATGCACGCCACCCTCTTCTAATAACGCAGTCGGACATGCAGCCACCTTACCCAAGAGTAAAATGCATAAACATCCCTCTTCAAACAGTGCTCCTAGCAAACACAGACCCCACCTGCATCAGAACACAAGTAAATCCCTCTCTCTGAACAGTAGTATCATTTTCTCTGCTCTTTTTTTTGGGGGGGGTGGTTGTTTTGTTTTTTGGATTTGGTTTTTTGGAGACAGTTTCTCTGCATAGCCCTGGCTGTCCTGGAACTCACTCTGTAGACCAGACTGGCCTCGAACTCAGAAATCTGCCTGCCTCTGACTCCCAGAGTGCTGAGATTACAGGTGTGCGCCACCACGCCCGGCTCACTTTCTCTGCTCTTACCAACAACAATTTAGACAGATTCTATATAACTATATTCCAAGAAAGAAAGGAAGGAAGGAAGGAAGGAAGAAAGGAAGGAAGGAAGGAAGGAAGGAAGGAAGGAAGGAAGGAAAGAAGAAAGAAAGGGTGACCAAGTTTGAACTAGTTTGGGGTGCAGGCACAACAAAGCAAAACTGCATTTTCCAGGAAATGTCAAGAGAGATGAGAGAGAATCCTTTTTATCATCGTGTGTGAATACATAAATCAGATGCATTATGGAAAGGATTGTGAGCAGCAGGAAAAACAATACACGACATAATCTGTAAATCTAACTACAGAAACACTAACTGGGCCCGTTAGAAACTAGCCCATTCTTTCTTTAAAAGCCATAGAAGGGAATTCCGGGCTACAGCCCAGAGCCCCTTCATTCTTACCCATGAAGTCCTATGTCAGACTTGTGTAGTCTGGATTACTGCTTGTTGTGAATACTGCTATTTTGCTATTTTGCTGATCTGTGTAAGCCTCTCCTCTGTCCCTGCCCCCCAATTATCTGAGTAAGAGGCTAAGAATTTGAAAACACCCACAGCCATTCCCTGGCCACTGAGAACAATTCCTGGGCTAACGCTCTATAAACATTCCTGGGAGGGAATCCTTAAAACGCTGTATGGCATTTTTTCTGCTGAGGGGTAATGACCTATAGAAAATTCACTTTTCCAGGTGGGGTCTCCCAATTAATTTTAGCAGGGAAAAGAATCTTGTCCCAGATCTCTGTCCAAAGACACCCAGTTCATCCCAGTTTGAACAGTACTGTTTCCAAAACGCCAACAACCCAGTAGATGTCCAACTTATGTAAAAAACTAACTGGATTTGGGGCAGGCAGTAAAGTTTGCTGATAAATTATCTTCGGAGGACTTGACCTTGGAGGACACTGCTTCCTCTATACTCTTCTCTTCAGCTTCCTGGGGAGTCTCTTCTTGATGCTGGAGAGTCTGTTTATACTAAGTCCTACCCAGAACAAGAAAGGTAAGACAGTCCGTCCTGCGATGTCAATACCCTGGGGCCAAAGAACACCAACGTTTGGAAACAATTAGGAAGGTCCCGAATGAACAGAAGGGGCCACTCGCTATGAGATAGTCATACCTCAGATGTGGTCAGGTCAGTAAGAACCATACTCTGGGATAAAGACTTATGCAAAAATAATAGTGTGGCTGTTAAGAGTCAACACAGACTGTCTGCACCCAAATGGAATGTCCTCTTTCTGGGTAATTGGACATTTACTTGACTCCATATGTCCCAGTGTTCCCATCCTCAAATGTGAATGACAGGGTAGGTTGTACGTGATTATGTATGTCCTGTGCTTAGCCTGGGAGAATATTCAATAAACATGGTTTCATTTGTTTCTACCGCTGTTACTACTGTGCACGGATGCAGGTCATGGAAGGAAAAAGCTCAGCTTTTCAACATCAAAAAGGAGATGAGGCTGGGGAAATAGTGCCATTGTAGGGCACCTGCTTGCCCTGCACGTGGCTGTGAACTTGAGTCTACACACCTCTTCCTCAGTAAAAGAGAGCCGCGTCTTCCTGTGTCTTCACCTTCTCTGAGTGAGAACAGGAGAGACAGTGGATTTGGCATCACCTCGGGCCCTCCCTGCTGAGTCTCAGGGATGGCCCCGTGCAACAGAAGCTCCACCAGTCCCTGGACCCTTCCTAACCAGCACAGGAGACATCTTAGCCTCAGATTCCCAGATACATCACAGCTAGGCTGCTTACCAGATGCCTACCAATTCCTGGAGCACCCCTTCTCTTCAAGGAAGCCTCCACATCCACTCGTAGGCCCCACCTCAGTCTGCTACCAACTCTTTGGCCTCTACTCAGGCCAATGGAATGTAAATACATTTGCATCTGTTATTGATGCCAGCTTTTCTGCAGAATCTCAATTCTTCGTGGAATACAAATGCAGCCCCTGCCCTCTCATAATCAAGGCAAACCCATATGCTGTTTCCTAATTCAATGTTTCTAATTACTGTAGGAACACAGGAAACAGTAGTCTTGCACTTATTAAATATTTATATTTATTGCCTTATAAGAGAGAGACTGAAATTTACCCAGAGGAAGAAGGTGGTCACTTGGTCACTGTTAGTATCAGTGAGAATTCGCTAGAGATACAAGTGTGTGTGTGTGTGTGTGTGTGTGTGTGTGTGTGTGTGTGTGTATGGTGTAGTAGTTAAGAGAGCAGGAGTGTTAACAAGGATGATATATGTAGGTGTGATGGTTTGTATATGATTGGCCCAGGAAGTGACCTTATTAGGAGGTGTGGCCTTGTTGGAGTAGGTGTGTCACTGTGGATGTGGGCTTAAGACCCTCACCCTGGCTGCCTGGAAGTCAGTCTTCCACTAGCAGCCTTCAGAAGAAGATGCAGAACTCTCAGCTCCTCCTGCACCATATCTGCCTGGATGATTCTTACACATTACCAAGTACAGCTGCAGCATGAGGAACACTTGGCTATCTCTGGAACACAGCTTCTTTGTGCTCTCAGAAAGCACTTCCCATATTTCACCTCAGTGATGCTGGTCTTTTCTTAATCACCACTAATTTCTTAGCTCCAGCTAACCAGCATTGATTGTTTCAGTAGTCTCCTTCTCTTGAATATAAAGCCAGAGACACATGGCTGAAGCTGCTGACTTCTGCTGTTTGCAGGAGCTGGAACACTGGCTACCCCTTGTTCTATTACATTATCACTAGCTTCCTTTTTCCTAGCTCCTTCACTGCCTAAGTTGGCTGTCCTGAATCTTGCTCCTTAGACTGACTTTGAACTCAAGAGATCTGCATGCCTGACTCCTAAGCACTGGGATTAAAGGTGTGGTCTACCAAACCTGGATTAAAGTTTTTCTTCACCTAGAATTTGCTCTGTTCTAGACTGGCCTTGAACTCAGAGATCTGCTTATCTTTGCCTCCTGAAATTAAAGGCTTGTGCGACCATGCCTGGACCTAATGTTAACTGGGTGAATCTTGTCCCCAAGGTCACCCCTCGTTTAATTCAATTTAATATTCTTGAATTCAGCTCCATTTCACTTCCTGGAGTCCCTTTAATACTCAAACTATATATTTTGTACTTTTCCTTTCTCAGCTTGCTATGTTTGTTCAAAATTCTCTTCATCAGACTTAACCAGAGAACAAAGTCTTTGTTGGGCTTTTTTGAGACTTCCTTTGCAGATGCGATTAATATAAATCTCTTTACCTTAGCCCTAGGCAGTCTCTTCAGACAATGGCAAAAAGCAGCCATGTTCTTTACCAAAACATCACAAAAACAGTCTCTCAGCCACATATTAAAGTTCTTCTCCACTGAAACCTCTTGGGCCGTCAGGCCTACACAGTTCAAATGATCCTCAGCCACTGTCTTCCATATTCCTAATAGTCTGGCCCATTAAGCCCCACTTAAAGAATTCCATGGCTTTCCAAATCCAAAGTCCCAAAATCCACATTCTTCTGAACAAAAGCATGGTCAGGCCTATCACAGCAATATCCCAGTCCCTGGTACCAACTTCTGTCTTAGTTAGGGTTTCTCTGCTGTGAACAGACACCAAGACCAATGCAAGTTTTATAAAAGACAACATTTAATTGGGGTTGGCTTACAGGCTCAGGGGTTCAGTCCATTGTCATCAAGGCAGAAACATGACAGCATCCAGGCAGATATGGTGCAGGAGGAGCTGAGAGTTCTACATCTTCATCTGAAGGCTGCTAGTGGAAGAATGACTTCCAGGCAGCCAGGGGGAGGGTCTTAAGTCCACACCCACAGTGACACACCTACTCCAACAAGGCCACACCTCCTAATAAGGTCACTTCCTGGGCCAATCATATACAAACCATCACAGTAGGGCAGGCCAATTTGTAGAAAATTTGAAAAATCAGACAAGACTCTGAAGATCTCCAGCTCACGCGATCAGGTCAGGAACTCAGTCTCCATTTCTCTTTTGTTTCTCTTTTTCATATGTCTATGTGTGTGGCATGCATAATGTATCTTACATGTATATGGAGGGAGGCCTGGGGCTGGCTGATGTCAACAATCTTTCTCAATTGCTTTCCTCATTAATTATTGAGACAGGGGCTCCCAGCCTATCCCAGAATCCACCGAATGGCTCCCGGGACTCAGACATAGAATGCCAACCTCAAGCTTTGCAGTTACAAATAGACTTCCGTGCCCACCTGGCATTTACATGTGCTGTGGCTCCCAGTGCCTGCAAAGCAAGGCCTTTACAGCCTGGGTCAGCTTTCTAGCCCTGAGACTGAATTTATTTTAACGTTTTGAAGCAGACTGCATTCTGCTCTGAAACCCCACAGTGGTAACTCTTAAGGCCTTCAAATGATTGGTCTGGCCCATCCACCTTCTGGAGGATTCAGCTCAAGGAAACTTCTAGATTAGTATTTGACCATACAACTGGCTAACCCATCTTGGCCATGTTGGAACATAAAACGAACTCTCTTAAGGTCTGAGTAAAGTATTTACATTTAAAAAGAAAGATGCCTGTGTGGCCTTCCTTGATCAGGTTCCTTTCAGTCCCCTTTCTGGTACTTATTTCATAAGGTAGAGGTAAATGAAGAAAAACACACTTCATACAAAGAAACTGTATCCAGAGGTTCTACGGGAAGCAAAGCCTGCCTGCCCTGGTCTCTGACAACAAATATTTAGGCATTTCCTATCAGTCCGGAAATCTGGAAAGTAGAGTCTCGGTTCTAGAGAAGTTGGATTGTGGCAAATATTCTTGGGAACACCACTTCACATGTTGCAATATTAATTCTGAAGGAAAAGGCAGTTCTTTCACAAGAAACTAGATGACTAGAATAGAGATTTCGACTTCCCAACATATATCTGGACCCTGGGAACAATCTTTGGCCTTGACATGCGATATAACCCAGAGAGAAATGGCCAACTCTCTCCCCTCCCCCGGGACAGCTTTAAGAGAGCTTCTTGTGCTCAGCTGTCTCTCAGTAACCTTAGCCCATCTAGTGAGAATTAAGTGGAGTGCCGGTTGTGGTGCGTCTTGGCCAAGCCAGGGGCTGACTTTGGCTTCTGTTTCCTGTACAAGGCCCCTTGCCAAAAAGCACAGCTGATCCAAAAAGAAGCAGAGGAATGGATATGTTCCCCTGCTTTCTTTGAAAAAAATTTCCTGTGCAGTTCTAAAGCAGTGCTGTTTGTTGTTGGAACGTGTGCCTTTTCTGTTTTTTCTTAAAACATCCTGTTCTCCCAAGACTCAAACATTAAATACTGTACGGAGAGACAAAGCGGAGAGACGCCCGGTCTGGCCTCCTCCCAGATAACCAAGTTCCTGATTGGCTCAGACTCAGCTCTCAGGAATTCCTGCCCACTCACCCATTCACCAACTATGTTTAAGAACATATTCCCAGGGTCTGCTGTGCACCAGATGCGAGGGTAGGAGCCGAGAATACCGCTGTGACAATTCTTTTGCAAGAATGGGTACTCTCTCCTCCCATCCCAATGGCCAGATGTATTCAGCGGTATCTGAGTCCACTTCAAGGTGGCCTTTTTTGTCCCGCATGTTTAAGTATTTTAAAACATCTTTTAAGAAGTATCTTGTAGGAGACAAGGTTTCAGAAGAAGAGGAAAGTAAAAGAAAGTATAAAAATTAATGAAAATCATTTTTGCATCCATGCCCAGAAATATAACTGCCATCATACTGATATGTTGCATTCTAGTCTCTATTTTTCTCTAATACATGTAAACTTGGAGACATACTACATCCTTGCAATTGGAAGACTTGGGCTTATGACCCATTCCTTCAAAAGAACTTGTGGGAACAAAGGTTCTTGGCTGAGGATAAAATGAAACCTTTTGTAAGTTGGCTTTGCAGCCCCTCCGGGGTAACCAGGGGAGCCTTCTCAGAATAAGAAGCACCCACTTTTTAAAGAGACACAGGAAACAAACCAAACGTGACCCAGCCCAGCAAAGCAGAAACTGACTCCAGGAAAGAGGAAAGTGCACAGTAATGATGTGGCCACAGAGGAAAGAGCAACTGGCTTACCGAGACTTTGGGTTCTGTCCCTGACTGGTGTTAATGCCTGTCCTTGGAAGTTACAGGTTTTGATGAATGTAACCAAGGAAGCAGAGTCGAGGATCCTACAGGCGGGGATATTACACATAAAATCTTACACAGGGGCTGGTAGACAGCACAGTCGGTAAAATGATTGCTCTAGATCTTGGCAGACTAGGTTGAACTCTAGCATCATGTAAAAGTGCCAACTGCAGTGGGAGTGCACTTGAAATCCCTGTATTGTGAGCGCAAACAAGCAGATCTTTGGAGCTTGCTGAATATCAAGTGAGAGACTGTCAAAATCCCCAAGGTGGATGCGAGACACACACACACACACACACACACACACACACACACACACACACACACACACACACACTTTGATCTAGTGCTAATATCCATCTAAACATCAAAGCCCTTCCAAGCCCATGATACGCTGGGGTCTTTGTCATTCTCGGAGGAGGTCCTGTGCTACAAGACAAGCACTCTTTCTTTGACTTAATCAATGCCCCTGGATGGCATGAGGGAATCACATCCTGATCAGAATAGGATGGACGATGTCCCTGGAAGGACTTTACCTTTTAGGAGAAAAAGCGGTTAACTCCCAATTGTATACCAGACCACAGAGAGCTTGTTTTTGTGGGGTTTGTATAATGGAAGAAAAGAAACAAGGCAGAACACTTGGACCCGATCCAGAAGAGAAAGACACAGAGCTGTGAAAGCAAAGGACGGGAGTCACAGCAGATTCCTAACTCTACAAAGAACATTGATGATGTAGACATAATACGATAGCCTCTATCGATTGGTTTAAACAAAAACAGTTCTGGAGCTATAATGGGAAAGGGGGAAAAGGGTGATGTAAGAACTAGATCATCAGCCACAGGAAGCTGATCCTTTGTTCTGTTACTAGGGAGGGAGCAATTTATGAAGGAAAATAATTCATATTGACTCTTGGTCCTGGAGGCTGGCAAGTCCCAAATCAGGCAACTGTACCTGGAGAGAATAATAGGATTCAACTCACAATGGACGGAAGAAGCGCAAGCAGGCACGTGCGAGGGGACACATCGTCAGAGGTATCCTCACTGCGCCAAGTCATTCTTGAAACAGCCGTCCTAGACCCACGAGTCCAAGAACTTGCCTCTGTCTGCTGACCTTTGCCCTGTGACTTGATAACTTTTTGAAGGTCGCACCATTTCTCAACAGCATTGCATTGGTGGTTCAGTTTCAGTGTCAGCTTTGGTAGAAACAATCCATGTCTACACTGCAGTGACTGTAGACTGATAATGTCTAAAGTCCATTAACTGCAAGCGATGGCCTGGAAGAGGTGTACTCAGAAGTGTACGTGGTCCAGCCGGGCAGTGGTGTCGCACGTCTGTAATCCCAGCACTCTGGGAAGCAGAGGCAGGTGGATTTCTGAGTTCGAGGCCAGCCTGGTCTACAGAGTGAGTTCCAGGACAGTCAGGGCTATACAGAGAAACCCTGTCTCTGAAAAACCAAATCCAAACAAACAAAAGAAATGTATGTGGTCCCCATTATCGGTGTCCCTGTGTGTACTCGTAGTTGTCTGAAAGGAATATGGCAGAGAGAGAGATAGAACAGGGCACCTGGCATCCTTCTGCGGTCCGTATATAAGCATGGCTGTCTATACTCTCACACATATCACACACACACACACACACACACACACACACACACACTACATTTTTTTAATTAAGCCAACTTTTAAAAAGTTAGTATTTCTCTCTACCATAGGTTAGAGGAAGCCAGTTCTGACTAGGGAAGACATGGAGCTACAGAGCTCTAATGTGGTCTATGGCCTTTCTTGTTAACATAGCCTATGGACATTTTCTGCATGAGATAGTTCTTGACAATCTGCTTCTCGTGACGTCTGGTCTCATGCCACTGCCGCATTAGTGTAAATCTACATGAAGAGTACCGTGTAGGTTCTGAGAGCAGTGTGTCAGTCTTCTTTCCTGGGCTGGAGTTCCAGCCCTGCCACTTTCCAGCTGTGGCACTGAGCTGCACAGCTGGACTTTCTACCTCTGAGATGAGGAAAGCGCCTATTGCACAGGCAGTGGCGAGACCTAAAGAAGCCAATATACACCAAGTTCCGAGCACAAGACCTGGACTTAGTGCACACTCAGTAAATCCTAGCTGCTTCTGGGGTTTGTTGTTTTTTTATTTTACTCATTCTTTCTTTAAATATAGAGTTCCCGTTTCCAAAACATTCACCTTCACAAACTAGGTAATATTGTGCACTCTTTTTATAGATTTTAATCATCCATCATAAGGACGCATCTCTGTGACGTCTGCGTGTCTCCAGCTTGTGGGTTCAGTCTGCAGCACCAAAACCTCCACTTGATTATGCGATGTCTTGGCCATTGTTCTATTGCTGTGAAGTCATCATGGCGATGGCAGATCCTTTGCCCCCCCCCCTTTATTTATTCTTCTCTCGTGTTTTACGTCACAACTTACTGCAGCTTCCCTCCCTCACCTCTCCCCCAGCCTCTCTCCCCTCTCCTTTATGCCCCCGGTCATACTACCTCCTTTCATCTTCTTTCAGGAAAAAGCAGATCTACTAGGGACATCAGCCAAATACAGCATAACAAGCTATAACAAGACCAGATGCATATTCTCACACAAAGGCTGGATGAGGTCACCTAGTAGGAGGAAAAGGCTCCCAAAGGCAGGCAGAAGACTCAGAGACAGCCCCCATTCTCACCGTTAGGAATCTCATAAGAACACTGAGACTGCATACAACGTGTATGCAGAGGACCCAGATCAGACCCATGCAGGCTCGCTGATCTCCCTGAGCCCCCTCGAGTCCTGGTCAGTCAGTTCTGTGGGCTGTGCTCCTGTGGTGTCCTTGATCCCTCTGGCTCCTCCGGTCCTTCTCCCTCCTTCACAGGACTCCCCAAGCTCTGCCTGATATTTGGCTGTGGGTCTCTGCATCTGCTCCCTCCAGCAGCTGGAGGAAACCTCTGGTCCCAGAGCATCATGCAGCCATGACAAACTGTAGGCTAGAGGTTTTGTGGCCCGGTTGGTGTCCCAGCCCCTCCACTTGAGGCCTTGCCTGGCTGTAGAAGGCGCTAGATTCAGGCTCCATGTTCCCCGTTATGAGGAGTCTGCTAATGTCACTCTCATAGAGTCCATGGAGTTTCCATTGCACTAGGTTTCTACCTTGCTCCCCAAATGCCCTGCCACAGTTCCAGTCCTCTGTCCCAGTATGCTCCCCTCCACCCCCAACCCTGATCCCTCCTGGTCCCATCCCTACCTGGCCCCAACACACCTGTGAAATCTGTTCTGTTCCCCTTCCCTCAATCCCTTTTGCTCCCTAGCCTCTCTGGGGCTGTAGATTGTAGCATGTTTTTCCTTTACAGCTAATATGCACTTATAAGTGAGTACATACCATGTTTGTATTTCTGGGTCTGGGTTACTTCACTTAGGGTGCTTTTTTTCTCTAATTCTGTATATTTGCCAGCAAATTTCATGATGTCATTGTCTTTAACAGCTGAGTAATATTCCATTATGTAAATGTATCACATTTTACAAATCCATCCTTTCGTTGAGGGCCATCTAAGTTGTTTCTAGTCTCTGGCTATTATGAATAAAGCTGCTGTGAACATAGTTGAGCATATGTCCTTGTGGTAGGGTGGGGCATCTTTTGGGTATATGCCCAGGAATGGTGTAGTTGAGTCTTAAGGTAGATAGAATCCCAATTTTCCGAGAAAAAAAAACAAATTGATTTCCAGAATGGCAGTGCAAGTTAGTACTCCCACCAGCAATGGAGGAGTGTTCCCCTTGCTCCATATCCTCCCCAGCATAAATTGTCACTTGGCCTATGGCAATTCTTATATGACACACTTTCTCCAACAAGGGCTCACTTCCTAATCCTCCTCAAGTACTGCTACTCCCTGGTTACTAAGCATTCAAATATATGAGCCTGCTGGGGCCATTCTTATTCAAACCACCACATGTAAACAACTGATATTTATTAGGTAATAATAATGCATAGACAATAAAAGAAAAATAGTTTAAATATTTTATCCAAAGATAAGTAAGAATAGGAATCTTTTCCACACACACTATACATACAATCATAAACATGAAAAATAGAACTGTTTATAAAAATGAATTTTGTGATTCTCTTCTAATTTTCTTATCAGTTGAGAGAAATCCGTGAACATTTGTCAGGAAAATAATTACGGTTTTAATGACTATTTACTATTCCTTTTTGTGCTTATATCATTTTGTTAGCATCTAATTTTACTACAAACAGCATTTTAATTGTTTGTTTATTTCTGTGGTGTGTGTGTGTGTGTGTGTGTGTGTGTGTGTGTGTGTGTGTTGTATTTGGGTGTGCCTCAGCAGTAATGTAGAGGTCAAAGGACAGCCTATAGGACTCAGTTTTTCTCTCTAGTGTGTGAAACCTAGGGATTGAACTCAGGTCTTCAGACTGGGTAGCAGGTGCCACCAATCATTTAGCCGTCTTGGGGGGTCTTCCTTCAAAATGAAGCATTTTTAAGGCTGGGGTTTTAGCTCGGCAATAGTAGACTACTTCCCTAGCGTGCATAAAGCCTGGATTCAAGCCCCTGTACCGAAATAAAAAAGCAAAAGCTAAAATTTCACTGATGGAGAGATGGTTCAGCCATTAAGAGTTCTTACTATCCACAGAAGACACAAGTTTGGTGCCTAGCACCCATGTTGGCTTGTTCACAAACCCTGGTTATCTCCAGCTCCAGCAGCTCCCACAGCCTCCAACATACACAGCTGTACCTGCAAGTCTACATGCATACATACAGTTAAAAATAAAGATACATTTTTGTGTAAGGTAAGGCTAAGAATTGTGTGATCTATTAAGGTATAAAAGAACACAGCTTTCGATTCCTCTGTAGTGGTCATGGGAAAGTCTTTATCATGTAATGAGAGCTATGAGAAAAGCTTCCATCTGCTATTTAAAAGTTCAGACCTCTTCTGCATGAGTGTCTTATTTGAGATGAACATTCTGTCCATATTCTGTCTCTTACTTCTAAAGCTGGAATCTAGGTATGTGGGAACAATATATGCAGGAGTTTAGGTAAATAGGGCGATAGGTAGGCTCCAGCTGTGTAACTTGTCATATCTGACCTGCATGAGACACAGCATGTACCTGGGATCTCCTGGGAGCTCTCTGTTCTGGTTGTCTGGGCCACCATAGTCAGCCTCCTAATCATAATGCCTATTATGGAAGGGTTCTTCAGATTTCAGTAAGTGTTAACGTAACTCAAGGGCTTTCTCAGAACACATTCCTGGCCATGCCCAGAGATACAATGGAGTTGAAAGTTTGCAATTCCGAAAAACTGTAGGTGAGGAGGTCCAAAGGCCATACTTGCCCATGTGAGTACATGCTGCGACTTGGCCTTGGGATCGCTTTGTCCTCAGAGAGTCTCACAGTGTCTTGTTCCCCAGTTCTGAGCTACAGTAGACACCACTGGAGCTTCTGAAGCCTTCTAGAGTCCCGAGTTCCACAGCAACCACAGTGTGTGGGAAGAGAGCTTCCTGTAGCCTTCCCCCTTGTCCTTGAAGCCATTCCCATTCTGTATCCTGTAAGCACAGACCTTTCCAAAGCCCCCAATAAGAAAACGCAAGCTTGCATTCTTCAGGCTTCTTGTCTGAAGAGGTATTTTTCTCCACTGTCTTTTTCCCATCTTAACATTAAACATGGACTATGGCGATAGATTAACACAAAGGCTCTGACATCTCACATCCTTGGCACTGTTGCTGTCTGTTTTCGTTACCTTCTGGACCAGAAAGACTCGCTGCATTTCTCATGTTGTTGCTTCAAGCTGTTTTGCCATGTGTGTGTGTGTGTGTGTGTGTGTGTGTGTGTGTGTACCATATGTGTGCCTTATACACAATGCTGCCAGAAGAGGGCAGACATTGGAATCTCTGGGATTGGAGATATAGACATTTGTGGACCACCATAGGGGATACTGGGAACCAGGTCCTAGTCCTTTGGAAGAGTATCCAGTGCTTTTATTTGCCGAGCCATCTCCAGCCCCACATCTCCATTCTTACATTTGTTCTCTGACTTCCTTTCCTTTCTTTGGCTATCTCTGCTAGGACTATAATAGCTGAGTGTTTGCTAAGGAACATAAGTTAGAGATTATAAAAATATGTTGTTAAAACACATAGTGTAATGTGCCAGTGGTCTACCCAGCCTGAGGGGAATGGGTTGAGGTGGGACACAGTGCTGTATGAAAGCCAAAAGACTGATAACCTCTGACCTAACTTACTCTCTACTCTTACTTTATAACTCTCTGTGCTTGAATAACCACTGATCTCTGGTGGTTAACATATGCTATGTAGCAGAGGGAAGTTCAGTAGAGGATTTATTACTAGGGTTCCTTTCTCTTTTGCCCCAGAGCTTCACCTCTCACTGACCAACAGGGGAGGCTTTGGAGCTATTAATTCTGTGTGAACCAGGAAAAGAAAGTTAACCCTCACAGAAAGAAAACGTTTACACATGCAAATATGCTCACACAGACACATTCTTGTCAGGGCTGACCTCCTGTCTCATTCACTCCACAAGTATTTATGCATACTTACATATATAGATCTATACTTACATATATATATCTGGTGGATGGACCACAAGCCCTCATGATTAAGTTCCATTGAGCAAGCACCATTGCAGAAAAACATACTCATTCTGAATGAAAGACAACCTCCAACCGTTATTGCTCAGGGAGAGAAAAAGCTTCTATTTTTTATTGCTGAATCAAAGAAGCCTTGTGAATAAGAAAAAAGAGCATTTAATTTTGTTCTTGGTACTTATACTTTCTCAGGATACATGATCACTTGGTTTTCCAAGTATCTTTACATGCCAAAAGTTCTTATAAATTGAAAAAGAACTTTCACCAGCAATGTTTACATGAGTTTCCATTAAGACTAGTTATCTAGGTAAATATTTATTGACTGTCACTAGCTCCACAAATTCATCAAAAGTTTAAAACAATAATTTTATGTCATAAGCTAGCAGAGCTTTGTCAAGAGGCAAATCATATGCCTTGTGTCTCACTTGTGTTGAAGTTTTATATGGATAAATCCAGCCAATATTTCATCTTCTGTCCTTGTGCCCACAAGAAATTGTCTTCTCCCTGTTTACAACCTTTAGCTATCAAACAATCATTTCACCACCAGCCCAGAAAGAATTCTTTCCTAGTTCACAAATCTGTTTCAAGCCTGCTTTCTATCCTAATGCAATTATCCCAAGACGTGAATATTTACATACTATAGAGAGGACTCAAAATTACCTTTATAAATTTAGGAATTCTATAGAATCATTATTAGGACTTATGATATTATCAATTTGTCTGCATAGCATTGCTACGAGAGTACATATTCACTGATTTGCAGAAAGTCTGTCCAATAGGATGGGCTAGTGCCCAGGAATTATTATACTATTTTAATAATGACAGGAAAGGCATAACAGCTGCAAGAAGCAATCCTGAGCTGAAGTCTATTTGGGCCTTTCCTCTTAGAGCTCATTCATTACAGATGATAATGGGCCATCTCCAAAGGTCACTCAAATACCTTTAGCCTATTCTAGATGGCTCCTTACAGGAATAAACCCTGGAACACACGGGAACTGTGTTTTTTCATTTCATTTTTTCATTACATTTAATTCTAGACTTTCTGGTTTCAGGCTCAATAATTTTGTTATTTTCATTATATACAGAAAGAGAAATACTTTTTTAAGTTTTATTTTTATTTTATGTGTATGAATGTTTTGCCTGCATACAGGTCTGTGCACATATGTGCCCGATGCCTACAGAGGCCAGAAAGGGCATCAGATTCCCTGCAACCAGAATTACAGATGGTCAAGAGCTACTATGCATGTACTGAATGCCAAACCTTAGTCCTTTGAAAGATCATCCAGTTATCTTAACCACTGAGCCATCTATCCAATCCTGGAAAAAAAAATCTATCTTTCTAGGTTTCATCTGGACTCTTTGTAACAAATGGCAGATTAACATACAGAAGTGTATTGAATATACCTTTTATACACTCTAGATTGTTAAACAGGATAAGATTAAAAGAAGTGACTTGAACTTAAATCCTTTCTTCAGTGAAGACAAAGGGAGAATGATGTGAATGAGGCACATTTGAAATACTGACCAGGAGAAGGGGTTGATTGAAGAGCTGATTTCCTCCAAGGATGAAGGTCTCTTGGGACTTAGGGCCTGTTCTTGTAGGTGACATTGCTACAAATGTAAAGTTACTGTATAAACCAGTTTCCCTCACAAAAGGGTGTAATAGACTCTGTTTTCCACATTTGATCTCAAAATAATCCTTTTCCAATGTGGCCTTATTCCCCCCTCCTACCAATATCTTTGTAGCTTTTAGATTATTTTCTTCTTCTGATACAGTTTTGTTTGGTTTTATTTATTTGATTTTGTTTTTTGACATGCAGTCATCCTTGTCTGCATAGGAAGATTGAAGCCAGCTTAGACTACATAAGACCTTATCTCAAAAAACAAACAAGTAAAATAAAATAACCAACCAAACAAACAAAAACACTCATAGAGGCTGACAGACATAAAATGCCTTAAGTTTGAAGTTAATCTCTTTATAGCCTTTGACAATCTCGTTAGTGCAGCATTAATGGTTTTCTTTAATGTATAATGATAGTAAGTCTTGCTACATTTGAATTATGTGTATGTTAATTTGAATCTAATAGACATCTAAAACTACAGGAAATAAGTCATGTCCTTCCCTCTTTGGTTCTCTTTTTCCTTTCCACATGGGGCTGGAGAAAGCTCTTATCTTCTTCAGAGGAAGAAGAATGCCAAGGGATGTGCTTGAGCATGGCCAGAGACAACTCCAGCAGGGTTCCTCAGCCCATTCTCAGTTAAATATAAACCAGCGAACAGACCATTGTGATTACTTTCTGTAACTGTTTAACCACTGAAGCCAGAATCATTCCTCTGGGTGTTACACTGTAGCAGTTCTTAAACTAGCAGGTACTTCAACATTTTATTCCTAACTCCTATTAAAGGCATAAGAAAGACTTTCCTTGAAAGGGGCTTTAGTAGATGAGTGAGACAGCTCCCATCTGAATACTTAGAAACAGGGTTGGGTGGGTGGATGGAAAAGTCCTAGGAAGAAGCATGAAGGCTAAGGGGATTCTTGCTCAACCAACTCAATAGAATTCATTCGTAAATCATTTTATTGATGAATGATAGGTATGAAAAAACCTACATATTTAATGTGGATTCCCAGTGAGTTTAGAAATAAGTACATACCCGTGAAACCAGCATCAAAGCTATAACCATTGATAGTACGTATTGAAGTTTTCTCTTGCTTCTGTTTTTTATTTGTGTTTATATAAGTTATAATGAGAATCATCCTTCTAAATAGAAATTTAAATATAAGATATAGTATTGGTAGCTCTAGGCACTATACTACACAGATTCCTAGGCTTACTTATTTAGTATAATTTGAAATTTTTACCTTTTGGCCAACACTTCTCCATTTCCCCATCCTTTGAAGCCCTAGGCAATCACAACTCTCTGAGTATGTGTTATTTCAGTTCTACAAATGAGACAGCACAGTATTTCCCTTTCCATGGCTGGCTTCTTTCATTTACCACAATGCCCTCTGAGTCCATTCATGTTATTATAAATGACAAAGTTTTATTCTTTTGAGGGGCTGAACAGTAGACTATGTATATATACACACTACATTTATGTATGTGTATATGGGAGTGTGAGTTTATTCTTACGTGTGTACAGGCACACATGTATGTGGTTGTACATGTATACATGTGTTCCAGAGATTAACTTTGCATGGAATGTATATGTGTGTGTCTGAGCGTATGAATTTGCACTATGTGGGTGTAGAAGAGAGCACTGGATCTACTGGAGCTGGGGTTACAGGCAATTGTGAGCCACCACGTGGGCAATAGGAACAGAACTAAGGTGTTCTCTCTCTCTCTCTCTCTCTCTCTCTCTCTCTCTCTCTTTCTCTCTCTCTCTCTCTCTCTCTCTTTTGGTTTTTAGAGACAGGGTTTCTGTGTAGCCCTGGCTGTCCTGGAACTCACTCTGTAGACCAGGCTGGCCTCGAACCCAGAAATCCGCCTGCCTCTGCCTCCCAAGTGCTGGGATAAGGTGTTCTCTTAACCACTGAGCCATTTCTCCATCCCCATCTATACTGCTTTCCATAATGGTTATTCTAATTTACACACTCCCTCCAACAGCAAAACAATGTTTCCTTGTCTCCAAATTCTTGTCCACAGGTTAATCTTATGTTACTAATTCAACACTGTTCCTACGTGGTAACAGCACGCAACATGCCAAAACGCTGAGAGTCAGATGAGAAACTTGGCTGGTTATCAAGAGTGAACAAATGCCAGCAGTGGGCCATTTTCACTAAACCAACTTAGCAAGATTCTTGAGAAAGCTGAATAGCCTTACTCAGGTTCGATGAAGGATACAGACTTTGTCACGGGTATCATCAAATATAGCCAAGGGAGGAAAAGTTTTGGCTATAAAGACTTGTCTGGAGTTGTTGATCTCATTAACCTTCCATGGACAGGACCCCTCATATTTTACAGTATTATATTTCTTGGACCTCTCTAAGTGAGTTATGATAGAGTTTTGCTGTTAATGAGTTTACTTGGGTCTGGTCTCATACTTCTTCTCTATGAACACTCAGCCTGACAGAACAGCTTCTTCTGAAGTAACTTTATGGGTTTTTTGTTTGTTTTGTTTTGGTTTGGTTTGGTTTGCCCACACTTTCCCATTTAGCTCCTGAATAAACAACACAGAGACATCAGAATTTATTAACGACCTACAAGCCTAAACCGGGCAGATTCTAAGATGATTATAACTGGACTAGGCTCTTAATACCCAATAAATGCCCCGCTATTTGCCAACTGAATCTTGCTCTGTTGCATGTGATTCCTCAGGGTGACTTTCTCTCGATCACATGCTCATGGGCCATCCTCATAATCCATCCTGCCTCATGGTGACCTTCTTTTTCACCTCCTTCTCCTCATGGTCCCTACATGAGACCCCCTACTTGATCTGAAGTTCTGTCTTCCTTTCTCCTCTGCTCAGTCACAGGTTCTAGCTTTTTATTACCCAATCAGAGATGCCTGGGGAGCATTCCAGAGCTGCCTGGGGAGCATTCTTTACAGCCTATTGGCCAATACAATGACCATGTCCAGACTGCAGCCTGATTTGGGGCACAGAACTCAGCATCTGAATACACAGCACACAAGACTGACTGCTACAGGCTTCCCCTCTTGGACGTTGTAGTGGCTATTCCTGGTTGTCAACTTGACTATATCTGGAATGAACTACAATCTAGAATTGGAAGGCTCACCTATGATCCTAATCTGGAGGCTCAGAGATATAAGTTTCTGACCTGGACTTAGCATGGAGATCTTGAAGCATGGATTCCAGTTCAAGATCATCTGGGATTAAAGGTGTGGAGACATACACCTTTAATCCCAGATTATGGCTATGGATTCTAGTTCAAGATCATCTGGGATTAAAGGCATGGATGCACACACCTTTAATCTGGGCTACACCTTCTACTGGAGACATATATAAGGACATTGAAAGAAGGAAACGTTTATGCACCCATCCATCTCTTCTCTCAGCTTTCACATGCCACACTGTTGTCCTGGCTTCCAATTCTACTACATCTCGTGGCCATGGCTCTCAATCCTATCTTTTACTTCCTCTCTCAGTCCTACTTGCTGCTTGCTCCTGAGTCTAGGATTCTAGCACTTACCTCTTAGTTGTGTTCCCTCCCTTCTGATCCTCTCCCCTCTCCTCTTCTCCCTCCCCTCCCCTTTCTCTCTCTCTTCTTTCTTTCCTTCTCTTCTAGACAAGGTCTCCTGTTGCCCATGAACTCCCTGTGTAGCTGAGGATGACCCTGAACTTCTGATCTTCCTGGCTCTGTCTCCTGTGTGCCAGGATTGCCCATGTAACCACCAAGCCTGTTTCATCAGTTGTGTTTTCTTATTATCATCATTATTTTCTAATTTCGATTGATTCCTATTTTGCGTTGGTGTCTTTTTGTCCCACAAGGATATAGGTATAGTGAAAGTTAAGCTTCATTTCATACTTTATAGTAACAGAATCTCCCTGGGAGAAAGCAACCATGATTATCAGTTAATTGAGAGTCTCCCTAGAGATGGCCTCATCTTTGAATGTATAAATATTCATATCCATCTACATATTTCCTCATGCATAAATTACTTCACACCATGCCTTTCTACGGCTTACTCCATACCTGGCTCTCCCCTATGATATCTAGATTTAGAGAGCTCTACTTGAGCACACAGAGAACTGTTTGCTCTTGTTAATTGGATGACATTTCTTTATCTTTGACTCTTGAAAACGACTTGGGCCACTCTGGGACACCACCCCAGCCAAACATGCCCTTTTGGCTTCTTTTACTCAAGATTGCAATGAACTTAATATGAAAGGATTCCAATAGGCGGGGCCACTTGCTGATTTCCCACCCCACCTTCATAGGCTCCCACCACACCCGAGCTTTGTCTGACCTTCCTGCCCAGAGAAGAATAAAGCAGTGCTGCCCATGGAACATTCGTCCCTGCCACAAAACAGCTGAGCTAAAAAGGGAAATGGCTCTTTCTGGAAGGGCATCTGTGGACCTTCAGCAATGACATACTGATGCCTGGCCATGAGCCCAGAATCACAAAACCTTCTCAGCCATATCAGACAAATGGCATTTGCACCATTAGGGCAAGGCTCAGCAATATCAAGTCAGCGATACTTCCTGCTTTATATGCATGCTTTTCCTTTTGTGTAAACAAGGGATCACTTTACACCAGAAGCAATCAGGGCCCAGGACTACATAGTAGCTTTACTCTCCCACCTTTTGAGCTTGTTGTAGGAGCCCCAAACACTGGATCTCTTAGCAAATTATTACATTGTTACTTCCTAAAGAGTTAGACTTGGTCCCTGGTTCAACACACAGACACATAGACATACACATTCACACACATACACACATAGACAAACACACACGCACTCTCTCTCTCTCACTCTCTCTCTCCCTTCTTCCCTCCCCCCTCTCTCTCTCTCACACACACACACACACATCCCTCACTATGTAGTCCTGGCTGGTCTCACTATATAGACTCACTATATAGACTCACTGTATACACCACTCTTGCCTTGAGCCCTCAGATCTCCACTTGCCCTGGCCTCCCAAGTGCTGGGATTAAAGGTGCACCATCATTGCCAAGCTTCCCACCAAATATTTTTTGGATGCTTATCTTTTACATCATAGGTTAAGTTTTATGCCCTGACCCATAACCATGTACATGTAGGCTTAGCTTTTGTCTTCAGATTAGCACGCCCCTCCCCCATCCCTTCATAACCTTCTCTCTTTATATAACCTACAACTGGCTTTCTGACATTTTCTTGTGAATTTCTACTGGGAGGGAATCAGGAGGAAGGATAAAAAATTTTGTGTGACTTCCTCCTAGATCCTGTGCTAAGCAAAGCCTCTCACGCTCCCTGGCTTAACTCCATGAAGCTGAAAAGAAAGGAAACGAAGTACCACACGCAACTCTCCGTGGCAAACACTGTCCTGAACACCCAGTCTCCCTCTCATCAGTGGCGGTAAGCTTAGTATCTTGACACAGGGCTGCACAGAAGAAAGAACATATTCACCAGCTTCTGCACATTTAGATGTGGCTATGAACCAAAGTTTGGCAGAAGACACATGAAAGAAAATGTCCTGTGACCACATTAGATTTCCTGAAGAAACTTCTAGAATATGTTCGCCCCCCCTTTTTTTTTCTTCAGCATCTGATGTTGACCTATCCCTCAGAGGTGAAGATATGCAAGAAATGATGTTAAAGCTTGTTAAGCAGCAAGATAGACTTTATGCAGGACCACCATGATAGATATACAGAAAACAAGAACCAGAGGGTATTTATTACCAAGGGCCAGGGTGGAGCTCAGAGGATAGAAATTTAGCAGGAGAAAACATCAAAGGTGAGGGAGGTTTCAGGTAAACTGACCTAACAGGGTTCTTGCTCAAGCAAGGTGTGGACTGTAGACCTCACCTGGAGGCTGGGCCTGCTGGGGAGGCTGTTCAGGAGGTGGTCAGATAGGGAGGATAGAGGATTCTAGTCAAACCAACCTAGCAGGATTCTTGCTTATGCTGGACATCATAAAAATAAACACAAAACTTCCAGAATAAGGCTAGCTGCGATTAACTCCAGAGAAGCTTGAGTTGAGTTTGCCAAAGGGGGCGAGTTTTGTAAACCGCTATACCCTGGAGACTGTAGAGAGTTCAAGGTAACCTGGTGCCCCATCCTGACCTTAGGTTTGTACACCTTATTTTTCCACAGGGAAGAGGTTAATTCTGGCCAGATGTTTTTGAATTATATGTTTAAAAGCCATAATAACATTAATTCATAGATGTCGATTTAAACGTTGTCGATGAATTTACACAGTAAATTGTTTAGCTTGACACTTCAACCCTTTGACACTTGGAGCTGAAAACTGGGCGGGAGAAACAGGGAAGCTTGAAATGTTCTTTTGGGAGGTTGGATTCTTGGTGACAGCTTGGGTCTGTACATGCTGGTAGAGCTTTAGCCCCACCCCTGCTTGACCCGAGGGACAACTCTGTTTCTCTCCGTCTGGACAACTGCATGTGTCTACATCTTTTTTACAATCTCTATTAGAAGAACTGGCTGCTGGTCAGGGGTCTGGGGTGAAGATATGCACCACAATAGGGAAATTGCCAAGACAGACTTTATTCTGGACTGTGACAACAGGTGTGGGTAACAACAGGAAGAAATGAACATTAATAACCAATGTATCTCAGAGGATGGAAACTTATTGAAGAGATGAACATTAATAACCAATATGTCTCAGAGGGTGGAAACTTATTGAAACAAAAACATTAAGGGTGAGGGGGATTCTAGATAAACTGACCTAATAGAATTGGTAATGAAGTCAGCAAGGAAGAACACAGTGGTTCATGGGTCAGTGTTTAGATTGATCCTTGTCCCTAGCCCCAGCCCTGCTCAGCGTTTACATGAACATGTTTACCTAGCTAGCCTACCTAGGTGGAGGTGGTTTTCATAGACAATTTTACATTGTAGCCATGTATTTTCTTACATATGTGGTAGCAGTTATCAATCCCAGAACATGAGCACGCTAAATAAGCTACTACTGAGCTATAATAGATTCTGACCTAGCTCTTGAAAAATTTGAGGAGTCTCTCTAGTGACTCAGTGATGCAGTGGTCTCCCTCCCTCTGTCCTGTTTGAAGCCATAGGAGTCATTTGCAAGGGTTCACTGTGGCCAGTGGTCATGATATGTTCATTCTGATTTAAGAGGGCACTTCTCAGTCTATCCCCCATTTCATGGTGAAGCTGAGGCCAGCTCATGTATCCATGCACTCTGTGTGCTAACTTGGAATGTGTGTCTCTGTAGCAGTCTTCTCTAAATGTTCTTAGTTCCTGTAGGATTATCCACCATCTCTTTGTTACCTGATGCATTACTGACTCACCTGCATGGGGAAGAATGAGTAGAAGATGGTAGGGTTCATAGGAGCCTGCTGTGTTTTCAAGGACAGAGGTGGTGCTGAGTTGTCCAGGGAGAGCTGACGAGCCAATAGATGGGTGTTTCCTGAAGCCTTGATGGAGTTTTCCACCTGGAAGGACAGTCAGGGGACATGGCAGCTATCGAAAGTGGAAGAAGACAGAGTGCACGATGACCTCCATGCCTCCCCATCTCTATAAGACTCAGAAGACTGCAGCCTTCACCCTGCAGAGCCAGACACCATCTTATAGCAAGAAGCAGGAAGCAGCGGCAGCCGTGGACTACAGCCCTTTAAAAAGAAATGCAAGATTTCTTGTAAGGTATTACTTAAATGGCCACCTATAAAGATTTAGTAAATGAATGATAATTTTCATAACGTTTCTTAAACCATCAAGCAAGCAAACGCAAACAGCAGTGGAGACTCAGGTGGAAAATCCAGATTGACTATCAAAGTAGGGAAATTCTACTTTGGGCTGGAGAGATGGCTCAGCAGATAAGAGCACTGACTGCTCTTCCAAAGGTCCTGAGTTCAAATCCCAGCAGCCACATATCTCATTACAACCATCTGTAATGAGATATGACACCCTCTTCTGGTGTGTCTGAAGACAGCTACCGTACTTACATAGAACAAATAAATCTTAAAAAAAATAAATCTTAAAAAAAGGAAGTTCTATTTCTCTGTCATTATGGGCTGAGTTGTCCTCTAAGCATTATATTGTTGTCTTAATGTCTCGTAGCTCAGAATGTGATTTTCTTTGGTGATGGAAGAGGTAACAGAATTAAAATGAGGTCTTTAGCCCAGCTCAATCCCTCACAAGTGGTGCCCTTATTAAAAAAAAAAAGATTAGAACAGTGACATAAAGGATACCCCATAAGGCATCTACAAGCTAAGAAGAGAAGCTTCAGAATGATTCCAACCTTCTTGACATTAACACAAAATATGCATGTCAGAGGGCAATTATGTGAAGTCAGGATCCTCCTTCTACTTATCCATAGGGTCCAAGGATTGAACCTGAGTGACTGGGCGTGTATAGCAAGTGCCTTCTCCTGCTGAGCCACCTTGCCAGCCTCTGGCAGGCATCTGAAGGTCAGGCTCCGAGCCTCCAGAAGCATCTCTGTTTAAACCATTCTGCCTGAGGTGCTTGCCTATGGAAACCCTAGCAAATAAATATATCTGCCTATCTAAATAAGAGGGTAAACAAGCTTCTGTTTTACATTTTGCATCTTTTACATCAATGGGAGCTTGTTAAGATACGGTACAATGAGCACTTCCTGTGTGACAGTTCCAAAGGCTTATGTATGCTTGCTCGTTGAAAGTCATTGAGGAACTTCACTTAGTCCTTCTCTGAAAGTATGAAAACTGGGGCATAAAGCAATAAAGTAGCTTGCCCAAAGCTTCCCAAAGCTCTAGGGACAAGTGGCAGAGAGAATCATGAGCTAGATGCTCAGCTTAAGGGTTATACCCCCCCCTTCACTTTTCATACAAAGAGGCTTTCTTTTCTCCTTCTTGTTTTTCTTCTTCTTCTTCTTCTTCTTCTTCTTCTTCTTCTTCTTCTTCTTCTTCTTCTTCTTCTTCTTCTTCTTCTCCTCCTCCTCCTCCTCCTCCTCCTCCTCCTCCTCCTCCTCCTCCTCCTCCTCCTTCTCATTCTCCTCCTCCTCCCTCTCTCACAGGTCTCTGTCTTTTCCTTCTGGTATTCCTCCTTCCCTCCCTCCCTCTCCCTCCCTTCCTCCCTTCTTCTCCCTACCCGTTCTCTCTCATAACACTATATCTTGCTATATAACCCAGACTAGTCTTGTCCTCATGATCCTCCTGCCTGCCCCAGCCTCCTGAATGCTAGGATTACAGGCATATGCCACCATACCCAGTTTCTCTGTTGGAACTCATCTACTGACTGTATCTGCTACCAGAGTCCCCATGGAAAACCATGTTTTATCACAGGTGGAAAAACTGAAGCTGCCCCGAAGTCTGTGCCGCTTTAGCGAGTAGCTTTCTGTCCCTTCTTAGTAACAGTGGGTGACTAGTAGGAAGGAGCAAAGGCAGTTTCCTGTTCTTTCTCCTTGCTGGGAGACCTTGGTCATTGTGTCTCTAAGCATTGGAGGTGGGGCACTTCTTTAGCTTTTGAAGACACTTCTGTTTTGTTTGTAGGTGTAAATACTTCTTGAGCTTGGCCTGAAAGGACTTTTAAAACCTAGGAAAGAAGAGAAACAAGCTATCTGCAGTGTCTGGTAGGTTTAGGGTGGCTCCACTGAGGGCTTTGGTAGCATGCCAAGGAAGGTATCACTGGCAGCTCACTAGAGCAGACTGAACAGTGGTCCCACTTGCCTAAACTCTTAGGAGAACTTCTTGGAATCCTTACCTCATTAAGTTCCCATCCTCATGAGCGTCCCGCCATCCCCCACTGAGGAATTAATATCTAAGTACTCAAAGAATTTGGCAAGCTTTAGGATCTAATTAAATAGGCCTTCCCTCCCCGTTATTTTCTGTCTTCTACTGTTTGTTCCTATTTGAAGGATCTTTTTCAAATCTTCCCCTCATTTCTTCTACTGAGTTTTCATATCTTTCATTTCCAAGGGCTCTCTTGCCCTTTAAGAGTCTGCCTTTCTTTTTTTTTTTTATTATTTACTTATTTTTATTTATATGAGCATGCTGTAAATGTCTTCAGACACACCAGAAGAGTGTGCTTTGGATCCCATTACAGATGGTTGTGAGCCACCATGTGGTTGTTGGAAATTGAACTCAGTACCTCTGGAAGAGCAGTCAGTGTGCTCTTAACCGCTGAGCCATCTCTCCAGCCCAAGAGTCTGCCTTTCTTAAAAAAAAAAAAAAAAAAAAAAGCAAAACATTAGTTCTTGTGTGTGCAGCACAGTTCTCTTTCTTCCTTCTCTGAACATGGTTTTTGGTTGTTTCTCGGGGAGAGCGGTGGTGGGAGCCATTTTCTCCCAGAAGTTTCTGGTTCCTCTCAGGAATCTGTGTGTGGGTCTGTCTCTTCAATGTTCTATGCACTTCCTTAGAGTAAAGGAAAACTAGAAATGTCAACAAAACATTGTTGAGTGCTATATCTCTATAAATGTGAATTTACCTTCTTTTCAAATGAACATAGAAATTCATGAAGCTTAACCAAATAATAGGCCATTAAAGAAACTTGCTAACTTTCAAAGGTTAAAATATAGAGATAACATTGCCTAACTATAAGGCAATAAAATCAGATTAATTACAAGCTTTTAATATCTAAACATTTGGATTTTTTTTAAATTTAAAAAGTATTCAGGGGCAGGGTAGATGACTCAGTGGTTAAGAGTACTGGTTGTACTTCCAGAGGTCCTGAGTTCAATCCCCAGCAACCATAGGATAGCTCAAAACCATCTGCAATAGGATTTAATACACTCTTTTCATCTGTCTGAAGAGAATAACTTGTGTACTCACATTAAATAAATAAATAAATCTTTTAAAAAATACAAATATGCAAAATGGAAATGTGGCATAAAAATAGAAAAAAGGAACAAGAAAAGTAGTTTAAATAAATATGTAAAATAGAAATGTGGCATAAAAGTAGAAAAAAGGAACAAGAAAAGTAATTTAAATAATTCTATGTTAATAAATATGAACATGTGAAAGAAATAGGTATTTTAAGAAATGTACGAGTTACTACAATTGATACAACAGTATAGACAAAGTTTAAATACATTTCTGCCGAAGAAAAAAATTAAATAATTTTCCTCCACAAAAGCAAAAAAATCAACCAAACCAAACCAAAAAACTCCAAGAAACATGTTTGTTGGGCCTGGTGGTGCACTTGGGAGGCAGAGGCATATCTCTGTAAATTAGAGTACAGACTCGGCTATGTGGTTAGGTTCATGACAGACAGGGCTACATAGAGATACAGCATCTTTTTGAAAAAGGAAAGAACATATTAAAATCTAATGGCCTTCCACCAGGAGCAAACAGAGACATGATGGACAAGAACTACACCATTAAACATAAAACTAAACAGATAAAAAGTATATAGTAATTAAATCATTAAAGAAGATTTGAAACAATTTTCAGAAAGGCATACCACATTATGAATGGAAAGATTCAATCTCATAAAGATGAAGTTTTACATGAGGAAATGTATATCTAGTTTATAAATGCCAAACCATTCTTTAAAATGTAAATAATGGCCGGGCAGTGGTGACACACGCCTTTAATCCCAGCACTTGGGAGGCAGAGGCAGTTGGATTTCTGAGTTCAAGGCCAGCCTGGTCTACAGAGTGAGTTCCAGGACAGCCAGAGCTACACAGAGAAACCCTGTCTCTAAAAAACAAAACAAAACAACAACAAAAAATAAATAAATAAAAAAACAAACAACCCCCCCCCAAAAAAAACCCATCCAAAAATGTAAATAACACATGATTTTCTTCTTGAAACTAGAAAAACTTATTACAAAATTTATTTGGATGAACATATAAGCAAGAATAGTCAGAAAAAGCCAGTCATGTTGGTACACACCTTTAATCCTATACTCAAGAAGCAGAGGCAGTGGGATCTCTGTGAGTTTAGCCAGTCTGGTCTATCTACATAGCGATTCTGAAGTCAATCAGGGCTACATAGGATTTCCATTGCTGTGAAGAGACACCATGACGAAGGTAACTCTTATAAAAGACAACATTTAATTGGGGCTGGCTTACAGTTTCTGAGGTGCAATCAATTATCATCATTGAAGGAAGCATGGCAGTGTCCAGACAGGCATGGTACAGGAGGAGCTGAGAGTTCTGCATCTTCATCTGAAGGCCTCTAGCGAAAACCTACTTCTAAGGAGCTAGGAGGCGGGTATTAAAGCCCACACCCGCCATGCCACACTTCCTCCAACAAGGCCACACCTACTCCAACAAGGCCACACCTCCTATTAGTGCCACTCCCTGGGCGAAATATGTTCAAATCATTTTTTTTTAAAAAAAAAGTAAGAAGCCGGGCGGCGGTGGTGGCGCACGCCTGTAATCCCAGCACTCTGGGAGGCAGAGGCAGGCAGATTTGTGAGTTTGAGGCCAGCCTGGTCTACAGAGTGAGTTCCAGGACAGCCAGGGCTATACAGAGAAACCCTGACTCAAAAAAACCAAAAAAAAAAAAAAAAAAAAAAAAGGTAAGAGAAATCCCTGGGAGAGGAAGCAGTAAGAAGCGAAGGAGCTGCTGTACAGTTCTATGTTCTTCTGCCTATATTCTTCTGCATGTAAAATCGTTTGGCAATTTATGTTCAGAGAAATCAGTGGAACAGAATTAGAACATCCAGGTACAACTCAGCTGTCTTTGGAGACAGTATCTCAGTTACAGATGGGATGATAGGCCTTGTAATCTCTTGTGGCTACCACTGCTGTAATCGCTGTCATCAGAAATGAGGGGTTTTCTGCTGTAGAGCGTTGTGGGCGAAACTGGACAGTAGGTAGTCTTGTGTTTGGTTTCCTTCGAGTATATCCTTAAAAACACCGATTCAGTATTATTTTACTAATACACCTCAGGTTGTTCACTCATTTACCCTATGCTAAGGTTTGAATCCTAGGTGTCCCTCGCAAGCTCTTATGCTAAATAAAGGCTTGGTTGCTGTTTGTGATTCTGTCTGTGGGTCTGTGCTCTCCAGGTGGTTGCTCCCTTGTAGGCTCTGAAGGTAGCCAAGAATGCTCCCCTCCGCAGGCTCTGCCAGGTGGGTGGTGATATCCCCCCCCCCACACACCAGGGGCAAGTGACCATGAACGGAAACTAAATAGGTGAGTCAAAAACATTTATTTATTTATTATTTATTTATTTTATTAAGTCCATTTTCTTAGGCAGTCACACAGCAACTATTCATGAATCCAACATTATTTCTACTTTGGGTCAGTATAAACATTCCTGTCTAAGTCGTTTTGTGGGTATATGTTTTCATTTCTCTTGATTAAATATCTAAAAATGGAGTTATGGGGTCAGAGGCAGAGGTCTGTTTAACTTAATCAGAAACTGTCCCAACGCATTACAATCCTTAATCGTCCGTCCCTACCTGTCATCGCTAATATGGGACACTTCCGATTCTCGAAAGTCTTCATGCATTTCGTACTGTCAGTTTCTCTAAATTCTTGGTCAGCTGGGCCGGAGTGACGGCTCAGCAGTAAAGAGCTCTGGCTGCTCTTACAGAGCCCCTGGGTTTTCTTCCCTGCATCAACATGGCCGCTCCTAGACACCTATAACTCTGGTTCCAGGGGATCTGTGCCTGCTCTCGTCTCTGTAGAAACGAGGTATGCTTGTGGTGCCTGGACATTTGCAGACGAAATACACACGCACACTCAAAAATGCTTAATCATCATTGTTCTAGGTAATTTTCTAGACTGGGTAGTTTATAGAGAAAATAAATTATTTAATTCCCACTCTTCAGAAGGTCGAGAAGTCCTAGATCAAAAGACTGTGTCTGGAGAGGTTTCCCCTCGTCCCAGTATGTTTTACATCCCACTGTGATGGAGAGCAAACAAGCATGTGTGATGATGCAAGGAGAGGAAGAACTCAGGCTGAACCGATGCAGAACCAGAGACCTGCTCCTGGGATGTTGGTAATGAATCCAAGGGGGTGGGATCCTCATAGCCTGCTCCCCTCTTGGGAGCCCCATCTCTGACTGTTGTTACACTGCAGTGACAGTTCAGCTTGAGCTGGGGATGTGGTGGTCATCCCAGCACTTGGGAGACCTAGTCAGATGACTGCGGGTTCCAGGTCAGGTCCATTTGCATATTAGAAAGGCCACTAGAGCCACAGCCGCCACTGTAGTGAACGTGAAGCAAAACATCATTGGACTTTGATTTATAGTTCTCCATACTAATGGCTTTACTCACCCTTTCATGTGCTCATTTATAATCTTTTGTGGAGTGTCTATTCATGACTGTTATTCATTTGAAAATTCAGGATATTTGTCTTCATTATTAATTGGAAGGCCTTCCTTAACTATTATTAGAAGTTATTCTTTGGATTCACAGTTTTCTTGGGGGTGGTTTCCTTGGTAACAAGGTAATTTACCTTCAAATATTCAATGGGGTGTGTTCCCAGCAAGTTTAAATGCCTGGGGTCAATCTTCAGCATCCCACTTAATCTCTTATGCACACACACACACACACACACACACACACTGACAGGTACTAAAATACTTCCAAGTGAAACCAGATGAAAGTATTAAACAGTAAGTATCTGTATTATGTAAGGTTTTTGAATAACAGTCTCAGTTTATTTTAAAACCATTGTATTTGCTGTTATTTTGTGTGTCTGTGATGAGGACATGTGGAGGGCAGAGGAGGAGTTTGTGGGATCTGCTCTCCCCTTCCACCTTTCCATGGGCTCTGGGAACTGAACACACATTGATAGCAAACACTCCACCTACTGCCATTATCTTGACAGCCCTTCAGTTTCTCTGAGAATTTGGTTTTACATCCCAGACCTCATTCACATTTGCTAATCTGAGGGAGAACATTTCTTTTGCAGGAGCTGATGTGTAATGGTGGAGGTAGTGATACAGAAAATTTTCTCATGAGTAATATTTATGCCTCTGTTTATAACTCACATTGTGTGTGTGTGTGTGTGTGTGTGTGTGTGTGTGCTGAGACAGAGTTCCATGTAACATATGAACTCACTTTTTAGAAGAGAATGCCTTGAACTTCTAATCTTTTTGCTACAATTTCCAAAGTTCTGGACTTAAAAAAAAAGCTGTCATTTTAACTTAACCCTTTATTAATGAACACTAATAATTAACAAGTTGATTCTTTTTATGTGGTATTTAATAGCTTGAATTAGTTTAAACTTTTGTTTCCTATCCTCACTCACCTGCTACTGGGGACTAAACCTAGGGCTCCCTATCAAGGAATCGGTAGGTTAACCAGACTGACTGAGTGGAATAGGTTTTGACCTCATTATCCTGTCTCAGCCTTCCAAGTAGCTAAGATTATTGGCCTGTACCACTAGGCCTTGTTCAAGTTCAACTTAGATGCTCTTCTAGGTCACCTTAGAGTATAACATATATTGCTGCTTTTCAAGCTTCTGTGGAAAACAGGATGACATTTCATCAAAAACAAACAAACAAACAAAAACAAAAACCCACTGATTATCCTGTGATCCAGCAAAAGAACAATCTTGAGATGTTTCTTCTACTCCAATATCTTGGTAGCATTTTCATGATAGTCCCAAGCAGGTGTGTACTGATGGGTAGACAGGTAAACAAAACATGCCTTACACATATGGTTGAAGCTTACTCAGCCTTAATGTATAAATTTCTACACATACCACAACATGGATGAACCTTGAGGATACTGTGATAAGGCAGTAACAAAAAGAGAAACACTATATGGTTCTATTTACAAAGTTACTGGCATGGCTAAACTAATAATATGTTGCCAGGCTGGGAAGAAATGGAGAGTTATTTAATGGGCGTAAAGTTTTAGTTTTTACAAGATGAAAACAGGTCTGCAGACAGATGGTAGTTAATAGTGCATGCATTTAATACCACTGAGATACACAATAAAAAAAAATAGCACAGAAAGTAAAACAGCCTGCTGCATATCAAGTCCATGGTCATGTTGACTGAGTCTCCCTTCCCCAGGGAGAAAAACAGCACAAGTGTGACCCCACCCTGAGAGCTCTTTCCATTTAGAAACCAGAGTCTTCTGAGCCTTTGTGAAGGGTTACAGCAATCAGGGGAGGGAGACTAGGAGAAAGAATGTGGGCGTCATCTAGAATAAGGCAGACACGTTAAATCAACAGGGCATGACACTGCTGCAAAATAATGGGGAAAATTGAAAAAAGTCTTTTTTGTTGTTGTTGTTGGTGGTTTTGGTTTTTTTGTTGTTGTTGTTTTTTTTCAAGACAGGGTTTCTCTGTATAGCCCTGGCTGTCCCGGAACTCACTCTGTAGACCAGGCTGGCCTTGAACTCAGAAATCTGCCTGCCTCTGCTTCCCAAGTGCTGGGATTAAAGACGTGCGCCACCACTGCCTGGCTGAAAACAAGGTTTTTAATAATCAATGTATCAATTTTTATATGTTGGTAACATTCATCTTCAAAACAAAAATTCATAGTGTAAGCCAAACAAAATGTACCTGTTGCCTGCTATGGTACGTCTCCTTGTCTTCTTGGACCAGAGCCAGGCTTCTTAAAGGATGAAACAACACACACACACACACACACACACACACACACACACACTTCTGCTTCCTTTTATCATCTTCATGGGTGAGAAGCAGGGTTTCTACAGCGTCAATGAAAACCCACATCTTGAGTGCAGGGCCCTTTAAAGCTGGGCATGCTTATTAATATTGCAAGGGTATAGACGTCATCCATGTGTCCCTAAGGCAGAGATCTGGACCAAGAAAGACAGTATTCTGTGACCATGGGGTAGGCTCTAGACGTCATCCATGTGTCGCTAAGGCAAAGGTCTGGACTAAGAAAGACAGTCTTCTGTGTCCGTTGGGCTAAACGTTCCCATCATGCTGCATTTGAGGGAGAACTTCTGCTTTTTCCAGCAGATCAACCCCACTGACGTCTCATCTTGTTCATGACCTAACCCCATACATCTGAGACATCACTTGGCATGCAGCTGGGGTTTGGCAAACACTGTGGGAAGAGGATTATTTCTTTAGACCCTGTAATGTTGTATTTAGGATCGCACACAGAACCAATTCTTAATGGAGTCTTACTGACTGTTTCCCTGTGCTGTTTGCCTTGGAACCATAAAATCTCTCTGCAAAGTTCTTCTCTGGCCTGGGGTATGGAACAGCTGTATGGGGCTTTCTTTCATAGCATGAGTGAGTGCCTGAGTTCAGGCCTCAGCATCAGAAGCAAAGAGGAATTGGGTTACAAGTGGAATCAATGCTACTAACTAAGCAACCCAGTTCATTCTGTATTATCCAACTGTATACAACATAGTCCAAGGTTTGTGGGGTTTTTTTTGTTTTTGTTTTTGTTTTTTGTTTGTTTTTTTGTTTTTTTCAAGACAGGGTTTCTCTGTGTAGCCCTGGCTGTCCTGGAACTCACTCTGTAGACCAGGCTGGCTTCCAACTTAGAAATCTGCTGGTCTCTGCCTCCCAAGTGCTGGGATTAAAGGCATGTACCACCACCGCCTGGCCCCAGGGTCTTTAAAATGAAAGACAGAGAACAGAGTTGTTTCTCTCCTTTATCTGGGAATTTCCTAGATAAAGCTCAGGTTGCCAGGCGTGGTGGTAAGTAAGTTTATCTGCTGAGGGGGCCCAACCATTATTGTTCATTTCAGTGTTTTTTTTTTTTTTTTTTTTCTAGAGACAAGGTTTCTCTGTGTAGCTCTGGCTGTCCTGGAACTCACTCTGTAGACCAGGCTGGCCTCAAACTCAGAAATCCGCCTGCCTCTGCTTCCAAGTGCTGGGATTACAGGCGTGCGCCACCACGCCCGGCTTTCATTTCAGTTAACAAGTAGTTCCAAGCGACAATCCTACCAGATCACTGGGCTCTCCATCTCTGTGCTCTGACACTACTCTGTGCACTGAAAAAAAAAAATCATGAAGGAGATTGGTCAAGGCATGTGCATTCCTATCATAGCAACTTGTACCATCTGCCTCTGCCTTTTCAGTATCAGTTTTTCTCCTCAGCTCACGGGCTGGGGTCAGACCCCGGCTCTCTCAGCTGTTCTTCAGTGATCAAAGGTTGGCACAGTTGTGATATTTGTCCACATGACATGTGACACTTAGACCTTTAGACCTCTGTATCTTGACAACCCTTCAGGAGTTGATGGAGAGTTTCCCCGTCAGGTACGGCTGGTTGGAGAGGTATTTTACTGTGGCTCTCCAGATTTGATCCCTAGAGCAGCCTTGCAGTTCTCTGGGGAACTTGTCAGAAATGTAAATTCCTGTGCCCCACCCCAGGCCTACCTAATTCAGAAATTCCAGGGCTGGTGGCCAGCAATCTGTGTCATATTGATTCCTCCTCCTGGATTCTGAGCCATGCTAAACATTGTGAATCAAATGTCCAGCTTGCTCTGCTTTCTAACCTTACCCTCCAGCATACACATCTCGTCCAGTGTCGGACTTTTCAAATATAACCTAATTGTTTTCTATACATAAGTCTAAGATGGTGTTTAAATATATAATTTTAGATTTGTCTATTCAGCCTCCCAAAGAACGGTGAACATTGCTTATCTTCCCTTTCAACCCAGCTTTCATGAACATCTAACAATCCTACCATACAGCCTCCAGCCAATTTTAAGTCTATAACGACAACTGCCCCTTTGTCTAACTTCCACAAACCAAGCCAGTATTCTCTCTGATCTAAATAACCCATGTTCAGTTACCAAACATCTAGAGAGGTATCTGTGGTTTAGAATCCTGACGGTATCTACACAAGCCAATCTCAAGATATTCCTGCATCTCTCTTTTCCTTTTCCACACACATTCCAATAATAGCTTTGGTCTGGATGTTCCCTTCACTCCCAGCCAAACCCAGTGTCTTTCCATATGCCCCTGCAGGACATGGCACACCCATCTTTCAGGAAATGTAAGTGTTCTTTCAGAACACTGATCTCACCATGTCGTCACAGCCATCTCGGAAATTAAAATCCTGTGGGCATACATCGAAAGACGTGCCTAATAGAAATAGAAGGTGACAATCAAGGAAGTGAGAAAATTGGGACAAAGACAAAAAACAGGAACACGGAAAATTAGATGAAACCTGACAACTTCATGTGCATCAAGCGCTCTGTAAGGCAGAAGAAAGGGAAGTGGTGACCTAGCACGTCAAACTGCCAAAGAAAACACAAACTTACCTCAAATATCCAGGGAGTCACAAGACGACAGCCAAGTGGTTCAGGGAGGCAAAGCTCTTCCTGGTTTGGGGAACCGAAAGATGGCCCTACCCCCACCTCCCCAGATCCTTTATGGAACCTATTGGAATGGTTGCATCTTGCTTAGCTTCCAAGGATGAGCCATGGAGATCCACTTCTTTCCTGTCTCTCAATTTAGATTGTAGTGTAAAGTCCAAAGCATATTTAGCAACCTCATCTCATGGGTGTTGTGCTTGATGAGTCTGTATTTCAGAGGTCTGGGGCTGGTGTTTGCTCTCTCAGTGATTTACTAAATCTAAAGAGAAATGTACTGCACGTAGCCCTAGTCTTTTCCAACATTTTAAGCATACACATTATCACCCACGAAATTAAGTCTCCGTATCATTATTGTATTGGCCAGTTAAAGAGACATGCAATAATGAAACAGGTAAAAAGGCCTGTTTTATTCAATATGGCCACACAGGGAATTGGAGGAAGCAAGAGGGCCCAGTTAATACCAAATCCATCGTCAGGAGTACTGACAAGAGGTTTAAGTTAAATAGCTAGAGACAGTCGTAAACTGAGTACTCCTGGTTAAGGTGTGATAGTGCTGACCTAATACTGTTTCAGCTCACTCAAGCCTATCTTGCAAAGTGGTCTGAGAAGTTGTCAGAGCTTCGGATCCTGGAAGGCAAGCTCCTTCTCTGTATAGTGCTAGGCCTTCAGTGTTGTTTCCATTTCTCCAGGATGAAATACCTAAATTTTAAAAAAATTATTTGGAATATAAAGTTTCAACAGGCTGATGGCCTAAGTGAGGGGCTCAAGTGTTTCCTCCCCTACCATAGTCGTTCTGTTAGTGGTCTGGAGGAGAGGTGGTGACTTTCCAAGTTCTCTTTCAATATTATTAATTTCAGTTGAGCTGTTGGAGCTAGTGATGAGAACTGGCAATCTAGGGTCAGATAAATGATCACCTTCAATGCTTTCAATAGAGAGCCAGATACTTTAGGCTTACATGGGGACTCTCAACGACTTGTCCGACCATCTAGTCAGGAGGGAGAGGTGGCATATGGAATGGGATTGATATCCACATCCTCATAAGATCGCTTCAGTTCTCAGCTCTCAGTGTTTTATCACAATCTCCGCTCAGATTCACTATGCGTGGCTGAGGCATAGCCACAGACAGGCCAAAACAAAATATAGAGTGGGAAGTCATGCTTGCTCCAGTGTTCAGATCACTCCTGTTAGTCTGGAGCGGGAGCTGGCAGGTTTGGTCGTGGTCAAGCTGCACATTTGAATCCAGAGGTTCGTTTCGAGATGGTCAGCAAAGAGACTGGCGTGAAAGTCTCATGCCAAGAAAAGACCTGAGTCAGGGGGCAAAGAGGCAAGGTCAGTGGATCAGGGCGGAGCCTGGGAACGGCTGGTGCGAGGGTGGGGCGGGTCCGGAGGCGGGTCCTGGCCCGGGGAGACTCGCGCCTGCGCAAGGACCGTCCGGGAGGCGGGGCCGCGCACGCGTAGTGCGCGGGCCCTGGAGGGCGGAGTCCAGGAGGTGCCGGCCAAGGGAGGGGGCGCGGCGTTGGTGAAGTCCGGCGCTCCCGCAGGCCGTGGAGGCGATGCTGGCTGCTGCGGGGCAGGCGGCTGGACGGACCGGGATGTGACGGGACTGCCCCTCGCCTCTCTCCCATCCTCGGGCGGGCAGGTCGCTGGGCGACCCGCAGCCGGGCCGCGGCCGAGGAGGCAGCGCGACCTCCGCACGGTGAGAGCCCGGGGGTCAGGGCCAGGGTCTCGGGGCGCCCGAGGCTGCCTGGCCCCGGGGAGCTGCGCGGGCGCACGGAGGGCCCGGTGTCCTTGGCTGTCAGCGCTCTGGGACGACCCTCAGAGCCCCCGCCCCCTCTCCCGAGCCGCCTGCGGTGCAGCGGGCAGGCCGGATGCCCCTGCTCGGTGGTGCTGTGACGGGAAGGGGCCGCCGGACGCCCCGGCAGCAGCCTTCCTGCACCGGGAAATCAGGGCGAGGCTGAGATGCCCTGGGATTTCAAAGCCTGGATGCTCGCGTTGGTAAGGGAAAGTACCTGAGAGCCCGGAATGAGTGGGATTTTTTTTTTTTTTTAAATCATTGAGTCAAAACAAAGACACGCCCTAAAACACATCTTGAGAACTTTGGTGGATTACATGGTATCTGTAGGTTCAGGTGTTTTTTCCCCCCCTCCTCTCCCTCTTTTGGACACCTATTTTTTTATACAGTTTTAAAATGTACCTACTTTCTTGACAAAGTGAAGGGTGGGGGAAATCCATTTGAGGTGGTCGTTGGTGATTAAGCCTGATTTTTGAATTTAAATAATTGCAAATTCATCTTTGCTGGCTACCTAGCCAATTAGGTTTGCTGATCTATAAAATAGGCCTCAGTAATGGAAATTACTAGTGCACAGACTCTTTGCTGTCCAAGATTGGAATGCCCTGTTTCACTTAAGGAGAGAGAAACCAGGTGCGGTGGTTCACAGCTTTATCCTGGCATTCAGGAAGCAGAGGCAGGTGGATTTCTGTGAATTCCAGGCTAACCTAGTCTACATAGCAAGATCCAGAATAACAAAAAACGACTTAGACCCTGTCTCAAAAAAAAAACCAAGGGTGGGGAGGATGGTTAGGAATGAGCATTTACTTTATTTTTTTCAGAGTAGCCATTTGAAAAGGCATTTTTTAAAATCAAGAACATTAAGTATTAGTGGGATTTATGTATTTAGACAGTTGATTAAAGTATCATCATTTAGATTAAAAACTTTAATCAAATTTAATGCGAAGGATGAGTACAAAGTATGTGTATAGTAATGTATAATCTATAATTGGTACGGATGTAAACATAGATGAATGGTTGCATGGATGAAGTCAGTCTTCTTTCCAGACTTTATTAATGCTTGTCTCTCTTAATTTGTTAGAGCGCCTTGCTCTTCGCTTTATGGTGGTTTTCTTCCTGGTTCTCAACACTGACCTCAATCTCTAGGTTAAAAATACGTACAACCCTTCACCTGTAATTTGCCCTGTTTCTTTAATATGCCTTAACAAGAAAGCCAGAAGCCGTCCTGAGAGCAGGAACTTTTTTATTCTATCTTCCCTCAGGTAGAATTTTTTTGCTTGTTGCCATATTGATTTTACAGTGTGGGGGAAGAAGAGAATTTTAATTTCATGGTTAGAGTTCCTTCAGTCTTTCCCAATTTATGGTGTTTGTCTGCAGTCTCATTTCCTCCACAGTTACACATGTCCTCCCTGTGGGACTGTTTGCAGTTCACAGAAGATGGCATCTTCCTTTGTTTCCTGGGTCCAGAATTGTCTTCCTAGTAAACATCCTCTGTCCCCACTAGAGTACTGAGCTTGAGTCTTGTCTGCGCATCTCATCTCTTGTTTTTACTGATCCAGTAGCGCCACGCCACGCTGCACTGAGCACCGCATCAATTAGGAGTTAATGATTTGCTTATCTATGTAGGCTTCTGAGTTTCTTTTTAAGTTTGCTGCTACAGCACATACTGCTAAAATCTATTTACTAAATGCATTTGTAGGAGCGGGTCCAGGCTTGAATGCAGATTTAGGATAAGCTAAATATGTTTGGACCGTCTTTCAGTACCAGAAAATTTGGGGAAAGAAATCAGTATTTTAAAAAATGATTTTTAGAAAAATTATATGTATTGGTGTTGTACCTGCTTTTGTGTCTGAGTGTGGGTGGCAGATCGCCGGGAACCGGAGTTACTGACAGTTGTAAGATGACGAGTGGTTGCTGGGAATTGAGCTGGGGGCCTTTGGCAGAGCAGCCAGTGCCATTAACTGTTGAGCCATCTCTCCAGCCCCAACATTAGTACCTTTATTTGTTTAAGGGTGAAATAAAAACTGATACTGGTTCAGAATGACGTCCTGGTTATGATGGGAAAAAAGTCAGTCTCCTTGAAGGTGGAGGAACAAAGGCCATGGTTAGTTAGGGTTGGTCTGGAACGTTGTCTGAGGTGCAGGGGTTTGCCCACAGTGATGGCTAGAAAGGGACAGATCTGGGAGCCGATGTCCTCTGTCCTCTGCCCATCTGTGTAGTTTACTCTTACTCCCCTCTCTAATTCTAACTACATTTTTTCCCAAGTTACAGTTATGTCTCTTGTGACTGTGTATTCTCACCTGCTCATGCCCCTGCGCTGCAGTGCGTGCATTGTGACGTGTGTGAGTGGGTTAGTTGTGGGAATGGGTTCCCTTTTTCCAGCATGTGGGTGTTGGGGATAGACTTGATGACAAACAAGCACCTTAACCCACTTCTTTTTCTTTAGAGAGAGTCTCACTGTAACCCAGGCTAGCCCAGAACTCAGTGGGTTGCTTAGCTCAGGCTGAGCTCAGATCGCTGCAGCCCCTCCCTACCCCCTAGTCTTCTGAGTGTCAGGGTCACAGAAATGATCCGTCAGCGTCTAGCTTCTAATTTCTAATAACGGGTTTAACCATCTTGGTACGGTGTGAGAGAAATAGATATTTAGTATAAAAGGGTTAGACCGGAAGCTATTACATTGGAAAGATTTAGCAGATCATTTGGTTCACTGCTAAAATAGCTTGAAACAACTAAAGCCGAAGAAAGCAAGGAGCTTGCCTCTGTCTCTGTCTGACCTCAGGCCATGCTCCTGGCCTCTCTCTGCTTGCTTCTCACTGTTGCAGAGAGCAGTCTGTTCCTCCTTCCTCTTCCCAAGCTGCCGCTCTGCTCCTAGGGACCTAAAGCCCCAGAGTGGCTGGGAAACCTGATACTCATTTGGGAAAATGGGGGGGAAACTGAACCTTTACCACTCCTGGACTGGAACTTGCTCACACGTCAGTGTTGGGAGCCTCTGGTCACCATATGGAGACTGTGCAGTTCCTTCTGGTGGTAAAGAGAGATTTTGGTATAACTGGTTACAGCTGGTTAATAGCCTGGCTAGAATGACATGTATGGTCTGCCTGTTGTGAGAAGAGCTGCTCTGCTTACTCCTCTGATAGTTCTCAGGGACGAAAGGTGATCATTGTAGATTTGTGTCTCTAGCACATCAGTTTTCAACTATGCGCCTAGCGTATAGGCCTCACTGGTTCCAGAAGACGTTTTGTTTTTTAAGAAATAAAACCAAAACAAGCTAGTCTTTGTTTCTTGTCAATTTCAAATAATTTTATACCACTGATTGGTGTGTAAATGTAACTTTTAATCTTGGTTTTAATATTTGATGGACTTTCTTTTTCCTAGTTTCTATACCGTTGGGTTAATTATACAGTGTTACAGAAGATACTTATTTCTAAGGGGACATGTGAGTTGGTTATTGTTTTGTAAGTAGTGCAGTTATTATACGTAGGTGTCTTAGATGGCCTTACTAAAATGCCACTCCCTGTCCTGTCAGGATTCTGCAGTTCACATATGGCCACTTAGTCATCTTTTTTTCCCTGAGGCTAAAGGCCCTTGGGAGAAATTACAGCATCAGAGGGTATGAAGGTTTTATCAGTTTCAAAAGCTCTTGCTGGCTTTACTTTCGAAATATCTGCACTTCTCCCAGCAGAATTTTAGTTGAATAATTTGTCATACTTTCATTGCCTTTTGTTTTGGGTTAGTCTATTCAACAATGAGGATAAGAGGACTTTGTGCCTCACAGTTAAAAGGCACTTGCAGGCTTTATCTCAGTTTTATTCTCTCCTCTCTGTGACCCACAAAGTCACTGAAATATTTTTACTAATTTTTATTAGCATTCACTCCAAATATTATTTTTGTTACTTTGTATATTTATTTATTGAGTTTCAAGGAAACCCTGGTAGCTTTTTAAAATTTTACTAGGATAATTGGCTTTTAAAAATACTTTGGCAGGGCGATGGTGGCGCACGCCTTTAATCCCAGCACTTGGGAGGCAGAGGCAGGCGGATTTCTGATTTCGAGGCCAGCCTGGTCTACAAAGTGAGTTCCAGGACATCCAGGGCTGCACAGAGAAACCCTGTCTCGAAAAAACCAAAAAAAAAAAAAAAAATACTTTGTAGTTTTGTCTTTAATTGTGAGGTGTGAGTACGATGGTACCCCACCACTCGAGGCTTCTAGGGCCCTCCTCTTACCCGAGATCCCCCTTGAGCAGGGAGTGTAGACATGAGCCGTATTTCTGGTTGGTACTTACTTTTGAAAGATGAGTTCTGGGCAAAAGTATTACTTTGAATATCTAGCAGGATGGTTCTCAGACTTTTCAAACTTAGAATCTCCATTGCACTTTTAAATATTCTTGATACTTTAGTGGGCTTTTGCGTATATGATTTATAATTTTTGATATTTATCAAGGTATAAGTTTATTTTGAATGCTTAAAGTAACAATCTATAATATATTAAAATAGTGGTACATTTTAGACAAAGCAAAGAGTTCATGAATGTAGTGTAGTTGTTAAAGGTTTTGTTTGTTCAGAAGGTCAGTTCTGATTTAGCTTGAATTGTTAACCTTTTAAAAAAACTACAGAACAAAACCTTGTTATCTGCTCTTTTTTTGGAAAGTGATGTATTCTAGGCAGATAAGATAGCCCAGAACAATAGTTATCAGAAATACTATACTGATCCTGGCACACCATTGTTTCTAGCTACTACAACCTAGAAGGTAGGCTTTTTGTAGCATCATTTTATGGATGAGATGTAAAGGGATCTGCTAAAGATAAAATAGGTGTCTCTAGCAAGCCATGGGATAGGATCTGGTCTGCCTTCACTTTAAAAGGCACTATTCCAAATGTGTATTATCTTATTGCTGTGCTGAAGATTGGACTTCTAGGCATTTGAAAGATATGTATTTAAAACCAAACCAACAGTGATAGTAAAAATTTTCTTCTGTTTACCTTTTTGTGTCATTTAATAGCTTAGTATGATTGAAGAGGGTCATCTGAGAATTGTTGGTTTTAAAAATACTGTATGGTATCTCTTGGAGAGATGGGTGATGTAACAATGTAGAAATACATTAAACTGTGTTTCTCATAGGAGGTAATAGAAATCATGTGAAATTAAGTCTGGGCTCTCAATTGGAAATGGAGGTTAAAATATAGTTCTTGAAAGATAAAAAAAAGACTGAGTAACCCTTTGTAAGAGGAGAATGTGGACTGGCAATTTGGAAAGAGCTGAGATTGAAATATATATATTTTCTTTTTTTTTCCTATTTCTCTGTAATATATTGTACCTAATTTTTTGACACATCTAGTCCCAATCCAGTTGTGTGCTTGTCAATGATGGGCTGAGTACGATGTGTGAGTGAGTACTGGATAGCATGACACTGGAAGAAGGGAAGAGACTTCTGAGAAATAGGAAATCCCCCAGTTCAAAGGAGTGACCCAGAAAGCAAGCCCTGGAATATGATACCTATAGGAGAGTTGAGGGAAATATATATAGAGAGAGCCCAAGGACATACAGGCACACTGCACTTCCGGTGCCGTGCCAGGCTATAGTTAGTTCTGGTTGATGCGCCCTCATGTGACAGTTTCTGTTGCTACTGACAACCCTCCCATCCCTGTCTGTAGCTTCCTGTCTCTCTTGGTTTGTAACTTCTGATTGCTAGGTTGCAAGTGTTGGGGTGTGACTCAGCCTACTAAGAGACCAGCCAATCAGAATGTTCCTTTCTTTATGAGTAAATTAAACGGTCAGAACGTATTATGTGTAGTCCTTGAGTTGCTCTTGTCTAGTGAGTTAGTTGATTTTATGTCTCAGAGTGAATCTTCGGTTTTAGAGTTTTCTAATTGCTTAATTGAGGCCTTGAGTTATGAGGAGATAGAGGATTCTTAAAGGCTACATCTATGAGACTTTATTTCCTGTTTTTCTTTTTGATTGGTAGCTTAATTTGAATACGAGTGGACCAGTTTTGAGGATTCTTGGCCTTAAAATGGGACTGATTATTATAAACAATCAAGAATCTGTTTTTTTTTTTTCCTTTTCTTTTTATTTTGAGTTGAAGTTTTAATATGTAGCACTGGCTGGCCTGCAACTCAAAGGGATCCCTTTGCCTCTGCTCTTTGCTTGGTGAAGCAGAAGCTTGGTGGCCCATAGCTTCTGTTTTTATGTTAGGTATTGAAAAGGCCAGGTGACATCTCCTGTGCTACAGATGCTTTCTGTTCCTCATTATCCCCTCCCCCCACCCAGATACGGAAGGGAAGGGACCATCTCCTGTCCTACAGTTTGCATTGCCTGCCTCCCCGCCTAGCCACCTCCCCACACTTAGATGTGATCTCTGATGAGTGAGCTGGTAGTATACACTAGGGACAACAAAGAGGCAGCATCAAAAGGTTCTTCGACTAGTTCTTGTCATCATATTAATGATATTTGGTTGCAGCCTGAGTGCTTTGTGGAAATTTGAGAGCTTTCTCAGACCATTATGTCTTGGCAGCCAATGTTAGGGTTGAGAGTTGCAGTTTTCTCAGAAGACCACAGCTGAGAAAGGCAGGAACTATTCGTAACAGCCCTTAAGTGTGTAGAATGGTGTTGGTGTTACTTTGGGCAGAGTTGTTGGTATGGCAGCTTACAGGAAACAATCAGGTGGTATTTCTTTTCAAGAGATGGAGAGGCAGAAGGGCCAGTTTTCCTTTGTCCTCCCCACGTTTTGCTTCATCATAGTCTGGGCTTGTCAGCTCTTATTTTTGGCATTAGCTGGAGTTAGGTACTTGACTGTGTGGCCTGTCTGGCAGTCTGTGTTTCTCTGGGATTTGAGAGCTTCTACATTGCTGATTTCTTCAGTCTCCGCTTTAAGAACAGACCCAAGTCTGAATGGATTCCGTCATCAATCCATTTAAAATGGTTGAGCACTTTGCTTGGCATAGGATCGCGAACTAAACAATTTATATGCCTTTTTGGAGCTTACATACAATGAGGCAATACTGAAAGAAATAAGTATGTATGTAGTATCTCACCTGTTACAGCCCTGTGGTGGAAGCAGAGTGAGGTGGGACGAACACGGGTGGGGAGCTGCTGTTTCATACACGATGGTTGGGCAAACGAAAGCGTGGTCTCTGCAGACTCTGGAAAAGAGAATGCTTTTATAATTAACAGTTTTTAGTGTGTTATGGCATGTTGCTTATTTGCATGTGTGTGCATGTTTGTGTGCATATTTGGGTGTGGAGGCCAGAGTTGGGTGTTGAGTATCTTCCTTAGTTAATTTCCACATTGTTTTTGAGGCAGGGTTTCTCATTGAACCCGAGACTCATCGGTTCAGCAAGACCAGTTGGCCAGTGAGCCCAGGGATTGTGCTGCCCCCCCCCCCCCAGCTCTGAGGCTACAGACGTGTGATGCTGTGTGATGCTGTGCCTGACTCTTTATGTGGGTTATGCTGAAACAGTAAGTGCTTTATTGTCTGAGCCACCTTCCCAGCCCGCAGTGGAGAGAGACACGAGTAACCATGGAACAGGAAACCTCTGCTGGCTATTCCCGGTCTCCTCTCAGAGTGATGGGGACGTCAGTGAGTCACTGGCGGGAATTATTGGCAGAAAGTGATGTCTGATAGTTGGATTGGGCGGAGGGAGTCAGGCCATCTCTAGTTGTCTAGATTCTAAAAGTGCAAAGACAGTGTAGAATTTCAACTTCGTTTGCTTGTTTATTGCCCTCCCAGTTGCAAACCAAGGTCTCCACCTCTGAGCGACATCCTTAACTTCGATTTTTTAAAAATGATTCTCTTTGCTGCTAAGTAGAGAGTGTCAGCATTAGAGAAGAATACGATCCTTTAGCCAGCTGCAGCAGTAAACTGGTTAGTGATGGCATTGATTTTAGACAGGAGTTGGGAGAAATACAAATTCTGCTTACATTTTTAATACAGAGACAACGATTTGATGATGGAGTGGATCTGGCCTGAAAAACTCAGATACAGTTGACACTAGTCAGTAAGACTGCATAAGAAGCAAGTCTTAAGGGGCAAATAATTAATGACTTTAATCTTGGAAGTGCTAAGTTAACTGTGAAGACACTGTAGGTGTCTTGGTGTACTTGAGTCTGCAATTCACTGTAGACGTCTGGGATAAAGATGAAAATTTCCAGTGATTGGCAGATAGCATTTAGTGCTCAGAGAACTGAGTAATAGAATTTGTGAGGGAGTGTGGCTGGAGAAGTCCAGAGACGTTCCTTGAGGTCTTAGAATGCTGAGAAATAGAGACAGACAGACAGACAGACAGATGCATGCTCTCTCTCTCTCTCTCTCTCTCTCTCTCTCTCTCTCACACACACACACACACACACACACACACACACACACACACACGTGGGGTGGGAGGAGGAGGAGAGGCAAGGTGGGGGGAGGGAGAAAGAGGCAGAAAGTAAGTGGTTTCAGGACAGCTTGAGAAAACCTGTCTCAAAAAACCTAGAGAAAGATTAGAAAGAAACAAATGAAAGAAAGTGGTGTCCATGAATTCAAATGAAATGTTTTATAAGGGAGGAGGGAGTGATCGATTGTGTTGGATTGAGGCGTAATTGCTGATTGTTAGGTTTAACTGATGGGTTTCTGGGGGAAATGGTGGAGGTAACATTTGATGTGGAGTACATGGAGAGGTGGCAGGGAGGAATCAGAGACAGTGGGGCAGATAGTCTTTTCAAACAGTTTGTTAATCAGTGAACTTGGAAAAGTAGCAGTGGAGTCATGTGGAATCACACAGTTGCTATTTTAAAATACAGGCCTTTTACAGTGTATTTGCATATACACTTACATTATATACAGTTAATAGAGTGGTCCGAAGAAGGGAAAATGCAAGGGGCATTTCTTTGAGGCACATATGAATTCACTGAAATACTCTATCTCTGGCATTATTACTCTTGATCTTAGCCAAAGGGCTGAGAAACAAACCAGTGTTACTGTTCTCATTGCTGAGGTATACTAGCTGACAGAACATGGCCCATGCCTTGAAAAGGCACAGTTAATTATGGTGAAAAAGACATGCCAACCAAGCGTGAGGCCGCTGGGGACATTATGTCAGCCAATAGACATGGGCTAGAAGATTAGCTGGGCAGTATCTCAAGGCCCACCTTAGATACCGTCTCCAAAAGGGTCCACAGTCTTACCATAGCACTTCTAGAAGGACCAAATGATCAATACATGACCCTGTGAGGGACATTTTACATCCAAACTATAACATATGCCCTTGTGCATTTTCTTCTTTTTTTTCTTAGATATGGATAGTGGCTAGCTGAGAGATGGGTAGAATAACACAGTCCTTTTATTGTTTTCTAATGGAGGGTTGATGAGTTATCAGTTCAAAGTTATAGTTTTTATACACAGCTTGACCACATTTTAGTAAAGTCTCAGGGAATCAGCGTAGTAGCCTCATATTTACTAGCATTAGTTTTAGCAGTTTTGTCCAGTGTTTGTTCTATTGTACATTCTATAGATTGGTAATCTGCTGTGGTACTTTTACTCTGAGATATGTCTCTTTGAAAATAAATAAAGTTAAAAAATGAAAACCACAAAATTTAATTGAAATTGTAGAGGAGAGTGTAGTGCCGCCTTTCCTAGTATCTCTCTATAATACCTAACATGAGATCATAGCGAAGGTGAGCTCGGAAGCGGTCCGACACGCGGGCTCTGCTCCGGTCAGCATGCATGGCCGCCTCCTGTGGTTGCTTCTTGCCGAGCCGTCAGCAGCTTTGCGGTTGCATCCTGGTGTTCTCCATTGGCCCGTCTCCATCCCGGTTCCTGACTTTGGGATTTCTGAGTCTGAGCAGCCCTGTGTGTTGTCACCTCTGGCTCCTTGTCTGTGCAAGTGACCTTTGTTCTTTATGCCTTTTATTCACTTTGTGCCTACACACCATTTCCTTGAGCTCTACTGTTTACCTGACGCTTCTCATTTTAGTATTATAAGGTAACTTCAGGAACACCTCTATGAGCTCCTTTGCTTATTATCTGCTGCGGTTCTAGCAAACTGAGACATTGCAAATATGCATTCTTTTGCACATGCTATTTATCATTTTCTAAGCTATCCTTCAGCATCTTAGTACCTCATTCAATTGCTTCATCTTTCTCTTTGCTGTTTGAGACAGGATCTCATACTGTAGTTAATGTTAACCTTGATTACGCCGTCTGGAGTTAAGGTGTCTCTTCTAGGAAAGTCTCGCTTTCCTGCTGGTCCCTGTTAGTTTATAGTTACTCTGGATTTTTGTTTATTGAATGATTAAGTAAAATATCAATATTAATCCAGTTTTGATTAACACATTTAAACAGTTTAAAATAACATTACGTGTGTGTGTGTGTGTGTGTGTGTGTGTGTGTGAGAGAGAGAGAGAGAGGCGGGGGGCGGTGAGTGTAGGCATGAGAGGATGACTTCTGAAGATTGATTCTCCACATCTCCTCTGGGTTCTGGGAATGGAGTTCAGGCGTCAGACTCGCACAGGAAGTACGTCTACATGTCCATCCATCTCTGGCTCAAATAGTGTTTTTAAAGACAGAGCCACACAGACATAACCTCAGAGAGCTGATTGTACAGTTAAATATTCTTGTCAGCCAATGTAAGATTTATTGACAGTTTTACTATATGTGGCAGATCTATTTGTGTTTGCGATATTTAGTCTTCCATTCTCATGATCTTCTCCCTTATATTTCCAAGAATATTGTCCCAAGTCCTCTTACACTCTGAAAGTCAGCCTGTCTTAAAACTCATTCAGAAAAAAACAAAAAAAAACAAAACCCAAACCAAACCACTCAGTCCTTAAACAGGATCTCTCCACTAACAGCTTTGTTAGTTTTTGTCACCATCTCTTAGGCTACTGAGAGTTCTCTGTGGTCTGGTAATTAGAATTACTGTGCTCCGTTAGAATTCGCCAGACGTTTTCTGGCTACTGCTCTGGTCCTGACTTGTTAGGAGCAAGAGGCGGAGGAAGAGAAGTCAAATGTGCAGGTGATTGTGATACCATTCATGGATCTACTAAATGCATTAATGGTGGAGCATCTGGGGCACTGCGGAAGGCAGGAAGCAGCCAAGTGTGTTTCCTACATACCGCCTACCACAACCGTTGACAGTTTACCTAGGTCACACAGTGCCTTCCTCAAGCAGTGTCAGATCCCACCAGAGAAAGCCTTAACGTCTAAGGGTTCCCTTCCACTTCAGATGGCCACAGCAAGTGCCCCTTTGTGGCTTGTGCTTATGACTGACATGTCATATAAATCAGGTTTTACCTAGCTCCCTCCTGGAGTTCAGTTTGCTCATAGATATTATAATGGACATTACAAAAGGTGTAGATGGCCAGCCCCAGGACTAGGGCAGGCACATGGCAGGAGCGCATGCTCTTTTTGGACATAGCTCTCCTTAGGCAGCTCTTCATGTCCAGCGCCCCAGAGCTTGCTGAGCACTGTCCTTTGTGTTTTTATGGAGGTGTCATAATGTGGGGACGATTGATTACAGCGTTAGCCTTTAGTGATCAGCTTGACCTTCAGCTCCATCTCCCTCTCGGGAAGATTAGGGATAGAGCTGAAAGTCAACCTTTCTAATCATGCCTCCCGTCCTGAGATTATATAAGGTCACAGGCTCCTATTAGCACAAAGGAAGTATGGAGAATCTAGGGGTTGTAATAGCTGTCTCCCAAGAAAGCCAGGGGAGAGCACAGATTTGTATTTCTCATTATACTAAATCTCAGGCATCTTGGGATAGTGAGTATCTTTTTCATATATTCCTGAAGTTTTAGCACTTTTGTCACCAGCCACTTTTACATCTTTATTACAATTTTTACATGATTTTAAGTCCTCTTTTAATAGCTTTGGCCTTAACTGTCTTGTCATCCAGTTTATCAAATACCTTATCTTCAGAGTATTTCTCTTGGGGGAGGAAAGTTATATTCCTTCTTCCTTCTATTTACAGGATAAGGTCCCCAAACATCTAAACCTGGAAGTCAAAGTCTTTAGCTCCAACTTCCCTGTGTTCTGCTTTGTAATCTTCCAGCCGTAAAGCTGTTTCATCTCCAAATGCATCCATACTCTTTTTCTGCCACTCCTGTTTGAATCATCCTTTTCCCCTGCCAACAGTCTTACTTTTGCTTTCTTAAACCCACACGCACAGAATTTGTCTGATTTGTAACATTTGCACAGTAAAGTACTTTAAAAGTTAAGGGCTACTTGGCATGGTGGCATACATTGTAATCCCAGCACTTTGGAGGCTGAGGTAGGAGGAGTCAAGGCTGAACTATATTGGGAGAACCTGCCTCAAAAACAGTCAAAAGCCTTGCGTTCCTTGTATTTGGAATGACTTAGCACTCACTTCAAAATAATGGAATGCACAGTTTGTGAACATTTTTCAAAAGTTTTTTAATTAATTTATTTTTTTTAATTAGCTGTTGCTGTTGCTTTCTGACGCTTACTCATTTTCTGATGAGTTTAGGTGTTCCTTACTTGGATATTATTACCTTGGAAAATCTGGGTGTAGTTTGTAGTACATAGAACTCATAGGTGGGATGTATTTGGGATTTTATCAGTCTACCTAGGGCCTTCTATTGAAGCAAATGAGAGAAACAGAGAAGGCTTTGGAGAAAATTTTCAAGGAGTACCACAGTTGAATGTCATTTTCAGCCAACTGAGTAGTGCAGTGTGTGCTTTGATAAAGATCCTTGAAAGAGCACAGTATGGTCAGAGTTCCTAAAGGTTAGGTAGGGAATGATGGAAAAAGAATAACAAAGGCAACATTTGAAGGGTTTTGGAGAGTGTGTGTGTGTGTGTGTGTGTGTGTGTGTAGTGTATATGTATGTATGTATGTATGTGTGTGGTGTGTGTGTGTGTATGTGTGTGGTATTTATATGGTGTGTGTGTATGTGTGTGGTGTGTGTGTGGTGTGTGTGTGGTGTGTGTGTGTGTGTGTGTGTGTGTGTGTGTGTGTGGTGTATATATGTATGTGGTGTACACACACTAGAGATTGAAACAGATGTCACACATCCCAGGCAAGTTACCTTGTTACTAAGCCATCTTCCTAGCCCATTTTATATTTTTACTTTGAGGCAGGATCTGGCTAAGTAGCTTCATCTGGCCTTGAACTTCCTACATAGTTGAGTCTGGCCTTGAACCTGTGGTGCTCCTGCCTTAGTCTCCCAGTTGCTGGGAGATAGGCTGTGCCAACAGACCCAGATTGCTTTTGTAATCTTAATTGCCCTCACTAATCATCTGTGTGTCCGGATGGAAGATGCTTCCTCAAGGGTCAGTTTATTTAAATCTGAGTACTCAAATTATCAACCTTGCAGGGGTGTGAGATACAAAGACCTGACAGACAAGTGCCTAGCTAATACCAGTGGCTCTTAGCACTGTTGGCTAAGGCATTTTGGAGAGCCATAGGGAGACTTTGAGACCAGTATGCTATAATTTTAAATAGTAGTTCTGGAAAAATAGAAAGAATGGATCAAAGAGAGCAAAAGGGAAGCAAGGAATTAAGGCTTGCTTGTGCCAGAACACTGTTAGTGATGGAGGTTTGAGTGGGTGAGATAACAGTGCCAGGTAGACGGGAAGGAGAGCAGCCACTCCTGAGCCCCGCACTTCCTGCACTGTGGCACGCCCCACCACAGCATTCATACACATTTACAATAGTAGTGATGAGTACATTTTTAAAAAGGATAGTAAGGTTCTATCTTAGGAAATGAAGTAGTGATGTTGGAGGGACCGGTTGTGTTTGAGAACTTTGACACACTGTTCATACATTGTATTCTTTAAACTTGAGATATCTGAATGAGCTGGGAGAGTGGATGGCAAGGATGTGACAGAGTACTCAGGTTACATTGTACAGTGTATTGTATTTTGCATGTGGATTCCTATTTACTCTAAAATATAATTATATCATTTATCCCTCCTTTTTCCTCTGCCCCTCCCATGCCCAGCCCCCTTCCCCAATATAAGGCCTAGCCTTTATTCATTGTTGTTGCATACACACATAAACAAATCAACATATAAATACAACCTGCTGAACTGTTCAGTATTATCCTTTAGGTAATTTGTTTCTAGGGTTGACCACTTGTATTGGGCAGCCAGTCATGGGGAAAGCTAATTCTTCCCCTCTCAGCAGTTATTAATTGCCTTTAAGTAGACCAGGGAACCATGAAAGTTTCTGCTTCTGCATTGGGATGTTAACTGTTGGAGTTGTCTCAGGTGCTCCTCAGGCAGCCATGTTGCTGTGCTTGCATGAGTGTCGTTTAGCTTTCCTGTCAGGGTTAGAAAGCACAGTCTTAGAGTCTTAGAACAGATTTCCTAGGCTCCTGTTTCTTATAAACCCTCTGCCTCCTCTTCCTAGATGTGCCCCGGGCCTCAGTTGAAGGAGTTGTGTTGAAGGTGTGTCAGTTGGTCAGCTTCTGCTTACATTTTGACTAGTTGTGGCTTCCTGTAATGGTTTCCTTCTGCAGCAAAGAGAAACGTCTTTGATGAGGATCAGCTCCACACTTACCTGTAGTTACAAAGATAAGTATTTAGAACGCAGTAAGCAGTTATGTTGGTTTAGGCAAGTGGCATTAGTAGGTTTTCTAAGACCCATGGCCTCTTTGGCCAGTGTAGTTGTCTGTTTACTGTTCCCAGTTGGAAGGGCTGCAGTGGGTAGTAGATGTGTCAAGGACCTGTGTGTGAATTTGGCTGACTGAATCTGGAGTACTTGGTACTCGGGTAGGTCTAGTGGTTGCTTCCCTCCTTGGAAGTCTTCATGTGCTTTCTGGGACTATGAACTTTAGTCTTCAGGGATGAGTCTTCCTGGTCAGATGCAGTTTGGGTCCTCCGGGTCCTGTGTCTGAAGGGCATGGAGTCTTTACCAATAGGGTTTACTTTCTGCGTCTGGGGTACAACCAAGGACAACAGCAGTGAGGCATTTGATTTTAACACAGGTCAGGGCTTCCCATTTTGTATGGCTTACTGCACTGTGATAACCACATCTTACAGCACCTGCTGTATTGGAATAGTTACAGATTGGCTAGAACAGATATAGAACATTTATATTGTCTTATGAAATTCTGTGGGTGATGCTGGAAAAAGTACTGTGTGGGATGGAATCATCACGAGATTGAAGGTAGACTTTTTTTTTTTTTTTAAAGAGCGTGTAACCTTTTGTGATTAAAGCAGCTAAATCCTGGAGGCTGGTTGAGGAGTAGAAGAGGGAACCAAGGCAGCAAGGCATTCAGTTCTTTGTACTGGCCATTAGGTGGCAGTGTCGTCATCTTAAGTTAGTTGGAGAAGTTTGTGGATTGCTGGGTTTTTATGCTTCCAGGAATAATACTTGGGAGGAAAAAGTTTTGTAGAAATTTATATAAAATATTTCATGTCATATGTGTTTAGATATTACAGTGCCCAGTATGGTTAAAGGGGCCACAGTTTGAAAGAAAAGAGTTTTGGTAGGATAGAAATGTAGTTGTACTTTGACTAGTCAGTCAACTCTGTGCAGTGATGTCTGCGCAGAGCAGAGCCCTCCCTGTCCCCCTCACTTCTCCACGGTCTTAGGAAGTGTTCTGCCTGGCTGTGATGCCCATGGGAAAGACGTCTGAACTTTGTAATGCAGGCCAGTGCTCCTCAGACTGTCTTCATGGGTGACTCCAGAGAAATGCATTCTTGATGGTATCTACACATGTCTCACATGAAACTCACGGAAACATTTGCCTTTACTGTTATGATTCCTTTTTCATATGTTCTAGTCTATTATTGTTGCAGGGACTCAGAAAAGACTGTTTCAGGTATACAAAATTAATTTTAAGAAGCAATTGAATGTTAGTGAATCTGCTGAAACTGTAACTGTCTTAGGGTCTGTGCTGAGTTTCCTTGTAAAACACACAAGGAATGAGGTTTATTTAAAATAATTTCTGTTTATGCAGATATTAGTTTGTTACAGATCAGCTATAAGAAACTGTTTAGACTGAATAACGTATTGTTTGTAGCCTTAGGGCTTAAGAAATAAAGGTCAGTTTACCAAAGGATCTGCTATTCAGTGAGAGCTATCTCTCTCAGAGCACACTCTCTGATCGCATCTTTTAAAATTTTCCTGTTATTACTTTTATGTATGTATATTTGTGCTTGTATGAATCTCTCTCTCTCTCTCTCTCTCTCTCTCTTTCTCTCTCTCTCTCTCTCTGTGTGTGTGTGTGTGTGTGTGTGTGTGTGTATATGTGTGTGTGCTCTTAGAGACTCAGTTCCCATGGAGCTGGCATTGGGAGGTGGGTGGGAGCTCCCTGTCTGGGGTGTTGGGAGAGCAGCAGTTACTCTTAGCTCTGACCCAGCTCTCCAACTCTCTTGTTCTTTGAGGGCCACTGGCCATGATCTGCATTATTTGTTTTCTCTGATCACTTAGTTTACTCAAGGACACAATATCAGTGTAATACTGTTCAGCATTTTATAATCCAGTATTTTGCTGACTGACTGATGTACAGACTTTGCAAATACAAATTTTGTATATGCTTTTGAGGCAGGGGGATCACAGGCGCCACTATCCCTTGCCAGACTTCTTTCTAATGGTCCACTGACTTGTTTTTAGTTTAGTATCTTTTCCTTTATGTAGGATTTCTCCTTCAGTCTGTGTTTCAAAACTTTCTCCCTCATAAGCCAGTTGTATTTCTGTGTGTGAGTGGTTTTGTTTGTTTACACCATACTTTTGTTTAGAACACTGCTTTTTTCTTTCCACTATTGATTTCTTAGCCATCTCTTATTTCTTGAGGTGGCGAGAACTATTTTAGGCTTACTGAACAGGGGATAAGTTCTTTTTCTCTTTGTAATAGTTGACATTGTTTTTTTAATGTTCCATGTTAACTATATTTAGGTATGTTTGCATGAAGAAAATAATGATAGTTTTCCGAGCGGAGGGTCTCTGAGTTCAAGGCCAGCTAGTTCAGCATAGTGAGACGCTGTCTAGTACACTCTTCCATGTTATAGTTTACTGTCCAAAAGTGCTTGTTTTCTTACTATGATATTCTCTAGTAGAACTCTAATTTATTAATCATTTGATTTTAAAATTATTTTTAATTATGTATCAGCGTGTGGGTTTATAAATATGAGTATAATGCCTATATAGGCTGGAGAAGGCATCATATTTGGTTGTACAGTCACAGGCAGTTTTATGTTGTCTGATGTAGGTGCTGGGAACCGAACTCAAGTCCTCTAGAAGAACAGTACATTCCCTTAAATGTGGAACCACATCTTAGCCCTTTGATTTAATACAAATTTAATATAGCTCCTCTGTGTTTAGTATCTTCATTTTAAAAGTAAACATTTTAATTTCATAAGGTAGTTGTGAAAATTTTATATAAATAAATGCGTAAGAAATTCTTTGAAGATCAGTTACCATGTAGAATTCTAAACTGCTCTTGCAGGTGCTGTAGCTCATGTGGAAAGCCACTACCTTAGGGTCTTTTGTCTCATTCAGTTCCAGTAGTAACTTAGACAACCTGACTCTTCTGTGCAGTTTGTAAAAGTTATCTTTAAGGACCTCAACTGATATATTCTCTCTCTCTCTCTCTCTCTCTCTCTCTCTCTCTCTCTCTCTCTCTTTTGGTTTTTTTGAGACAGGGTTTTTGGTTTTTTGTGTAGTACTGGCTGTCCTGGAACTCACTCTGTAGACCAGGCTGGCCTCCAACTCAGAAATCCACCTGCTTTGGGATTAAAGGTGTGCGCCACTACCACCGCCCGGCTGAGTTCGTATTTTAAAGTGCTAAAACATTCAAAATCAAAACCGAAAGGTGATTGCCTTGGTCTGTCTTGGTGCTGTAAGAATGGGTGGTTCCTGACTCCCTTTCCTTCTCTCTCCATCCCTGAAGCCAGCTCACCATTTCTCCTGAAACGAGTCTGCTGAGAGGCGCTCATATTGTCACCTCTCAGGTCCAGCCATTCCTTCTCACATTAGTACTTGGTTTTACTGGGATTCGACATTGCTTTCTGCCATCTAATGCTGGTCTGGACTGGTTGTTATTCTCTTCTTTGCTATTAGATTGTAAATTGTCGGCCTTCTGCTGCTGACTGTGCTTCCCTCTTTTCATTCAGTATCCCAGGACATTGCCTCAGGCTCCTCTCCTGCATGATCTTCTGTGTACTCACTGGTTCTCCTGAGCACTTGATTTTGTCTCTGTACTGACAGCTCTCAAATTACTGTCTTTATTCTGTCTTTGCTTTTGCTATTTGCCTTCTGTGACCAGGAAACACTGTCACCTGCACACTGCAGTCAGAGTCAGGAAACACTGTCACCTGCACACTGCAGTCAGAGTCAGGAAACACTGTCACCTGCACACTGTAGTCAGAGTCAGGAAACACTGTCACCTGCACACTACAGTCAGAGTCAGGAAACACTGTCACCTGCACACTACAGTCAGAGTCAGGAAACACTGTCACCTGTACACTGCAGTCAGAGTCAGGAAACACTGTCACCTGCACACTGTAGTCAGAGTCAGGAAACACTGTCACCTGTACACTGCAGTCAGAGTCAGGAAATACTGTCACCTGTACACTGCAGTCAGAGTCAGGAAACACTGTCACCTGCACCCTGCAGTCAGAGTCAGGAAACACTGTCACCTGCACACTGCAGTCAGAGTCAGGAAACACTGTCACTTGTACACTGCAGTCAGAGTCAGGAAACACTGTCACCTGCACCCTGCAGTCAGAGTTAGGAAACATTGTCACCTGCACCCTGTAGTCAGAGTCAGGAAACACTGTCACCTGCACACTGTAGTCAGAGTCAGGAAACACTGTCACCTGCACCCTGTAGTCAGAGTCAGGAAACACTGTCACCTGCACCCTGCAGTCAGAGTCAGGAAACACTGTCACCTGCACCCTGTAGTCAGAGTCAGGAAACACTGTCACCTGTACACTGCAGTCAGAGTCAGGAAACACTGTCACCTGCACCCTGCAGTCAGAGTCAGGAAACACTGTCACCTGCACACTGCAGTCAGAGTCAGGAAACACTGTCACTTGTACACTGCAGTCAGAGTCAGGAAACACTGTCACCTGCACCCTGCAGTCAGAGTTAGGAAACATTGTCACCTGCACCCTGTAGTCAGAGTCAGGAAACACTGTCACCTGCACACTGTAGTCAGAGTCAGGAAACACTGTCACCTGCACCCTGTAGTCAGAGTCAGGAAACACTGTCACCTGCACCCTGCAGTCAGAGTCAGGAAACACTGTCACCTGCACCCTGTAGTCAGAGTCAGGAAACACTGTCACCTGCACCCTGCAGTCAGAGTCAGGAAACACTGTCACCTGCACCCTGTAGTCAGAGTCAGGAAACACTGTCACCTGCACCCTGCAGTCAGAGTCAGGAAACACTGTCACCTGCACCCTGCAGTCAGAGTCAGGAAACACTGTCACCTGCACCCTGTAGTCAGAGTTAGGAAACACTGTCACCTATACACTGCAGTCAGCGTCAGGAAACACTGTCACCTGCACCCTGTAGTCAGAGTCAGGAAACACTGTCACCTGTACACTGTAGTCAGAGTCAGGAAACACTGTCACCTGCACCCTGCAGTCAGAGTCAGGAAACACTGTCACCTGCACCCTGCAGTCAGAGTCAGGAAACACTGTCACCTGCACACTGTAGTCAGAGTCAGGAAACACTGTCACCTGTACACTGCAGTCAGAGTCAGGAAACACTGTCACCTGCACACTGTAGTCAGAGTTAGGAAACACTGTCACCTGTACACTACAGTCAGAGTCAGGAAACACTGTCACCTGCACCCTGCAGCCAGAGTCAGGAAACACTGTCACCTTCACACTGTAGTCAGAGTTAGGAAACACTGTCACCTGCACACTGTAGTCAGAGTCAGGAAACACTGTCACCTGCACCCTGTAGTCAGAGTCAGGAAACACTGTCACCTACCTGTGCACTGTAGTCAGAGTCAGGAAACACTGTCACCTACCTGTGCACTGTAGTCAGAGTCAGGAAACACTGTCACCTGCACACTGTAGTCAGAGTTAGGAAACACTGTCACCTGCACCCTGTAGTCAGAGTCAGGAAACACTGTCACCTACCTGTGCACTGTAGTCAGAGTCAGCTTGCCAGGAGCAGCTCAACATACCAAGTCCCTGGCCTCTGTCTGTATAACATTTACCCTTGATAAGGTATTAATTTCTGTTTGTCCAGTTGGACAAATCTGGAATGCTAAGCCCTTTCCATTGATGAATTATTCATCTATTTCCTAAAATTTATCTAATGCTATGATAGAAATCCCTAAGATTTAATATTGCTATCTGTACTTATGCCTTTTACCACAGTCCTTTCAGTCTTTTTCTTAGCCAGTCTCCTTTTAAAGTGATTTTCTTCTTTGACGGTTTCATACGCGTATATAATGTGCTCTCCTTACTCTTCCCTCTGCCTTCTCTTACCTCCCTTTTATCCCTATTCAGTACTCTCATCCCACCAGTCTTTCCCAGATTCATGACTTCTGCTTTTATTTTGTGACCCATTTAGTATAACCAGCGCCATCTGTGTGAGCTTTGGATAAAAACTGTCCGCTGGGCCTGATGGGATTGTCAGTGGTGAACTTCTCGTTCTTTAAGTCCATCCTCGATACAGAAGTCAGGGATTTTCAAAATTCAGGTTTCTCCTCTCTCTCTCTCTCTCTCTCTCTCTCTCTCTCTCTCTCTCTCTGTCTCTGTCTCTGTCTCTGTCTCTCCTCCCCCTCCTTTTCCTTCTCCTCCCCCTCCTCCTGGGAGTGGTTATGTGTTTGCATGCATTCATGGGTGTCCGAGTGTGTGCGTGTCAGGGACAGGCTGATGCTGGTTGTCCTCCTCAGTGTTCTCCATCACTTGACATTCTATTCTTTGAGACAGTGACAGACTCAAGCCTGGCTCCCTGATTGGTTAGGCTGTGTGGCCAGTGAGCTCTGGGGATCTTTCCTTTCTGTTTCCCACTCTGTTAAGTACTGCAGTCATGGATGTTTGTGGCCACTTCCAGCTTTTTCTGTGGGTGCTGGGGTTCCAAACTGAGATCCTTATACTTATACAGTAGGCACTTGACACACTGAGCCACCTTCCTAGCCCCTCAAGTTATTCTTTATTTCCTGCTGTTAGTGGATTCTTCATTACTTTATAGTAAAGTCCAGGTTTCTTTTGAAAAAAACATAATTTTTTTTTTACCTTTATATACTTGATTCGTATAAACAGCGTAGCCCCTCCCACTCGTCCCAGGCCCTCCAGCACATCCTTCTGTCCCCCTCGTGTGTTCCCTTCTGTTGTCAACAACCTGCTGAGCCCACTAGTGCTGCCTGCCGGGTTGCTAACTGCCCTGCTCTTGTACGGTGACCCTAGCTGTGCTGATTTCGTGCGTTCAGTAGCCATGCCGTGCCATGCATGTCTCGGCATTCACAGCGCTCACCACCCCGCTCCGCTCTTACATCCCCCTTGCCTTTCTTCTCAGATGGTCTTTGAGCCTTTAGGCTGGGACTTGATACAGGTTTTCTGTTTAGGACAGAGGAGTCAGTAGACGTTACTTCTCAGCGTTTTGACCAGTTGTGAGTCTCCGTGTTAACTCTGTACTGTTGCCTCAGTGGCTAAGGTTGGAGGCAGTGCAGATCTACGAGATTTAGGGTGGAGGTACAAATGTTCAGAAGGCATTTGATGACGTCATGTAGCAAAAACAATAGTAGTAGTATGTTCCTCCCTAAGTCCTTTATATACTTTATAGCCTCTGGAGCCATGGGCTTTCTTTCCACCAGGCTTACTGTACCAGGTCTGAATGTCCTCCTGTGGACCAGGCCTAGATCCAATCCAAAGGCAGGTGGCTACTCCCGTAACCTGAATGCCGCCTCCGCACCAGGCTGCATTGCTTCTGTGTCCCTCCTTCTTCTGCTTTGTCTGGATGGACACCATATTGTTTTCCTTGTTTAACTAATTTGTGTTTTCTGAAAGTGCCATGCCAGCTCTGTGCTTTTGTTTGTGCTTTTGACTTAGCATGTATTGTTTTCCTTATTTAGGGTCTCTGTTACTATTTGTTACCTCATTTTGAGTTTTGGCCCTAGCATTGCCTTGTCTTGTGAAGCCATGTATGATGCCTCCCTCTCCTAATTAAGCACTTTTTTCTTTGTAGAGATTATAGTTTTGTATTATCTTCTTTTTTGTGTGCGCGACTTTTTCTTTTGAGATGTCTTATTTTTTCTGTAGCTTTTAGTAGAGCCTGATGTATAATAGGCTGTAAATAAATATCTAATGAATGAGTAAATGAGTTTATCCCATTACTGTAATGAGAGGCTTATCCTCTTTTCCCAGGTTATAAAGTCCTTACAGTATACCTTGCTCACTTTTCTGAATCTTGTCTTAAGTTTTAATAAAAAAAAAGGCATTATATTATTCTGAAATTGAAATAAGAATTGCAGCAAATTAAGTAGGCCCTTCCTTCAAAGGAGAAAGTGAATTATGTTAGTTCAGAACAAAGTGAGGTCACTATGTCGTGTCTTGTGTCACAGTCACTTTTTGGATATCAAAATTCCTCAACATTTTAGTCCATCCATTGGATTTAGTTTTCAGTGTATGTCCTTACACTTCCCCCCCCCTTTTTTTTAAATAACATTCTTTATATTTGTGTGTGTGCTTTAATGTTCAGTCTTTGCTGGACCATTTTCTCTTTGAGTATGAGATTTGTGTTTATACTATATATAGTATCAAGGATGCACAGTAAACAGCAAAATAAATATATAGTGGTATGAGGAACATTGTACTGGTATTTTGGAAAACATGCATTAATTTTTCTAGAAAAGAAAATATTCTTTATTGTGTATTTTCTTGGTATTGTTTTTACTCTCAGTCCATGTTTTATTCCCCATTTGTGGTAGAATTTAGACGTATAGAATTCATAGAGAACATATCTTGTTTCCTTTGCTTCCATGGATTTGAAAGTTATATTTTACTACAAAATAAGACATCTTACCCCAAACTTCTAGGATGTCAGGATTGATTTTACTTTACTGTGTGTGTGTGTGTGTGTGTGTGTGTGTGTGTGTGTGTGTTTCTGTGTTGGAGCCTGTCAAAACTACTAAATTTTTTTTTTTTTAAATAAAACTTGTATGCATTTCTCTCTGAATTTGCCAAGGTTCTTTAGGGACATGGAATGAATAAATATGTGTGTGTGTGTGTGTGTGTGTGTGTGTATATGTGTGTGTGTGTGTGTGTGTGTATATATGTGTGTGTGTATGTGTGTGTGTGTATATATATGTATATATATATATACATATATATTTATATATATATATATATATATATATATATATATATATATGATGAGAAGATTTATTAGCCCATGATAGGGCTTGCATAGTCCACCAATGACTACCTTTATGCCGGAGAGGCTTAGAAGTCTCTAACTGCTCAGTCTACAAAGCGGGATGGTTTAGCAGGTTCAGCCCAGTGCAGAAGGCCTGGAGGCTCTTTGGGAGTCTCATTATTATCAGGTCTAGTTTGGAAGGCCGAAGAAGCTGGAATTTGATGTTGGCTAACAGCAGTGGTGATGGACACACTGGCTCAGTGAGGAGGAATGAAGGTAGGCAGGAGCCTTGTCCGCGCCTTCGATCTCTGTGTATCGGGGGCTACCTACTAGAAGGTACTGCTTACTCTGAGCTTGAGTCTTGCCCGCTTTCTTAGTTAGAATTTCATTGCTGTGAAGAGACACCATGTCCAAGGCAACTCTTATAAAGGAAAACATTTAATTGGGGCTGGCTTTCAGTTTCTGAGGTTTTATCATCATGACAGGAAGGAAGGAAGTGTGCAGGCAGACATAGTGCTGGAGGAGCTGAGAGGTCTGCGTCTTGATATAAAGACAGCCCGGAGGAGACTCTTCTGCAGGCAGCCGGGAGGATGCTCTGATTCCACACTGGGCAGAGCTTGAGAGTCGGAGACCTCAGAGCCCACCCAGACAGTGCCATACTTCCTCCACAAGGTCACAGCTACTCCAGTAAGGCGCAGCTCCTAATAGTGCCATTGTAATGACATTTGCACACTGTTGGTTTGCATACCTGAACACTGGTAACATTCAGAAGAAATGCGTTCATTGTTCAAGCAGAAGTGTTTCTGATTTCTTCTATGCTAGTATTTTCACTGCCCTCTCAATTCAAAGTTCAGCAAGTTGTGCAGTTTGTACATTAAGATGATGAATGTTCCTATATTACAAATTCCCTGAGCCTAACTTTTGCAAGTTTGCTTCCATTTGACAAAAACTAAGTTGTAGTAGGACAGAAAAGGTCAACCTGATCTAATAATGGGGCTTTGTATTGAACTTTTTGTGTTCTTTTTAAAACCACAAAGAACCTCAAGTGACATGTATAATTTTAAATCTTTGAGGTTTCCCTTTCTTACTTAATCACCATAATCAAGACTTTGAGCCAGCTTATGTTACATATGACAACCAGGAAAACCTAGGCAAAGAGAACGTGAGGAGAATTACCTGAATAATAGAGCTTTAAAAACAAACCAACACATTATTTAAAACTCTGGTGCAGGATCTGAATGTGACAGTGAGTTTCAGACATGACAGCTCTGCCTGTTTAGTCATTATCATTGCTGTTCAGTTAATTTGTCCCTAGACTAAGGTAGTGCTTATTTAAATCTCAAAAATTCAGCAGTTAATGGCCTTCTGGAACGCTCTTTGCACTGCTGAATTAAGAAGAGTGGGTGGCTTCGCAGAGGGTATGAGAGGAGTTTGCGAAGGCCCCGCCCCGCAGTCTTCAGCTCCTCCATAACATTAGCCTCCCCCTTCCTCCCCCTTCCTCCCCGTGACAGGTCCCTCCGACAGTCTACCTCCCAGTGCAGTTCATTCCTTTGTCATGAGCAGTCTGCACTGACCCTGAGAGCACATGTGAACCCAAATCATTTCTGGTGATTTGTGCACAATATTTTAGTTTTGAAAATCTTGATTTAGCTATGGGAAATGAGAAAAATCTATTGCCATATAATTATGGAGATTAGGAAATTAATGATAATGTAATAAACATGGCACTACTTATGTATATGTTCAATAATATTTATTCCCATTTTCTAGTTCTTATCCAGATATAGATTACTTTTCAACTAAGAAACTTTGATTTACTAGTCTTAAAAAAATCTTATATAGTTTAGAAAATTCTTTCAAGTGTACCATGCCAATTCAGTAATTATGATATAACATGTGTGTGTGTGTGTGTGTGTGTGTGTGTGTGTGTATAAAATAGAAATGAACTCAGGGAATCACAGACGCTTCCAGCTCTGTGCTGTTCATTCTCAGTTCCCCCCTAAAGCCCAGAAACAGTATTATTAGAGTATCTCACAGATGACACCATTAGATGATGTAGCCAGTATGAGTCATTTTGAATCGTTAGTGATTGTGTCTTTAAGTGCTTATCAGGTAGAGTGCATCAGAGGTAGCATGGTCACTGAAATGCAGCAGAATCACAGTGCTTATTTATTTCAAAGCTACAGCAAATGTAGCAGAAGGTTTTCGATCGTTCAGACGGCTGGTAATTTACCTACCAGTGAGAGAGCATGGCTTACAAAGGTACACAGATGTAGGAAATTTACGTAAGATATCAAAATAATTTCATTCTAAGACCACAGTTCAGGATGGTCGGCACCATTCGTTCTGCAGTTACTTGCGCATTTAGAGTTCCATGCATAATGCTGTAGGAAAATGGGTGTTCAGTTTCAAACTTTTTTTTTTTTCCTTTCTAGTCGGCAGACCATGAAGAAGTTTGTAGTGACAGTGTGTTTGGCTTTTGAGCTTCTCCTTAAAGGGTGCTGGAGAATACTGTGTATCGTGTATCATTTTAGACAGGAAAGTAAGGCGTGGAGAAGTGCACGACTAGATTGATTATCTCCTCAGTCTGCTTCTGCAGGCGGGAGATGTTTTAGTCTTTCTTCTGATACTAGGTGATGGAATCTTTATTATTTGTTAGTTATCAATTAGAAAATAACCATTACCTATGTTATGCTATTGTTGTCAGTTTTCTAACAGCTATTCTAAAAGTACGTATGAGTATAGAAGTATCTTTTATGGTGAAGGTCACTGTCAGATATGGGAACAGCAGTTGTCTGGCCCAGGAATTGCTGCTCTTCCCTTTAATATGTACTGCAAAGCTGCTGGATCTTGACACCACTGCAGAGTCTAATTTGAATTTCAGTCCTTTTGATGCATTCATTAATTGTTTAAAGCGGTCATCTCTAAGCACAGGTCCACAAAACAGTCTATTTTTTTTCAGTTTTAATGTACTACGTATATTCAAAGTGTCAAGATTAAATTAATTTTACATTTTGCTTATTTTGCATAGGAGTCATGGATAATTGTCTGCATGTAATTATTATATTTCACATTATTAAACTTATTTAGAAATGTTAATCTTTTTCTTCCCTCAGATTCTGTCAAGTTTTAAGAACCAATGCACCTTATAGCCCATGGAAGAAAAAACACAAATCAAGACATTTTTGGGTTCCAAGCTGCCGAAATATGGAATGAAATCTGTGAGGAGTACATTGCAGCCGATGCCAACTGGGGCCACTGTGACTTTATTAGGGACCTCCAAGAGTAGTAATGTCACAAGTTACATAAAAAATAATGGCTCTGATTGTTCACTGTCTCATTCATTTAATTGGAGAAAAACAAATAAATACCAACTTGGTTCACAAAATACAGCAGAACTTAATAATATTCAAAGTACACATGATAAACTAATTGATCCTGAACAACATGCGCCTGCTCCAGGAGTGCTGGATGGGAATGGGATAAAGGGAGGTGTGAAAAGTGCTTCCTTGTTCACATCCAAGTTAGCAAGACCATCAACCATGTTTGTGTCATCGGCAGAGGAGTTGAGCCAGAAATCTTTTTCTGGACCGTCTAATCTGGGTAAATTTACCAAAGGCACATTACTAGGAAGGACTTCATATTCTTCGGTCAATGCGAAGTCACATTTGAATGCGTTTTATGGGAACCGATCTCCTGGTAACATGCAGAAGCCAAGAGTGAACTCCTGCGCCAGTAGAAGTAGTTCCGGAGAAAGCTTAGCGCAGTCCCCAGACAATGCTAAATCTATTACTTGTGAAAAAATGGTAAGGTCACAAAGTTTTTCACATTCCATTCAGAATCCCTTTCTTCCACCTTCATCCATAACCAGATCACATTCCTTCAACAGAGCTGTAGACCTTACAAAGCCTTATCAGAACCAACAGCTACCCGTTCGAGTGCCTCTCCGGTCAGGTATGCTTACAAGAAGTTCTCGGCAGTCAGAAGTACTCAATGGAAACGACCACTTGGGGTATGGTTTTAATAGGCCTTATGCTGCTGGTGGGAAGAAACTGGCTTTAGCAGATGGCCCAGGTGTATCGTCCACATTGGTTTATAGGATGGGTCATCCCTCTCTACTGAAATCTAGCCGATCTCCATTTTCTGGGTCTATGACAGTTGATAGTAATAAAAATCCACCTGCTGACATGTGCGTAGAGGAAGAAGGTGTGGTTTCGGCAAAGGACAGCTGTCCTGGTAAGGACCAAGAACTAATTGAAAATGAAAATTACCGAAGAGACAATGATCAGACTATGAAGCATGATTCTAAAATTAGGTACCTGAGTGATGATGTGGATGATATTTCCTTGTCGTCCCTGTCGTCTTCTGATAAGAATGATTTAAGTGAAGATTTCAGCGATGATTTTATAGACTTAGAAGACTCCAACAGAACTAGAGTAACACCAGAGGAAATTACTCTCAAAGAAGAGAAGCATGAGAATGGACCATCAAAGGATATATTTGATTCTCCTAAAGAAAGTGAACAGATCTTCAGTAAAGCTGATGAGTGGATAGATATAAGTGTCTCTGGTAAATATGAATATCTTTAACTTATGTGCTTTCCCTAGTGATTACAGGAGAGCTGAGACTTGGCATTGTCCTTAATGGATTGTAAGATGCATGTTGACTGAGATAACTCAGTCTGGATGAGAGTGCAGCAGAATAGCAACCTTGTGGCTTGTTGCAATCCCACGTTACTTTCTAGGATACAACCCGTCAAGCTCTTGGTACTTTGCCTTTGGGGGGCTGACTTCTACATGCCACGTCCTCCATTGTATAGGCCGAGGCTACCAGACAGTTTTCCTCACGCTGCCTGGAAGTGGCTTGACACTAAACACTAAACCACACCATTCACAGTAGCCATTATTGCAGTCTGTTAAGAGTAAAGCTATGTCAAACATCAGGCAATAAATATAAGCATGTTTAGTTCACCGCTTTCAATCCTAGGAACATTTTTGTTTAGCACTCCTTGTGTGATACTTCACCAAAGCATTATTTACTTATGCTATTGAGTAGAGAAAATGCCTATTAAACATTTCTGGAACTCAGTGCAGGATGAATGTTATTTGTTCATCTATCCAGAAAAAGAAGCCCAAAGGGAGGGCACCAAGGCATGTCTAGTCAAGGGACTGGCTCGCACGTAGTGATGCACCAAACTGTCTTCAGCTATTATAAACTGCACGGTGCCTAGAACAAGTCGTCCTTTAAGGACATATCTGTGAGGTTAAGTAGCCTACAGAGAGGAAGAGAGTTTCGTGAACAGTGGTTAAAATGAAATACCTTGAAATATTAAAGGAATGTGAAGATGTGAAAAATGGTGCAAAGTGAATTTTATGTTTACTACAAAATGTTTCAGTGGCTTATTTTGAAAACTTTGCCTCTTTTTTTAAAGTTTATTTAGGATTCAGGAAAGTTTTTGAACCAAATGCTGTTATAATAGATTGGATTATTAGAGCTTATATTCTAGAAATGAGAAATGACTCTGTTTTATAAATTCATGCCTTTTTCTTTCTTTTAAAATCATTTGAAGACAGGAGTGAATGCACAAAGCATACAACTGGAAACAACTTGATTTCACCAGATACGGATTACAGAGCTGGGTCTTCATTTGAACTGTCTCCGTCTGACAGCTCTGATGGGACATACATGTGGGATGAAGAGGGCCTGGAACCCATCGGCAGTGTCCACCCTGTGGGCAGCTATGAGTCCTCGGAAATGAACAGCATAGTATGTATGGACTTCTGTTCCCTTTTGGAGATTTCTTTTTATTTTAGTATACAGGCACATAATGGCACTGATAAATATTTTAAATTTAGAAGTCAACTTTCTTATTTGAGAATTAGGAATTCATACATGTCTATTAATGGCTTAAAAATGTGTAACTAAAACATCCAGAGTATATGACATTTAACTACATACAAACACACACACATTTTACTATACATAAAGACATTTGTGCTTACTGTATTGGTCAAGTTAAGCTAAGAACATGGCATTCACAACATCTTCAGTTGCCACATTGAGAAGCGCCACTTGGTGAAGGGGTGTTAGGGATGGCGCTTCACCTGCATTTTCTACAGAGTGGTGGACTGATGGACCAGATGCTCCAGGACCAAGAATCAGCTGTTGACAAACCTTGGCTAGGCTGTGCTGATGTACTGCCATTCTGTCACGAGTTCAGTGTGCTTTTAATACAGTGGGAGGGGTTGACTTTTATTCTTAACAAAGTCTTGCAGGTCTGTGCGGCTCGAGGACAGCTGCCTATAGTGACTGGAGCTGCTTTGTCCTTGGGCTTGACCTTGTCTGCGAAGCCCTTATTACTGTGATAGAAGGAGACAGGACTGCCAATCACATACTCTTGCAGTATCTAATTTGGCCTGCAAGTGGCACTGGTGTTTGCAGTCACAACCTGATAATCAGTTTGTGATCCCACATAAGTACTAAGGCAATAGGGAAATACTCTTCCTGTGTCTGGAAAGAGGGAGCTACAAGCCCCATCATATATTAATGCATAGTTCTTTTATAAAACATCACATGTAACTTAGATACCGACACCCTAATAAAACTCAACTGATGTAGTTAAAATGGCTCAAGGGAATTATTTAGGTTAGAAAATAGAAATACTCATAAATCAAATTGGTTTATAGGTATATAACATTCTAACTGGCTTTCAGGCACCAAAGCTTTCTATATCCATTTAAGCCTGTGGCATGGAGAAACCAGATATTGTGATGAAAGGCTTTTAAGTTTCATAGACATAGGTATATGCAGTTTATAAAGTATCTTCATCTGACCAGATCAGGGTTACAGTTTAAACTTGACTGTGTTCTTTATTAATAGGCTTTTGAAATGTATAATTGCAGTACTTATCAACATTTTGTCCACTAGATGGCAGTAGTAAGCCACTTAGAACTTGATTATTTTTAGAGGTTCATTATCATAACTGACAAAAGGCCCCCTCTACTGAGTGTAGAATATACTTGGGTGACCATGGTATTAAAATCCTTGAGTATATTCCTAGATTAATATGCTTGAGTATAACAGATGGGAAGCAACCAGGCTTCACTCTGTACTTTAGAACAAGATAGTGGCTCTTGAGTTTCTGCTTTGTTGCTTTTTGAATTAGGCTTGTCTGTGTAGAGCAGACTCAGAGAGCCGCTTGCCTTTGCCTCTCCGGTGCTGAGATTAAAGGTGCACACCACCACACCCAGCTTTCATATTACTCTTTTCTGATCCAAGGGAAAGACAGGGTCCAAGAAAGAGTGACTTACTGACAAAGCATGCTAAGGTCCTCTGGTAGTTTTGATGGAAGGTCACATGTTTTGCTTTGAATATTTCCAGCTTGCTGTGTTTCACACACATCACCTCACTGGTCTTCACTGAGGGGCTCTGTTTCCACTGATGAACTTGTCATCTCTCTTTTTGCCCAGACATCAGTGTACTTTGCCAATTTTATTTGTATATTTTCCTTCCCTTTACAGTAAATGTGCTTGATCCTTAGCACGTAGTTTAAATTTTTTGTCTTCTTTTTTTTTAACCTAAGGAGTTCATTTGTACTTGCATTTTTGATGTACTTCACTTTAACATCTTACTATTTTTACTTAAATGGTCTTCCTTTTTCTGTTTTTCCATTTTTTTTCTTTGCTAAAATATCTCTCATTAACATATGTAACTTAACTGCAGATAACTTTAGTGTGCTCTCCCTTTTCTTGGGCTTTACCACAGTGTTGGTTTCAGTCTGGGCTCATAGAAGGAAATTGCTCTAGAATAGCAGTTGTTACTGCTGATACAGTTCTGGTGAATCTCCTCCCTAGCTCCTGCTGGGAAGTTAGCCCAGGGTTGTGTGCATACTGTGTAAGTACTCCAGCACTGTGCAGCAGCACCCTGCAGTGAGCCTGTTTCCTGCAACTGATACAGCTTTTAGAGCAAGACTTTGTTTTTAAAGGAAAGGAGTGTTAAAGACATGGCACAAGCTCTTCTTTTGTCAAGGATAAACAGAGCTTTGAGACTGGCACCTAAAGTTACTAGCTAGAATCTCAGCTGTTTATGCGCTTAGAAGTATTTGTTGTATATAATTTACATCCAGTAAAGTATATGCATTTACAAACATGCCAAGGAATTTTGATAGAGTTGTCCAGGTTGTTATGGGGAATATTTCCATCAGTTCAGAAAATTCCCCTCTGTTCCTTTCATTGATTCTCTTATTCCAAAAAAAAGGTTACTTCTTACCAAAAGACAGAGGAAGAGATGCTACTGTAGCTCAATTGCTCTGTTTTTAAACTGGGTATAAATGGAGCCAAGTGCATATTGTTTTGTGTCTGGCTTTAGTGAGTTGTAGGGTTTTTTTTTTTTTTTTATTTTTTTTATTTTTTGTATTGTTGTCTGTCCACGTGTATCCTTCCTCCATGATGAAGTCAACATTCTACCCTGAGCTGGATTTCCAGTGCTTGTCCATTTTTCTTACTGGATCCCAGTCCTTTGTGTGTGAATGTAGCATAGCCTCCTTTAGCCTTGTGTTCACAGGTATTTTAGGTTGGTGGAAGGCTTGGGTTATTTAGAGAATTGCATTGTTGAAAATATTTTGTTGTATTTTTAGTGAAAATTTATTTATTTCAGTTGGCAAAATAGAAGAGGGATTCCTTTAGTTATAGTAATGCTTATTTTTATAGACAGTGGTACCAGTTTCCCAAAGTATTGTGTTTACAGTTCCCGTTCGCAGCACATTCTGTATTTCTGCTTTCTTGTTTATACTTCATGTTGTCGGCCTTTTTTGTTTACTATTGTGGGAATATCATGGTATTGTTTGAGAATATACTTACCATCTGTTAGGATAACCTCTTTTGTGATATACCATTAATTGGTCAATACACTAAAAAATTATTTGTAGAAAGTCCTTCACATGTTTTTGTTGGTTAGTTTTATGTCAACTTGATACAAGCTAGGGGCATATGGGAAGAGAGACATTTAGTTGAAACATGCACCTAATATTGGCCTGCAGCCAATTTTGTAGACCTTTTCTTGATTATTGATTGATGTGAGTGGACTTGCCCATGGTGGGATGGGGGAGGGCAGTTGGCTGAGCAAGCCATGAGGAGAAAGCCAGTCAGCAGCGCTGCTCCATGCCTTCTGGTCTGGCTCCTGCCCAGGTGCCTGCGGTGCGTTCCTGAGGTGACCTCAGTGGGAGTGCAGCCAGAGAACAGTAAGAAGAAACAAACAAGTTGCTCCTCCCCAAGTCGCTCTTGGTCATGGTATTTTATCAAGCAATAGAAACCCTAAGACACATATGTTAAATATATTTTCCGTCCTGGATCGCCTTCTCAATTTCTAAATAATATTTTTGATAAGTTTAACTAGATTTTAAAAAACATTTAAAAAGATTTATCCTCTCATATATTATATCCTGAGCACAGCTCCTTCTTTCTCTTCTCCCAGCCTCTTCCCCTGGCCTCCCCTTCCCCCCAGATCCACTCCTGTTTCCCTTCAGAAAAGGGCAGGCCTCCCACAGATATACCAAGTTGTAATAAGACTAAGCATTCCCCTCAAGTAAGGCTGGATGAAGCAGCCCTGTGGGAGGACAAGGGCCTCAAACGCAGGCAAAAGAGTCAGAGCGCACTCCTGCTCACACTTTTTGGAGTCCTACATGAAGAGCAAGCTACAAAACCACAAAATATAGAGAGAAGGCCTAAGTCAGATCCATGCAGGCCCCTGACTGTTGGTGCAGTCTCTGTGAGCCCCTATGAGCCCAGGCCAGTTGATTCTGAGTTTTCTGTGGTGTCCTTGACCCCTCTGCCTCCTACAATTCTTCTCCCTCTTCTGTAGGATTCCCCCAGCTGGTCTCTGCATCTGCTCTCACTAGTTGCTGGATGAAGCTGCTCTAATGGCAGTTATGCTAGACTCTGTCTACCGTATAGCAGAGCTCCTCCTCCATCCCCCAGTTGTCAGTGTTGTTCAACTCACTCCTTTTCTGTTATTGTTACCACTTTAGTTCACTGTGAAATCTTACACTACTCCAAAGTAAAAAAGATATGTCTCAGTATTTTCTTCTAAGAACTTCATATTTAGTCTTTTACATTGAGATTTATAGTCCACCTGGAAATTTACTCTTTATAATGTGTAGGGTAGAGGTCAAGATTAATTTTATGGTATGGTGTGAAATAGGGGTTCAGTATCAGTTAATGTTTTTGGAGGGATAAAACGAGTGGGAATCCTTTTTCCCCATTCTACTAAAGGGGCAACTTTCTTATAACTCAGTCACACTACACTACACTATACTACACTACACACACACACACACACACACACACACACACACATCTTAGCCTTTTGTAGTTCTGTAACAGTTTAGAATCAGTTTGCAAGTTTCAATGAAGGAGTCAGAGTTTGAATAGGATCGTACTGAATTTATATGTCAATTTGGAGAAAATCTAAGTGTTTACAATTTGTGCATACAGTATATGCCTCCATTTATTTGATTTTTAGAGATTTTCTTTTTTTTTTTTTTTCTATAAGCTGTTACAAATATGGTATGCTTATCAGTGATTTTCAAGGTGACATAATCTAGATTTACCTAGAAAAAGAATCTCACTGAGAAATTGTTTACATAAGTAGACTGTGAAGTCTTAATTTGGGCTGAGCTAGGAGGATCCAGCCTGCAAGTAGGCAGCACTTTTTCTGGGCTAAGCCTCAGAGTGTGTATGCCTTCATTCATGACTGATCTTTGTGGTTGTAGTATGACCTGTCATGTGACCTCTCTCAAGTGTCATCATATGTCCACCATATTTCCTATTTTTGCAGTAGCTCTTTGAAGTAGCTACGGGCTGGTTACAACATCTTGTTTTAAACCGAGTGAATTCATTTGAGTAAAGTGAAACTGTTCAGTCAGGATTTTGTTCCTAAGTTCTGGATTCTTAGTTTGGAGTTCTTAACTCAGGATGCCTGAGTATATTTACTCTAGGCTTTCAGAAAACCCGCAGTGTAGCCTGTTCATTTCATGTGCATGTGCCCATTTGTATGTCCATATGCCTGGAAGCAAATGTCTCCCTGCTGAGTCAGCTCGCCAGCCCTTAAACATTTAATTGATATTTAACTGCTTTGAAGATTAAATACAGTAACGTTTCTGATAATTGCACTCACATCTGCAATACTTGGAAATTATAGAACAGTGACATCCTCTTTTCTGTGATGCTGTGGATGTCACTGAAGAGGAGTACTGCAGCATCATGAGGACTGATGTCCTAACCCCAAGATGTTTGACAAGTGCTAACTCTAAGCCATATGGATGGATGAATAGGTTTTGCTTTTGGAAGGCCTTTTTTTTTTTTTTAAATTGGGGCTGTGGCCTTACTGTATGTCCTAGGCTAGTGTGTGTGTGTGTGTGTGTGTGTGTGTGTGTGTGTGTATCCTTTCCTGATCTCAGAGTGCTGGGATTGAAGGCTTGAGCAGCCAACCTGCTTAGAGATTAAACCATGGAGGTGCTCGAAGCCGCTGGCTCGTGAGCATGTGAGGACTTGTTTGTGCTTTGTCCCACAGTTTATTGTCATATAGTAGGCTGGCCCAAGTCCTCGTGTGAGCCAGCTATTTCACTTTAGAAGGCAATTGCTTGACACTAAGAGTTATCCTTTCACTTGGTGGTGCCGACACATTTCTGCTTCACATGACTGTTCTCCTAGGAGCAAGTGCCTGCATTTGGGTTTCTGCTCTGGTGACTGCAGATAAGCATCATTGACGTTGAAATGTGCGTTGGGTCTTATGAGCTTCGTAGCAGTTGGTGTAGCTTTATAAGTTCCTTAGGTTGTGTTCACATGTGTGCCTCAAAGACAGCAGTAGCTTGTCTCCATCCTACCAGTGTTTACCCCAGTCAGCAGTCTATTTACTGTTAAATTCTGGTGAGGTCCTCCTTGTTCTTTCTTTACCTTTCTGTTCTTTTGTACCTGCTCAGGACATGCTCTGTGTCCCCCTGTTCCTTGCCTGGGTCCTTGTGGCAGGGTCATTGACGTTATTGGTATTTCTCCAAAGGCTTACATCCTGTCTCTTCCCACTGGCTGTGCTGGAACTTAACAAGCCTTCCTTGTTTCTCTGCCTGTCAGGAGTTTATTCATTCTCCAAGGTTGCATTCAGGCCTTTCTTTTCTCCTTGTTCTGCTAAGGCTGATGGCTTAATGCTGAGGTGGGTGCAAACCCGTACTTTGAAACTACAAGCTGGTGTTCTGCCAGAATGTGAGGGCTGACTCCTCATCTGTTTATACCTCCACACTGGCGTGTGACTCTGCACTTAGAGTGAATCCCCCCTCTCTTTGTTTTCAGCTTTAGTAGTCAGGGTAGGTAAAGGTGCATATTGTGACATAGTCACTTTAGAGAGTGAGTTTCCAGGGCATCACGTGTCATAATAGCAAGCTGCAAGTAACTAAACATGCCGTGTCCGTCTAGATGGGCAGGTGAGGGCGGCTTACAGAACATTGAGACGGTCTTAAGATAGGTAACTGGGAATTCACACTCACCTGGATCTCTCCAGCTGTTTCCTGGTACAGAGTCACAGAGCTTGAGAGAATAGAGCCAGCTGCTCAGCTGGTTGCTATAGGACACGAGAGGAGGAGACCTGCTTCTCTCAGCAGATGCTCATCCATGCTGAATTATCAGCAAGAGTGCTTTCTTGTCCCACTAACTCAGTTTTGAATAAGCTTAAACTTATTAATATAGTTGTTTTGACCCTTTAAACATAATTATATTTTCATTTAACATTAATGGATGCTATAATACATTAGCTACATTGTAATCTGAAGCTTAATTCAGTAGTTATTTTTTGAGTTTCTATTATGTTACAGGAATACTGTTCTGAAGACTTTGATGGATAAAGTTGTGTTTATCCTAATGACTTCAGATTCTGGTACTATATAAACATGATCACAGTATGGAGTGAAAAGTCATAGGCTATTATTAGTTTGCCTGAGGGTTTCATATAACAGATGGAAGATGTGATTGTGTTAAGGGAGAAGAGAAGAGAAGGTTTAGGGGGTGAGGGGGGAGAGAGGAGAGGAGATGAAGAGAGAGAGAGAGAGAGAGAGAGAGAGAGAGAGAGAGAGAGAGAGAGAGAGATGCATTTGTTTTAAAAAGGAAGTGACATTAAACTGAAGTACTGAAGACCACGTACAAAGTGTATCTGTTGGCCAGGTAAACCCTGAAGGTGACGATGTCAGCATCTGGAGTGTGTGCAGTGGTGTAGGAATCGAGTCATGATGAGGACTAGCAACTTAGCTAAGTCTGAGTGTGAGGTGGAGAACAGCTAAGGAGGAAGCTAGGAAGTGAGCTTGACGTTCCAAGCGGAACTCGTAGATATTTACAAATCATGTTTTAAAGGCAGCGAGATAGCATAAATAGTTTATAGATATTTCTATGTGAAATTTTGATATACACTTATAATATTGAGCACTATAGGTTTTAGAATATTTGGTTTTTTTTCATACAGAGTTGGTATGCTATTTAAACATCTAGGTGAAAGTCTGTGTATTAGATAAAAGTGAACTTACAAGTAATTTGTTAACAAAAAGCACAGTTTTTATAACCATGTCCCTGTTAGGTAGCTGTGGTCCCTAACATGGATACATGATTAATAAGACTGAGTGGACGTCTCTAAATTAGATTAGATAGGCATTAAAGATTTGTTCAAGAGAACACTGAAGCTGCAAAGCTAAATGCTTTTCACTAATGGGATGGCTTTAAGAGTTGTAAACTTGCTGTTCTATTCTGAATGAACAGTTTATATATTTAAAAACAGCCTAGGGTCTCCTTTGTTTCTTCTAAAGCAAATGTCAGGACTGATTGCTTCCACAATCATCCCTTTCTAGGGACATTTGGGAGACATTACTTTAGTCTTTTGTCACTTTCTTGGTTGAGTTAGGGAGCGTGACTTTAGACCTGTGAACTGAGTACCTTGCCTTGGGTTGCAGGGAGGCAGAGGTTGACAGGTGGTTTGCACAGCATCTTCCCTTCTTCCCTGCCTCCCCCCCTCCCTCCCTCCCTCCCTCCCTCCCTCCCTCCCTCCCTCCCTCCCTCCCTTCCTTCCTTCCTTCCTTCCTTCCTTCCTAAATGCTGCCCCCTGTGCTATCCCCCCCCCCACCTCTCTGGCAGGGTGGCGCTTCCCCTGGCTATCTCCCACCTTGGCACATCAGGTCTCTGCAGGGTTAGGCACATCTTCTCTCACTGAGGCCAGAAAAGGCAACTGTGTTGGGGAACAGATTTCACAGTCAGGCTACAACTTTAGGGACAGTTCCTGCTCTAGTTGCTTGGCCCACTTGAAGACCTAGCTGCACATCTGCTACATATGTTCTGGACCCTTGGTCCAGCCTATATATGTTCTTTGGTTAGCAGCTCAGTCTCAGCTCCCAGGGATCCAGGTTAGTTGACTCTGTTGATCTTCCTGTGTAGTTCCTATGCTCTTCAGGGCCCTCAATCTTTCCCCTCTCTGACCTTTGTCTAATATTTGCCTGTGGGTCTCTCTATCTGTTTCAGTCAGCTGCTGGGTAGAGCCTCTCAGAGGACTCTCTGCTGGACTCTTATCTGCAAGCATAGCAGTCATTAATAATGTGAGGGATTGCTGATGGCTCTCAGGTTGGGCCAGTTTTTGTTTGGTCATTCCTTCAGTCTCTGCTCCATCTCTGTCCCTGTATTTCTTTTAGACAGGACAGGTTTTGGTTTGAAAGTTTTCTGGGTGGATTGGTGTCCTTATTCCTCCACTGGGGGACCTGCCTGGCTCCAGGAAGTGCCCTCTTCAGGTCCCATGTCCCCACTGTTAGGCATCTCAGCTAAGGTCACATTCATTGACTCCTGGGAGCCTTCCCCATTTCAGGTCTCTGGGACTTCTTAGAGACTCCCTCCATCCCCCTTTGGAAGTTGATTTATCATAATGTTATGGTTCAGTTGCTACTGTTTTTATTAATTTCATGCTTTATTTCATTGTGATCTGCTTAAAATAATTATTTTGTTTCATTTCATAGATTTGTGTCACTTCTATTTATACTACTACATACTACGTTATTTTGTAGATATATAATTTTTTATTTAGTTACTCCAACATCAGTGAGTATCAGGATTATTTCTAAAATTTTGCAATCACAAATTGCTATAGCAACCATCCTACTGCACATTTCTCTTTGTAATTTAGATGAACACCTGTGTCATGTTTGTGCCTGTGCGTGCTCAGTTATTCTAAAACGTGTGCATATCAACACACTAGTCACTATTGACACTGATGATCGGCATCTTTGCCCTCATCAAGTTTATTGCTGAATCTTAAGTCCCATAATTCTTACATTCTGAGCATTACTATCAACTCAAATTTAATTCTGTAGTGTTTTTATACCACTTAGCCCCCAAACCACAGCAACCTTCCTCTGTGAAATTTAGTCGGAAACAGGAAAAAACCGGTGCATTCATAGGTTTCTGAAACTCAGTGTTATGTACTCAGCAGTGAGCCTGCTGAGGAGGTGGTCAGCTCCAGCAGGCACTTCCCGAGTTGCTGTGACCTGACTGGTTGATTGGATTGGAAAGGCCCCAATCAGGGCAGGAATCTGGGTGTGGGAAATGAAGCAGAAGCCACAGAGGACTGCTGCATACTGGCTTGCTGCTCTCCAGGATTGCTCAGGTTGTTTTCTTATACAGCCCAGGACCACCCATAATGGCCTGGGCTCTCCCACATGAATTAGTAATTAAGAAAATACCATAAGCTTTCCTACGGGCTAGTCAGATGGAGGCATTTTCTCAACTGACGTTCCCTCTTTTAAATGTACTCCAGCTTGTATCAAATTGACATAAAATTAGCCTGCTGGGAGGAATCTTCCTGGTCCATTCTAGCTTGAGTTCTCCATGTCCTGTGACCAGTGTGTGTTGTCTCCAGAGATAAGGTCTTACTGTCTGACTTTTTTTCTCTCTTCATTTTAAAAGCGGTTGTAGTAGAGTACGTGTGCTGGCTGGTTTTGTGTTAATCTGAGCCAGGCTGGAGTTCTCACAGAGAAAGGAGCCCCCTTGAGGGAGTGCCTCCATGAGATCCAGCTGTGGGGCATCTTCTCAATGAGTCATCAAGGGGGGAGGGCCTCTTGTGGGTGGGGCCATCCCTAGGCTGGTAGTCTTAGGTTCTATAAGAGAGCAGGCTGAGCAAAGCAGAGGAAGAAAGCCAGTAAGTAACACCCCTCCATGGCCTCTGCATCAGCTCCTGCTTCCTGTCCTGCTTGAGTTCCAGTCCTGACTGATTTTGGTGATGAACAACAGCGTGGAAGTGTAAGCTCAATAAACCCTTTCCTCCCTAACTTGCTTCTTGGTCATGATGTTTGTGCAGGAATGGAAACGCTGACTAAGACAGTAAGTCTTGGAGGTAGAGTCACCATGACCCTGATCTCCACTGTGAGCAGTGTTGTCAGGTTTCCTACAGTACAGTTGTTTCCCTCTTCTTCCATACTATACTCTTTAGAAGACAGTAGTTATGTATGAAGCCTACCTTAACCTTTTCTGCAAGGGAATGTCTATAAATAGATGGATTTCTGCTTTGATACTGCAAAGAATTTTCCTCTTCCTACTCTTATTAGTCACTTTATTACTTAGGATTCATGGGCATTTATTTTATAGTTGTTTTTATTGTGTTTATAATCGGTATTTCTGCTTTTTCTCTCTAAGGACTTTGTTGTTTTGATGACAGGCTCTCCTGAATCTCAGGCTGTCCCTGCATTTGACTTTGAACCTTTGTTCCTCCTGTTTAATATCTAGAATGTTGGGATTACAGTTGTGTAATACATTTGACTGGCCTTTTTTCCTTAAGGCTCTGAACTGTAAGGTAGGTGTGTCCTAGGATTACCCTGTGTGTTTCCTACTTCATGTAATACCAGCTGTTTTTCCGAGAAAGCTGGTTCCTTTGGTTGGGTTCTGGGCCAACCTTCTGTTGGCTTAGTGGGTTAGAGTTTACTTTCATAGTAACTTCAGATTGTTGCCTTGCTCTCCCTGGAAACAGCTGTGTCATCAGTTAGACCGTGTGCCCTGCACAGCTTCTACATTCTGTTTTAGGGACTCCGTTCATTTCAGTGTTACCCAGGTGTACTGGCTAGTTTGGTGTGTCAACTTGACACAGGCTGGAGTTATCATAGGAAAAGGAGCTTCACTTGGGGAAGTGCCTCTATGAGATCCAGCTGTGGGGCATTTTCTCAATTAGTGATCAAGTGAAGGAGGGCCCCTTGTGGGTGGTGCCATCTCTGGGCTGGTATTCTTGGGTTCTATAAGAGAGCAGGCTGGGCAAGCCAGGGGAAGCAAGCCAGTAAGTAACATCCCTCCATGGCCTCTGCATCAGCTCCTGCTTCCTGACCTGCTTGAGTTCCAGTCCTGACTTCCTTTGGTAATGAACAGCAATGTGGAAGTGTAAGCTCAATAAACCCTTTCCTCCCCAACTTGCTTCTTGGTCATGATGTTTGTGCAGGAATAGAAACCCTGACTAAGACACCAGGTCAGCACTGGTTCCCTTTGCACCTTTGGTGAAGCTTTTCCATCTGTCCTCTGTTTGAGTTGTATCACATCGGGTGTTTTACCCAGGGGTTCTGACTCCTGCTTGCAGTGGCTTGTAGTCACTAGTACAGTTACAGTATCCTGAAGGATGTCTTCATTTTAAGTTGTCCTCTCTGATTTGTCTCTTTCCCAAATGAGCTTTTTTTTTTTTTTTATTGGATATATTCTATATTTACAATTCATTTCTCTTTTTCTGGTTCCCCACCCCCCAAAGGTCCCACATGCCCTTTTCCCTCCCCCTGCTCCCTCTTCCACCCCTTCCCTCTTCCCTGTTCTTGTATTCCCCTACACTGATGCTTTGATCCTTTCCAGCCCCAGTGTCCACTCCTTTCTTCTTGTCAGACATCATTTGGTATGTGAATTGTGTCTTTGGTGTTCCAAGATTCTAGGCTAATATCCACTTATCAGTGACTGCATACCATGGGTATTCTTTTGAGACTGGGTCACCTCACTTAGTATGACGTTCTCCAGCTCCATCCATTTCTCTAAGAATTTCATGAATTCATTGTTTCTAATGGCTGAATAGTACTCCATTGTGTATATATACCACATTTTTTGTATCCATTCCTCTGTTGAGGGACATCTGGGTTCTTTCCAGCTTCTGGCTATTATAAATAAGGCTGCTATGAACATAGTGGAACATGTATCCTTATTGCATGCTGGGGAATCTTCTGGGTATATGCCCAGGAGTGGTATAGCAGGGTCCTCCGGAAGTATCATGTCCAGTTTTCTGAGGAACCTTCAGACTGGTTTCCAGAGTGGTTGTACCAGCTTGTAGTCCCACCAGCAGTGGAGGAGTGTTCCTCTTTCTCCACATCCTCTCCAACACCTGATGTCTTCTGAGTTTTTGATCTTAGCCATTCTGACTGGTGTGAGGTGAAACCTCAGGGTTGTTTTGATTTGCATTTCTCTAATGAGTAATGATGTTGAACATTTTTTAAGGTATTTCTTAGCCATCTGAATTTCTTCAGGTGAAAAGTCTTTATTTAGCTCTGTGCTCCACTTTTGGATAGGGTTATTTGGTTTTCTGGGGTCTAACTTCTTGAGTTCTTTGTATACAGTGGATATTAGCCCTCTGTCGGATGTGGGGTTGGTGAAGATCTTTTCCCAATTTGTTGGTTGCCGATTTGTCCTTTTGACAGTGTCTTTTGCCTTACAGAAACTTTGTAATTTTATGAGGTCCCATTTGTCCATTCTTGCTCTTAGAGCATAAGCAATTGGTGTTCTGTTCAGAAACTTTCCCCCTGAGCCAATGTCCTCAAGGGTCTTCCCCAGTTTCTTTTCTATTAGTTTTAGTGTGTCTGGTTTTATGTGGGGGTCCAAATGAGCTTTTAACAAACACTAATCTCTATGTCTATATAATTCACATTTCAAAAGTGTCATATAATTGGGGTTATGCACTATGTAACTTTAAAGACTGGCTTTTGGAATTTGGAGTTCATAAATTTTTTCTGTGTTTTGATAGCTCATTTATTGTTCAGCTATACCTCAGATAGTTTAATTATATATATATATATATATATATATATATACACATATATATATGTATACACACACACACACACACACACACACATATATATATATATATATATGTATGTATGTTGCATTCTGTGGGTGTGTCACAGGTACCCTTTTATTTTTTGAGGGCCATACTGTTTACTTCCAGTTAATTTCCTATTACAAATATGGCTGCCCAAACCATTTGTGTGCACTTCTTTGAATGTTTATATTTTTTCAAATTAGGAAATCCAGGGAATGTGTTTTCTTGATTGTGGATACATTTTGTAAGTAGGTTTATGTCTTATAGATATTTTTACTCAATTTGTCATTCTCTTAGACCAGAAGTTTTAATGATTCTAGCGTACTGATTTTGTTTTCCATGAGATGTACTATTGGTGTTGCATTATCAGTGCCATCAAACACTGACCTGTGCTGGAGGTAGAGTTCAGTCATGTGGATAGTGATTTCATTCTTGACATTGTGAGACAATCCGAGCAAAAAACCAGAAATGCTGTGTGCGTGGTGTTTTGTATCAGTGTGCCATGGAGAGGACTTGTATGGTGTATCAGAGGAAGGCATGGTAGCTTTCAATTCACGACCATGCCAGACCTTGCCTTATGTGGCTCTTTTCAGGGTGTGTGTGTGTGTGTGTGTGTGTGTGTGTGTGTGTGTGATTGTTTTGGCCATAGTTATAATCATAAATATATAACTTTTTTGAATTCTGTGAGTTCTATTAATTAGTCAACCCCCCTACCCTCAGTAAGAGATTTGAGAACACTTCATCCTGCAGCTAGTAGCTCAAGAATATGTTTTGTGGAAGCCTATGTCCTCTAACATTTTTGCCTAAATATAAATAGTGCCAAAAATCATTGTAATTGGTATCAGAAAAAAGTACAATTTGGTATATCAACCCTGACTCACTAAAACATGTGTTTTATGAAGAGAGGCTGAAAAGGTGGAGGAGGAGATAGGTTCTTAGATGACTTCCTAGTTACTTGTCTTATAAAACTATAGCATCACTGTGATCTGTTACTAAAGGGAAAAGGATTGCAGTTTATAAAGGGCAGAATATCCTATTCCTGTGGCGATAGCTCACCTGGGTATAACCTGAAAGGCAGAATAGAGGGAAATTAAGTATACTGTCCATGAGGTGTTGTTTTCTGTAATGGAAGCCATGGAGAGTTCTGGGCTGATCCTGATTTCAGCCATTTGGAGCCATGACCACTAACCCACTCCAATGGGAAAGCTTACTCTTGATGACTAACTAGACAGTATTCGTAGACTGGTTTCTTGGAAGGGATTTCATTGGTGAGAGAGTAAACTAAGGAACTCCTGGAACCAGAAGGAGGTTTGGGAAGGTGCTGTCTCTTTTGGCTTTGTATCATGAATATCCAGAAATAGCATTACTAAAATGGAGCATGAAAGTGATGAATTTAGAAGTCATGGTTATGGTTTTGACTGCTTTGTAGTGGACGAGATGTCAGGGTCAGTACAGACCAGATGAGAGAGCTTGCTTCTGAGCCAGCACAGGTCTACATAGGATTCAGAACCGCAGCTGGTTATTCTGAGGTAGCAGTGGACTAAATAAAGCTGCTAGACAGTGGCTGGTGGGTTAGAGAAAAGCTCTTGGAGAGTTTGTTTATATGCAAAGGAGTGTCTTCCTCCTGAGTGCACAGTGAAGATCCTAGGTAAAGTGGTGGTGTGCTTCCCTTGCATGCCATATTGAAAATGTCTCAACATCACCTCTGCTACAACTGCATTGCTGTAAAATCAAGCAAAAGACTGAGCTCTCACCAGATATTGGCTCAGCCCTCTTTCAGTTTTAAACTTAAAATATTAGTAAAAACAGGTAGGCGAGCTTGGTGTGGTGGTGCACACCTGTAATCCCAGCTCTTGGGAGGCAGAGGCAGGCAGATCTCTGAGTTTGAAGATATCGTGGTCTACAAAGCAAGTTCCAGGACAGCCAGGGCCATCATACAGAGAAGCCCTGTTCTGAAAAAAAAAACAAAACAAAACAAAAACAAAAACAAAACAAAACAAAAAACCCAAAACAAAACAAAAATAAGAACAAAACCAGGTAGGGTTGGGGAGAAGGTGTGCAAGGGACTAATTTTTTCAGGGATTATTTTGCAGTGGGTTTGAAACAGGCCTTGTTTGTGGTGTGCATGTGTGTTTGTATATGTGCTGACCTTGCCTCCTCCTCCTTCCTCCTCCCTTCTCTCTACTGCATTTGGTTGTGGAGGGGGCGGGGGAAGTAGGGGATTTCTAACCAGCTATGGAGCTCCAGAACTCCTTCTCTCTGCCTCTACAGTGCTGGGCTTACTGGGAATCTCAGTTTACAAGCACTTTTTTTGAATGAGTGCTATTTCTTTAGCCCCCAAACAAAAGTCTCTGCTCTCTGTTGGCTATACCCCTGACATTCCATGATGGTTCGAAAACATTAACTGACATTAAACAAGTCCTCTCTGCTTTATCTGCTTAGAACAATGTAAAGGGCTGGAAGATACTGATTCTTTTGTCTATTGTGATGACTTGTGTATGTTTTCACTTTTATTTTATGTGTATTTTGCCCACATGTATGTCTGTGTATCATGTGTGTGTCTGCTGCCCTTGGAGGTCAGAAAAGGGTGTTGTATCCCTGTAACTGGAGTTAGAGATGGTTGTAAGTTACCGTGTAGGTGCTGGGAATTGAGTTCTCTGGATGACCAGGAAGTGCTTTTAACTGCTGAGTCAACTCTCCAGACACTTGTCTGTGTTTTGAATTGATCTCATAAAATTATTTTCATTGACTTAGATTCCTTATCCATTTATTTGATTCCTCTCCTCAGTCTTTGAAGTTTTTTTTTTTTTTAAACAAAAGTACTTTGAAGTCTTTCTGGCAATTCAGTTATCTAATCACCTTTGTTTTATATTGTTGAGATACTGTCCAGTTTGTGGTACTGCTCTAGTGGAGTGTTGTCTAACACCTAGACAGGAATTGGAGTTTTCCTTGAATAGATAATAATTTTTATTTAGTAGATACCATGCTGGTCCTTTTACAAAGCACAGATTCTGGTGTAGCTATTGCTTGAGTTGTGACTGTGTATGTGAGAGTAAGTAGTGGCCAGTCAATAGCATCGCCAGCCACTGTTAGTCATCTTGTTTTCATGTCTACCTCAGTTCTGCTTGAATTTGAGTTCTCTAGAGAGCGTAGCTTTCAGCTCCGTTTGCTGTTGTGTACTGTCGGGCCGGGGGAAAGCTGAGTGAGGGTCTTCTTTCAGAGTCTTCCCACTGAGCCTTCTAAGACTATTCTGTAGCCTATGCCTGACTCACTCTACGTACTTCTTATAGATGCTTTTTTTCCTTTTGTTACATCATCACACCTTTGCGTGTCAAGAGGAAGGCAAGGTAATTGTGGTTGCTGTGGTCTGTCTTCACAAAGCATTGCACCACTAATGTAAGCATCGCTAATTCAAGTCTACATATGTTAGTTAAGTAACAAGACACTGTTCTCAATTTTAATAGTGATAAACTGTATTAAATTAATCACCCAGGGCCAGTGAGAGGACCCAAGGTGGTAAAGATGCTTGCCACCCGGCCTGACAGCCTGCATTCACGTGCTCAGAAAGCACATCCGAGGAGGAGAGAATTGACGCCCACAGATCATCCTCTGACCTCGAGACTCCTCCTGTGCATATACTAACACACACACACACACACACACACACACACACCCCAAACATTTTTAAAAAGTTTTAAAAAACATTCTAAAGAAAGGCGAAAGAAGAGATATATAAAGACCTTTTGGAAAATAATATACTCAATCTCATTTGTGTCAGTAATTACTCAATATGTAAATGAACCTTTCGTAGGGGTTAAATTTGATTTAAACATGATAATCTAATCATATATAAGCCAGCCTTTAAGCATGGGGCACATAGACTGTGACACATAACAAAGGCTGCAGAGGATGAACATGATGCTGGCCCAAGTTGGTGAGAATTCTTAGTCACCATCTCTTGTAGCACTTGGTTTTTGTTTTGTGGTCTGTCTGTCTACTCAGGATTCAGTGACACACTAGCCTAGACTTTACATTGTTTCGTTCACATCCTGTAATGATGTTTCCCATTCTTCCTTCCTGTCTATACTCCAGTTCCAGTATTTTTTTTTTATTTGTTAGTCTTTATGCAATTGCATTAAAAGTTCAAAAATAAATTTTGAATAAAATAGTATGAATAAGTTAAAATTTAACAGATAACCAACTATTAGCTTAGGTTGGTTTGGTAGATTTCAGAGTAAATAAACCTAGGAAAGTTGGGCATAGAGATATATTTCTGTAAATCCCAGCACTTGGATTTATCAAAAAGGACACACACGACGACACACACACACACACAACACACACACATACACAACACACACACACACACACCACACACACACACACACAACACACACACACACACACACACACACACACACAGATATGAATAATTAAATCTTAATAAAAACCAACTGACAAGAAGGCAGGACATAACAGTGTTAAAGATATATGTATACACATTCAAATAAAACACCACAAATGAAAAGGACCAGATGCTTACAAGAGGCTCAACCCGAGGGCAATGATGAAGGAAGGGGCTGTGCTCAATTTGGAGGGCTTTGCATCTTCTGTAAACGTCATCTTCTTCTGGCATTATCCTGGAACTTCCATAACTATATAATGAAGCTTGGCAACAGAGAGGAGATGCCAGGAAGATTGAGATTCTCTCAACTTGGTGAAGACAAAAGGAAAGAGTCAGAGAACACAACAGTTCAGATAGCCAAGGGAGCAGGCGTCACCCACAGTCACTGGGCTCCCATGGCTCCAGGTGGTAGATAGGTGGGCCTGCCCATGAGACTTATGAGACAGGTAGGGAAGACCTCACCTTGGCTGGTGTAGAGCCAAGGAGTGGTCTGGTCTAAAATAAGGGAGACAGTCACAAATTGGGGGTAGGAATGCCAGCCTTTCATTCTGCCTTTAGTTACTTTTTGAGCCTAACTAAAAAGTGGTTTTCAGCAAAAGCAGTTTTTAAACACCTGTTATATGCAGAATATTGCTGATTGACAGTCTGAATGGACCTTCACCATTCTTACTCAACATAAAGTTTTTTTGTTTCTGAATGATGGAGAGATGTCCTAAGATATATAGTAGGTGATTTTGCTGTTTTGTGAATATCATAGAGTGTACAAAATAAACTAAGAAGGCTCTAGTTTCAGGTACAAAGAAGCAATTACAATTTGTATTTTCAGATGATATCATGGTTTATAGAGCGTATCTCATGGAATCTTTCAGTAGTACTATTTGTAAATTTTCTAAGTATAAGGTAAATATATAAAAATGTTCATTTCTCCTTGTGCATGCAGTTCCCTCACTCATATGGAAAAATCATGTGTTCAAGACAAGCTCTCTCTATAGTGAGACCCTGTCTACAAAACAAAAGAAAGCAAAACAAAACAAGCATTTCTACAAATTGATGGCTAGTTAGGAACTAGAATTAATAAAAAACACAATCTCAGAAGATATTTAAATGTGCATTTAACAGAATGTCCATTTGGTATCTGAAGAGCAGAGTTGGAGAAAGGAAGGGAAGGAGAGTTGAATAAGAAAGTAGTGTTGGTGTTGGCCGGTTGGGAGATGCTGTGTAGTGGCGACATGATTTTACTCCAACGTGATGTATACATTTCTTGCAATACCAGCCAACCCCTTTTGTAAGCTGAGACAGATTCAAAATTTATACATAAGGGAAAACAGACTATGTAGTATGGAAAGGTTGACCAAAATTGGAAGAATTACACTACCCCAATTTACAGATCTAGCTGTCAGCACAGTGTTGGCAAAAGTAGTGGTTGAACATTCTTTGGAACACAATGGTGACACCAGAAAATATATGAACACATACAGAGGTAATCTACGTAGACAAAAGGGCAAAGTCAGTCCTAAGGAGGAAGACTTCAATGACTCATGCACATCACACACGTATGCACACAATTAAAAAGTTAAGGTAATAAGACTAGAACAGGAGAAGGTAGATGCCGAGTCCAAGGGCAGGGTAAGACACTACCAGCAGAGACATGGGACAGAGGCTCTCCTCTTACCCTCTGTACCACATGGCTTCCTCTCTCTAGTAAGGTGGCTCTTACCTACCCTGTGCAGATGAGAGTGAGGAAAACCACATTCATTATTTATTGTTCTTTTCCTTGCCTTTCTTGTACCTTTACTGTAAGGCCCAGTACTGTTGCTGGTGTAACTCTTGACACTGATTCATTAACATCTTCCAGACCCCACTTGTTGATGACTTCGTGGTGTAATGGGTTCCTGCACAGATGTTGTGTTTTTATGTCTTCTCAAACATGCTGGAAGCACATCAAAATTAATGAATTCTAAAACTGTTACTTCATTTTAGAATTAATGAATTCTAAAACTGTTAGTTCTTCATTTTCCTACCAGATCTGACCTTTTTGGGGGATGAGGTGTCAAGTCATTGTTTTATTTACTTTTTTTCAATTTCATCAAAATGGCTCTTCGCTTTTTATGTGTTCTTTCAGTTGGTAGACATCATGTATTTAGTGTCAAGACTACATTCCAGTCATCTATGAACTTTGATGTTATATTCTACTCCACAAGATGTATCAGAACTACGTATTTATTCTCACTAGCACTGGTCATGTTATATGTCCTGTGGATCCTGCTATGACCACACACTGCTATCTCTGCCCCATTGAAATATATTCTCTGTATTATAGCCACAATAACATTTTTTGGATTCAAATCTCAACCTATCAGTTCCTGACAATATTTTAGTTGTGTTTCCCAGTGTGTACCCTGTTATAGAATAGTTCATATATATTGGCATTTTATTGCCTTGTGGGCATATGGGAGGCCAGGGTTTACAGGATTTGAATTTTCCTACTATTACTAAAGGGTGGGTGGACTTTTACGTACTATGGAGTTTTACTATTAAATAAATCTGGTAAAAGCAGTATAGTTGTACCACAGAGATATCAAAAAGAATAAGAGCATAATTACATATGATCCCAGTGGAATAATTGATTTATTCCCTCCTAGATTTAAAATTTATTTTTAACTTAAATATGTAGACATTTGTGCATAATTTAATCTGTTTTTATATTTCCTCCTAGACTTCTCTCATTTCACAGAGCATCTTTTCATAAAACAGGACGGGTTCTAAAAATAGCATATATAATGATTGTTGCTAAGTATTAAATGCTGATACTTCCTCCTGCCCCTGCTAATTAATATACTGGTTCCTCCTTATAGTCTTGTGGGCTTTAATAAATCCTCAAGGTTATATAATTATTCTGTCACTTTTCTGTCATAACAGGCTCAGACTGTGCTATGTGAAGCTATTTTAAATAACGTTTTCATTATAAAACAACATATATAAAAAAGACCTAGATAAAACAGTTGTATTTTTTCATAAACGTTTTTTCACATTTATTTACCGTGTGTGTAATAAGTCCAGTTTGTGTGCATGTGCAAGTATTCCACAGTACACATGTAGAAAAGTCAGTGCGAGTTTTTTCTCTGCTTCTCAGCGTGGGTCCTGGAGACTGATTCAGGTTTTATTTATTTACATCCCAAATGTTGTTCCCCATCCCAGTTCTCCTTTCAGAGTCCCTCCCCCTCCTCCTCCCCTTCACCTCTGAGAAGGTGCCATTCCCTGAATATCACCACACCCTGGCACATCAGGTCTCTGCAGAATCTTCTTCTCCCGCTGAGGCAGGACAAGGCAGCCCTCTGCTACCTATGTGCTGGAGCCTCGGTCAGTCTGTGTGCTCTTAGTCTCTGGGAGCTCTTAGGTTAGTTGACACCGTCTTCCTGTGAGGTTTCCAGCCCCGCAGGGCCTTCAGTCCTTCCCCTAACTCTTCCATAAGGGTTCCTGACCTCCACCCAATATTTGGCTGTTTTAGTCAGCTGCTGGGTAGAGCCTCTCAGAGGACAGCTCCTGCCTATAACCATAACAGTATCATTAATAGTGTCAGGGATTGGTGTCAGGATTGGTCCACGTTGGGCCAGTTATTGTTGGCCATTCCTTCAGTCTCTGCTCCATCTTTGTCCCTGCCCTTTTAAGACAGAACAAATTTTGGGTTGAAAGTTTTGTGGGTAGAGTTAAGACTTGGTGGCAAATGCCTTTCCTGCTGACCCTTCTCACTTCTGTAACGTGTCTTTGTTAGTACTGAAAGCTAGATACCATTCTGGCAGTTGTGGGAGTACTGCTTTTGTTGATGGGCCACACCTCATTTGGTCCTGCTGTGGATTCAGAACACCATGTCTTGTTGGTTTAGGGTTTGTTCCTCTGGCCTAAATTGTCATTTATGGCTTGGCACACCCAGTGCCATCTAGTTTGACACATACTCAGACTTAGTCAGATGTTTTTATAGAGGATATCATGTTTTAAATTTAATTAAAATTAATTATCTTCCTTCCCTTTCCTCCTCCGTACCCTTTCTGAGTTATGCTTCCCCAGTCTGAGGCCTCCTCTTTGTTAACCATTTCATTTAAGGGTGGGACCCACGAAACCTTGCTTATCTACACTGGAATGCAGCTGGTATTGGAATTGTTAAGTTCTTATTTATGCAGCCATATTGTTGAGGTTTCTGAGGTATAACTTCCCTGTCACAGCCAGAAGGCACAATTTCACAGCAGACTTCCTGGTACTACGTCTCCTAGAATGTTTCTGGTCTCCTTTCTGTGATGTGCTCTAGGTCTCAGTTGCAAAAGTTGTGTTGTAGGGTATCACTTGTGGTTGGTGCCCACAGTAATTGTTTTCTGTTTTGACTAATTGTGACTTTCTTTAATGGTCTCCTGCTGCAAAAAGAAGCTTATTTGATGAGAGGTGACCTATACTTCTCTGTGGGTAGGCCAGGTGGTTATGGTGTATGCCTATAATCCCAACAGTGGGGAGACAGAGACGGCCAGATCTCTTGAGTTAGAGGCCAGCCTGGTCTACAGAAGTGAGTTCCAGGAAGAGAAATCCTGTCTTGAATAAAACAAAACAAAACAAAACAAAATCTAGTAATACCTAGTCCTCAGGAAAGAGACCTGTTCTAGCTCAAATCCTTAAAGACCTATGTCAAACTCATGGCATCTTCAACTGTAGGGATTTACTCCCAACTTTGGAGGTAACTAAGGGTAACAACAATAGCTTGTGTTGTTTTGAGAGTCTCTTAGAGTCTTAACCAACATCTTACAAGATTTCTCATACGTGATACTGGGCTTTCATTAGATATGGCACTTGCAGGGGTTGTTAATCACTCCAAATGGCACAACTTAATTTAAACTACATAATGTATGTATACATGTGTACTTATGTGTATTATACATAATTTTATGTAAATATAAAATGATTTTCTATGTCTTTTTCAAACATGATTAATGTTATTTTCCCTCCTCCTCCTTACTTCTGCATTATCCTCCCTTTCCTCTCCTGAGTTAAAAATTCTTCCTTGTTTTTCTTATTTCCCTCTTTATATCACCTGTATCCTGCTATTTCTCTCTCCTGGGGGGGGGTCCAAAATTTAAAATTCAAAATATCATACAGATGAAGTTTTAAAAATAATTTTAATAATTAAAACTACTTTATTCTTACAGTACAATGATGAATAAATTTAAGTTATTACATGATGATACTTGAAGACAAATGAATAAGTATCTTAAATGAGGTCATAGTATTTTTACTACTTTTGTTCATAGGATATTCTGAATAATCTTGAATCGTGTGACCTTGAGGATGATGACCTTATGTTGGATGTGGATTTGCCGGAGGATGCACCTCTTGAAAATGGTAAGTTATAATCAGTAGTAAGTCTCCAGATGCATGCATGTAAATAGCTGGATTGTAGCCAGTTTGTAATTGTTAGGTCAAGGTTTCTTAATCTCAGTGGAACTTTTAGAGTGAGAATCAGTTTTTACCAGTATAAGATAGGTTTACTTATAAGTTACGTGTTTAAATCCTGATTATGTTTGTCTCAAATACAATTCTGTATGATTCAGCAACTTTCTATACCTTTATCTAAACAAATAGTGTGTGTATGTGTGTGTGTTTAACTACTCAGTTTTCCCTCACTTTATTTTGAATTTCAAAAGAAACATATTTAGAGAAACGTTTGTATTGTAAAACAGTATAATGTATTTGATAACTATTTTAAGGTCAGCTCTGGGAAAGTACTCACCTTCTGAATGAACCATATATTGCCTCTTGACTCCTCTGTACCGGTAGTTGGCTAATCTGCTCTAATCTCCCTGGTGGCGGCTGCTGGAGTTCCTAGCTGCCCACCCAAATGCTCTGGATTCTCAAATGAAAGACACACACACACACACACACACACACACACACACACACACACCCTATATTTAATATGCCTAAATGATTGGGCCATTCACTCGGATACTCACTCGGATACTCCTGAATTAATACTTACTAAAACCTATATTCCATCTTTGCTACCCCAGACCAAGTTGGGAGGAGGGCTGGGGCCACTCTTCCCTGACTTACATGACTGGACTCTCTTCTGTAGCTCTCAGTCTTGCATCCTATTCCTTTCCTGGAATGGCGATTCTACCCCACTCCTGAGTCCCTTGCCCAGGAACCCAAAAGTCACGCCTCTTTCTCTCTGCTGAGCCATTGGCTGCTGGAAACTTTATTTACCAGTCAAAGCCAACTGGGGTCAGGGATCCAAGGGTCTTACAGGCAGGCGTGCATGTTCCCCCGTAATTTTGAGAGCTGAATGAACACAAATAGCATTAGAACCAATCCATAACTCCTAATTTTAGTCTTCTTTCTCTCTGTGTCCCAGTAACCAACAATGTAAGGGTTTAGATGATTTATGTGCAGAAGGGCCCTTCTGTTCTCTTGTCTCCAGTAGTACAGCATATCCAGGGTTTCTGTATTAGGAAATAGTAAGAGAGCCAAAGACACCCTTGGGAATTGGGTTGAGTAGTCCCCCTGTTCTGGGAATGGCTGCAGAGGTCTGAGGATTCCCTGCCAGTACACATTTGTATGGCATCTCAGGTTTCCCCAGGAGCAGGGAAAACAGTACAAAGGATGAACTCCTTTTTATGATACTAGAACGGTGTGTGGATTTCAGAAGCTGAGTGTATTTGTTCTCAGTGTGCTTTCTTCTCCCCACATCAGTCATATTGTTATTGGTTGGACTCCTTTTTTCTTTTTCCATGAAAAGGTGCTCTGTTAGAGTCTAAAGAATGAACACGTGTTTATTTCCCTGATTCATGGATCTTGAATTACCTGGGAAGGCATAGCCTCTGAGACTGTGGAGGTTACTGAGGGGTTCCTTATTTTAGGAGTCTGCAGCTACTCTGGGCTTATTATTCTGAGGATAAATCATAGAAGTAGAACAGGGTAAGCAGAAACTCACCTCGACAGACAGTTCAGAATCAGGACACTCATTTTAACGATGTGCTCCTGATGACAGCATGTGTTATGACCCAGCTTGCCCCACTCAGATTGCTCACAGTGAGAAGCTCTGCAGGCTGTGGCTGAGCTTGGATTTATAAATCTGTTCAAGTGAAGTGCTGAAGGCATCATCACAGGAGTGGCTTTCCTGTGGCACTTGGGGTACTTCTGCCACCAGAATGGAGTTCCAGTCCCAAGAAAGAAAAGTTATAGCCAACACCAGGATGAGCAGGACGCTGAGCTGCCAGCCTGAGGGCAGTGCTGGGAGATGATGCCGGGCACCCGGGAGATGCAGTCGTGCACACTGCTTTCTGGAGCTGTATAGAATGGAATCCCCACCACAGTACAGTAGTTCAGCAGGTGACGGAAGCCACGGCTGCTGCTGCTGCTGTGAAATCTGAGTTACTGACCCGAGAGAGCAAGTGCTGCACTTCTCTGGAGCACAAGAAAATAAAATGTAAACAATCATCCAGAATGACTGAGCACACATAACTAACAAGACCTAATCCTGCACGAGATGTGGCGTGCTTTTGTTTTCCTATTTTTCATGGCTGGTTGTGAAGGCTGAGGTGTGAGACTTCCCTCTTTGGGGTAAGTCACAGCAGAGGTAGTGCATGCCACTTTGACAGGGTAACTACAATTTCTCTTTAGAAATTGTATTCCCTTTCTGAGCTGATGCATGAAGCACAGATCAAACCAGTCTTAGAACATTTCTCATTTGTAGAACATAGCCTAGTTATCCTCATGTTAGACAGATGGAGAATGCAAATATTTGTGGTCTTCATTGAGTACACATGTGAAGTAGGCAGGAACTCCAAGAGCACACTGCATGTATGGTACAGATAGTTTCCTAGAAGAAAACATAGTATTGGCTATTTTGAACTGAAAACATGGTAAAGAAAGCAGTATTGGCCTAAAATTAGTTCTCTCTGAAGGCACCTAAAATAAAGTAGTATTTATGTTTACTATTACAGGAGGATGGAAAGTAACTTTTTAAATATTTTTGACTGTGGGCTAAGAATGTTGGAAGGACTGGTAGGTTAGGGATCTTTTAACACATTGTTGACTGTTGACTTTAGTGGTCATTGGCTATTTCAGGATGTTATACAAGTTTGAGAAGAAGTTGCATTGGTTCTCTGAACTCTCACTAATTCTGTTAGTATTATTGGCATTTGTGCCCCCAAAGAAGACAGGCATGTCAGTGAAACCTTCCATATGGGCTTGATCTTGTTATAGGTTACTATGACCTCATTAAGAGCAGGTGTTCAGGGGCTGGAGAGATGGCTCAGCAGGTAAGAGCATTGACTGCTCTTCTGAAGGTCCTAAGTTCAAATCCCAGCAACCATATGGTGGCTCTCAACCATCCGTAATGAGATCTGATGCCCTCTTCTGGTGTGTCTGAAGACAACTACAGTGTACTTAGATATAATAAATAAATAAATCTTAAAAAAAAGAACAGGTATTCATTTACTGAAAACAAAGTTTATTGTGTATGTGTTGGGGGTTGTTTATGTATATGCATGTATGTGGGGGTATGTTTTCCTGTCTATGTGTGAGCTTGGAGGCCAGAGATTGAAAACACACGTGTTTCTCCATTGCTCACATCTTTGTTGTTTGAGACAGAGTCTCTTCTCGGAATTTGAGGTTCCTCCTTTTGCCTAGGCTAGCTGGTCATTGAACTCCAGGATGTTCTAGGTGTCTACCCACCTTGGGCTGGGGACACAAGGCATCCATGGCCAAGTCCTCTTTGTTTATGGGTACATGAAGGTTTAGAACTGTGAGCCTCTTGTTTGCAGAGTAATAATTCCCATTGAGCCATCACTCTAGACATTTGTGTACAAGTCTGATTGTATGTATGTACCGAGCCGGGGGAGGAAAGAATGTCTTAGTGTAAAATGGTTGTTGAACAGTTACAGTCTAGAATTTGGGGACATTTACTTCTGAGTGTTTTGGTGACTCTTGGATGAGTATGTAACAGTAATGAAGTTTACGATGATACTATAGTTTATATTAATAAACATTTGGTTACGTTCAGGTAGGTAAGTAAGTAAAACACTTGCATACTTACAGCTCTAAGTGCTGTCATGTGACATTTATGATGGAGATGGGTCATGTGGAAGGATGCCTGAATGGTGAAGGAGGAGACAGAGTCAAGTGTTATTCTCGCTTTGGCTCTGTCACAGTTTTTCCTTAGTTGTCTTGGGTAAATGCAGAAAAAAATGTTATTAATAGTGAAAGGGAACAAGCCGAGGTGGAGCCTGCCCCACAGCCTCAGCATGGCTATCCTAACTGAGCAGACGTCGATTAGGATGCGAGGGGCATGGGACTGGGCGTGTGTGTGTGTGTGTGTGTGTGTGTGTGTGTGCGTGCGTGCGAGCACATGCGCGAGCTAGACCTTTGATCTAGCTGTGCCATGTTTTTATTTGGAGTTCTTTACAATAAGGTAATATTTAGTGAAAATAAAGCAAACACAAGGCACCCTTTGTTCTTTAGCGAGGTTTGTGTAGAAGTTTAAAGGTGAAGAGGTAGCCAAGTGCTCCGCGTCGCCCAGTTCTCCTTGTCTTGATAGTAGTTGTTTTTCTAATGTCCTTGTAAAATTAAGCATGTTCAGAGATGCCGTTGTTTTTCCTCTGTGTGACCAAGGTAGACCATCTCTCTTCTTGTAGAATATTACTTTATTTTGAGCCTCAATCTGCTTGCCTCAGTCTGCATTTTTGACTCCTCCCAGATCTTCAAGTTTAGATACTTAGGTGGTTTTCTCTAATTTTTTTTTTAATGGAAAAAATTTCAAAGACAGTGAGGAAGATGGGGTAGTATTTGTTTTAGAATCCTGTGAATACTTTCTGAGGGTGCTCATCTGTTCATGATGCCTGCACTGGATTTGGCTGTCACCCTGCCCCTATGTTTTCCTTGTAGGCCTGAATCAGAGTTCAGTCTGTTTTTGCAGGAAAGACTTAAACAGAAAACCCTTTTCTGTGCCACCTTCAGTGCTCCACTCTAGGTTTGTTGTTTGTTTGTTTGTTTGTTTATTTATTTATTTTTGAGATACGATCTGTGTAGCTTTGGTTGGTCTGCAACTCTATGTAGACCAGGCTGACCTTGATGGCACATGGATTCCCTTGCCTCTGCCTCCTGAGTACTGGAATTAAAGGTGTGTACCACCATGCCTGGCTCCCGCCATAGGTTCATAACTTATGATTAAAAGCAGAGACCAGACTGTACAGTTTTCCCTGTTCTGAAATCATTTAGCTTCACCATATACTGTACTTAAGAGGCTTTTGTCTAGTTTAAAAGGAATGGCAACAGGTCAGAAGGAGAAGTTCTTCAGAGAGCAATCCAAGAGGCATGGGATTGTGGGCAAGGAATCATGAAACATTTAGGCTTGAGTTGTGACTTGGAAGGAAGAATTGTACTTAGTGAGAGAGTGTTTTAATTTTGCAAGATGTTCTTTTTTTTTAACCTTGACCTGAATTAGTATACCAAGGAATTTCATAAGAAACAGTTTTGCAATCTGAATTTCTTTTGGAAGGCTATTGGATGTTTGCAATTGGTTCTTTCTGTTGTAGGATGCCTCTTCCTGTTGTAGGGTGTTTCTCACTATTTCTGGTATGTCAGAAATGCAGCTGTGTTGCCTTTCCTCTTGTTTAGGAAATTCTAATGACCAACCCATCGCCCACAAACACACACCTGGCATTGGCACATCAGAGTATAATCCTCAGGTTAGTGACTTGCCCTAGTGAATATCTTCTCTGTATACTGTTACTCCTTTTTGTTTAGACTTTAGCCTTTGTTGAAAGGATGTTTTTCTAACCACTTTCTGACTCCCACATAAAGTTCACTTGCTGACTAGATTATATTTCTCTTATGTTCAAATCCATAAAGTCACATTTTTGCTACACTTTGTATTGATATACATGAGGGTCATCTTATTTCTGCTTGCTTCTAGCTACTTGTTTTTTTTCTAGAAATTTATGTTTCTGTGCCAATACTGTGTGAAATAATTCAAGTTTATGATTTTTTCACTTACATGAGTTTTTTCTTTTTAAAAACCAAATTGCAATTGAAAACTTTTTTGATAACATAAAACCTTCTGTAAAGTGCACTCACCTCAGGTTTTGGGAGTCATGATGCCGTCCTACCTTTCAGCCAGTTACTTAAACAACAATTATTATCTCTGTCATCCTCACTCTCCTGGGATTAGGCTAGATGCCTCACTATAGGGGAATGCCAGGACAGGGAAGTGGGAGTTGGTGGATTGGCGAGCAGGGGGTGAGGGGGATGGGTTAGGGGATTTTTTTGGGGGGGGGGACCAGGAAATGGGACATTTGAAATGTAAATAAAGAATATATCTAATAATAATAAAAAAAGAAAGTTGTAAGAGAAAAAGCCAGGATAATCGTGTTGTGTTCCTTTATTATACTAGGGAAAATGACAGCCAGCCTGACATAGCTATGCTCATACCTCTGTTAGCTGTGTTAGATCCTTTTCTCTCTCCAGTGGGTTAATGCCCTGATGATCTGTCTATTAGAGTACTAGGTATGCTGCCATTTGTTGTTGGAACTAGTGGCCACCTTCAGAAGGAAGGAAACTGCTCTCCAGAAAAGTCCTCAGGTCATGGTTAGGGTCATGTCTGTCTGAAGGTGTTTTTAGATCAGCATCTCATCTCAGCTCTAGTATTTTTGAGTTGCAGGAACTTTTTAGCTTTGCCCTCCTCTGAGGTTTATCTCAGGTACCATGAGTGTACAGCATTAGACATTCAGGGGGACTTCCTTCCCCAGTGGACACACTGTGCTGTTCTTTGCAGGCCCCAGAACTTGGTTTTTATTGATCTTCCTCTTGGGACTCTATTGTTTTTATTTCCTTTTCTATTCTGTATATTTTATTCAGTCAAGGACTTTCTTAGTATTTCCTAGATAACTAGTACTATATTTTAATATTACCATGTTAGCTAGATTCTAATGTTTGTAAAGATGTGCTGGATGGGCACATGCCTGAGAGAGCACAGGAGCGCACTCCCAGGAGTCAGGACAGTTCTTAAGTTTGGGCTTCAGTTTGAACCCTCATCTTCTGCAGTTGTGGCAGATGTTTGTCTTTCTGGCTAACCCACTGTTAGGATTGAGTTCAGGTTTCAGTACTGATCCCTAGTTTGGAGTCTGGTCACCAAAGCGGCACAGTAATTTGTGTGATGTCATTCATTGATCTCACATGTGGCTCCTGGCCTGGTTTCCTTGCATTTTGTTACTCTTTGCAGTGTGCTGGTTTTTATTCTAGCAATTATCAGGTCATTCAGATAACAAAATTTATTCCTTTGCTACTAGATATTTCTCTTTTCAAATTAAAGGTAAAAGTAACTATGTAGAACTGCTGAACTGGAGGAGTGTCTTACTGCCCGGTGGAAATACTCTGGGAATCAGTTCACCCATGAGTGTGAACATCTGAGTTTGCTGGGCATGTTACTAAAGAGACTACACAGAAATATGCTTTAAGGTTATAAGAATTGCTTTTCAAGTTTTCCTTTGCCGCCTCATTTCTACTGCCATTTTTCAACAAAGCAGTCATACCTTTATTATCCTTAGGCTTTCCACAGCCAAACCTAAATCCCTCTTAATTTTAACAATAAAAGAATTGGAACAATAAAACAATAAAAATTATTGGAAGTAATTTCACTTGTTAGACTTCTTTTAAAAGCTGTGTCTACAAGAAAGAAAACCATGTATTAGTATAGACTCCTCATGACTGCAAACAGAACGTGAGTTATGAAGTATGCTTAAGTTGTTTGCTTTTGGTTTTTCTGCATCACCTTTTTATAAATGGGCAACTTTTTCACCTTCTGTAACAAGACAGTCAGCAAATTTCAAAGCCAAGTATCTGGTTAATGATAATAGGCAATTAAGTCAATATTTAAAATCACAGTTATATTGATATGTAAAAGTTTTTATCACAAGAGATTCTGAACCTTTTCATTTAGTTCTTGGACTGGAGAGCTCTTCCTGTTTCATGGCCCGGGTTAGTGTTTAGGAGTATTTTTAGTAACAGTCCTAACTCAGTAGCTATGTAAGCACTGAGCGAAGATGGAGTCACAGGGCAGGCTGGGCTTGCGTCCCACAGGGAGGGCTGGGAGTGGAGCAGGAAGGAAGGCCTGTGTGAGCGGAGCCTGGTGTGCAACTATGTCTGAGTAGGCAGCCGGCAGCACAATGTCTCCCTTGTACAAAGTAGCTTTCTCAGAACGCGCTCCGAGATGTGAGGGCACGGCATTCGGGTGAGTGAAGAGACGGGGTTCAGGGATCCATGTGGAGGTTGGTGGGGTTGGGACTTCAGGGGTGCACTGCTTGTTGTTACGGAACACTGGCTTTGTTCTCAGGAACAGTTCAGCCTTTCCCAGCCAGCTCTGGCACAGGCAGATCGGAGCAGTTTACTGTTTAAGAGTGTGAGCTGTATTTAAAAACATGATCATCTATCACGAAAGTTTAATTTGTGCTTCTCGAGGCTGAGAAACTTAATTAAGGCATTCCTTTCTAAGAATGGGTCTGGTGCTGTTCTTAAGATCTACGGTTTCCTATCCTGATTGTTTGTATTTGAAATATGTAATGTTGATTTAGGAAAGTTTTCCCATATTTCAAAACAGTCTAACAGCTAGTTGTTCACTTCAGTGGTTGGTTGAGAAGTACTGTAATGTATATATGAAGTTCAGTTTTCACTGTAAGAACTGGTTTCCTTTGGAAAACTGTATTTTGTGACTAGTTAGCATACATGGCTGGTGCATTTAAATTAAAAAAATACTTTTAGCAGCATTTAATTATCAGGCCATAGTAGTTAACTTTTTTTAGTGTACACATATTTATAGACTGTTGCTTTTTAATTTGCCCAGTGGAGTGTGACAATATGAATCGCTTTGACCGAACAGACAGAAATGTACGACAGTCGCAGGACGGATTTTGGAAAAGGCCACCCCAGCGATGGAGTGGACAGGACCATTACCACCTTAGCCACCCTGATCACTATCATCACCATGGAAAAAGTGACTTGAGCAGGTGAGTCTGCTCTACTGTGGCTTCCTGTCTGACCTCTGCCTAACCTGACTAACGATTCTATTTCCAAGGTGATTTTGCCTGGTTTTCAAAGCACCAAAACCAGTTCAGGCTATGTGTGCTAAGTAACTGCTACAGTAACAAATCACATCTTAGCTGAAAGCTTTTTTAGTGGCTTTATCACAGGCTTGCAGATGGCATTTGTATCTATGACAAACTTTTACTTTGTGATTGACTTGAGGTGGGGCTCTTAATTTCAGAATTAATGAATGTTGACTTTATTATTTTATAATTTTTAAAAATAATATTGTAAAAAGTAACTACTAAGTTATTGGTTTTATTTTGATTATAAATTAAAAATGTAAAATTCCACAAATACTGTTGAAGGAGGCCATATGACACTAAGTACTTGGCATTCTGAAGCACAGAATAGTATGAAATTGGATCAGACCATGCACTGTAATGGGTTCACAGCCATTCACACCTGGGGCAGAGCGGCACCTGTTCTAGATTAGCTCTGCAAGTTAAGACTGATTAACTCTCTGTGTGCTGCAGTCTTCAGTGTACCATCTCTGAGTGGCTTCAAAATGCTTTTCTGTATCTGTGGATCAGGATTAAGGTGTGTGTTATAGCCGGTTTGTGGTAAACAGTGGCAGTTTGGGTTTTGTTTTGTTTTTTCTAATTAAAATTTTTTTGAATATCTCATTCCACAAACTGTTTATGTTTATCATAGAGTATATTACACTGCAAATAATAAAACTGAGATGAAAATAATAGAAGAAAAACATATGTTCCTCTGTGCTCTCTAAAACAAGAAGTAGAGATGTTGCTAAGGGACCTTGTAGTAAAAACAGCACAAAGCTTGACCTGCTGTCAGCGGTACACAGTGTGTGTGTGAGATGGAGGGTTGTTCCTTCTGGATTTATACCAGACAGGACAAGTACAGAGGGAGCCTCCACCTGTAAAACTTGGACCTACACTGGATAGGTCCTGGGTGGCCGAGGAATTGTCTTAACTCTTCTTTATGTTCTGTTTAGGCTGAACAGGTTTTAGTCTAATAAAATATTCTTCAGTAGATTAAGGAAAAATGGGATCCAACTGAGAGTATTTGAGTTGGAGTAAACACATAGAGGGGTGTGATCAGGCCTCCTGGCAGAATGCATGCACTACGTCTGTGCATTATGGCTTTGATGGGAGTAGCATCAGAGAGTTGATCTTGCTAGGTAGGAGCCTGGCGTAAAGATGGCTCATTACTACTCATGGGGATCCCACTTGTCCAATCTTAGATATGTGTTTATAGTGAGCCAAACTGAGGCTGGTGTGTGAAGCCTAAGTGACAAGGACTGAGTATCAGCAGTTACTTTTGCCTCACTGTCACCATAGCACCTGGCAGAAATGTCCAACAGACAGGATAGGGTTGTTTTCACCCAGTTTCAACGTTTGAGTCAATGAGGGCAGGGAAGGAATGGCAAAGCGTGTGGTTTGAGGAACAAATGGCAGAGGTGCCTTACATCACTACACACCAGGAAGTCGAGTTTGAGGCTGGAACTGACTGCCAGGTAGAACCTTCAAAAGTTCAACCTTAATGGTTCATTTCCACCAACCTCCTCCCATACATTATCCAGCTTCCCAGAATATCATTACCATCTGGATCATTCAGAACATGAGCCTGTGAGAGGTACAGCATTTTCAAACCCTAACAAATGCTGTTTTAAAATGTGTTCATTCACTTAATATTCATTGGTAGCCTATATATTGTATGCGCCCCTAAAATCTTGAGCTGATATGAATTTGGAGATAGTCAAAGTTGTGAATTGGTAATGACTTCTTGGATTATTGTGTTAAAGATGATAGAATTCTGCATTGATACGGCTTAATAGTAGACATCTTTTCATGAAAGCTAGGAAAAGACTTGTGCCTGTGACTTTTTACTTTTTTTCTTTTTTTTTGGGGGGGGGGGTTTCGAGACTGAGTTTCTCTGTATAGCCCTGGCCTGGAACTCACTCTGTAGACCAGGCTGGCCTCAAACTCATAAATTCGCCTGCCTCTGCCTCCCAAGTGCTGGGATTAAAGGCATGCGCCACCACCGCCCAGCATGTCTATGCCATTTCATACACATATGAGTAATATGTAGAGGCTGTGGAGAGACAAGCATGTGGATACTTACAATGTAGTATTATTGCTGAGATAATGGGTGCCTGATAAGATATGGAAAAGGCATACTGTGAGTGCGCAGGAGCTGTGTTTGTATGTTCTATCTAGGATAGCACAAAGTGATGTTGCTTTGAATCAGTCCTACAGGTGTGACTGGAGACCGCAGGGATTCGTGTTTTAATGTTGTGCAGTGAATGGTCAGCCTGGACAAGAGCAGGTGCCGAAGTTTGCATGATAGAGTCTGGTATTTTCAGAGAACCATTCTTCAGGTTTATCATATCTGGTCCTCAACCTGTTAGAAATAGAATGAGGGGAGGAACTGGAGAGATGGCTGAGAAGTAAATAGCACTGGCTGCTTTCCCAGAGGACCCAAGTTCAAGTCCCAGAACCAGCATGGTGGCTTACAGCTATCTCTAATCCCAGTTCCAGGGGGTAATACTGCACTCTTCTCAACTCTGCAGACACCATGCACACACATGGTACACAGACAGACATAGGAACAAACATCCAGTCACATAAAATAAATAGATACAATTTATAGAAAAGGAACGGAATGGTAACATGTGTCCTTAGAAATGTCCCAACTGAGGCTGAGTATAATCATCTGTCAGTAAAGTTAGAAAACACACCTCACCTCCCCCTCAAAGGTCCAGAACCCTAAACTCTGATTCCCTATGTAGTAGCAGGTACAGAAGAGAGTTCTTTGGTCAGGTAAATTTAAGAATGAACAAATTAAATTATTTGTTTAAATGGTGGCTGCACTAAACCTGTTTCTATAAATTGTGACTATGTAGAATGCAGTGAAAGATAATATATAGCATTTTCCCCAAACGTGATCATAAATCCCTCTTTAAAACTGATACGCTTTAAAGAACTTATGATTGTGAATTGCCAGTTCCCAGAAGTTTGTGATGAGAGGAGAGAGCACAGACAGTAATTTTGCAGATTACCAATCTGATTTACTTAGCATGGAGTTCTCTCAGGAGTAGCTGGACTCACTGATAATGCTGACGCTTGTTGGCTGACTAGTTCATTTTACCTTCAAGCTTCCTGCATCTGTGCTGGGTTTCCTAAGCGTGCCCGAGTTATTTACAAGGGTGGGTGTCACAAAAAGAAATTTACTATGACAAGCCTTAGAACTGTCATTTTCTGTGTTCAACTTAGTGCTAAAGACTGAATTGGTGTATATATAGTTTAGGCCTTTTGGGGCACTACTGTTTCAGAACTACTGATCTCGATCTTCTCTGGTTTTCTCATCATAATACCACTCTTTTCTTTTACCCTTGCTTAATATGCCACTGCTATTTTCTCCCAATAGTTTACTTTTCCTAAAACATTTACATTATATAGAATTCTTTCTACCCTAATAAAGCATACAGCCCTGCCCTCCCTGTGGCTATTCTTCCAATTATAACTGAAATCTAGCTCTTAACTAAGTGCATATCCTTTCCAGTGGCATTGTTATAGGTGAGATCCTTAGGTTTTAGGAGTCCGAGTATTATACTGTTTGGAGGCAGGGTTTGTCACATTTACTCTTAGTTTGAGACTTGGCTCAGCTCCTCTTTATTGATTGTTCTATGTGTACGTTATAAAACTAGTGGCCTCTTAGCTTATTGTCCTCCATATTTGTAATTATTCAACCGTTAATAACTCCATTGTTATACAAAGACTTTAAAATTTTTTTTATTAAAGTAATAAAATCTAAACTACACAACTCAGTATTGACATTTTAAAGTCATTAAAATAAAATGTAATAGCTAAATGCCTCTTAAATATACATCATGTCTTCGAAAGCTAAAAGTTATATGCACCCAACCAGTTTTTAAAATCTATTTGGAACATTAAACATGAGTCCATTGATGTTAAGAGATATTAAGGAATAGGGAATGTTGCTTCCTATTATTTCTGTATTTTTATGTTTGTGTGTCTATCTTCTTTTGGGTGTGTTGAAAGATTACTTTCTTGCTTTTTCTAGCTTGTAGATTCCGTCCTTGTGTTGGTGTTTTCCATCTATTATCCCTTGTAGTCCTGGATTTGTGAAAAGATACTGTGTAAATTTATTTTTGTCATGGAATATCTTGGTTTCTCCATCTATGGTAATTGAGAGTTTTGCTGATTTATTTTTGTCATGGAATATCTTGGTTTCTCCATCTATGGTAATTGAGAGTTTTGCTGGGTATAGTAGCCTGCCCGGCATTTATGTTCACTTAGGATCTGTATGAGATCTGCCCAGGATCTTCTAGCTTTCAGTCTCTGCTGAGAAGTCTGGTGTGATTCTGATAGGTCTGCCTTTATATGTTATTTGACCTTTTCCTCTTACTGCTTTTAATATTATTTCTTTGTTTAGTGCATTTGGTGTTTTGACTATTATGTGACAGGAGGGATTTCTTTTCTGGTCTAATCTATTTGGAGTTCTGTAGGTTTCTTGTATGTTCATGGGCATCTCTTTCTTTAGGTTAGGGAAGTTTTCTTCTATAATTTTGTTAAACATATTTACTGTCCCTTTACATTGGGAATCTTTACTCTCTCTTATACCTATTATCCTTAGGTTTTGTCTTCTCATTGTATCCTGGATTTTCTGGATGTTTTGGATCAGGGGCTTATTGCATTTTGCATTTTCTTTGACTTGTGTCACTGTTTTTTATGCTACCTTCTACAACTGAGATTTTTTTTCTCTTCTGTCTTGTTTTCTGTTGGTTGATGCTTGCATCTATGACTCCTGATTTCTTTCCTAGGTTTTCTATCTTCAGGGTTGTCCCCATTTGTGATTTCTTTATTGTTTCTATTTCCAGTTTTATATCCTGGAAGGTTTTGTTCGATTCCTTCACCTGTTTGGTTGTGTTTTCCTATAATTCTTGAAGGGATTTTTGTGTTTCCTCTTTAAGGGCTTCTACCTGTTTTACCTGTGTTCTCTTGTATTTCTTTAAGGGATTTGTTTATGTCCTTCTTAAAGTCCTTCATAATTTCATCATGAGGTGTGATTTGAAATCAGAGTCTTCCTTTTCTGGTGTCTTGGGGTATCCGGGGCTCTCTGTGGTAGGAGAACTGGTTTTGGATGATGCCAACTAGCCTTAGTTCCTGTTGCTTATGTTTTTGCCCTTGCCTCTTGCCATCTGGCTATCTTTGGTATTAGCTGGTCTTGCTGTGTCTGATTATGACTTGTTCTTCTTGCAAGCCTATGTGTCAGTAGTCCTGGGAGACCAGCTCTTTCCAAGATGAATTTGGGTATGGAGAGCTGTGGCACAGGGTCAGCTCTGGGGTGCAGATAAAAATTGGAAAGATCCTGTTCCTGGCTATTCCTGATTCCTGTGTCTTGATGGCTTAGGGCGGGTCCCTGTTGCACCAGGAATTTGAGCAGAAGTGGTGGTCTTCATTGTATTCACAGGCGTGTCCACACTTCTGGGAGACCAGCTCGCTCCGGGCAGTATTTGGGTATGGATTGCTATGGCACAGGATCAACTCTGGGTGCTGTGGCAGCAAAGGATTCTTGAATTTGTCCTTAGCTCTTAGGATTTTTATATATATTTGAATTCATCTGAGAACAGGTAGTTTTACTTTGTCCTTTTCAATCTGTACAGTTTTTTTCTTACACAATATTTTGCTACATCTTTTGACACGGTGTTGAATAGAAGTAGTGAGAGCCAATTGCTATGCCTTGTTTCTGATACTTGGGGAAAACATTTTTTTTTTTTACTGTCGAGAATGGTATTTTTTGTTTTTAAAGTAGATTTCCTTTATCCATCTGAATACATTCCCTTTCTGTTCAGACTTTGTTGAATATTTTTATCATGATGGCATCCTGTGTTTTCTCTAGTGGCTTTTCAGTAGACTCTCCCTGTCATCCTGTTACTACAGTATGTCATACTGACTTGGAGATTTTAGCCAGCCATTTATTTCTTGAACAATTCAGGTTTTTTGTTTTCTCTTGTTTGTCATGTACCTTTTACATGTTTGTTTGTTAAGAATTTTATGTATCTATTCTCAAACGCTAGTTTAGTTCTTTTTTTTAAGGTGGATTTTGTTTTGGTTATGGGTTATTTAGGATGAATTCAGAGCTGTCCCTTTCATAAGTATTTTTGAGAAGAATTTGTGAGGGACTTTATTTTTTTTTTGTTTTTTGTTTTATTTTTTTTTTAATTTTTATTTTCTATATTCTATGTTTACATTCCAAAGGCTTTCCCCTTTCCCAGTTCCCACCCACCATAGTTCCCATAGTTCCTCTCCCCCCAACTATTCCCCAATCATTCCCCCTCCCCCCTCGGTTTCTTTACTAAACTGGATGCAATCTTTACAGGCCCAGGGTCCTCTCCTTTCTTCTTCTTGGGAATCATTTGACTTGCTATTTGTGTCTTGAGTATTTAGGGCTTCTGGGCTCATTAATATCCACTTATCAGTGATTGCATTTCATGTGCATTCTTTTGTGATTGTGTTAATTCACTCAGGATGATATTTTCCAGGTCTAACCATTTACCTACAAATTTCATGAATTCATTATTTTTAATTGCTGAGTAGTATTCCATTGTATAAATATACCACATTTTCTGTATCCATTTCTCCTTTGAGGGATATTTGGGCTCCTTCTAATTTCTGGCTATTATAAACAAGGCTGCTATAAACATAGTGGAGCATGTGTCTTTATTGCATGCAGGGGAATCCTCTGGGTTTATGCCTAGGAGTGGTATGCCAGGGTCCTCTGGAAGTGACATGCCCAATTTTCTGAGGAACCGCCAAACTGATTTCCAGAGCGGTTTTACCATTTTGCAATCCCACCAACAGTGGAGGAGTGTTCCTCTTTCTCTACATCCTCGCCAGCACTTGTTGTCTCTTGAGTTTTTAATCTTAGCCATTCTGACTGGTGTGAGGTGGAATCTCAGGGTTGTTTTGATTTGCATTTCCCTGATGACTAATGATGTTGAACATCTTTTAAGGTGTTTCTCGGCCATCCGAATTTCTTCTGGTGAAAATTCTTTGTTTAGCTCTGTACCCCATTTTTTGATAGGGTTATTTGGTTCTTTGGGGTCTAACTTCTTGAGTTCTTTGTATATATTGGATATTAGCCCTCTGTCGGATGTGGGGTTGGTGAAGATCTTTTCCCACTTTGTTGGTTGCCGTTTTGTCCTTCTGACAGTGTCCTTTGCTTTGCAGAAAATTTGTAATTTTATGAGGTCCCATTTGTCGATTCTTGATCTTAGTGCGTAAGCTATTGGTGTTCTGTTCAGGAACTTTTCCCCTGTGCCCAAGTCCTCCAGGGTCTTCCCAAGTTTCTTTTCTAATAGTTTCAGTGTGTCTGGTTTTATGTGGAGGTCCTTGATCCACTTGGAGTTGATCTTAGTGCAAAGAGATAAGAGTGGGTCAATTCGCATTCTTCTGCATGTTGACCTCCAGTTGAACCAGCACCATTTGTTGAAAAGGCTATCTTTATTCCACCGGATGGTTGTGGCTCCTTTATCAAAGATCAAGTGACCATAAGTCTGTGGTTTAATTTCTGGGTCTTCAATCCTGTTCCATTGATCTGCTTGCCTGTTGCTATACCAATACCATGCAGTTTTTAACACAATTGCTCTGTAGTACTGCTTGAGGTCAGGGATATTGATTCCCCCAGAAGTCCTTTTATTGTTGAGAATAGTTTTAGCTATCCTGAGTTTTTTGTTTTTTACTGACTTTAAATTAGACGTGGACTTTTCTTTGTAGCAAAACTTTTTTGCTACTAATTTAATAATCTGTAGATAGTCTACAGATGCCGCTAAGGTCTTAGCATCCATTGTTCCCCAGGTCTTTTGGTCCCTCGATGATCATCTGGTTTGATATGTTTGTTATGGAAGACAAGCTTATAGAGGTGCTGTACTGTTCTGCAGCTCCCAATCTTGTAGGGAAGGAAGGTAGGCTAGCAGTGTGTTCTCATAGTTTTTATTCTCGGAGTATCTTCTATTTTAGATTTCTCCTTTATCTTAAGGATTGCTTTGCTAGATGTGGAATATTTTTTTGGTAGTCTTTCTTTTAAGATGTTGTCCCCTTGCTTCCTGATTAGAACTCAACTCTTATTTAACATTTCTTCCACATCAGGAGTCACTCTTTGACATTTAAAAAACACTCACCTTGATTTTGGCTTCTCAGAGTTAGATGATGGTGTGACTAGGCTTTATCATGTCTGGAGTTTGTTGAGTTTCTTGAATATATAAATTAATATTTCATTAAGTTTTGGAATTTTCTGATCATCACTTGTTTATTTCTACCACTAACTTGCTCCTCCCTCTTCCTGTTGTCTGTCACATTAAGAATTAAGTGCATCTCATTCTTTGCTTGTCATAATAAGTTGAAAAGAAATACTCAAATCAGCTCTCCCCTCTCCAGGATCTGTTGTTGCTGTGGCCTGTTGCCACTTTCTGTTCGTGCCGCAGTGCTGTGCTTTGGACATTGGCCGTCCGGTGTGTAGTAGCACTTTGTTTCACTCCACAGTTCTCAGTGACATACAATGCTGCACATTTTTTTCAGATTTTGTATTTTTCCATTTATGTCTCGTCTTTGCTAAGGTGTCCAGATCTTTACCAATTTTTTTTTAAATTGAGTTATCCTTATATTGTTGAATTTCAATAGTTATTTGTATAATTGAGATATTAGTCCTGAATCAGATGCATGTAAAGGAAATAATTACTTTCAGTCTGTATCTTTTCTAATTTCTTAAATGGTGTTTTCATTTTTAAAATTTGAAAATGACTTGTAGAAATAAATGTTCAACATCCTTAGTCATCAGGGAAATGCAAATCAAAACAACCCTGAGATTTCACCTTAAACCAGTCAGAATGGCTAAGATTAAAAACTCAGGAGACAGCAGGTGCTGGCGAGGATGTGGAGAAAGAGGCGCACTCCTCCACTGCTGGTGGGGTTGCACATAGATAGCTGTTTCTTGGTTAAAAGGCCATCCAATATTAAATTGCCATAGTTGCTTTTTCAAAAAGGAGGTGATTGTGTTTGTGTATCTGTTTCTAGAATGCTGCCTTCTTGTCTGTCGGTTCTCCAATTCCATCCTATCTTGATTATTACAGTTTCAGATAGAAAGTCCCAAAGCAGGCGAGTGTAAGTTTTGACTGATCTTTTTCTAACTCTTGAAATCAAGTAAGTGATTCTACAAGATAACATCCTAGAGTATTGATTAGGATTGTGCCAGATCTAGCATTTAAATAATTAAATAATTACCGTAAACATGCCTAATCCACTTCTACATGAAGGTTTTTAATGGTTAGATACTAAAGATTAATTTTGAAATAAAAATTGTGACTGTGCAAATGGAGAACAAGCCTCTCCTGCCCACACATGTGCTCACAGAGACTCTCCACCTGCCAGATAAAGCCATGATAGAGCCATTAGGAAGTGGGGAAGAATAAGAAACTCAGTTACAGATAGGATGTATAATTTGGGAAGATACCTCTGAAATTATAATTCATTAGTAATGTGACTGTTTTATTATTTAGACTGGTGGGTTGGATGTCAAGTGCTACTTCAGATTCTTCTTTCCTCCTTGTCCTTTCTTTCTTCCTTCTTTTCCTCCTCCTCCCTTCCTTTTCCTCCTTTCTTTCCCTTTTTTTCCCTTCTCCTTATTCCTCTTTCTCCTTTTAAGAAATAAATTAGTTTGAGTTATAACAGGTTCTGAGTTAGTGCTTCTGGCATAAGCACGGGTAGGAAGCTGACCATAGAACTTACCTCAGCCAAACTCTTCACCTCCCCAACAGCCAGCAAATGCAGAGCTCTTTAGCTAGGGGTGGGGCCTCATGAGGCTCTCCCCACTCCATGTTTGATTTTGTGGAGGTTTGATTTGTGTGCAGCAGCTAACCATAGCTCCTGAGACTTCATGAGTGCTAACGCCATGCCATATCCACAGGATAGACTTTCTCAGCACTTCTGCTCATCTGCCAGCTCTTGCAATCTTCTCTCCTCCTTTCTGTAGTATCTCTGAGCCTTTGCAGGGCTGATATGTATGTCCCTTAGGGCTGAGCACTCAGCAGTCACTCAGTCTCAGCACTGTGGCCAGTTGTCTCTACTCACAACTGCCTGCTACTCACTGCAGTAACAAGTTTCTCTGACCAAGGCTGAGAGCAACATAATTTATTGGTGTTAACAGATGCATAGAAGATAGTGTGACACCTTGTCTATTTGGCAAAACAATAGTAATACTTCCCGCCCTATGACTTTGGCCAGCTTTCTTGTACCAGACATGAATTCTTTCCTGTGGAACAGGCCTTGATTCCAATTAGAAGGCTGTTGGCCACTCCATAACTGTCATGACTATTAGTGGGCACCTCATTCTGCAGGTCAGTGTTATGGGGTTATTAGCGTATCTAGTCAGCAGAGAAGAAGTTTCAAGGTCAGTTCCAGCTTGATTTTTTTTTTCTGTCCTACAACCAAAGTGTGCTGAGTCTTCAGCAGTAGGACTTGACATCTAGTGATAGTATGGAAACAAAATGATGATTAATATCCTATATTAGTTTGGGAGCTTCTGAGGTTTCCCTGAATCACAGGGAAGTCTCATACCTGGCTCTGAGATTTATATTTAATAACTCACTTGTTTTTAGGAAGTGTTACCTACCCATACAAGGCACCCCAATTTAAACACACACACACACACACACACACACACACACACACACACAGGCATGCGCACACACGTGTCTGCACGTGCATGGTTATAAAATAGTGGGTTTCCTTAAGGCTTTCCCATGCATTCTTTAGTTTGGTTAATCCTCCCTACACATATTGTCCTATTCTCCCAACCCTTCTTACACCCATATTTTGCCTGCATGTATGTATGTATGTGCACCATGTGTGTATCTGGTGCCTGCAGAGGGTAGAAGGTGAGGATTCCTTGAAACTGGAATTATGAATTGTGAGAACATGTGGGTGCTGGGAAATGAACCCAGGTCCTCTGCAAGAACAAAATGTGCCCTTATCTACTAAGCCATCTTTCTAGTCCTAAATAATACTTTTTAAAAAAGTTTTTTTTTCATGTCACAGCTATAGATTTTTAGAATATCAAAAAAGAAAGCTTAAAAAAAAATAAAACTGGTAGTTAAAATCCCTTCTCCTTAGTTACGTAGTACCAAAGCAGTTATAACAATAAACATTTACACACATTAAAGGAATAAGAAATATAGCTTTTTTCTTCATGAAACCTATAGTTTTCTAGGCATGAAAAACATACACAGTGTATTGTGGTATAGAGCCCACTACTAGGATCTATAAAAATACCTATAGCAGCATGTGATTCTACCTTATGGGATTAAAGGGCTTTTCCAGAAGGAGATGTCAGTTAACTAAAGATGAAGAGGGGTCATTGAGATATCTGAGTAGAGGGGCAGCAGGATGAGTGACTATAAGAACTACTGAGAAGCCGGGCATGGTGGCGCATGCCTGTAATCCTAGCACTTGGGAGGCAGAGGTAGGCGGATTTCTGAGTTTGAGGCCAGCCTGGTCTACAGAGTGATTTCCAGGACAGCTAGGACTACCTGGAGAAACCCTGTCTCAAAAAACAAACAAACAAACAAACAAACAAAAAACCAAAAAAAAAAACCCAACAACAACAACAACAAAAAAAAAACAAACCAAAAAAACCCACAAACAAACAAAAAATGAACTACTGAGAAGATGGTGTCCTTTGAAAATGAGGGAAACTTTGTAGTATGCTTTGTTCCGGGATTGTGGACAATTAGCTGTTGGTTAAGTTTCTATGAGGAAGATAGGTTTGGGAAAAGAGCTTTAAGAATAATCTGGATTCTATCTGTGGCATCATAAACCATCTTAAAGATTCTCTTTATTTTTTTTAAATCAATACCAAAATTTGAATGAGTAGTTTCAGAGGATAACAACATTGTAAAAGTATCTTACAATAAATACTGAGTGTTTTGGGAATATTTGTTGAAAGATAGAAGCTTAAATAGATGCTATATTCCTCTTCATGATGATTGAAATACAACACACTGATTTTTACATATCTAATGCACAGAATTTAGCTCCATTTCGAATACGTGACAATGGCCATCATATTGGAGAACTGTTTTCTCAGTGTACCTCATTAGGACATTGAGATATCCTCTAATTCTCATGCTTTAAATGACTGTCTGAAATTTTGTGTAACACGGATACAATTTTAAGCTATCAGTTCTGACTAGCACATTATATTTTACATTCCCACGAAATACGTTAGCCTCAGTTTTTCTTTTATTCTGCATAGCTATTAAAGGATGAGACTGAAGGAAAATGCAGCCACCTTCTTGCGACAGGCTTTGTGTTGCAGCCTAAGAGGGAGTGTCCTCTAGCTCCTCCTGCCTCAGGCTGTGATTCCAGCTTAACGGTCTAAAGAATTTTTTTTTTTTTTTTTGAGACAGGCTTGCATATAGTTCAGGCTGTTCTCAAACTTGCTGTGTACCTAAGGAGGATAATAATCCTCTGGCCTGTACCTCCCGAGTAATGGAATTATAAGACTGTACCAACACACCCAGTTTACATGGTTATGAGAATTAAGTCCATGGTCTTGTGCATGTTGGGCAAACATTCTATCCAGGGCTGAAAGAGTAGGTTTTGTTTTTTAAAAGTGTAGTTTGAGATTAGGGAATACTTGGTGTACATCAGGCTCTTGTAAAACCTTGCCTAAACCGTTATTAGTAAAGATGTAAAAAAAGAAGGAAGGAATCACTCCATCAGCTTTAATGATGGGCACTGAAGAGATGATAGTCTAGTGTGTCCACACTGGAAATAATGTGGTTGTGTTAGTTAGCTGTGGATCTAGAGTACTGTACCATTTAAGATGCCACCCCAGGTGAGATGCTGAAGACCAGTCAGTGCAGGAAGGGGTAAGCATACCTCACACAGCTAGAGCTTTGTCAAGAGCATTGTGTGTTTTGGGCTCTTAAAGATGAACAGTTCATTCAGCCAATATGTGAAATACACAAAGTGGATGGGGTTAGGGAATCATAAAAGTCAGTTTTGCTAATAGCTAAGCAGATTGTACTGCTCAGAGGGACACTTGGTGATTGGGGGGTGTGAAGGTGCTGTGAACTGGGTTGTAAAGATTGCTGCGGTAATGCTTTCTTCCATCTTCTTAAATTGTCTCTTTTGCTTCCTTCTTCCCCACCCTTCCAGAGGCTCTCCTTATAGAGAATCTCCTTTGGGTCATTTTGAAAGCTATGGAGGGACCCCCTTTTTCCAGGCTCAGAAGATGTTTGTAGATGTGCCAGACAACACAGTGATACTGGATGAGATGACCCTCCGGCACATGGTTCAGGATTGCACAGCTGTGAAAACACAGTTACTGAAACTCAAGCGTCTGTTACACCAGGTGAGTATGCAATGACGATTCCAGTTCTACCTTTGTAACTCGAAAAAGAAAAAAGAAATTTGAATTAATTACTTTTGTCACTTTGATGAAAGTACCCCACAGAAATAACTTGGCTTGCAGAGCAGATTACAGATGTTCACGGGAAGGAAGGCGTGGAGGAGCAGTTCAGTTCCCGGCAGCAGATTTCTGCCAGAGGTTGCTCTCTCTCGAGGGAGGCTAATGCTGGAGTCGGGGACAAACTAACTAGCCTTCCAAGGCCCCTCTACTGACTGGCTCCCACCAGTTCCACTCCTACATTCCATACTTTGTGCCACAGGTGGAGAATAAGATTTGTTTGCAAAATATGAACCCATGGGAGACATTTTGGATTCAGTCTGTAATGCCTGGACATTTTAATCTTACTCACTTTGCAGACTTTCCTTAAATTTTTACATTAATATTTCTGGTGAGAGGAGGAAAGTAGGGCCTCCCTTTGTAGCTCTGGCTTTCCTGGAATTTGCTGTATAGGCCAGGTTGTCCTTAACCTCACAGAGATGTGCTTGCCCCTGCTTACCAAGTGTGAAACACATGAGAAAATGGTAAGAAAGGGAAAAACTAGACAAATTAGAAGGTTGAACATTCTTTAAAAATAAATAGTGAACTCTTATTAGAGCTCTAAGCAGAAGGCTCAGAAAGCAATTAATGAAAACAAACTAGGGAACGGTGTTTACACAGTGTCTTTGTCTCCAAGGTCTGGTGCACATGTTCTAGGAAAGCCCTTCCCAGACAATATGACGAGAAGCATGGAAAGGGAGCTCCAACACCCTCTTTACCGTTTGCCATGCCCAAACCAAGAAGTGGAGTCTGTTCCATCTTCTTAAGCATTAGGGTTCCCTCCCACAGCTTTGCACTAAGTTAGACAAGTGCTCTACTGCTGGACCACATTACTGGCTATTGGAATTTGTTTTGTTAAAGTCTTCTTTCTGAGTTCACTTGGACAAAATCTCCTTTCCAAATAACTGTTTAAAATTGTAAACTGTTGCATTTGGCTTTTAACCTATTTCTATTTCTTGTTATATACACCTCAGTTTTACATTGTAGTTTAGATAGGTTAAAGAATTCAATACATAAAAATACTAACACAATAGCTATAATCTCATCTTTCTAGCCAGAAACCAAGAGCATACTCCAACAGGCCCTGCGATCTTAGCACAACTGACACCATGAAAACTTGAAAATGGACCCACAAATTCTCCATGGATTAGGCCCGCACTCCTGTGACCTGCTGGCCTGCCCAATTTCCAGCCCCGACTTGGCCAACTCTCCAATGGGGGGGGGGGTTCCCCTAGTTCATCTTGCTTCCACACAACGCCCACACATCTTATGGTCTGCCAGCTCACCCCCCAATTATCCAGTAGAGGCATGCTTGATTAATTAGCCAATTAGATTTATGTGTATTTAAAATCACAATTATAAGATGCCGATACAGTAATTTAAAAGCCAATTGATAATGATGAAAGCTTTATCCCAGTATTTCTACCCTTATAAAAACTTAGCTATTTGTGACTAGAAAACACTACACAGGTCCAGGTCTGAAGCCATCTGGAATCCCTTCTTTCTCCTCCTCTGCCTCTCTCCCCTATTCCTAGCTCCACCCTCCCTTTCCTGTCCAGTCACAGGCCTTCCACTGTCCTAATGTGATTGAACATGAAAAATCCTGCAACATTTTGCTTAAGTTGCTTAAACTGTTACATAGATATCCCCAAAGTGAACTGTACTTACTTTAAAGGTTTATTTAGTGTTATTCCTCTGACATTCTCCATACTATGTATTAATTACTGCTTGAATGTCCAAATGTTTGACACTATTGAAGTTAAAAAGAGAACCTTAGTTTCTACTGCACAATAGTGTATTATTCCTAAATGTATAGGTCAAGCCTAGGTAGTGAGTCCTGAAATAAGGCTTATTCATGATCGATATGTGGTTTAGTTAAGTAAAACAACATAAAATTATTAAAGGTTGTTTATGTAATAAAGATAAACTTAGTGGAACTTGTAATGCTATGTATGTATGCATGTATAAATATATACATACTTATATGCTCATGTATGTATAAGAAGTGTACCTGAATGTGACAGGAAGTTTACTTCATTCTGTGTGTCATGTTCCTTGTTACCAAAGACACATATTTAGGAGGTAAATTATAGTATACTCAAAAGCTTTAAAATAAGCTATACATGTAGGTAAATGAACAATAATGAAATTTTCTCCATGTAGGTAAAACATTAAAAACTCAGTAAGTCTACAGCATGATAATTGTGCTGCTTTATAAAGAAACTTATGCAGAAAATATTTGTTCTAAAGGAAGTCTGAGTATTTAATCACTTTTTAATTCATAGATGATTCATGCCTAAGCAGAATGGCTAGCTTATAGTTTGGGATGACATACAAATGCTAAATCATTAGAAGAATCTGTACTACAAAGGATAAATAATTATATGCTGAATAAACCATATAAGATTCAGTCTGAAGTGTATGCTGTGAATCTGCCACCCCTTTCAGCACCTCCTGTAGGTCTAATATAATTTTAACTAGTATTATGACAGCATTGCATTTAGAGTTTGTGAAAATGAGTCCAAAAGTGGGAATGACAAAGGGTAAGCTTTGTGACCACTGAAAGAGACTATCTGGGGAGGGCCAAAACCATCAACCAAACCTTTATAGCTCAGGGTAGGATACTGTGCAGACACAGAGCAGCGGATGAGAATGGGAAGCAAGAGAAAAGCAATGACGGATTCACTCATTAAGAAAGACATAGAGATGTGTTCTTGGATTCGGTTGGCAAGAATTTTATTGAGTATTTTTGCATTGATGTTCATAAGGGAGATTGGTCTGAAGTTCTCTTCCGTAGTTGGATCTTTGTGTGGTTTTGGTATCAGCGTAATTGTGGCTTCGTAGAATGAGTTGGGTAGTGTTCCTTCTGTTTCTATTTTGTGGAATAGTTTGAAGAGTATTGGTATTAGGTCTTCTTTGAAGGTCTGATAGAGTGCTGCGCTAAAACCATCTGGTCTTGTGCTTTTTTTTGCTTGGAAGACTTTCTATGACCCTTTCTATTTCTTTGGGGGTTATGGGACTGTTTAGACGATCTATTTGATCCTGATTTAATTTTGGTATTTGATATCTGTCTAGGAATTGTCCATTTCCTCCAGATTTTCCAGTTGTGTTGAGTATCGACTTTTGTAGTAGGATCTGATGATTTTTTGAATTTCCTCAGTTTCTGTTGTTATATCTCCCTTTTCATTTCTAATTTTTATAATTTGGATACTGTCTCTGTGCCCTCTGGTTAGTCTGGCTACGGGTTTATCTATCTTGTTGATTTTCTCAAAGAACCAGCTCCTGGTTTTGTTGATTCTTTGTATGGTTCCCTTTGTTTCAACTTGATTGATTTCAGCCCTGAGTTTGATTTCCTGTCTTCTACTCCTCCTGGGTTAATTAGCTTCTTTTTGTTCCAGGGCTTTCAGGTGTGCTGTTAAGCTACTAGTGTATGCTCTTTCCAGTTTTTCTGTGGAGGCACTCAGGGCTATGAGTTTTCCTCTTAGCACTGCTTTCATTGTGTCCCATGAATTTGGGTATGTTGTGCCTTCATTTTCATTAAATTCTAAAAAGTCTTTGATTTCTTTCTTTATTTCTTCCAAGGTATCAATGAGTAGAGAATTATTCAGCTTCCATTTGTATGTGGGGTTTCTGTTGTTTTTGTTGCTATTGAAGACCACTCTTACTCCATAGTGATCTGATAGGAGGCATGGGATTAGTTCGATATTCTTATATCTTTTGAGGTCTATCTTGTGACCAATTCATCATGATCAAGTAGGCTTCATCTCAGGGATGCAGGGATGGTTCAATATATGGAAATCCATCAATACAATCCACTACATAAACAAACTCAAAGAAAAAAAAACACCACATGGTCATTTTATTAGATGCTGAAAAAGCATTTGACAAAATTCAGCATCCTTTCATGCTAAAAGTCTTGGAAAGAACAGGAATTCAAGGCCCATACCTAAACATAGTAAAAGCAATATACAGCAAACCAGTAGCCAACATCAAACTAAATGGAGAGAAACTTGAAGCAATCCCACTAAAATCAGGGACTAGACAAGGCTGCCCCCTCTCTATATATCTTTTCAATATAGTACTTGAAGTTCTAGCTAGAGCAATTAGACAACATAAGGAAGTCAAAGGGATACAAATTGGAAAGGAAGAAGTCAAACTATCACTATTTGCAGTTGAAGTGACCCCAAAAAACACCAGAGAACTCCTACAGCTGATACACAACTTCAGCAAAGTGGCTGGTTGTAAAATCGACTCACGCAAATCAGTAGCCTTCCTATACTCAAAGGACAAGCAGGCTGAGATAGAAATTGGGGAAATGACACCCTTCACAATAGCCACAAACAATATAAAGTATCTTGGTGTGACTCTAAACAAGTGAAAGATCTGTATGACAGGAACTTCAAGTCTTTGAAGAAAGAAATCAAAGAAGACCTCAGAAAATAGAAAAATCTTCCATGCTCGTGGATTGGCAGGATTAACATAGTAAAAATGGCCATCTTGCCAAAAGCATCTACAGATTCAATGCAATCCCCATCAAAATTCCAAATCAATTCTTCATAGAGTTAGAAAGAGCACTTCTCAAATTCATCTGGAATAACAACAAACCCAGGATAGCTAAAACTATTCTTAACAGTAAAAGAACTTCTGGGAGAATCAGTATCTTGGACCTCAAGCAGTACTACAGAGCAATACTGTTAAAAACTGCATGGTATTGGTACAGTGACAGGCAGGTAGATCGATGGAATAGAATTAAAGACCCAGAAACGGAACCCACACACCTATGGTCACTTGCTCTTTGACAAAGGAGCTAAAATAATCCAGTGGAAAAAAGATAGCCTTTTCAACAAATGGTGCTGGTTCAACTGGAGGTCAGCATGTAGAAGAATGCAAATTGATTCATTCTTATTTACTTGTACTAAGCTCAACTGGAAATGTATCAAGGACCTCTACATAAAACCAGGTATACTGAAACTAATAGAAAAGAAACTGGGGAAGAGCATTGAACACATGGGCCCAGGGGAAAATTTCCTGAACAGAACACCAATAGTTTATGCTCTAAGATCAAGAATTGACAAATGGGACCTCATAAAATTACAAAGTTTCTGTAAGGCAAAGGACACTGTCAAAAGGCAAAACAGTAACGAACAAAATTGGGAAAAGATCTTCACCAACCCTACATCCAACAGAGGGCTAATATCCAGTATATACAAGGAACTCAAGAAATTAGACTCCAGAGAGCCAAATAACCCTATTACAAAATGGGGTACAGAGCTAAACAAAGAATTTTCACCTGAGGAATTTCGAATGGCTGAAAAGCACCTTAAAAAATGTTCAACATCATTAGTCATTAGGAAAATGCAAATCAAAACAACCCTGAGATTTCACCTCACACCAGTCAGAATGGCTAAGATTAAAAACTCAGGAGTCAGCAGGTGTTGGCAAGGATGTGGAGAAAAAGGAACACTCTCCACTGCTGGTGGGATTGCAAGCTGGAACAACCACTCTGGAATTCACTCTGTCATTTCCTCTGAAAACTGGGCATTACACTTCCAGAGGACCCTGCTCTACCCACTCCTGGGCATATACCCAGAGGATTCCCCAGCATGCAATAAGGACACATGCTCCACTATGTTCATAGCAGCCTTATTTATAATAGCCAGAAGCTGGAAAGAACCCAGATGTCCTTCAGTGGAGCAATGGATACAGAAAACGTGGTGTATTTACACAATGGAATACTACTCAGCAATTAAAAACAATGAATTCATGAAATTCTTAGGTAAATGGTTGTAACTGGAAAATATCATCCTAAGTGACGTAATGCAATCATGAAAGAACACTCATGGTATGCACTCACTGATCTCGAAGCTCTGAATACCCAAGACACAACTCACATATCAAATGATTCCCAAGAAGGAGGAAGAAGAGGGCACTGGTCCTGGAAAGCCTTGATGCAGCAATGTAGGGGAGTACCAGGACAGAGAAGTGGGAAGGGGTTGATTAGGGAATGGGCAGAGGGGAGAGGGCTTATGGGACTTATGGGGAGGGGGGAACCACAAAAGGGGAAATCATTTGGAATGCAAACAAAGAATATAGAAAATTAAAAAAAAATAAAAGACATAGAGAAAGATTCTTAAAAAGATTGTTGAGTTCAGTCAATAGTACAGACCATCAATATAGAAACTTCAGTTGAGCTGAATGTTTAAATAACGGTGTGTGTGTGTGTGTGTGTGTGTGTGTGTGTGTGTTTCCCTCCCTTCTTTTCTCTTCATTTCTTCCTCCTCTTCTGGACAGCAGTGCTGAGCAGTGTCTCATCAGGTGCTCCAAGCTGGCAGTCTCATTTATCCCAGCCCTGGATATTAGCACTGCAAGCATGCACCACCACACATGGCTGGCAGTGTGTGGGGGAGGGCAACAGAGAAAGCTGTGTCCATATTCAGAGATGTATTGCTTAGGTTAATGACAAATTTAAACATAGGTTTACAGACAGTATTTTTCAAACTATTATGATGAGGATTTTCATGTATTTCAGCACTCTCACTTATTTTCAAATGTCACCCTTTTCTCTTTTGTTTACGATGCTATGCCTCAAGCATCTGTCTGGACAAACCCTCTTGAAAAATTGAAAAGCCTAGTTTTCACATCCTCAGATGTTGCTGTGAATTGCTAGATTTTAAACACCATAGATCAGTTATAAGCGGTAGTACTCAAAATTGTTAGTTGACATTGTGGACTGGATTTGATATGATTTGTCTGTCTGTGTATCTTTGAATTTACAAACAACTACTTTTGAAAATAAAAAGTCTTTCCCCTTCCCCTGCTGGCTCTCTTGAGATGCCTCCATGGCCAGCCTGGTCTGTCTAAACACAAAGCAGCTTTGTTGACATCACTGATGATGCTTGTCAGCACGGACTGCTCAGTGCTGCCAGGATGTTTTCCTAGCCATTTCAAGGATTCATGTCCACTGCAGCTGCTCTGGAACTCATAGGAAGGCCCCAGTTTTTGCAGTCTCGTGGGAAAACCTTCTGGGTAAGATGGCATTAACAGGTTTTGCAGTGGTTAATACGTGGAAGCTAAATATCAATCCAGAAGTTTACTCTCCTGCTGTCTCAGAAAAGCACTGGGAGAAGGCTGGCTGACAGTTATCCTTTCAGCTCTTAGATGAGAATGGGCATTCATCTTTAATAAAATGCCAGTGTGGAGTGGGAATGTAGCTCAGTGGTAGAGTTCTCTCCTAGTGGGAACAAGAGCCTGGATTCAGCTCTCAGTCTGAAAACAGGTCTTATTTTGTGATTTGTGGATGAATACATTAGCATCATAATTGCATGTAGAATTCAAAGTCTAAAGGAACTGCTGACATTTCACTTAGTTAAAGCCTCGAGTATTTGGGCAGTCAGCTAATGAAACTGTTCACATTTTCTTCAGTTGCTACACTTTATATTTTATTTTTCCTTTGATTTGTTAAATATCCTTATGCAAAGCATTCAAAACAGTGTCCCACATCAGCATTACCTATTATCTGTATTATGAAGTAAAAACATCATGTGTGAATTTACTTCTTAGTATTAAGTTAATGTATGAGAGAGAGAGAGAGAGAGAGAGAGAGAGAGAGTGTGTGTGTGTGTGTGTGTGTGTGTGTGTGTGTGTGTGTAGAGAAACTGGACAACCCAGGACACCTTGGGAGAGTTGGTTTCTTTCTTTCACCATGCAGTTCCTGGGAATTGAATTCCAGCTACCAGGCTTAGTGATAAGTGTCTTTACCTGAAAAGCCATTTTTAAAAATAGAATATTTTCATTCCATTTATAATTTTCTGTTACATGTCTCAAAGTGTTTTCTAATTTTGTCCCAGATACTTTCATCTTAGTCAAGGCTAAATAAATAACACTACCATTGTGAGTATCTTATTTAAGGGAGGAACAGTTTTACTAATGAATTCAGGTAGAGAGTGTGTTGATGATCATTAAACTCTTGTGCTTTGATCTAAAAAAACAAAGCCTTTTCCTCTGATCTTTTAAGTATAAATTGCTAGCCTTTTAAAGATAGAATGCAAGTTTTTTTTTTTTAAGATGTAGAAACAATAATAATTGCTAATTTTCTTAGGGAAGCCTATTCAGTCATCCTCTTCCCAGCCCCTCTGGAAATAGTATAGCTGGTCGAGTGCTTGTCGGCCATGCATGAAGCTCTGGGTTTGGCTCCCACGCCTCATTAAATCAAGCATGATTGCATCTTGCCTGTAATCCCAGCACTTGGGGGTTGAGTCAGGAAGGTCTCTGGGATTTAAGGTCATCCTTAGCTGTGCAGGAATCTTGAGTCCAGCCTGGGTTTCATGACACCCTGTCTGGGGAAAAGAAAATTGATTATATGGTGCCTTGGTTTCTTTAAATTGACTTCTAATCTTCTATTCTTCTAATACCTTGGTAATAAAAACAGTATTGGTATGAATAAAATCCTTAAGGATATGTCAGTAACTTTGTAACTAGAGTAGGAATTTAACAATTTCATTTACGGGCTACAGAAGTTAACTTTTTGAGGCTATAGTGTTTTAAAAGTATTACAAACGAAGCCATTAAATAATAGCACCAGCTTATGGCTTCTCTCATCTTAGTGAGTACTCTGCTCGACTTGCTTACCTGTCCCACTCACCCTGCACTGATTAGCTCCCTGCAGTTCTGCTCTAGTGCTCAGATGGCCTCTGACCCCTCAGCAGTGAGCTGGGACAACAGGCATGCAGCCAGGCGGTGGTGGCTCACGCCTTTAACCCCAGCACTTGGGAGCAGAGACAGGCTGATTTCTGAGTTCGAGGCCAGCTTGGTCTACAGAGAAAAGTTCCAGGACAGCTGGGGCTACACAGAGAAACCCTGTCTTGAAAAATAAAAGAAAGCAAAACAAAACAAAACAAAAACAAATGTGCAAAACAGGCATGTGCTGAGGTCTTCTATGTTTATGTGTGTGATTACATTCCTTGTAGGTAATTGAACTAGCTTTGTATTCATTGAATTAATTCTATTTGTTCATAACACTTTTACTCCCTAGATACTTTGAATCTGATTTTCAGAATTATGTTAGGAATCTTTCATCTTTTTTGTAAAGAATATTGGTCGTGTTTTACTTACACACTTTTTGTTTTGCTGTTAGGGATGTTGATTGATTCCATCACTTTAGAATTGTACATGTGATGGTTCTTGATACATTTATGCTACATGTTTTTACAGTTTCTTTTTTATTTCTATTTTTTATTGAAAAGGGAAGTAAAAACACTTTTATGATAAAGTTAAAGATTTACATGGAAAATATTTCAGATAAACACGTTAAAATTAACAATTTTCATGGAAAATTAAAGAGTAAAGTGGTAGATATATAAAACTGCTAAATTAACTGAAATATGGGATAGAAACACTTTAAAGAATTGAAGATTTACATGGAAAATATTTCTGATAAAATTGTACAAAAATGTACAAAAACATGTTAGAATTGAAGATTATCATGGAAAATTTTATGTAGATATAATAATGGTAGGCATAAAAGTATTCCTAAGTTGATTGAAAGTGGAATTATAAACATTTTCTGATAAACTTGAAGATTTACATGGAAACTATTTCTTATAAAATTGAAGAAATATATAGAAAAACATGTTAAAATTAAAGATTATCATGGAAATGATATAGATATAATGATAGGCATAAAGATAATTCCAAGTTGATTGAAGGTAGAATTATAAACATTTTTAGATAACATTGAAGTTTTACATGGAAAATATTTCTGGTAAAATTCAAGAAGTATATAGACAAACATGTTAAAATCGACTATTTCATGGAAAATTTTACACATAAAATGGTAGATATAAAACAGGGTTTTTTTTGTGTGTAGCCCTGGCTGTTCTGGAACTCACTCTGTAGACCAGGCTGGCTTCGAACTCAGAAATTCACCTGCATCTGCCTCCCAAGTGCTGGGATTAAAGGGGTGTTTCACCACAGCCTGGCTATAAAAACTCTTTCTAAATTATTTGAAGGTGGAGTTAGAAACATTCATGATAAAATAAAAGATTTACATTGAAAACATTTCAGATAAAATAGAGGAAGAATATAGAAAGACATTAAAATTGAAGATTACCATGAAAAATAATGCAGATAAAATGATAAACATAAAAAATTACTAAATTAATTTAAAGGGGAATTACAAACATTTTCTCATAAAATTGAAGATTTACATGAGAAATATTTCGTTAGTCTATGCCTTTTTATTGGGGAGTTGAGTCCATTGTTGTAAGAGATATTGAGGAGTAGTGATTGTTGCTTCCTGTTATTTTTATGATTGTGTGGGTATCTTCTTTTGGGTTTGTTGGAAGAAGATTACTTTCTTGCTTTTTCTAGGGTGTAGTTTCCCTCCTTGTGTTGGCATTTTCCACCAATTATCCTTTGTAGGGCTGGATTTGTGGACAGATAAATTTGGTTTTATCATGGAATATCTTGGTTTCTCTAGCTATGATGATTGAGAGTTTTTCTGGGTGTAGTAGCCTGGGCTGGCATTTGTGTTCTCTTAGGGTCTGTATGAGGTCTGCCCAGGATCTTCTAGCTTTCATGGTCTCTGGTGAGAAGTTTGGTGTGATTCTGACAGGTCTGCCTTTATAAGTTACTTGCCCTTTTTTCCCTTACTGCTTTTACTATTCTTTCTTCATTTAGTGAATTTGGTGTTTTGATTATTATGTGCCAGGAGGACTTTCTGTTCTGGTCTATTCTGTTTGGAGTTCTGAAGGCTTCTTGTGTGTTCATGGGCATCTCTTTCTCTAGGTTAGGGAAGTTTTCTTGTACAATTTTGTTGAAGATATTCACTGTATGTTTTGGATTACCAGCTTTATGCATTTTGCATTTTCTTTGACTCTTGAGTCAATGTTTTCTATGGTATCTTCAGCACCTGAGGTTCGTTCTTCTATCTCTTGTATTCTGTTGTTGATGCTTGCATCTATGACTTCTGAATTCTTGAATATTGGTCATGTTATACTTACACACTTTTAGTTTTGCTGTTAGGGATGGGGATTGATTCAATCACTTTAGAATTGTCATGTGATGGCTCTTGATACATTTATGCTACATGTTTTTATGGTTTCTAAAGAATCTGGGGATTTTTGTTTGTTTGTTGTTTTAAAGACAGTCTCTATATAGGTATGGGTAGCCTGAAAATTATGGCCTCTCTGCTTCCCAGTGCTGGGATTAAAGGCAGACACCACCACACCTTGACCAAAGAAACTGTTATTAGTTTCATTGATTGTTTTTTTTTTTTTTTTTGTTGCTTTACTTCCTGTTCCTTACCGTTTCATTTCTGTTCTCTATTTGTTTGTTCTTGGCCTATTGTATTCTAGTTACAGGTGTGACAGCTTTTTATTTGTCAGCCTTTCTAACCACCACTTTCTTCCCTAAACACCGCTTCAGGTCCATCCATACACTTTGGTCTATAACATCTTCATTTTCTTATTTGCCTATGACTCTCTCTTTAGGCTCATGCAGGATTAGAGGTTGGTTTTTCTTTCCAGTTTCTGGGAGTCCCACTGTTACTGAAGTGAAGCCGTTTTCACTGGACCTGGTTGATACATTCAGCTCTTTGAATAGAGCTTCTTTAACTCTCCACTCCTGTGTTCTGCTTGCATATTTCTTCTGTGATATCAGTGACTGGATGTGACACCTTTTGTTATTGCACCCCCCCCCCCTCCGTCCTAAGCAAACTGTTCAATTCTTTTTCCTGGTCACTGTGTTTTCTTTTAGTTATATTAGATCACTTTTGCTGATCTGTTTTCATATTCATTCTGTCATCTCAAGTAAGACTTTAAATTTGAAAAAGATTTTTACGTTACCATATTTTGTTTGTGGATAGAGATAGTTTCTTCTATTTACTTCAAGAGTTTATCCATACTTTTGAAATTTTTTAATAACTCTTATTAATATATCTCTTCTAGTTAATTCTAAATTTTGTGCCATTAGGCTTCAGTGTTCGTATGACTTGATATTTTTCTGTTTGTATATGTAGTAATTTTGTGTCTTGGATATTTCAATGTTATATGTGAAGTTTTTCTTCTTGAGTTCCATAGTGAATACACACACACACACACACACACACACACACACACACACAAAAGCACGTACTCATGCACACACCCCTCCCTCCTTTCCTCCCTCTCTCCCTCCCTCCTCCTTAGGGACTGGTCTAATAGGCTTCTGGCTACAAACTCTGGATTGAAACCATGGCTCCCTTTTCATTGCTTTTGTCTTATGGTCTATATCTGTTTGCTCAGCAGAGGCTAGTTGGGGTCTGCATATAGTTTTAGTTTATTTCTTGACTGTTTTTTAACCTTGGATAAGCTGTTCAAGAGCAGTTGTGCTTGGGATGTACCTAGGAATTTAGATGTAATTTAATGCTTTTCCTGGCATATATATATTTATCCCTGGTATTTTCAGCATGGCTGAACTCTGTCTTTCACCTAGAAGATTGGGCTTTTCTGTTTTTGCCCTACTACATACCATCCTACACCCACACCCACAGACATGGAATGCCAGTCCATGCTTTGTCTTCCCCTTCTTCTGGTGTTCTGTACAGTAGGCAGGAAGATATTTAGTTATTTGCAAGTAGGCTAAAGTTTCAGAACCTCTGTTTCTCAAATACACTTGTTTTGTAAGACCCTGTATTTGGAATGCCATGCCATTGGAAGAGAGAGAGCTTCTTACTGAGATATGTGTTGTAAAATAATTACCTTCTTTCCTCTTTGTTTTAATACCATTTCAAAATCCAATGTTCTGGGACTAGGGGAATGGCTCATTCAGTCAAACACTCATTTTGAAAGCAAAATCCGAATTTTAATCCCCAGTAGTCATGAGACATGTCAAGTTTGTGGTGGCACTGGGAAGGCAGATACAGGGAAGGGGAGTGTCCCTAGCCTAACTGGTAAATCAGACTAGTGAAAGACCATCTCGAAAGACACGGATGCCATTCCTGAAGATGACAATGAGATAGTTTCCTGCTTTCCACATTCGTACTTGCATTACACACACACACACACACACACACACACACACACACACGGCCCTCTCAGGTCTTATTGTCCATAATATCACTAGTAGAAATTGAATTATCCAATGCTGAGCGTTTGGCAACTGTTTATTAGGCTTAACTGCAATCTGTATTGCTTGTTAAGCTTTGATAAATACAGATTTAAATACATATTCTGTGGCTCATTTCTGCAGATTCTGACTGAATAGGCTTGGTGTGTGACAAATGTATTCAGTGCCCCTCCTTCCTACTCAGACAATCCTACCTCAGGTCAGGTCAGGCCAGTCCACAGTCCTGTTTGCTCTGACCACGAGCGACCAAGGAGGGCAGCGGTCCCAAAGCTGCTGCAGCTGTGCTGTGCTCCCCCGACTCCATTCCTCAGCGTCGCCTCTGGCACATCTGCACTGGTTTATCTTAACATTGTCTCTTTGAATCATTGAACAAGGGATGTTTTAAACTAGTAAATCAGTTTGGCAAAAGCTAGGATTTAATAGTATCCTCTCCTTTTCATTTTGGTGTTTAAAGACAAAATACTTTGCTTTTTCACTTTTTCTTACATCTGTAGCTTGTAGAATGTTTAAGACTTATCCATCATAAGCTTGAGCTTTCTGGATTTGGGCTTATATAGCACCAACTCATTAAGACATAGAGCATTTCTGGCTTCCTCTTGTATAGGTCTCTGAGGTTTCTCCTTAGGTGGTACCTTTGTCTGTGTCTATCTTGATTTCTAGCACAGAACATCACTTGGCCTTTTCTTAGATGTCTTACATAGAGTCACATAACATGTGTTCTTGGATACCTGCTATTTAATCAAATGATTTTATGGCCATGCTTTTCTGAGTTTTTAAATTTACTAGTTTATATTCAAAACATGTATATAAACCAAAGCAGATTTGACTGAATTTCCCATTTTTGTTAGCTGAGTTAATTTTAAATGTCTTGAGGCCATTATCTGTGCTTGTGTTTTAGGTTCAGTGCTTTGCAGTGTCCTTGGGCTGCCTTTCCTCCTGCCCCCCTTTTCTCATACGTTTTCTCTGGCGAGTGCAGAAGGGGGAGGAGCCTTTGGAAGACTGAGCTCTTCCTTGTACTCTTTCTGCATTGAGCTGGGGGATTGGAGTGCACGTGGATGTTGGTGATTACCGTGTTCACCTTTCACGTGTTGTCTGTTTTCCTGGCAGCATGATGGAAGTGGGTCATTGCATGATGTTCAGCTGTCGTTGCCATCCAGTCCAGAGCCCGAAGACGGTGATCAGATGTACAAGGTACGGCTAGGTGTTTATATATATCACCGAAGAGTTCAAGTCTTCACTGTAAAAACAGTACAGCAGTAACATTTTAAGTTATGAATAATAGAGGTATCAAAAAACTAGAGCTTTTAGTAGGCTGTAGTGGCAGATTTTAGCTTCAGTGGCCAGATGCTTGTTGCATGAGATCAATTCCTAGAACAAGAAACAGGCCAATCTAGAGCTTGCTGTCTGGGAAATCAATAAGATTTCCTCTGGACCTTTGCCATTGTATGAAACTAAATGGTAGTCCAATGATGCTTTCCTTTAAATTATCGCTGGTCTGGTGGAAAGTAACTTGCCCCGTTTTACACTGTTGCTTATACCCATGAGTAATAACTATCAAAATAAGGTTTTCAGTGAAACTAAAATACTAGTATTTCATATATTCACAGAATTAAAGAAACATTAAGATAATGAAATTACCTTTTCCATGTTTGAAAACCTGGTTATAGAATTCATGTCTACTTTAATAAGTAATTGAAAGTATAATTCTCAAGCATACACAAATACTTTTGGTGCATTTAATATTTTCAAGTAAAGGTGCTCAATCCCCTTTCCAAGGTATAATTGCCCATGTTTGTTTGTCAATGCAATAACATAATCTCAGAACATTACTGACTTAAAATACATAATGCTAAGTCTCAATTACACATGCTTTACAGATGAGCTGAAATTCCGAGAGCCAACCTGAGGGGTCAGCACTGTGCTGTGACATAGCATTGTAGTATAAAGGAAATGAGCTTTGGGAAATTCATATGAGTTCTACTTGGACGGGGCGCTTCCAGATGATTGAGATGGCCCAGGCATAGCTGGGCAGAGGAGCATAGGCTGCCTATCGGCTTCTGAGTAATTTACCAAAACCCAAATGATATACAAAGCAGCCGTAATAACAAGAGCATAGCACGGTAGTTACATGGGGTAGTAATGTGGCCTTCTCCATTTGGTGTCCTCTTGTTGTTACTCAGTTACTCTCAACCTTGCTATTCTACACTACTAGTCCTGACGAAGTGGTCCAACCCTGCAGAAGACTAGGTTTTATAAAACAGTTTCATGTGCGAATCTAGTTTAAAACTAGTGATTTTGATAACCTTGGAGTTTACTAAAATTTCCTTAGCTTTTGTGTGTTACTTCTTTTTTCCTCACATTATTTTTCTCTCAAATTTTATGAAATTTTATATATGCAAAGAATTAATTTTGAGACAAGGTCTCATTTAGTCCAGGCTGCTCTTGACCTTGTAGTGTAGCTAGGGCTAACCTAGAACTCAGTTCCTCCTGTGCTCACCTTTGGACTGCTGTGATAACAAGTGTGCGCCACCACAGCAGGCCGGGGACCCACTCTAAACAGACCAAGCTGACGTCACCTTGTCACATTGCTGTGCTCCCATGGTTTGGTTTTTCATTTCTTAGTTGACCATATGTTTAGAATTACATGAATTATATTGACAACTGACATTAATTCATGTCCTATTTCCTTTGTGTCTAGACAGATCATTTGTAGTTTATTTCTTATTCAAGCTGAGATGGACTAGTTTATTGTGCCCCGTGTCCTCTATTTCTTGTGATTCACAGCCTTTTGCAATGTAAAGCTGGAAACAGATCTGACTTCTCCCACTAGTAAATTGCCTGTGAGCACTCTTGTCTCAGGCTTCTTCTCTGAAGTATTGCAGTGTTTGGGGTGCAGCTGGTTTCGCAGACTTGGGCATGTCTAGTTAAGGATGTTGGCTGGAACCTTTCTCTTTAATTCAGGCAGTGCTTGTCAGGTCAGTGAGTCTTTGAAGAACACTCCTTCCCTGGGACTCATCTGGCATATTTATTTTATCTTTTGCTGAGTTTCTGAGCCAATCTTGCAAGTTCTATTATACATTAATTATACAGTTTTACTATACATTAATTTTCTGTTCCCTCTGTCCTGCCCTTGATATTTTTTTTTCTGGTTTTTCGAGACAGGGTTTCCCTGTGTAGCCCTGGCTGTCCTGGAACTCACTCTATAGACCAGGCTGTCCTCGAACTCAGAAATCTGCCTGCCTCTGCCTCCCAAGTGCTAGGATTACAGGCCTGTGCCGCCACTGCCTGGCCCTTGATATTTTCTAACCGACAACTTAGAAGTGTCCTTGAAATCTTAGTTGAAGTTAGCTTTGCGTGGTGCTTTCCTTGTCTGTATAACTGTTGGCCTGGTTTCTTTATTATGGTCATTGCAAAGCAGTTAAGCACATACCTCCTTGCAGTCAGGGTCATCCTAAATGCTGGTCCAGGTGGGAGCTTGGTGAGTATTAGCTGTTGCTTCCCTTTTCCTCATTGATTACATGCCAGTTGTCATTAGACCATGAGACTATTTTAAAATTGTTAGTAGAAGATTTTCTTTTAGATGAACAAGTAATTTATTCATTGCTTGACTTCACTGACATTACTTATACTTCCCATTAGAAAATTTTACATAACTGCATTTTTTCATATTTCAGAATGAAGATTTACTAAATGAAATAAAACAACTTAAAGAGGAAATAAAGAAAAAAGATGAAAAAATCCAACTATTAGAGCATCAGCTTGTAAGTATTCTAACAGACTAAGGCTGAGGCTCTTCACAGTTGGTGGTGTTCGCTTTTATAAGACCGAGTGGCAGTGGAGTTGGATGTCAGTTTTGACTTTTGAAGATTCATGTAGCATTGTGTTTAGAGTACATATGTTCCAATAGAATATATGATTGAACTTTGACAAAATATGAAATATTCATGTGAACTATTCTTTGTTGATTCATTTTTGATGGCCTTTTTGTGGGGATTTAAAATTCTTCATTTTACTTTTGCTTATTGATGAAGAGTAAATAGCTTTCTTTCAGACATGTTTTGGGAAATAAGTACCTGGACATTTTATCTCTGTGAGCATAGTGAAACTAAGTACTTGGCCTTACATATTGTGTTATACCTAAAGAGATTCTAGAGAAGTAATTTCATGTCTGTGGCAATGATAAATGATTTCTCAGAGTAAGACTTGCTTGCATCTTCATAATTTTATAGTTGTTGTAATTTTAAATGTTTATAAGAAAGCCATTTGTATAGTACCTTGAATTCAGTTATAGGATAGTTTGTAATAGTTAAAAGGCCAGGTAAAAAGAACTTACTGAATAAAGTTGCAAAAATCAAAATAATAATTATTGAAAGACAGAAAATATGACAGAGCAAATTCAGCTTTATAAAATACCAATTTCATCGAGAATCTCAAGGATCTAACAATGAGCTGTGCTACTGCGGTCATATTACAGGCATCCAGCTCATGAATGAGTAGGGATAGATAGATCATATATGGTTAAAAAGTCAGTTGATTAGAATTGTGTAGAGAATTTAATTTTAAATTGACTACACTCCAGGACAGTAAAGTCAGTGGATCATTAAAGAGTCTCCTTAGGATTAACAGAGAAACAGGCACATCTGGACTGTATGTATTTAATACCCAGAAGAGTTCCATCAGAAATCCATTTAAGAAATGGTCTTTAATGGTTGTTGCTAGACCAAGTTTCCCCAGAGAGTTATAAATGAACATCTTCTCTTATAGGGCACCGTCATCGGCCTGAAGTAGAATTCCACCAAAGTCCAACTTTGGGGACCAATGAGTCTGCTGAGTTCATTTCAGAGCATAGGTGAGGGGTTGTTTGAAGGCGCATGGGTGCGCCCACAGCGGCTCTGCCCCTGGAAAGTCTCACTGCACTGCTGCCCAGATGGACCCTCCTAGTTAGTGATGCAGAGAGTATGAACTCTAGCATTCCCTCAGAAGAACAGGGCCACAGTCGTTCGGGCAGAGGCTGGTATAGCTGGCTAGAGGGTGCTGAGGAGCATCTAGAACCTCAGGTGACTTAGCCTTTCCATCTTGTGGAACAGAGGACTGCCTCCAGGCCCAGTCTGGAAATTTCGCTATAGTTGGCCTGATGAAGACCATGTGAAGAGCAGAGGCCAGTGCTTTACAACAGCAGGTTCAAACTAGACCAAAAAAAGGAAATAATTTTCAGTAGTATTCTTTTTATGCCATTGATTTTTACATATATTTTACATCTAGATGTGATGTTATATACACACATAAAATTATATACAGTGAGTTTTTTTTAAGATTAAAGATTGTCAAGAGGAATTTTGACTATTTGAATTGTAGCTCACTGGCTTTTTCTTAAATACAGTTCCTGAGAAAGGAGAGACAACTGGATAGACCTTGGTGTTTGGTGTAGGCATGTCTGCCGTCAAAGTATCCGGAGCTGCATTGTACTGTCTAACTTGCTGAGTCGGCCTGTTCTCCCTATGACAGCCTCTAACTGCCTCTGTGTGTGTGCAAAATTAAACCAGTTTAAACATCTGTGGTTTTCTCCAGGCAACCCGATGTAACTGCCACCAGAAATCTAAAGAGGAAAAGTGTACATATGCTGATAAATATACCCAGACCCCCTGGAGAAGGATTCCTGTAAGTCACCTCGTCTTCACTCCTGCCCTTTCCTGTTTTGGTGTATTGCTTTGATTTGTAATCTAACCACTAATAATTTTGGATCTGCCATAGCGGTTTCTTTCTTTAGGTGAGTGGCTCTTCGCTTGTCTCCTAGTTGCCATGTGCTTTCCAAAGCTTCTCTTGTGTGCTCTATACAAGCGAACGTGCTTTAATCGCTTCTCCATCCTGCATACTGTGGCCCATCTTCCTGGAGTGTCCACTCTTTTCTCATTGCATGTTTTTGTGGGCGTAGTAATACCGTTGTCCCACTTGTACAGTAGTTCCCACTTGGAAGGTGTATGATAGAGAAAGTATATTCCCTTTTATGTTGAAACTTTTCCAAATAGGTTTTATTATTATAATTATAGACTATTGAGGGAGTTAGAAAATGTTAATAATGAAAACATAGTTGGGGGGTGGTTTATTAGAAACGGTAGGAAATAGCTACCTAAATATTGCTCATTCTTTTTGAAAGTGCTTTATATCAAAATATATTTAGTGCTAAAAGTACCTTGAGTACCTGGAACTCACTTTAGGATGTCAGACATTATCCTATTTTATGGAGAAAGTAATAGACTTCTATTAATTAGAACTTGGTATACTTTGAGATTCCTTTTGTGTTCTATGTTGTAACAGAGTCCCAGTAACACAGATTAATAGGAAAATATATATAAAGTCTAATATAATCAATCCAATTAAGAAAATATAACTGTAAACCTTTAAATTTTATAAAATTATTACTTTTGTGTCTTTTCATACAATGTGCAATTGCATTCTCATGGGATGATATGATAATAGAAATCAACTTACTTGAAGATCATCTTGGTTCTTGAAGGAAAAGTGAAGAATCAGAGAAGGAAATACAGAGATAAATAAAGACTCCCTGGTTCCTAAACAGCCAATGGGATGACTGAGCCACTGATAAAGACAGGTGCATGGTCTGTATAGGGCAGAGGACTGGGAAAGTCTGGACAGAGGGGGAGCTTGTGAGGATGGTGAAGGAGGCCTTAGAGCAGGCAGGGGCAGGCATGCATAGACAAAGAAAGCACAATTTGATGTTGATGTTGAAGGACTTGGGAACTTAAGTGTTTGGAGACAAGTCTGAGAGAAACCATTATGTCCTGTGTGTCTACATGGGCGTTTGATCTTTACAGAGCCTCCAGTTCACCAGAGGCTGTCTGAGAGGAAAGATGATGGCCCGTGTCTCCATGGGCAGTGATCTTTACAGAGCTTCCAGTTCCCCAGAGGCTGTTGTAGTTTTAAGCGTCATTACTTGGTTTTTCTGTTAATCATGAAAAGCTTCACTTTGCATCTTTGGGGAAGTCATTAAACTCTAAAATTTCCCTGGCTCCTCCTCAACCCCTGCCTTACTGTTCTGAAACAGGATATGAATCTGCCTTTTTAAGTACCTGGTTCAGAACAACTCCAGTGTATTCCTGGTTCAGTTTTTACAGTGATCTTGGGAGGAGTAAAGGTCAGGACTTCAGCCAAGCACTGTCAGAACCTCAGACTTCAGCCTTCACCACTGCTTTCTTTGTTTTGGAGATAGGAATAAAAATCAAGGCATATAGTAAATAGCTGGGGCAGTACTATAACTTAGGATTCCTGACTAGTGTGGTTCATAGTCTCTTATCCCCAAAGCCAGATGAGAGATTTTGAAAATTAGAATGGGAGGATTGGACCATTCTTAGCTACAGAACAGCTAGTAAAGGCGGTGGGGGTGGGGTGGGGTGGGGTGGGACTGGGGTGGGACTGGGGTGGGGGTGGCAACTGTAAGTGCACAGCTAAGCCAGAGCACACACGTGTCCTAAGGGAAAATAGTGAAAGTTAGTGTGAAAGCTCATGTGAATACAGAGTCAGAAAGTCCAATCTACTGTACTTTCACCAGGGTTCATTCAGTGAATAAATAAATCCATGTTCATTTAGTTCAATAATATTTAAGCATCTAGTTAATGAGTTTACTGTGTAATCTTTTCCCCCTGTTTATTGGGCTTCATTTGGAATACATTATTTTGGAAACAGTTACTATAATTATAGTGATTTTCCTTTCACTCAAAAACTATACCTTGCTCCAGATGGTTTTTTTTTAAGATTTATTTTATATATGTGAATACACTGTCACTGTCTTCAGACACACCAGAAGAGGGCATCAGATCCATTACAGATGGTTGTGAGGCACCATGTGGTTGTGGGAACTCAACCTCTGGAAGAGCAGCCAGTGCTCTTAACTGCTAAGCCTTCTCTCCAGTCCCATAGATGTTCTTTTATAAGTTCAGCATATTTGGACAGGGTTTAGGTGATACAAATGTGGGGGTGCAGTGTGGTTCTTATTTGTAAACTTTGGGGGTTTTTTAAGGCAGAAATTTTAGAAATGAAAAAGCTATTTAAATATCTTTTTAGTGTAGGTTATTTATTTTTTAAATCTGCCCAGGCTTTTGAGAAGGTTGCAGATAGTCTGTCATCTTCACATTTTCTCATAACATATTGAGACAGCTTAGTTGTTTTTGACATTGCATCAGTCCCTTGGTTGTTAGCATGTACTTGTGAGAATTCCCTTGAACATTATCTAGCATGAAGGAAGAAAGCTGCCTGCAGTGAAGCAAAGGGTTGCTGGCCGAGAGGTTTGCTGACTAGGGTTTGTCGGAAGCCATGTAGGAGAAGGGAGGCAGTGTGGAAGGCAGCAGGAGCCAGATGGGTGCCTGAGGAGATGGCTGCCAGTGTCCTGGATGGCAGGAGAGCAGGCGCTTTGAAGCCCACATGAATCTCCTCTGGAGAGTGAGTGCAGGGGGCGGGTATCCCGAATGGCTGCGACACCCAGGAGATAGTAGACAGGCAGCAGAGCCGAGGACGAGGAAAACAGAGTGTACAGGCTTGTCTGCATATCACTTTGTGTCAAGCTCTGTCCCAGTAAGTGTAGAAAAAGACATAGCCCCGACCCACAGTAAGATGCTGCCTGCTGTGGCCAGCAGTTTGCCTAGATGCTGGTAATTTCCCTGCACTCAAGGAAGTTTAAGCCGAGAAGCACTGGCATGAGTCGGGAATGCTGGGGGAGGCTGGTGCTCGGAGAGACCAAAGGTCATGTTACTTTGTCTGAGAACATGGTTTCACTCCTTAGCCCTGGCTGCCTGGAATTCACTGTGACTACTAGGGTGGCCTTGAACCCAGCCGAGTTCCATGTGCCTGTGTTTCCTGCATTTGGAGATTGAATCACCCACAAGCCCATGATCATTTTAAATACCTAAACTTAAAGAGCCAGCTGTGGTCGATGCAGTCCTGATGATCCCAGTGCTCGGAGGCTGATGTAACAGGACAGTCATGAGTCTAAAGACAGTCTGTGCTTTATAGCAGACCTATAGCCTATTCTTACAAACAACATTATTTAATATTGAATTCCAATAATAATTAAACAAAAAGGCACCATGAATTTGAGAAGGAGATGGGGGCATATGGGTAAAGTTAGGAGGAAGGAATGATGTGATTATATTTAATTGAAAAATTATGAAATAAATAATTTGGATGGAAAAACATAGGACAAGGACAAAATTCTATTACCCTGTGAACTTCCAGTATTGTTTTAAAACTGTTTAAGCTTAATATTTAAAGATTGAAAGTCAGTTTGTACATTAAATTTGAAATTATCCTGACCTATTCTTGTTACCAGCCAGTCATTTGTTTGAACACCTTAACTTAAATAATTACAAAAATTAATCCTCAGTCTCCATCAGACAGCAAAGAACGTCTGAAGGACCTATATCCTGTCACATAGTCAGCTGTCCTGGATTACTATTAAAACACATGTGGGAATATGCAGACTGTCATTTCATATGGAAAGGCTTGTACAAGTTAAAACTCTGTTCACAGTTGCATCTAATTCTACTTCTCGATCCTGGTTTAATAACTGAGTATTACATATGAGAGAGTCAAGGGAAAATGATCTGGCATACATTTTAAAATGTTCCATTGGAGTAATTTCTAACACATAATAAATCTTAGTTTATAGCATTGCATATAGGAGAGACATATACAACATTAATTACACACACACACACACACACACACACACACACCACACATACACACACACATCCTCGCACCAGTATTTGAACAAGTAATATTTGTGAGGTGGTCATATAATTGCTTTTACATTGTATAATGTTAATCATTTCAGGCATCAGGTTTTGCATATAGCATGTGCCAGCTACCTTTAGAAATACTGTTCATGTCTTACACTGTTTGTTGACACAAGTATGTTGTGCATTTTGTAGCTATATATGAAATCAATACCTGACTAGAATTATTTTTCAAGGCCAGTAACATTATACATGACTGTCTTAGGCAGGGTTTCTATTCCTGCACAAACATCATGACCAAGAAGCAAGTTGGGGAGGAAAGGGTTTATTCAGCTTACACTTCCACACAGCTGTTCATCACTAAAGGAAGTCAGGACTAGAACTCAAGCAGGTCAGGAAGCAGGAGCTGATGCAGAGGCCATGGAGGGATGTCCTTACTGGCTTGCTTCCCCTGGCTTGCTCAGCCTGCTCTCTTATAGAACCCAAGAATACTAGCCCAGAGATGGTACCACCCACAAGGAGCCCTTCCCCCTTGATCACTAATTGAGAAAATGCTCCACAGCTGGATCTCATGGAGGTACTTTCCCAACTGAAGCTCCTTTCTCTGTGATAACTCCAGCCTGTGTCAAGTTGACACACAAAACCAACCAGTACAATGACTCTTATGGCCATCTACTGATCTGTTTATAAGTATCTGTCATTCAATTTGACATTTTGAATGGGAGACAGTTTGAAGCTGTTTTGAGTATGTGTTAGAAGAAGCAGTGTTTGCTATGAAGGTTTAGAAAACAGGCTAAAGCATCATAGTTTGCTAGTATTGGGACCATTTCATTTGTGTGTTGTAATTTTCTCTGTGGGTACCTTTTAATTTGGCTACAGTGAAAAGCTGAGGTAAAATGTGTTTCTGATTCTCTGGTGTTCAACATCTGACATACAGCTGTCTTCTAATTTTGATAAACCATGATTAAGTTAAATTAAGGACCTTTAGTTACTCATACTAAAAAGCATGCATCACCTATGTCTCGCATGTCACACTTTGTAAGAACTTATTATCACAATACCCTAATTATTTCTAACCCTAACTTTCTTTATTTTTGTGTTCTAATCTTTTGAAAACCTATGACTTGAAAAGAAAAATTTCATGCTAATGTTTGATTTGTTCATAAATTAATATTTCTCTGTATGAATATATGTAATTTATCTTCCTTTCTATAATGTTCTTCTGCAAAATAATAATCTGATTCTTAAAAGTATCTGATGGTGGGGTTTGATGCCTACCAGGTAGGCTTATTTGTGTGTTACCTTCACAGAGGTGTGGAGTTGTGCGATATTTTCTGTTAAATATTTGACAATTAGATTTTGAATTCTGATGTGTTATTAATTTGAGCTGCCTATATGTTAAAAAATGAAATTTACTTCTCATTTACACTATTGATGTGTTATTTTAAAAAGCGAAAACAAATGTGACTTTGGTTTCTCTGGTTCCCTTCTTCATTATGCCTGCCCGCCCCGTGTCTTTCTGCACAGGGTGGGTATTCTGCTCCCTCCTTCTCTCCTTGGCAGGGCTCCTTCCAGGGGATGCCACGGACTGTTCCACCGCACCGCAGACAGAGTGAGTCTGTGCCTCTCACTCCCATCCTGCTCTGGCTTCCCCTTCATGGTATTTCCCTGCTGCATGGCCCCTCCCGCTCCAGTACCTTCTATCCCTCCCAGTAATCTGCAGGCACCTAGTCCATGAGCACTCCCTGTGCTCTGCTCTCCTAACATTTCCTTGACTGCATGCAAATGAACCTCCACTATGGCTTCCTGAAAGCTACCCGGGGTTACTTTTACCATAATGCTGTTGAAACCTTTCACTGGTGACCCTAGACCTGCTGGCATGCATCTGTCTTTAAGTAGAGCTTATCAAGATCATGAAATATATAAGATAACAATCATTTTTTACCTACTTACTTTTAAAATGTGCACAGATTTGATGGACAGATGCATACTGTTTAAGCATCAGGCTTACTAGACCATTGCACACTTGAAATATCTCCTAATCAAAGGCTTTAACTGTATTTAATTGCCATCTAAAAGAATCTTTTAAAAAATTTCAAGGCCGCTTTAAAACCACTAATGTCTTTTATAATTTGTTGGCTGCTTCCCAGCATCGAAGCAGTGACTTTGAATGTGCATGGTTTACTAATACTTTTAATGATTCAGTTGTTACTCGGCCTTCCACATGTCTCGACCGCTTTAGATTATCTATTTTACTATACCTGGTAAGTTGGCTGCATTTTACTTTTTTTGAAAGTCACCCATCCCCCAAAAGCTAATATTAGTGAAAAGAGAGTCAATCTGAACTAGTTCTACACCTTCTCCATGGTTTATTCTGTTATTCCTACCATGTTTTCCCACTAATTTTCCTTAGGTAAAGTATCAGGAGTCCCAACGGGAATTTTAATCAACTTAGAATAAAATTTATTTTTTGAAAAATTATGTCTTTATTTATCAAAATTATAAATAAGTTGCATGAATTCCAGATAAAATAAAGATCAGTTATATGCCTTGGCTCTGGTAACCTCTCAGGGATGAGTGGGTATGTCTCTCTGTAGACATTCTTTTGTTTTTGTTTTTGTTTTTCTAGAGACAGTTTCTTTGTGTAGCCCTGGCTGTCCTGGAACTCACTCTGTAGACCAGGCTGTCCTTGAACTCAGAAATCCGCTTGCCTCTGCCTCCCAAGTGCGGGGATTAAAGGCATGCACCACCACTGCCCAGTTCTCTGTAGAGATTCTTATAGGATCCTTGTAACCATAGCTCCAGGATCATTACACACCCTCACTGAGTCCAGAGGTTCTTTTGGAAGAGAAATATGTTTTAGCTGCTATACTGTCTGAGATTCACCCCTGATGATAGGTGTTACCATATGCTAACACAGCTATTTTTCTCCCTCCTTTAGGTTGTGTGTGTGAGAGAGATGAAGTAAAGCCATGAGGTCATAGGAATGAACCCAATGGTTTTTCAGACTGTTAAGAATAGGTCTTAGGATTCTTTCTGTACTAAATGAACAGCAACACGATAATACCTGTTTCTGCACTTATGTAGTTTTCTGTCATCAGCACTCAGTTTTTATAGAGGTTGATTATGAGTATCTTTCTCATTGTAATGTTTTGTTTTAAAACTTTCTGATACCTGCTTGAGCATTGACTAGAGTGTACTGTAGTTATCATCAAATACAGAGGCTGGGAATGTGGCTGAATCTTCAGAAGTTTGGTTGAGTTGTAAGAGTTGAGTGGTAGATGTTAGAAGTGGTAGCCACAGTATGGAGGATAGCCTGCAGTAATCAGACACTGGAAGACACAGTATGGAGGAGAGCCTGTAGTAATCAGACACTGGAAGATAGAGTATGGAGGAGAGCTTGCAGTAATCAGACACTGGAAGATAGAGTATAGAGGATAGCCTGCAGTAATCAGACACTGGAAGATAGAGTATAGAGGATAGCCTGCAGTAATCAGACACTGGAAGATAGAGTATAGAGGATAGCCTGCAGTAATCAGACACTGGAAGATAGAGTATAGAGGATAGCCTGCAGTAATCAGACACTGGAAGATAGAGTATAGAGGATAGCCTGCAGTAATCAGACACTGGAAGACACAGTATGGAGGATAGCCTGCAGTAATCAGACACTGGAAGATACAGTATGGAGGATAGCCTGCAGTAATCAGACACTGGAAGACAGAGTATGGAGGATAGCCTGTTGTAAGCGCGCAGAGCGTGAGAGCATCAGTAACTAGGAGTATGTACCCAGGCCATCTCACCAAGCTGCACTGGCCAGAAATCTTGCTAAATTTAAGAATCACTCTAGGAAAAGGAAAAACTAATAAAAAGAATTGTTTCTGGCAAGTAGACGGCCTTAATGTCAAGCCCAGATAGCTTTTCCTGCCATTCTTGGTACTTCAAAACCATATTTAAGAATGACACCCATTTGTTGCTACACCTAACATTCTCTTGCTTATTTAAATAACTTAGTCTCTGTGTAAGGCAGCTTAGATGGAAGGGAATGGAGACAAATTATATAGAGTGCATCTCCATCTGTCCTGACAGTTCAGCAATTTCTGGATGTGTTTCTTGATGCCTACATTTGTATTCTAATAATTATATTTACCAGAATTACATTGGAATGGTAGAATTTATAGCCTATTTTCTACAGCTTACTCTCTGTCTTTTCACTGTTTATTGGCTCAAGAAGTATGCCTCAGGGTCCATAGCCTTACTATAATAATTAAATACTGTACTTTGGAAACACTTATGTATAGTTTATAAAATATAGCCATATATTTAAGAAAAATAAATATAGCATTGAATATGTAGCTGTTTTATTCTCACTTCATCTGCATATAACTCATAGTCAGAGCTATTAATTGTTTTGTTTTTATAGTCAGAAATGTAAATCAATTAATCAGAGTGATGCTGAAATTTGTTCAGGATAAGTAACCACACTAAAATTGAATTTCATTCCAAATTCAGAGCCTACATCTTGCAATTTATTGTAGATGACCTTTTCCATAAAATTTTTCCTCCGAAAAACAATATAAAGAGCTCATTGTAAAGGAGCTAAAAGGTCTAAATAGTTTTATATACTTCCTTCTAGTCTTTTATAAGGTGATAATCTTTTGTAGTTCCAAATACTTTTGAATCATATAAACATGTTTCACATGGTATAACTTGAAATCATGTTTTTTGTAGATGACAATGTATTTGAGAGTAATTATGATTGAATCTTTTTCTTCTAGTTCACATAAATTACTGCAGTGCATTTTATCTTTGTGTATAATCCAGTGCTAGCACTTCTTTCGGCAGAACTCTGGAAATCATTTGCTAACTGCTGTGTGTGCTCGCTAGGGGCAGTTACCATGCATATTCCAACTGCCAGACATGCTGACAGGCTTGATCCACATGGCCCACTATGATTGACTCCGAGACACAACATCAGTCAGCTCTATATGCAAGATTGCATCAGTTGTTGTGCTTTTATGAGCAATTAGCTTTGGGAGTGACTTCATAAAAGTAAAAAGTTTTGTTGAAATGGAAACTAGGGTAATTTAGTAGAAACTGAGCTTAGTCAATTGTCCATTAAGCCAGGTTTTTGTTTGTATTACATAGCTTTTGTAGTCAGTTTCAGATGCTATCTAGAATAGTTACTGGTTGGTTAATTAGAGATGTGCACCTAACTTATGGTCTAGCGGGCCCCAGACATGTTAGTCTCTGTCAGTACATGAACTTGTGGCCGATACAGCATTTAGTATTTTCTGTCTGAAGTTTTTGGTCATGCCCTCTCTGCCGTTCTTTTATCCAGTCCTTGGTGCTGAGGTGTTGTGGCAAATTACACCCTTTCACTTATACTAGTGGAACTGTAGTGTTGTTAAACAGTTTAGAAATTTTATCCTACAGTCTTCTACATCTGCTAGGTAGATGTGATAGAGTGTCTTAAGAGATGGTTTCATGGAGTCAGTCTCTCTCAGTGACTGTGCCTCTGCAGTAAATGCAGTTACTCTGAATCTTTTTGATAATTTAAAAGCAGTTCAATCTATGAGTTCCCTATTTGTCATTTTTAGGTAACATGCATAGTTATCATATGTCCTCTTAAGTTGTTCTGAGATCTGAAGGTGCCATTCTGAAATACAGAAGACAAAGGAGCAGTCCTGGTGTCCAGAGTCTCCAGGGACTATGACTGAATTTATTTGAAGCTATTTATAGAGGGGCTTAGTTAAACACTTTGTCTTTACAGTGATGTGTGGAAGGTCATATATCACTTATAATGTCATTTCTAAGTTAAAGTTAGTTACACCTTTAAGAGGTCTTTAGTACCATTGCTACTACCAAATACTAAGCTTAGCTTTATAATGTGCTATACATTTTTTAAATTACTATTCTTTTTTTTACTTTTTTCCTGTCTTCATAAGGAATTATATGAGGCCTAATTGCCTTAGGTTTTTAGAATATTAGTATTAAATTGTTTCTAAATTCTTTTTAGTTTTGTGTTTGGTAAAATTCAAGTGATCCCTTTGTATTAGAAGTGTTAAATGCACTTTTCTATGAGCATGAATATTTGTGCTAACTAGTAAACCACTTTAGCAACAAAGTATAAGTCTATCAAGTATGGTTCACTGTGTGCAGATATACTTTTTACAGTACCTAGTAATGCTCAGAGAAACAGGCAGAGCAGACGCCTGGGCTGCTGCCTGTGCTGCGCGTGGCGAGTGATTCTCAGTGTTCCGTCTGGGCTCTGATGCCATTGTCCTGTCTTTTTCTTGTCTTTGCTCTCCCGTTGTGCCATTGGCAAGGAGTGGAGAAGTTAGTCCATTACTTCTCCGACAAAGCGTGGTACAGTACAACTTCAGATTTTCCTGCCGCCTTCCTCATGTCACAGTTTGCTTCTCTGTTTTCTCCCAGTTTGCATGGTGCATGTCAGAGCGTGCATGCATGAAATTACAGGCATGTTACAGGTGGCTCCATTTCCATCTTCCCTTTAAATATTAAAGTATATGAAATAATAACAATAAACTCGTATGTAGCCCACAAAATGATTCTCGGTATTTCATGTGTGTTATGTAATAGCAATGTTACACTTGATTACTTCCTGTTTTCTACTTTGCAGACTGGAACATTTTTACTCAGGGCTTGACACTTCAGCTGCCATCTTTTTGCTAGTAGCTGGGGGGAGGGATGCTTAGGAAACCCAGCATGGTAATTCTAGAGATCTTGGGGCTGTGATGAGGCAGCAATGAGGAAGAGCTTCTTCTCTTGGGGTTTCTTCCAGTGAGTCACCATGGGGCCACCTCTGTCCAGACAGACTGCTCCACCAGAGGGTTTGGGCTTGCTGTATCTAATTGTTACCCTTTCTAGGTGAGAATCAACTCAGAAGCAAGTGGGAAGCTTTTCAGGAAAGCTATTACCTGTATGATGGTATTGAATATGTAGATTTCATGTACTACAACTTTAAGATAATCATCATTGTATATTCTTAAAATCCATGAATTTATAACTGGTAACCAAATAACATGACACTCATGTTTTAGTACTACATTTAAAAACCCCTGATGTTTTAAAATAGATCATTGCCACTTGCTGATGAGGTGTGTGAAATTTGAACATTACTTCCTTAAATGTCTGTGTACCCATTTAGAAAAAAGAGGCTAGTAACCTTCCACTCAGAATCTCAGGAAAAATAGCCATCATGCATGCAAACTTGGAATTGGGGTTTCTAGCTTGGGCAGAAGGGAACCCCTGTTCCCCAGTCTGGAGTATAGCATTTCTCCAGTACTTGTAAATGCCTTGCATTGTGTTAAGGACCTGAGTCCATAGTTATGGTTTTATTTGCAGAAATTTAATTCCAAAATTTCATTTCAGGCCATTGTGATGATTTGCTCAGTATCTCACCAGTTGTAAGGAATAGATGCAAAATCAAACTAACAGCAGTCTGATTCTCAAAGCTGAGTAATTTAATGCTGTCTTTCACAATTTTAATATACTTTAATGTTCTAACTCTAGTCCTTCAGTCAGGAAGGAAATAAAGGAGCCTTAGCTTTGACATCATAATATGCACGGCTACTTTTGATTTTAAACACATAGCTGTGGCTAGCTGATTGAACCATGTGTTTAAACCTAGAAACCTCATGTTTTGTAGCAAAAATTTATTTTCTTGTGATAAAGATCTTGGCTATTCTACCAGTCCCATTTACAAAAGATATAGACGTTGAGCCTCTCATGTTTACACTCTAATTATCACAGGTAACACTTGTGTCAGGAAGTCCTGTGCTAAGTGTTCGCATGTATAGTCGTACTGTTACAACTGGAATGGGGAAACAGCTAAATGCCTGGTGAGATAGTTTGCCCAGCCTCTGAGCCAGAAATGCCTATTCAAGTTCAAACAAAGCAAACAAAACCCACTTGATGGCTAAGCTCTTAGGTCATTATGAAAGATACTTCTGTTCATGTTGATATGTAACTAACATCAAACATTTTAAGAAAAGCAGGATTATTTTCTATTATCCAAACTTATTTGTCCATTAATTTTTTTAGAGGTTGATTTTTATTTAACCATTAATGATCTATTATTGACATAAACAGTCATCTTTGCTAGTTTATGGCCAATTGAGCCATTCTTGAATATACAGCTAATATCCCCTAGCTCATTACATAGCAAGCAAGTATTCAGTCACTACTGTGGAACAAACACTAGGAACACTGACTAGTATGCAAAACAAACTGTGATAGCGCTGGCACAAAGAGACTCACTGTCTCCAGTTATCCTTGCAAGCAGTCCCAATAGGCATCTGAGGTCAGTGCTAAAGATGGCCATCAAGCCTTTGCACAGTTCCCCAGTAGTGCCTGTTGCTGGCATTGTCCTTGACATGTGACCTTTACCCTGAGGAATCTGTAGAATCTGTAGAATTTGCAGAGTTTGTAGAATAGTGACATTTATTTAAAACTCTCATGTGAGACTTGCAGTTGCAGAGTCCAGGAAGAGGGTCTGGACATCTACATCTGAGAACGTTCCTACCAAACCCTCTACATGTTCCAAGGACAGAGTACTAAGTCTCACTCACTTGTTACTACAGGAGGATTCCTGAACCCCCCAATGGTGCTTGGGTTTCTGTTGCCTTAGGTTATGGGTCTTGTGAACCTCTAAAGGCCATGAAATGCAAGGTACTTCCTGGGAGACCTTGCCCAGAAAACAGGAAATATTGTAAGTTTCCTTCTGAAGTCTGGTTGACCTGTCTTATTGCCCATTAGTATGCTGATTTTACACTTAAAACTTTACTTTAGGTGTTGGTGATAGCCCAGTTGGGCTGTTGATAGCTCACTACCTGACTAAATACTTAGAGGCTCTTGCCCTCCTTGATTGTCTCCGGTTCCACAAAAGTGAGATCCTGAAGTACTCTGAGTCCTCATATCCCTGCTCACATCCTCAGGAGCGCTCCTCAGCGCTCACTTAGGCAGCATGTCTGTGCCCCCAGCAGTGTTCTCTCCACACTGCCGTGGCATCTTAGTGAGGCAGCTGCATGGTACCTGTTGGTCACGGTCAGGAAGCAGCCCAGGTCTCCACAGTCCTTCCTTTTCCGGTTGAGAACTCAGTCCAGTCATTTGTACGTTTGTGTGTTCTCTCTCCAGTCAGGCTTTTACTTTTTTGGATCACTGTTGTCAGAAGTGCTTTCCTTGATGCTTTTGCCTGCTCTATGTAAGGAGCTCTCAAGCTTGGGACTGTTGGGTGGCCACTTCTGGGTTTTCTCCCTTCTAGCACTATGCAGGTCAATGCACACATGTGTGTGGAGCTGTTAGCAGGTAGCTTGTGTGTGTCAGTGCCAGTCTAGTCTGGTACGATGCTTCCCCACCGTCATCTCCTCGGCCCTCACAGTATAGCAATTTTCTACTCTTCCTTGAAAGAGACCTTTACTCTTCATAATGGTGGAATTTCCCGAATTACAGTTTTCAAACATAAAGCAATCATTTTAGGATAGGGACATTAATTATATTACTAAAAATATTTTTTATGAAATGTAAAATGTACATTATTTATCTTATAAAAATCACTGTTTATTTCTAATTAGATGATAATTTAGACTTTATCTGTGTAACTATTTAGTCTTATTCCCTCAGATAAAGGCTCAACATGCTATATGCGTAGAAGCTCTGTCGCTTTCTACTTGTCAGTATTGTAACTGGAGGTTTGTCCCGTTGGATACCTGCAGTGTGTCCTTCTGCCCACTGTGTGTCCGTGTATGTCTCTGAAGTAGGGAGCGTGAGAAGTCTTCAGTGTGAGTGGGTGTCTCGTGTCCAGTGGCCTGCTGGAGGGGCGGCTCTCTGACTTCTATGTCTTAACAAGAAAAGGAGATTTTTGCAGGCCAGGAGCATGTTTTTGTTCCTAGGGCAATAAACATTAAAAAGTCATTTTTAAAAGTTGTCACTGATATTTTCAGTGTTTAAATTGCTTTGAGATCTTTTACATTGGTGTGAGAAAACTTTATTCTATTTGGAGATGAGAAAAGAAAGCAAGGGCCTGTGGTTGGCCGTAGTGCTGGTCCCCAGGTCCGCCTCGGGGAGGCCTGGGCTTCCTTAGTGTGGCCCTGCTTGATCTTTCTAGTAAATCTTTCTGACATTTGTGATTACTTTCATATGCTTACTAGGAAACCTTCAGGAGAATCCACTGAATTTTGGTACCTTTCATGTTAGGCCACATTTTATTCATCTCCATGGTAATAGGTTGTGACTGACTTTGAAGTCTGGGATAGTTAGCTTTAGGCAGTAATCAGTCTAGCTTTATTTTAAACTTTGTACAGTTAGAGCTAATGTTAATATTTATTTCTCTGTACAGATTAATTTTGACTATTGTTTTGCCTTTTAAATAGGTTTTTTCTTAAAGACCGTCCTGGATGCATCGGTGGGCTTTGACCATTCTCACCCTCAGTCCTTCCCTGTTCCTTCCCAGGCTTGCCGGCCCCTCTGCACCCCAGCCTTGTCTTCTTTTTAAAGAGTAGAAATAACATAACCTGTCAATCCAATTTGTGTTGCCCATGTTCTCCTTGGCTTATTGCCTTCCACTGCAGCTTGGCTAACCTATCAGGGTGGCCTCCTTAGAGGGGACAGACACCTTACCCTCACAGCCGAAGCCGGGCCACAGCTCCACAGGAGTTGGAGTTTGTGGGCCTCTCCTTCCTCCATGCTGGAGAATTGACTGGCGTGATATCACATGATTCCTCCCCACTTTTTAAAGTACCCGGCCCCACTCAGCCGGCCCCGCCAAGTGGTGAGCCTGTTCTCAACCGGTTCTCAGTGGCACTCCAGTCTGTCATTGCTGACCCTGAGCAGACACTCCAGTGCTGGCCCAGGAGTGACAGAGCACAGGGCTGCGGGCTGAGCGGTCCATTCCTGCAGCAGGAGTGCGGAGAGGCACTGTGGAGGGCTATATGTAGATTAGCAGAGTTAAAACGTATTGCATTAGTGAAAATTCATGTTTCAAACTCAAATGTGTTTTTGAAACTTTAGCCCAAAATACTAAATAGAAAGTATATATCTAGGAGAGGAAATGATTGTTGATTGTTTTAGCTGACCCCTTTGTTAGTTTTGTACCTTTCTTTAAAAAAACAAAACTAAAAACTGGATAGCCAAAAATAAAGGACGTCACACGTTCTCTTGAGCGTGTGAAAGTGTCCTCTTGGAAGGCTGCTGAAGGTACACAAGACTGCGTGGCCTTCAGAGCTTGTCTTCTGTGCTTTGGTTCTAGTCCCGGTGCTTGCATTTCTAGACTCTCAGCTGTCACTGAACGACTTTTGGCTTGCTGGGGCTCTAAGGGTTGGACTTAGTGCTTTGCACATACTGGGCTAAGTGTATTGGATGCTTTTGTGTAAATTATTAGAATTTCACATAAACAATACTAATTATTGTTTTTCTAAATCTTGTATTTGGTAAGAATCATTCTAAATCTTGAATTTGGTAATTCTCAGAAGAGCTACAGCATTTGACAACAAACATTAAAAAATGAATTTTAAAATGCATACTAGCTAAAGAGGACTCTGTGGTTAAGAGCTCTGAATGCTCTTACATAGGACTAGGATCAGTTCCCCACCACAAGGTGTGATGGTTTAGTGTTGTTTATTGATGTAGTTGTTGTTCCCGGGTTTTGGCACCAATGTTGGGATTTAAAAGAGAGAAAGGGTATTAGTGAGTATGGCACGACGGTGTGGGGGAAGGGGGGGATACCTAAGCGGGCTCATGCCTAGGCATCCCCTCCCCCTGAAGGACCACACACACACCAACATGGTATAGAATAGAGTTTATTTAGAGAAGAGGATGAGAGTCAATGGTATAGTAGAGGGAGGGAGGGAGGGAGGGGAGGGAGGGAGGGAGAGAGAGAGAGAGAGAGAGAGAGAGAGAGAGAGAGAGAGAGAGAGAGAGAGAGAGAAGAGAAGAGAAGAGAGGAGTGGAGGCTGGCCATGACCACATGGAGAGAGGGGGGAGGGGAGCCCAAGAGGGGCAGAGAGGTGAGAGTGCAGAGAGGTAGAGAGGATGGGAGGGGAAAGAGAGGGGAAAGAGAGAGAGGAGGGGCAGGCAGCCCCTCTTATAGTGGGCCAGGCATGTGGGGCGGGGCATACCTGGCTATTTGCCAGGTAACTGTGGGGTGGAGCTTGGACAGAATACCAACACAAGGCATCTTAGAACCAGCTGTAACTTTAGTTCCAGGGGATCTGATGCCCTGATTTAGCCTCCACAGTTACCAGGCCTGCACATGGTGCACGTATGCACATATATGCAAAACAGTGATGTGTATAAAATAAAGTGGGTAATATGCTGCAGGATACCTTTACATGTGAGTGCCACAGAAGGAAATTAAATCAAAGTGCTACTGAAATGTACTCTGGATCGCTTGTAGAAAAGGTTAAAGATTAATAAATCTAATGGTACAGGGATTCCCTTCCCGCTTTTGTCCCATTTAATTTTGGATCCTGTTCAGTGTTTGCTGCTTGCATCATTTTGTTTGCATTATCATTTTTATATGTGTCATGAGTTTGCTTGGATATTGCAATTCATTCTTAAAAAAATCACTTATTTTTCCATATTAAAGTATAAGTGGCAGTTTTGTCTAATTGTAATTAAACTTGCATTAATTCTTGGTAAATTTTTAATATAAATTGTTGGTGATGTTTTTAAATTTTAACAGCCTCAAGTACTACAGCCTTCCAGCAGCCTTCCCAGATCTACAGACCACGCCCAGGGAAAATTAATAAAGTCACAACGTATCGAGGCCCACAGTGAATATGCAGCTCAAGGCATGAGTCCGGGTGGTCCACATCCAGATGGAAGCAGCATTGCACATGGCTTGCAACAAGACAACAGCCGCGGTTTGGAAGAGTGTCCTTTTCCGTCCACAGGGGATGTAGGGAAGGACATACCTTCTGAAACGAACCTGCGCATGACTCTGAATGCTCAAGAGCCTTATCGTTTGGCAGAGAAAAAACCTAGTGACATACAGTTTGTAACTCCTCCTCCTCAGACCCCTTCCCCGTCAAGTACAGTCGACCAGACTAAGAGGGGTGGAAGAAACCAATGTCCTCAGCCCAAGTCCTCGCAGCTTTTAAAGCCATCCAACTTGAGTTCTTTGACACCTTCTCCAGATTCTGATTCATCACCAAGTAGAACTTCCACATGTAAGAAGGCACCAGGAATCACACCTTGCAATTCAAAACATCAGCCAACATCCACTCAAAACAATCTTGCAAATCATTTGAATCTGAAAACATCTAAACTCCGTCCCCCTTCTGGCTCTTTCAAGCAAAAACAAATAAGCAATCCCCAAGTAGAGCCTCAAAACTTCCAGGCCAAGACAAGCATCCCAAGGCCGTTGGCACGACCAAAAGAACTGCATGCTCCACACAGCAGTTTGCATTCTGGGGATTGTGTGGCCTCTAATCGATATTCTCGTCTTCCTAAACCAAAGATACATTAAGTGCATAGCCATCACCTGCCAGTCCGTCCTTTGCGAACAGTCTGCTCTCTAATAGCTTTATGTGCGGCTTACTACTATGTTGGAGGTTCCATTTCAGCAAATCTTAAAATTAAAATGCAGAAGCTTCTACTAGTTTGGTTCTTCCATTTTATATCCTGGTTGAATTACATACCATTTGCACATACTTGTCTCAGGTAAACACACGTTTACTTTCCATCTCAGAGGCCCAAGTCCCTCCTCATGCTATCCAGCCCTCTTTTCTACATACCAGAAAAGTCAAAATAGTCCATTTATCAGGCAAGATGTGTACTTTGCTGATTTAGTCCTGTTGTGGTATGTAATAACTGGTTACCAGAGTCTCACCTCAAGGCTTAGTCGTCTTGTGAGTATGGCTGCTATTTTAATTAAAGATCCATAATGATGATGGAAGCTAGTTGTCTGTAAGCAGGGTTCTGGCCAGGTTTTGTATATTTATGAGGTCTATGCAAAAGGTTCCCCAATGAGGAAAGACCAGGCTTTTAGGGGAGGAGTCCTTACCAGTTTTCTCTCTCCTTTCTAGGATCAGTAATCTAGTCCTACTGTTTCTCCACTTATCAGACAAATTCCCATGCTGACAGTTGCCATTATTTTATGTAAACCAATTCTATGTTGCTGTAACATCTTGTTTAACACACACATTTACTATTTGCTTATATTGCTGCTGGGTACATTTGGAAAGCTTGAGATGTCTATGGTATATCAATTGTAACTGTTGGTGCTAGAATTTTATGCTGGTAATTGAGTTTTGAATCTCATTAACTTATGGATTCATCATACTACTTTCAAGTTTCCATAACATACATTGAAAATTTAAAATTAAGTCTTTATTATAATATTTGTATTTATTGACTTTTTCCTAGTGTCTGAAGAAATGGACTTGAGATATTTGCACAAAATTTTGATGGGATATAAAAGAGGGTTTTAAAGCTTATTTTCTATAAAAAATGAGTTAAAACACTTTAAGAGAAATATATAAATTTAAGACTATCATAAGTCACTTTTCTGGGTTTCCTAAGTTTCTCTTTTCTGTTGGTGAAAGGTCGAATGACAGTTTCTTGAAAAGTAGATTTTGGGGGGGAAATTAAGTTGTAGGTAGGAAAGAATACTTTTTAAAGAGAGATTGCTTGAGATGTCCTATGGAAGGTAGTTGTGGGTTAAGAGAGATTGCTCCAGATGTCCTATGGAAGGTAGCTGTTGGACCTCCAGGTGACCATGTACAGGAACCAAGCTGTGCTTCTTGCCACTTCTCAAGCAGTTGAGTGAATTTACCTCATGTTTGCCCAAATCAAGCCATCTTTAGGTTGGTCATACTTTGTTTAATTTGCATTAAGATTTCTCAGAAAGCTAACCTTAAGGGATCGGTATCTGATTAGCTGACCAAAAATGTGTCAAAAGGAATTATGGCCAAAACAATTATGGCTTCCTTTTTAAATGTTATAGGTTATAAAGAGAAACATGATATCAAATGCATTAGTGCAAAGTTGCAAAGTCACATTTGCTGCCCTTTGGGTACAGTCTTCCCTTAAATGTCAGAACCCCTCAATATTTTTTTTTTTGCCTTTTGGAGATGAAGACCTTTTCCCAGTTTGGGACAGGCGAGCATAGTCCCACACCACAGTCAGAGGACGCTCAGGACATGCTATGCATGGGCTACATGGTATTGAGTCATCGCAGCAGCGGGCAACACCACTTACTCTTTGGTCATGAAAGTTGAGCCAGGTTGGCTGCAGGTATATATGGGCACATATGCTTTCTCCTTACAGAGAATGAAAACTAGTCTCACATATCGCAGATCAGCTACAATCGTACTCTAGTCCCTGCAATAGAACATACTAAGTAATGTATTAGGGTTTTGTTTTTTTTTTAAATCAGAGACTTGAATAGACTTATGGAATACTTCCACACATTGGTTTATCCTTGAAGGAAAGTTTTAATTTTTAAATTTATTTATAATCCTCTTGTCTGAGGGAAATGTCTTTGTTGACTATTATATTGAAGTATTGACTCTAGTAATTTCTTTATTCTAGTCTTTGGCCCACTTTAATTTTTTTTCTCCCTGATAAATTTGTAGAAATATTTATCTACCAGTTCACCCTCTCTAAACCTTTGTTGGGCCTTAGTCTTGATATAAGATAGGCAGACTTATCAATGTATTTTCTTTTCCTTGAGATAAGAGCCTCACACATGCCAAGCTGGTCTCTAACTCACGGTGAGCCAAAGATAACCTTGAATTTTTGATCTCTTGCCTCCATCTCCAGAGTGCTGAGATTACAGGCATGCACTGCCACCCCTGGTTCTGTATGGCACTGGAGACTGGAATCTAGGGCTCAGTGTGTGCCAGGCAAGCACTCTACCAAGTGAGCTGCATTCCTGGCCCTCATCGGTTTGCCTCTGAAGTGCAATGTGTGCTTCAGATACACTGCCCAGAGAAAACAGCTGGGGTGCCTTCACAAATACCAGACTGTTGGCCTGCAGTTTTCCAGAAAAGCTGCAAGAATATCATCTTGTCTTCCCCAGTAGCACCAAGCAGTCCAATGAGGGCCCAGCACTGCTGAACAAGCAGAGGTTGTTTTCTCAAGGAGGCTCACCCTCTTGATCATGTCTGTAAACCACTCAACTCGCTACCACCCGTCCTCTGCAGGAACAGAGTTCACTCAAGCTGTTCTGTCAGTGAAGACAGTGGGAGTAGGTGAATTCTAAGTCCCAAGGGTAACCTTAGATAATTTTCACATGTATGAAAGAGGAGAAAATATACAGAATTATTTACTTGGCTCTTTAACAAGATGTATTTTAAAAAGTCTGTTTTTTGATCTAGAGTTTTGCTTGTTCTAAGTAGTTCATTGGTGTAGGGCCTGGCTATTTCAAGACATCCAACAAAGGATTCTAGAGTTGTATCATTTGGAAGATTTCTAAACACTGAGACTTACCTACCTGTTATTTTTTCTTTTGTGTCTCATTTTTATTCGTGCAGTATTTTTCAGGCACATTGGCTACTGTTGTATTTATATAGATGTTAGGGAACTTACTAAGCAGTTTAGTAAGTAAAAATCTGAGTACAAAAGAAAATATCAGATACGCACTTTAAATGAGCTTAATTGCTTGGAGATGTGCCTGAAATATCAAGATGCCTCCTCTGGGTATGGCTTTGTTTAGTAAAATGAATTTCTCTGCAGTCATTGCTGTTTGAAGGTAGCTGTACAGCTTTTTCCCAGAACTGTATCCCAGCATGCCACTGCCCCATGATAGCACTACGTTTTCTTTGAATGTCCATCATCCCTTTAGATATTTTACTCAGTGTATCAAGACAACTCGATCCCAGTAAAGTCCCTTCTGAGGTTCTGTGCCATAGATGGTGTTCCAGATGCAGGCCGCTTCCTGACTTACCACCCAGGTGGTCCTACCAGTTTCCTGAGGTTGCACTTTAGGGTCAAAAGAGCTTGTACTGGAGTCCAGTAAGACTGCAGCACCATTCCCACTCGCTCCATTCTCCACAGTGGCTTCCGTGTTGCTGCGTTAGCTTGGGTAGTTACGTCTGCATGCATATGCGCACATTTGAAAATGAAGTATAGCCGTAATATAAACACATGGGATTTTCCTTGGAGATGATCACCTGCTCTTTTCAGAAGCTTGAGTTCTATTTTCTGTTGGTCTTTCCACAGGTCCCTTTAACTTTCTGCTGCAGCAATTTGAGAGGATATATTTGGACAAATGATCATGAGGTTCCTATAATTATGTAATTGATTAAAGCTTGTGTCTTGACCTTGTTGAGTGAAAGCTGCCCCTTTCTCCCTGGTAGAACATTGCTGAGATGAGTAGTGCTGACCTTGAGGACTTGGCCATGACTGGCTAAAACCAGAAACAGCGTCTGCAGTGTTCTCCCATTGATTTTACAATCCAGTTCAGAGTACATAATGTATATTAGAATTTGCCTGTAAAATGAATTATGGAAACCGGATATAAAGTCTCTTTCCTGAAAGTGTTGGCTTAGTAAATAAAAAATAAAGTTCATAATTATAAAAATGTGCTTGTCTCCAGTTTGTTTAATCTCCTTTCCCCACTAACATATAGAATACAGCTATTTTTAAATTCTGATTTTTCATTTACAAGCTCCCCTCTCTTGTTATACACCAAGCTGGGACCTGGGAATTCCAGGACTGAGCAGTTGTTCCACGTCCTCACTGATTGCAACAGTCTTGTGCTTTGGTTGCTATCTGAACACAGTACCTGCTTTAAGAAAATACTAAGATAAATCATGATAGTCTGAAGAAACTACCTCAATTGCAAAGTTATGCAAGGAAGAAAATGTCACATAATTTTCAACCATTTTTAAATAGTACATATATACAAAATTCCTTCAGTGAAAAACTTGTTTAATAAAATTTTGCATACAAATAGGGAATGTATAATTTGTATTTCCTAATCCGATAAGCCATGAAAAACTGATACAAAGATACTATTGTATTGATCTAAAATATAGATTTATATGTATATATGTACATTTATATCTATATATGTATATCCCAGAAAGTTGAGGGATACTCCATTAGTAACTGACTGGCCAGTTTCCCATGCCAGCATGTTTCCCATGACTGGCATGTTTCCCATGCCAGCAGGAGGCACCTCTCTCACCTTGGAGGCTGGCTGACTTACTAGTGAATACAGGCTCACAGTGACTCAATCTTGTTCAGCTGAGCATGATCACTTCAGTGCTTTTCACTTACACTGTTGGCTCTATATGTTCCATTCTAAAAGTCTTTCCCCACAGAACATCCAAGCAGAAGTTACTGGTTCTGTCTTCTAGTGTTGGGTCCGAGGGGAGGTGGTACAGTGGCTGTGCTGGCTGCTGTGTGCTCAGGTGACTGAGTGGGCCCTGTGGAACAGAAGGCTAGTTCAGTTTCAGCAACCACACCATTCACTTCAGGAACAGTGGTCCCTCCTTGCTTTCCCTGTTTACCCGGACAGGAAGTCGACATTATGCTTATTCCTATGCAGATTCATTTGTTCTGTGCTTTAATTCCCACATGGTGTTCTAGTGTGTTATATACATGTGTGTGTGTACACCCACACACACACACACACACACACACACACACACTTTAGCCACATAAAAACAGTATCTGGCTTTCTACATTAACGTGCAATACGTAAGATACTACTTTCTTAACCCTCTTAAACTAACTTCCCTTTTACCATCTCATGTCAAAGATCTTGAAGTCTTGCTATATTCAGATTCAGGCCCATTCCTTCCTCTCACCTCATTCTCTTATTCAGACACAATCGAGGTATTTTGAGTATCTTGCCCTCTCCCCCACTCTCTCCAGATGAACCTCTTGGGGAGAGCATTTTCTCTTCTGGGTCTTCTGCCCAGCATCACACCCCTCCATTTAATGTCACTCTTTGTAAACATGATAAAAGGAACTTCCTCACACAAGCTCTTTTATGCTTCCTCGGCTGTAAACATGGATTTGCTGTTTCCCGGATTCTAAAGTATGGCCTGTAAATTCATTCTCAGTCATGTGGGGTCTGAAAATTGCTACAGAATGGATATTTACCGCCAAATCACATCTCAGGGATCAATCACCGCAGTGGAAGCAACACTAGGTATGCTCCCTGTGTGCCTGGCCTGTGGGATCCTGGGGGAGATCAGGAACACAGATGTTGCAGCACAGACAATGTACAGAGCTCAAGTGGACACTACAGGTGTTCCAGGCCCCAGAGGAACTCACTTTGAAAACTGCTGCTCCCATAAATAAGTTGCGTTGGGGGTTTTTAAAATGTTGACAAAAATAAGATCATTAGCACATACCAACACATTCACCAATCAACCTTTTGTTCACATTGGTTCACAGTAGTTTTAAATTACAGGAAACTAAGTTTCTGAGACAAATTATAGCTGATGTTTTGTACCTATATGATCCACTAAGGTAGGTCCACTGCAAATGTGAGTTACACTGGCAAAATTAATAGTCTGTGATGAATTATTACTGCAACTCATTTTGTTTGATTTTGAGATGAGCATATGAGACTGTCAGAGTCCTGGTGCTGTGGACTGTTGTGGATTGCCCACGATATGACTTGGGCCAGCCATGGGCACCCCATGAAGCTTGAGCCCTTTGGCTACTGTTATTCTGAGAGAGTTTGTCTTGGGCGCTGGAGGAGCCTTTCAGGGCCCCCAGGAATTCAGTAGGAAAGCCTAGGAACCATTATTCTAAAAGAATGATGCAAAAAATAACAGAACAAAACAACCTTAGAAATACAAGGTGTCAATAAGACCTGCCTTGCCCTGGCCAGCTGTTGGAGAGATACACAGTGCTGTAGCCTTCTGCTCATGATACAACGCTGCATTCAAAGGATATGTGGAAATCCCGAAATAACCCACATCTCAAGAGGATGGATGATTTCCACACACACAAAATAATTCCACAGCTACACAATGGTCTTAAATATTTACCAGAATATTCACATTATATTCACAATATTCAAATACCTGTATTATAACAATTCATAAGCAAGTTAAGAGATAAAGACTTGTGCATTGAAGTTTTGTGCAGATGCTTATAAATACCTGCATAAAATAATAATGGTGCAATTTTACATATTGCATGCTGCAGACCAAACTCAGCCAGGAATTGTAATCGTGGGAAACCAGGGTTCTTTTGGTCCAGGAAGGTACGGATTCAACAGAGACACACAGACACCAAAGGCAGAGGTGGTTTAGAATCTGAGTGTATTTTGCTGCTTTCAGGCAAGAGTTTTTAAGCATGAGGTAATTCCATATCAAAAGACATATCCAGTAAAGCAGGCACAAGGAACAATTAGCATAACCATTTGGCACAAGGAAATGTAAAATCAATCAGGTAAAATGTTTCCCGTGTAACAAATATAGAGGCTCTTCCTGATATAGAATCACTCATAGTTAACAAACTTTCAAAGAGAGTTCAAAGAATGTTTGTCAGAACCGCTGGGTCTAAATGAGTTTCCGTGAGTAAACTTTACCTGACACCTAGCTTATATCTGTAAAAAACCTGAGATTCATGGTGCTAAATCAATGCTTTTCATACCATAATGTCAGAACCACTCATTTACATGTTGTTGGGAGGTAAATGTAATTATGAGGCAAAGCATTGCAGTTCTAAGAAAAGAGGGTTTTGGCCAGTGATTTTACTTCAAAGAAGGATTCTTTTACAGCTTATGTGCTTGGTTTTTCTTAGCCCTGGGCCATTAGAATAGTCCTGCGAGAGAAGGAAAGGGGGGGGGAGCTTGGAAACAAAGCAAATTGCCAAGTGAGACTACAGCTTCTAATTAGGGGTGTTCCAGCTGGCTCCAAGAGACACTTCCCTTCTCAGTCTGTAGAACTCTGTCTCACAGAATCTATTGGAGCTACTGCGGCAATTTCATAGTTGTGTCTCTATAATATACATTTACCTTTTCATAGTACCTTTTTTCTGCCTGTAATGGCATGGAATTTTGCAGACCCCTTGGAAAATAACTTGGCAGCTTCTTGGGAGTGTAAACACAAATGTATCTCACCCCAGCAATTTCAGTTATGGATGTATTCCCAAGAGAAAGAAAACTACATCCATATGAAGCTCTAATCCCAGATGTTATTGGGGTCTCTATTCATAATAGCCCTAAATGGAAAATAAGTAAATGTCTTTCAGTTGGTGAATGGATAGACAAATTGTATATGCCCACACAACGAAATACTATTTGGTAAGGAAAGAAATGAACTGACATATGCTATGACTTGCTAAATGGAAGAAGTCTAGCATAAGATCTTGTATGGTGCTATATCTGAAAAAATATACTAGAAAATATATAAACACAAAAAGGAAATATTAATAAATGAGTATGTGGGTCTTTACTGAGTGATAAAAACATTTGAAAGTGGATTTATGAGAGATGTATACCTGATACTCCCACTAAGATGTCTTTGAAATATATACTTGTATTGTGAAAAGTATATATGCAGAAGATAAATTGATGAAGTACATTTATTTGTCTTTTGGTGTCTGAGGAAGATTGGTTTGGGGCTCTTAATACATGGGTGCTCAAATTCCTTAAACAAAACCACATACTGCTTACATATAACCTAAACACCTCTCCTCAAGTACTTTGTGACTTTAATATAGCTTACAGTGCTCAATGTACTGTAAATCATATGCAAATATATGTATATTATATGCATAAGGTCTGTACAAGTTCAATATAGACACAATTTTCCCTCTGGATGTGTTTGAAACATTGATAAGAAACTTGTATTATATATATATATAATATATATTATATATATATGTGTATTATATATATACATACACACACACACACACATATATATATATATACATACATACATATTGTATACACAGTACACACATACTTATATATGACTGGCTGTATCAGCTCAGGGAAAAAAACAAAAGCACAAAATGAGACCTGACAGCTTTGGAAACCATCCTGTTTCCAAAGTGTATATAAATTGTGATGGTTTGTATATACTTGGCCCAGAGAGTGACACTATTAGGAGGTGTGGCCTTGTTGGAGTAGGTGTGTCACTGTGTGTGTGGGCTGTAAGACCCTCATCCTAGTTGCCTGTCTGCCTTCAGAACAAGAGGTGGAACTCTCAGAGCCCCCCCCCCCCCGTGCCTGCATGCTGCTGTCATGTTCCCACCTTGATGATAATGGACTGAACCTCTGAACCTGTAAGACAGCCCTAATAAAATGTCTTTTATAAGAGTTGCCTTCTCATGGAGTCTGTTCACAGCAGTAAAATCCTAAGACACAAACACACAGACACACAGACACACAACAGACACAGACACAGACACACACACACACACACACACACACACACATATATATATATATATATATATATATATATATATATATATATATATATATGTAGGACTGGCTATATCAATTTAGGGAAAACTAGAAAATACAAAATGAGAACAGACAGCTTTGGAAACCAACCCTACATAAAGATAATTGATCTTCTCACCAGTGAGTCTTGGGAAAGAGGATGGACCCAGTGAATGCCTTGTTTGAAAAATGTCTAATTCTCAAATAATATACAATGTACAATATAAAGCACAAAATCCTCTGACCTGGTGAGACTACTCAAAGACTGGAGAAAGCCCAGACCACGCAGCTTAAAAGGCACTGAGTGTGCTAGTCTTGCCTCCCTGGCCTTCAAGAAGAAGAGAGAAAAGAGTGCATCTCTTCTCAGTCGCTTTTCTCCGTCCTCGCCCGGCCCTGTGCAGCATGTCCATGTGCGCATGCCCGGCCCTGTAGACCCGCTTGTTCCCTCCAGGCCGAGAGAAGAACAAAACAGTGAATGCATATGGGCAAGGCACGACATCTTTGAGTGACAGAACAGGACTTTGTTCCGAAACAAAGAGAAATGCCCATTTTTCTCAAGTAGAGAAAAATAATGGCATAACTTCATTAGAGAGACGTTGGTGAGACTGGCCACTGGCCAGGGAGTATAGAAATGATGACAGAAAAACAGCTGCCACCGTGAGAATTTCCTTTCTCTACACAAAGTAAGTCAAGGGTGGCTTCAGTCTTAGCAGGGTAGCCTGCCTTGCCCCCCTGTTGCCTCACAGTAAGCAGTCAGTGAGCCTGTAACTTTAAAACGGAAGCGCCAAGGAGCATTGCGCTGCTGAGAGCTGCTGGACTGACCGACTCTGCTCGGTATAAATGAAGAGCATAAAGATTAGGTTCTCCCTCCTTGGCTCGAAACCAGGCAGCAGCATCCGGTGCCCCGCCCTTCAAGTATTCCAAGCTTTGGGGGTGGCAGGCATTAGTGAACAAAGCCACGGAAGCCCTGAGTCTTCAGCCAAAGGGCGTTGTGAGCCAAACAACCCCTCTCCCCCTCGTTTGGCCTGTTCTAGTGTCTAAACTGTCGTTTAGAAACCCATCCACGTGTGTACGCCTTCTGTCCTTTCAGGCGTGAAGATGACGCTAATATAGTGACAATCGGGACCTTACAGCAGTTTTCTAGCAACGGAGCCCAGGAAATCACTGCTCAGACACAGTAGTACATCGACACCACTGGCACTCCTATTTGGAAACGTATGGACAGAACCAATGAGATTAAGGGCATTTAACATGGAGAACCCGAGAGGGACATGCCCAGGTTGTAAGTGCCAAGGGAGCAAATAAGCCAAGTTAGAGAAGAACAACTAATAGCCGAGCTATCCCTGACACACAGCACTGCCAGCCTCCGAAGTCTGAGAGAAACAAGGAGTGGATACATGAAGCTGTAGCCCTAGCTCTGATGTCAGGAAGGCGGGCCCTTACCTGGGCCACCGCAGAAATGACGACAGTGCAACCCTATCACAGGAAGTTATAAACAGCTTTAATTCCATGAGTATTTCATTGTGTGGGCATATACAATTTGTCTATCCATTCACCAACGGAAAGACATGTACTCATTTTCCATTTAGGGCTATTATGAATAGAGACCCCAATAACATCTGGGATTAGAGCTTCATATGGATGTCGTTTTCTTTCTCTTGGGAATCCACCTATGCCTGGATTTGCTGGGAGGAGATACTTTTGTGTTTACTCTCTCAGGAAGCTGCCAAGCTATTTTCCAAGGGGCCGGCACAGTTCCATGTCATTGTGGGCAGTGTTTGGTGGCCCTCTTTCCTCCAGTCCCGGCCAATCTTTGTCACTGGGCTTTTCTAGTGCATCCAGGCCAGTGGCTGTGGATGGAGGCCAAGTTGTGGTTTTGTATTCCCCTTTTCCTAATAGCTAATGGGTTATCTTTCTGTCTTGTCACTAGCTATTTATGGTGTTTGATGGCAGGTCTAGTGACATCTTTGTGTTTTCTTATGGACATTCCTTGTATGGTGTGAAGTTGCACTCTGTGTTCTAGAGACAAACTGCTTAGATACATGCTACTTACGGGATATGGGTTCAAGAAGTTATTTTCTCCCAGATGGTTGCCTATCTTCCATCTTAGGGAGCACAGATATAAATCTTGATAAGGCCAAATGTAACATTCTTTAAATTTACCTCATTGGTTTTTTTTTTTTTTTTGGTGTCATACTTGAATCCTTGCCAAATCCAAGATCTCAAAGATAGTCTTCTGGGACATCTCACGGTAGTTATATTACTGAAATCCTGCACTGAACCCGAGATGTGAAACTCAGTTGGTTTTGGTACCAAATATCGAGAAAAGGCTTGCATTCATCTGCATGTGGCTATCAGGTTCCAGTACTTAAAAACACTAATCTTAGCCGGGCGTGGTGGCGCACGCCTTTAATCCCAGCACTTGGGAAGCAGAGGCAGGCGGATTTCTGAGTTCGAGGCCAGCCTGGTCTACAGAGTGAGTTCCAGGACAGCCAGGGCTATACAGAGAAACCCTGTCTCCAAAAACCAAAACAAACAAACAAACAACAACAAAAAACAAACAAACAAAAAAACAAAAAAACACTAAGCTTGGCACCTTTGCTGAAAATTTATTGAGTGTAAGGAGAAGAATTTGTTTCTAGAGTGACATCTTCCTCAAGGTTCTCTGTGTTCTAGCGCCATAGTGGCAGGTCATTATGATAAGAAGGAAGTACTCCCTTGTCAGTCAATACTATTTAGGCCATTCACAGTCTGTTACAGTTCTGTATAAATTTGGGGATCATTGGTCACGTTCTTCAAAAGCATGCAGGATCTCGATGAGGACAGCAAGGGACTTCTGGTGATGGGTTGACCCTCATCTCCACAGTGCCGAATCTCCCTGTCCACCAGCATGGGCCGCCACTTCAGTTATTTCTCTCATAATCACCACGGTACAGATCTTATACTTATTTCCAAATATATTTTCCTTTTTATGCTATTTGAAGGTGACATTTTATTGCTGTTTTCTTCCGTGTAGATTTTAGGTTGCTCAGGACTTGTATAGAGAGATGAAATTGATTGTTGTACACGGATCTCAGAACTGGGATTGTGCTGCTATCAGCGTCAATAATGCTATCTATTAGGGCCGCAAGAGCTGGTCTGTGTACAGGATGGTGTCTGCAGATAAAGGTGGTACCTTCTTTTCCCAGTGTAGATGCCCCCCTTGTCACCTTGCTTAAGTGCATGATTGTACAAACTGTTTTTCTCCTGGAGATGAGTCTGCTAAAGCTAGACACACCCACTGGCTCTCTGTGGCCACAGAGCCTTGCCTAGGAAAATGGCTGTTATGTCCAAAAGCGGCTTTCCACCTTAGGAGTTGGACAGGCACAGCTCCAGCTTGCTTTTCGAGGTTGTCACAGAGATCCAGGCGTACAGGATGAGGTGTCTGGACCTCTTATATTTGGAACCCCATTTCTGGGAATCTTACTACACATGGAATGTCTTGTGCCTATCTTCTTTCTCCAAAAATGTTTTATAGCAAGAGCCAGCACTGGGCCCTAATTAGTGCCCCTGAAACACTTTAATAAAATGTCTCATATCTTATCTATGAAGGCACTCATAGTGGCACTCTTGGGAATTCAGCCAGAGCATTTGGAAGGTTCAGCTTTCAGACTTCCAGACTCTGTGTGGCTTTATATAAGTGCTCTTACAAAAGAGTTCAGGATCTGATGTCTGGCTAAGACACACACACACACACACACACACACACACACACACACACGCACACGCACACGCACACGCACACGCACACGCACGCGCACGCACACACACTATTAAGAGGTGGAGAATGGGCATGGGTATTTATTATGGGGACTTGCTTTAGGAAAGAAACTACTTTTAGTGGCAGGAATTAGCCTGGGTGAGGTGGGATTTAAAGAAAGAATATTCTATATAATTTTAATATCATTCTCCAGCTTCTTTCGGTGCAACATAAAGAGTGAAATTCAACAAAACAACTGTATTATTGAGAACTGAAAAAAAAAAAGACTCAGTTTCAAAGGCACCCGGGTCTTTGGGAATTGTCATGGTACAAAGCTGGCAGCCCTGTGGGCACAGACTGAAAAGGAAGAAACCATGGCTGTGCTCTAGGTAGAGCTCGGCGAGTTGAGAGCCTGGCTACCTGGCCATTATTGCCCGTGGAGAATGGTTTGCAGAGTTAAACATGTACCCGTGTAAACATTCTGAGTGAAGGTGAGGGCTGATGCTGTCTGCGCTGGAGAAGGTGTGGTACCCACAGGAGGTACCACATTCTGCATGGTGACTCTCCACTCTTGTAAGCTACTTGAAAGCTGCTTGCTTCTACTGCTTGCTTCATTGTGTTTTATAATTCCGTGTAAATTTGCCAAGTTTTGCAAGATAGCATGTTGGAACTTTGAAGAGGATCGTGAGTTATCTCTCCAGGGGAGAAATGGGAGACCAGCCTGGTCTGAAGCGTCTTTCTTCATTGTCCATTTACCTAGCTCCTCCTTTCTACTCGGGCACATAGACCAGTCCCTGGGCCTCCTAGAAGCCACAAAAACATCCCCGGCACCCTGGTAAAGTACTAAACGAGCTTGGTGAGGTGTGTGGCTATGGAGACTCCGGTGTTAGGTGATAATGATGAATGATCCTCATGTGTCTGGTGGCCTGAGTTTCATATATTTCTAATGTCTACAAGTTTGAGTCCTACAACACAGACGCTAGCATCTCTTCTGCAGGGAAGTTGAGTAACCTCCCTGAGCTCACACCTATTAAACAATATTAAAATTCTGTGACTTCTCAAAGTATGTTTAATCTCAGTTCAGTTTTGTAATAGCATTCCTTTTTTGGTGTAAAACTCAGCTTCCTCTGATAAAGATCACAGGCCCCAGACCACTCAGTAGCCAAAGAGACCTACATGGAGTTGAAGTCTGGCATCTTCTATTGCATAATGCCGCCATCTCGTGGTCAAATTAGCAAACAACTTCCTAATGTGTCCTGTGTCTGTTTCCACAAATGGAAAGAGGTCATGACCATTCCAAAATATGTGCAGTTAGAGCCCTGGGACAGAGCCATCTTTTCAGGAAGAGTAGATATATCCCCGCGTTTTCTGGATTCCAAAGAAAATGGGAAAGCGAGCATCTCATTGTCCTTACTGTCCATCGAAAAGCCAAGCAGTTTATAAAAGGTCTCAGAATTAAATAGCAGTTCAACAGCAGCACTGTGTGTGGCTGTGGTGTGGACACTGACTTACCGAAAGAGCCAGCCTGGGCTCCTCATTCAATTTCTAGAAGAGCCCTGGTCCAGTCTGCTCCCCTTTTCCTGGGACAGTCCCTTGAGATGGAAGTGCCCTGTGATTTTTGGCTCAGAGGCAGCACTGAGGGTCCCATACCTTCTGACTTGACAAAGTGGCTGTGGTGCTCTGTGACATGAATCAATGGTGAACACTAGGTCTGTGCGCTCGTGACTACATGTGACTACAGATAACTCAAATCAAAGGTGCTCTGAACTGCAGTGTCCTAGTACTGTAAAATCCACACCAGGTTTCAAGTCAAAATCAAGTTAGAACATCTCATTTTAAATTTTGAATCATTACACTTTGAAGTATACTATGTCATATTGGATTATAGTGAATTTAATTCTTTTTGTATTTCAGATATGACTTCTAAAGAATGTACTGTTGTATAAATGGTTTGGCACGGCTACATGTGTCTATGATTCTGGCTCTTGGGAGGCTAGGTAGGAGCATTACAAATTTGAGGCCAGACTGGTCTACATAGCAAGATCTTGTCTCACAAACAAGAAGCAGCAAAACACACAACATCACAGAGACAACACAACACAAAACCATACAGCAAACACAAAGCAAAACCCAACATAACACAACAGAAATCTGCCTAACACTGCTTCTTTCCTTTTGAAAAAGTTGTATTTATTCTCTATGTCTGTCTGTCTGTCTGTCTCTGTCTCTGTCTCTGTGTATGCATGTGTGTGTAGAGGTTGAAGGACGGACATCTTGGGGTAACCAGTTCTCTCCTTCCTGGGGCCCAGAGGTGGAACTCGGGGGCTTGGCTGCAAAAACATTCACCTGCTAAGCCATGGCCCCATGGCCCTGTGTCTGTTAGAGCTAGTTCCAGCCACTTGACAGTCCCCTTCTGAGTTCAGAGAGACAGCGAGGTGGACTAGGTAAGGTCTGTATGCAAAGCCTGCAAAGCTTCTTTTTGGTCCCAGGAAAGGCTGGAACCAGAGTCAACAAATGCTTCTCATGTCAAGTCTCAATAACATAATGTGGCCCGTGTTTTCAAGCACATGGCGACCATAAGCCCCCAGTGCCCTACGGAGTTCGTCCTATTCGGGTTAGGTTTCCCCACATCGTGTGTTATGTGTAGTATTAAGAGTCAGTTTCTCAGAGTCCACAGTTTCACCCACTCTTCCCTGGCTCCTCCATTTATGTCAGCAAATAGTCAGCAGTTCGTTTTCTTTCCTTTTCTGCTCTGCACGATGACGCAGCGGAGCAGAATTCCTGGACCAGTCTTGACGTTTGTCTCAGGTACCTTTCTGTTGTCGTGATAAGACACCATGGCTGAGACAACTAGAGATGAGTTTATTTGACTCTTATGGTTTTACGGTGTTAGAGCCCATGATTCTCATGGAGGAGAACATGGCAGCAGGCAGCAGGCAGCAAGCAGCAGGCAGGCAGGCATGCAGGCAGGCAGCAGGCAGCAGGCAGCAGGCAGGCAGCAGGCAGCAGGCAGGCAGGCAGCAGGCAGCAGGCATGCAGGCAGGCAGCAGGCAGCAGGCAGGCATGCAGGCAGGCAGCAGGCAGCAGGCAGCAGGCAGGCAGGCAGCAGGCAGCAGGCAGCAGGCAGCAGGCAGGCAGACATGCAGGCAGACAGACAGGCAGACAGGCAGGCAGGCATGGTGCTATAGCAGCAGCTAAGAGCTCACATTTTGATCCTTAAAGGGATGTTGAGAATAGCTTGAGCCTTTTAAAACCTCAAAGCCTACCCCTTCTCTCAACAAGACCAAACCTCTAATCCCCCCCCCCAAAAAAACAGTTCTAGCAACTAGGAATTAAACATTTAATATGTGAGCCCATGGAAGCCATACTCATTCAAACTGTTAGAGTACCTAACATTACAAGTCTCTGAGTCTTTTGCTAAGTCAAAGGGGCCATAGAACCCAGGGAGGTTGGCGAAAATAATGAAGGCTGCTCGCCTGAGTGGGCACCTTTCCTTTGCCGTTGTTTTAGCTTTGCAGTGCTGGGCCTGGGACCCAGGACCTTGTATGGACGATGCGGGTGTTTTTGAACCTCACTCTCTGAGGTACTTTCTCAGCCTTCACTTACTCTTTTTAAATATTAATTCATTACTTCTTACTTATTAACTTTACATCCTGCTCACTGCCCCCTCCAGGTCACCCCTCTACAATCCTTCTCCCTCTCCTGAGGGGGAGTAGGTCTCCTGGCAAGTCCTTTTCTTCACAGGCATTAAAGCAAGTGTTTCTGGCATATACTGAAGGCCTGCTTATATATTCAGCCTCATGGACGGGATATTAACAAATATTAGATTCATAGGCAGTCCTTGTTGGATTAGTTGTAGCACAGGCTATAAATGATTCTAATAAGTTATACATATATCACATAGTATACACATATCAATATGTATCTTAATATCTTAATATCTATGTATCTATTTCCCTGTATGTCTGTCTGTCTATGTTCTGTTATTCTAGAGAACTCTACAGAATACAAAAGGAAAGGTACTTTGTGGTACAGGAGTCCAGGCTTTGCCACGTGCATTCCTCTCTACAGGAAGGGGACATTATAAGAAATTAGGTTTCTCTAAGGTTCTCTTAATCCGCAAAATTCAGGGAAGACGTGTCAGGGGCTTGTAGGTCTTTTTTTTTTTTTTTTTCTGCACATGGGGGGTCTTCCTGCATTAGTGTGAGCACATGGTCAGGCCTGCATTCCCAAGGATGGCCACACGAGGGCGCGCAGCTCACTTTATGGAGCAGTTTTGCGCAAATGTTTTAGGTCTGGAGAAAGTGATACCTGCAGGCAGGTGACTTTCTGGGGCTGCTGAGGGGTGAGTTGGAGGTCTGGTGGAGGTCTGCGAATGCCTCACCTGGACAGCTCTATTTCCAAGCAGCAGAGCAGCTGTAAATCACACCCTATCTGCAACGCTGGAATCGCACCGCATTGGCCTCCCTTAGGTCTTCTTAAATGCAGGGGAGAGGAAGGGAACCAGTTCCAGAATAGGACCAGACGTGCTGGTGGGCCAAAGCGATGTGCTGGTCACATCTTCTGGTGCCCGTACCCCTCATGTTTTCTGTTTCTGTTTCGGTTTTGTTTTTGTTTTTTGTTTTTTGTTTTTTTTTGTTTTGTTTTTGTTGTTGTTGGTTTTTTTTTTTTTTTTTTTTTTTTGGAGGAAAACACTGTATTCTGAAGAGGGATTCCTGGACCTGCCCTAAGAGTCATGGAACCTGTCTTCTGAGTTCACGTGTCCCACTGGCATGTCCCCCCTGCCGTGCCTTCCCAGGATGGGCACGCAGAGACAAGCTGGGAGACCTTGTTTCCAGTGGTTTGGAAGGATGGAGAGCAGTTAAGCAATGGCCTGCAGCCCCGGGTCCTTGCTGTCTGTGATTCAGGTATAGGTTCTGTGACTATAGGCTTAGGTGCTGTGATCCTTATCTGGAAGTCTGAGGAGTCTGCGTACACCAACCAGAGGCAGCCAAGCAGGCGCTGACACACATGATTAATCGGGAGGAGAGACCAGACATGAGCCCTGGATGAGTTGGTGAACTCTGCCCTTGTTTTCTGTCTGAACGAATCACCTTGGGCAACCCTGTCTCCTGGACCTGGCAGCAGGGTGCTTGGGGGGGGGCAGTTGAGGGTGATAGAGTACTTCAGAGAAATTGCTTTCTTCCCTTTCCCCAAGTCATTGTCTACAGATCACAGGCTGCTGCCAATGGCCTGTTGACCAGGGCAGCCACAAGAGAGATTTTTTGTTTGTTTTTTATAAGTGAAATTCTAGGCACCGATCTGCAAATATAGAGTCCTTTCTCTTTGTGTGTTCCTGCGTCAAACTCACTTCTAATACTGGGGATTATGGGATGGCAAGCCACACTAATCCTAGCCTTTGGGAAACTTGCATTCTGGCGCAGAAATAAACGAGAGTATGAGTATTCTATTAAAGGCACGTTACCTGTCCAGAAACCCTGGAGATGAGGAGTGTGTGTGTCCGACTGTCACGGTCAGTCTGTGTGTTTGGGAGATATATGTGGCTTATCCTGTCTTTGATCTGGAACCCAGAACAGGAGTCCTGTAATGGATGCTATTTCATTGGCCCGCAGAGGGTGGGGAGCCAGGTGACGCCGTGCTCCCATCTCTGACAGCCAGGGCTGGAGCAATGCACGGACAGATGTGATGGACATGGAGAATATTCCCCAGGAGGCCTTGGCGCCTTCAGGGCTGCATCTGCCAAAAACAAACAAGCAAACAAGCAAACAAACACTGACTCTAGAAACATCCAAAGACCTAGATGCCTGTTTAAAACAAGGCCACTGGTGCATTGAGATTAGCAACTACACGAAGGTGAATGCCCTCAGGATGACGGGCAGCAGGTCACAGTGGCAATACCTTGACTAGATCACACGCAGAATATAGAATCCCGAAGAACAGACAGCAATGCTGAATTTGAATATCTAATCAGATTGTATTTACCAGACTGAGTTCTGCCAGCAGAGGGAGCTGTGGGTCACTACATCAGGCCCAAGGGTCTTAACCCATACTTTCTGATACAGGTCCTTGATAGGTGTCTTGTATGGGCCTATAGGAGTCACTGCATGGTACCCTTGGAAGTCAGGCCTCCTGCTCAGGACAGCTCTAACCCTCTGATGTCCTTCATGACTAAGTGTCTTTCTTTGGGGGATGGAGTTAGGAGCCTAGTGACCTTTGGAGTTCTCAAAGTTCTAATCTGACCCAGACTTTCCTGGTGCTAGCACCAAAAGTTTCTTTTCCAGATAGCCCTGCCAGGCCTGGGCAAGTGTGCCAGATGGGTTACTGGTGACATTGGCTGTAAACCGAGAGGACCAGCCACCCTCTCCAAGCCGTTGCTTGCCTTCCCACCTGTGGCCTGTGGGTACTCGCTGGAGACCGCTCATAGGATGTCGGTTCTGCTAGAGCGGTACACTCAGCAGGACTGAAACTTAAGAGAAACCAATGCCGTTAGGTCACCGGTGGATACTCTGGCCAGGGCTAGGGACTGCGGAATTCAGCTCTGTGTTCAGACAAGCCTCGGTGCAAATCTCTTGTGTGAACATGAAGAAGTGACCCAACCTCTCTGAGCCTCAATAGTCCTCGGACGCTAAAGCCATTGGGATGCTGCCATGCCTGTCCCCGTCCTTCCTGAAAAGCCACTGCGCTGTGTTTTATGCAGGGGTTTCACCTCCCAATCTTCTCTCTGGGGGTCCTCTCCATCTCATTTCCCCCAGGAAGTGCAAGCTGAGCTATTCCTGGGACAGGCACCCCGTGCTCATCCCCGACTCTCCCACACTGCAGTTAGACTGCTAAGTGGGAACATAACTTGATGGGGACAAGACTTGTCTGTCACATGACTCCAGGACTCATAGTCCAAAAGGGCTCTGCTTCCTCTCGCCCATTGCCCGAAGGTCCTGTGGCTCCATACCCTCCAGAAATGCCTTAGATTTCTTCTGTCAAAGCCCCTTCCTCCTTACTGCCTGCAGTTCCTGACCTAGAGCACAGACTTTGATGGTGAGGGATAGGAGCCAGAGTCCTTCTGAAGACAGCTCTCAGCCGAGGGCGCGTGGCTGTCACAGGACCTGGATGTGTTGTTAGAGGCGGGGCACACCTAGACCCTTGGATTGTAGAACACAGGGGCAGGCACGGCAGCATCCCAATGTCTGTTGTGCCGTGAGTCATGTGTGAACATGCATCTTTGTGTCTGCGGTTTGGGTGGGACTGTATGCTTGGGCTTCTCTGTGTGTATATGTGTATGCTTCCCTAAGTGAATGTATGTGTATGCGTGTGAAAGCGTGTGTGCAATTTTATAGGCAGGTATTTATTTATTTATTTATTTATTTATGTATTTATTTATTTATTTATTTATTTATTTTCAAGCACTCTCATGCCCTCAAACTGGACTAATTCTCCTGCCTCTGTCTCTCAAGTACAGGGACTCCAGGCTCAGGCCAGTTTTATGAAACGCCGAGGATCAGACACAGGGCTCTGTGCTCACTAAGGCAACACTCTCCTAGCTTGAGCTGCATCCCTGGCCCTAAGACAGTATATTTCCATGAGAGCATGTCACGCCATGTTTGATACACGAGCCCACATGTATGGCTCCATGGTGTCAGTCGTCACTACACGCCTCGTTCTGTTTGACGTCAACAGCTGGCTCTGTTGTGTCTAGCCTCCTCACTGGCTCTTGTCTTTCTGAGGACTCAGTGTGGCTTTCCGGCAGGTGCCTGGCTTCAGTCTTGGTGCTGCTGGTTGCAGAGCGTAGAACTACAGCCATGGGAGAGCCCAGTGCTCAAGGCTGAGCTGACCCACTGCAGTGCTCTTTCATGGCACACGGACACCCACTTACTGACCAGCTATAAGCAAAAGGAGAGAAGAATCAGACAGTAAACCCCAACAGGCTGATCCCATCCCACCCCTCTGTATGCCTGGCAGGACCTGCATGAGAAGAGGCATTGGGATATTGTAGTCCCATGCTTTGATTTCTGGTTTTCATCCCTGGAACACAGTTAGCTCTCAGACCTCAGCCTTGTCCAGAGATCAGCCCACCTCATGGTCTTAGTGGAATGATGTAGACAGAGTAATGGAGGTGAGGCCGTGACAGAGCAGCACAGACAGAACCCATTATTCTGGGCAGCCACAGTACCAGCTCGTGGGCCTGTCTGCCTGCTTGTTCCTCAGCCCAGGGAAGGGCGCAGCATCCTTTGCCAAGTGAGGCTGTGATCTCTGCTCAGCTCAGAATAGGTGGGCTGCTTTGGGAGGAGGGGCCCCACTCTCTCTCTTGCTCTAACTAGGAAGGGGTCTAATGGCTCCTCATAGACAGAGCTGTTGCTGCCCTTGGGTGTGTAGGCTCCAGAGTTTGGAGCCAGCTTGTCACTTCTGTCCCTGGCCTTTCTTCCCGAGGCTCTGCTATGCCTATGCTGGGTAGACTCCTTCCATGTAGCATAAGCTGTCTGAGAGTTGTTCTGAACTCTACTCAAATCAGACAAAACACCCCAAGGGCACAAGGGTTCAGTGGTCTCAATGTGGAGTCCCAATGGAGGGTTCTGATCGAGCTATCCTGCAGTCCCGGACAATGATCAGCTGGGAGTCCATTCTTTGGGTCAGACCCATGTCTAGGACTGATATTTCTTCCCATGGTCCTCTAGAAAAGCCTACGAGAGGAAGTCAAGTCTCCAGTGTAAGGGATAATGTAATGGAATCAAGTGTGAGAGGATGCAGACCCCTTTTCTTGTACACGTCTTGGAGAATGCCCCGATACTGTGGTTTCTGAGGTGATGAGAACAGTTTGGCTGTTGATCCATGCGCTATTGACTGCAAAGGGCTCTCTGATCATCAGGAGACAGAGCGGTGGAGATGCAGTGGCAGCTTGTCTCAGTTAACTCATGTCCGACTCTTTGCATCTACAGTTTTATGTGTACATTTCCAGGGCTCACAGTGGGCTCCATTGACCCCTAAACTCTGATTTTCAACCTATGCCATTTGCTACCCCACTTGCTGGCTCTCATTCTTTCCTAACACAATGACTTGTCCTAATGATCCAGATTAGCCTTGTGTTTAAGTAGCAAATGAGTTGCTTTTTTTTTTTTTTTTTTTTTTTTTCTGAGAGTCACAGAACCCTGTAGCTGAGTCCATGGAGCTCGTTACAGAGCTGGAGAGCAGTTAGCCTCAGTGAAGCTGCCATGTGCATCCAAGAGCACTGTTCGGGCCCCTCCCCGTTTGGCATCCTTCGTGCCCTTTGTGTTGAGGTCACCGTTGGGCGTCAGCTCTCAAAGATCGTTCCCATTCTCCCTTGCCGTAATCTCAGATCTCAGTGGAGCAGGTGATGAGGAGAGTCCTGGCCGGATCTGGTGCCGCCATTATTTCTGCTCTCTCCCAATCCCCGTGTCTTTCCGAGGTTTTGCTTTGTGTAATGACAAAACCTTCCAGGAGGTTATTAGAATGTGTGTCCCTGCTCTCTTATTATCTCCTAGGCTTCGGTACACCTGAGGTCTGAGGGGCATCCTGCCTGAGTGACATGGCTAAGGCCTGAAAACAGCAGTTTTCGAGAAGCCTTCCAACTCTTTCTGTTCTGAAATAATGAGGGAGTATTGCTCCGTTTCCAGTTTACCCAAATAACAAGAGCATTTCATTTATAATGAGATAACCAGGGAGCCATGCTTGGTAGGCCTTGATGTCATTACGGAGCCACTTCTATGTTAATGACGACGAGAAGAGAATGCAGATACGGCTGTCACAGATTGAAAAGGGTGACATTAAACTTGCCAGTTACAGTGCAGCCAGGCAGGCCCCATTCAACGAAGAGGGTGAACCAGCAACGTTCATGAATACGTGCATGTGTCTAGACGAAAGGGTATTGGTGCTCCTTTGAGGACCCGCCCTAGCCAATCAAGCAATACCTCATCTCCTGTCAGGCATGAGGCCTAGGCTGAGGGTAAGGACAGTGGTGAGAGGGTCATGGTGGGATATGTAAAGCACAGATCATCAGCCTCAGTACAGCCCGCTGCTGGGATAGGCCCTAATGAGGAGTCCTGAAGCTGATGACAGAGAAACTGACGCCAAGCTGGTGAGTGATGAAGCCACAGGGTTCTGAGGAGAGCTGGAAGAAAGCCTCCACACTGGCTGAGGTGGGTGTCTAAGGACTCATTGTCAATACGCTCCTTTGAACTCCTTCCCTGTGGGGCTGGGTCTGCTCCCAACTCCCTTCATAGCCTGGTCCTGCCTCTGGCAATGTTGTAACATTTTGTCAGGCCCCTGGGATAGTGAGAAGGACCTTTTCTAGAGAGCCCAGTGCAAATACCATGGCCTACTTGTGTTTCATGTTCATTCCTGGCCTAACCCAGTACCAGTCAAAATGCAAAGCTCTGATGGCCAGGCTAGGGCTGTGTGTGGGTGCCACCTGGGCCTTTGTCGGCGTCTTCAGAGATAAGAGCAGACTATTCTGAGTGTGGCCCTAAGCCACAGTTCACGTGCCTTTCTTCCCTCAGCGAATGGGTGTGTTCCTGGCTTTTGACATCACAGGCCTGATGATGATTCCAACAGTCTGGGATCTGACCAGCGACAGCCACAGCAAGTGCTTGACCCCGCAGGTGGGGCACATTCGCTCTTAGCACACATTGCAGAGGCTTCTCCACCCCGAGTGTCCCTGTTCATGTGCTCAGTGTGGGACTTTAGTTCTTGGTGACCACAAGCCTCACAGACACCTACTATTCAGAAATGTAAAATAAACATGTTGATGTGATTGGGAGAAAAAGATAGCTTGTGTTTTTTTTACCGACAACCTTATCCTGTATTCACCCCGGTTTTGGACATAGGTAGCTGGACTCTTCCCTATGAGCAACCTGCAATCATGCAGAGCCTTCCAGGAAAGGGTCTGCCTGGATCTCAGACCTTGGGAATCTTAGACAGTGGGCTGGCAAGATGGCCAGAAAGGAGAGAGAGAGAGAGAGAGAGAGAGAGAGAGAGAGACATTAGTTGCTATGTGGCTCAAGGGAACCCACTGTCAAGTTAGCCTAGAGAAGCCAAAGGTTGGACACCTTAGCTGTAAAGAAGGCTTCTGGTCGGTGTGAGCCAGGGACACATGAGTAGCTCCAGCCAGTGCATGAAGACGGGGAGACCAGGATGGTCAGGAAGCTTCTCTGAGAAGAACAAACAATCTCTTGGCCTGCCTTGCTGACCTCTTAGATTCCCGGAGGCAGTAAGAAATCTGGGGAAATCCCCTTCCCAAACTGTGTTGGCAAAGTGTGTCAGAGACCACAATTCAGGCTTCAACTCTGCCACTGTGCTTAGTGTTGGGGGAGGGCTTGGAGCTCCTGGGATGTGAAGGGATAGTAAACAGAGGTGAAGCCTGACCATTCCCTTACTTACCCAGAATCATCTGAGTACCCGTGGCCAGAGCTCAACTCTAAACTCCATGCATATGATTCATTAAAGTTCAAAATCACCTTTAGGAGGACAGGGACCCTGGCTGACACTTCCCAAGCTCTCAGTACCTAGGAAACCTCAGGAACAATCATCTATAAAAGTGGATAAAGTAGTCAGAATATTCAAAACCGCAGATAGCAATTCTTCCTTGAGTTTGTCTGTGAGTAATAGCCGAGCTCAAGGAAAATATCCTCAGGGTCTCAGCCTGTTTTAAAAGATTGAACTAGGGCCTGGGGAAGTGGCTCAGTGATTCAGAGTACTTGCTGCTCTTCCAGACGACCAGAGTTAGGTTTAAGTTACCTAACTTGAACCTAGGTTCAGGCACTCAAGTCATATGGCTTACAACCACTTGAAACTCCGGCTCCTGGGGATTGGACATACCTCTGGACTCTTCAGATACACACACAGGCACATACAGGGACACCAGGGACACACACACATATGACACACACACACACACACACACACACACACACACATATATATATATATATATATACATATACCACATATGCACACTACACATATTATACACATATGCCACATACATACATATGTACCACAGACACACACAAACACACAAATAGAGAGACCCACATGCACACACAGAGAAAAATATTTAGGGGAAAATGCATTAATTCAAATAAGTACTAAAATTTAAATAAAATAACCCACATAAAAGGAACAGCTATGAAGATCCTCATATAAAGCGTCCAGATATTAAACTTGCTTCAGATATTAAAACTGCCCCTAAAGGGACAATAATAGAAAGAGTCTAGTTACTGATACAGAAGTAGGTATGTCACGGGAAATATTAAAATACAGGATTTAGTTCATAATGGAAATGGCATTTCAAAGCAGTGGAGAAATGATAAAAGAAGCAATGGTATTGCGACCTCTGGCAACATATTTAGAAAACAAGAGCAGTTGGTTGGTTCTCATCCCATGCACTAACATTAATCACAGGTCCAGAGGGAAGGCTTTAATAGACGGCGGTTCCTAGTCCCATGGCTGCACAGAGGCTTCTTTCCCACATTTCGTCTTCCCTGCAGCTCTGGAGGTTCTGAGACCCTGACACTGATGGATGTAGCCTCTGAGCCTCACACACGTGAGGCATTTCCCTGTGGGGTTTGAGAGGTTTGGGAGCTCAACCGTGAAGAAGCCATAGAGAGGCAGCAGGCCCAGCATTGTAAGCCATGCTAGAATGTCAGCCATCTTCTGGCTGAAGTATATGTGCAAACCATTGGACACACCGGCCATTCCTTGGAGGAGCAGGAAGCCAAGACCTCCCAGGAAGGAGGAAAATCTCAGGTGGGCATTCCGCCTCACCTCTGCATGAGCTTTCCCCACAGTGTGGAGGAGTTCTCTGAGCCCAAAGCTCTGGGCAACCTTAGCAACTTCAAGCCTTGCACTTGCAAGGCCACGTCTTATCGATGGTTAGCAGCTGCTAAGTGAGGGGTAGAGGAAAACAAAGGACGTCTCTAAACTGCTACAAAGTTGCTGCTTTGAGCTATTTTGAGAGTAAATATAAAACATTGAGCTTGGTGCTAGCAGGCTCCTTGAGATAATTCATCCCAGCTCAAGGGAAGTCAAGAAATGAAGAACCTAGAAGCCAGTATATATGGGGCATCTGTATCGGTCCATTTTTAGCTGCTGTAACAAAAAGACAGGAACTGCGTACTTTCCTTTTAAAAAGAGATTTACTGAGCCAACAGTTTCTAAATGTAAGACTGGTTTAGTCTCTCATGACTCGTGGCATCCGAGTGCAGAACGGGGGCTGAAGTGAAGGTGAAATTAGAAGCCGGAGATTCAGGGTCTAGACCTGTTCTTTTTATAACCACCTCTCAGAGGAAGAACTGATTCCCTATGAGAATTACATTAATCCCTTCCATGGCAGCTCCTCTCCCTTTCCAGACTGGGGCCCAAGTTTGTAACAGACACATATTAGTTATTTCTCTGTGTCTGTAACCAAATGCACGACAAAACAATTAGTGGAATTAAGATTTATTTCAGATTCAGGCTACAGAAGGATTGTGGGTCTCCATACAGGCAAAGAACTGATGAAGGCTCTGTCCATGACATGAGGCACTGGTAGGTCACATGATTTGCACTAGACCACAGATGCAGGCTTGAACAAGGGCCTGTCCTCAGTGACCAACTCCTTTGAACCAGACCCTACCTCCTAAAGGTTCTATAACCCTCAAAATAATACCACAATCTGGGGGCTAACATTCAAAACACGAGCCTGTAGGAGACACTTTAGATTCAAAACCTAACAACTTGTGCCGTTGCAGAATCATGTTCCAATCAGTACTGTATTTGGTCCACTTTTGTAAGAGTCCCTCTCAGAAGGGACAGTACCTGGAACTGGTGGGGGGGAGTCACAGGCACTGGTCAGAGGAGCTGTGTGAGCACAAAAGTGTTCTGCTTCCCAGAGAGGGTGGAGGGGGAGCCCCAGTCCAGTCGCCAGCACCCAGAGTCTATTATAGCTACTTAGACTTATAATGGGCCTGATTTTTGGGGAGCCCTTACAGCCTGCCTTAGCACAAGCCAGGTTACAGTTGGGGGACGTGCCCTGAAGAGCTTTTGTACATAGCGTACACGTCCAAGCTTTGTGTGTAGTTGAACCAGGACTGTCCTTCACAGTGTGAAGTCTGCAGAGCAGTAGCACTCCCTAGGGCTGCACACCTGCAGGTTACAGATGTCATGGATCTGAAGCCCTAGGAGGGGCTCCTTGGTCTATTGGAAAAAGTTCTCCAGGACATCCAGATAACTGTAGACGATGGGGAACAATTCTAGGGAGTAGAACCCAGAGGCTCAACATTTAGATCCCACAGGGGCCACAAATGCATCCATCTGAGTTGTAAGTCACTGCCCCAGGTCCTTACTGTTTCCTGCTGCATGCTAGATGACTAGGAGCAGAGGAACTACAAGTGGTGATGTTTGCGTACATCACAGAATGTGTGATAACCCACACCCAGGCCAGTGAAAAGGCTCAGTAGATAAAACTATTTGCTGTGCAAGCTTGAAAAGCCAAGTTGACTCTCTAGGACCTAGAGTGGAAAGAGAACTGACTCCAGAAAGTTGTTTTCTGACTTCCATGGAAGGGAAGGGTTGTGGCACATGCACCCCCATTGCTTACACACTCACGAATGTGTATAAGATCAACAGTGACAAGATATAATAAACTAAAAGCTAGACTTGCTTCTCCTGCAGACATACTCTCTTGTAAGGCCAGGTAGGCCACAGATTCTTCCCTAGATATGGGTCAACTGCATCTGTCTAGGTTGGGTTTATCTCTGAAGAGACACCATGACCAAGCCAATTCTTATAAAGACAAATATTTAATTGGGGCTGGCTTACAGTTTCAGAGGTTTAGTCCATTATCATCATGGTGGGAAGCATTGCAGCATGCACGTAGACATGGTGCTGGAGGAGCCAAGAGGTCTACATCTTGATCCAAAGATAGCCAGGAAGAGACTGTCTCCCACAGGCAGGCAGCCAGGGTTTCTTTGAACTGGGCTGATCCTGAGCATAGGAGGAGACCTCAAAGCTCACCCCTATAGTGACACGCTTCCTCAAAAAAAAAAAAAAGGCCACACCTACTCCAACAAGGCCACATCTCCTAATAGTGCCACTTCCCATGGGGCAAGCATATTCAAACCACCACAGCATCCAAAACTGAGAGCCAGTGAACATGGCCCTGTGTGAGGAATGCTGCCTGTTGCACGGAAGGGAGGAGAGTGCTGCCTCAGCAGGGCCATGATACTTATCATAATAGGACAAGAGGAAGCAGCTGCTGGCCTTCCACACACACCAGAAGCCATGCTAGTACTTAAGTTATCTCCCAAAGACTCAAATCAACTTTGGAGCCAAAGTGTTACTGTCTGCACCCCCTGCTCTCTCCTACTCCTGTCTTAGTTTCAGTCCTGCATGGTTTGAGTTCTCTAGGATTGATCTCCCAGAGCCGATGATTCCTGAAGTGGTCCTTGCTGCACAGCCAATGTTCCTACAATCGGAAGGAGCTTAAGACACAAAGCAAGGAATCTGGGAGGAGGCGAGGAATTCCTGCCTGGGGGCTCTGTTCTTAAGGGCAAATTCAACCGGAGGAGTCTGGAAATGTGGAAAACCAGCCTCAGCCTCAAACCCCTAGGACAGGAGGATGGGGAGAATGGCCAAGGGTCATGCACTTAGCTGTCCAGGCCACCTCTCACGGGACACCATGCTCTGTGTCCTACCCAGTGGCTTTTGAGATAGGCATGCTAAGCAGGTTGGTTCTGCATCCAGTCATGGCTATCCTGACTCCAGGTCACAGGAGCCAGCCCTGTGGTCACGGCTATTTTGCTTTTTGTGATGTATTCCACAGTCTGCTCATTTTAATTAGCCTCTGCAGAAGACAACAATGACAATGATGGTGAATGACAGCTTTCTTTCTATGCTAGGAATGATGCCATGTGCTTCCATGTAAAGCGAAATTTACAAAGCCAGTTGGTGAGGAGAGGACATGGATCAGCCCAATTTTACAAATGAGAAAGTCAGGCACAGAAAGGCAAAGCAACTTGCCCAAGGCCACACAGGGAACAAAAATCGTTTGGCTCTTACCCAGCATATAGGTGGGCTTTACCACTTCTAATCCCCTCTGATCTCCCGGCCCTCACTTCTCATTTCTTCATCTCCCTGTGGTCCAAATGTTTCATGGGGTTCTTGGTAAGGTTTCCATAAGGTCTAGTTCATCCTTCTTCATCAGACAGGATCCCACTGGGAGACAGATCTCATCAGTCATTTGAGCAGAGAGAATTTAACATGTCATGTGATATATAGTTGTGAGCTGCGTAGCTGAAAGGGCACACAGAGGACTCTACATCATCTCCTAGGTAGGCACTGTACTTCCCCATGGCTGGAGAAATAAGGAAAGAGAATAGGGTCATCGATTCCCAAAGCAGATCAAAACGCCATGCAGGGCTGGATCCCAGAATGCCAACTGGTGTTGGGGTTCTTCCAGCAGACACAGGAGGGGCATGGGATGCAAACTAGATACAGATGAAGACGCAGATCAACAGGCATCGGTGTGGTGCTCACCACAGACCAACAGGAGGGAGCGAGAGTACTCCCTCCTCCCACCTTGTGCTCCTTCTCCAGCACCTCACATGGGGGAGTCTGGCAGAGTAGCCGGCAAGCTGAGCATGAGGTCAGAGCCTGAGATGGGATAGGGCTGGGCTTTAGACCTGAGACACTTGCTAAACAGTGCACCTTCCCAAGGCCCAGGCTGGGGACTTGTGGCTCACACCCCAGGCTAAGCTCTTTTTCTGCATGTACATCTTTATCACGCCTGCTCACCTCTGGTATCTCTACAGTGCTTTCGAGTCCCACACAGCCATGGTGCCTCTTCCATGGGATACCCGGGACAGAGATGCAGAGTACTTCTCCAAACCTAGTAAAAAGGTATGCATTGGATTGCTCTTGAGACCTTACTCCTTAGTGAGGAAATAATCACAGTTGATAGCCAGCAGGAGAGGGAGAAGTGTTCTTCTTTGAGGGGGTGGCCTTGGAAGTTTACTCCTGCTGCCAGGGACAGCACCACACCTAAGCACATATGGGCTGAACAAATTGGACTTAGTGGGTCAATGTAAAAGTAGGAGAAAACATAAAGGCTTGGATTTTGGAAGAAGATGCATTAGAGGAAACGTGAAGGAGTTAGAGAGGGAAGAGAAAGGTGGGTATTTACATACTCTATTGTGTGTATAAATGCAATTCTCTGAGAATAAATTCAGGAAATATATGCACACCTTATGTTTTTGACATTTTCAGAAGTGAACAATTTCTCAGAAAGGTACTGAACACAAATTAGGATTTTTCAATACCAAAGCATCACATCAATTAAATATCTGCCCTCAAGTCCTCTCTAGCCTTCCATATTCCAAAAAGCTTACAATAAAATTCACTCCAAAGTTACTGAACTGAGAAATTTACAATTACTGTCCTGGTGCAATAAAACAGGAAGGACTGTTTAGGCATTTAATTGACACCCAACAGCATCATTGGCGTGTTAATTAGACATCAATTACCACACAGTACTAATTGGCATTTGATAAGCATTCTAACAGATAACCAACGTTTGCTCTACCAAATTAAATGCCTTGGTGGGCTGGGTGTGACAGCTGGGAGGGAGGGAGGGGTTGGCTGTAAGTGCCTGGCAGCTTACAGATAGAAGGGCCTGCCTGCCATGCCCTGCTTGGGAGTCACTTGTAAGAGTCAAGTGATTGACAGACATTGCTTTGGAGAAAAGAGGTCATATTTTTGATGGAGCCAGTCCTTGCAGAAGATCCCCTTCTTTGCCTTCTGCTCTTTCTATTTGGCTCCATATATGAGGCCCATTTCCTTGGGCTTTGGAGTCAGCCTACCTGTATTCTAAGCCTGGTTTCACCACTGTCTGGACACATGCCCTGACTTAGCCTGCAGTTTCCAGTTTCTTTTCTGTAAACCAGGAGTCAGTCTTTTGCATTGAGTAAGAGTTCAGGACATTTTAGTATCTGCTCTGCTTAGATCTGACTCTCTTCTGACCTCCTATTCTTTCCCCTAGCTTGGTTTCACTCTTGGACTCTAGCTCTGACCCTGTCCCTGTGACCCAACAGCTGAACCAAGTTTTGACCATTACTAGAGAGTCCATGAGCTGGAGTTTTAAAAACCATTCAGTCACACTGGGCTGGTCACTCCACCGCTCTCTTCTTGGTTTTCCTTTCTGGGTTGCCATTCTAAAGTACAGCCAGTCCATTGTAGCCATGGATTTAGTACTCAGATTCAACTTACCATTCCCTAAACAAAATTGTGCAACAACAAACCTATCCTTATGTTGCATTAGGCATTAGCAAAGATCTAGAGAAAAGACAAAATATCCCGAAGGTCATGCCTGGCTACATGCTGATACCATGCTGTTTCATAACAACCTGGAGCATCCTGGGGTTTGAATATGGTGAGGGTCTTGGAACAAATCCTTATAGTGTGTGACTGCTCTTATATTGTAGAGCTGATGCATGGATAGATTTAGGATAGTGCCTTTCCTTGGGGAGGGCTTTTGTAATCACCGCTGAAACCATTCAACTTAGCTCTCAACTAAGTAATTTTTTTTTCAGCAACCAACTTGAGTATATTCAGGCTTCTGTAATCTCCCTTTTTCCTGGTGGCAAGTGTCCAAGTGGCCTCATTCTATCTTCTTTACCTCCCTTCTCTTGAACACTGTTGGGTCATTACAAGCAGATTCTGGCTGCTGCAGTGTGGCAGCTGAGAGAGGGGGTGGTAGGGGATAAGGGTAGGGGTAGGGGGAGCAAGAGGGAAAGGGAAAGAGAGAGGGAGAGGCAGAGAGGAAGAGAGAGGGAGAGGGAGAGGCAGGGAATGGGAGGGGAGGGATGGGGAGGGAAAGGGAGGCGGAGGGAAAAGGAAAGGGAATCAGAGAGGGAGAGGGAGAACATGAGGGAGAGGGAGAGGCAGAGAGGAAGAGAGAGGGAGAGGTAGATACAGGGAAGGGAAGGGAACGGGAGGGACAGGGAGAGGGAGAGAGGAAGAGGGAGGAGCGAGGGGGAGGGGGAGAGGAAGAGGGAAGGATGGAGAGGGAGAAAGGGAGAGCGAGGGAGAGAATTTTATATACACTAATTAATAGCTAGTGAGTCTTAGTTTTCTTAGAGTATAAGAAAATGTGTTTCTTTGCTCTCGGTTAATACTCTGATTAAAATATTACTTGAGAATTCAGGTCGCACATGGATCTAGGCCAATTCAATGAAAGCTAATTTATTGAATGGCTAATTTGCTGAATGTCAACTCACAAGGAGTTAATTTGCTGGAAGTCAGCGTGCTGAGTCATCTGATTGCTGAATGGTGATTCCCTGGAAGCTGTAGACCCTCTGCTGGTTTAGGAAGGGCGGTTGCCGCTGCTCCTCTCTGCTCTAGAGCAAGAGCACCCGTGACAGTCGGCCCACTAGCCGAGGAAAGAGCAAAGTCCTCATCCTTAAGAGAAAGGAGGACAGTCCCTTGCATTTAAGAGATAGTTGGACTGGTGAGTTCAGAGAAGTCAGCTGAAGAAATACTCTGGCTTGGAGCCTGGAAACACATTAGGAGTTCATATCCGGCTGAGTTGGCCAGACTGATCTGTGCTTAGATGGCTGTAAGAAAATGTTGATAAAACTAAAACAAAATGTAATTCTTAATAATTTGGAGCCTCTATCATTTACAGATCAACCTTGGCAAACTGTCAGGAATCAGACTATTTCATTCCCTGTTATAGCCCTATCCTTGGGTGTGTTAATACTGGAGAGAGAAAGTCTGTCTGTCCTCAAGGAAGATGGCCTGTGGTCTGGCAGGTCTGTCTCAGGGCGGGGAGGAGTGCTGGAGAGCAGTTTGCAGGGAACTGAAACATTCCCTTCAGGAGGGAACAGTGCTCACAGACCCAAGAAATAAACAAATTTCCTGGAAAACCAGACAAAAGTCAGGACGACCTCCCCAGGGTTATGTGACCAAGTGCTGCAGGAGATCAGGGGAGCTTTCTAAAGAAATTGTTAATCCCACCAAATGACAATAGACACATTTATAGCAAGCTTTATTTTATACACATAGCGGGTGTGGCAACTACTGCCTATCTCTGAATGTGGGATTTGAGAGGACAGTCCTTGAACATAGGAAAATGGGGCCTTTATAGCCCCCCAAACTGCAAGTATAGGGGGTTTTCAAGGGCTGGAAGACTTCCAGAGGAATGTTGGTTATGTCGAAGCTGGGAAGAACATCTCAAAATCATTTGGCAGTGATGAGGTCAAATCTTATGAGTGTAGACGTCAGGGTTGTATGTGAGTCAGACTGTGAGTCAAGTCCCATAGGGTTTAGAACATGTCAAACTCCAGAAGATGGGTCAAGACATGATCAAACTTAAGTTTTACAGAATATGGGAGTGGACATATTTTGACCTTGTAATAACCTGGCTTTCAGTCTTAAGGTGGAGTCAGGCTGGTCCATCAAGATGCCTGAGCATCTCTGGATCTCTTAGCTGCCTGCAAGCTAGGGAGCTCCCCAGCTGCAGCTTTCATGACTCATCTCATGCTGGGTTGGGCTTTTCTGTGCACAGCAGCATTTGACCCATCCCTGGTCCTGAAAGGAACCTTGATGCTCTTGTTAGTAACCCCAGTAAAAACTAGCTGGTTCACCAAGGCAGACGTTAGAGTAGTTGTTGCTTTGGTCTGTGTGGGTTCCCTCTCTGGGTATGTACATGTATGCGTGTACATGTAAGCACATTTATCACTGTGGAGTGTATATAAATATGTACAAGGGAATTTGCAAGCATGGTAAATTCAAAGACTATGATACAAAATCAGACCCTTATCCTCAGCATTATTCATTAAAATAAGCTGGTACTAATATTATCTTGTGTCTGTTTTATAAAATGTTTATATTATTAAAGTACATTAATGTATATATAATATTCTTATATAAGATTTGTTTACTTATATTTATATATCCATATATAATTTTAATTTATAAATTAGATATTCAAATACTGTATATAAGGAATACATTTGTATCCTTTTCTGTCATAAAATATTTCTGAGAATCATACTATTCATCCTTTTCCTTCTTTTAACTAAAACATGAATGAGATTTCTTCCTACGTAAGCACATATAAATACTTATGCTTCAAAAGAAGCCAAGTGTTATCCCAGTGTGTGAATCTATTGAACCATATTTTATTTAAACATATATGAGTATTCCAACTGTCACACTTAACAAAGCTTGGAGCTGCCAGCCTTTTTAAGTTTAGAGATTCTGGTGGGTGCGGGTGCATGATGATAATTCATTGTGGTTTTAATGTACAATTTCTTAATGACTGGTGAAGCATAGTCCATCCTCATGTGCTTACTGGGCACTGGCCTAGCTTGTGTGTGATAGACCTGCACAATGCCTTCACTCGTAGTCACTCTTTATAGATTCTGAATCTCATATTCTCTCAAACTGCATCTGTATATTGCAAATATTTTCTATTTGTAAATTGATTTCCGTTCTCTTTTAAAAAACCAGGGTCCCCAGTTTTAATCAGGTCTCATCTGGTAATTGCTTCCTTTGTAGTTAGTGCTTTTGGGACCTTATTGATTCAATCTTCCCGTATTCTTTTCCCTCTTCTCACATATTTTCCTTTAGTCCAGTTGTTTTATGTTTCTCATTAAACCTTCAGTAGCGTGTGCTTGTTTTTTAATGAGAGGTAGGTACAAAGTAGATTGAAAATGTTTATTCAGTTGACCCAGGGTCAGGTTTATGAAAAGACCATCATTAAAAATGAATTAATATATTTTTGTAGAAGGCCTCTGTAATTTATTAAAAAAAAAAGCCTCTCCAGAACTGCATTTTGTAATAGTGACTTTTTTATTAGATATTTTCTTTATTTACATTTCAAATGTTATCCCCTTTCTGGTTTTCCCTCCTAAAACACACTATCCAATCCTGCCCTTCCCCCTGCTCACCAACCCACCCACTTCTGCTTCCCTGTCCTGGTATTCCCCTATAGTGGGTCATCCAGCCTTCTCACGATCAAGAGCCTCTCCTCTCTTTGATGTCCAACAAGCCCATCCTCTGCCACATATGCAGCTGGAGCCATGGATCCCTTCATGTGTACTCTTTGGTTGCTAGTTTAGTCCCTGGGAGCTCTGGGGATACTGGATGGTTCATAATGTTGTTCCTCCTGTGGGGCTGAGAGCTCCTTCGACTCCTTGGGTCCTTTCTCTAGCTCCTTCATTGGGGACCTTGTGCTCAGTTCAATGGTTGGCTGGGAGCACCCAGCTCTGTATTTGTCAGGCACTGGCAGAGCCTCTCAGCAGACAGCTATATCAAGCTCCTGTCAGCAAGCACTTGTTGGCATCCACGTTAGTGTCTGGGTTTGGTGACAGTATATGGGGTGGATCCCCAGGTGGGGCAGTCTCTAGATGGCCTTTCCTTCAGTCTCTGCTCCGCACTTTGTCTATATATCTCCTCCCATGACTGTTTTGTTCTTTCTTCCAAGAAGGACCAAAGTATCCATACTTTGGTCTTCCTTCTTCTTGAGCTTCATTTGGTCTGTGACTTGTATCTTGGGTATTCCAAGCTTCTGGGCTAATATCCACTTATCAGTGAGTGCATACCATGTGTGTTCTTTTGTGATTGGGTTACCTCACTCAGGATAATATGTTTGTTTTTTTAATTGAATATCATCTTCATTTACATTGCCAATGGTAAAACCTTTCCCAATTTCCCCCTCCCCAAAGACCCCCAACTCCTCCTCCCACCCCCTACCTCCACGTATATACCCTTCCACCCTACCCACTCCCACCTCTCCTCCCACTTGATTTCCCTTTGTTGGGGCATCTATTGAGCCTTTACATGACCAAGGACCTCTCCTCTCACTGATGCCTAAGAAGGCATTCCTCTGCTACATTTTTGGCTGGAACCATGTGTACCCCTTGGTTGATGGTTTAGTCCCTGGGAATCCTGGGGCATCTGGGTGGCTGAAATCATTGTTCTTCCCATGGGGCTGTAAATCCCTTCAGCTCCTCTGGACCACCCTCTAGCTCCTCCATTGGGGACCCCACACCCACATCAATGGTTGGCTGCTAGCATCTGCCTCTGTATTTATAAGGCTCTGGCAGGGCCCCTCCAGAGACAACCATGGCATGCTCCTTTTGGTATACACTTCTTGTCTTCCATAGTAGTGTCATGGTTTGGTGACTGTTTATAGGATGAATCCTCAGGTAGGGAAGTCTCTGGGTGGCCTTTACTTCAGTCTCTGTTCCACACTTTGTCTACTTTATTGCTCCTGTAAGTATTTTGTTCCCTTTCTCAGAGGAACCAAAGCACCCTCATTTAAGACCTTCTTCTTCTTGAGCTTCCTGTGCTGGGTGAATTACACCATGTGCTTGTTTATTTTGAGCTTCTGGGCTAACATCCACTTATCAGTGAGTGCATACCATGTGTGTTCTTTTGTGATTGGGTCACCTCACTCAGGCTGACAGGATGATATGTTCTAGTTCCATCCATTTGTCTAAGAATTTCATGAATTATTTCTTTTTAATAGCTGAGCAGTATTCCATTGTGTATATATACCACATTTTCTGTATCCATTCCTCTGTTGAGGGACATCTGGGTTCTTTTCAGCTTCTGGCTATTATAAATAAGGCTGCTATGAACATAGTGGAGCATGTGTCCTTATTACATGTGGAGTGGAATAGCTGGGTCCTCCAGTAGTATTGTATCCAATTTTCTGAGGAACCACCAAACTGATTTCCAGAGTGGTTGTACCAGCTTGCACTCCCACCAGCAGTGGGGGAGTTTTCTTCTTTCTCCACATCTTCTCCAGCACCTGCTGTCTCCTGAGTTTTTGAGTGCATACAATGTATATTCTTTGGGGTCTGGGCTACCTCATGCAGGATGATATTTTTCTAGTTCTATCCATTTGCCAGCAAAGTCTGTGAAGTTGTCATTTTCAATAGCTGAGTCATATTCCATTGGGTAAATGTACCAGATTTTCTGTATCTGTTCTTCAGTTGAGGAACATCTGGGTTGTTTCCACCTCTGGCTATTATAAGTAAGGCTTCTATGAACATAGTGAAGCACATGTCCTTGTTATATGTTGAAGTTTCTTTTGGTATATGTCCAGTAGTGGTATTGTTGGGTCTTCAGGAAGAACTATTTTCAATTTCATGAAGAGCCATCAGATTGATTTCCAGAGTGGTTTTACCAGCTTGCAATCCCACCAGTAATGGAGGAGTGTTCGTCTTTCTCCACATACACGCCAGCATCTACTGTTGTCTGAGTTTTTGATCTTAACCATTCTGATTTGTGTAAGGTGGAATCCCAGGATTTTGATTTGCATTTCCCTGATGACTAAGGATGTTGAACATTTCTTTAGGTGCTTCTCGGTCATTTGGGATTCCTCTGTTGAGAATTCTCTATTTAGCTCTGTACCTCATTATTTTAATTTGTTGAAAAGGGAAGTAAAAGCACCTTATGATAAAATTAAAGATTTGCATGGAAAATATTTCAGATAAACATGTTAAAATTGACAATTTTCATAGAAAATTAAGGGGTAAAGTGGTAGGCATGTAAAACATTGCTAAATGAATTGAAATATGGGATAGAAACATTTTGTGATAGAATCGAAGATTTTTGTGAAAATTCTGATAAAATTGTAGAAAATGTAGAAAAACATGTTAGAATTGAAGATTATCATGGAATATTTTATATAGATATAATAATGGTAAGCATAAAAGTATTCCTACATTGATTAAAAGTGCAATTATAAACATTTTCTGATAAACTTGAAGATTTACATGGAAAATATTTCTGATAAAATTATAGAAATATATAGAAAAACATCTTAAAATTAAAGATTATCATGGAAATTATATAGATAAAATGATAGGCATGAAAATAATTCTAAGTTGATTGAAGGTGGAATTATAAACATTTTCAGATAACACTGAAGATTTACATGGAAAATATTTCTGGTAAAATTCAAGAAATGGACAAACACATTAAAATTGACTATTTCATGGAAAATTTTACATAAAATGGTCGATGTAAAAACTCTTTCTAAATTAATTGAAGGTGGAAATTAGAAACTTTTGTGATAAAAATCAAAGATTTACATTGGAAACATTTTTTTGATAAAATGGAGGAAGTATATAGAAAGACATTAAAATGGAAGATTATCATGAAAAATAATGCAGATAAAATAGTAGACATAAAAGAAGTTACTAAATTAATTAAAAGGGGAATTACAAACATTTTCTGATAAAATTGAAGATTTACATGAGAAATACATTGTTAGTCTATGTCTTTTTATTGGGGAGTTGAGTCAATTGTTGTTAAGAAATATTGAGGAATAGTGATTGTTGCTTCCTGTTATTTTTGATATTATTTTTATGTCTGTGTGGGTATCTTCTTTTGGGTTTGTTGGAAGAAGATTACTTTCTTGCTTTTTCTAGGGTGTAGTTTCCTTCCTGGCATAGGCATTTTCCACTAATTATCCTTTGTAGGGCTGGATTTGTGGATAGATATTGTACAAATTTGGTTTTATCATGGATTATCATGGTTTCTCCAGTTCTTGATCAACTCTTGATGATCAAGAGTTTTGCTGGGCTGGCATTTGTGTTCTCTTAGGGTCTGTATGAGGTCTGCCCAGGATCTTCTAGCTTCCATTGTCTCTGGTGAGAAGTTGGGTGTGATTCTGATAGGTCTCCCTTTATAAGTTACTTGCCCTTTTTCCTTTACTGCTTTTAATATTCTTTCTTTGTTTAGTGAATTTGGTGTTTTGATTATTATGTGCCTGGTGGATTTTCTGTTCTGGTCCAGTCTGTTTGGAGTTCTGAAGGTGTCTTGTGTGTTCATGGGCATCTCTTTCTCTAGGTTAGGGAAGTTTTCTTTTATAATTTTTTTGAAGATATTCACGGGCCCTTTAAGTTGGAAATGTTCGCTCTTCTCTATACCTATAATCCTTAGGTTTGGTCTTCTCATTGTGTCCTGGAGTTCCTGGATGTTTTGAGTTACCAGCTTTATGCATTTTGCATTTTCTTTGACTGTTGAGCCAATTTTTTCTATGGTATCTTCAGCACCTGAGGTTCTTTCTTCTATCGTTTGTATTCTGTTGTTGATGCTTGCATCTATGACTCCTGAATTCTTTCCAAGATTTTTTATCTCCAGAGATGTCTCATTTTGTGATTTCTTTATTGTTTCTACTTCCATTTTTTAGATCTTGGATGGTTTTATTCAGTTCCTTCACTTGATTGTTTGTATTTTCCTGTAATTATTTAAGGGATTTTTGTGTTTCTTCTTTAAGGGCTTCTGCCTGTTGACCCTTGATCTCCTGTATTTCTTTAAGGAATTTTTGTTTCATCTTTAAGGGCTTTTACCTGTTGACCAATGTTCTCCTGTATTTCTTTAAGGGAGTTATTTAAGTCTTTCTTCAAGCCCTCTAACAGCATCATGAGATGCGATTTTAAATCCAACTCTTGCTTTTCCAGTGTGTTGGGGGTATCCGGGACTTGCTGTGGTGGGAGAACTGGGTTCTGATGTTGCCATGTGGCCTTGGTTTCTGTTGGTAGGGTTCCTGTGCCTGCCTTTCACCATCTGGTGCTAGTTGGTATTCTTGTCTCTGGCTGGAGTTTGCTCCTCCTGTGGGCCTGTAAGCCTGTGTGTCCTTACTCCTCTGAGCTCAAAAGTGAAAGTACTGCTGGGAGATCTCTCTCTCCTGGTGGGCTATGCACAGAAGACTATGGAGTTTCATGGCTCCCTGGTGCAAATGGCAGCAGGCATGAAGACTTCAGTCCTAGCTGCTCCACTGATCTTAGGCCCTGTGTGCTCCTAGCTGGTCCCCTCCAGAGAGAATGTTGAGATCTAACCTCTGTGCTCAAAAGTGAAAGCCTGCTGGGAGATCACTCCCTGCTGGGGGGCTATACACAGAAGGCTATGGAGTCTCCAGGCTCCCGGGTGTAAATGGCGGCTGCTGTACCCCATTTTTTAATTGGGTTATTTGGGTTTTTCAAGGTTAGCTTCTTGAGTTCTTTATATATTTTGGATTATAGTTCTTTATTGGATGGGGGCGTTGCTGAAGATTTTTTCCCAATCTGTAGGTTACTGATTTGTCCTATTGACTGGATCTTTTGCCTTTTAGAAGCATTTTAGTTTCATGAGGTCCCATTTATCAATCCTTGATCTTAGAGCCTTAAACACTGGAGTTCTGTTTAGGAAATTCCACCTGGACCACTGTGCCAATGAGGTCGAGGCTCTTTCCTACTTTTTCTTCTATTAGATTCACATATCTAGTTTTATGTTGAGGTCCTTGATCCACTTGGACTTGAGCTTTGTGCAAGGTGACAAATACGGATCTATTTTATTTTTCTACATACAGACATCCAGTTAGAACAGCACCATTTATTGAAGATGCTTTCTTGTTTTTCCATTGTATGTTTTTGGTTTCTTTCTCAAAGAATCAAGTGTCCATAAATGTGTGGGCTTATTTCTGTGCCTTCAATTATATTCCATTGATCAAACTGTCTATCTCTATACCATGCAGTTTTTATCACTATTGTTCTGAAGTATAGTTTGAGGTCAGGAGTGGTGATTCCCCCAGAAGTTCTTTTATTGTTAAGAATAATTTTCACTATTCTAGGTTTTTTGTTTTACCACCTGAAATTGACAATTGCTCTTTCCATGACTGTAAAGAGCAGTGCTGGAATCTAGATGGGAATTGTGTTGAACCTGTAGATTGCTTTTGGTAAAATGGCCACTTTTACAATGTTAATCTTACCAATCCATGAGCATGGGAGGTCTCTACATCTTCTGAGGTCTTCTTTGATTTATTTTTCAGCAATTTGAAGTTCTTATACAGATCTTTCACTTGCTTGGCAAGAGTTTCACCAAGGTATTTTATACTATTTGTGGCTATTGTAAAACATATTGTTTCCCCAATTTCTTTCTCATTCTGTTTATCAATTGTATAATGGAAAGCTACTGGTTTCTGTGAGTTAATTTATATCCATCTACTTTGCTGATGTTGTTTATCAGCTGTAGAAATTCTCTGGTAGAATTTTTGGGGTTGCTTATGTATGCTATCACATCACCTGCAAATAGTGATACCTTGACTTTTCCAATTTGTATCCTTTTGTTGTCTTATTGCTCTAGCTAGAACTTTGAGTACTATATTGAATAGATAGGGAGAGAGTGGGTAACCTTGTCTTGTCCCTGATTTTATTGGGATTGCTTCAAGTGTCTCTCCATTTAATTTGATATTGGCTGATGGTTTGCTGTATATTGCTTTTATTATGTTTAGGGAAGGGCCTTGTATTTCTGACCTGTTCAATACTTTTAACATGAAGAGATGTTGTATTTTGTCAAATGCTTTTTCAGCTTCTAATGAGATGATCATGTGATTTTTCTTTGAGTTTGTTTATATAATGGATTACATTAATGGATTTTCATATAGTGAGTCATCCCTGCATCCTTGGAATCAAGTCTGTTTGATCATGGTGAATGATAGCTTTGATGTGTTCTTGGATTCTGTTTGCCAGAATTTTATTGCAGTTTTGCATCAATAGGTCTGAAGTTCTCTTTCTTTGTTAGTTCTATGTGTGATTTAGGTATCAGTGTAACTGTGGCTTCATAGAATGAACTAGGTAGTGTTGCTTCTGTTTCTATTGTGTGAAATAATTTTAGGGGTGTTGGTATTAGTTTTGTTGATTCTTTGTGTCCTCTTTGTTTCTAATTGTTTGATTTCAGCCCTGAGTTTGGTCATTTCCTGCCATCTACTCATCTTGAGTGTGTTTGCTTCTTTAGTGTAGGGTCTTTCCAGTTCATTTACCAGGGCACTTAGTGCTTCCTCTAAGCACTGCTTTCATTGTGTCCCATAAGTTTGGGTATTCTATGTCTTTGTTTTCACTGAATCCTAAGATGTCTTCAATTTCTTTCTTTCCTCCTTGACTAAGTTATCATTGAGTAGGGCACTGTTAAGTTTCCATGGGCTTTCTGTTGTTTTGTTGTTATTGAAATCTAGCTATAGTCTGTGGTGATCTGAAAGGATTAATAGGAGTTGCTCAATCTTCTTGTATCTGTTGAGGCCTGTTTTGTGACTGATCATATGGTCAATTTTGGAGAAGGTACTATGAGGTGCTGAGAAGAAGGTGTATTCTTTTGTTTTAGGGTAAAATGTTCTGTATATATCTGTTAAATCCATTTGGTTGATAACTTCTGTGTCTGTTTAATTTCTCTTTCAATGTCCTGTCCATTGTTGAGAGTGGGCTATTGAAGTCTCCCACTATTATTTTGTGAGCTTCAATGTGTGTTTTGAGCTTTAGCAAAGTTTCTTCTATGAATGTGGGTGCCCTTGCTTTTGGGACATAGATGTTCAGAATTGAGATTTCACCTTGGTTGAATTTTCCTTTGGTGAATATGAAGTGTCCTTCCCCCTCCCATTAGATAATTTTTGGTTAAAAGTCTATTTTATTGGATATTAGAATGTCAACTCCAGGTTGTTTATTGGAACCATTTGCTTGGAAATTTTTTTCAGCCTTTTACTCAGAGGTAGTGTCTGTACTTGTCATTGAAGTGTCTTTCTTGAATGTGGCAAAATGCTGGATCCTGCTTGCATATCCAGCCTGCTAGCTTATATCTTTTTATTGGGGAATAAAATCTATTGATATTGAGAGATATTAAAGATGTATAATTACTAGGTACTGTTATGTTTTCTGTTGGAGGTAGAATTCTGTGTGTGTGTGTGTGTGTGTGTGTGTGTGTGTGTGCGTGTTGTATGATTCTCTCCTTTTGGGTTTGTTGTAAGATGATTAATTTCTTGGTTTTTTTTGTTATAAATACTCTTGTTGTGTTGCTATATAGGGCTGGATTAGTATATATATGCATATGTATATATATACATACATATATATACATATACATACATACACATATATGTATATATATACATATATATACATATACATATACATATACATACATACATATATATATATATATATATATATATATATATATATATGTATATATATATTGTTTTCATGGAATAGAAAAGGTTTCTCCATCTATGATGATTGAAGAGTTTTGCTGAGCATAGTAGCCTGGGCTGGCCTTTGTGTTCTCATAGGGTCTGAATGACATCTGTCTAGAATCTTCTTGCTTTTAGACTCTATGTTGAAAAGTCTGGTGTAATTCTTATAGGTCTGCTTTTATATGTTACTTGACCTTTTTCCTTACAGCTTTTAATATTCTTTCTTTTTCTGTGCACTTAGTATTTTGATTATTATGTGTCAGGAGGATTTTTTTTTCTGGTCCAATCTACTTGGTGTTTTGTAGGCTTCTTGTATATATATGGCCATCCTTTTCTTTAGGTTGGGGAAGTTTTTTCCTATGATTCTGCTGAAGATTTTTTTTTATGCTTTGAGCTGGCACTCTTTTCTCGATTTCTACCATTCTTAGGTTTGGTCTTTTCATTGTTTTCTGAATTTCCAGGAACTTTTGGTTTAGCAGATTTTATGCTTTGTATTTTTTTGACCATTGTGCCAATGTCTTCTATGGTATCTTCTATGCCTGCAATTCTCTCTTCTATCTCTAGTATTCTGTTTGTGATTCTTGCATTGGTAGCTCCTGACTTCTTTCCTAGGTTTTCCATTTTCAGGGTTTCCTCTATTTGTAATTTCTTTATTCTTTCTGCTTCCATTTTTAGGTCTTGGATTGTGTTTTTCAATTCCTTCACCTGTTTGATTGTGTTTTCCTCTATTTCTTTAAGTGAGTTATTTATATTCTCTTTAAAGTTCTCTATTATCTTCATTATGGGAATTTAGGTCAGCATTATGCCTTTCAGGTTTATTGGGGTATTTAGTCATGGCTTGTTGTGGTGGGAGAGCTGGGTTCTGATGGTGTCAAAATATATTGGCATCTGTTGCTTATGATTTTGTGCTTGCCTCTTGACATCTGGTTATCACTACTGTTCGCTGGCCTGGGTGACTCTGTGTGGAGCCTGCCTCATATGTCCCTGGATTGTCACATCTCCAGGGAAATCTGTGGCTCTAGCTGCAGCCCATCTCCGGGGAGACTTGCAGACTGTTGCCCTGGCTACAGCAGATATCCTGGGAGCCCTGTAGACTGTTGCCCTGGCTGCAGCAGATATCCTTGGAATCCTGCATACTGAGTAGTGTAGAGAGAGAGGGGGAGGGAAACAGGCTGATCTGTCCCCATGCAGCTACAAACTCAAAGGGCGATGGCTTTAGTGGTAGGGGAGGAGTCCTGTGTCTGAAGGGCACTTGGGAGGTTCCAACAGCTGTGGTTATTTAGGTGGCTATCTTAACTGTTGCCCTGGCTTCAGCAGATCTCCTGGGAGTTCTGCAGACTGCACAGTGTTAGAGAGAGGCCTCATCAGTATTTTTTTCCCAGCATCTACCCCTTCCGGGTCTGGAAATTCTTCAGTCTTGTTAATAGGAAAGATTATGTGCTTCCTGAAGAACTGGGCATTTGTTATAGTCTCCATGATTGACTTTTTTCTCCTCTGTTTCCAGAAATTCTGAGCAAGGTTGTTAATCTCTATGAGATTGCAGTTATGTGTACTATTCTGTCAATTAGTTGGCACCAGCACCCAAGATTGCTGGGAATCTCCTGTTGGATTGTTACTGATTCAACTAAAGAGACCAATCCAAGATTTTCTTTCTCACTGAGGTAGGCTTAGAAGTTTTACTTACACTCACCATTCTATTGTCAAACATAGTGGAGTTCTTCCTGGCTCTAGGTAGATTTGTGATGTGACCACACTCAGTCTATTGCATTATCTATGGCTACCAACTTTGATCATTGTTTCAGATACTAAAAGTAGTTCACTGCCTCCCTCCCCCAGTACTAGAGTAGTAAAATGTCCCACACTAATATGGGCTTCCTACTGGTGAGCTGAATCTATAGCCTAAGAGTCTTGCTTTTGTCCAGTGACATTGTTAGCCAGCATAGAAGTATGAAACCTGGGCCACCTGACATGAGCGCTATTCTCAGCCTCCATCCATAGACACTGGCTTAGGGAAAGGAATTATTAGGATATGTTGAGTTCCAAGACAAAGTTTTGTTTGTACCCCCTTTTCAATATCAGTGAACAGAGTGTCACTTCGATGCGTGTTACATAATATTGAGGTAGTGTTGTTCAGCACACCCTTAGCTATCAAGGTTGATGTTAAATTTGGTTGTACCTCAGTCTCATAGCCTGTATACTTTCAGAGAAGCATTTGGGACCTGACCACAGTTGTTGCTAATGAAGGACAAACATGGATCCGTCACACCAGAATACACTACTGTGTCTGGTAGTTGAGCAGTTCTGCAGGATCAGACTGTGAGCAATGCCATAGTGATAGATGTTCCACCGTGCAGGACCGTGAAAGGCAGTGTGTGTTCTGGTCGAGCAGGGCTTAACATTTGGAGACCCAGTAGATATTTTACAAGGACAGAATGGTTGTCCATGTTCCCAGCACCAGACTTCTAACATGAGACCCTTATCTCCATAGTTCTGTGGCCATCAGTCACATAGGGCCATGCCCCAAGACCCTAGTATTCTGGATGGACTCCACCCCCACAGTCACTTGGCAATAGCCAGGTATTCCCCTCCCTACAGTTACCTGGCAACAGCCAGGTAGGCCCAGCCCACTATAAAAGGGGCCTGCTTTCCCCCCTCCTCTCTCTTACTCTCTTTCTTCTCTCTCTCTCTCTCTCTCTCTCTCTCTCTCTCTCTCTCTCTCTTGTCTCTTGTCCCCTTGCTACCCCTCTCTCCCCATTTCCTTCCCTCTCTCCATGTGGCCATGGCCAGCCTCTACTTCTCTACCTCCTCTCTTCTTCTTTATAGTAGACACCCAAAACTATGGACTGTCTCTACTCATATTGATTCTCCAGGCTGGGACAACGGGGCAGGTCTTCTAAAGAGCCATGTCTAGTCTCCTGCTAGAAGGTCTCCCAGTGTCCCCAGCCACAGCAGCCACCAACCTAAGTCACCCAGTGACCAGACCAAGGGTACTCTCGCTCATGTAGGAACCATGGGCCAAGGCCCCCAGGGACCCAACCCAGGTCACAGCTCTTCTGTGACACCCAGCGGTGCCTGCAGCACCCACCGGATGGTGTGGGAGTATGCACAGTCCAACTACCAGCATCTGCCCACCCAATGTTCTGAGCTCTGGTAGGATGTGGTTCACCCCTCCCTCTTCCCACACCCTACCAACAGGGTGGAGGTGTTAGAGGGAGCAAGTCAAGGCTGGCACTAAGCTTTGCTCTGCTTGAACACCACGTCCATCAGGATCTGGGAAGTTCTGAGGATGTGTGAACATAAGGCTCACAGTGTGACTGACCATGATGCAGGCAAAAACTTGAGTTTGTCCTGGCATGCTTATCTCTATCTGATGCTGCATAAGCCTAGGCGCTCTGCCTGCAAGATCCATCCATACTGCAACTCACTGTCATATGCTTCTATCACCACCTTCCCCTTTGATGTAGAATATCATCTTTGTTATAAACTAGATGGCCATATTAAGAGTCTGCTTATTAACAACTTGATATTCCACTTTGCTCGTTCAATTAGCACTTTAATTACTTTGGCTTTCTAAATTGTTTTGTTGAATAACTTCTCATACAGTATATTTCAATCTTGTACTTCCCCTCCCACAATTTCTCCCAACTCCTTCCCATTTCTCTACTTTGCTAGGTTCCCTCACTCTCTTCCTTGTCCCCCTCAAGACAAAAACAAGAAAAAAACCCAAGATGTCTCTCCCTGTATTCTCACCCTTGTATGGTTTTCCCTCCCCCTTCCACTCGCTCTTCCCATTTCAGACCCCCAATCTATCCATAACTATCCATTTTTCTTCCGTTTCCCAGGGAGATCTATGTGCCCTTTATGCTCCTGCCAACTCCCTTGCTCTATACATAATTTCTGTGGTTCTATAGATTGAAGCATGATTATCATTGACTTGACAGGTAATATACACATATAAGTGAATCTATAGCATATTTGTCTTTCTAGGATGATTTTTGCTAGTTCCATTCATTTATCTAAATCATTTTACGATTTCATTTTTAATGGCTGAATATTTCGTCATGTGAATGTACAATATTTTCTTTATTCATTCATCTGCTGTTTTCATTTGCTATTATGAACAGAATAGTAATGAACATGATTGAACATGGTCTCCTGGGTAAAATGAAACACACTTTGGTGGGGCCTAAGAGTGCTAGATCTAGATCTAGAGTTTTCATTAAGAAAAGATTATCAACATTTTATATATTTATTTTGTCTTTCTCCTTGTGTTTATATATGTGGATGTTCACATGTCATAGGGATCTTGGGAAGACTCGAAGACAAATTTAGGATATTGGTCCTTTCTTTTTTCCTTGTGGATCCTGGAGACTGAACTCAGGGCATCAATCTTGGTGGCAAGCAAATTCACCTGCTGAACTCTGTTACCAGAGTGAAAGATTTAAAGTCTTTAAAATTCATAATGTAGTTCAAATTCCTCTGTTTTGAATTTCTTAGAAACATTATTTTCTGTTCAAATATATTGGCAAAATTGTTCATAATCTTCATTTATGCTTTTAATTCTTGGCAGGTATGTACCTGAATCTTTTTTTCCCTTTTCAAAAGATTCCTGGGCATTCCCTTTTGGCACCATGCACCATTTCCCCAGTGTCTTATTACTTTTATTAGTGTGTTCAAAGAAAAGGATGTGGTGTTGACTTTCTCAGTTCTGTACCTGTATTTCCCCTTTCTTGACTTCTGTCCAAGTTGTCACTGGTTTTCCACTGTGTTTGAGCTAAATATGTTCTTTCTCTAACTTCATGAGATGAATGTTTAGGTCCTTGCCTTTTGGCATTTCATTTTTTTCTCTTCTGTGCATTTAATGCTAAGCATCATCTGTATTCATAGCTTTAAAGGAATCCCATCAATTTTGATATGCCCCTGATAGTCTCAAATATTTTCAAATATCTATTCAAATGTTTTTATTTCTCTTCTGTGCCTTATGGAAATATCTGGTCAATTTATAAACATTTGAGATTTTTGTTATCTTTTGGTTGTTGATTTATCATTATTCCATTGAAGTCAAGGAACCTACAACTTTCATGTCTTCATTATTGTTGAAACATGTTTTATGAGTTCACTTGTGGCTGATTTATTAGCTTTATACTAATTTTAAAATAAGGATTCATTTTACAGTTTGTGCTATAATATCAGTAACATGTTAAATACATTGTTTTTTTTATTGTATATATTCTATATTTACAATTCATTTCCCTTTTTCTGGTTCCCCACCCCCAAAGGTCCCACATGTCCTTTTCCCTCCCCCTGCTCCCGCATCCACCCCCTCCCACTTTACTGTTCTTGTACTCTCCCACAATGATGTTTTGGTCCATTCTAGCACCAGTGTCCACTCCTTTCTTCTTGTGAGACATCACTTGATATGTGATTCGTGTCTTTGGTGTTCCAAGCTTCTAGGCTAATATCCACTTATCAGTGACTGTATACCATGGGTATTCTTTTGAGACTGGGTCACCTCACTTAGTATGACATTCTCCAGCTCCATCCATTTCTCTAAGAATTTCATGAATTCATTGTTTCTAATGGCTGAATAGTACTCCATTGTGTATATATACCACATTTTTTGTATCCATTCCTCTGTTGAGGGACATCTGGGTTCTTTCCAGCTTCTGGCTATTATATATAAGGCTGCTATGAACATAGTGGAGCATGTATCCTTATTGCATGCTGGTGAATCTTCTGGGTATATTCCCAGGAGTGGTATGGCTGGGTCCTCCGGAAGTATCACGCCCAGTTTTCTGAGGAACCGCCATACTGATTTCCAGAGTGGTTGTACAAGCTTGCATTCCCACCAGCAGTGGAGGAGTGTTCCTCTTTCTCCACATCCTCGCCAACACCTGATGTCTTCTGAGTTTTTAATCTTAGCCATTCTGACTGGTGTGAGGTGAAATCTCAGGGTTGTTTTTATTTGCATTTCCCTAATGACTAGTGATGTTGAACATTTTTTAAGGTGTTTCTCAGCCATCCGAATTTCTTCAGGTGAAAAGTCTCTGTTTAGCTCTGTACCCCATTTTTGGATAGGGTTATTTGGTTTTCTGGGGTCTAACCTCTTGAGTTCTTTGTATACATTGGAGATTAGCCCTCTGTCGGATGTGGGGTTGGTGAAGATTTTTTCCCAATTTGTTGGTTGCCGATTTATCCTTTTGACAGTGTCTTTTGCCTTACAGAAACTTTGTAGTTTTATGAGGTCCCATTTGTCTATTCTTGCTCTTAGAGCATAAGCAATTGGTGTTCTGTTCAGGAATTTTTCCCCTGAGCCAATGTCCTCAAGGGTCTTCCCCAGTTTCTTTTCTATTAGTTTTAGTGTGTCTGGTTTTATGTGGAGGTCTTTGATCCACTTGGAGTTGAGCTTAGTGCAAGGAGATAAGAGTGGATCAATTCTCATTCTTCTGCATGTTGACCTCCAGTTGAGCCAGCACCATCTGTTGAAAAGGCTATCTTTTTTCCACTGGATGTTTTCAGCTCCTTTGTCGAAGATCAATTGGCCATAGATGTGTGGGTTCAATTCTGGGTCTTCGATCCTATTCCATTGATCCGCTTCCCTGTCACTGAACCAATACCATGCAGTTTTTAATACCACTGCTCTGTAATATTGCTTGAGGTCCGGGATATTGATTCCCCCAGAAGTTCTTTTGCTGTTGATGATAGTTTTAGCTATCCTGGGTTTTTTGTTATTCCAGATGAATTTGAGAATTGCTCTTTCTAGCTCTATGAAGAACTGAGTTGGGATTTTGATGGGAATTGCATTGAATCTGTATATTGCTTTGGGCAAGATTGCCATTTTGACTATATTAGTCCTGCCAACCCACGAGCATGGAAGATTTTCCCATTTTCTGATGTCTTCTTCAATTTCCCTCTTCAGAGACCTGAAGTTTTTGTCGTATAAATCTTTCACATGTTTGGTTAGCGTCACTCCAAGATACTTTATATCATTTGTGGCTATTGTGAAGGGTGTCATTTCCCTAATTTCTTTCTCAGCCTGCTTATCCTTCGCATATAGGAAGGCTACTGATTTACTTGAGTTGATTTTATAGCCAGCCACTTTGCTGAAGTTGTTTATCAGTTGCAGGAGTTCTCTGGTGGAGGTTTTTGGGTCACTTAAGTAAACTATCATATCATCTGCAAATAGTGATAGTTTGACTTCTTCCTTTCCGATTTGTATCCCTTTGACTTCCCTCTGTTGTCGAATTGCTCTAGCTAGCACCTCAAGTACTATATTGAAGAGATATGGCGAGAGGGGACAGCCTTGTCTAGTCCCTGATTTTAGAGGGATTGCTTCAAGTTTTTCTCCGTTTACCTTGATGTTGGCTACTGGTCTGCTGTATATTGCTTTTACTATGTTTAGATATGGGCTTTGAATTCCTGTTCTTTCTAGGACCTTTAGCATGAAAGGATGCTGAATTTTGTCAAATGCTTTTTCAGCATCCAATGAGATGACCATGTGGTTTTTTTCTTTGAGTTTGTTTATGTAGTGGATTACGTTGATGGATTTCTGTATATTGAACCATCCCTGCATCCCTGGGATGAAGCCAACTTGATCATGGTGAATGATCGTTTTGATGTGTTCTTGGATTCGGTTGGCAAGTATTTTGTTTAGTATTTTTGCATCGATATTCATAAGAGAAATTGGCCTGTAGTTCTCTTTCTTAGTTGGATCTTTGTGTGGTTTTGGTATCAGGGTAATTGTGGCTTCATAGAATGAGTTGGGTAGTGTTCCTTCTGTTTCTATTTTGTGGAATAATTTGAAGAGTATCGGTATCAGGACTTCTTTGAAGGTCTGATAGAATTCTGCACTAAAACCGTCTGGTCCTGTGCTCTTTTTGGTTGGAAGACTGTCTATCACCCCTTCTATTTCTTTGGGGGTTATGGGTCTGTTTAGATGATCTATTTGATCCTGGTTTAATTTTGGTATTTGGTATCTGTCGAGGAAATTGTCCATTTCCTCCAGATTCTCCAGTTGTGTTGAGTATAGGTTTTTGTAGTAGGATCTGATGATCTTTTGAATTTCCTCAGTTTCTGTTGTTATATCTCCCTTTTCATTTCTAATTTTGTTAATTTGAATACTGTCTCTGTGCCCTTTAGTAAGTCTGACTAGGGGTTTATCTATCTTGTTGATCTTCTCAAAGAACCAGCTTCTGGTTTTGTTGATTCTTTGTATGGTTCTCTTTGTTTCAACTTGATTGATTTCAGCCCTGCGTTTGATGATTTCCTGTCTTCTACTCCTCCTGGGTGAGATTGCTTCTTTTTGTTCCAGAGCTTTCAAGTGTGCCATTAAGTTGCTAGTATATGCTCTCTCCTGTTTCTTTTTGGAGACACTCAGGGCTATGAGTTTTCCTCTAAGCACTGCTTTCATTGTGTCCCATAGATTTGGGTATGTTGTGCCTTCATTTTCATTAAGTTCTAAGAATTCTTTGATTTCTTTCTTTATTTCTTCCTGGACTAAGGTATCATTGAGTAGAATATTGTTCAGCCTCCAAGCGTACGGGGATTTTCTGTTGTTTTTGTTGCTATTGAAGAACACTCTTACTCCATGGTGATCTGATAAGAGGCATGGGATTAGTTCGATCTTTTTATATTTGTTGAGATCTGTCTTGTGTCCAATTATATGGTCGATTTTGGAGAAGGTACCATGAGGGGCTGAGAAAAAGGTATAGTCTTTTGCTTTAGGGTGAAATGGTTCTATATATATCTGTTAAATCCAATTGCTCCAAAGTTTCAATGAGTTTCTCCGTGTCTCTGTTTAGTTTCTGTTTTCCTGGTCGGTCCACTGTAGATAGTGGAGTATTGAGGTCCCCCACAATCATTGTGTTAGGTGCAATGTGTGCTTTGAGCTTTAGTAAGGTTTCTTTTACAAATGAAGGTGCCCTTACATTTGGAGCGTAGATGTTTAGAATTGTGAGTTCCTCTTGGTGGATTCTTCCTTTGACTAGCAGGAAGTGACCTTCTGTGTCTCTTTTGATGACTTTAGGTTGAAAGTCAATTTTATCTGATATTAGAATGGCTACTCCAGCTTGCTTCCTGTGACCATTTGCTTGCAAAATTGTCTTCCATCCTTTTACTCTAAGGTAGTGTTTGTCTTTGACTCTGAGGTGTGTTTCCTGTAAGCAGCAAAATGTAGGGTCCTGTTTCCGTATCCAGTCTGTTAGTCTATGTCTTTTTATTGGGGAGTTGAGTCCATTGATGTTAAGAGATATTAAGGAATAGAGATTATTACTTCCTGACATTTTTGATGTTATTTTTGTTTTTGAGTAGTTATCTTCCTTTGAGTTTGATGGAAGAAGTTTACTGTCTTGCTTTTTCTTGGGTGCCATTTCCTTCCTTGTGTTGGAGTTTTCCTCCTATTATCCTTTGTAGAGCTGGGTTAGTGGAAAGATATTGTGTAAATTTGGTCCTGTCATGGAATATTTTGATTTCTCCATCTATGTTGATTGAGAGTTTTGCTGGGTATAGTAGTCTTGGCTGACATTTGTTTTCTCTTAGGGTCTGCATGAGGTCTGCCCAGGATCTTCTAGCTTTCATGGTTTCTGGAGAGAAGTCTGGTGTGATTCTGATAGGTCTTCCTTTATATGTTACTTGGCCCTTTTCTCTTACTGCCTTTAATATTCTTTCTTTGTTTAGTACATTTGGGGTTTTGATTATTATGTGACGGGAGGTGTTTCTGTTCTGGTCCAGTCTGTTTGGAGTTCTGTAGGCTTCTTGTACATTCATGGGCATCTCTCTCTTTAAGTTAGGAAAGTTTTCTTCCATAATTTTGTTAAAGATATTTGCTGGCCCTTTAAGTTGTAGATCTTCACTCTCATCTATCCCTATAATCCTTAGGTTTGGTCTTCTCATTGTGTCCTGGATTTCCTGGATGTTTTGGGTTAAAAGCCTTTTGGATTTTGCGTTTTCTTTGACTGTGGAGTCAATGGTTACTATGTTATCTTCAGCATCGGAGATTCTTATTTCTATCTCTTGTATTCGGTTGTTTATGTTTGCATCTACGACCCCTGTTTTCTTCCCAAGGTTTTCTATCTCCAAGGTTGCCTCCTTTTGTGATTTCTTAGTTGTTTCTACCTCTGTGTTCAGATCTTGGATGGTTTTGCTCAGTTCCATCATTTGTTTGTTTGTGTTTTCATGTAATTCTTTAATATATTTTTGTGCTCTCTCTTTCATGACTTCTGCCTGTTGTTTCAAGTTCTCCTGCATTTCTTTAACTGATTTTCTCATTTCCTCTTTATTGGTTTCTGTCTGATGGCCCATATTCTCCTGGAGTTCTTTAAGTGTTTTTTGTGTTTGGATTGTAAGAGCTTCTACTCTATCGATGTTCCCCTGCATTTCTTTAAGAGATTTGTTTATGTCTTTTTTGTGTTCCTCTAGGAGCATCATGACCTGTGCTTTTATATCTAACTCTTGTTTTTCTGGTGTGCTGGGGTATCCTGGACTTGCTGTGGTTGGCGAATTGGGTTCAGATAGTGCCATATTGCCTTGATTTCTGTTAATAACGTTCCTACGTTTGCCTTTTGCCATCTCTTTATCTCTGGCGTTAGTTGGTCTTATTGTAGATGGTGCCCTGCTGAAAGCACAGCACGCCTGTCCTCAGGAGACAGATCCCTTCTGGCAGCTTGTCTGTGCTGGACTATGCTCGCTCTGAGTCCAGGTCCCTGACTCCAGCTGCTAGAGTTCTGAGCTGTGCCCCGAGGCGGCCCGGTGTCCCCTCACTGCTAGTCCGCTCAGAGAGCTGGTCCCGGCCGGTAGTCTGCACCCGCAGCTGAGCTTTCTGTGCCCGGATCTCCTGCAGAGCTAAGCTAAGCTATAACTCTGGCCACGCACCTGATTCCAGCCGCTCACTGCGTCCAGTGTGCCCGCTGTTTGCGTGCGGGGGTCTGGGGCAAGATGGCTGCCCCTGCTGAAAGCACTGCGTGGCCTTGGCTGAGCTGCTCGTACCCGGCTCTGCTGCTCCCTTCTGGCTGCTGCTCGTACCCGGCTCTGCTGCTCCCTTCTGGCTGCTTTGTCTGTGCTGGACTATGCTCGCTCTGAGTCCAGGCCCCTGACTCCAGCTGCTAGAGTGCCGAGCTGTGCCCTGAGGCGGCCCAGTGGCCCCTTGCTGCTAGTCCGCTCAGAGAGCTGGTCCCGGCTGGTAGTCTGCAGCCGCAGCTGAGCTTTCTGTGCCAAATACATTGTTTTAATACTCCAATTTCTTACCTTTTTTTACTTTTTCTCTTAGTCATGGAGAGAAGTGTATCAAACTCAGATTGTCATTGAATACTTCTGTTTTACTTCCTTGTAGGTTAATCAATCACTGAGTTCTATATTTTTGTCTCACACTACTAAGAAAGTATGAATGTTGACTATTTTTATTTTACTAATTGTTGGCTCTGTTATCATTATGAAATGTACTATATTATCATGTAAAATATGGTGGTCCTGAGAATGTGAGGGAAACTTTTCCTCTAAGTATTTGTATGGTACATTTCACTTTTACTTAATGTCCATTCTATGTGCTTATAATTTGGACAATTTTGTAGGAACCATAAAATAGTTGACCTTTCATTTGGGGTTTTTAGTTTATTTATTGAATATCATTTCTGACATGATTGTCTGTATAGTTATTTCATAACTACATTTTAAAAAACTGTTGGTTATATCTAAATCTATTTTCATTTTCTTTTTCTTATTTTATCCACAGAGTAGGCTTACTTATTCTATTATTTCTCCTTGTTTAGTTTGATAGTATTTTTCATAGTGTAAGAACTTTTACTTTAGACATTCAGAAGACATTTTAAATTTGTTTTAAGCTAGCATGAAAGACTGCTTATATATCAAACAAATTAAGAACTTTTGAGTGCATTACAAAACGCTTGTGTTTTAATTTAATTTTTCTCACGTTAATTGCAGCTTTATTTTTAAGCCTTGTAATATATCACTATTATTATTTACTATATTCAATATTTATTCAAATCTCTCTTTGTTTGTATTTATAATGTCATTTCTCATGCCTATCTTTGTTTTCTGGAAATGTATGGTTTTACCTAGCATTATATTTCTTCTTCCTGGGGTATTTCTTTTAGTATCCCTCCCAATACATATTTAGGTTATATGAAGGATTTAGGTTATATGAAGTGTGTCATTTTTAAAAAGACTTATGTTATTTTTATGAGAGGGGTGCTGGTTCTCTGTGTGTGCGTGCATGCTCGTGTGTGTTGTGTGTGTGTGTGTGTCTGTGAGCTTAAGTTACAGTTAGTTATTTGCTTTCTATTGTACATGCTGGGAATTGAACTTGAGTTTTCTGGAAGATTATCACGTGCTTTTAACCACTGAGATATCTCTTCAGGCCCCATGAAATATGTCTTAATTTTGCCTTTAGAATAATAAAAAAACTTTTATACTACACATAAAATTCTTCATTAGTTATTTTCATATACACATATTTCTATATAAATATATAACCTTTAACATTACACAGGCACACATACACCACACACACACACACACACACACACACACACACACACTTTCAGATGCTTTTTCTTAGTATCAGGTAACAAGATTTTTCTGTGGATAAGGTTGGATAACCTCGGGTATGTAGAGTGAATCTGCTTTACTGCTTGCTGGTTCATTTTTATGTGCCAAAAGAGAATTTCAATTTCTGGAGAAAACTGTCTCCCTTAGTAACTATGAACTTTAATCCATCAGAGCTTCACCTGGTGAGAAATGAAAGCATGTATTTTGTGTTCAGTTGCCGGGCACATTTGTATAGAATTGCTTTATGGAGACTGGCCAACAGTGAAATGGCCTGAGATAGGTGCTCTAGGCATCACTTGTCTTTCCTGAACCTCAACCCTCACTCTTAAGGTGCTGTACCATTTTGAGGCTTCAGGGACAATTTTCAATTCAGTCTCCAAGACCAGCAATCTCTAAGAGGTCTGCCACCATCAGTTCATGTGCAGATCCTAGTAGGAGATAGGAGAGAGAAAATGTAACTTAGAGTGTGAAACTGTATCAGGCTCCTTCCAGTCAAGTGCTTGATGTTTGTGAAGTGGAGGCACTCAGGGAATTAGGGAAAAGGACTCTTCACTGCACAGTCACTAGACCTAATCCTCAATCTTTGTATTCTGCTTATTGTTACTTGTTCACTGAAGAGATCAATTAAGATTTTACTTTTCTGCTAAGCTATTTCAGATCTAGGGCTATTGACAAATATCCCCGTGTATGAAAATATTTTGATGAAACGATTGAAACTTGCTGCCCACTGTACTGACCATATGTCTCCCATGTCTGTGGCTGAATTACGTGCTTTATCCATTACTTTGGATATATTGAGCTACCTCCATGATCATTACTTAGGAAAGGCAAAATTTCAGATTCTACCCAGACCTACTGAGGTAGAAAGTGAGAATAAGGCTCAATACTCTGTGATTAAACAAACCTTTCATGGGATTTGAATGTATACTGAAATCTGAGACATACACGTATATTCTGTCATCTCAACTATAGACAAAAACTCATTTTAATTATGGTATCCACTGATATTGTTCCTATCCAGCAAGGACAGACATTACAGAGTTTTGACAATAATGCTGGTGTTCCTGTTTAATATATTTTTTAAATGTCTTACAAAATGTCATTCCTGAATGTCTCTTGGGAGATGCATTTAAGGTACAACATTGAGTAGCTAACTTATGATAAATATGCCCCAATATTCCTATCTTCATAATGTTTCCATTGATTTTTCTAGAGGTTATAATCAAGAAGTCTTAGCACTCTCCTTTAAGATGGCTTATTATTTAGTGTAGATTTCAGGTAACCAAACATGAAAACTTCCAGAATCATTCCCAGATGCTTTATCTAATGCACAGAATCAGAATTTCTGGTTAGGGTATCCAGTATTTATATGCACAAAGTAGTCTGGGATAACAATTCTCTTTCTCCATCAGTTTTTAACATTGCCTTGGTTAGCTGTCCATACATTATCTGTAAGTACTTACTGATACAAGCTAGCCAAATATTTTAATTCTGTTAATGTGTAGAGAGGTATGCATGTGCACATGTGTTTACACTTTTATCCCTACATCATGTTGGGATCTTATTCTAGTTATACATCCTAAAAAAAGAGTGCGGGAAAGGGTATGGGTCTCACAGGGAATAAAACTCATTTGACAATTAAAATTACATTTCTTTGTAAAACAAACAATTGTTTTACTAGTGTGTATTTGTTGTACATAATGATTTATCTAATAGTTATTTTCATTCATATCTATCATGTACTTTGACCATATTCTCATCTTTTTTTCTCATTTATATTCGCTTGCATTTTCTTCTAATAGCTTTCCTTCAACTTTCATGTCATTTAGGTTGTGTGTGTGTGTGTGTGTGTGTGTGTGTGTGTGTTTGCGCGCGCGCACAGAGTCTTTCTGAGCCTCATTTATTTTACTTAATTTGATAAGTTCCTCCACTTCTACCCATTTTCCTTTGAATGACTATTTTATTCATTTAATGGGTGAATAAAAGTTAGTGTCTATACATGCTACATTTTCTTTGTCTATTCATCTTTTGATGAATCCCTAGGCTGATTCTATACATAAACTACTCTTTTATTTATTTTTTATTTTCTATATTCTTTGTTTACATTCCAAAGGCTTTCCCCTTTCCAAGTTCCCTCCTCACCATATGTCCCATAAGTCCTCTTCCCCAGCCCATTCCCCAATCACCCCCAACCCTTTCTCTGTTCTGATACTCTCCTGCAAAACTGGAACCAGTCTTTTCAGGACCAGTGTCCTCTCCTTCCTTCTTCTTGAGAATCGTTTGATTTGCTAATTGTGCCTTGAGTATTCAGAACTTCTGGGCTCTTTAATATCCACTTATCAGTGATTGCATTTCATGTGTATTCTTTTGTGATTGGGTTTATTCGCTTAGGATGATGTTTTTCAGATCCAACCATTTGCCTACAAATTGCATGAATTCATTATTTTTAATTGCTGAGTAGTATTCCATTGTGTAGATATACCACATTTTCTGTATCCATTCCTCCTTTGAGGGACATCTGGGCTCCTTCCATCTTCTGGCTATTATAAATAAGGCTGCTATGAACATTATGGAGCATGTGTCTTTATTGCATGGAGGGGAATCCTCTGGGTATATGTCCAGGAGTCATAACAATCATGAATATGCAGGTATACCTGTAGGAAATAAACATGAAATATGCAGGTATCTCTGAAGCCTGCTGAGTTAAGATTCCTTTGGGTGTATTCTCAAGAGGGATATTGTTGAACCATGTGATAAGGAAAGTTATTTTTAGATTTTTGAAGAATTTCCATCGTGATTTCCATAGTTACTGGATTACTTTATGTCTCTACCAGGAATACATAGGGTTATTTATCTTGCATCTCAACAGCACTTGTCATTTTGTTTTAATGTTAGCTGTCCTGGCTAGGGTGGGATGGATATAGTATATAGTCTTTATTTGCATTTTCCTTGTAGCTAAAGGTATTGAACATTTTTAATATACTTATTGTCTACTTAGATTTTAAAAAATTATTTTAGAACTGTTTATATACTCACTTTTTGGTTTTATCTTGTGTTATATAAACCTTTTGAGTTCTTATAGATACTGGACATTACCACCCAAATATGTAGCTAAGAAATATTTTCCCCATTCTGTAGGCTGTATGTCCAATTCGTGATTATTTTATTTGCTATGCAGAGACTTTTTAATTTTATATACTTTCATTTGTCAGTATCTGGAGTTATTTTTGAGTGATTTGGGTCCTTTTCATATACCTTGAAGTGCTTTTGTTATGTTTTCCTCTAGACTTTTCAAGTCATACAATTAGGTCTTTGAGCCTTATTGATTTACTTTTTGTATAGAGTGAGAGGTAGAGACCTGGTTTTTTTCTTCTATATGTAAATATGCAATTTTCCAAATGCTATTTGTGAATGAGGTGTTTTATTCTCCAACGTATGTTTTTGGTTTCATTGTACAAAATCATGTTGGCATAGATGTCTGTATTTTCTTTGTTTGTTTGTTTGTTAAATCAGTTGTTTTATTAGTTTGTTTATTTTTGTTTTTAGTTACCCTTAATTTGAAGTATAATTTGAAACCATGTATTGTGATACCACCAACTTTTCTCTCTGCTTAAGATTGCTCTGACAGGTGATTCCTCATTTTCTCTTCTACTAAATTTAGTGTATCTAGTTTTTTTATTTAATTTTTATTTTCTATATTCTATGTTTACATTCCAAAGGCTTTCCCCTTTCCCAGTTCCCCCCACCATATGTCCCATAATTCCTTTCCCCCCATCATGTGTCCCATAATTCCTCTCCCCCCAGCTATTCCCCAATCATTCCCCCCCCCCACGATTTCTCTGTTCTGGGTCTACAAAACTGGATCCAATCTTTACAGGCCCAGGGTCCTCTCCTTTCTTCTTCTTGGGAGTCATTTGACTTGCTAATTGTGCCTTGAGCATTTAGGGCTTCTGGGCTCATCTAGTTTTATGTTGAGGTCGTTGATCCACTTGGACTTGAGTTTTGTGCAGGATGATAATTATGTATCTATTTGCATTCTTCTACATGGAGATATCCAGTTAGAACACCACCATTTGTTGAAGGTGCTTTCTTTTTTACACTGTATGGTTTTGGCTTCTTTGTAGAAAAGCAACTGTCCATAGATGTATGGGTTTATTTCTGGGTATTTGATTGGATTCAATGATCAACCTGTCTGTTTCTGTACCAATACCAAGCAGTTTTTTTTAATCACTATTGCTCTGTAGTATAGCGTGAGATTAGGGATGGCGATTCCTGCCAAAGTTCCTTTATTGTTCAGAATTGTCTTAGCTACCCCACTTTTTTTTCTATATGACGTTAATAATTGTTCTTTACAGCTCTGTAAAAAAGTGTGCTTGAATTTTGATGGAAATTGCATTGAATCTGTAGATTGATTTTGGTAAGATGGCCATTTTTATTATGTTAATACTACCTATCCATGAACATGGGAGATCTTTCCATCTTCTGATATCTTCTTCAAATTCTTTCTCCAGGGACTTGATGTTCTTAGTGTAGGAGAAAATTTTCTGAGCCTGGACAAGGCTCTAAGATAAACAATTAATAAATGGGACCTAATAAAACTGAGAAGATTTTATAAGGAAAAAAACCTCATCACCATCAATAGGACAAAATGGCATTCTACAGATTAGGAAAATGTGTTCACTCACCCTACATCTGACAGAGGGTTAATATAGAAAATATATGAAGAGCTAAAAAAGTTAGACAGCAACAAACCAAATAACCCAATTAAAAATGGGGTACGGAGTTAAATAGAGAATTCTCAACAGAGGTCACCCAAATGGCTGAGAAGCACTCAAAGAAATGTTCAACATTCTTAGTCACCAATCAGAATGGCTAAGATAAAAAACCTCAAGCAACAGCACATGCTGGCAAGGATGTGGAGCAAGGGGGAATACTCATTCATTGATGGTTATATTACAGTCTTGTACAACCACTCTGCAAATCAATCTGCCAGTTTCTCAGAAAATTAGAAATGGTTTTACATGAAGAACCAGCTATACCATTCCTGGGCATATACTCAAAAGATGGTCTACTATACCATAAGGACATGTGCCACACTTGTTTATAGCAACTTTATTTGTAGTAGCCAGAAACAGGAAACAACCCAGATGTCACTCAAATAATGGATACAGAAAATATGGTTCATTTATGCTATAGAATATTTTTAAGCTATTAAGAACAAGGGCATACTGAACTTTGCAGATAAATGGATGGAACTAGAAAGTATCCTGTGTGAGGTAACCAAGACTCCAAAGGACATACATGGTGTATACTCACTGATAAGCGGATATTAGCCAAAAAGTACAGAATACTCATGAAACATCCCACAGAACCAAGAAGTTAAAGAATAAGGTAGACCCAAGCAAGGATGCTTGAATCTCATTTATAATAGGAAATAAAATAGTCATAGGAGGCAGAGCGAAGGAGGGAATTGGATGGTAGAGAGAAGAGGGAAGAAAATGGGGGACAGCAGGAACAAATGCATGGAGAGACAGGAAAGAGGACCAGAGGACCAGGAGAGTCATTGGAAATCTGCAGTTCCTGGAGTGAGGGGAATCTCTGGAAGTCTTGGAGACCTAGGATGAAAGAGGCACCCAAGAGTCAGTGTCAGTGACTTTAGCTGAGATGCCTAACAGTGGGGACATAAAGCCTGAAGAGGTCACCTTGTATAGCCAGGCAGGACCTTCAGTGGAGGGGTAAAGACACCAACCCATCCACAAAACTTCTAACCCAAAACTACTATCTAAAAGAAACACAGAGACAAAGATGGAACAGAGACTGAAGGAATGGCCAAACAATAACCAGCTCAACTTGAGACCCATCCTATGGGAAAAATCAATCAATCCCTGACACTACTAATTATATTCTGTTATACTTGCAAACAGAAGCCTATCATAACTGTCCTCTGAGAAGCTCTACTCTGCAGCTGACTGATAAAGATGCAGATACCCACAGTCAAACACTAGACAGAAGTAGGGGACTCTTATGGAAGAGTTGGGGGAGGGATAGGATTGAAGTCCCTAAGAGGGATAGGAACTCCACAGGGAGGTCAACAGAGTAAACTAACCTGGATCACCAGGAGCTCTCAGGAACTGAACCATCAACTAAAGAGCATATACAGGCTGGAACAAGAGCCTCAGCACTTATGCAGCAGATATGCAGCTCAGTCTCTATGGCTGCCTTGTCTGATTTCAGTGAGAGAGGATGTGCTTAATAGCGCAGAGATTTGAAGCAACAAAATTGGGGGAATACTGGGGGTGGGCACCCTCTCAGAGGAGAAGGAGAAAGGGCATGGCAGAGGGATTCTGTGAGAGCTGGGACTGGGAGGGTATAGCTTTTGGGATGTAAATTAATTAATTAGTTAATTGATTAATTAAAAATAAAGATTGCTTTGACAGACTGTTTAGGGCAGAAAGCTCAGCATAATCTCACTAGATTTAGAAGACCTTTAGTGCAGTCCCAAATTCCTTCATGATAGAATTCCAGAGGAAATTAGAAATAGAAAGACTATATTTGAACATAATGAGGGCCATATATAACAGATCTATATTCAATTTCATGCTTGATTGTAAAAACAATAAAAGCAGAAATGCTGGAACTATCACTACCACTTTTTTTAAACACCTAGGAATAAGCCTGACAATGAGCTTAAAGACTACTAGAAAAATTATGAAACACGGAAGAAATGGGAGAAGATACAAAAAGATGGAAAGACTTCCTATACTAATGGGTTGGCAAAATTAATATCAGGAAACTACCTCACCAAAAGAGATTAGTTTCAATGGCATTCTACACACACACACACACACACACACACACACACACACACACACACATACACACACAGAGAGAAAATATAATTACTGCTAGAAAAATTATGGAAGCACAAAATAATGTAAATAGTCAAGGTGATCTAGCTTTTCTTTCTCTGACTGGTTGGTGCCTTGTTGGGGGAGCATACCCATTGGTAGTATTTAGTTTCTTGCATTGATCTTTGTGATGTTTGTCCTTCAGTTTGGTTTGTGTATGTGGTGATGGGTGTTGTCAGACAGTTTCTGGAGTTACAGACAGTTGTGAGCTGCTATGTGAGTGCTGGGCCCCAAACCTGAGTCAAGTGCTCTTAACCACTGAGCCATCTCTCCAACATCCTGACTGTCTTTTTGGCTTTCAGACTGAAAGTCAAATTTCTATTACTCAGATGACCAGTTGTGTGGGAATTTCTTGTGATGATAATAGAAAAGTAATGCAACAAGGGTGAAACTAAACCCAAACAGAAAAATATGGAAAGGACAATCTGCAGATTTAGCCAACTCACAGAGAGAAATGTGCAAGTTTGGTGATGAACCAGGAAACGGATAGATTGAGATATCACAAGTTTGCTCTTCAAATTGGTGGTAATTAAAGCAACTGATAACCATTCTCTGTGACAGTGAGGCTTAAGCGCTGTTGGTAAGAGTGTGGATTTCTGTAACTCTTGAGAAAGTAAGAGATGATACATAATATTATAAATAACATGAAATCCTTTGGTTAAGTAAAGCCAGTTTCAGCCATCATTCTTTTTTTATTGGATATATTCTATATTTACAATTCATTTCCCTTTTTCTGGTTCCCCACCCCCCAAAGGTCCCACATGCCCTTTTCCCTCCCCCTTCCCCCTCTTCCACCCCTTCCCTCTTCCCTGTTCTTGTATTCCCCTACACTGATGCTTTGATCCTTTCCAGCCCCAGTGTCCACTCCTTTCTTCTTGTCAGACATCATTTTGTACGTGAATTGTGTCTTTGGTGTTCCAAGATTCTAGGCTAATATCCACTTATCAGTGACTGCATACCATGGGTATTCTTTTGAGACTGGGTTACCTCACTTAGTATGACATTCTCCAGCTCCATCCATTTCTCTAAGAATTTCTAAGATTCATTTCTCTAAGAATTCATTGTTTCTAATGGCTGAATAGTACTCCATTGTGTATATATACCACATTTTTTGTATCCATTCCTCCATTGAGGGACATCTGGTTCTTTCCAGCTTCTGGCTATTATAAATAAGTCAGCCATCATTCTTATGGAAATAATAGGATCATTATTTTACCTGTAGATGTCTAAGAAAATTTATCATGGTGTCAAAAAGTCAGAACCAATCTTTAGATCCATCTAGAGGAATAGATGAATAAGTGATGATGTTTCCAAGGCGTGAAGCATTGAGCACGAGATGGCGTTCAGTAGATTTCTACACAGCTCTCCAGTAGCCTGCCAATTGCATGCTATTGACTGAAAAGCAAGTGCCAGCAAATGGCAATGGTAGGACCCCATCAAGACTAAAAATGGTACAACAAAAAGTGAACCAACATTGATTTAAAGGTATCTATGTACTCTTGTTTGGGAGAGCAAGATGTGAAAACGCACTCAGCAGTTATAGCCTTGGTATGTGGAGGCAAAGGAAAAAGGAAATGCAACACCCTCTTCATATAGCTCTGTTGACCAAGTTTTATAGTGAAAACATCTACAAGATTAGGCATATTTTCTACAATCTTAGGAAATGAAAGAAATCTTACCCTATTGAACACGCCCTTCTGCCAAGGAGCTGATTGATGGTCTCTGTCTGGCATTGGGCTCTTTCCACTGACCAAGAGTCCAGTGTAGATTGCAATGCAGCATCTTGTTTTCACACACAGGGTACCCTTGCGCACCTACCTGAACACTCAGTGGTGCACCACTCTTTTCTAAAAATGAGGGGATGATGAAGGGGAAAGTAGAGATAAGAAGACTGGGTCCCATAAATCTTAAGCAATGACATCTATGGTGGGAGTCATTGGGCATACTGAGAGTCATATGTCTCATCTGAAGCAGATGCATATAGCAAACTTAAGCTGTTTGTGAAGGCAAAAGACAAAATGAAGAAACAGGCAAAGCCACTTTATTTTTCGAGAGAGTAAGTTCATGTGCGTGCACACATGCACACGAAACACACACACACACACACACACATGCACACGCACACAAACACACACACACATGAGCCCATATACACACACACACATATTTTCTTTCTAAGATAAAGTTGTATCTTAACACACTTAAAGCATGTATGTCTCCTGCAGACTTTTCTCATGGTTGTCAGTGTTTTAAGGTACACATTTTGTATGTCCCCTGGCAATCTCAAATGCTATACACAGTGCTTCCCTCATCCCTCCTTCTGCATGTTCCCAATTCTGATCTCTAGTCAACCAAGCTATTCATGTGACCTTCATGAGTAGCTAGACAAGCAGAAAGGAAAACAGCAAGAAATAGTCACATTATATTTGATTTCCCAAATATCCTTTTGTTTTATTTGGTTTTTGCCAATTCAACACAAACTTGGTGTCTGAGAAGAGGGAATCTTAATTGAGAAATTGAGAAAATGCCCTCATAAAGTTAGCCTGCAGGCAAGTCTGTGTGGTATTGTCCTGACTATTATTGGTGGTTCAGCTCATTGTGAGAGGTGCCACTTCTGGCAGGTAGTCCTGGGTTGTATAAGAAAGCAGGTTGAGCAAGCCATGGGAACAAGCCAATTAACAGTACTCATCTATGGTTTCTGCTTCAGTTACTGCCTCCAGGTTTCTGTATTGGATTCCCTTAATGGACTATGTCGTAGGATACGTAAGTCAAATGAATCCTTTCCTCTCCAAGTTGCTTTTGGTCAGTAGTCTTTACCACAGTAAACAAACTTAACGAGGGTATTCTTTAAGATGCAAAAAGCAGCCTTGTGATACCCTTCAGTTGGAAGAGTACGTGCACAAGCCCTGGATTAGCTTCCTTGCACTGTGTAAAATTATATGTGGTAGCTCCATATGGTGGTATATGCCTGTAATGACAGTACTTGTGTAGTGGAAACAGGAAAACCATAAATTCAAGCATTCTTGGCTAAATAGTGAGTTTGAGGCCAGCCCAGGATGCAGGAGACTTTCTCTCAGGAAAAAAAGCTTCAAAAGGGCAAACCTGAATAACACACAGTTATTAATCTTTATTATTTATTGACATGTATTGTCCAGGCCTTGCAGTCATGTGATCCCCTGTGTCAGCTTCTTGAGTAGCTCAGAAAACATGTACACACTTCTATGGCCTACTTATAGTGTGTAATTTATATGACAATGATAGGACTGTAAAGAAAAGAGAGAAGGTAGCCCCACCCATGCCACTCATAAGAAGAGGGAAGAGAGACCCTGGCTGCTGAGGAGTGACTGGCAGGAAGTCTTCCATGGGAACTGTGAGTGACCCAGGCAGGATACTCTGCTAGCTATTGATCTTTGTATTAATTAGTAATTGTATTTCCACCATGGTATCAAAAACATATTTTTAGCACAGCAACTTGTTTATCGGAACCAACACTGAAGTATTTAATAAGACATTACTGTCATATTTGTATTTTTTGTATCTCGGTGGATACTCTCTGGTCTGGGTGTCCACACTGCCTTGTGCACACCTTTGATTGACCATAACTGGTAGTGTCAGAGGTAGGCATAGTTGCAGCATTGCTTATGTTGGAATTGACGGCAAGCATTGGAGTCCCTACTTGTTGAATGCTGAGTGTTATGCGGGGACCCAGGCAGGGAGATGTGAATTCCCATGTGAGGCTGGGGGAAGGTGAGGGTCAAGACACTTGACGGTAATGCTGGAATCATGACACTAGGCAAATCAGATTGAGTCAAGAGAATATCTGGGAGAGGGAAGAATGAGGAGACCCCAGTGACCAGCCAATCTAGGTGTAGATGTTAAAGGTATCAAGCAAGCTGGGATGAGAAGACAAGAGCAACAGAAGGAATATCCGTTTAGCATGGAGACTTATAGTACAAGGTTTTGGAGATACTAAACACATATAATCATATCTTATTAATAACTTTTAAGATAGTTTTGGGACAAAATACCTATCATATGTAGTACATGAATGAAAGGTCTGAAGAGAAGCTATGCAAAAAGTTTGTATTAAGGCTCTTCCTCCCAATGTGTATGTTTTCCTTGGTTGATTTCTTACAGCCAAATGATTTCTGCCCTTTACATTTCCCATGCATCAGAAGATACTTTGAGCTGAGCCTTTGTCAATGACCTTGTTCTATACTGAGATAACCAAAAGATTGCCCTGGCTTCAGCTAAGGAAAGGTTACTGGATAATTAAGGTCAATATAGTAGTGTGAGGAGAAATGATGAGTGATCTCTGAAGAGCCGGGGAACTGAACGTCTGTGTACTTCCATGAACTTTCAGGCAGTATGAATTACGGAGAAAATATCAACCACAACAGAAGTTTGAATCACATGTAGACCAAGGTCTGGAGACTCTGTACAGGATCAGTGTAGACTGACATCCTTGGTTATATCCAGTCTACATTGCATCTAGGGATATGAACGAGTTCTTGGATAATTTGTACTAAGGTCACAAGGACACAAGGTATCAAAAATATGACATTATGAACCACATGAAAGAATTACAAAGCGGTGTTCATGCTGACGCAGCATGGCTGAGGAAGAGAAAATCTGTATGGATAACAGTATTGGGATGAGGATGCTCTGGCTTCAGTGCAATGATTAGAAATGAAGCACATGAGAGTGGCAGCTCTGTAATTGATTTCGAGACAGGAGAAGCCACAGCTTTAGCCCGGAAGGATACAATAGCCATTTTTCATTATTATACTGAAATATTTTCATTTTATAAAGAAAAGAGGTTTATTTGGGCCCGTGGCTCTGGATGTGCAATACCTTCATCTGGCATTGGTTTTCTGGCTCACAGACTCTTGGGTATTATACTTCTTCTTATGTTAATAAATCCACGGCAGTTCTACCCTAATGATTTTTTTTTCTGATAAATTACTATGTGTGATTAAGATTGCTAGCATGTGCATGTTGTATTTAAGGAACCCTGAGCAGTTTACCTGTAGTTACATGCCTGAAGAAAAATAACTCCTTTTTCTCATTAACCCTTAATTTGCAATAGTTCCTTATCTAGAAGTGGAGGCTAATGTAACTCCCTCCCACCATCATGTTGGTATGCTGATGAACTTCATGTAAGTCTTGTTAAGGTAAACACAGCTATTGTTTATGAGTGCAATGGCCATATTGTTCCCAGTAGATAGTGTTTCTAAGCACTTTCCAATCACCTCCCAGTTCCCCTTTCTGTGATGTTCCCTGAAACTGGTGGTCAGAGGTGATAGAGAGGTCTTGTTTAGGGCTGAAGTCTCAAATGTGACTTATTCTCAGTACTTTGACCCTTTTGAGTCCCCACAGATTATATTCCCCAGCACAGAAAGAAATTTCTGTGATCAAGGTTGAAAGCAGCACTAGTCTATGGGATAAATATGTTTACAAGGCAGTCTTTAAACATATTCATTTCGTGAAATAAGATTAGTAGGGTTTCCTGTAGGGTAGTCACTGACAGTCATGGCCATGGACTTTCCATCAGGTTTATAATACTAGGCATATGTTCTATTCCTTCCTGTGGAATAGTAATGAAATCCAACCAGAAAGTGATTGGTTGACTTCCTGACATTCATATCAGCATTGCACTACTGGACACATCTTGGCTGTCAGATCAGTGTTGTAGAAAGCAAAGTCTAACAATGAATAAGATCACTGATCACTCTTCTCCCTACGTGTTCTGTATAGGACTTTCCAACAATATGAAAGCCAGCTAGCAGGGACCAAGTCTCCAGGTCAGTGCCAGCTTGATTTATCCATGTCCTGCAATAAAAGTGTATAATATATACTTGTAGGTACTGCTTGGAAACTAAACTGATAACAATGGATACAGGGAATATTCCTTGCCTGCCATCAAGGTCTTTATTTAATAACCCATAAGATATAGAATCAGCATTATTTATCCATGCAGACTACCTCAATTCAACTCCATTTCAAAAAAAATTAGTGTACAAAGTTTCTATCATTTTTTTTACCTAATGCTAATTAGTTTCCAAAGTCCCCAACTCTAGATATTATGACCAGAATAAAGTCTTCTCTTTTAATGTTATTAGTGTATGACTTTTGATATTAAACTGTTACATTTTGGAGTAGTAGATGGGAAAACATAATCAAATACTGGATAAGATGAGATCAACTTATTGTCCATAAGCCCAGGTCATGTATAGAGGGGTACATGAAGGAGGCAGTGGAGGACACAGAATAAGGTTGTATAGAGGATGCAACACATGGACAGGCAGGGTTTTGAACGATGTTGTTTCAGGAATTTTGTCTCTGGGGGCCAAGTGGAGGTCATTTTAACTGTGATGACTTTTCATGATGAGGTTATTGTAGTCTGATCTGGGGGATGGGCACCACTTCTGGGTTCATAGAGTATTATTCCCTCTGTTCCTCTAACTTGTCCAAACCACCCTCATAGTCTGAATCAGAAATGTCCCCTAGGGATATGTTTTTGGTATGTGTTCTCTGGCTGAGAGTGCTCTGTTTGAGAGGCTGTGAAGCCTGTAGGAGATGCTGTCTGCTCAGTGGAAGTGGGTACGTGCTTTTGAAGGTGCTAGTCCAACCTGTTTGGGTCAATTCTCTGTTTCTTAGTTCACTGCCATTTTCACAGTAGTCTTCTGCCCCAAACTCCTGTTTGTGTGCATGAACCAAATCAACTATGTACTAAAGCTTCTGGGAACAGACAAAATTGTCTTTCTTAAAGTAGTTTTATTAGTTACTGTAATCACAGTGATATAAAAGTAATACTAGCATGATATTTTTACATATGTGTATGTTCATGTCTCTGTCAAGGACTTATGCGGACATTCTGCATACCGCTGGTCTCTGCTATGTGCAGACATGTCCAACCTGCTTTCTGACTTGATAACTCTTGCTCTCCAGGTCTCGTTGGACTCAGTGGGACTCTTCTTCCTGCAACATAGACATGGATCTCACCAAGGGAAGACAATGGTTGTCTTAGTTAAGGCTTTTATTGCTCCAATGAAACACTAAGACCAAAAAGCAAGTTGGGGAGAAAAGTGTTTACTTGCCTTACACTTCCACATCACTGTTCATCATTTAAGGACCTTAGGACAGGAACAAACAGGGTAGGACTTTGGAGGCAGGAGAAGACCCAGAGGCCATGGAGGAGTGCTGCTTACTGGTTTGCTTCCAATGGCTTGCTCAGTGTGCTTTCTTTTTCTTTTTTAATAATTTTTTATTGAATATATTCTTCATTTACATTTCAAATGCTAAAACCTTTCCCAGTTTTCCCTCTCCCTGAAAACCCCCAACCCCTCCTCCCACCCCCTGCCTCCAAGTATATGCCCCTCCACCCAACCGACTCCCATCTATCCCTCTTTGATTTCCCTATGCTGGGGCATCTATTGAGCCTCCACAGGACCAAGGACCTCTCCTCCCACTGATGCCTGGCAAGGCATTCCTCTGCTACACTTTTGGCTGGAACCATGCACACCCCTTTAGAATCTTATGAAGGAATATTTTTAGTTGAAAAATTCCCTTTTTTCCCCAATAACTCTAATTATGTTATGTTGACATAAGATTTGCCAGAACATTATTGGAGGAAATCTGGGTTCAAGACTCAATAGTAAGCTTGAGGAAAATTTTATTAGAGCTTGAGAGAAAAGCCACTGATCAGGGAAGCTGAAAATTTCAAGTCACTGGAGAATGGGAAGAGCAAATGTTTAATCTTTTAGGTCCAGCATTGGAGGTCAGCAAGCAGCCAAAGGACAGCAAACAGCTGCACGATGAGAGCATGAGAGAGAAAATGGGAAAGCTCAGAGTATACAAATAAAAAAACATCATGCTGAGGCTTTGACTCATTTCCACAAAAAGGAGGAGAAGGAGGAGAGAGGGGGAAAGGGAAAGGGGAAGGAAGGAAGAAAGGAAGGAAGGAAGGAAGGAAGGAAGGAAGGAAGGAAGAAAAGAAGGAAGGAAGGTCAGAAGAAAAGAGTAAAATGGAAATGTTATGTTCTTCCAAGTTCTGACTCTGACAAGTGGGCTAACTTAGCAGAAGTTCATGTCAGTGGTTTCAAGACTGACTACAATGAGAACAGGATTTCTGAGTAGGAAAGTACATTATCTCATTAAGGGATAATTGTTCTTCCCATCTCTTTAGCTTGGCTTAGGTGTATAATTCTTCCAGAGGAGTGGTTTCCTAGGCAGCTGATTGACAGTCCAGCAGGATTAACTTTTAGGGGAGGAGTCAGTATTATATAAAGTTATAATCTCTGAGCATAGAAATCCTCTTAGGAAGGCTTTCATCCTTAGTGGTCTCTAAGACTCCTGGAACACTGAGTTGGTAGTAGAAATTGATAGGATCATCTTTTTTCTTTTAAATGAAAGATGGATGAATGGGACAGGGGTGATGGAAGCTCGTGCCAAGGTTTCAGAAAACCAGTGATGCCAGGCAATGTGTGTCAGGGATGAAGTCTATGGAAGGGAGGGTGTCCTAGAGGCCATTGTATGGGGCTGCAAAAGAGACACCTAGGATGGTGGAGATCCCAGCATGTTGGAGATGCCAGGGCAATTGGATGTCTACCAGGAAAAGCTACAGGCTTGGAGTGGAGATAATCCAACATAAAGGTCATAAGGGCTATGGGGAGTATACCTGTCACAGTATGCCTTCCCACAGTTGGTGAAACCCAGATGATTCTATCAGAAGCCCAAGATAGAAGAGCACAGATCTGCAAAATGTGGTATATATTTTTATCCTTGGTTTGGTTCTGTTTCAGTCTGATCTTTCTTTGCTCTCCTCCAATTCTTCCTGTTTTAAATGAAATATGGATGCCTATTGTCTGCCATTGTATATTGCATATATGCAAATTAAAAAATACAGGGGTCATAGTTATAGATTGCCTTAACTATCAGAAGAAATTGCATGGTTCTAGGAATGGTAGACAGTTGTGAACTGTTGGGACTGGACCAAGTATATTTTACATTGAGATGAAAGTTGGATATCAGGAGTCAGGTGAGTATTATGGTTTAAAGTGATGTGTTTGAGTGTCAAGTTTGCAGGGGTGCAGGTGTAATAGTTAACCTTTACTGCTGCCGATTTGACTGGACTTGAAATCACTATCAAAACACACCTCTAGTTCCCTGCTTTCAGAAAGGATTCACTAAGGAAGGAAGACTCCTACAAATGTAGGTAGCATCGTTTAATTGTCTGGAACCCCAGACTAACTAAGGATGAGAAAATGTGCTCAGGGCTAGGATACATCTCTCTGTATCTACATGTGACCTGTCCCATGCTCTTGTCACTATACTACCCTGCCATGAGGTGGCTGTACCCTTAAAGCCTGAGCCACCAGAGAATCTTCTGTAAGTTCCCTTTGCTAGATATTTTGTCACAGTGTAGAACGATGTAACTAATTCAGTGGCCCACCTGCTCCACTGGGGACAAAACTGAGAAGGAGTTAGAGGGCAGTCAGCATGATTTCCAATGACCAGGAACGTATTGGGAAATAAGTTATTTGAAGAGGTCTGCGGTTCATTTTAAGCTAAGCACACAGTCCTGTATCATGTGTGGAACAGAGCAAGTAGTATTGCCAGACACTCTTGTTTGTAAGCTCGATTGTATCTATGATGCTGGCGTTGGCTATCAGAGCCTCTCTTTTGCTACTTGTTGGATGGACTGCTGCATGAAGGAGATAATGCTCTGAGAAGCCAAATCTTGTAAGTTCAGACGCCGTGTTAGAGAACCTGACCTAAGTTTGAACTCAGGTAAACTAACAGGCTGGTACCTAGCATTAGTTTCCAAGTTGTCCCCCAACAAAACCTGAATCTAGTTCCCGTTTCTAGGCTAATCCCCAATAAGATCAGTGTCTCCAGGTTATTCCTTAAACATATGCATCCTGAGGTTACAAGTCCACCCTGCCTAATGACTATCAATGCAGAGGGAAGCAGAAATTAAGTTTATGATCAGACTCCCAGCACCAGCCAATTATGTTAAAGGCCACCCTAACTTCCCAATTAGATGGTTGCACCCCCACACTTGCTGCTTGCTATAAAGTCTTGCCCCATAGACATTTGGAGCTTTCCCCAAAACCACCCTGTGTGACTGTGGTGTGTTTGGGGGGAGGCAATCCAAGCTTGCTCAAATAGAATAAAGACTCTGCTGTGAGTTGCATTAGATCTATTCCTGTCTGGGTTTTTTTGGGGGTGGGGTGGGGTGGGGTGGGGACATTAACATTTCCCTGGCATTACAGCTTTGCCCAGTGTGAGTGAGTTCCTTTCCTCCCACCTAAAGCCATTTCCCTCTTCTTCCCAGGATGTTAGGATAGAACTGCATGAGGATTGTCTGATTTTTATTCTCTAAGGAAATAGTGACAGGGTGATAAATGTTCTCTGTAGCTTTACCTTCTCAGGGTTTAACAAGACCAATTTTATCTCTTCTCCACTATTGCTTTTATCCCTGGCTTGTTGAATTTCTTTTCCCACCTAGGTAGAATTTAGTAACTTTCAGTTTTTTTTTTCTGGATATTAAAACTTAATTCAAGCCAGGCGTGGTGGCACGTGTCTTTAATCCCAGCACTTGGGAGGTAGAGGCAGGAGTTCAAGACCAGCCTGGTCTACTAAGCACTTCTCAGATGGCCAGGGCTGTTAACACAGAGAAACCCTGACTCATTGTCTCGAGAAACCAAAATTCCAAAAGCAAAGCAAAGCAAAGCAAAGCAAAGCAAAGCAAAGCAAAGCAAAGCAAAGCAAAGCAAAGCAAAGCAAAGCAAAGCAAAGCAAAGCAAAGCAAAGCAAACCAAACCAAACCAAACCAAACCAAACCAAACCAAACCAAACCAAAGAAAATAAATAACAAACAACTCAAATGTATACCTTAAGTCTTAGCCTTGATTTAAATATCATCTCTTTGGAATGTAACAGATATTTTCAGCAGGTGTCTTAACTTTTAATCCTCACACAACTACTACTCAACAGAATGTTTTACCTCTTTATATTGAAGGGAAATGGCAGGTTCTGCATTAGTCTTCTTCTGTTACAATTATGAAATACCCAAGGTTAGGTGATTTATAAAGAAAGAGACTTATTTAACTCACAGTTATGGATATTCAAAGGCATGGTATTGGTGTCTGATTGCATCACGACGGTGGGTCTGTATAAGGTTATGTCAAGGAAATGCCAGGCTGCCTTGTAAGAGCCTAGTCTCACTGGAACCAATCCATTCCTATGAGTCTTCCATTCATCATTTCTAGAGGTAATGTTCCATGTCCCTGTTATCTCCCACAAGGCCGTATCTTTTAGTATTATTGGACAAAGGACCAAGGTACCAACGCATGAACATTTGAGGGCCAAATCAAATCATATCCAAGCCTTAGCAACCTATTGGGTGCTCTACTGTTGTGTTTGCTAGTCTTGTGACTGCATGAGTGTAGAACAGGCCACGTTAGGATGACTGTGAGTGGGGAGGCAGTGCTCTTTCTTGCTTTCAGTCCTCGTTTCGTATGCGTGCTCTTTGGAACTTGAGAACATTTAAGAACTATGGAAAGCATAAAAATATTTCTAAGTTGATTGCAAGTGGAATTATAAACATTTTCTGATAAAATTGAAGATTTACATGGAAAATATTTCTGAGAAAATTGAAGAAATTATGTAGAAAAACACATTAAAATGGACTATTTCATGGAAAATTATACAGACAAAATGGTAGACATAAACATATTTCTAAGTTGATTGAAAGTGGAATTATAAACTTTTTCTGATAAAATTGAAGATTTACATGGAAAATATTTCTGATAAAATTGAAGAAATATATAGAAAAACATGTTAAAATTGAAGATTATCATGGAAAATAATACAGGTAAAGTGGTAGACATAAAAACATTACTAAATTAATTGGAAGAGGAATTACAACATTTTTGTTAAAATTGAAGATTTACATGAAAAATACTTCTGTTAGTCTATGTCTTTTTATTGGGAAATTGAGTCCATTGATGTTAAGAGATATTAATGAATAACCATTTTATCTGTATTCTAGGCAGACATCATGCTGGAGGAGATAAGAGTTCAATATCTTGATCCTGAGGCAGCAGGGGAGTGTCCCACTGGGTATGGAATTCATAAGACCTCAAAGCCTGCTTCCACAGTTACACACTTCCTCCAACAATGCCACACCCACTCCAACAAAGCCACACCCACTCCAACAAAGCCCTACCTCCTAATAGTGCCTATGGGCCTATGTGGGCCAAGTATATTACACCCCTCTTCCGAAATGATTCCTGAGGCTTAGGTGAGGGAACTGTATTATAAATATAGCCCTTACCACTAGGCTTCACAACTCTGCATTTTGAATCATTGTAGTTTTCTGTAATGGCCTCTGTTGTCAAAAGAAATTTCCTTGATATGGGGCACATTTTAAATTATTTTTAAAAAAATATTTATTTTATGCATATGGGTATTTTGCCTGCTTAAATGTGAACTACATGCATGTCTAGTGCCCATGGAGGTCAGGAAAAGATGTCAGGTCCCCTAGAACTGGAATTACAGATGCTTGTGAGCCACCATATGGATCCTAGAACCTTAACCTGGGACCTCTGCAAGAGAAACAAGTACTCTTCTCTCCCACAGTACAATTCTATCTGTATTGGCACTGTGCAAATCTGATTTTTTTTCAAAACAGGGTTTCTCTGTATAGCCCTGGTTATCCTGGAACTCACTCTGTAGACCAGGCTGGCCTCGAACTCAGAAATCCACCTGCCTCTGCTTCCCAAGTGCTGGGATTATAAATCTGATATTTTTTAAAAAACATCATATGTTTTTGTACTACTGGACTGAATGTTACTAGCATTCCTTTCTTCAAAGGAACCCAGCTACAAATCACTTTCATAATTTAGTTTCATTTGGTTTTAAACATGGTTGACTTGTTAATTATTCTGTTGAATTTAGCTCTGACCTCTTTCCCTCTTCCTGTTCCGACCCTAGGGTGAGGCTGGTTGCAGCATGCATTTCTGTATAATCACACCATTGGAAGTAGTTTTCAGCAGGAGGCTTGGATCCTGAGAGGGCAGGGCCCACCAGGCTACTATTGTTCCTCTTTGGACACTGGTTGCTGACAGGTGAGCCCTCTTGATACACCTCACCAGAGTAGTGGTTTATGTCACCATGAAAGAATTAGCTACCAATTCTGGACTCCTTGGGTCAAAACTGAGCCCTCTTGATAAGCCACATGCTACTCTATGGGAAATTGGGAGGACAAGGGCGGTCTATTTTCCATGTTCTGTCCTATCCCACTACTTCAGGTGTAGAGCCTAGGCTCTCTCAAAACATGAAATAGGCTTAGATTCTGAGCAGCCCAAAAGGGGAAATGCCCTCCAGAGCCAGGGTAGGTTCTAAAGATATTCCCAAACTGATGCCTCTCTCTCAGCTCCCGAGGAGCCTGGAAAGAAATGAGAATTTGGAAACCACAAAGACAATGGCAGGGACTAAGTGGCTAGAAGTCACTGCAGGACTAGTCATAGTCCTGGAAACCTCAGGCAAACTGAGAATAGGATGGTTGGCTTCCATGTCAGATAGTAAGTGTACTATCAGGCATGAGCTACTCCAGCTGTAGACATGCATTAGTGACAAATGGAAGGGCAGAGGCTAAAAGCCAGATGTCTCTAGGCTGATCCACCATGGCTTCCTTCTGTCTACTCTAGTTTCTGACACTAGTTAGACACTAATAGCTGGAACTGGTATCTGTGTTTTGAGGATGTTCAGAAAGTGATATCTAAAGGGGAGGCCTTAGAGACTGAAATTTCTCTCCGCTCTTTCCTGCCTTCCTGTCTCTCACTTCGTTTTATTTGGAGACAAGACATTGAATCTGGAAGTCTTTTTCCCCAAGGTGGGTCATAGAAAACAGAACCGGTTTGCTCTAAAACAAGTCACAAATTCTGGTAAATGTTACTCTTTCTTTTTCTGCATTTCTGGGTGAAAGTATTTTTATAATGAAACCCCCTAGTCCACATTATTTGGTAACATCATGAGGCCTTCAATCTAGAAGTGATTCTGTTCCACACCCAGGAGGAGAGATGCTGGGCCACAAAGGAGGGCTTTGTGGGCTCTCTATTTTGTCTGTTTTGATTGGTTCACAGGCCTTGTTCAATCACTGTTTTCGATGATCTCCATGCTTAATCAAACCTTAGCATAGCAGCTCATTCAAGGTGAATCTGGGTCTCTGAATCCTATATCTTAAGGCTCTCAGGTCATATAAAACCATAACTGAAAAAAAAACTGGCAAGATTTTCTCCTATTAATCTGTCTATTGTGAATTTATATCAGCAGATTCAAATCCATAACTTCCTAGAGTCAAGTTTGGCATCCTCTACTGTTTGAAACCAGGACTCCTGTTACACATGCTGCCTAAGTATGCTGTGCTACTGGGTCCAGATTCTTGGAGCTCCTACATTTCTGGAGATCATAAGATAATCGGCTACTTCTAGAAATTCCTGTTAGAAAACAAGAGCCTACTGACCCCCTGGCATAGCTCTCTCTGTCTCCTATAAAGAACTTAGGTTATGCCCATTCTCGGTGTCTTAGCTTCCAGTCCTGTTGGTGACCTGAGGCAGGGGGATGCTTCTTTATCTTGTCTAGCATTCTTCTTCTAACTAGCCTCCTCTTTCCTAGGGCTTGAACTCTGTACTGTGTTCTCAGAGCTCAGGTGCCCAAGCATCCAAGTCAAATAAGTCTTTTGAAACCCAATTTGCCTTTAAGTACCTGTACTCTAGCAATCACACTCAGAGGTAGAAATTGAACTCTTCGTTCTGATCTGATGTTGCCCCCGCTCCCTCCCAGGCAGAGCCGGGAGAAGGCAGGTTTCTCTGAAAGGTAGAAAGAGGGGCCAGGGCCAGGGAAGCCTGGGAGCTGCTTTCTTGTAATATCTAAAGATACTATCTCACTACGTTTTACTTTTAAAGTTCCGTTACATTTTTATTAATATTCTCTGGAGGGCTTATTAAAATTTGAAGATTATGGTATGAAATTATTAAAGATGACTTTATAGATGGTAGCATATTTTAAAATCCAGATATTAAACTCCATCAAAAGAAGCTTGGTACAAGAAGAGACTCATTTGCAGAAAATCAGCCCATGACCCCATACAGCCAGCACAAAGGAAGCTAGGTGCCTATTCCTTTTGCCACGCCTACTTTCCTGCACACCCCAGCCTGGGACTGCTTGACTGCTGTTCTCCTTCTCACTGAGGGTCTCTCATCAACCCCACCCCCATCATAAGCCTCTGGGGGGTAAGTAAAGCTCCAGTAAAGGAAGGTATGCAGGGCAGGGGAATGGAGAGAATGGGGTAAGGGAAGGCTGATGTCTGCCAATAGAATTAAAGCAAACATTTCTGTGTTGTGTCTGTTTGTTGTGGCCTGCAGCCACATAATGGTGGACCTGGAATGATTCTCGCAGCTGGGTAGACAATAGCCTTGGAAAGTGTTAGTGCTAAGAACAGGAGAGTATGTCTGATTCTGGAGGCAACAAGGATGGACATGGCTGTGATGTCAGTTCATCTTGGATGGACCCTGCTAGCCTCTCTGCAGGAGTGCCTGCACTGGGATTGCAGCCCATGTTGTGAGGGTGGATCAGGCAGGGGAGCATAGCTTGACTCATGAAGAATAAACTCAGCCCTAGACAGAACTGGGCACGTACGATGAGTGTCAGCACTATCCTTCAATATTCTGAGTATCCAGGGCTTCTATGTAGAACCAGGCTGACATAAGGCTTGGCCGACACCAGGGACCAGCCTCTGCAATTCAGTCACTCTCAAGAGAGGCTAGGCTTAACTCAGTGCTGACCCTTCTGTCTCTGCTGGCCACCTGCTAGGTCCACCTGAGGAAGGGATCTTCCTCAAATACATGGTAGGCAAGCTTAGAGTCTCTCCTTATGTCTTAGCTGGTGGGAAAAGCATTAGAGTTTTGCTCTTCAACAGTGACCCCAGAATGTCCTAATGTATTGCCTAGGGGTAGTACTATAGTTTCCTGACCCTCAGTGTTCTAATATGTGCAAAAGACCCAATGATACTCTCCCTGTACTAGAATTGTGATGGCCAAATGAGCTGCCAGTTAAGGAATTATAGCATCCTGTCAGTGGCTGGTGGTTTTCTATGTTTGTGTCCCTTCTACCTGATCCTCAGGGAAATGCTTCAGTATTTGGTAGAGAAAATGCAGGGGGACCTGTTGTTTTGAATAAGAAATGGAAACCTATTCTGCCAGGCCCATGTGCTTATGTCTGAAGGGAAGAAGGTGCTTAATCCAGAATGTTGCACATTTTGACTTCTTATGAATATAGGGTTGTTTACAACATTTGAGATTTGTGATTTCAAATGAAGACCTTGAGTCCTGACCCTTCTCTGTTCTCTGGGCTGTATTAACCTGAGCAGGAGACTTGAAGGGTCAGCTGGTACCAACCCTCCTGGCTGACCTCAAGACCCTGAAATTCTGGCCTCAGAACAAGAAGGCAGAGCAGGTCTTGCTGGAATTCAGATATCTGTGAGGTAGCCCAAAGAATTAGAAGAGGGTGGCCATTTTGTCCTCCCCAGAGCTGTAACCCACTGAAACAGACTCTCAGTTCTGCATTAGCAGCTGCGTGAAGACCAGACTCCCAGAAAACAGCTTTACTGCTTCAGAAAATGATTTATTCTGTAAAGTTAATGATCTGGAACGGTAGATTGGCCTTGGTCAAAAATCAATTTTTATTATTTGGTGAAAGGCTGGATAAAGTCTCTCTTTCATTATCAGACCCATAGACGGCAATCCCAAATTATGCCTTTCCAAGGACACAGCTGCACTTGGTTTGGGGTTCAGGCACATCCACGAGGTTTTCTTTTTTTTTCCTTTCATTAGTTCCTAAAGCTTAAATCCATACCTGGTGATGACTTGTGTAACTCACTTAAAATAAATCAGCTGGATTTGGCTCCCACCTATGGTGGGTACTCCTGGATGTGAGTCACAGAGAATGGTTATTAAGCATTTTTTTTGCTCTGTGCTGCACAGGACATAGCAGGTGGCTCTGAGTGTTCACAGTGACTCACTGCCCTGGTTCTTGGCAGGGGCTGGAACTAGCCCCAGGACTCTCACAAAGCACAGTTCACTGGGATCTTACAACATGGGGAAAAGAGGAGGAGGAAGAGGAGGAGGAGGAGAAGAAGGAAAAAGAGGAGGAAGAGGAGTAGGAGTAGGAGTAGGAGGAGTAGGAGTAGGAGGAGTTGTAGTTTGGTTGCTGTTTAACAGGGTAAGATGGAAATCCTGAGGAACGAGATGACAGCTGGGGGCTGTCACAGTAGCACCCCATGGCCATCTTGTTTCTCATGCTCCAGGTTCCTGGAGCTCTCTCACTGTTGAGCACTACTGAACAGCCCTGTCCCCTCTTACTACCATTGGGCAGAAATCATGTTGTCTTTCCTGGGCACTTTTGCCCTTTTTGTATGCAGGAATCAGCCCCATACCTAGTCTTCCCGCCTCTCAGATCTGTGAACAGTCTTTTCGCAGTCTGGTACCCTGTTCCCTTTCCCCTGCCTGCACTGGCCCTGAACCTTGCTCTAAGCATTCTTACTTAGTGAGGGCCTGCAGAAGCAGCATGCTCATCCTGAAGCCCTCCCATGATGCTCCTGTTGACCTGTATATGGGCCCCACAGTCATGCATGGCTGCCTCCTTCCAAGGTTCTTGGGGATGGCTCTGACTTTTCCGTGCCTCCAGGGCTCAGTACAATGCCTGGCACACTCTAGGGAGGTGCTCTATAAACATTTAGAGGAAGAACAAATGCATCTTTAATTTAAAGATACTTCCCTGGGGTTCTCATCACTACTGACCTTGACCTTTCCTGAATTTCAAGTTTGCTGATCCCTCTGCCATTTCTTAAGCCTAAGATTATGGCCAGCTATGTGTAGTTATAGCTGGTCTCCTGGGTCAGATATGAACTTCATCCTTCCTGCAAGGGTGCTGGCTTAAGAATAACTCAATACCCGTGATGGTATGTGCTGTTTTCCCTGATTATCGCTAGGGACAAGTGTTTACTCCATATTTGTGTGTGATCTGAATGGCTTCCAGGCACATCAGCATATTCTTGCAGTAAGATAATTTTGTTGTTAATAATCCAAACACTGGAGGCTAATTCCTCTCCCAATAAAGGCAAGGTCTCAACCTCTCACTTGCACTTAGAAGAAAGTCAGGTATGTGCTCTCTACAGCCATTCTGCAAGTCTGTCTGCATGTTGCTTGCAAGAATTAGCTCCATTATCTGTCCCCCTGTCTTTCTTTAGAGTCTGAATTTTCACTTAGACACTGTGCCCCAAGACTCTGAAAAGAGCGTGGCTTCCCAAGGATCCGAGTCTATAGAATATGCTTCACTCTTGCCAAGTCAAAGAGGGTCCTGTGCAAGGAAGAAATAGTTTACACTGTACCATTTTCTCACCTTGTTCTTGTATCCCAGTCTGTCTGGACACCCCTATGGTGCCAACGGAAACAGCTTTTATTTGCAGTTACATTGTCCTTGAAGGCAAAGGCAAAGGATGACATCCATCAAGACAGCTTTAATGTCTTCATCTTTCTTTCTTTTTCTTAGAAACTCATGTGCAATTGATTCAGCAAAGTCCTAGGTCAGAGAAAGAGTTTCTGTTGATGGAGACAGAAATGGAATAGATCCAAAACTCAATCTGGGCATGACAATGACCTTTTGATCTTTAGAAGTTGATTCCATGGATACTTTAAATTTGGTCACTTAAGCATTTTTCTTCATACACAAGATCCATACATGAATATATTAGATAACTGTAGTTTCTTTCAGGTTTTTTTTTTCAGAGAAAAATGCCAGATATTACCTGCAAGTAACACAGGGAGGAAGGCCACAGAGGAGTTTCTAAGAGTGAACAAGTCGGAGCAGAAGTGTGTGCATGGTTACTGCTGGGTGCTCAATTTTTCAGTGAGAGCAGACTGTGGAGGAGAGCAGGTCAACAATCACTAAGTGACTTTGTGTTCCTGAATATTCTCTATTACCATGCTGGCTGCCCACTGCCTGGGAAGTAGTGGCCTGCTCACTAAGACCTCTGGTCCCTAATCCTAGCTTGTTATGTACTTGTGTCCTTGACAGACTGTACAGATCCTCTTTGCAGTGTGGGTCTCCTTTATCATCACTGATTCCTTTTCCATCTCTTTTGCAACCTCCATTTGCAATAGGAACAGCCCTATCTCTGTTAGCATTTTTTCTTTGTCTGCATATTTTTTTCAGCATGCATTTGTGTTGTCCAATTCCCCCCCCTCCAAATTCCATGTCAGAGGTAACCCAAGAAACAAAGCTGGCTAGAGTTGAAGTAGAAATGTGGCTTGATCCCACTCCTATTTCTGGTCAGCCTCTTTAAATACAGTTTTTATATAGTGAGGCAGAAGAGATACACTTCCAGCTTCCAAACAGGGAAAAGCTTGGGAGTGTGTTAAACAGTCATTTCCTTTTATGGAAAATCAGACATTAGAAAAACATCTGCAACAGATGTGAGTAGGAGTTCTAGAAGATGCTACTAAAAACATAAATTTAAGCAACAGGGAAAATTGTAGGGTAGATAAATATATAGGGGAGATGAATCTTAGCATGTATGTATATATATATTAATATTTCTAGGGGAAGTAAATTAAAATATATTAATGTAGCTGTCTTGGCAAATACAACTGGGTAAACAATAGACTTACTGGCAAATGTGAAAAAGTATATGAGACTTTAAATTTTTACTAACATTTACTCTTAAAGTTACCGAAATTTACACTTTGAAGATGCTATGTATTTATCCAACATGTTTTGACTATTTCTATCATTACCTCCCCCACATTTCCCCTAGTATACCCACCCTGTCTCCCTCTCAACTTTATATCCTACCTTTTTGTTATTATAGCTTTCTGAGTCCAGTGGAGTTAAAACATTTAAGGAACATTTAAAACTTAGAAAGAAGCAAATGACGATATGCTCATCTTCTGTGAACACAATATCCAAAGTCTAGATATTAACCACAGCCAACCTTGCTTCTTTTGGTTCTCCAGAACCATCTTGAGACAAATTCAGGGCCAAAGATAAGGATCTGATATATCACCAAAAACTAATTACTGCGAGTAAAAATTAAGCAACAATTTCTTGAGCATCAGTAGGTAGGCAATGCTCTCATGTCTCTCAATGTTTAAAAAATGCTATTTAGTTTTAGAGTTTGTATTAGACTACAAACAAAATTTGTATTGTGAATTTGACAGACTCCTTCCAAGTCTCTCTTTTTCCCCCTCACTGTATTTTGTTCATGAAGAGAATTTGTTGTCTCTTCTGTAGAGTCTTTCACAGTCTGCTGTGTTCATCCTCTTGTGGGTGTAACAGGTGCCCATCTCTTACATTGCCTATAAATAGATCTAGAGGCTCTGATAGCTTTAGGGGAGAGTTGTTGGTAAGGGCTTCTTAGGGGCATGATGTTTTTAGGATACATGTGATATCTGGATGCTTTTCTTTTGTGATTAGCAGCCTGTGACGATCATGACATGATCATATTATTTCATGGGCATTACAGCTTGGTGTCATACTAGGTTTACCTCAGTGTTTTAGTATAACTTAAAAATATTTACCATGGAAAACGTCACCACATTGGCTATTTAATTAGTCAGTCTATTAATATACCTATCTAAATCCTTGATCTATATGATAGACTATACGCTTGATTCGTCTACTTTACTCAACAGGTTTTCAAAATAGTGAGCTGATTGTTTAATTTCTTCTAAAGGTAGCCAAAGTTGTTTTCTTTTATGGAACCAAGGGCTGAATCATATTCAATAGGTTTGAAACTGTTGTCATATTTGAATAGCACTCTTTTTTTTTTTTTTGGTTTTTTGGATTTGTTTTTTTTGAGACAGGGTTTCTCTGTATAGCCCTGGCTGTCCTGGAACTCACTCTGTAGACCAAGCTTGCCTCGAACTCAGAAATCCACTTGCCTCTGCCTCCCAGAGTGCTGGGATTACAGGCGTGTGCCACCACTGCCCAGCTGTTGTCATATTTGAAATACTTGGATCCATTCTATCCATTGTCACCATGGAATCTCAAGTTGCCCCATCTTTGCCTGGGAGGATTTATTCACAGAAGCTCTGAATCTTGCAGCTATCACCCTACTGGACAGTGATTTCTTCCTTGTTTTAGCCTTGCAGGCTACAGCAGACCTATTCTTTATATCCATATCTGGCACCTGCCATTTCTCCTGGAATCTTTTCATGGAGATAATCCTCTGAGGGCTGTGGTTTGTTCACTGGTATTTGTTCATTGGACTGGCTATTGTTTCTAGGTTTCTGCAGTGAAGAATTGTGTTGAAATATCTCTGGACTCAACATTTTATTGTATTAAAAAGGCTAAATGTTGCAGTGGGGTAGAAGAAACATGCCTACTTTCCCATTAGCAAAGCTTTCTTTTTATTTGTAGTTTTATTAGACTTACGAGATGTGCAGTTTGTTTATAATTAAGAATATCATGAACTCATTGCCACCTCCAATTTGAATCCTGGATGGTTGAGCTCTTTTAGCTAAGTTACTTGTATCGCATGTCTCTCTTGCTGAAACACCAAGGTCTTATCCACCAAAATGGTTACCATTGCATTCTCTGTCATATATGCAACAGAGGCTAAGGTTGTAATGTTCTGTACTGTTAAGAGAAAACTAAAGTGTTTGGCCATTAGAAAGATGTCTGTAGAGGCTACAATGTCTGTGTATACATGCTGACAAGCTTGATTTGAAGATATAGGAGATTGAATCATTTGGTTTTGAAATATTAAAAAGCCCTTGGTCAGTTCCCAAGCCATAGCTTATTCTGCCGACTGGATCATGGTTTTTACTGTTTCTGAACCTGTCTTTGTAGTTAGTTGTTCTACTATATGAGGAAGCTGTTCTCCAGCAGCTGTAGACATCATCCTCCTAGAAACTCAAATCAAGTGAGTTCCATTGTAGCAAATTGGCAGTTTCAGTTAATCTTGCTGCCTTGAGATGCCACCAAAAAGAACTGAGTTTATCATTCGCTTAGCGGTAGAATAAATGGAATGAGTCTTCAACCACAAATATTAAAATATACTACCTGATTTACACTGCCCAAATAGTTCTACCCAAACTCTTCTTTGTTGGTTCTCTGGATGTGTGATATATCTTTGGACTCAACTTTTATCCTATTAGGCCAAATGATACAGTGAAGTAGAAGAAACACTCACACTTTCCTATTAGTAAAGCTTTCCCCTTATTCATAGTTTTATCAGACTTTCTCTGAGGAGGGAGTACAGGCATTGATTTGCCTTGTTTACTAGAGAGCAGGGCTGCCATCCACCAAGGGTCTCAATCTCTATGACTTTTCGATTATACTCTGTACAGTTGCTTTATATAACCCAAGATCTGATTGTGACAAGGTAAAAAGAGAATGAGGGCATAACAGTTATAAGTTACACAGTCCTGTCCTTTATATTGCTTATAAATATAACTGGAAAGAGATGAGATGACAAGACTAATTTCTAGGTTGGTGTATCACTCCCACTAGAGTATACATGTCCTGATTAGCTTTTATTGTTGACTTGGTACAACTGAGAGTCATTTGGGAAGAGAGAATCCCAACTGAACAACTGGCTCACTCAGATTGGCCTCCAGGCATGTTTCTGGAACAATGTAATGATTCCCAATTGATGAAGGAAGGGCCCGTCATGGAAATACCATCCCTAGCCAAGTAGTCCTAAAGTGTATAAGACAGCTGTCTGAGCACCCAGTCATCAACCCCTCCCATAATTTCAGCTGCAGGTTCTTGCCTTGAGTCCAGAAGTAAATTGTCTTGGTTTCCTCGTCTGAGTTGCAGCTGGTCACGGTGTCTATCAGCAACAGAAAGCAAACCGGAACAACACATTGTGTTTATTTTCCTTTCACAATTAGTAACCACTGATGTTCATAAGGCTGAAATATTAATTCATGAGTGATTGCAACATGGCACAACTCCGAGTTTATCATTTTCTTCATTAAAATCTGGAAAATAGCTACACAGGAAAATATTACCCCATTGGCCTTGGATTTGCTTTGTGACATAGATTTTTCCTTGTAACATACAAAGTAATTGAAGAAACAGCATGAGCTCAAACTCAAGTCAAACATGGGAGTCAGATTTATTAAACACTTACTCTTTGGGTTCTTGGCACTCTCTTTGCTGATAATAAAGGGATATTTTAGTTCTTGCTTTTACTGTAATTTTCTGGGTCTTCAGTATCCATGGAATTGGGCAAGACATCTGTATCTTTTATTCTCTTAATACAGTGTTGTTTAATAGCTTCAAAACACAATTTGTTTTTCTGACAATTGAAAAGGAGTACTTAGAGTTTTGTGTCCAAATTTAAATATAAATGAAAATTCCTAACATTGTCCTCAAGGCTCTGTATGATCCATTCTCTTTGCCTTCTCATATTACTTATTGTCCCATAGATTTCTTCCTATGTTTTAAAATTTTATTCTTAAATGACTTTATACATGTATATAATGTATTTTGATCACCTATACCCTGTTGTCTCTCTTACCCCCTTCCACTCCTAGTATCTTCCCTCTTCTCAATAATCTTCTCTAACGCTTTTCTATCCCTGCCTTTTTTTTGGTTTTGTGGTGTGTGTGTATGTGTGTGTGTGTGTGTGTGTGTGTGTGTGTGTGTGTGATGTAATGCTGAGTTTAATAAGGCCTGCTTGCAGGAGCATAGGCAATTAACTAGTGGTTACACCATTGAAGATAAGTGAATGAAGAAAAGAAATAAGAAGGTGGCTGGAGAGATGGCTCAGTACTTAAGAGCACTGACTGCTCTTCCAGAGGTCCTGAGTTCAATTCCCAGCAACCACATGGTGGCTCACAACTATCTGTAATGCGATCTGATGCCTTCTTCTGGTGTGTCTGAAGACAGTTACAGTGTACTCATATACACAAAATAAAGAAACAAATTTCAAAAAATAAAGAAAAAGGAAATGACATGACTGGTCTTGGAGTTCAGCACTAGATGAATAAAAAAATTTAAAAAGGAAAGACGTGACTGATTCTAAGTATGGCAGAAGAGAAAGCTTATTGTAGATGAAAGGGAGAACATAGTCTGAGGCAGTGACATCTGATAGAGTTCAGAGTAAACATGACAAGACTGAACCAGGCCATTTGAGAGTGGGGGCGAGAAGAGGGGCAAGCTAGACAAAGAGGCCAGGAGGTAAGGGTAGATGAAAAAGCCAGGGAACCAAATGGTTAGGTTATAAAGAGAAAGACAGCTGGTAGAAGGACAGCCAGGCTCTGGGCTGGAAAAATTTAGGGTAAGGGGTTGGGGTATGCCAGCCAGGAAGATTCTGTAACAGGTAGGAACTGAGGGATGCTGGGAGAACCTGGGGACAGGAGTCCACTTTTATATGTTAATAGCTGAGTAGTACTCCATTGTGTAAATATACCACATTTTCTGTATCCATTCCTCTGTTGAGGGACATCTGAGTTCTTTCCAACTTCTGGCTATTATAATAAAGCTGCTATGAACATCGTGGAGCATGTGTCCCTATTACATGTTGGAACATCTTCTAGGTATATACCCAGGAGTGGTATAGCTGGGCCCTCAGGTAGTACTATGCCCAATTTCCTGAGGAACCACTAGACTGATTTCCAGAGTGGTTGTATCAGCTTGCAATCCCACCAGCAATGTAGGAATGTTCCTCTTTCTCCACATCCTCCCCAGCACTGCTGTCACCTGAGTTTTTCATCTTAGCTGTTCTGACTGGTGTGAGGTGGAATCTCAGGGTTGTTTTGATTTGCATTTCCCTGATGATTCATGATATTGAACATTTCTTTAGGTGCTTCTGAGCCCTTTGGTATTCCTCAGTTGAGAACTCTTTGTTTAGCTCTATACCCCATTTTTTAATAGGGTTATTTGGTTCTCTGGAGTCTAATTTCTTGAGTTCTTTGTACATATTGGATATTAGTCCTCTATTGGATGTAGGGTTGGTAAAGATCTTTTCCCAATCTGTTGGTTGCCATTTTGTCCTATTGACAATGCTCTTTGCCTTACAGAAGCTTTGCAGTTTTATGAGGTCCCACTTGTCAATTCTTGATCTTAGAGCACACATTATTTGTGTTCTGTTCAGGAAATTTTCCCATGTTCCCATGTGCTGGAGGCTCTTCTCCACTTTTTTTCTATTAGTTTCAGCACATCTGGTTTTATGTGGAGGTCCTTGATCCATTTGGACTTGAGTTTTGTACAAGGAGATAAGAATGGATTGATTTGCATTCTTCTACATGCTAACTGCCAGCTGAACTAGCACCATTTGTTGAAAATGCTGTCTTAATAAAAGGATAATCATAATGTTTGAACTCTAAAGGAATCATTTAATATACTGTGATTTTTCCTTTACATGTTAGCCTATAGTTAACTATGGTACTAGTGTGTCAATACAGTATCTTGTAGTAAGACAGGATGGAAATGGATTCTGACATTTATACTCACTTAGCTTTGAGACCCTAGATATATTAACTGTCCTCATCCAGTGTGCCTTTCTCATCTGTAAATGAGACTGCTAATATCTATTTTTTAAGTCCTTGAAATTCAAGGACTCCATGGAACAGCCATGGCACACATAGAGTGTGAGTTTTTGTCACAATCTGGATTTTTGAATAAGAATAGTTCCTGCCTAGGAGCTCCTCAAACACACTAACTTTTCTCTTGTAGAATTACTAAAGGCATGATTAATCATCCTCTGACCTGAAAGGTACCTAGCAGGTCTGACAGGAAATGTTTATTTTCTTTATTTCTTGCTTTGAAGCAATTTCCCACTGTTGGGTGTATTCTACCTCTTCCAAATCTTGCCTTCCCTTCTGGCCCCTTTCTCGCCCATCCTTTCTTCCCTCCATTGATGTTGAACATGATCACATGACACATAGTGACCTATTTCTTGATATGTGTTTCAATAAAGTACTAATGCTTCATGCCTTGAGACACCCTGCTCTGGGAGCTTTGCTGAGTTTCCAAGATAAATTTCTTTTTCTTTTCTTTTTTTTATTAGAACCTCGATGAATTTGGCTCTGTCACAGTGTAGGGTGCTTAGAGAGACCACATTCCATGACAAATTCACTCACTTAGTGGCTTGTGCTCTGTGTTTAGGGACAGTCATTGGAGGTTTGGCAAGATTGCTTGGCAAGGATACAGAAGCCTTATTTGTCCCTCCTATAAAAAGATAGTTTCTTTCTCACTAAGCCCTCCTGGGAAAAATTGAGAATTCCCTCCTATATGAAATTTGAGTATAGAAATTCAGTAAATACATATTTCCCACATTGAAGGAGAAGAAACATTTGCATCCCCTTCTCTCATGTGGTTGGAATATTTCAAGTCTAGGACTTTACATTAGCATGGGAAATTTTCAAAGGTTAGATTAGGTTATATGACACTCCATTTCAATCTGATCTACAGAGCTGTTAGATTCATCTATTCATCCATCTATCTAGCAAGCCAGCCACCTGTCACTAATTCACATATCTGTCTGTTCACATGTCAAGCCATTCATTAATACCATAGAAAATGTTTATTAAACAGACTATTTCTTGTGTTTTGAAATTTTTGTTATTCTGTGAAAAACATATAGCTTGGAACTCATTGTATAGCTGGTTAGATCAGCAGTATTCATAACTTATCCTTGAAAGACCTAAGACAGCTATGGGTTTCACAGAATTTGTGGAAAATTCTAGTATCCAGAAAAACATATTTTTATCATCAAAATTCCAGGAGGCAGGTCTGAGCTTAGGGTGCCTAAAGGCTGAATTTCACTGGGGATTTGATTTCAACATGGATTTTTAAGACATAGCACTTGGAATTACTGAAACACAATGGTGATCCCACTGGCAAGCTGGCAAACACAGTATCTGAGCTGAGCACACTCTAGGTCAGGGTCTTACCAGGATGCCCTTCTACTGCCTGTCTTGAGATGAAGCCTTGCAGAGATCCTCAGTGGGGAGCACCTGGCTCTGAGGCCAAGCCTCCCTTGCTTTTATTACAGGTACAATTTCTCTCCTGTATTGTCTTACTTAATCTGGCCAAGACATCAGCTAAGGGAGTACTTTTAAGAAAAAGTACCACGAGCACCTATACATCTGTCACTTAGATCCAATAATTGTTAACATCCTGTCGAATTTGCTTCTTGCTCTATTTTGTTCCCCAGAACTGTTTGAAAGGAAATTGCAGGCATCATAAAACTTCACCTCTAAATACTTCAGCATGAGTCTCTGAGAAATAAAGAGCTTCTATCACAAAATCACAGTACCGTTTCCACACCTGAGAAAATTAATAATTCCCTATAGATTTAAAACACAGCTCAAATTATTCCTCAAAATGTCTTTTCTGCCTTACTCCTTTGCTTTCTCACGATCAGGATCCAATTAAAGTTCATACCTTGAAATGTTCATTTTTTTTAAAAAGGGACATGAAAGTCACTCGCCTCCTACTCCCCAAGGTGGAGATGAAGAGAGGTCAGTTAAACAATAGCCTGTGACCTGGGAGTTCTGGATCATAGGGCAAGAATCCAGAGCCATGGATCCCCCTATATGGGAAGTTCCCAGATTTAGTGTGTTAGGTACTCTTCAATGATTTCTGACCTTTAATGTTATCAAATGTAAGTAATCAGAAAAGAGTCTATCATCTGACAGTACCATTGATTAACTAACCAGTGACATTTTAACCCTAACGTAAAGGTCATGGTTTCAAAATATAAGATGTTCTGGCAAATGCCAAGAGGTCATTGGCCTTTCCCAAGGCTCTACATTTGTTAGATGGCTGAGCTGGTCCATGACAGGTGGAGGGACTTCATGTCAAGAGAGACTTGTCAGCTATGAGAATATGGAAGAGGTTGGAGCAGGATGTGGGAATCTTAGAGATTTTAATGAGAACTATTAATCCTGTCCCCCCTTTTCTCTTGGCATCTGCAAGTTAAAAATGTACACTTCCACTAACATTTTATTATAAAAGTTTCAAATTTCCATCAAGGGTTATATAATTTTACAGTAAATGTTCATGTTATGTCATTTGGTTGGCCCTCCCTCTTAGTTTCATCACTTATCTCTCAGAAGTAGGGTGTTGTAGTGGTTTGAATATGCTTGACCCATGGGAAGTGTTAGGAATGTGTGGTCTTTCTGGAATAGATGTGGCCTTGTTGGAGGAAGTGTGTCACTGTTAAGGCTGGCTTTGAGGGCTACCTGTACTCAAGTTTTGCCTAGAGCAGAAGGGAGAGTCCTCTTCTGGCTGCCTTTGGATCAAAAGGTATAACTCTATGCTCCTTCAGCATTATGTCTGCCTGTATGCTGCCATGCTTCCTGTCAAGATGGTAATGGACTGAGCCTCTGAAACGGCAAGCCAGGCTTAATTGAATGGTTTTCTTTTTAAGAGTTGCCTTGGTCATGGTGTCTCTTCACAGCAATGAAACCCTAAGACAGCATATTGGTCTCTCACTCCATATAGGACCCTACTACAAGCTGTTGTTTTCACATATCATCTGACTGTGAACTCCTACATTATCCCCATATCCAAGTATACTGAATGAAGGCTTGTTTTTTAGACTGCATGGCAGGATGAAGGCTAGCCAAGATCAGCTCACGAATCGTGGCCTCCCTCAGGTTTTTGTTTGTTTGTATTTGTTTTTCTTAAGACAGTGTTTCTCTACTTAGCTTTGTCTATGCAGAAACTCACTACATAGACCAGGTAGACCTGTCTCTGCCTCCTGAGTGCTGGAATTAAAGGCACAGGCCACCACACCTAGCTTCTTTCGGGTATTCTTGATGGTCCAGTCATACGGTTGTGACAGGTGTATACACATAGAACACATACAGCATAGGACCTTGTGCCCAGCTCCATTTTTGTCCAGGCCTGCCTTGTGTGAGAAAATGCATTTCCTGCTTTAAATGGTTAATATAAATATTGATATACAAGTGGGATAGCCTTTGGGAGAAGAAAGGAATATTAGATCAGACACAGGTAATGGATTACTTTCCTGAAAAGAAAAGAATCTAACTTGGTTTGGGCCAGATTGTCTTATACCCATACATGACATGGTAAGGCCAACATACTCAGCTCTGTATTCTCTTAGGCCTCTTACCCATCTGACAAGCTCTTTGAATCACATGCTATCTTGTGATACAGGCTGTGTTCTGAGATGGTTTGAAGGGTCTGATTTTTGTGTGTTTCTATCTTGGAGAGTGGAGTGTCTCAGGACTGAAAAGATGGCCTCTTTCTATGTGTACACAGAGATCTGTCTCTCAAAGCCTCTACCTAGAGCACCCAGCAATAGGCACTCATGGAGAGAAAACAGGCCTCATTGCATGGGAGTACAGATAAATGGAAACAAACCTGAGGATTCAGCTGACAGCGCTGAGCCAGACACTTTTTACTGGAGGCTTAAACCATGGTGGATTGAACACAGGGGGCATTCTACTCCCTGTTCAGAAGTAGCTTTCAACACTGGAAGGTTCTCTACCCTTATCAGATTTGGGCCCCAAAATTTTATAGGATGCTACATGGGGATTTCTAAGAACTTAGAATTCAAGAGAAAAAGGAATCTCCTGCAAAACTAGAACTCTGTCCTAGGGACCTTGTTGGAAGCACCTAGAAAGATTAGGCCAGTGCTTAGATTTCTGGAAAGGTCTCAGGTAGTTTGTGACTCTGGCTCTCTGTTCTTTTAGTGTCTTCCTGATATATATGGCCTGTTGGGCAGGGAGAAGCATTATGTCTTGCTGGGTAGCATTGAGGGTGCCCAACTGAGTTGGACAATTCATAGGCAAGCCGATCAAAGTCATGCCAGACAACTCCTTTCCTATTGCAGTTCCCACCTGGCCTTGGCTTTATTGCCTCCCTGGTAGAGAGTACACAGGGAGAAATGATACACATTCATAGACAGATCGCTCACACATACCACAAACAACATATTTGTGCAGCTCAGCACAGAACATGCACATTTCATATGTCCCACACATGAATATTCCAAATGCACAAATAGTCACATGTTTCATACACTTGCCAAATTCACACATATTCCACACTGTACATGAATAGTGTATACTATATTATATATCTTACACATTATGTATGCTCACCACATACTCCATAAATACATTTACCATGTACATGTATCACATGTACCATATCACACATACCACTATATATGTACAAATATTATGCATGTATACCATATACACTACATGAAGTACAAATACCACACACCTATATACACACCAGAATATTCTATATACTTCATACACAAGTACTAATCACACACAGAGCAAGCACACATATATCATAAATACCACACAACATAATATTACATATATCACACCTGTACATGTATATTACCTCACACATACATTATACTGTATACACATACATACAGTTTTCCCTCTCCTTCTACCTTTGTCTTTTCCAGAGCTTACTTGGAACTATTCTGAATGTTGTTATACACACACACACACACACACACACACACACACTCCAAATAGAGCAACTGTGTGTTGCATTTCTCAGCACAAGATGACAAGCAGTTGCGTGATGCTGGCAGCCAGTGACATCTGAATTTGTGAGCTCTATGAATGCATGTTTGCTAGAAAGAGAGAGCTATTTTCTAAGCTTTTTTTTTACACACTTAGAAAATGTGTCTGTTTCAGAGAATTGCATATGTACACAAACAAACAGACAAACAAACAAACAGCCAATAAAGAAGAGAACAGGAACTACAGACAACAAAGGGATAGATTGCAGAGATAATGATAAACCCTCAGAAAGCAACTTTTGAAATATAGATTCTACCAGAGTTTGTGGGTGGATTCTCATGACTTAGCTTCATTTTCAGGCTGCAACGAATGCCTTTCAGAAAGGCAAAGGACTGAGTTGAGAGCCAAGCCCAAATCTTCTGAAATGCCCTGTGAGACTCTGGACACAAAGGCAGACCCTTATCCGAAGGAGAAACAAGCACGCGATGTCTTTGCCCAGCATCAGTTTTTCTTTCATCTTTATGGAAATTGTAAAAATACTGGCTTACAGAGTCTCTGTGAAGTTACCTCATCTAGAAGTTGGATCCAGCTTTGTTGCCCTGTTGACATTGTCCCTTGACTCTGTTGACATTGGTCCCTTGCTAGGCTCTTTACTTAGCCTGGCTCTAAGTGGCTGCCCATTATTCTAAGACCCTTGTGTTGCCAAGGTAGGACATACCCTTGGTCTAAGTTTCCTTGTTCCAGCTATCAGTGAGAAGCCCTGGTTCTTCTCTGGTGTCCAATGTAGAGAGAAAGGGGACAATGGCAGTCCTCAAGGAAGAGCCCAGTGTCTTCTGCGCCTTGGCCTTCACCTTCAAGAGCCATGGAGTAAGGACAGGTTCGCTCTTAGAAGACTGGGATCTGTAGGTAGTCTTCTTGGCTCATTTGAGCTTTGAGAGGGGAGATACCAGTTAGAATAGGTCTGGGGCTGCAGAGGAGCCCCCTGGGTTCTCAGGAGGGTTCTTTGAACTAGGCTCTGGACTTCCTTTGCCTGTGCTAGGTGGGGTAGGTCCAGCATAACCAGCTATCTAGGTGATTGTAGATCAGGATGCATGTGCTTATGCTATCTTAGTCCTGATGTGGCATTTTTCTCTGGAGATGTTTGAAGGGTAAAGGACTTTGAGTCCCGAAGCTCTTTGGAGCAGAAAAAGAAGCAATGTCATAAAAGTTAGAATGGTGGAGGAGAAACCATGATGGTGAAGTCTGAAACATACTAAATACTTAATAAACATTTGCTGATGGTAGAAAGAGCAGTTTTACCAAAGATGGAAAAGGGACATTTGCAGTAGCCTATCAGTGTTATCAGAGCCATCACAAGCCCTGGGGACTAAGGGTTAGATAATTTTGCAGAAACAGAGGTGCCTTCACAGTGTCAGATTCACCTTCACCCCCTTTTGCCATGTTGGAAGCTGTGTAACCACACCCTTTAACACTGTCATGTCTGCCCTGAAGCCGGCGGCTTCTCAGTGAAAGGCTGAGAAAAGGGTCTAGGGTAGTAGTTCTTAATATGTCTAATGCCCTGACCCTTTGAAAACAGTTCCTCATGGTGTGGTGACTCCCAAGCTAAAAATTATTTACTACTGTTACTAATCGTGATATAAATATCTGATGCGCAGACTATCTGATATGGGACCCCCACAGGGATTATGAAACACGGTTGGGAAGCACTGCTTTAAAGGCAAAGATAGGGAGAGAGATTTTGTACAAACCAGAATTGGCCTTCAAACTAAACCCCTATGGAATGCAAGCTTGACTTGAGCAGGAACCAGGGTAGAGGAGGGAATGTGCCAACTGGGGGGTATTTGAATGTCTCTAGAATCTTTAGGCTGTGTCAAAAAAAACTCTGTGGAAACCACAGTGTCTGATAAGGTGTACGTCATGCGTTGGCTGTTTCAGAGAGAGCTTCAGTTTAGAAATCTGGAGGATGTAGTGGCTTTGGGCTGCCACAGGTTTGGGATGGAGAGAACGACCTTTCTAATCACCTCCCCAGGCTGTGCTGTGGCTCTGCTCTTTGATACAAGGTGGGAGGCAAGCTTGTGGCACTGAGGGGCAGGCCTCCATCTACCTGGACCAGAGCATGTGCAGGCTTTTCTTAGGTGGGAGTGTCTTTCCAGAAGGTGGCCCTAGAAAGTTGTGCCAGGCTCTGAAACTTGGCTGAAGCCCACTTTCTGTTCCGTGATATGGGCCAGCCAATACACAGTGGCGCCAAAACTTGAAAATCTGGAATGAATTTGAAATCTTAACAAGTTGACTCTTTTTTTTTTTTTTTTTTTTTTGTCTTATGAAAAATGTGCCAAGCTGCAAATGAAGTACTTCTGAACTTGGCAGAAAAATGTGTGTATAAGGAGGTTATCAGTTCAGGGAGAAAAAAAGGGCTCTTGAGTGCTGTTGACAAACACGGTAGAGAAACACTCCTCTGTGGGGCCTGGGCTCTGCGTCTGAGGGTGCAGCCATCTGTTTTTGTCTCCCGTGTGCTTTTGCTTCTGTTAGCTGCCACCTCTCAGAGGCCACAGAGGCAGAGAAATAATCTCTGCAGGTGTCTGAGACAACTGTGTGCAGCAAGTCAATAGTGCTGGCTGTCCACCTAACTCCTGGGCTGCGGCAGAGGCCAAGTGCAGCATTAGATGGCTAGATCCCTCGGGTGCCTTCTCCTAGGGAAAGAGGGTCCAAGCAGACGTGACACGATTCATGGGTGAGTGGTTGTGTAATATCAAATCAGTCCCTTTTGAAGCTCACTGGTGCCTTGGGTGGGTTTGTAAGGAGAGTAATCTATGAATAATTGATCTTGGCCAGTTGACAAAGCAGCTGTCTTCTGTCTTTTGACGTCACTCAAATAGTTCTGAAGGGGCTAGAGAGAGGACTCATGGCTAAGCGCACCAGCTGCTCTTGAGGGAGACCTGGATTTAGTCTTGGTGGCTCACAACCACCAACAACTGCTCACAACAGTTCCAAAGTATCTGGTGTCCCCTTCTGGACTCCGTGAGTATCTGTATATATGTGGTTCATATATGTCCTCTCAGATCATAGACCTCACATATGCTCATGAAATTAAAAATAAATCTAATCTCTAGATAGTTCAGAAAAATCTATTTCCATAGTTTTGCTGTACTGGCTTAGCTCCAGCTCTAACTTTTTCAACACCTTTTTATCTTAGACCTTTCTGATTCCAAGGAACAGAAACCAAACTGCACCGATAGCCCATAACAAACCTAGAAAGTGTCCTATTCTGCCCTCCAGTAAAGCAAGGGCTAAACTGGGCTAAGGGAGAGAGGGGGCAGTCTAACCTACACTGGTGGACTTTGGGAACAGCCTCTGAGAAGGTTGCTGTCATGTCAGAATATGTTAGAGAACTTGGCTGCTGTCCTCAGGTGTGAAGTCAGCCAGCTGGTGACTTGTCTTAGGGCTTGCTGTCCCTATGGACACTGTGCTGAAGATTGGCTGGAAGGAAGGATGAGATTGACCCTGTGGTCAGTGCCTGCTCCAGGGCTATTCAAGTGGGGAGTGAATGGGAAACAGAAATAGATCCCAAACCTAAGCAACAAAGACTGAGCTTCTGCACGGCCCTTCAGGAGGGCACACTTCGAAGTATACAAGAAGAGGGTACCAGACTCAGGGTTTCCACAGCAATTAGGTTTTAAACAATTTCACACCCCCTTTTATAAAGTAATTCATACTTGGTTTGGAAAATTATGAAATATAAACAGGCCCCCAAATAAAAAAATAAACACAGAGCAGTTCATCTTACAGAAACAGATACTGCAGGCTTGTGTTAAGGCTCTCCTTTAGGCTTTATTTTCCTACTGATTTTCACACTGTTGGTCCCAACCTCTGAATGCGACATTGTGTCCTTTATTATCATCATTAGCATTTTGGCTGATGGTATGATGTTAAGGTGTTCATAAGATCCCACTCCCCTCATTTCCAAAGAGCTGCAGTTTGCTGAGTGTTTTCAGGCTGGGATCCTACACCCATTCAGAGCACCACCTGCCCCCTCCCCCAGGTTATGATGAAGGGCCTGTGGTGTCCAGTGCTAGCTGACTTAGTTATAGGAAGGAGGCCTAAGAGGCTGGTGGCTGCAGACTCTGGTCACAGTAGGTGGATCTCAGAACAAAGAAACAATTCTGGCTTCAGGAAGATGTGTGTTTTCAGTGTTTGCCTTGTTCACAGCCTACAGCTCTTGACAAGTCTCATCTGAAATACAAGGTGATAAACAGCTGAATGGAGGATTTGCTAAAAAACATAACATTTAACAGGCAACGGGGAATATACAGCATAGAATATTTAAATATATGTCAAATATGAAATATGCCATGTGAGTTATATGATATAATTTTATTGTGTCATAGCATATATAAAATATAGGCTAGCTGATGGAAAAAAAAGTGTAGCTTAATTGAGAGAGCACATGGAGGCTCTCAGCCCATACTCAGCAAGGAATCTGCCCTGTACCCATTAGAGACAGAAGTGCTTTTGATTTGGCAGAAAGGAATGAAGGGAGAGACATATGAAGAGTGTGTTCAGTGGGCTGGACCTAACACAGGAGGAAGGAGAACACAAGACGGAGGTCTTGGTAGTGCCAGAGTCTGTGCAGAGCCAACCAAGCTCTCGCTGGTTCTCAAGGGACAGGGGAAGGCTTGGAGTCTTTTCGAGTTTCCTCCAAGCCCTGCCATTCCGTTTCATTTCCTGCAGGCCTTTCTAAAAGACTGACATTTTAGGTTTGTGTTTTACTGTTAGCTTTCAGAATTGCAAGCAAAGTTCTTCAGGGAAAAACATCCACTTCTACTTAGTGGTGGATTTGTGGACTTGCCCTGGTACGTGGTTTGACCTGTCTGGGTAGTGAACACCATCCTTTGAAATTCTGTGAGCAGAATGTGAGGTACCTGGAATGAGCTCTGCTTCCAGCTCTTGTGTCCCAGTCCCAGATTCCTGTGGAGGAATAGCTTGGTCTGTGCTATAGTGTCATAACTGATTACCAGCACGTCCTTGGACAATTCACCTGTCTTTTCTGCAAAATAAGTACAGTACCATTCACATGGCAGGGGTTTGTGAGGACAAAGTAGACATGTTCAACACATCTAGGACAACTTCTTACCTCTCTCTGCTTGAGAGATACTTTCTTGATCCATCACCACCAAGCATGTCACACAAGTATGCATGCACAGGTACATGTATGCATGCACAAGTACATGCATGCATGCATGTACTCAGTTCATATACATGCACCATGCAGAGAAGCACATCTGCACATGTATAAGGACAGGTACATGTATGCACAGATATGCACAAACATATGGCTGCACATATACATATGCATTTAAGCACATAGACAAGTACATATATAAATTGACAGATATATGTGTGCACAGATAGCCTTATCACACCCTTGCACATATGCCTATATGCATACTGTAGTCCAGTTCCAAAAACATATCATGCATTTTCCAATTGTATGACTTTGTAAGCATCCTTCCCTCACTACCAAGGTATTTTTTATTAATCAGACTGTCATTTTCTCCTCATTTTGTATGATCCGTGTCAAATGTCACATCTTCTGTGAAGCATTTCCCTAGACAAGAACTATTAGCTCCTTCTTCATTTCTCCTAGAAACTGTGAGGGGGTTGAGGAGATTTATCACATTCATCTCTGAGTCTCCAGCATCTGACACAGAGTCAGACATAATTGCCGAAGCCTGGAAAAGCAGGGGTGGAGTTTATTCTATCAGGTTCCTCATTTTATGATCCCTTTACAGAGGTTGAGGGGGAGGGCGTTTTCTGGGCAGAAGTTCTGCTTAGGAAGGAGGGGAGGCAGGTGCCTCACAGGAGGAAGAGTCAAGGCCATCACAGTGGTAGGAAACAAAAGGGAGAAACGTTCTGTTCCTACAGCCTGTCAGCTCAGCTGCCTGGGGCCAAGGACACAGCCTGTGAAGGAAGAGGGAAACAGAAGAAGATGGAGGAGAGGGAGCCTGGGAAGCAGGAAAGGTAATAGGTGTCATCAAAGAACAGGGAGGTAAAGATGGTGGCGACCCAAAAGGGTGACTGACTGTGGGAGGGGTGGGAATGAGTAATAAGCTATGAAGTCAGATGTGTCAGGTAAATGCATCCTCAAATGTTTACTCTTTAGGACTTATTTCACTCTTAAAAATTGTTGGAGACCCTGGGGGACTTTGTGTTCTGTGGCTTATATAAAACAATTATTAATTATAATGCAGCACTTTTAAGACATATATGAACTAATTAAGACAACAGAATACATCTATTGCTCGTAAATATAGTAATTTATGTTTAAAATTATGTATAACATAATAAAATTGGGGAGAAGGTGTGCTTTTGCAGTCCTTAGTAGATTTTTTAACGGGGGATTTTGTGTTTTCATCATTCATCAGTCACTTTAGCGGCCTCACGTGATCTTTGTGATGCCCCATGCCAGCCTGTTTCTGGAAAGTCCCACAGCAGTAAGAGAAATCTAAAGTGTTAGGTAAATAGTTGGACATTAGAGACTCACTCAAGAGGCCATGGGGACTTGAGGACGTATTGAATGAAGCCATGCTAAAGTGCTGATGTCCGTGGTTTCTTTTTATTTATTTTTTGGGTGAGCTCCATGTCTTAGCTCTCACTGTAGACCTCCGGGTCTTGGTTATGGTTTCTTTTGCTGTGATGAAACAACATGACCAAAAGCAATTTGAGGAGAGAAGAGCTTAAGCCATTTTACAGTTTCATATCACAATCCATTATTGAAGGAGGTTGGGATCGGAACTCAAGGCAATAACCTAAGCATAAGCCATGGAGGGATACTGCTCGAAGGCTTGCTAGCTCTCTCCCAGCTTGCTCCCCCTGGTTCACTTCAGTTTATTTTCCTCTATACACCCAGGACAACCAATCCACTACCGCCTATGGACCAGACTCTCCCACAGTGCATCCTTAGATCAAGAGAATGAGCCTAATAGGTTTGTCTTTAGACTGATCTTATGGGAGGCATTGTCTCAATTGTGATTCTCTTATTTTAAATGACAATAGCTTGTATCAAGTTGACAAAAAAATTCAAACCAGCAGAACTTCCTGGCTGATAGTGACCTGTGAAGCTGAGGGTCCTTGATATGCCATGGAGAGTTTCTGTTTACATCCTTTGTGGGAAGTGGTAAGGTTGTGGGGAGAGGAAGGATCCCTGAGTGGGAAGTAGGAGATAAAATGGATTCCTGAAGCCCAGGGAGCACCATGTGTACTTGGTTGAGCCAATTCTCTTCAAAACAAACAAACAAACAAACAAACAAACATGACCTTGTCTGGAGTAGGGATGGGGTCAGGTTCTTTGGGATCCTTCTGGTTTGTCAGGGCTAAATTCCTGCCCTCATTTTATGTAAATGCTTTCTTATCTGGTTGTTTAGGGGGGACTTCCTTGTAGAGGAGACTAACAGTCTACCTTATATAAAAGTAACTTGCATTTTTTCAGATAATGAAAAAGTTATTAAGTTGGTCAGAATGGAAAACGGACAAAGAAAATAAAAAGAAAGCAAGACAGCAGTGGTGTCCTCAGTCCTACAGGTAGCTTCTGCTAGTACTTGAATGATGATCCTTCTATTTTCTCTATGAGAGAACATAGTTCATTCTTTATGCTTGATGGACTATTTATTGTTAAATACAATCCTATCACCTGACTCCCAGAAACTGAATGACATTTGATTTCTTTATTCTGGCATTCAAGGCTCTACTTTTCTGATGGTCTTTGACTCTTATCCTGCCTACATTGTCTCATCCTGTCTCCCCCTCAAATAAAACATGTGCCTATGTCCTCTCCACACCCTTGAAGCTAGTCTGCTACATGACTGAGCACTCTTATAAACAGAATGTGTCCCATAAATCCCAGGAATTTATATTTGTTTATTGTCTCTTTGCTTTCTGGACAATGCTAATGTGTTCTGACCCAGTGTCACTTTCAGAGTCTAATCCCAGCCCAAGCTGCTCCTCTCTCCTCTCAAGTGGCACTGCGATTCCTTAAATGGCACTGAACTTCTCATGTGTGGCATGCTGAGTAACTGCTCACTGAGGGGAGCCTATGTGGTGCAGGGCAGAGGCTGTGCACTGTCTTCATAACCCAGTGTGAATGCATGTTTGGTTCCTTCGTTCTCCACTTGGGCTTTGATACATCTACATACAGGTAGCGTCCACCGAAGACTGATCACTTCATCTGTGTGACTGGAAAAGAATCAGGGTTGAGCTGGCTCTGTCTGGCCTGTGGTTCTTGGGACAAACAGGATTCTAGACCACAAGATGTCAGTGTTGTCTCAGCTACAGAGGAAGCAGACAGGGTCACAGGCTCACATTTTGACTTGCCTGGTGCTGGAAGTACTGACTGCTTCCAGGAATAGACAGATGCAGCTCCTTGCAGCAGGTAGGTCTGGAGAAAAAGTCAAGTATATCACGACAACAAGACTCCAACAAAAAGAAGATACCACACAGGGCATCACTGAGAGCCAGTGAGGGCTCTCAGTCTGCCTTCCACATAGGAGATAGGATAACAAAGTTGATGCAGTTGCTGGAAAACCACTTATTATCCTGCCACATGTCCAGCTGAAAGCACTAGAGGGTCAGAAATGGCCACTCGGTGGGCTGGGCTGAAACAGATTTAAGCAAAAATGTGTATGTCTCTGTCTAATCTTTTGTTCTAGCTTCAGTTCTAAGAGCTAATAAAGTAGGGAATCCACTGACTTCACTATTAGTCATGACTGCTCTACAGAAGACAAAGAAACAGCTTGTTTTCTTGGAGGAGTTCAAGAGACCACTGCCCAAAACCCTGACCTCCAATTGTGGAATGCATCAACAAAACCCAGGAGACTTCCAGGAGCTTCAGCCTTACAGGTTGTGGAGGACAGAGCCTTTGAGATTTTGCATCTCGCATGAAGAATTTGAAGGCTGCTGGTTGGAAATCAGAAGGATCCCGTCCTATCTCCAGCCCAGCCCCGTGAGCCACATGTACCTCTAAGCCTCAGATCCTGCCCCCCATTTCTATCCAGCTGAGAGCTACCTGCTCCCCAGGATGCTCCTGCTTCTCCTTACCTCCCTGGTGGGTGATCAGAAGGCTTCTTCACAGTGAATCTACTCTTATGACCTAGCTATAAGGATTTTTGTGTCAAAACACCCCCAGCATACACATTCTCTTTGATGTTCTGCTATTTATTAACTAGGAGGTAAAATTGAGATTATTCCAAAACTTCAAAACGTTTTTAATATTGAATGCAAAACATAATTTCTGTAAATCTATTAATTTTCTCTGAATTGGGTCTAGCAATTTATTTTTCTGGTTTCTTCATGCACCTGACCCTTTCTGATCCTTTTTTTTTTTTTAAGTCCTAGAAAGCCTAGCACCGTACAGCCTCACAAATCCCAGGACTTTTGTGCAAACACTCTTGAAGATAAAATCTCCATAATAAAATTCAGGTTGATTGTGTTATTTCATATTGTCTGAAGGCATCATGGATAACATATTGATTTCTCAAAATTAAAACTAAGAACAAAGAGAAACCCACACAATTGTTTGCAGTCCACCAACTGTTAGGGAAATGCTGAAAAAATGTTTCAATGCAAAATCAATGAGATTTGACCGTAATAGAAAGATGAGTGAGGATCCGAAACAGCCTTTGCCTGTGAGTTATCAGTGCTCCCCAGGAATACTTGAGGCAGCCATTTTACTTGGCCATAAGGTTAACATTAGGTAGGGAAGAAGCAATGCTTCCTTGGTAGTTTCTGCCATGGGGGCGGTGTTGGAGATCCAGGATTGCAGTTGTTTATGTTTTACGTGTGAAGGGGTCTATTCCTATGCTGCTGCAGCAAGCCTAAGCCATTTGTTGTTAGATTCTTCCCAGTGCTCCAGGTACCCCAGCTGGCTCTCTATAAGGCTGAGATTGATACTTTCATGAGCTCAGAATGGAAATCCTGGATATCTTAGCTCTCATGTGTTGTTTCTGTCTTTCTATGTCACTTATCCTAAGGACTGTAGTTATTTAATATTTCCATGTGTTTCCCATACCAGCCACTGAGGACAGGCTCATATCAGTGCTCTCATTTTAGAGAGAGGTCACATGGTAGCTCAGAGGGATTAAGTAATTTATTGGAGGTCACGGGATTATTCCTACCTCAAAAGATCCAGACTAAAGGTGGGTCTTCTTACTTAGAAATGATTTAATTAATAAAATTCCCTCAGAGGTGAACCCAACCACTTGGGGTTTAGTTAATTCTAGATGTAGCCAAATTGACAAACACCACACTGCCCAAGTGTAGATCTATGGACACACTGTCTTATTCACCCCTCTACTGACAAATCTGAGTATAGTACATAGAAATTTTAATGAAAAGATTATTGGCAGGGTGGCGGTATGGACCAGTAGGTGGTTAGGTGAATGAGTGAGTGGATGGGGAAAACACATGATTGACATGAGTGAATGCATGGACGGAAACATGGATAGATGGATGGTTGAATAGATGACTATGTGAATTGCTTCAGTTCTTTGATCAAAACCACATATACTAGACTTACATCTACAGCCACCACCCATATCCACCCACCCCACCCCTCAGCAGACTCATTCCCTCCTACTCCTTTCATTTTGATATTTATAAAAAAATATGGGTCAAGCTTGGAAGTAAGACAAAAAGACTTCTAATACCCTTCAATATCAAACTAGCATACTCTCTAGTAAGCCCCCTCCACACACACTCCGATCTGATATTTTGATGGAGATTTCTAATTGCTAGTTGCTGCCAGAACTTCATCAAGGTAAATGCCAACCTCAAAACTGATGATAAGTTGAAAGAGATTTGTCTTTGGTAGAATTTTATAGAGCATAGGAGACAAGCAAATGCTAAAGTTTCATTGGAAGATAGTGGTTGGGTGTCTAGCACGTTTGTGCCGCAGCATTCTTTCTATGACAGTATGCTCTGGGTCTTCACAATCTCCTTGGGGTCAGTTCTTTGGGACTAGGTTTGCTATCCCGTTTGCTCCTCCATCAGTGGGGTAAATCAGTCTTTCCCACATGCTCACTGTATATTTCTGAGTATTATGCTTTGACCCTGAATTGCTAACATGTAACTGCTTCACACTTCTCAAAACTGTGGTGTTTTCTCCATTTAAGGTGAATGTTTCTTCCCAATGTCACCGTCCACCCCCAACACGTAAACTCAGGCCTGATCTCTTCAAAGCTGTTCATTCCTGTAGGCTGAATTAAATGTCAGCTCACTAGACAGTCTTTCCTGATACATACCCCTACACAAGTGTCCATTTGCACATGCAAAGATATTCATATAACCTTATAATACTTATATAACTTCTGCTTTTCATTTTTGTAATATCAGCTAGAAAAAAAATCCAGCCCATGGGATGGATCCCAAGTTGGGCCGGTTACTGGGTGGCCTTTTCCTCAATCTATGCTCTTTTTTTTGTCCCTGCATTTCTTTTAGACAGGAACAATTCTGAATCACAAATATTGAAGGTAGGTTGGTGACCCTAACTCTCCACTGGGAGTCCTGTCTATCTACTGGAGATGATCTCTCTTGCTTCCATCTTCCCACCAATAGGCATTTCAACGAAGGTTATCCCACTGGGTCCTGGGAGTCTCTCACATCCCAAGTCTCTGGGACATTCTAGAGAATCCCTCTGACCTCTAACCCCTGCAGGTGCATATTTCCATTCATTCCTGGTCCTCTGGGCTTCTCTCCTGTCTCCCCCCATTCCTGATCCTGCTCCCCCTTTCCCCTCTCCCCACCCTCTCCCACCCATCTCTCTCCCTCCCTCTGCCTTCCATGCTTATTGTGTTCTCCCTTCTAAGTGGGATTGAAGCATACTCACTTGGGCCTTAGGGATCTCTTTTTAAAATATCATCTTGGTAGCTTAGGTAGAGGCCTTCTGAGAGGCATCACTAGAAATAAAGGACCAAGGGAGGAATTGATGAGTATGCAGATAAACAAACAAACAACAAACAAACGAACTATATAATTCAGCTCTATATAATTCAGTTGTTCTTAATGAATATTTTTGCTAACAGAGAGAGGTTTTATATGTAATTGTAGTCCACCCAGTGTTGGGACCCAGGTGTTACCCAGACATTGATATCTGTAGAAGTGTAAATCCCTTTGTAATGAATGGTCTTTTAGGTGTTCCCTAGGTAGTTGTGTCTAAATGTGTTGGGTAACCCATAGATGATTTCAGAAGCAGAAATAAAAGCAACCATTTTCCAATTCACTCCTCTACATGACTGAGATTCCACAATCAAATGACAGGGCAACATTTTTATCCAAGTCTTGGTCTCCCCAGCTCATACTCTTGTGGTATTCTAATATCACACTGTGACTATTTCCTTGGGGGAGCTACCCTCAGTGGGTTGGTAAAAGTGCCCTAGCTAGAGGTCTAGATTGCATAAAAAATCCGGGCTTATTTAAGTAGCATCTGGCAAGCTCCAAACTCCTGGCTTTCTTTTTGGTAGGAGTTTTCAGACACTGACCTTACATGATGAAGTTGTATTTTTCCATTTGAGAACAGAATGAAGTGTGTGGTCTTCAGCTAAGTGGCTTTGTATTTATGCAGGAATCTAAATGCCAGGACTTAGGGAACACAGCAGAGCCAGGTGAGGTCTCATTTGCTCTAATATGTAACAAGGAAAATGTGATTGTATTTCTAAGTTCTATTCTCTCTGGGTAATTATGTACAGTGTTATATTTTCCGAGATCAAAGGGTGACTCCTTGGATCTGCGTTGCAAATGAGTTAGTGCACTGTGCAAGCTAACTCATGCTTTCTAGGCTATTGTGGGATAGGGTGTGCAAGCTGAGAGCCAGGACCCTTTGAAAGGAGATATAGCAAACCCAGTGAGGCAGACAGCATGGCGTTGAAGAAAATTAGTGGGGGGTGGTGGTGAAGAAAGCTTCGAAAATGGGGCATAGGATATGAACATGGTGTTAGAAATCCCAGAGAAAAGAGACTGATAGGAAAATTCAGTTTGAAAGCCATTCTCTTATTCAAAGGTAGAGCCAACAGCAGTACTAGGGCCCCTCCCTGATGGAGTGTCCAAGAGGAGAAGGTGTTCTGTTGTAGATATTTACAGAGTTGTTTGGAAGGCAGTGTTCCTGAAATCCCAGCAATTGTGTGCATCTGTCACTAACAAATGGAAAATGGAAATAGCTTGAGAAATAGTCTTACACTCACCGAAGTCAGTGCTTACAAGGCCAAACCTGAAGCAATTTCAGACAGACTATGAAATCTCTCCAGTGAGTATATTGACCCTGATAGAGCAGAGAGATTAATTCAGCATGGACCAGTGAGAGCTGTGTGTAGTTATATGTCTGGCAATGTATATTCTTGTGATCCAAACATGCTAGATACATTATAGAAGAGGTATTGTCTCATTAGTTTGATAGTAAGGAATCTGATATGGAGAAATGCTAGCCAACTTCTGGTCATAGTGTATCAAATCTCTGTCATGACTTATTTATGGTGGCTTGGGGTGTCCCTAAAACAGACCAGGAGGAGACATAGCAGAAAACCCAAGAAGGCATTGATAAGACTTGAGTAGGCATGTTTTTTACTTTTTCTGTATATATCATGAAGGAGATCAGGAAACACAAACTTTCTTGAGTCATATTCTTTAATTTATTACTGAATTTCTAGCATTCCAGGGTATTTTAAGAAGTACCCTGCGAAAAGACTTTATGCTCAAAGAAATTTGGGTTAAGCTAATGCATTGACTTTAGGACTTTTGCAACCTTTAATAGGCTTGTGTGCAAGACGAAGAGGCAGAGTATGCAGCTAAATGCATTTGGTCACGTTGTTCTTGTCTTTAGTGGGTGGTCTGCGTCTATAGATCCATCATTTGGTGGTTTGTATACTTGGTTCACTCTACAGAGAGGGTTTGAATCTTTTGAGGTTTCCTTTTCTTGAAAATATTCCACATTGTGAAGACCTCTATGTGATTGGCATTTCATAACTGTGTTGGTGGTGCCTGCAGAGCAATGAGGAAAGGACAGGGAGAAGGACTCTGCTAATGGGGGTTGACCATTTTAGCCACATAGGAAGAGGCTGTGCAACTTAAGAAACTCATGTGTTGCAGCCAGCTCCTTCGGTGGTTAGCATTCCAGCTAAGGGGGTGTAGAAAAGCAAGTTGGGAGACAAAAGACTCTTGCAGAGAAGCACAGGAAAATAGGCAGGGCAGAGAAGAGGAAGGCCAGCCTGATACACCATGTTCCTCCATTCCCTCCAAGCAGGTCCCTGTGTGACCTGCTTGGCTCCCTTAGCTCCCACGCAGGCTCCTGTTCTGCGGGAGTACAGGGACCTTAGCAGGGCTTTACAGCCAAGCACATTCACATTAAAACACCATACTCAGATTCAATTGTGTGACTTGGGGTAGAGTTTTAGGAGTTGTGCCTTATCTCCAGGGATCAGAACCTTTGCAAGGAGCCAGTGAGAACTGTGGCTAGGACCAGTGCCTTCCTTCTCCTGTTGAGAGCCCAGCGTACATCCTCAGCTTCATGCCGTCTCCCTTGCTTGGCCCTAAGTTCCTTTTTGTCAACCTCAGACTGTCTCATTTCTCCTTTGTGCTGTCTGGTCTTGCCTCATGCTCCTCCAAATCTCTCTCTCTCTCTCTCTCTCTCTCTCTCTCTCTCTCTCTCTCTCTCTCTCTCTCTCTCTCTCTCTCTCTCTCTCCTGATCAACTCTTATGGTTCTGATAGGCTCCTTTGCTCACACATGGAATCTGCTGCTCATGTCACTGTTGCTTCCTGGAGTTGCATTCTAAGGTTGGAAACTGAGGCCAAAGAGCAGCTCCCATGCTATAGGGTACATGCCCAAAGAGCTTTCTCCTACACAGAAGGAGGGCAGCTGGATGCCCCTCTGGAGATTGGTGTTTGCTGTGCTGGTAGATGTTTGCTCTACAGCATTCAATTCTGCCAAATCAATTGGAGGAGGAATTTGTGACACTGGGTAAATTGATAATGGCACATTTTTTCCACTTGAAGCTATTTGCTGTACTGTCTTCTGGCATGGGAATTAAAGCTTCCATGGCACACTTCTTTTTGGTCATCATCCTTAATGTTCTCTGTCCGTTATGTATGAGTGGTGAGCAAGCTGAAGGCCTGAAGTGGCTGTCAGCTCTAGAATTCTGGACAGATGATTTTAATCTGTCTGAGTAAAAAACAATTATTTAGGAGCATCGCTGAGAAGCTAACCTTGGAGAACACTGAAACATATTGAATTGAATAAAATTTGAAGATTTATTACTTTCCTTCTGATTTATAACTGTAATATATGCTCAGAGTAAATACTAGAAATACAGAAATGAGGGCTACCATCAAAGTTAAATTTGAGTATATTTTCTAAGCCAATTTGACTTTCCCCCAAGACAACGCATAAACCATCCCCTGCAATCAGCTAGTGTGTAGGGTGCACACATGGGCTAGTTTTCTTAAAAATTTTAATAAATCCATTTACTTATTATGTGTGTACATGTGTCCATTTGTATTTGAACATGCTTGGAGACCATTGCATGGTGATCAGAGAATAAACTGTAGGACTCTGTTCTTTCCTTCTACTCTTTGAGTGAAACCCAGTTCATTAGGTTTAGAAACAGGCACCTCTACAGGCTAGGGCACCTTTAATATAGATATTAAAGACAGTCTCATATATGCCAGGCTGGCCTGGAATGCCTCTTGTAGCTTCCACCTCTCCAGTGCTGGGATTAGAAACATGCTCTACCACCCCTGCTTATGCAATGCCGAGAACCAGATACAGAACACAGGACTTCTCACATCTTTCAACTTCTTGGATTTTAATGTTTTTAAGTTCTTCTTTGGTGCCACCTTTATTTTTGGGGCTAGAAGAATATTTGTCTATAGCACTTAAAAGAGTACTTACAATCTTTCTGCCTCCTTTTCTATCATGTCTCTTGAGCCTTAGGTGTGGGGGTGTTATGGTAGATGTACTATCTGGGGATGACCACCGTGAAAACAGTTGTTCTCTGCATTTTGATTGATCATGACTTTTTATGCAATGCTAAGTAGCCAGCTGTGAAATCATATACATACAACCAATGTTAAGCAGACTCTGTAGGTTATATTTACATATTTATGCATTTATGTGTATATGTAAGACATAATAATAAGGAAAAGGAGGCCATGAGTTTGAGAAGGAGTGAGGGGAGGATATGAGAGGGTATGGAAAGACATAGGGGTGAGAGAAATGGTATTATTGGATTTTGATGAAAACAAATAGCAAGACCATTAAAAATTTAAAGATACTCCTCAATCTCAATTTTCATATGATGAAATATATTTATTTTGATAAGCTTATCAAAAGTTTCACCATGGCTTTGATTAAAGAGGTTGTTTACTATTCTATTAAAATGCAAATAATTTAGTACTTTTCGTCACCATTTATGATATTCTGTCTGTTTTTCAAGCATTCTTTTATTTTTACCAAAAACCTTAGTGATTTTTCTTATAATTCCTCAACATTTCTAAATTAATTGAATATTAGATGCTTTATCTATCAATCTGAATCTATTAATGATGTTTTCCTTCACATTAAATTATCAATTTTTCCTGGTGTAGTTTTTTTTTTTTTTTAATACTGTAACGATCCAACTTTCTGAAATTCATGTCCTTTTTTTTTAATTTTGGAAAGTAATGAAATTTGTATGATTACATCCAGTAATCATTCATGTTTATTTATGCTTTCTTTTCTTATTTTTAATTTTTTTCTTATTGTGTTTTTTTTATTATTAATCATTTTATTAGTTTACATTTCAAGTGATATCCTCCTTCCTGGTTACCCCTCCACAACCCCCCCATTCCATCCCCTCTCTTCCCCCTCCTCTTTGTCTCTAAGAGGGTGCTCCTCCACCATTCACCCACTCTCTCTTCACCTCTCTAGCATCGCCTACACTGGGACATCAAGCAAAAATATGGAACACTTCACGAATTTGCTTGTCATCCTTGCACGGGGGCCATGCTAATCTTCTTTGTATCATTCAGTCTTAGTATTTGTGCTGCTGAAGCAAGCACTTCTTTTTTTTTTTTAAATTTTTATTTTCTATATTCTATGTTTACATTCCAAGGGCTTTCCCCTTTCCCAGTTCCCACCCACCATAGTTCCCATAGTTCCTCTCCCCCCCAACTATTCCCCAATCATTCCCCCTCCCCCCTCAGTTTCTTTACTAAACTGGATGCAATCTTTACATGCCCAGGGTCCTCTCCTTTCTTCTTGGGAATCATTTGACTTGCTATTTGTGTCTTGAGTATTTAGTGCTTCTGGGCTCATTAATATCCACTTATCAGTGATTGCATTTCATGTGCATTCTTTTGTGATTGGGTTAGTTCACTCAGGATGATATTTTCCAGGTCTAACCATTTACCTACAAATTGCATGAATTCATTATTTTTAATTGCTGAGTAGTATTCCATTGTATAAATATACCACATTTTCTGTATCCATTCCTCCTTTGAGGGATATTTGGGCTCCTTCCAATTTCTGGCTATTATAAACAAGGCTGCTATAAACATAGTGGAGCATGTGTCTTTATTGCATGCAGGGGAATCCTCTGGGTATATGCCCAGGAGTGGTATGCCAGGGTCCTCTGGAAGTGACATGCCCAATTTTCTGAGGATCCGCCAAACTGATTTCCAGAGTGGTTTTACCATTTTGCAATCCCACCAACAATGGAGGAGTGTTCCTCTTTCTCCACATCCTCGCCAGCACTTGTTGTCTCTTGAGTTTTTAATCTTAGCCATTCTGACTGGTGTGAGGTGGAATCTCAGGGTTGTTTTGATTTGCATTTCCCTGATGACTAATGATGTTGAACATCTTTTAAGGTGTTTCTCGGCCATCCGAATTTCTTCTGGTGAAAATTCTTTGTTTAGCTCTGTGCCCCATTTTTTGATAGGGTTATTTGGTTCTTTGCGGTCTAACTTCTTGAGTTCTTTGTATATATTGGATATTAGCCCTCTGTCGGATGTGGGGTTGGTGAAGATCTTTTCCCACTTTGTTGGTTGCCGTTTTGTCCTTCTGACAGTGCAAGCACTTCTTATTGAGTTAATCAGTAGTTCCCAAATATTGGTAAAGTAATGGTAGTCCTGGAAGGCATTATTTTCTTGCTCTTGAATTTAATAGAAATGCCTCTAAAATGAACCATGAAGAATAATGGTTTGTGGTACATGTGTGTGTGTGTGTGTGTGTGTGTGTGTGTGTGTGTGTGTTTGTCACAGCAAAAAAATGTCGGTTTTGCTAAGAGGGTCTACTCCTTTCTATGAATATGGTGTTGATTTAACCAAATACTTCTCTGGTTCTGACCAGGTAATAATATTATTTTTTTTTCTTTCTCTAAGTTTTTGAGGTACTACAGCATCTTAATGAATTTACAAATACTAAATGTCCCTCATGTTCATGGATTATTTTGGACATAGTTATGTTGCATATTTATTTGAATATATTACACATTCAGTTTTACAAATAATCATATTCACACTTATAATTGCTTTATGATGATGTTCTTTTGGTTTATGTTTTTCTCAGATATTTAAATGTAACATTTTATTTATTTATTTATTTGTTTATTTATTTATTTATTGTGTATATGTGTGTGCAAGTGGCACAGTGTTTGTGTGAGAGTCAGAGGACAGCTTGTAGGAGTTGGTTGTCTCCTTCAACCATGTGGGTCCTGGGACTAAATCCACATCATCAGGACTCAAGGCCAGTGCCTTCACTCACTCAGTCATCTTGCCAGCAAAGCACTTTTTCCCCTTGAGAGAGCTGAAGAGCCTTTCTTTCAAATGTTTATGCTCAGAATTGTTTGGGAGTTTACTTCCCATTCCTTAAGATTTCTGAATGCATACAAATGTGCCTTGAAGAACTTTACTTCTCTTTTAAAGGGTCTCTGCTTGATTCTTTTTTTCCTTTCTCTCTGTTTTTAATATTGTGAATGCATGCTTTTTATTTATTTTTTTTAAAAGATATTTATGATATTCTGTAAATGTTTCCAGAGCAAAGAGCTGACCTTATGTGGCTTTTATGAACTTTTACTGTGCTGCTGTGCACACGGTTTACCTGTTCACAGCTAGGTAGGCTTAAAGACAATTTTCTGGTTTTAGCAAAAAATAATTCCTAACAATAAAAAAATAGATAAGTAAGACTTTCGCAAAATCAACTTAGATGTAAGTGGATCCTAGTAACTCAAGCATGAGTTAGTAGCAGCAAAAACTCAACCGGGGCCCTAAATGCAAGTACAATATTTCTTTATTTTGCTTAATCATCCACCTCACTGAAGTGCCAGCAACAGGAACCCTAAGAACAACAGCACAATAGACCTCACTGGTAACATACCTACAAACGGGCTGGTAATTCTATCTCCAGGGAGTGAGAAGACACAGGATGGAAATGTCAAAGAATCCTGGGTAGGATGTCCCAGAAGTGTTGGTAGCTTTCCCTGCTATATTTAAATCTACCTTCTTAATTAGAATGAGTTAAGATAGATAGCTTATCTTGATTTTTTTTATTTGAAGTAGAAACATCATAGAGGATATACTTGGGTTTACTTTAGTGGCAAAAGCTATTGAAACCCACTCACAAAATGTATCATGATAAACTAGAAGGACATTCTTTGTTGGGAACAGAATTTCCACACAGATCAAATATGTCATTGCACACACGAAGAAACACTTTTTGGAAGAAATTCTTTCTGATTTACTTATTTATTTGTGTTTTTATTTTGAGATAGGATTTTACTTCGTAGATCAGGCTAGCCTGGACCTTGCCATGTAGATTGGGTTGACCTGGAACTCCATAGCCTCAGCTTCCTGAGTGTGGAAATTAGAGGCCTGCACTGCCATGGCTAACTAGAATAAATTCTTGGAAAATAACTGCTATGTATGTAGTTGACTATCAGTGCAAGTGCCAGTAAGATGTATCTCTTTAATGTGGTTATTAGATCACCTCTCAGTAATACATGTTTAAAGCACATGGGCTGTGTGCACTAAGCTACTCCAATACATTGGCTAAAGGGATAGAGAAGACAGCCTTTCAATAGCACATTGCTTCTTTAATAACTATTAAGAAAAAAAACTCTTTCATGGAAATTGCAGAAGAAGACTGCATCCCCAAAGCTACAGATAGAGGAGCTATGTCTGCTGTACCAAAATAGGTCTCCCTACCATGTGAAATTTATCATTTTTCCATCTAGGTAAGGAAATAGTCCAACTAAATTCAGGCAAGCCGGGTCATCAATGTACTTAAAAGAGAGTAGTAGAATGTTTATAATGCATCAAAGAGGATGATAATTACCTGCACACATTAATATTTTAATACATATCAGTTAATATTAATATATTATTATGTAGGTTAATATACATATTTGGAGCACTTATTAATCTCATAGCAAAATGTTTTATAGATTCATCAAACTTTAAGATAAGAAAATGCATTTTTTCTCATGCAGAAAGATAAGCAATCCAAGTTTGATGGAATTTTTCTTCCAAGCAGACATTTTGAAGAAACAAACACAGTTAATCTGTCCCTTCAAGGTAAAAATGGTATTTTAACAAGTGAGAATCTGCTTTTATTATTATTATCATTGTGTTAAAGACAGATAGAACATTTTTGAAAACAGATGTCTGGGCTGTTTCATTCTCACATAATTTTGTAAGCAGTGTATGCCATAGTCTTTCTCCCCAAAATTCATAAAATAAAAAGTCTCACTTAAAAAAAAACATTGAAAGAAAGGATTTTGTTATCTTTAGCTTATTTGCTTACAAAAATCAAAACACGTTACCTTTGAGTTATTTGGTGTGAATAAGTGATTGACAGCTGGCATCATGGAACTTTACTAACATATTCTTAGTGGAAAGCAAAAACTTTTCATAATGGATTCAGAGAGTGCAGCCAACAACACGATTCTTGTGCTGGCTGTAGGCGTTCATCAGAAGCTTTTCCTCCACCATGAAATCTAAATATTGTTATTCACTGAATTTAGACTTGAATCTTGGAACAGTGTCATGGAGATATTTTTCCTTAAACAATGGGCTACATGTGGAATATTTTCATCCTGTGCCTTCTCAGGGTTAGTTTCTTCAAATGTAAAGTCATACAGAACATTGCTGTGTTCAGCATGGGTTGTCTAGCCTTTGCTTCTTTGGCATCTTACCTTGTACTCATCATAGATACCCTTGGGACATAGTTTGAGAACTACCGCGTCACTGTTTTGTCTGCAGTGGCTTTAGTGGTACAGGATTTATTCAGTATAAGGATGGTGGCTATTCTATGGAATTTTGCTTGATTACAGTTATTATGCTACATATGCTTTGATCCTTTGACTATTATAATATCATTGTAGAGTTCAAAATTTTAAGGGCAAGATAGTCTTAAGTGCTCAGCTTAACATTTTTTTGAGGGGCGGTGCTTGGTGTTTATGTTAAAAAGAAAGCTGGGGTGTTACGCTGGGATGAACCTCTGGCTTCCACTTTTACTGTCTGGCTTATTTTATCTGATATTGTTTTTTCTAACTTTCCTATACTGTATCTCATGTTAAATTTTATTTTTTTTCCTGGCAGCAGTTTGTAGTTACATTTTCATCTTCAGCTCATAGTATTTTCTTGCTTTGGGATGGCAATTTAACTGATTTATATGCTCATTGTCAGCAGCATTTTCAGTGTCACTTTTCATCTAAATTTTGGTCTTTTCTCTAACCTACCATCCTTCTAACTCTTCAATTTATGAACAACTTTTATTTGATTTTTCTTTCTATCCCATATATCAAGTAACAGGCTCTGTAACTAACTTTTAATGCTACAAAGGAATATGTTTAATTAAAAACATCTTATTATAGTTTCCTGCAATTATCTGCACCAAAAATTAAATGAAAGGGATTGGAGATTTCACTCTGATGTAGAGTGAATACCTAGCAAGCACAAGGCCCTGGGTTTAGTCTCCAGACCAAGAAAAAGGAATAACTACAAGGTTAAAGAAACATATTTATTATTCCCCAAACATCTAAACTTTCCCTTTGGAGAGCAGAGCGTCTCCTCTGTCTACTGTGTTTTAGGAATGAGAGTCCGGTTACCAGGCTCCCACAGCAAGTGCTTGTGCCCACCCAGTTATCTTCCTGGATCAATTGTTTGTCTGAAAACCATTCAATGATAGTTATTAGTTTTGCTTCAGTTTTATCTGAATTATCAATTATTAGCTTATCTTTGGTTTTAAAATGAATTTTGGTATGTCTTTGAAGTCTACTCAAACATTCAGCCAAGTTTTTACTTGTGGCATTTTATCCCACAGTTACCAATTTTTCATATTTCTCTAAGTATTTTAGTTTCTACTTACATTAGCTCAAATACAGTTTCAAAAAAGCATTCTGCCAATGATGATATAGTCATCTGCTTGTGCTCCAGGGGAAAAGTCTGAGTCCAGCTTGCTTGCGATCTGGTTCCTTTTCTACTCTACCAGACCCTCCTGCCCATCATGTGCTGAGCGCTTTTCTTATCCTTGTCATTTTGAAAGTAGCCACAGAATAGTCACATGTGATTTCTTTTCATTAATTACATTTGGCTCATGGAAAACAGCTTCTCTTTAAGATGTCAGGGGTGGCTTCCTTCTGCATAAAAACATTTTCCTTTAATATAGCTCTGATGGATGTTTATGTCCAACACATCTTGGTTCTTTCCAGGAGCATTGATTATGTCTGTGTGGCTTTTCATTCTCTGTAATATATGTCTTTTAATTTCTTTGCTCTGCTGTTCCTGAGGTGAGAGGCATTTGAGGCTTAGACCCTCTTGACTGGTATTGTCTTCTGTTGCTGCAAAGCAACAGTAAATTTAAATACAAGTTGCTAATAGCAATACATATATATGTATATGTGTATAGGTATGTGTATGTGTATGCATATATATACATATATATGTATGTATGTATGTATATACATATATATGTGTGTATGTGTGTGTATATATATATATATATATATATATATATATATACATACACATACATATTCTTCTTGGCTGGACCCTTATTCTTTCCATCACAGATTTTATATTTTCTTTAAATGGAAAGTCAAAACATGTAGTTAAAAAGACTTTGGGTACTATATTCACACATTCTCTCTCTCTCTCTCTCTCTCTCTCTCTCTCTCTCTCTCTCTCTCTGTGTGTGTGTGTGTGTGTGTGTGTGTGTGTGTGTGAGAATGTAGTCTGTAGTTTTTTTGGCATGAGAAGAAGAGGAGATATTCGGCCTCCAGGGCAGGGGTGATACAGGTGTGCAGCAGTAAGAGTGCTCAGGATGCCTGGTCAGAATACTCATCTTTCTCATCTTAGGCTACTGCTGTTGTGGTCCTTTCTCATTTCCTTATCTGCCTTGTAGATGCCCCTGTTGGAGGAACTGAGTTTATATTTCATGAGGGAAGCCGAGTAGCCAATATGAAGTTTCAGGCAAACCCTGTAGGAAGCTTGGGCTTTTAACAGTAAAGTCAGATATTACAAGAGGCGGTCTAGTAGAGAATCCACAGGCTGTGGATATTGTGTTACCATCCATGGATTATTTCCAGAAGTGATGGTGCTAGGAGCAGCTTCTGGGCCACTTGAGGCAAGTGTGATGTCTTTGCTATCCAGTGATCTGTCTCTGAGGCAGGTATGATGTCTTCAGGTTCATCCTATGGAGAGTCTCTCAAAACATGTTTTCTTGATACAGCCCATTTCTCCAGTTTCTGTCAGTTCTCCCCCTCCAACATATACTGTCAGTAAATTTATTTTCACTTAAATCAGCCAGAAGCAATTTGTTAGTATTTAAGGAAGAGTCTGCCTGGTGCATTCTGTACCCTGCTCTTAAGGTCTGTAAATCTGTGGCGTTCAGCCCTTATCTGCCAGCCACATGTGAACTCTAAGTGCCAAGCTGTGCTTGTGTTAATCACCGCTGCTTTCTAGTTAATGCAACCAAGATCTTTGACCAAGGCCATATGTTTTTGTATTAACTCTGATGTTTTTCAGGTTTATTTGAGAAGCAGTCTGGTGTTTTCTCCTTAGCTGATGGATGAATTTGCTTGGATTATTTCACAGTGACTTTGCTGTAAGAATTGCCATCTTGCATTTAAAGCTGCGGGATGACTGACATATATAACTACGGACCAATTTTGCTGAAGTTTACGAATCACACATTTAGGGAAAAATCTGTTGCGTTTAAATCAATCCTTTAGATTTTTTTTCCTTCCTGGATAGTATGCATATGAGATGGAAGTTTTGTCTTTAGAAAATCAGAATGAAGAACCCATTCTTACATTTCTTATATTTTATTTAGGGTACTTCCAACACCATGACCTTCTGTGCCCCGTCCAGTGAGCTTTTTAATGCCTAGCCACTGACCCTGCTGACCTCTTCACTCTGAGTAAGAGACCCTAACAACAGTAACCTACTTATCCTTCTGTGAATCCACGTGGTTGAACTCACTCACAGGACTCTCTGGGGAGGAAAACAAACAAAAAACAAATGTAGAGACCTTGTTGGTTCACCTTTGCAGCTTTAGAGAGTACTTTCTTCTGTCTGTGGATTCCCCTTTGGCTCTCAGGGGAATCTGAGGACTGAGTTGCAGAGGGGTGAGATGCCTGAGGCCATTCTCTTCCTTTGGGTAGTGTCAGGCTTTCATGAATCTGCAAGATGTGTACCTAAATCACAATTTTGATTCCTGTGGAAATTCCACAAATCCTTATATAGTGTGTATTTTTAGTTAATAAAAAGGGTGGAAAGGAGAATCATATGTCTCCAGCATGCTACGGGAGTAATCTGTTCCACACTGCTGAGAGAAATTTTAAGCTTTCTGAGAGCCTGTAGATGCTAGCTTCAAAAAGGAGCTTGCAGCCATGCCCTGTGGTAAAGTGTGAAGGCTTCTATTATCCAAGCATCAAGTTAGGTGGAAAAATAAAATTGTATATCTTCTTCACACTTTATGCCAAAATAAACATTCCAGACACCCTGAAGACTAACCTTTAAAAAATGGGGAAAAAAGAGAAAATATTAGGAAATCATGAACGGGAGCACACATAATGTTAAAATAGTAAAGACAGTTGCAAGGATGTCACAAAATTCAAGAATCTTAAAAGGAAAGATGGATAAATATGGACCTATGACAAGGAAATGGCTCTTTATGGTAGTGAAAACATATTGAAATGGGGGTTAGAGATATGGCTCAGCTATTCAGAGTACTTGCTGCTCCTGCACAGGATCAGCCCCCATGCCACCCAGTGTATAACTGTTCATAAACTTCAGCTCTTATCATTCAGTTCCCTCTTTGGCTTCTGTAGGTACCTGTACATAATAAACACAGATATACATATACATATAATTATCAATAAAATACATCTTAATAAGTATGTTGAAAATGGGTTCAGGAGACAAATAGAAAACTAGAAAAAATTTCCAAACTGTGCAACAGTTAGTGCATCACAATATGAAGATTATTTATAGTCAAATAAATAAATAAAAACCATTTTCTAAATAAGTAAAAGACCTAATGATATGTCATAAAAATGGTTAAAAGTTCTTTTGAGATTTATAGGCAAAGTGCTCAGCTTAAGTTTTAAAAAATAAACACCAATTTCAACTGTTGAATTGCACACCCATACACTCTGACAAGATATAAAAGGCTTTAGACTAATGTAGAATTTGCTTCGTATTTTGAAGGATGCTAGAACCCAAGAAAGATACAGTGGCTGCATTTTCTTGGGAGATGAAGCAGGTTCCCACATCTGTCGCTTCTCTGGCCCTTTCATTAGCACAGGGGCATGCATAGATATTAGGGACAAGAAGAAATGTATGCAGGGCTCTGCCTTCGTGGTGTCCTGAGATCTGTGTTCCAGTTCTTAGTTCTGTCCATTCAGGAGCACTCTCTGCCACAGAGGAAGGAGACATGGTATCCTGTGTTTACTTATGCCTATACTTTCTGAGCAATCAGGACTCTGAAGTCAGGTTAACACAGTTTGAGGTTAATGTTTTCCTCCCAAAGTGTATGTCTGATTGTCAAAGAGCTGGGTAGACTTCCAGGAACTTGAGAGGGCAGGTTGATCACACTTATTCAGATTTCCAACACAGACTCTCTTTCACTTAGTAGTTTCAGGCGTGGGAATGCCTCCTACAGTTAAACCCGCTGTTTTGGTACAATGATGGGAACAACCTAAAAGTTTTCCACAGAGGGTCTGATGATATAAATTATGGCCAGCCACATTACAGAATAACCTTACTGCCATTTCAAAGTGAGAGAAAGCTCTGTATATACTGAAACCCGAACAGATTCAGAGGTCTGTGCCATAACCAAGGAACAGAACAGCACATGGATGCCAGGTTCTGTAAGGAAAAGGGCACATGTGCTGCTTCATTGTGCATTCGCACTGCCTGCCTCTGGAATGCTAGCAAGACAGTGCTGTTAATCAGAGAATGGGAAAGAGAATTCCGCCCACTTTTCATGGCACAGGAATACTTTAAAAGTGATGTATATTCTGGAGCTATTCCAAAGATTGGAATGTGTGCGTGTGTGTGATTTCCTTGGGATTATTGTGGATAAGAAAACAATATTTTTCTTTGATTTAAACTCCTTTTATCTAAAGAATAGAAGTAGGAATCATAAAGCCATTGTCAGAAACAGCAATCACTACTCCGCCAAGTCAAATTCTCCTGTTAGTGTTGGCTGAGAGTGTGATATGATGGAGATGCTACTGGTTTACATTTTGGACAGACAAGTGCAGAGTCAATATCCATTTCCTCGGTTTTCTCCTCTTCTCTTTCCTGCAGAGCCCTCTGCCGCCTACTCAGGCTTATTTGAACTGCTAAACAACAATGATTTTTTTCCCAGGGTCGTCTGGCTTTATCTTTGCCTCAATTTTTGGTGGGAATGTTGTTAATTTCTTTGGCTTTTATGAACCTTTTCTATGAATGCTGCTTTGTCCAAGGCAGAACTTATGAAAAAGACTCCTGGCATTTTCTGGAATGACTGAGCCTCAGGTGGGTCATGACAGCAAGAAGCCTAAGGAACCTGAACCTGCTTGTATTGGGGGTAGGGTGTGACACTTTGCTTTTTTTTTGTAGGAGGAAAAATGGGCAACAGACCCTGAGAAGTTGTATTAGACCTTCAGACACTAAAGTTGAATGACCTTTAGGTCATTCCAAGACCTAAGTTCCAGAGAAGTGATTCAAAGACTCAGACTCTTACACGAGCCCGATACAGCTGTCTCCCGAGAGCTGCAATACAGATGGGGATCCTGGAAGCCAACCATCAGACTGAGCACAGGGACTCCAATGAAGGAGTTAGGGGAAGGACTGAAGGAGCTGAAGGGGCCTTATCTGGCATCAATGGGAAGGGAGGTGCTTGTCCTGTGAAGGTTTGATGCCCCACTATAGAGTAATGCTAGGATGGTGAGGTGGGAGTGGGGAGGTGGGTGGAGGAGCGCCCTCATAGAAGCAGGGTAAGGGGGGATGGGATAGAGAGTTTGCAGAGGGGAAACCTGGAAAGAGATCAACATTTGAAATTTAAATAAATAAAATATCCAATAACAATATAGACAGCCTGGATGAATGGAGGACAGCAGAGCAAGACCATGGCATCTTCTTCCCCCCAGTTTGCTTGGCTAGCATTGAAGATGTTCAAGAGAAACAGGCTTGGGTTGTGACCTCAGGCTTCTGGTGAAAACACTCTGCAGCATTCGTCATCCACCTGGTGTTTGCAATGCATAATACATACCAGCTTGTCTCTCTTTGCATCAGTGAAGGATTCTCCCCTCATTTCCCTGAACAGAACTGCTCTGTGTAGCCATGGCTATGCCAAAACTTGGTCTGTAGACCAGGCTGGCCTTGAACTCACAGAAAACCACATACCTCTACCTCATAGAGGTGTGTGCTGGGATTAAAGGTGTGTGCCAACCTCACCTAACCCTTACCCTAACCTAATCCTAACCAAAACCATAACAATCAGGTGAAGTATTCTTAATACTTTTCTCACCATCAGTACATAAATGAGAAGGGGTATCTTTTCTTCTGCAATGTCCTGGTCTTCCTATATATGGAAGGTGTTATTATCTGGCACCCATATTTTTTAAATATAGATTTATAAGTCTCAAGGAAATGGTAGCTAGAAGACCTTTTCTAGCATCTCTGTATCCTGTGTTCTGCACTGTTATAATTTAATAAAGGGCTGTTATTATTTAAACAGGGAGGAGGTAGAGAAAGACTTGCTGAGTCCTGGTACACGACCCTCAGGCCTACTCTCCTCTTTGCCCTTTCTAAAATTTGGTGAATTTTTTGGTAACCTGGAGTCTAGAGGCAACCTTGAGAACTGAGTACTAGTGTCTTAGAGGTCTTGGCTTCAATAATGTCCTGTGCTGACAACAACGTACACTCCTAGCTAAGGAGACAGGAAAGGTGGGAGAAGGATACTGCACAGAGAGAAGATTCTCCTGGGAGACACACAGCACATTTGAAATCTTCAGTGCTGCGCCAGCACTCCCTCCTTGGGGACCAAGATTCTATTAAAGTCACACACAGCTTTCATGAATTAGACTCTGAGAGAAGAATTTCCCTCTCATCTCTGTAGGAAAGATGTAATGTTGAAAGCACAGGGAGCTTAGCTGCTGCTGTCTGAAGCTGTCCTTCAGTCTTGGCTATCCTGTTTCCTCCCAGGGGCAGAATGTCTAGATTCTAGAGCTTCTAGAGAATGTCTCTGATGCTTTGTTCGGCCCATTAATACTGCCACGAGGCATTTAGGTACATGTAAGTCCTGGCTCACATGACATTAAACTGTGCTCTGGACACAGACCCTCCGGAACCAATCATCACCCTGTTTGATCAAATTTCAAAGCTAAAGGTGGGGACAGAAACAGGATTCTGTGTACACGCCTGATTCTTGCTCCACATAGAGGAGTCTGGCAGGTAGAGTGGAGGAACAGGGTGATGATTGGTTCCAGAGGGTCTGTGTCCAGAGCACAGTTTAATGTCATACTGTTGGAGGATCCAAAGAAAATGAACTAGTCAGGAGTGCTGTGGGTAGGAGGTCCAAGAGTCATGCCCAGGTGCCGTCTTCATAACCCCCAGGCCTCATAGCAGGTTCCCTGCTCTCCTGTCATCTTGCCTTCTCTTCACATCTTCATGTGACAAACAGTGTGCTTGGAAGAGATCTCTGGAAGCCCACTGGGGTATAACCTCAGCCACCCCTGACCCTGATTGGCTCAATGTTGTACCCCAAGGGACTGCACAAGTCTATAGTCTTCAGTCTATAGGTTTGAGAGCTGAAGGAGGTCACCATGTGGGATCTTCCCACCTCTATTAGGTGTTGCTCATTCCAAGGAGTGATCCTAGCTACTCAAGCAGAGTCCCAGGAGGCTTTGCTCCTCTGCTTCTTTTCTAGACACATTGAATTTATCATTCAGCAGTTATTTTTTTTTAATTTTCCCAAAATATGTCTCTGGAGTCTATCACCTTTTGAGTTCTAATTATTAGGGAGCTAACAGGCTCCCTGATAACTAGTCTTTAGTTATCCCTATCCTGCACTCCCAGATGCCCAGGTAATGAGCCCTTGAACTGATACTACAGCTGAAGAAGAAGCTCCAGTTCCAGTGAGTCCCATTGGAGCCATCCCAGCCACTTGTCCCAGAAATCAGATCAAGAACTGAGCTGTAGGAAAGTCAACAAAGGGACTTCACTGATAGCTTGGCCATATTAGGAAAAAAATCTCTCTTCTTGGTATGTACAGTAGCCTCTGCATTATATAGACATTCCAAGGTAAGGACTGAGGGCTTCTATAGTGGTGGCCCAGGTCATCTCCGTCTGGTCAGTCATTGCCTGGCACTGTTATAAAGGGCTGTGTGAGTACCCCCACTACTTCTGAGGTGGTCTTGGTTCTTGGTCTTAAAATGTTCATCAATCAGGTATCTTGTTCCTGGGATTTAATATATCAAGAAGCGAGGAAGACTGAAGGAAGAAATGAAAAGGAATGGAGTTACATAGGTGTGATGGCTACTCCTAGTGTCCACTTGACTATATCTGGAATGGACTACAATCCAGAATAGAGAGCACACCTGTGATCCAGATCTTGAGGCTGGGAGACACAGGCTTTTATCTGAATCTTGACGTGGGATGACATACATTTTCATGAGGATCTTGAGACATAGTGGCCATTAAAAGCCTAGGCTCAGGCAATATGGTATGCTCCTTGAATCCCAGGAGACAGAAACAAGCAGATCTCTGAGTTCAAGTCTAGCCTGGGACAGAGCAACTTCCTTGTCAAAAACAGCTTAGGGCCAGTTATGGTTGTATACACCTTTAATCTAGGCCATGCCTTCTGCTGGAAGCCAACATAGGATAATGGAAGAAGGAAGGCTTCCTTCTTTTTCAACTACTTGCACTTACTTGCTAGCACATCTGTTGAAACCTACTTCTTCAGGATTCTAGCTTATATAGAAGACCAGCTTATACAGCTTGCCCTGTGGGACTGAACAACTACTAGATTCTTGGACTTCCCATTCACAGCTGCCCATTGTTGGGTTAGTTGGACTGCAGACTCTAAGTCATTCTAATATTTTTCCCTTAATATATAGGGACATTCTGTAAGTTCTGGGACTCCAGAGAACCCTGACTAATACAATGGGTGAATGATGAGCCCACCTTCAATTTATGTAGGTTATTTTGTTCCAGAGAATTTCTGTGCTGCCTAGAGCCCTGCCTAAACATCAAAGTTGAGATGGCTATGCATATATATGCCTTTTAAAACTGCTGTTCTATATATATTCATTAGAAACAATGAATTCATGAAATTCTTAGAGAAGTGGATGGAGCTGGAGAACATCATACTAAGTGAGGTAACCCAGTCTCAAAAGAATACCCATGGTATGCACTCACTGATAAGTGGATATTAGCCTAGAATCTTGGGACACCAGACACAATTCACATACCAAATGATGTCTGACAATAAGAAAGGAGTGGACACTGGTGCTGGAAAGGATCAAAGCATCAGTGTAGGGGAATACAAGAACAGGGAAGAGGGAAGGGGTGGATGAGGGAGCAGGGGGAGGGAAAAGGGCATGTGGGACCTTTGGAGGTGGGGAACCAGAAAAAGGGAAATGAATTGTAAATATAGAATATATCCAATAAAAAATAAAAAAAAATCCCTGCTGTTCTCTGGCTGAATGCTTCTGTGGCTTCTGTGCACCTGACTGTGATATGCATAGATGTGTGGGAATGGTATTGATGTGTCCGATCCTATGTGGGTCCAGGTGAGAAAGTGCTGGTGTCATTTCTGTGCACCAAGTCTCTGCAAATGCGCCTTTGGTTGGTGTGTACTGAGGTTTGCTTGCCTGGATATTTGCATGTGAGCTTATGTGTGCGATGGTGGTCATTCGAGATCCCGTATCTTCTCTGTCCTTTGCTGTTTCTCTGGGTCTGTCTCCCTGGGAGAGTGAGTGATTGCTGTCAATGGGAAATGTTCCAATAAGGAACAGTGTGAAAGAAATCATTTCCCACTCTCCATAAAGCAGACCACGTGCCCCATTCTTAGCAAGTGAGTAGTTGCTGAGTTACTGGGAATCAGCTTCCTTTCTCTCCCGTGATGGTGATGATGCACTGTCTGATGGCCGCTTGTTTTTTAGCACAGATCCCCTTCCCCTCCTTCCTGAGCTTCTTCAGGGATACGAGCACAGAGCTGGGCAAACTGTCATCTTTCTTGATGATTTACTATGTCTTGGAGAGCTTGGGCAACCCATGGAGGGGTGCTGAGCATTCGTGGGAGGAGAGAGGAGGTGCTGTGTAAGATATGGGGCAGGGAAGTGCTGTTTTTATTGCGGTGCCTCTTCTGCCTTTAGCGCCATTTGTAATAGCTGTACAAAAAAAGAACTGGCTGAGAGGAAATAAAGAGTAAGTAAGTTCAAGTCAGAAAAGTCTGCCCTCTCAGGAGCCCAAGGCTTAAGAGCACCAGGGCAAGCATTCTATAGCCTGAATCTCAGGCTAGTATTTTCCTCCAGGGTCTCCTGGATTCACTGCTGGATGAGAGCAATAGAACCTACTCTATCTCCTTTCCCTAATCAGACTTCCATTATGACTACTTTGAACACAAAGTCTTCTCACTGTCAAACAAAAGTATGGGAGGTAAACCTCAACAAAGAAAGCACTTGATAGGTCAGACAGCACAGCCCCAGTCTTGGCTTTCCTCATGTGGACATTTGTGAAAGGGAAGAGGAGGAAGCCTTGGCATGATAGTGTGCCCCTTTATCAGACAGAATATTAGCTGCACAGCAGTGAGTACAACTCTAATCTCCAGACTCCCCATAGAGCATCCTTTCCATCACACAAAGGTCACCCTGGACGACTTTTGGGTTCCAGGTGACTTTTATTTAAAACTGGAAAATAACTCCCACTTATGTGACCATACAAGTGAAGTGGAAACTCATGTAACGAGAGTTAGGAAAAGAGCCAGCGACAGTGGAATAGAGGACTTTCATCTGGAAGGAATGATCCTGCCTTTGAAGAGGTAGTTGTAGGAAGGTTTGATGTAGGCCAGATATGGAGAGTTCTGAGAACGATCGGCACAGTGGCCAACCTGACAGTCAGTTCAGTGCAGTTCAGCCATCCTATACTCTCGACCCTTCATAGTTGGGGTCTTGGAAGGAGCCAGGCATACAGAAAAAGTGAAGACATGGCCACTCCTTCAAGGAGCTCAGAGGCTAGTGTGGAGTCAGAAAGTAAAACATTTCTCCCAGTGAAATGTGCAGACAAAGCCCAGATATCTGGGCTAGGGATATAGCTCAGTAGCAAAATATTTGTCTGTCCTGTATGAGGTCCTGAGTTTGGCCTTGAGAATGGCTAAATAAAATAAATAAATAAATAAATAAATAAATAAATAAGTAATAAAAACAAAATAAATACTCAAAACAAAACCACAACAATAAAACCAACAGATGACTGTCAGATATAAGGTTACTAAGGTAATAAAAAAAGGACATATGTGATGGCTATTCTTAGTTGTCAACTTGACCAAATCAGGAATTAACTAAAATCAAAAATGGAAGTCACAGCTGTGAGGAATTCCCACTTAGTTTGACATGGGAAGATCTGCTTCCAATCTGGATCTTCGATGTAGGAACACACATCTTTAATCTAGATCTAATCTTGGCCATGGCTTCTGCTAGCAGCCAATAAAAGGACATTAAAGATGAAAACTTTTGTCCTTTGTCTGCTGGTTCTTGCCTTGCTATCAAGTGTATGTCTTTTTCAGGATCCAGGATCTAATGACCAACTGAGATCCTGATGTGTGGACTGAGCAACTACTGGATTTTTAGGACTTTCTGATCATAGCCAGAAATAGCTGTTGAATTAGCTAGACTGAAGTCTGTAAATCATTCTAATAACACCCCTTTTCTCTATGTATAGAGAGATTCATTCTTTTACTCCAGAGAATTCTGACTAATACAATGTTCTTTACCTGAAAGGCCCACATGATGCACAGATGGAAATAGGGATTCATAGAGAGTTTTGACTAGCAGAACTTAATATGGTAGAAAATAGGAGGGGGATAATGTAGCAGTTGTTTTGGAGTCAGATAACATGAGTCTTAAGTATCTGATGATATTATAAAGAGCTTGAAAATGAGAATATGTCCAAAAGTTGGTTCAGGTGTGTGCTTCATATTACCCTTTGAGATAATGTGCAGGATCAAAAGTATAAATCAATGATGAGACGGTGGTACACCTCAAGTAAGAGAGGAGAGGTAGAGCTAGGCCTGCAGCACAGAAGGGCAGAGAGAGATGGCGGAGCACATTAATAAGTCAAAGCCAGAGAAAGTTGTCTATCAATGTTTGGAGGTGTGAGAGAGAAGTATTGCAACCTCATGTCTTAGGGGCAATGTGGAAAGTGATGCCACCGATGTAGAAAGGATTGTTGAATTTGAGAATGAGTGGGTAAGGCATGATGGTGAAGCTGCATACATATATATTTAGTACATTCAATGGAATGCTTCAAACAACCAAGAATTTCAGTTCTGAAGAGGGGTCCAGGTTAAAGTTAGAGGTTTTGAGGACTTTGTTTTTTTATATAGGAGAGTAGTCACCAAGAAGGCATGCTGTGTTGGAGAGCAAGTGGATGAGAGAAAGAAGTTAAGGGACTTGCAACATTTAAGGGGCAGTTCTAAGAAAAAGGCTTGTTTAACAGCAGAACAGAAGTAGTCATAGTGGGACCAAGAAAAAGTAAACCCCAGAGTAAAGGGGCTGGAGGGGCTGTAGTTATCGGGAAAGACCATTCATACCAGACACAGGAGCTGATGTGCTGATGTGCGGGATTGACCAAGAAAGAATGGCAGAAAAAGTGGGCTGTGGGGTGTTCTTGAAAGGAATGGGAATTACAGTGTGCACAGCGGGTCAGTCTAGACTTTAAGAAGTTCTGACATGAAGAAGAAAGAAATATTCCCAGAGGGAGCATAGCCAAGTGAGAAGAGCTTTATGGAATGGAAAAGGAAAAGAATACAGCTAATTATAAAATGGATATATACCCAGGCATCAATTTCATCACTGCACTAGGTAGAAAGACCTTGCCAGAGTATAGGAAGTGCAGATGATGGAAGAAAGACTTGAAAAATGCTAGGATGGATGGATGGACATGGGCACTCTTGGCTTGAACAGGAAGATTCTGGCCAGAAGGAGCCAGTTCTGTTGTAAGTCAGTTTGAAGGTCACAGCACTTAGAAGGGAAGGGGATTTGTGTGATTAGTTTCTATGTTTGTAATGAAGCAAGAGGCACAGTTTTATGTTAGATGTATTCAAGGTTTTTGATTGCAGCCTGGTGAGGGGATAATTAGAAAGATTTGGATTAGGAATTAGGGGAGGAACTAGGTATAGATAAGGTGTGACCCACAGAGCCAAAGATCCAGTGAGAATGCACTTGGCTCATTGCCAGTGAAGGAAGGTTCTCAGTATTATAGTGTTTCTTCAACAGTGTTAATTGCCCATGTATAAGACACTATTTCCAGGATTGCTGTAACTCCAAATCATGATATGGATTTTGAGGGATCAATATAAGTTTGAAAGTGATCATGATAGTTAATGTTGAACAAATGCTTAAGATCCTTTCTTACCTTCCTCCCCCCCTCAAAACTCTTGAAGATTAGGATGTTAGAATCACTATGAGATTTATTTAAAAGATGAGGAATCTATGTCTCAGGAAAGTAAAATTTGTCCCAAGTTGAATGTGCTAGAGACAGGATTCAAAACCAGGCTATCTCATTAAGTCTCAGGGAATTAATGGTGCGATTCTGACTGCATTTGGAAGACGAAGAGGCTAGCAGCAGGCTGGTAGATTAGGGAATAATTAAGGTTGTCAGAGACATGTGTCTATCTGAGGCCAAACAATTGATGGGTGCAGAAGTAAATCTGGAAGAATAATTGGTTGTGAGGGTAAGACATTGGTTTCTGGAGGTGAGAAGGTCAAGAAATATAATGATGGTGTGTTGAATGGAGTGAAGATGTTGAGATGTCTTAGGATGTTGTAGCTAAAAGGCAGTAAATTAATAAGTGGCATATAAGGCCCAAGGTTAACTATGCTGGATATTAACTGTGCTTTGAATTATAGATTGGAGTTTGTTTTTCAAGCATTATCACCCTGCCTGTCATCTCTGGGTTGGCAACTATAGATGTCATCTTCTTCTGAGGAATGATGACCTTCCAGTGAAAGTCAGTATCTGTACTCCCAGGCTAAGGAACCAGAGAAGTCATAGAGTCATGAGACACAATGGAAGCATTCAAGTCGTCGCTACTTCCCCTCGAATGTTCTCTGTTGGTTGATTGACAGATCTATGCCTAAGAGAGTGTTTGTAAGCAGTCATGTGCATATGCATATGCTTATGTGTGTGTCCACCAGGGTGCGTGCGTGTGTGTGTGTGTGTGTGTGTGTGTGTGTGTGTGTGTGTGTATTTGTGTGATTTTTGGATTATAACTATCCTATAGGTGAAATAAGTGTATGTGAGTAATTCCTTAAGTTGAGAAAAGCGCTGGGTTAGTAGTCTAAATGGGAAGCCTGGAAATCTATATTTTTAGATCAACTAGGAAAGGAACCATAAGGAACAGAGAGCCACTTGGAAGGCCTATATGAAGAAGGAAAGGGTTGAGCCTGTGAGAATGACAGCAGGTAGACTACTGAGCCAAGAGCTGGCCTGGCCGAAGAAATAGGAAAGAGCTCTGGAATCCTCTGCCTGCCCCTACATCTCTGAGGGAGAGTTTTAGATTATTTTTTATAACATTTTCAGAGCCACCAATCCCTTGATTTATTCCCAAAGCAGAGCTGTGGCTAAAAGGACACAGCATATACAGGCCAAAGTAACTTCAAGCCCATTTATGTGGTTCATTTTTCCCTCCTGAGGTCCGTGAAGCAAACGTATGGCTTTTGTACTACCTTGTAAGTTGTTCTTTTCTTCTCCCTTGCATGGTCTCCTGTCTGCCGTTGCCTCCCAGAACATCTTCTTTAATGTTCCCTGAATGAGGCCATGGACTCTCACTGGGCAGGACATATGCCCATTCTCGGTCCCCTCCCTCTCCTTTCTTTGACACAAAGGCCCTTGCAATTGCAAGAATGTTGATCTTAGGGGTAGCCAGATTTAGAAATAGCATCAGGACAGCTTGAAAACTGTAGCTGGGGCCACACTGGGGCCATGCTGGGGCACACCTTTATTCCCTCATTTTCTCGCGAAGTGATAGGAGATCCAGAAATGCTCTGTCATTCAGTAAGCACTTGAAGGTTCCTGCTGCTCATATTCCAGCCGTGGCCACCTTTGACTCCACGAGTATGCTACCATGGTGGGAAGCCTCCAGAAACTTGCTTGAGTTTACTCCAACACTCATCACAATCTTTAGGATCAAGGTACCTGATAATCTGAAACGGGCCTTTAATACACATCCTGTTCTTTAATGAGTTCAGGAATGAGACCCAGACCCATCCATTGTTCTGACTGTCATAAGGAAAGAAAATGTGGGCCACCCCAGTCTTTTGAGTCAGTTCCTGTTCACTATGTGACATGCCAGGTGGCAAGAGCCTGGTACCTTCAGAATTTTAGCTGGGGGTCCATTTTCTTCCTTGAAAGGACAGTACATGCCGAGTCTCCAGCCAGCATTGGCAGAGGCCCAGCCTGCTTCCATCTGCTAAAATCTCGCCTGTCTAAGCTCTGTTCCTGAGGTGTGAAACTGAAGTTGCCTTTAAAAAGGAAAGATTATTTATGTATTTTTAATTGATGGATAATTATATGTCTTTTGGGGGGCATAATGTGATATTTTGGTACATGTGTAGTGAAAAGCTCAGGATATTTAGGTTATCTGTCATCACAAACATGTATTCCTTGATGAGAAAACTCAAAATCCTGTCTTGTAGCTATTTTAATTGTTGCATTACAAGCTCATTAGCTACACTCACTCTTTTATATGATAGCATTGGAAACATATTCCTACTACCTGGCTGTCTCTCTCCACTTGTTAAGCAACCTTTCCTCCTACTTTCTGCTTTGTCTCTACTCTTCAGTAAAAGCCAGTTGTACTCTTATGATCTCCTATGTTTTACACCCCACATAGGAGGGAAAACATATAGCATTTGTCTTTCTGATCCTACCTCATTGCACTTAATGCTATGGTAAACAGGTTCCTGTATATTTCTGAAAATTTCATTCCTTGTATTTCTGAATAACATTTTTGTTGTATATAATATATTCTTTCTATTTATTCATCTTTTTTGGATTTATTTGTGTGTATGTGTGTGTTTGTGTTTGTGTGTGTGTGTGTGTGTGTGTGTGTGTGTGTGTAAATGTTTTGCTTGCATGCATGTATGTGTACCATATGGATGCCTGGTGCTCCCTGAGATCAGAAGAGGGCAGCAGATTCCCTGGAACTAATATTGTAGATGGCTGTTAGCCATCATGTGGGTGTTGGAAACCAAACCTAGAGCCTGTGGAAGAACACCCAGTGCTTTTATCCACTGACCCATTTCTCCAACTTTCTAATTCCCCACACTTCTCTGTTCATTTTTTGCTGGCATCTCCAGCATGCATGGATAAATTACTTTGTTCTGGGCACCAGTGTTTATCTCACTCTGATTCCTGACTGCACATATAATACGACTAGCTGCCTCTCACTCCTTGTGTCACAGCTAGAGCCACTCCCTGGGATGGATTGTACCCTTAAACTGTGAGTTGAAAGAAACTGTTCTGTCCTTAAGTTCTTTGTCATTCACTGTATCATAGTGACAGTTGACAGTTGACAGCCAAGATTAGCTCTCACAGACTTCAAGGGTCTCATTCTTGCTCTGTCTGCTGCTATTTTATGCTTTGTTTTAAGGAGGAGTTTTAAGAAAGAGTATGATGGCTTGAATAAGAATGGTCCTCATTAGCTCGCATATTTGAATGTTTAGTCATCAGAGAGCCGCACTACTTGAGAAGGATTGGGAGGTGTGGCCTTGTTAGATTAGATGAGTCCTTGTGGACGAAATGTGTCACTGGGAATGGGGTCTGAGGTATCAGAAACCCATATCAAGCTCTATGTCTCTCTCTTCTTTTGATGTCTATGGTTCCAGATATAGAACTCACAGCTACTTCTCCAGCATTATGACTGTGGCTGCCATGATCCACACCATGACAATGGACTGAACCTCTGAACCTGTAAACCAGCCACAGTAATTTTTTTTTCTTTTATAAAAGTTGCTTTGGTTATGGTTCCGCTTCACAGCAGTAGAACAATGACTAAGGCAAGTCCTGAGGGAATAATGGGAAAATGTTCCTTTTCCAGCAATGCTTCACCTGGAGCTATGGGTGGAGACCCATGTAGGGGTCAAATTTCCCTATCACAGGGTTCAGCTAAGACCATAGGAAAACACAGATATTTATGTTACTAATCATAACAGTGGCAAAATTACAGTTATGAAGTAGTAATGAAGACACTTTTATGGTTGGGGTCACCACAAGATGAGGAACTGTATTAAAGGGTTGCAGTGTTAGGAAGGTTGAGAACCACTGACATGGACAGATGTGGTTCCTTTTTGCACCAACAGTATCATAACTCTGAGGCCTGACACAGGCTGGTGAACCCTGAGGTTAATCTTAAGGGACACCATGACATATATATTTATTCACTAATTTTTCATTGCTCCTCCTGCCCTAGCAACAGCTGCTGTGGCTGTGGTTGCTATGTCAGAAATACCCTGGCATTCTCTTTTTACCTTCAGTTACAAATTCTTTGCCTTAAAGTCATATCTCTTCATGTAACTGATTTGGTTTGTCTGCCAATGGATGTCTGTGCACATATTGGTTTACTTACAAGCCCCAGGCTCTGTCTACACCAGCACCTGCAATCCTTACAGCCTCATGTCCATGAATATCTTTTAGTTCCAGGCCAACCACATCAGCTCTCCTGAGGGGCTGAAGATTTATCTTCCTTAATGTCACTTTATACATGTAACATTCCTGTAGCACATTCTAAGTATGATTCTAAATCTTATACAAACCCTTGTATCTTCCTATTGATTTCTTAAATTTGTGTTAAATCTCTGCAGCGAGTTTCTTAGGCATACCTAGGGCTCCAGGGAGGCCAAACCCAGCTGCATTAGCAGGCTTTGGATTTGTTAGGTAGGAATTTTACCTGTATTGACCAACAAGTAACATTATACAAATCCAGGTTTTAAGAAGTTGGGAATTAAGAATTTGAATATTTTATATTTTCTCTGTTTAGCTTTCATTAGCTGACATCCACTTGTCAGGTTGCAAATAACGCAAATTTGAGAAAGAGTGGATTAAAGAAGGAAGAAGGTTTATTTATTTTCATGAAACTAGATATCAGAGATGAGAGTACATGGGGTGACCCATCAGTGGTGACAGCTGTATGTTGACAACTCTTTTTTCTCGTCATTTTGGCTTCTGACTTTCATCCTCATTTTCTAGCCTGGGTGGAAAAGCCACAGTGATCCGTTTCAGGGCTGTCATGATGGGGCAGGAAGCACCTACAGGATGAAACAGTACTGTGGACTGGAAGTAGAATTTTTCCAAATATCCACAGCAGACTTTCTGTTGTGTCTCACTGGCCAGAACTTTGGCAAATGGATACTCCTAGCTGCAAGGGATGTACGAATATAACAGCCTGTCTGGTGTATTTCACTGTTCCTTCTGTCTGGGATGATTCTGTTAGAGAGCAGGGGCTAACAGGCATTGGATGGACAGATCACAAGCACTGCCATCATATGTGAATTTGTGCCCTGAGCTCAATGTATTTTCCTGAACATTTCAGTAACTCCAAGTCTACCTCCATCTATAGTGAAGTCTTTTTGTAGCGGTCATGACTTTGAAAGGTATCCTGAGAGACCCCATAGCCAATGAGTCTACAACTTTGCCTCATATCCTTGCATATTTTTAATTTTTTTGCTTTCTTAATTTATTTATTTACTATAGGTGATGATCACAGCTTCTCCTCCTTCCTCTCCTCCAGTCTCTTCCTTCCAATACCCTTTCCCAATATTCTTCTCTTCTTATCTTTCCCCTTTCCTCAGAAAAGGGGAGGCCTCTTATGGATAATAATCTGCCTTGGCATATCAAGTTGCAGTAGAACTAGGTGCATCTTTGCTTATTGTAGCTAGAAAAGGCAGCCAAGTTTTGGGAAAGGGATCAAAGGGTAGGTAACAGAGTCAGATATAGACCCTGCCCCTACTCTTAGGAATCCCACGGGAAGACTGAGCTGCCGCACAACTGACTGGAATTTATCTAGGTCAAAGGAGTGAGGATGTACACAGCAGGCTATCATACCTTTTTTTTCCATACCCAGATGCTCATCACTGACAGGCCTTAGGAAGCATTGCCAGCACAATCCTGATCCAGAGAGCAGGTTATTCTAGCCATGGAAGAGATGGGCCTAATTTATAAAGAAGAGGCAAACGACCTGCATGTGGTGACCCCAGTGATCTTGTACTCCAACAAGATATATAAAATATACATCCTTTGCTAGTTCATTCTCTCCATTAGCTCACTTGATTTATTAAAATTAAAACTCTCCTGAAATTTTAACCCTTTTGTCTGGACTTTGGATGCTAGTCTTACCTTTCATAATTGGTTTCTTTATTTCTACAGAGAAGCCAAATATGAGCCTCATCATTGATTTGAAACTCCTGGTTATCCACATAAGAAAATCAAAAGGAGATAGGTAAAATTAATTAATGATGTATTTTATTTAAATCAATATGTTAATATGTTGTTATGTAGTTAATCTAAATATTACAAATATTGATTTTACCAGGACATTCTAGAGTGGGGTTAAGAGATAGAAATGAAGAGATTGTTGAGATTGAACTGGTCCACCTCCCCATGGAGCCTAAGAAAACCCATAATGGGACATTCGCAAGTGAAGAGGATCATTGAAATAAAGTTGAAAAGTCATGGATAGCATGGTTGACTTCAAGACTGAAGGTTGTAGAACCAGGAAAGCTAGTGGATCTACTTGTCTAAGTCTAAAAGCCTTAGGGCTTGTGAGTTACTCAGGGAATGGTTAGTAGTATGATTTGGTCCAATTTTAAAGACCTTGGAACCAAAGAAGGTGTTGGTGTTAAGTCTCAGACTAAAACTGAAGTGGGAGAGCTGGAGACAGGGCTGGGCGTTTGCTGGTGTGACTTCCAAGATGAAATGCAGACCTTGGAATATCTAAGGGAAGGAGAAATAGGGCATTCTACTGCAAAATTTGAAGAGCACGATTTCATTTCTTCCTGCCTTTTCATTCCATCTGGGTCTCTGGACTCAGACTGAAGGCAAAGCCTCTGTACTCTGCCCACCAAAGCTCATCTCCTCTGGAGATACCTTACAGACAAACCTGGGGCTGCCAAACCACTGGATTTTCTTTTTTCTTTTCTTTTCTTTTCTTTTCTTTTCTTTTCTTTTCTTTTCTTTTCTTTTCTTTTCTTTTCTTTTCTCTTCTCTTCTCTTCTCTTCTCTTCTTTTCTTTTCTTTTTTTCCACTTTTTTATTGGATATATTCTATATTTACAATTTATTTCATTTTTCTGGTTCCCTGTCCCCTAAAGGTCCCACATGCCCTTTTCCCTCCCTGTGTTCCCCATCCACCCTTTCCCACTTCCCTGTTCTGGTATTCCTTTACACTGATGCTTTGAGCCTTTCCAGAACCAGGGTCCACTCATTCCTTCTTGTCGGACATCATTTGGCATGTGGATTGTGTCTTTGGTGTCCTAAGATTCTAGGCTAATATCCACTTATCAGTGAGTGCATACCATGGGTATTCTTTTGAGATCCACTCCAAGTGGATCAAGGACCTCCACGTTAAACCAGACACACTAAAATTAATGGATTGTCTTTTCAAAGACAGACAAATCAATTCAGTGCTTCCTGAAGCCTTGAGAAAAATAAATAATGCATTCTCAGATGTCTAAATATTTATTTCCATTGCCTTGCCACTCAAAATTGACCATCATGATTTGGTATTTTATCTTTTCAGTCAGATTCCAAGTCTTTGCAACATGATGTTTTGCTATTGCAACTCTTCTCAATTCAGAAGGGCTCCACATCATGCCCATAGATACCCTGCACAGTTGCCAAAGGCAGTATCTCCAGGACCTCTACAACCAACTGGGGTTGTCATAGTTTTTGTAGTAGTTAATTCAGTGTATCATTTTGGTTGGCCCTACAGCCCAGAGATCTATCCAAGCATCTTTTGGTATGTCTGTGAAGGTATTTCTGAGTAAGATGAACATTTTAAAATTAAGTAAAGAAGATCCTCTTTCTTAATGTGGCTGAATGTCACCTCTTTAAAGACCTGAAGGAAATAAAGGATAAGCAAGAAAGAGTTCTATATTTTCCTGACTATGTTTGTGCTGGTATAAGGGCCACTCCTGCTTCTGCTTTAGTCTTAGACTGGAACTAATACCACCATCTCTCTTGACTCTCAACCTTTGAGCTCAGACTGTAGCTATATAATGGGCTCTCCTGGGTACCCAGTTTTTAGACTATAGGTTTTGCTGCTTTTAAGTCTTGGCTTACTCATCTCTCTCTCTCTCTCTCTCTCTCTCTCTCTCTCTCTCTCTCTCTCTCTATCTATCTATCTCTATCTCTATAGAAATTATATCAGCTTTTATTGATTTCTCTGAAGAACTCACATGAAAACTATTCGTAGAGTGAGCACATAGAACTATAAAAGTGGTGATCAACCTAGTATAAAGACACCAGTTGGTAGATTCAATCTCTCTATAAAAAGATTCAACAGGGGCAGCATGCGGAGATACTCTGGGTCACAATCCAAGAAGTTAGCAGGTTCTTTTGGAATATGATTTAGATAACATTAAAGAGCCATCTGTAGAAGATGAAATTTTGAGGAAAAATTCAGGAATCCAGACGACCAGAAATAAAAGAGTTCATTCTAGAAGTGAACATGAGGAGTGAGAGGAAGTGTTTGCCTTGTACATGCTAAGAGAATTTCTTTAGCAGTGGCTGAACTTTGTTATTCTAAGCTGGGGTATCCCTAGAGTGCTATTCCTGAGAAGGGTTAAATAGTCTCTCCTTGGTGCTATTGTGACCAAGACCTTTGAAATCCCAGTCTTCTCCCTTCCCTTCCCTTCCAGAGTCTTTTATTTCTTCTTTATTTATTTATTTTATTTATTTATTTTATGTATGAGTGATCCAGTGCATGTACACCTGTGTGCCAGAAGAGGGCATCAGATCCCCTTACAGAGGGGAGTGAGGCACCATGTGGATGGTAGGAATTGAACTCGGGACTCCTGGAAGAGCAGCCAGTGCTCACAGGTGCTGAGCCATCTCTCCAGCCCTCATCCAGAGTCTTTACATGAAGCCGATCTGACCTTGGTATTAGCTCTTGGATTACAGGAGAATTTGCCTATGCTGTGTTTTCAAATTCCCACTAATGTGTATTCAACATGGGTGTTCTGTCTTTTTTTTCATTTTTTATTCTATATTCTTTGTTTACATTCCAAAGGCTTTCCCCTTTCCCAGTTCCCCTGCATCATACATCCCATAAGTCCTCTCCCCCCCAAACTATTCCCCAATCACCTTCCCCCACTTTTCTCTGTTCTGGTACTCTCCTACAAAACTAGATCCAATCTTTTTATGCCCAGGGTCCTCTCCTTTCTTCTTCTTGGGAATCATTTTACTTGCTAATTGTGCCTTGAGTATTTAGGGCTTCTGGGCTCATTAATATCCACTTATCAGTGATTGCATTTCATGTGTATTCTTTTGTGATTGGGTTAACTCGCTTAGGATGATATTTTCCAGATCTAACCATTTGCCTACAAATTGCATGAATTCATTATTAATTAATTGCTGAGTAGTATTCCATTGTATAAATATACCACATTTTCTGTATCCATTCCTCTTTTGAGGGATATTTGGGCTCCTTCCAATTTCTGGCTATTATAAACAAGGCTGCTATAAACATAGTGGAGCATGTGTCTTTATTGTATGCAGGGGAATCCTCTGGGTATATGCCCAGGAGTGGTATGCCAGGGTCCTCTGGAAGTGTCACGCCCAATTTTCTGAGGAACCCCTAGACTGATTTCCAGAGCGGTTGTACCATCTTGCAATCCCACCAAGAGTGGGGGAGTGTTCCTCTTTCTCCACATCCTCGCCAGCACCTGTTGTCTCTTGAGTTTTTAAACTTAGCCATTCTGACTGGTATGAGGTGAAATCTCAGGGTTGTTTTGATTTGCATTTCCCTGATGACTAATGATGTTGAACATCTCTTAAGGTGTTTTTCGGCTATCCGAATTTCTTCTGGTGAAAATTCTTTGTTAGCTCTGTACCCCATTTTTGATAGGGTTATTTGGTTCTTTGGGGGTCTAACTTCTTGTGTTCTTTGTATATATTGGATATTAGCCCTCTGTCAGATGTGGGGTTGGTGAAGATCTTTTCCCAATTTGTTGGTTGCTGTTTTGTCCTTCTGACAATGTCCTTTGCCTTGCAGAAACTTTGTAATTTTATGAGGTCCCATTTGTCAATTCTTGATCTTAAAGCATAAGCTATTGGTGTTCTGTTCAGGAACTATACCCCTGTGTCCATGTCCTCCAGGGCCTTCCCAAATTTCTTGACTAATAGTTTCAGTGTGTCTGGTTTTATGTGGAGGTCCTTGATCCACTTGGAGTTGATCTTAGTACAAGGAGATAAGAGTGGGTCGATTTGCATTCTTCCTGCATGTTGACCTCCAGTTGTACCAGTAACATTTGTTGGAAAGGCTATCTTTTTTCCACTGGATGGTTGTGGCTCCTTTATCAAAGATCAAGTGACCATAAGTCTGTGGGTTCATTTCTGGGTCTTCAATCCAATTCCATTGATCTACTTGCCTGTTGCTGTACCAATACCATGCAGTTTTTAACACAATTGCTCTGTAGTACTGCTTGAGGTCAGGGATATTGAGTCCCCCAGAAGTCCTTTTATTGTTGAGAATAGTTTTAGCTATCCTGGGATTTTTGTTGCTCCAGATGAATTTGAGAATTGCTCTTTCTAGATCTATGAAGAATTGAGTTGGGATTTTCATGGGGATTGCATTGATCTGTAGATTGCTTTTGGCAAGATGGCCATTTTTACTATATTGATCCTGCCAATCCAGGAGCAAGAAATATTTTTCCATCTTCTGAGGTCTTCTTCGATTTCTTTCTTCAAGGACTTGAAGTTCCTGTCATACAGATCTTTTGCTTGTTTGGTTAGAGTCATGCCAAGGTACTTTATGTTTTTCGGGTTTTTTTTTTTTTTTTTTTTTTTTTTTGGTTTTCGAGACAGGGTTTCGCTGTGTAGCCCCAGCTGTTCTGGAACTCACTCTATAGACCAGGTTGGCCTGGAACTCAGAAATCCACCTGCCTCTGCCTCCCAAGTGCTGGGATTAAAGGCATGTGCCACCACTGCTTGGCTGGGTATTCTGTCTTTTCCTTATCTTCTCAGACATCCTTTATGTTTTTCTGATCCCCCTCACACCTATAACATAATGCTCTTTATATCAGTGCGCTTGGCTTTCACATTTATGCTGTTGGGTGTGGTTTTCTACTTGCCTGGAAGTCACTGACCTTCCCATTCTATTCCTCAATTCTCTCTCCCCTCCAAGGCTGAGTAGGTATCATGTGCATGAATATTTTCTGATTTTTTTTATTGTCATGCTAAGTATCTTCAAGTGTTGTGTGTTATCAAAAGCATTCTCAGCCCCTGTGTCATAGAACCCATCTTACAATGTGTAAATAATGTCTTCATATATTTGCCCTGCTGTTGAACTATAAAGCATGTGGAGGTATTTATGTGTTCTCAGGTCACAGCATAGGGTTTTGCCTGGGTTACATTTCAGAAAGGTTTATCAGATGATGAATTTATGGGTCTACCTAGCTTCTGTAGAGATTGTCAGTGGAAAGTGGGACCTAAGCCAAACTTTGGGATTTCTGTCAGATTTGTACTGTGATTTCCCCACTAGTTCAATGGCTAAGCCAACTCAGAATAGGAACCACCCTTTAACAAAAGCAGTGGGCCAGTGTATGTGCAAGAAAAACCATACCCAAAAATGTTTAGTGCAGCAGGGCCTCTGATAGAAAAGTGGAAGAAACAATTACATTGCAATGAATAAGTAAATTATAGCATGTCAGTGAGTTGTCATGTAAGCAGTCGTAAAAACCATGATTATGAAGACAGTGGAATGGCCTTAAAGAAGAGTCACACTTTCTGTCCACCCCACAGAGAAAATCAAACTCATTAAACATCCCCCTCCTGTTAGTTCATTCACGAATTCAACAAGTGTTTCTTTTATACAGTACCAGGCCTTGGCCATTAGCAAGCAATGCAGATTTTAACAGATTTCCAGTGGAAAGGGAAGGCAGGGCTCCAGGACTCATCCCAGCTTCAGAGGTATTTCTCCGTAATTCTCTGGGAAGGTACACATTCTTATGCACCCTATAAACATTCTGAATTTGCTGAAGGATAGCTTGAATTTGTCAGGCAGCATTCTCTTACTGTGACAAAATATCTGAGACAATTAAACAAAAGGAGGAAAGGTTCCCTATGGCCCTCGATTGCAGAAGTTTCCATCTACAGTTGCTTGACCCCCTGCCTTGGTCCTGTGGCAGTACAGAGCACCATGACAGAGTGTGGCAGGGAGGACTTTCCATCTTCTGAAGGCTGAGGAATAGAGTGGTTGGGGAGAGAGGAATGGGCTGGCATCCTGATGTCACTCAAGAACATACCCCAGTGTTCTAACTTCCTAACTTTCTATAAGATCCTAAAGGTTACACCACCTCCAAGAAGCACCAACAAACTGGGGACTAAACCCTCAACACATGGCCTCTGGGACATCCAAGATGCAAACCCTATGTAGCGCTTATATCGTTCAGCATCTCAAGTCTCTTCCTGTGTTCAGCAAGCAGTTTCAGGAGCTCCTTATCCTTACTGAGGTTTATTCACCCTTGATAGTCATCTCTTCATACCCTTTTCCCCCTCAGCAGAGATAGGTTTTTAAATTTTGTTGTAATTAGAATCAGGAAAGGGATTATAAATAAAACATTGTCTTTACTGCTATGACACGTGTTCTCTTCTCTCACAGAAGGGTCAAGTCCTCTAATGGCGAGGGTGATCAGCTTGGATCTGGGTTCATCAGAAACTTAATTGAGTGCTTTGAGCATAACAGTCTTTAGGAGCTCCTGCAACTGAGCTCTATGACAGGTGACACTTGTCCCTCATGGATTTTCAGGATGGTCTGATAGTCGATCAGCAGTGCTGATTACGGGTCTTACGGAAACATTTCATGGCCAGAAATTTTGGTTTTAGTGATTTTTCCTTGTCAGGGCTGGGAGGACATGCCCTGAAGAGGAGAGCGTCAGCTGTCCTAATTCTAGGTACTGCTCAATGGTATTTAAATAATTCATATATTTAAAATAACAAAATAAATATTTTATGGGTCTTTACATTTTAGTAACAGGCTGTACCCTTGGAACCTACAGATTAAAATTAGACTCTACTCACAAATATGAATATAATTGTTCAGTAAAATGTTGCTATTAGTAGAAGCACATTCATAGACCACATTTTTTTTATTCTCAGTGGACTAGAAATCAAACTGAATGGTCTGGCTAGGGGTGCACTAGGAGTTATTGGCGAAAAGGAAGCCTTTTTTTATTTCATAATTCTTCTGTGCCCTATGATCAGTTTTTCCCTTTCAACCAGGTGGGGTCCTTCCTGCACACTGATGTCTTGAGAGGAAATTACAGCTCACTCTTGACCATCTGGGAGGCATCGAGAATCCATGTAATAAGGCTTGCTGGAGAATAGTTAGGTATAGAGCTGAGCAGTCATGTTGGTGGGTGTTGTCTGTAGTTCCCAAGGGGATTTGAAAAATGATGTAAAGTTGTTGCAGCAATGTGACTAGAATGTCGTCTCTGAAAGGTTGTTCATTCTCATTCTGTCTGTTTGAAAATTTAATGCGTATTGATTTCTTTGGATAGAATTATAGAGGTAATGTATGGCCATTATATAAAATTTGGAAAATATGGAGAAGTATAAAAAAGGAGAGAAAAAGCATCCATGATTAATCACATAATTATAACATGATCGTTATTTGTGTGTGTGTGTGTGTGTGTGTGTGTGTGTGTGTGTGTGCATAAGTGCCTAATTTCCATGCTTAAACCTTTTTGTACTCTCTTTTCTTGTATGTGAATGTTGATGTGGATTCATATGTGTGCAAGTATGTGTACACACACATGTGCACATGTGCATGTAAGCTTGAAGTCATTTCTTAGGAGCCATCTACCTTGCTGTTTGAGACAGGGTCTCCTACTATCCTAAAGAGTCTCAAGTAGTCTAGGCTTACTGGGCAGTAAGCCCTGAGGAGCTATCTACCATTGCCTCCCTTGTGCTGTAGTTCCAACCTAGGCACTTGCTACCACATCTGGTGCCTGTGTGTCTGTGTGCACATGCGCTGCTTAGAGAGGTCCATGTGAAGGTCAGAGGACAGTACTTTGTGTCCGTTCTTGCCCTCCTCCTTGTTCGAGCCAGAGTCTTTTTGTTGTTTACTGTTATGTATACAGGCTGGTTGGTCCAGGAGCTGCAGGGGATTCTCTTGTATGTGCCTCCCATCTCACTGATAGAAGCCTTGGCATTACATACACTCATACTACTGCATGTAACTTTTACATGTTTTCTGGGGATCTGAACGTAGGTCTTCTTGCTTGCATTCTAAACCTTTAAATCAAGGAAACATCATCCTAACTTTCTTTTTTTTATTATTTTCTATATTCTTTGTTTACATTCCAAACGATTTCCCCTTTCCCGGTTCCCCCTCCCCCCTAAGTCCCATAAGCCCTCTTCCCTCTACCAGTTCCCCAATCAACTCCGTCCCACTCCTCTGTCCTGGCAATTCCCTACAATGATGCATCAAGCCTTTCCAGGACCAGGGCCCTCTCCTTTCTTCTTCTTGGGAATGATTTAATATGTGAGTTTTGTCTTGGATATTCAGAGCTTCTGGGCTAATATCCACTTATCAGTGACTGCATTCCATGTGTGTTCTTTTGTGAATGAGTTATCTCACTTAGGATGATATTTTCCAGTTCCAACTATTTGCCTAAGAATTTCATGAATTCATTGTTTTTAATTGCTGAGTAGTATTCCATTGTGTAAATGTGCCATATTTTCTGTATCCATTCCTCCATTGAGGGATATCTGTGTTCTTTCCAGCTTCTGGCTATTATAAATAAGGCTCCTATGAACATAGTGGAGCATGTGTCCTTATTGCATGCCAGGGAATCCTCTGGGTATATACCCAGGAGTAGTATAGAAGAGTCTTCCAGAAGTGTCATGCCCAGTTTTCTAAGGAACCACCAGACTGATTTCCAGAGTGGTTGTACCATCTTACAATCCCACCAGCAGTGGAGAAGTATTCCTCTTTCTTCACATCTTCCCCAACACCTGCTGTCTTCTGAGTTTTTAATCTTAGCCATTCTGACTGGTGTGAGGTGAAATCTCAGGGTTGTTTTGATTTGCATTTTCCTAATGACTAATGATGTTGAACATTTCTTATGGTGCTTCTCAGCCATCCAAAGTTCTTCAGGTGAAAATTCTTTGTTTAGCTCTGTACCTCATTTTTAATAGGGCTATTTGGCTCTCTGGGGTCTAACTTCTTGAGTTCTTTGTATATATTGGATATTAGCCCTCTGTCGAATGTGGGATTGGTGAAGATCTTTTCCCAGTGAAGAAGGAAATCGAAGAAGACCTCAGAAAATGGAAAAATCTTCCATGCTTGTGGATTGCCAGGATTAATATAGTTAAAATGGCCATCTTGCCAAAAGCAATATACAGATTCAACATAATCCCCATCAATATCCCAACTCAGTTTTTCATAGAGTTAGAGCAATTCTCAAATTCATCTGAAATAATAAAAAACCCAGGATAGCTAAAACTATTCTCAACAGTAAAATAACTTCTGGGAGAATCAGTATCCCGGACCTCAAGCAATACTACAGAGTAATAGTATTAAAAACTGCATGGTATTGATATAGTGACAGGGAGGTGGATCAATGGAATAGGATTGAAGACCCAGAAATGAACCCACACACCTATGGTCACTTGATCTTCGACAAAGGAGCTGAAAACATCCAGTGGAAAAAAGACAGCCTTTTCAACAAATGGTGCTGGTTCAAATGGAGGTCAACATGCAGAAGAATGCAAATTGATCCATTCTTATCTCCTTGTACTAAGCTCAACTCCAAGTGGATCAAGGACCTCCACATAAAACCAGACACACTGAAACTAATAGAAAAGAAATGGGAAGATCCTTGAGCACATGGGCACAGGGGGCAAGTTCCTAAACAGAACACCAATAGCTTATGCTCTAAGATCAAAAATTGACAAATGGGACCTCATAAAAGTTTCTGTAAGGCAAAGGACACTGTCAAAAGGACAAAACGGCAACCCACAAATTGGGAAAAGATCTTCACCAACACAACTTTCAGTTTAAAAAAATATGGGTTCTGGAGATCAAACTCAGGCCTCATGCTTGTGCACAAACATGTTACCTGTTTAGTAATCTTAGCGACATCCCTAGCCTCTTTCCTCTCATCTTGACTCTCTGATTAGCTTTCCTCCTAGTGTCTCTCTAGGTTGAAAGTATTTTGAAGAGGGCACTCTCTTCTCCACTTTGCATACATCCCTCATCTGTGTCACAGGTCTTGACTACGAATGATTTTAGAATTAATTACAAAGTTTTATCTTTTCTTATCATGTGGTAACTTGAACTTTCCATCTAATGATCCTAAGAGATTGGTGAATTGTACTGAAATAGTATTCCTCAGCCTTTGCCACAAAGGACAATTCAATGAGAGATCTTTGTTGTGTCTGGGGTTTTCCTGTTCACTTAACCCCAGTGCTACCTTTTATTCTCTAGTAATAGCCACAAATACCCCTACAGATTTTGCAATGACTTTTGAGTCGTTGATAGCTACTGTGCTAAAAATCTAATATTTAGGAATGTCAGGGTGTCTGTACTCTTAACTGGCTATGTTTTAGATAGTAGGCTGTCATGAAGACGAACTTTGAGATGGGATTTCTGAGTTGTCAGATGCTGACAATTAATTTTTCTCTTCTCTTTTGGGATGAGCTGTGCTGTGAAGACATAGATCTGAATTGGAAACCATCTATATGAGAACTAGTCAGTAGCATAATCCATCCAGGTGTTTTGATCACAAATGGAGTTAGTTCAGAGACATGGGAATTTTTAGGACCCATGCAGAGCTGGACAAGAACCAAGGTCAGAGAGTATGCTGGCAGCTCTTGGAAATTTGGAAACTAGGATCATTTGTTTTCCAGGTAGTCAGAAGCTACAAGACTCCCAGGGGCTTTGCTGCTGCTGATCTCAGCAGCTCATAACAATAACATGAGTCATTGTTAGAAGACATCAGAAGACTCTGGTGCATTCGTAGGTCTGCCGTCTGCAGACACAGGTGAGCCTGCCTGTAGCTGCATCTTCTTTCCACCTCCCAGATCTGCAAGGAATGTCACTCAGTAGCCTGATCAACCGAAGCACTGCTAGCAAGAGGGTTTTATTTCCAGGCTTCCAGCTTGACAGTATTGGAGGATGCTGAGAATGGGAGTGGGGCAGAAACAGTGGTGGAGATGCTGTCATGTGGCAGGGTCATTACGGACAAGACCTTTGCCAGTATCATATTGGAAAAGCATATGATACACTCCGGTGGCGCTGAACTGATTCTTGAGAACTATTATGTTGAGAACTCTGAAAATTAGGAACTCTGGAGTTTCCATGTTCTTTCTTGGTTGCATTTTAGATCAGGAGCACCAAGATGATAAACATTTAAATGGTGTTATTGAAAACACAAACCTCAACAACTGAACTAAGGATGTGGCTCAGTGGTTAGAGAGTTTTCCTGGCACACACAACATCCTGAGTTTGATTCCAAGTATTTTATAAAACTAGGCTGGATGGTTACTGACCTGAAAACAAAAGTGGACATAAATAATGACTTGAATTCCTACTTCTTAAAAAACAAACAAACCCATTTTGTTTTAAATTAAAGTATAATTATGTCAGTTTACCCCTTCCATTTCCTCCCTCCAACCCTTTCCATGTGCCCTTCCTTGCTCTCTCTCTCAAATGCATAACATCTTTTTCTTTAAGTATTGCACACACACACACACACACACACACACACACACACGCATGCATGCACGCACGCACGCACACATTCTGTGCTCAGCCTGTTCAGTGTTACTTGTATATCTGTGATTTTATGGGGATGCTCACATCCTGTTAGATAAACAGTTAGGGGACTCTCCCCATATTTCTTCTCCTCTCATAATTCCTTAGTTGCTATATTTCTTTGTCTCAGAGTGGGGCCCTGTAAGAGCAGGCCTATCAATGTTATTCTTGTATAGGTCTTGTTTAGACAGCCATACTGTTGATGTAACTTGCATGAGAAATGATTCTTTACAAGGATGTTATAGGAATCTTTTATTCAGCTGACTGCCTGGTCTTATACATCAAGGGTTGATAGAAGCTATAGCTGTGCTGTGCGTGGCATGGTTGGGTTTTTCTAGTTCAGATAAGAAAAAGAGAGTTGCTTTTATATCAAATTGTAAAAATTAGGATAGTGAAAAGCACACTATCCATTTATATGCACATACACTAGTAAACACCCACCCACACACTCACACACATACACACTCACACACATGCACAACCCCCCTCCACATACTCACACACAAGTTAAGACTTTATATCATTTAACACTTGTGCATGAATCTTTGTTCTAACTAGGATTAGTTCCTTAAGACAGGATTTTACTAGTGTGTTTGTTCATCCACTGCTCAGTATTCATAACGATTAACTCCCATCTGTGCCTGAGATGCCCTACTCTTAGCTACTTTGTGACTGCTGAGGTCACACTGTTAATTTTAAAACCCAGCAAATTAAATTAAAACAAACATGTTTGCCATTTCTTTTACTTGCCTGTACATGCAATTTTATATTTCTTTGATTTTACCTATGAGATTGAACTATGTGGTTTCATCTGGATCTCACACATCTTTAAAAATACTCATTATCACATCGATAATGTAAGCCAAAGGTATGAACTCTAACAAAATAACATGTTCTGAAAAGAGAAAGCATTTTGTCCTTCTGTTCCAGATAATCAGGATTTTCTAACAGCTTAAAACTTTTGACTATTTTTAAGGTCAACTCCAGAGGTGTTGCATATATATATATATATATATATATATATATATGCTAAAATAGGTGTAGATGAAATACATTTAATATTTTGACATAGAATCCAGTATTATGCTACCATTTTAAAATATTTTAATCAATGTAAATTAAAGATATTTCCATATATTAGCATTTAAAAGGATATAAAGATAAAATATTCTGTTTATGTAAATGGCATGATTTACTTCACCAGCTCACTGTTAATTACTTTAGGCTGTTTTGGTCTTTCTAAAAAAGACTTGTTTATTTTTATTTTATATGTATGAATAATTTGTTACTTCCGGGTCATGAAGTGAACAGTTAGAGGCCAGCCTTAGGTCATGTAGTGAGACCATGTCTCAGAACAAAACAAAGTGAAAAACAGAACACATAAGAATCTTAATAAGCCAACTGATCTCAGATGTTTGTTATTGTGGCAGAAGGCCAACACAAAAATATATACTTAAATTTTTATTAAGTATGTGAACAGATGTTTAGGTGAATTACAATGTCACTGGTTATTGAAAGAAAACAAGGACTTATTCTCCATTGTATTGTACAGAGATGGATACTATCCTGACATCTTTTTTCTTACAACAGTGGCTGTGATAGCTAGTTTTGTGGATCAGCTTGACTGGCCATGTGACATCACAATGAAACATCTTTTCTGGCTGTCTGTGAGAGTAATCTAGGTGAGCTTGGCATTAGAATCAGTGAATTCACTAGTCCAGGTCCTCCTTCCCATGTGAGTATATGCCATCCAAACTACTGAGGGCTTCTTTAGAATAAAAAACAGCAGGGAGGAGCTTGGGACATCTCAGATCATCTTTTTCTGATCATCAGTCCAGTATTTATATCACCAGATGGGGTGTTCTGGGGCCTCTACACTCAGGTAAAATCATGCCTCTGGCTTCCCTGGGTCTCCTTACTTATCAGACTGCAGCTGACTGGCTTTCTTAACCTCTATAACCATATGAGGCAATTTCCAGAATAAATCTTTTACTATGTATCCCCTGTTGGTTCTGTATCTCTGGAGACTAATGACCGGTAAAAATGACTATTAATACTATGAATTATCTGCAGGTCACTTTTCTGAGAACATTACAAATAGAACGCTGTTTAGTTGTTATCAGAGACATATACATTATGCATGATTACTAGCGTTGGATGAAAGTGAAGCATAAAATTTAAATAATCGGCCTACGGCTATGGAGGACAGCAAATGGCGAGCTGGGACACGAATGCAGGATGTTTAGTTCCAGAGCCCAGACACTTTGGTTCTTGGGCCCATTACCAGGTAGCCTAAGGTAATTATTAAATGCAGTAGTTCCCATCTCTGTGTGGTTTACTTGGTGTTTAAGGTAATGGATCTTAGGCTCAGTGATTGTGACTAGATGACAGACCACATGCAAATGTTTGTTAGGGCCAAAGAGTACATGTTTTGGGGTGAAATTTATAACCTTGGTTCTCCCATAATATTTTAATTAATTTTAAGATTATCATGGAGTCATGCTCTCTGTGCATATTATTAACTTGATCTACTTTACAATGCTCTATTTTTTTCTGTTTGTGCATTGGCATAGGCTTCTAGAATCTTATGATTTAACTTTCATAGTCCCTTATCCACTAGATCTTAGTGGAAATGAACACCCACAGTGGTTAATGATATGAGTGCCCGTGGTTGATATTTATGGACAGATACCCATGACCCCATTGAAAGGCTCTTCTTGTCACTTAATATGAATTCTTAATATGGAATGAATATTTGATTTTGTTAAATGCCTTTTATGGATCACATATAAATATTGTTTCATATCAGTATGCTAATTGATTGTATTTGATGATTTTGCGTGTCTCAGTTCCGGGTTTATCTATTTCTGTGTAATGAAATTCTCCAATGCAGTAGCTAAAAAAATAGTCTCCATTTATTTTGCTCTTGAATCTGCAAGTTGACCATGCTTAGTTAGGCAGTTCTAGCTTAAGGCAGTGTGTGGGAGGGGAGGTCTGTAGAACTCTAATGTAGTTAGGGTCAGACTCACCAGGTGGGGAGGGTGTTCCATATGGTCTTGAATGTGTGTGTGTGTGTGGGTGTGGGGATCCTTGCGTGATCTTGGAGATGAAACAGCTTGGCTCTCTTGAGATGCATCCAGAACCCAAAGGAAATAGCCCCATCCACGGGGAGCAAAAGAAGCCTTAAAGCCTGAAAGCAGAACACTTGTTCAATGAAAGAGGGCTGCTGTGGAGAACTCAAAAGGAGAACCGAACTGGGACCACCCAAAGGACATCTTGTTTCTTGATTGGGCAGACTCATACTTCAAAAGGATCATGCTTCAAATTCATTCTGAATTCAACACTGCATGCTTTGCAGACACGGTAATGTAGGGGTATATTATTTTTAAGAGTATTCGGGATGCAAAGCATAAATACATAAATGAATATATGAATAAATAAGAATCACAGCATTGGGACATTGCCAGAGGGAGTTTATGACATCCCTGTCCCTGCTTCCCCCCCAACCTGCAAAGGCAAGTTCTGCAGCATGACAGCCTACAGCCCAGGTGCCACACCTTCGAGCTTCCATCCCCCCCCAGGCTCTTAACTGTGTCCCCAAACATTATGTTTTGTCTCTCCATGCTGTGATTTCCTCATTTATAAGGTGGGGCAGAACTATTAGCAATCTCAAGGAATACTAGTAAAGTTTAAAAGAGCAGCCATAAAATCCCTCATTGCCAGAGCTGGTGTTCTGCTAGTGCACCAGGCCTTCTCTAGGTGATTTCCACCAACACCAGTTATTGTTTCCCCAGTTCTGTGTGCAATCAGCAAGTCGCTTCAAGTCTTTCCTCTAAAGGTACCTCATTCTCACACACCTTTGTCTCATCAATACTATGGCTACACTAGCACCCGTTAATTCTCTGAACCCAGACTCAGCTTCCTATTCTCATTCTAAGGACTTTCCATACCAGCACTGGAAAGCACAGCTCTTCCTGAGGGAGTACTTTTATTTTATATTCCGAGTCAAATCTGTTTGAGATTTATCATGGATACATGCGTGCATATGCATGTGCACATGCACAGAGACTTGCACACACAGAGTTTTGTCTTTTACATTAATGTTAATTTATTACATGTCTCATCTTTCATGGACCATTTGCACCTTTATTTCTTTGTTTCTTCTTTCTCCCTCCCTCTCTCCCTCTCTCCCTCCCTCCTTCCTTTCCTCCTTTTCCCCTTCTCTGTTCCTTCCTTCCTTCCTTCCTTTCTTCCTTCCCTTCTTCTTCTTCTTCTTCTTCTTCTTCTTCTTCTTCTTCTTCTTCTTCTTCTTCTTCTTTTCTTTCTCTCTCTCTTTCTTTCTCTTTCTTTCTTTCTTTCTTTCTTTCTTTCTTTCTTTCTTTCTTTCTTTCTTTCTTTCTTTCTTTCTTTCTTTCTTTCACAGTGGCTTCCTGACACATAGCTTTCTGGTTTGGTTCTAGTATCACTCTGTCAGGTAAGATGGATTATCTCTCTACCATAGGATGGTAGATTTCTTCTTGTCCATACAGGTAGTTTCTCTCCCACTCTTACAGAGGCAAGATGCACAGCTGTAACAGCAGCAACAACAACAACAACAATAACAACAACAACAACAACAACAACAACAACAACAAAGAGCCAGCCAAACATGGACAGAAGCATCATGGACAGCTAAAGGAGAAAGATTATATTTCCAGTTGAAAAATGACCACCATCAGTTACAGACATGACCAAGAGGCCTAATTCTAACAAGTGAGTTATGGTGGAATGACAGTGCAAGAACAAACCTCTTCCCTTCTGTCTCATGATCTTGTATCTGGACCATGATGCTTAGATCTGCTGAAATGACCTTATGGTCATGAGGAGGCAATGTGGGAATGAAGCCAATACACGGAGGGAGCAAAGAGAGGGTGTCTGTGGGGCAGAAGAGGAGTCGTTGTCTGTGAGGACTTGCTTCCTCAGGCCTGATAAGGGGGCTTCCTTGACTTGATGCTGAACGTCTGAACAAGGCAGTTCTTAAATCGCCCCCTTGGTTTATATCCTCAAGGGTCTCTCCAGCCTGGCAGGGTTCTTTGCTGCTCCAAAGCTCTGCCCCAAATGCAGAGGATTCTTCTGAGGTTTTAGAAGGTGTCACACCAGGATGTCCTTCCATATATTTTGTGACCACATGTTTTTAACCATCATGAGACTTTATTACCAGATTGACTGGAGCTACACCATGACAACCCCAATCAGATTGTAGGTCCAGTTTCCAACAGAACTTTTCAGTAAACAAACCCATCCTTGCTTTTCATCCCCCAGCCAGGACCTATTGCCTCTGAGAAACATTTCTCACATATTCTTGAATAAAATTTATACTCTCTTTCTCTATGCTACTTTTTCCTTAAGACTACTTTGGTGTTTTTGGATGTATAGGCCTCACTTACTGGGTAAAACACTGTAATATCCTCCCTTTAAAAAACATACACATCTCATTTAATCTCTATGACAACCGGTTCAGCTGGTGTTATTATTGACATTTTACAGTTGGGGAAATTGAAGCATGGAAAGGTTAAGTGGATTGCCCAAAATTACGCAGCTAGTGCATGTCAGGAGTGGTATTTGAGAAAAGATCTGCTTCAATCCAAAGTTTTGCTGTTAACACACAGCACCAAACAAGCAAGCATGTTTAGATATGTCCATTTCTGCCCCTAGATTCTGGAAGGTAAGGATTAAGACGTGCTGACTCTCTGTTATACAGTCTCTTCAAAGTCTATAGTGCACAGGAGACACAGAGAATGGGAGTGTTAAACTAGAAGAGTGGGGGAGGGGGGCTTTGAGGTTATTATGAGAAAGAAAAGAAGGGCATTTAAAGTGTATTTTCCTTGATTCCATAGTGTGCCTCCTGAATACCTGTTTGTTTAGGGCCAATTATATTAATTACATTTTTAAAAATTCTTGATATCCTATCAAAGGGAGCCTTCCAGCCCTAGGATCAGACTGCTCATCCCAGGCACAGCTAACCAAACTTCTGAAGATTGTGCAAGTCTGCCTGTGGGATGCTTTCATGTGAAAACAAATCTCGTGTAGATGGTCTCAAGCATGTTCTTCTCTAACTCATTTACAAGCCAATAGGTATCTTGTTGTAAATCATCCTAGGGACAGATGCAAGACAGAAAAAGACTTCGGTAGCCTCAAAGCCAATAAGACTTTTTGAAAAAAAGCCACCAACCCCGAGTACATACTCAGCCCTACCTCCTTTTCTGTGGAGACATAATAAAGGCCTTTATGCTTTCTTCCATCCTGCTTCTTCTCCATGACCAAAGCCCCAGCGCCGGCTCCTGTGATTCCTCCTGGAGGGCTCTGACACCCTTCTCTTCCAGATGAATGGACTTAATGAGCATCTTCCTTTTCCACTGTATTCTAGTCTTCTACTGTGGCTCCATGCACTTTATTTACCACAGCCATGCCTACTGTGGATAGCCTTACAATAAAGGAAAGGGATAGAAGAAAATGCCTAAGTAAGGGAGATGGGGAGGAAACAAGTGGACTTGGCCAGAAGGAGAGCTAAGTTTGAAAGGATGAGAATTACAGCCTAAAAATCCCCTGTGCCTAACTCTTAAATGACCCCCGAAAGTCAGAAGTTTAGCCCACTCTTTCTTAGAAACTAGGTGAAAGGTCACATTCCTTAAGCCCGCTCTTTGTTAAGAACTAGGCAAAAGGGCCTTGAATACAGTGATCCTGGCCCTGTAACAGGAAATGCATAGCAGGAAATGTGTAAAACAAAATGAGCTAACTAGTTGTAATCTGGCTTCTATAGGAAACTGATTTGTCTTCAGAGTACGGGCTTGAATAATTTAAACTGATTGGTTTAGAAGCTATGGAGTGGTACAAATCAATTGGCTTGCACTGCGGGGACTCTTGATGCTAAGGAATGATTGGCTTGCATTACTGGGGTTTTGTTGTAAACCTATAAAAGCTGTCCCGATTCTGCACTTGTGGTTCACAGTCCTCTACCCCTGCGTGGTGTATGGCTGTGAACCCCAGAGCCTCTGGAATAAAAACCCTCTTGCTGTGGCATCAAGACTGTTTCTCTTGAATGATCTGGGTGTCATCTGAGGCTTGGGGTGCTGGGGCACCCTCATTTTTTTCAGGTCTTTACAAGTTTGTGATTCCAGCTTCTAGTCCTGAATGTGAGACTAGTCTTCAGAGATGCATTTTCTTGGAGAGAGATGGAGAAAGAGAGAGAGAGAGAGAGAGACAGAGACAGAGAACATGAGTTAATCTTTCATGACATCTTTTGGATGTGGATTATTGTTGATGTTATATTTGGTTATATCCATTCTCATCCTGAAATAAGACTCAGCCTCAAAATATATTTACAAATACCTTGTCCGTATTATAGGCTCTTTTCTGGCTAGGTTTAACTTAAAATATCCTACTTATTCTTGCCTACATTCTGTCACATGACTGCTTACCTGTGCTCAGGTCCCATGCATCCATCTCGTCACATTTTCTAGGTGAATCTACCCCTGGCTCTATCCCAGAATCCTTTCTCTCTCCTGGATTTCTCACCTCTATAAGTTATAGGCCAAAGGCTTTTTACTCAATAGGTGATTCATCCATACAATACACAAGATATTCTCTCTACAGATCATGCTGATAAGAGGCCATGGCCTGTGCAAGTGGTAGGGATTTCTGCAGCTGGGTAATATCCTGAAGCAGTTGACAACCAAGGCCAGCAATCCCAGCAACTGAGGAAATAGGTTTTTCATTCCTGAAGCATCTGGAAATGTCTCCCAGCATCTGTCCTTCTCATACCGCCCTCTGCTGCTGGCACTGTGCTCCTGGTGGGTCCATGCTGCTGTTCTTCTCTCTCAGATGGAGATCTGCAATAGGCACGAAGAAGAAAGTATTCTCCTACATTGAGGAGGATGGGACCTCAAACAGTGGAAACTTCACAAAATTGCTTGCTCCTGTTTCTCTCCCTGGTTTGGGTGTTTCTTAGCTTATATTCTCAACTTTGCACAAGGTTGCCTTCTCCTGCTTTGGTGGCTCCTGGGAGTCTTCTCTTGAGCATTGAGCTCCTCAGAGTCTGATGGTGTAAAGGAGAAACTCCCTCTGTCATCACCAGAAGCCTTCACCTTGATCTGCTTTTCCCCAACCTTCGGCAAGCAGAAAGGACCCTGCTGTACTCTTCAGATTGGCCACTGGTGAGAATGTTGCATGGAGACTGAGCACAGACTGGCCTTTCACTGTGCAGGCAATGCCAACAGCTCCTGGGGAATTTTGGCACTCTCCTGAGAAGGAGGGCCTGGCTACCTGACAGGAGGTAAGAGGAGAAGCCAGATGTTCACTGTGAGATCGCTCTTCCCACAAGTAGAAGCTGCTGTTTGCTTGCTGGTTTGTTTCACTCTAAGGATAGCAACCAAGTTCAAATTACCTGAGGGTCACCAGGCCAGAGTGGGAAAAGATGAGGAAGAAGGACTCTAGGATGGTGGAGTTGATGCTCTCAGCTCTCCGGACAGGTACATCTATCATGTTTGTGGCAGTGAAGTAACTCCTCAGCAGAGGGGTGCCTAGGAGGAAAAAGGACAGTTCCTCTGCCTTCAGAAATGGCCTCCATACTTACTCCACTACCATTCAACAATGCTGACCATCCTCTTCTTTATCAGTTACTACGCTGGTGGAACAGAGGAAAAGTTAAGACTCAGAGAGGGCCTCTCCTTCCAAAGGAGAGTGCAAGCATATGAACACATTGTTTGGAGGAAACACATGGACCCTTTATATTACAGAATCTTTCAGTAACATACAGAGGCTAGTAAATAATAGAACAAGCTCCGTGAGTACGTTGTCCCTTTTCATTTTTATCTTGTATGTTGTGTGTGCATGTGTTTGTGTGTGTCATGGGGAGGGATGTGGTAGATACATCATATGGAGTGTGTGTGGAGGTCAGAGGGCAACTTGTAGGAGTTGACTCTTTCCTTCCACCATGGGTTTGCATTTAGATCATCAGGCTTGGTGGCAAGAGTCTTTACCTGCTGAGCTGTCGTGGTGGTTTAAATAGGTTTGGCCTCCCATAGATTCAGGTCTTTGAGTGCTTAGTCATAGGGAGCGGCACTATAAGAGGTGTGGCCTTGGAAGTGGTGTGGTCTTGTTAGAGGAAGGGCATCACTGTATAGGCAGGCTTTGAGGTTTCCTAGCGCTCAGGCTATGTGCAATGCAGAAGAGGGCCCCCTCCCTGTTGCCTTTGAATCAAGATGTAGAACTCTTGGCTCCTTCAGAACCAAGTCAACCTGCACAATGCCCTGCTTGCCACCATGATGATAATGAATGTTTGTGGCAAAGATACCAGATTTCAGCAGGAGAGACTCCTTGGGTTTCCCTCCAGTGAGTTTTATGGTGCCTATGAGAACTGGATTTGGGATCCAGGTGTCTGAGTACCTGTCCAGACATAGCTCCCTGTCTGTTTATCTACAAAGTCACTGAGAATATTAACTGAGATAACATATACTACTTAACACAGAGGCCAACCTACATAGCAGGTACTCAATACTTTTCCATACAATGATAATCGTAAAAGAAGATGACATTTAATTTTGGCCCTTCAGCATACATCCTTGTACACATTAGGAAGTGGTATGTGTTTTCAGACAGAGACAATAAATTGGCTTTATGACAACTACAGAACTATCTTACCATGCAGATATTCTACTCTGGGTATGTATCAAAGGAAAGGCAATCTTTTTGGGGGAAAATAGTATTTTGAGAAAATGATGAGGAGACATGAGAGGAAATGAGGCCAAAGTAGTAGGCTGTGGCCAGATCACACATCAAGAATTTTATGGGACTGGGGGTGTAGGGCAGGTTGTAGATTAACTGGAGAGAATGCATGAAACCCTGGTGTAACCCTAAATATCTTATAAACCAGGCATAGTAGTATACACCTGTAATACCAACAATGGATAGGTGGCAGCCAGTAGGACCAAAAGTACAAGATTATTCTTTGTAACTTATTACATTGTGAAGTTGAGTCAAGCCTGCTACATATGAGACCCTGTCTCAAAAAAAGTTTATGTATAGAAGCCGTGTGATAGTGAAGCCTTGCAATTCCAAGGCTCAGAAGGCTGAGGCAGGAGGATTATTCTAAGTGTGAGGACATTGTGGGGCACATGAATAAGCAAGCAAATAAACACATTTTTTGTGAATAGGACTAAAGCACAAGGACTTAAACTTGTAGGTAAAGAGCAAGCAAGGTCTTTGGAGGACGAACGGCATTGGACTGCAAAAGCAGTTGTGTCATGGCAGCCTAGAGAAGGAGCAGAGGACCTAAAGCATATCAGTACCTTGTGAGGATCTGATGACTCCCTGAACCAACCAATAGTTATGGGGACAGGGAATCGGCATTGCTGAATCAGTCCAGCAAGGACTTACTGAACAATTAAATGGTGACAGGTAAGCAGAGATGGAGAACTTAATGTGTATGCCAACATTTTTGGCCTGGCTTCTAGGTGTCAGAGGATGTTGTTGCCAATTGAGATTTCACACCCAAGAGTGTAAACAGGTTCCGGTGGGGAGGATAATGAATTCTGCCTGTACTGTGCTCATTCAAAGCTGCTGCGGGTCACCCAAGGAAAACTCTGCCCTTGGGTTTTTATCTTTGAATGCAAGCTTGAGGAATCGTTTAGAAGGAAAATTGATAAAGACCGAAGGTTGTACTTGGTGTGTCTTTCCTCTATGCTCCAGACCACAATAGGAAATCAGATATCTCCTTGCACTGAGAAGATTTTTAGGAATGTCTGGTGAACTCCACAGAGAGTAGGTTATCAGTTTTTATGGCAAGAGAAGAAAATCTAGACATGTTTTTACAAAGCTTTTGCTCACCAGAGCGTGTGTTTTTGATAGGGACAAAGGAACACTTCTACCAAGAAACGGCTGTGTGTGTGTGTGTGTGTGTGTGTGTGTGTGTGTGTGTGTTACTGTGTATTTTCCTGAGTTGCACTCCTCCTTATTGTTTGAGATGGGGTATCTCACTGAACTTGGATCTCATCGATTTGGCTCAGTTTTCTGGCCAGTGAGCGACAGGGATCTTTCTGTAACTATGTCCTTAGTGCTGAGATTATGGACACACACACCACTGAGCTTGGGATCTGGCATCATCAGGTCCTCATATTCGAATAGGAGTTGCTTTCTCATCTCAACGCTTTGAACATTTGAGGATACTGATGGAACATCCACATCATGTGTTCTTACGTTCCGACATTTTCCCACTTCTCAGCCTCATCAATGTGGTCTGACATGTGGCCGGATAAGAGAAGGACTGATCTGGAAACCAGGAAAGGGGACAACATTTGAAATGTAAATAAAGAATGTATCTAATAAAAATGAAAAAGAAGAAAATGTTCAGATATAAAATGGTTATTTCAGAAACAGAAAGATTCCTGTCTTTGAAGACTAATTGGACATTTAAGCAAAGGTATCTGTAAGACTGGTACCTTGAATTGGTGGTGGGAAGATGGATTAGTTGAATGTGACATATGGTCTTTGCTGTAAACCCAAAAGTCATTTTTCCTTCTTGATATAAGACCCCCTTTTTTATTCAGCTGTTAGCCAACTTATCAGCGTTTTCCATCTTCCTATGTCAGAGATTAGTTTAGGGGTAGACTTAAAAAATGACTTCTAGCTTCTTGACATAATTCCTATTAATTGCAAGGATTTGTATGTCTGCCTGTTGGAGCCAGAAAATTGTGAGCTCAGCTAGAGGAATGTGGAAGCAGAGCAGTCACACTAAGTGATTCCTGAGATTGGGAGACACAGATGATGAGGTATATACCCAATCCTATTGTAAATTCTTTACACAATCCTCATCAGTATCCTCCGAAGATGTCTGAGGATGCCATGGTCTTAGGGAGAAGATGCATTTGGAGTACTGCTAAGCTCTGATCTACCCCTGTCATGTCCATCACAGTTTGGTTCTGAAAACCTGGCTGGGGCAATAAAGGAATGAAGAAAGGACAGACACAAAGATACACGTGCTGAAAAGCAAGGATCAGCCATGCTGTGCTTGCTGGCTCTGAACAAACAGCACCAACTAAGTAGTGGAAAATTAGAACCTCAGCATGTTTATCATGCACAGCACAGGGGAAGGGGCTGACTAGGCTTGACGGGTTGTATCCGTAGGCAAGCCATCTCAGGATGCAGTTATCTAATTTTCCCACACACAGTCAGCATTCACACTCAGACCAGAGAGAGGAAGACTTTGCCTCTCTCATGGGTCTGAGGCAGTGGTTGTTGACACGACACGGTTATGTGCACATCAAATGATACACATAATCTCAGGATTTACCTCACTCTTTACACATCCAGTCAAGGCTTCCTCAGCTCTCTAAGTGCTGAGTTCCTGGCCCAGGCCCTCCTAACCATAGATTGTCTTTTTACTCTGCTCACTGTTTGCAATGCAGAATCTTCTGCAACTGAGCAATCCTAGTTGTTTGTTTTTGCCTTTGTTGCCGGTACTTTTGGGTTCATATCCAAATAATCACTTAGACTAGTATAATTTTCCCTAATACTTTCTCCCGTAGTGAGATGATTTGAAAAGGATGGCTTCCATAGTCTTATATGTTTGAACACTTGATTCCCAGTTCCTGGAACTGTTTGGAAAAGATTAAGAGGTGTGTCCTTATTGGAGAAGGTGTGTCGTGGGCTTTGAGGCTTTAGAATATTTCCCAGTAGATTTCCAACCCCCCCTCTCTCCCTCCCTCTCTCTCTCCTTCCCTCTCTCTACCTTCATCTTGCAGATTACCATGGAAGGTCTCAGCTGTTCCTGCCACTATGCTTTTGCTCTGCCATCAATGGACTCTTACTCTTTAAATCCATAAGCTGCAAATAAAATGTGTCCTTTTATAATCTGTGTTGGTCATGGTGTCTTCCTTCAACAATTGGAAAGTAACTAACAAGCGATTTTTATAATTTCTGGTCTTATATTTTAATTCATTTGAATTTTCAATTTTTATATCTGGAATGTGATGAGGGTATATTGTAGTCTTCTCATCTAAATACCCAAATATATCCATTTATTAATGAGACTGTCCTTTCCTCACTGTGTATTCTCATTACATTTGCTGAAGGCCAATTGACCATAAATGCATGGATTTATTTCTGTGCTCGCTACTCTGTCTTGCTGCCCTTTGTCTATTTTTATGTCTCTCTCAGGCTGTTTTGATCACTACAGGTTTGTAATAAAACTTTAAAAGAAAGGTATGTGATCACTCCAACTTTTCTTCTAGCTCAAAACTCTGTGAGCTATTTGGGGGTATTTTGTGATTTCAAATGAACATTTATGATTATTTTTGTCTACATGGACAATACCATTTGAGTTTTGGTAGATATGACCTTAAGTCTGTAGGTAGCCATCAGAGTGCAGACATTTTAACAATGTCTGTTCTTCTAATGTATGAGCAAAGGGTCTCTTTGCATTTATTTGTGTATCCAGTAACCCCTTCATCATTTTATGATTTTTAGTGCACAGCCCATTTACCTGCTTAGTGCACTTCTTTTGCTGGGACATTTTCCTTTGTTTTTCAGTCATTGTAGCTGGGATTGGTTTCCCAGTAGTTCACTGTTAATGTAGAGAAAACCTGGGGATGTTTTCAAGTTGATTTTATGTCTTGCAATTAAATTGTGGTCTACCCTTTAGATTGATAAATTCTTTTGATATATCACCTAACAAGAAAAACTAGAAGTGTATATGGTAGGAGGGTAGGTTTAGTGAGGATTTCAAACTTACCTATGAGCTATGACACCTACTTTGAATGTGAGTACATAGGTATGTGAGACTCAGATTTTGTGACAATAGTGTTTTACTAGAATACTTAGATTTTATTTCTTTATTATCCCCCACACCTTTCTCTCTATCTCTTTCTATCTTCTTTCTATATTTTGTCTCTCCCTCCCTCTCTCTCTATTTTTTTTCTTTTTAAAGATATGTTTATTTAAATTTTTAAATTTGGAATCCATATGTGGTACATGCATGAACTCTTAGTATTCAGGAGGATCAGTTAAATGGACCATCTTATGTTTAGGGATAGCCTGGTGACTTCCTGGCCAACCTGGGCTGCATAGTAATACCTGTTCCAATTTTTTTTCACACTGAATCATTTTTTGGTATCTACATGCTAATATAAATTAATGATACAATTGGTAGTTATATGTACCTTATCTGGCTTAAGGAGCCAGAATTAATTTAGTTGAAAAGATTGAGTTTCCCTTTTCTCTTTTGTCCTCTAGAATGTTCAGATTTAATTTGCTCTGGATTGGGTCTGGTTTGTCTCTCCAGAATTTCATGTGCTATAAGCCTGGTGTCTAACTTAATGGAATTGAAAGATCCCGAGACATTTAAGAGATAAGGCATATTAAGGTGATTGGTTCATGACTGTCTTCATGAAAAGATTAAACACTGGTTTTACAGAAGGAGATTACTTATTGGGTTTTTGTAAGTGGTCCTAATCTTCTCTTACTATGTTTTTGCCAAACAATATTGTCTGTCTATGGCAAAGAACTTATTGGAAGTGAATATTTTTTCCATTTTCCTTAATCCTCCAAACCAGGATCCCAGACAAACCTCATTTCTTTATAAAGTACCTAGCTCAAGTATTTTATTACAGCAACACAAAGTTGACGAAGGACCCCTCTTCAAATTTTAGTTGGATGTCCCTTCATGTATCTGTTTGGCTTATGAGAAATGCTTTTCTAATAAAACAGTATTGAAGATTCTAATTCAGCCTCCAGCAAATTGAAGCCGGTCCACTGTGCTTCCTGTTTATACTCATCCATTCAGTTTGCATTGCCTGACTTTTCTCTCAGGGCCAACTGGATAAAAGGCAAAGATGCTGCTTTCCAGCACAGCTTGAGGTCTCTATGACTTTCCTCAGAATTGCAAAGCACTCTAGAAATATCCCAGCTTACTTTTTCATATGCAAACAAAAGGACTAGAAATTGCTGCAGGGAGACCAAGTCTCTGCATATTGTATGGTACCTTTCCTAGGGATTATCCAACAGTGTCCTGTTTTTCCAGTGAATAGTCTGGTGGAATGGACACTCACTCACGTGGATGACACTCAGATCCTTAGATTTGTAGGACACGATCATTGAAAATGATTCTTAAAAGAGCAATGTGAAAACGTGGGCTGAATACACATTCTCAAGGTGTCCAAAGTTTGCTGAAAATCTTCACTGAAAAACCATTTAGGGAACCTGAGAGGCCTGCTCTCTTGAGTGGTCATGCACAGAGAATGCAGGGCCAGGGTAGTAAAGAACTCTGACCAGCTAGAGTCTCCAGGGTGGCAGCAGCACTAGCTTGAGTACTTGCCTTTGCAGACAGTCATTTTGGGAACTCACAGCATTGTGCTTCATGCATACGATTTTGTGTATCTTATCCCTGTTTGTTTGTTTTTTAACTGTGTTGTGTATTTTTGTGGCCTAACACCACACTGATGGTTTATAAATTTCTGCTGTACCAATCTTGGCTTGTTCTATGGTGAATATAGGATATTTCCCACAAATCCCTCTGCTTTAGGCTCCAGCGTGACTCCAACTCTTTGCTAAGGGAAACAGTGTCTCTAGATATTGAACTCAGAATTAGAGGAGAGGACAATGCCATAGGGTGGAAGGAGGTTGGGACCACTTCCCTTTTGCTACACCTAGAGCTTAGCCCTGAACATGTGAATCTTGTGGAGTCCTAGTTGGACAGGCGTGCCTATTCCCTGGGGACCCTGAGGACAACCTGTAGACAGCTCTGTGTATCTTTTTGTCTTTCTCCTTTTCTGCTGGGTAAAAATAGGAGCCTGAGCCAGCAAGGTGCTGCTTCCTGAAGTTTCAGGGGAGCACATTTTCCTTAAACTATGCCTGCATTTTCCCATGACACCGCCAATCACGTCGTGCTGAAGCCCTAAAAGCTTTTTAAGTACCAGTTCTGGCCATTTAGCTTTACTCTCTGTCCTTTGTAAACAGCAAGGGAAGCAGCATGTACTTTAAGGACAAGGCAGCAAAAAGTCTTTGAGATCTGAGGTCCTTTCAAGAGCGGAGATGGGTATTGCAAAGCTCTTTGTCAGATATAATTCATTGTGTCCCCGTGGCCCTTTCAGCTGAGGGCTCATGATGCCTTCCTGGCTGTTACCTGAGGAACCAAGTATGTCCTTTTCTCCCCCAGTTTTATGGACACTTTTATGGACTCTTAGTAGACACTCTCTACCAGTAGCCTTTCTATCACTGGGCTTTTCATAGGTAGACCATCCTCTGGGCTTTTCTGGAGTGTAAACTCATGAGTGAGTGAGGTCTCCAAGCCACCTTGTTTACTGCTGTCCCAGCTCATACAACTGTGGCTGGAGCACATTGGTCAATAGTGATGGTCAAAAACAGCAAGTAATCTGGAAAGAGATTGATCTATTGTTATTATTATTATTATTATTATTATTATTATTGACTGGGATCATTGAAGAATCATCAACTTTAGATTTGGGCTTAAAGGTAAACCTGGTAGACTATGAATTGACTGCAACCACCAGACACTTGTACCAGCTTGGGGCTGAGAGCAGTCTACATACTCCTACCTGAGTCTCTTTGAATTGAAGATTTGAGGTCCATATTCTCAAAACTGCTGGTACCTCTGTACTGGTAAGAAACCAAGCAGAAGGTGGCCTTGGTTAGAGCCTGTTAGAACCAGATTGAAGACCAGAGAGTATTGAGCCCCAGGTTAAAAATAATTGTAGCAATAGGCTCAATTTTCCTCTAGGTATGGCTTTGGCCAAGATGGTTAAAAGCCTCAGACATAGGAAGCAGTGGCCTTAAAAGACAGGTGTTTACTGGGGTTTAAGAAGATGTGAAAGTAGAAGGCAGGCTATTTGGGTAGAGGAAGAAGAAAACAAAGAAGAAGGAGGAAGACCAAGGAGGGAAATGGGGAATGAATATGATAATATATCATACACATGTGTGAAAATGTCCTAATACAGTATTCTGTACAGTAATATAGTAAATGAGAAAATGAATGGAAGACATGGGTGTGTGTGTGTGAGGGTGATAGCTCAGAAGGTAAAGGTACCAGGAGGCACACATGGTGAAAAGAGAGAGCTGACTCCCATGAGCTGTTTTCTGATTGGAACAAGTGGTCTTGCTGCTTTAGTCACACTATTCTCTGTCCTGAGCTGGAGGAATAGCCATCTCCCTCCCACATACAGTCATGGTTGGCTTGATGAACTATGCCTGTTGAAGACCATCCTCCTGCCACAACTCTATGTAGTCTGTAAATCCTCTAGTTTCTCCTAGTACAATTTGATAATAGAATCAACAACTAGATCTGACCTGAACTTTGCATTCAGGTCCTTCTCATTTTTTCCATGTTGTATGTCCAAGAGCCTGCTAATGAGCAGCTCAAATGGGGGAATCACCTAGAAACACTGAATCCACAGAGGGAAAAATAATACAAATAGCTGAGTGCCAGGCAAGCGATATAAATTCATAATAAATATTGTACAGTTTAGAAATATGTTACCACACTATATATTCAAAATATCACACAATGGGCTCAGTTTCTAATATCTCAAATATATCTTTCAGGTTGTCAAATATATTTTTCAAAATGAGTGTCTTTTTAGTAGCCCACAGTGGGTAACCTGGGAAGAATAGAAGAACATTCATTATTTCATCTGGTACTAAGTGATTTGTACATCCAGGGTTGGTCAGAGAGAATGAAAAAAAGAAATATTTTTTCTCAGTTTGTGGGTTAGGAGGACTTAGGGAGGAAAGATGCCATCACAGGACACTGGATCAATGGCCTGAGAGGACGTAGATAACTATGCTAAGTAATGCATAGAAGGAGGAGTGGGTGGGAAATCTTTGAATTCCTTGGGCAGTGAAATACTGGCCAGCAGCAGCCTAGAGATGTTGCTTAGAATTCTAGCTCCATGGCACCTTCCAGGAGGAAAGAGTTCTTGTTACTGCCGCAAGGACAGGGAAGGAGAGTGATGCAGTGCGAATAGATTGTACTGGGCATCAGTTATAGGGCAAGTGGCTTATTTAGGGTATCTTGTTGAATCCTTCCTGGATCCTCAGGGTATGAGGTGGCATTTTGTCTCTATCTTGCTGACAGAGATACCAATACAGACCCAAGAAATGGGTAAAAGGTCAGATGTCTGGGGCCCAGAACCCGGCTCCACATGACTCAAATACAGCTCTACTTTTCCAGTATACAAGGCTAGCCTCTGGGTTTTTGCTAAATGGCTACCCAGTTGAAGAGTCTGCCCCGAATCTTCTTCAGGAGACACATTTCTACAGCTTGGTTACCATCTGCAGGATCTAGGACAACTGCTGCTGTAGCAGCAACAACAGCGGGAGGAGGATACATCTGTGCACAGCACAATCCCTCATAAAGAGCTGGAGTGGAGCCACAGTGTGTAGAGAAGTGATAATGGAAATAATCTCCTGCCTTGATCATGTGCATTGCCTGCTCTCAACCAACCTCAATTAACAGCTAATATCCCAGGACCCCACTGACCACTAAACAACAGTCAGCTATAGGCCTGACCTGAGTGTTGGATGACCTCGAGAACAGAACTGGCCAGAAGGGCTGGCCAGGGAATTCTACAAAATCCTGTCAGGCTCATAGCAAAGCCCCTATGAGAGTAAGTACTGGGACCAGTGTCTTGGGCCTGAGAAGCAAATGAGGTGACCCACTCTTTTTTTTCTATGTTAGTTGGACTCAGGGCTGGTCCCATGAGGCTGGGGTCCCAAGGGACATCTTGGGATAAGTCCCAAGGGTCTGTGAATCCTGAGCATTATTTGACTTTAGCCTGGGTTACCTGAGGCCTATCTGGCCACAGTCAGCAATTAGTGGTAGACATCCATGAGCTTCAGAACAGAAGAGTTCCAAAGAAACAGACTCAGGAAACTTGGAACTATGGCCCCTACACAGGTAAAGACCAAGGACAGCTGCCTGAGCTAGGCCTCAGCCCTCTATCTCCTTTCCTTCCTCCTCTCTGAGAAGAAACCGTGGCCCTTCCACAGAAGCCTATGAGAGAGGTGACATATAAAACTAAGACCAGAAGCTTCAGCAAGGGACCTTCTGAATACATTGTATCTGCTTCCCTTTTGCATACCTCAACTCTTCCTTCTTCCTCCCTTGGTACTTCCCAGTAACCATACTTAACTGATGACTCTTCTGCAACTCATCTATGAGGGTGGGACTTTCGCTGACATCCTGCCCCTAGCTCCGTCAATCTCTCCATTAAATCAGGTGTATAGAGGTACCCCAATGCCTCGGTGGACTTCACCTTCCTAGGCCTGGAGAGCTGACCTATCCCTTGCCAGAGTGGGCATCTCATGCCCATATAGAGAAGACTGGATGGGAGCCTTCTGCTCAGGCAGGATCCCCTCATTAATCCTTATATCCATAGCCTTAGACTCGGTCTTCTAATTGACAATTCTCTGCCTTAAGAAATGGAGTCCTGTCAAAGGAGAAAAACAGGCTAGACCATCTATTTCTCTCTGGATTTATTCAGGAAAACCAGGAATAACTGAACTGCTGGATAAGACCCTATGCACCAGCCAGGCAGTACTGGTACACATCTTTAATTCTACCACTTGGGAGGCAGAGGCAGACAGATTTCTTTGAGTTCAGGCTAGCCCACTCTCAAAAGGGGGGGCATTATCCACATGTCACAGAGGGAGACAATGGAGTTTTACTGATAATAATCATAACCATTAATATTTAGAAAATTTCAGTTTTTAAAGTATCCCTTAAAGTTTAGTATGAATTATTCATAACTCAAGGCTCTGATTATACCCACTTTACAGATGGTAAAACTGTTCAGGATATTGAGCTGAGATATGATAGATATATGATTAGAACTTGAATGCAAATACAAATCTAGAATGCTATGTACTGGACATCTGACCTGCAATCCTGAAGGCTGTGTCAGAGGAAAATGTTGAGCATTCCTGGGGTTTGGATAGAACTTCCAACCCAGAACAGCATCTAAAGGTGATTGAGCCTCTAGAACATAGGCATTGAGTGACTCAGTGACATGCTTTGGAATCATCAGATTTGTGACTTTGGGCAAGTAACTGTGCTTTGATCCTCAGTTTACTCATCCATAAAATGGACTTAGTCATTACTTTTCTCTAGCTTGCTGAGTGAAATAGAAGTAACTGAGTAGTTGAAAAATCACTGGCTGAAGGCTATTGTTACCAGGATATAAAGGAAAATCTGTTGTAGACACAGGGGTTACAGTAAATCATATGCAAAGGCCATTGCATTTCTGCCTGAGTCAACTCTGGAAAGATTCCATGGGAAAGACTATCCTTAGCCAATGACAACCCACAGCCTGCAGCAGATGACTCCAGAAATCTGTCCTGTTGAAATCCTCTTCCATTCCTCCTCTTGCACAAAACCAAAGGTTCTCTGCAGTTGCTTGTATGTTTTGCCAGACAAATTATCTAACAAGCCAAACTGGGGGTAAGAAAGGAAGAGGAGCTTGGGCCTCTTCCGAAGAGGCTTCCTAGACAGTGGAAGACAAGGTGGAGCAGCGTGTGGGACACTGTCTCATGAACGGTCTCCCACGGTCACACCTCAAGCCATACCCTTGCAGACCCCTCAATTATGTCTCGGCCAATGGGACACCAGCAAACTGATGTAAGCACAACAGCAATTGGTATGGGTGTACCACAACATACTCTCCTGGTTCCCAGCTTATAATAACATCAGGACATGTGGAGAGACCACATGAAGAACAGGCACTGGGCCACAGGAGCTGTATGTGGCGAAGCTGTATGTGGCACAGCTGGCTCCCGCTAATATTCCTTGGCCACTGATATACAGTACTTGTCTCTTACACCTTAGACACAAACTAGGGCTTTTCTCATGCATTCCCAGGGGTGTCCTGCTGATTGGTATGGTTTCTTACCCTACTTCCCAAAAGTGGCAGTAGGAGTATTTTAATATGAGGTGGCTTTGGAGGGGCATCTCTGATCACACATTGAAAGGTGGTTTGCAGAGTGACTATGTCCATGCAATAGTCTGCTATGTTACACTGATGACACTTTTAAGTGTGTCATCAGGACAATCCCCCACAACCTCTGCTGCTCCAGAACTTCAGGCCCCATTGTATGTAAGAGAAGCCACAACAGCCCAGGAGTTTCTAGTTTCTAGTATATTTCATGTATTTGCTTAAGATACACACACACACACACACACACACACACACACACACACACACACACACCAGTAGGTTTTGCCCTATTTGTGACAGCTCATTTTCTGTATGTTAAAAAGATACTACTTTATGCTGGGGAGGTTCCCCATTTATTCCCAGGACTTGAGGCAGACCTACTTAGAATGTGTAGCTGCCTTGACACTCCTCTTGTGAAAGGTATTAAATACCCACATACCACAGCTCCAGCAAGGAGTAGGGATAAATATGGCAGGTATGAAATAGGCCTAAATTGCTCATGATGGCTCGATTCAATAATGTTGGTCTTTCCTTACAGTACTATATAACAATAGTCATTTTCAAAATGGGGTGCTGTAGTTGTTTTTCAGAAAGAATTGACAATTTTGACCTACAGAGTAGTGATTTGCAAAATGTTCTTTCTTTAAGCCATTCACTGGGAAATGCAGGAAGCCCACAAGTGCCCAACTTGAGGCAAAAACTGCCGTAACTAATGATAGCGTTAAGTGCAGGGAGAAAAGAGCAGCCTTGGCGGCCATGTTCCTGAGTCAGAACGGAGGCCAGGGGGAGGCGGAAATGAGAGCTTCATTACAGACAATTGGGCTCAGAAGTCCCTGAATGAACCTTATTTTACTTCACTTTGCAGGCACATTTTACATTGTCGGTTCAGCACTTTATGGCCCTGAAATGGGATTCGATCCAGAGAAGTAACTGCATGAGACAAAGAGACAGTGGCAGCTAGAGCCACTTATCAGCTTTATCTGTTAAGTGCTCCGACTCCATCAGAACATCTGTCAGGCTTTCAGATTCTTTTATGCAGATGCATAAGAACGAGTCTGAGGAGCGGCTGCTTGAGGTTGATTGCACTTGAAAAAAAATCACATGCGCGAACCATCTGTGCTTTCTATTTCCACGCTAGCTTCTGATGTCCCTGGGTTGTAGGTATCTGGGTACACACAATTATACACGCTCACTTGAGCCATTTCTCTATTTTTCTCTGCACCTGGGTGGGACACTCATTTCAGAGTTTTCTCATAGTTCTCCACTATGTGGAGATGTGATGTGATGGTTAATCTCTATTTATTTATTTATTTATTTATTTATTTATTATGTATTTATTTATTTGTGTGTGTGTGTGTGTGTGTGTGTGTGTGTGTGTGTGTGTTTATGTTTGGGAACAGGCCTCCATGAATGAAGGTGTTCAGGGCATATGGGAAACAGTGCTGGGTTCCCTGTAGCTGGAGTTACAGGTGGTTTGGGAGGCACTCAGGTGCTGGGAAATGAACTCAGGACCCCTACAAGAGCAGTTCATGCTCTTAGCCACTGAACCATTTTCTCCCAGCCCTCAGCCTTGATCTTGACTGTTAATTCGGTTGGCTTAAGAGATGCCTAGAAAATTTAAAAGTACACGTGAGGGTCTGTGGGAGGGTTTCCACACAGAGTTGATGTATGGTCAATAGACTAAGACCCAGCCTTAGTCTAAGCAGAGCCATCCTACTGGCTAGCGGCCTAGAAGAAATAAGCATGGAGAAAGGAGGAAGGGAGCCAGCACAGGGATCAAGGCATCAGGGGAAAGAGCTGAGCCGTATGGCTGATCAGAACACCGTCCTCCCATTCTGATTTAGAATTCTAGGTCTTCATAATTGACCTTTGCCATGTGTCTTGCAGTGCTTCTGAGATTGAACACTGGTGACCCTGGTATCAAAAGTAGTCAGGACTGGGACCATAGGCCTTGACGCTAGTGTATGGGCTCTATAGGCCCATTAGCTATAAATATGAGAGAGAACAATGTTCCAGTAATGAGTGAGATTAAATGATTTTTTCTCAAATATTTTATGATTTTAACAAAAAGGAGGCCAGTTAATAGAATATAGAGGAGAAGCTTGGCTTTTTACTTTGACTTTAAATAGAACATGCGTCTAGGAGATCAGCCTGAAAGGGGTCTTTGGTTCATCCTTTGGTATCTCCATCCTTAAGATTTATGAAAGACCTTTCTGGAGAAAACACTGAACAAAGTATTGGGAAGATCAGAGAGACTAGAGACTGGAGCAACAGAGTTACAGAATGAGGAACTGCCGGGTATTGGCCAGACTGGTCACATTTCTGATTGTGTTTCACTATGTCCAATGTCTGGCTTCCAGGGTTAAAACAAAACAGGATTGAAGGTGATATTAAGATTCATAAAAGAAGGAGAAGGAGAAAGAAGGGGAAGGAGAAGGAGGAGAAGGAGGAAAAGGAGGAAAAGGAGGAGAAGAACTGAACTTCATGATTTGTGTGTGTGTGTGTGTGTGTGTGTGTGTGTGTAAATTACAAACCAATATTTGAGTTAAGACCACCCAGTTACTAGTAATTGAACATACTTAGAAGGGACAGGAGGACTATTGGGGGTGACACTTACCCCTCACAAACCTTTATTCTCAGCTCTGACACATGGCTGTAACTGTCCATCAATCAGGACAGTTGCTGTGGTAACAATAATGCTGAATTTCAGTGGCTTGAAACAGTATCCTGTTTTCTCCAAATTACATCCTTTCTTCAAGTTGGTGTGGGCTTGGATTTTGCATTAACTTCACTCATGCAGGGTGTAGGATCCTTCACCATGCTTTTCCAGGGTGTGGGGATCTGTCCTGGTTAAGTGCCTCAGAGTGCCCTGGATTTTAGAATTCCTTCTTTAAAATTGTGTATGTGTCCCTTTCTAGTGGTTGTGACAAGCAAGTACTGGTGGGAAATTCTAAATATGAAAATGAATACGGTGATATTCTAAATTTCTACCCAGGGTTCGTGACTAGCTGTGTCAGAGCTAGTAGAGGTATCTTGGCCATTTATGTGCTGCACCACTGTGTTACATATAGTCTGAGTGTCTATTTCCTCTTTATGGGTATTTAACAATCTTCCAGCAAATATGTAGGATCAATAAGATGTCCTATGGCTTCAGCTTTTCACCTTAAGGGGTATCTTGGACCTACAGTTCCAGGATAGTGGTGTGATATGGTGTTTGCTTTGTGGGATAAGCCAACCAGAACAGAACAGCAAGAACAGGTTGATGTAGAGCTATTCTCAGTCATGTTAGATAAATGATGGATTTAGGTTTCTGGACTACTAGCAGCTCACATTGCCTTTTAGCATCTGGACTCTGTGTGGATCTGGATATTTTCTTTCCTATTTTAAACATCTCTGGTATACAGCAGGCAAAGGTTGCCAGTGGTAGCAGGGAGGCTGTATCTGTGCCTTCTTGTCCATGGGTAGCAAAATGGCCACTCCACTTCTTCCATTCTGTGACAACTGTGTGGTAGTTTGTATGGTTACATGTTGTTGGACTTCTTGATCCCTTTCAAGACTATTGCTCTTTCATTCAATAAGACCTCAATAGACATCTGACTTGCTGACAATTCAGGTTATGGCATTGTTCTCTCTCTGACTGGCCTTACATCATTCAGGCTAAGTCTAACTCCTTGCATAGGTAAGAGGACTCTTTTCGTTAGACCCATGGGCTTCTGTTGTACTTACCTACTTGGGATTTTCTTTGAAAAGAAGGCGTGCCTTCAAGTTTGGTGGGAATTTCATTCTAGAAATGCAGTAAATTTGGTCCAAGGACTTTGAGAAAATACAGTTGGATGACATGTTATTTTATTTTTACATGGTAAAATACCACACACTAAACTTAGGAATACTAGAAAATGAACTTCCCCCACATTTTCTTGTATACTCTGGTGAAGAACTATGTTGTGAGTTGGAGAAAGTGGCACATGTTTGTAATTGTGAAATTAGGAGGCAGAAGCAGTAGGATCACTGTAAGGTCAAAGCCAGCCGGACAGTTAGTTCAAAGCCAGCCTGGGGCACATGGGAGACCCTGTCTCAAAACCTAAAATATTGCATTATGTGGACACTGTTAATAAGATACCATAACGGTTTATAAGGACGTTCCTGGAACCCAGTGGTTGTGGGTGGCAAGACTCAGAATTAGTATAGTGAGTGTAGTATAGTCAGGATTAAATCAATTAAATAGATGATATTTTTAAAATTGAAAAGCAAAACCACTAATACTAATAAATATAATCAGGCTCCAGAGACTAGTGGTCATGGATGTATGAACAATTATTGTTGCTACTGTTTTCTTGTGGGAGGAGTTATAAGATTTGCTAGTAATGACTCTTTTTTAATTTATTTTTCTCTCATAGAATATATCCTAATCAAAGCCTTCCCTCTCCCTAGGTTCTTTCCAGTCCTCTCCTGCTCTTACTTCTCCTCTCCAGATCCACTGTTCCTCCATTTCCTTTTAAGAGGCCAAAGAAAGAGATGGTATGACAATTGGAAACAGAACAATTATATAAGTACCTATATACCCAACTCTGTCCTGAAACTATCATATCCACTATGAATATGAGTGTCCATGTATAGATACTTGCCTGTGCCCTGGGTAATCTGACATTCTAATGATCCCCATACTTACTCTCCCTGGGTAGCTACTGTTGTTTCTAACATTTGAGATACTTTAAGTTTTCTGAAGTTGAATGTAAGTAGAATCATTCAGCACACATAAGTATTTACATGGGCATAGATTTTTTTAAATCTTTAGTTATTTACTGTGTGTATATGTGTGGGGGGCACACATGTCAAACTACCTGTATGTTTGGAGGTGAGTGGACAACTTGTGGGAGTTGGCTCTCTCAACCAGGAGGGTTCTGGGAACTGAGTTCAAGTTTTCAGGCTTAGTAGCACATGTCTTTACTTTCTGAGTCATCTTTCTGCCTGGAACATAGATTTTTTCCCAAACTCTCTTTAGTTTTTATTTATTTTTATTTAGGTGGATGAATGTGTCTGTGTTAGTGAATGCTATGTGTACCAGATTCCCCTGGTTCTAGTTATAGGCAGTTAGAAACAAACTCTGGGACTCTGAAAGAACAGTAAAGGAGCTTAACTGCTGAGCCAGTATCTAGCCCGGATTGTTAGCTATCTTACATAAATACCTAGCAGTACAATGTCTGCCTCATTTGGGAGCTTGAGTTGCTTTCTACAAGTGTTGGTATGTTATGCTTTCGGTTCATAACTCATCTGGTTTTTTGTTTTGTTTTGTTTTGATTCTTTGACCTTTTTGTCATGGAATATTCTGTGTTTCTTCAGATCTCTTTCTGTCTTTGGTGTCTAGTTTAATCCTAGTATATTCATAGAACACACTATCCTTAAATTAATTCTTTAAAAACAATTACAACTTGCTTGATTGCTTGTGTCATAATTTTGTTAAATTGACACAGACCTATAAATTTCTGCACTGAGGAAATCTCACTTGAGGAATTGCCTCTACTAGCTTAGCCTATGAGCAGGTCTGTGGAATATTGTAATTTTACTGCTGATTGGTATGAGAAGACCCAGGCTACCGCGGGCAGGGCCATAGCTGGGTAGGTGGGCCTGGCCTGAACTAAAAAGATACTTGAGCAAGCCAGGGGGCAATAAAATAGTGAGCAGTCTTAATTCCCACTCTCTTTTTCTGTTTCAGCCTCCAAGCTTCTGCCTTGATTTCCTGCTTCAGTTTCCTTCATGGTTGAGTGGACTAGTCTATAAATATCAGTGAGGTCAATTTGGTGGATAGTTTACTCAGTTTGTTACATTGTTCTGATTTTCTGTTCATTTCTCCTATCTCGTGTCTCCTATAATTTTGAAGGCATTAACCAGACCCAAATGGTAGATTTTTCCCTATTCTTTTCTTACAGTTTTATTGTTTCTGTATTTGGTCTGCTATATGAACAAACAGTAGAAAAATTATGTCACCTTGATGAACCAACCTCTTCTTTTTCTGAACTGCCTCTTGTTTTGACATTATTCTCTGTTTTGAACTTCATCTTGAGCTCGCAGTATGTTTCTCCTTCCATCTTCTCCCTCTAGTCTGTCCGTTCTGTCTATTTTAAGCGCATATTTCTGACAGTCACACATATTTGTGTTTCATTTTAAAACTCAGCTTGGTAACTTTTATTTTGCATTTTACTGGAATGGCTAAATCTATCTTTAATGAAATTAGCAATATGGTTGCATTTAAACAACAATTTACTAACTCACTTTCAATCATTTCATGTTCTCTGCTCCCCTTCTGCTTTCGTTCAGATTGAACGTGTTTGACGATATGTCATTAATCTGCTGTTAAATCCCCAAATTAGTTCTGCCAATGCATCCATTGATTTGGGGTTATTTTAGAATTCACGGTGTCCATCCATTGCCCATCACATCTTTACCGCACTGCTCTTCCAGTGTTTTCCCTCTTGGCCTTCTGCTTTCATTTTCAAACACTGTAGTTCTACATACATTTAAGCCAGAATTTAACACATGACTTGTACTTTAAACAATCAGAATTTTTAAAAGAGATTTTAAACACATGATTAAATCCCCCCTACCACCACCATTTTCATTCTTTGGTGGTCTTTGGAGGTTTGTGTGGACCCCCATTCTCTCTGGGATCACCTTCCTTCCACCTCACTCTGTGATGTATTCTGCGCTGTTTACTGCAGTGTGTGTCTGTTCATAATGGATTCTTTCTGCTTTTGTATGTCTGGCTTGTTTTCGTTTTGCCTTCATTTGAGGGATATTTTCAGTGCCTGTAGACTTGGTTTCTGCTTTTTGCTTTCCATTTAGCATTGCGGAGATGTTCCCTGTTGTCCTGGTTGCATGTCTCTGGCTGAGAAATCTACTGTCTCTTTATTTCAGTTTCTCTTTATCTCTCTGGGTACTGTTAAGATTTTCATCTTTATTGATTTCCAGTGGCAGTAGGCTTTACTGCTGTTTTCTCCATGTTCCTTGTGCTCTTTAAGCACTTCGATGGAGAGTTTTATAATGTTATCAGTTTGAAAAGTTTTGGGTTATTTCTTCAAAACTTTTTTTTTTTTTTTGTCAAACCTGCCTTTTTTTTCCTCCAAAGACTATAATTACAGATTAGAGGAATCTTTGTGAAATATTTACACACCTCATTAACATGATGTTCATTCTTTTAGCAGTTTTTCTCGGTAGATGCACTTTTGAACGTTTTCTGTTCAAACATCTTCAAATCACTCATGTTCCCCTTTTTTCTTCCTTTCCCCAAATGGCTAAACTTCTAAATCCACTTAATGTGAACCTCCCACACATTTTTTCTTTTAATTTGTTGAATGCTGAATATTTTCATGATTCTGTAAGTTTTCTTTGTTCTGGGATTCAGTTAAATTACTTGAATTAAGTTTGATATTTTTGGTTCTTACATTGTCTTTATCCGGCAGGACTTAGCAAGCAGATCAGTGTACTTAATGATTAAGGAAGACTCCCAACATCCCACCTCCAGCACATACACACCAATTCAGGTAGGATTCTTTGGCTTCTATTTGACTGTTCTGTGAATTTTAACATTAGTTGACTGTCAGGCTCTGCATGTGTAACTCTTCAAACACTAGAATGGTTAGTTTGGTGAATAGTTATATCATGTAAATATTTTTATCCTGTTTCTAAATTTGATTGAAAGTGTTTCTGAGTATAAATTTCAATGTGAATTGGGAAAAATACTTCTTTTAGGACACAAATCTATAAACTCTATTGCTTGTAGTATCCAGTTCAGTTGTTTAACGTTACAAGGCCACCTGCTTCCTTATGTGGACTTCCTTGGCTTCCTTCCTTCCTTCCTTCCTTCCTTCCTTCCTTCCTTCCTTCCTTCCTTTCATCCTTTCTTTCTTTCTTAATTGGATATTTTATTTGCTTACATTTCAAATGTTATCCCCTGTCCCAGTTACCCCTCTGCAAACCCCTATCCCATTCCCCTTACCCTGCTTCCTTGTGTGTGACTGGGCTTTCTTTCTGGAAACATCTAGAATCTTCTCTTCACTCTCACTTTTATAAAATGCTATTGAGCTGATTTGGGAATGTGTCTGATTCTGGACTTTTGATGAAGTGTTTCATTCTGGAACTCACATCTTTTACTTCTTGGAAATTTGCTTGAATTACTAATAATTATCTCTCATGCACATTTTCTGGAAACAATAAATTATTATTTTTTTAAAGTTAAAAAAGACTTCCCCATCTTTATTTTTTTCCTGTCTGCCTGGCTTTTGGCTTCCTTTCTTCCTTCCTTCCTTCCTTCCTTCCCTCCCTCCTTCCTTCCTTCCTTCCTTCCTTCCTTCCTTCCTTCCTTTCTTCCTTTCTTTATTAATTGGATATTTTATTTGTTTACATTTCAAATGTTATCCCCTGTCCCAGTTCCCCCTCTGCAAACCCCTATCCCATTCCCCTTACCCTGCTTCTGTGAGGGAGCTCTCCCACCCACACATGCACTCCCACCTCACTGCCCTAGCATTCCTTTACACAGGATCATCAAGCCTTCACAGGACCATGGACCTGCCCCTCCCCCATTGATGCCAGATAAAATCCCTTCAGCTCCCTCAATCCTTTTGCTAACTCCTCCATTGGGGTCCCTGTGCTCAGATGGTTGGCTGAGAGCACCTACATCTATATTGGTCAGGATATTGCAAAGCTTCCCAGAAGGCAGCCATATCAGGCTCCTGTCAGCAAGCATTTCTTGGCATCAGCAATAGTGTCTGGGTTTGGTGTCTATGTGTCGGATGGATCCCCAGTGGGGCAGTCTCTGGATGACCTTTACTTCAGTCTTTGTTCCACTCTTTGTCCCTGTGTTTCCTTTAGATAGGAGCAATTCTGGGATAAAATTTTGGAGATGGGTGGGTGGCCTCATCCCTTGACTGTGGGGTCATGCCGAACTTCTGGATATGGTCTCAACAGGTTCTCCCTCCCCTTTGTGGGGTATTTCAGCTAATGTCATCCCCATGGGGTCCTGGGAGGCTCTTGCTTTCCTGACTTCTGGGACTTTCTGGTTGCTACTCCCAATTCCCCATCCCCCATTGATACATGCCTTTGTTCAATTTTCTGACCCTTCTGTACAGCTCCTTCATCTCTTCCCATACCTGATTCTGACCCTCTTTTTTTACCTCCTCCTTTTTGCCTCCCAATTCCCTCCCACACTCTACTTCCCTTGATTATATTGTTCCTCTTTCTAAGTAGAACTAATGTATGTACTCTTTGGTCTTCCTTAGTCTTGAGCTTCATGTGGTGCATGAGTTGTATCATGGGTATTCCATTCTCTTTGCCTAATATACACTTATAAGGGAGTACAAAGCACGTGTGTTCTTTTGTGACTGAGTTATTTCACTCAGAATGATATTTTCTAGATCAATCTAGTTGCCTGTGAATTTCATGAATTCATTGTTTTTAAGGGCTGAGTAGCACTCCATTGTGTAAATGTACCACACATTCTGCATCCATTCCTCTGGACAGCTTCTGGCTATTATAAATATGACTGCTATGAACATAGTGGAGCATGAGTCCTTATTACATGTTGGAACATCTGGTTATATGCCCAGGAATGGTATAGCTATGTTCAATTTTCTGAGGAGCCACCAGACTGATTTCCAGAGCAGTTTTACCAGTTTGCAATCCTACCAGCAATGGAGGAGTGTTCCTCTTTCTCTACATCCTCTCCATCATCTGGTGTTCTCTGAGGTTTTGATCTTAGCCATTCTGACTGGTGCGAGGTGGAATCTCAGGGTTGTTTTGATTTGCATTTCTCCGATGATTAAGGATACATTTCTTTAGGTGTTTCTCACCCATCCAGAATTCCTCAGTTGAGAAATCTTTGTTTAGCTCTGTAAGGCATTTTTAATAGGGTTATTTGTTTCTCTGAAGTCTAAATTCTTGAGTTCCTTGTATGTATTGGATATTAGTCCTCTATCAGATTTAGGTTTGGTAAAGATCTCTTCCCAATCTGTTGGTTGCCATTTTGTCCTATTAACAGTGTCCTTTGCCTTACAGAAGCCTTGCAATTTTATGATGTTCTATTTGTCAACAAAGGAATGGATACAGAAAATGTGGTACATTTACACAATGGAATACTACACAGCTATTAAAAACAATGAATTCATGAAATTCTTAGGCAAAAGGATGGGACTAGAAAATATCATCTTGAGTGAGATAACAAAAGAACACACATGGTATGTGCTTGCTAATATGTGACTATTAGAACAAAAGCTCAGAATAGCCAAGATACAATTCACAGACCATATGAAGCTCAAGAAGAATGAAGACCAAAGTGTGGATGGATACTTTGGTCCTTCTTAGAAGGGTGATCAAAATACCCATGGCTCATAGCCAACCAATGGACTGAACACAGGGTCCCCAATGGAGGAGCTAGAGAAAGGACCCAAGGAGCTGAAGAGGTTTGCAGACCCATAGGAGGAACAATAATATGTACCAACCCATACCCCCAGACCTCCCAAGGACTAAACCACCAACCAAAGAGTACACATGAAGGGATCCATGACTACAGCTACATATGTAGCAGAGGAATGAATTTTCAGACATCAATGAGAAGAGATGCCATTGGTCCTGTGAAGCTTTGATGCTCCAATGTAGGGGAATGACAGGTCAGGAAAGTGGGGGGGAGGGTTGGTAAGCAGAGGTGGGTATGGCACAGGGGTTTTTGGAGGGGTAATGAGGAAAGGGGATAACATTTGAAATGTAAATAAAGCAAATATTTAATAAAAAAGAAATAAAAAGAAAGAGCAATTCTCAAATTCATTTGGGATAACAAAAAACCCAGAATAGCAAAAACTATTCTTATTTATTTATTTATTTATTTATTTAATTCGATATATTCTTAATTTACATTTCATATGATTTCCCCCTTTCCTGGCTTCTCCCTCCCAGAAAGTCCCATAAGCCCACTTCCTTCCTCCTTTTCCCCCATCCACCCCTTCCCTCTTCCCTGTTCTGGTATTTCCATACACTGCTGCATTAAGCCTTTCTAGAATCAGGGGCCATTCCTTCCTTCTTCTTGGACATCATTTGATATGTGGATTGTGTCTTAGGTATTCTTAACAATAAAAGAACATCTGGGAGAATCACTGTTTCTGATCTCAAGATGTACAACAGAGCAATAGTGATAAAAACTGCATGGTATTAGTACAGAGATACACAGATAGATCAGTGCAATAGAACTGAACACTGAGAAATGAAACCACACACCTATGGTCACTTGATCTTTGACAGAGAAGCTAAAATCACTTGGTGGCCAACATGTAGAAGAATCCATTCCTACCTCCCTGTATAAAGTTCAAGTCTAAGTGGATCAAGGACCTCCACATAAAATAAGATACACTGAATCTAATAGAAGAGAAAGTAGGGAAGAGCCTCCAACACATGGACACGGGGAAAATATCCTGAACAGAACACCAATGGCTTATGCTCTAAAATCAAGAATTGACAACTGGGACCTCATAAAATTGCAAAGCTTCTGTAAGGCTTTTGGCTTTCTGTGCGTTTTCAATTTGCATTTCAAACTTGGCATTTCTTGGATCCTTCTTTAATGTTTTCAATTGCTGAGAAAGCTCTTTTTTTCACCTTACCGCCTTTTCTTCTTTTTAAATCACTTGGCATTCTTTTTCCCCTTTGGTAGTTGTATTGCCTTCCCCTTTTCTTCTGATTGCTCCTGTCTGGGGATAGTCTTCTCTATCCATGTCAAAGCATGTCCTCCCATGTTGCTTGGTTGAGTATAAGGACAGTCAGATACCTTAGAAGTTCATCACGAGCTCTTAATGTCTGAATATAGCTCCCAGTCAGTGTTCTTTGTAATGAGAGGAGTAACGTGCAAATGTACCCAGAGCCCTGTAGCTTTGTGTCCTTGCTGCTGTCCACTCTGGATAGTTGGATTTTCCAGGAAAGGCTCCTCCCAACTTCTGCTGGGAAAGTTGGATTAGGTACCACTTTTCAGGCTTCCAAAGAGAAAGTGATAGTTTGTTTATAACCTGTGAGATACCAAAAGCCCACTTTTGCATGAACTATTGTATTTATAATATATTTAGTGCTCCCTATTTAGTCTTCCATTCTCTTAGCAAAATTCTTCAATCTCCTTGTTGTCAGGAAGAGGTTAGTTTTTAGTAGAATATATTTGGGAGTGAAAAAATCTATTTATTTACTTCATTATAAGAATTTACTATGTGCCAGATGTAGGTGTACATATTTTTCAAATCTTGGCTTTAAAGAGAGAGGGGAGGGAAGTTTTAATAATCTGGTTCTGAAATACAGAAACGAAAGCACAACGTGATGATGCCACTTGCCCGAGACCTCTCATCAGTAAATGACCAGATGGTGCTTGCAGCCAGACAGCCAGGCAGCTGAATAGCTCATATTGATGATGTCACACAGCTGGTGGTGGCTGTGCTGTGACACTTACAGAGCTTTCAAAGAATTGACACTCCTTTGCTTAGCATTTCCACTATCCCACCCTACTTCCAGAGGTGACACCCAGTGCTGTCAGCTCTTAAGCCTCTCCAGAAATCTTCATTCTCATTTAGATTGATTCCCAGCTCTCGGTCCTGTTGCCTCCCCATGGCCAACACAGTTGCCGCTCACCCATATGCTTCTCAGTTGTTTTCTCTCCTCTTATTCCTAGTGAAATTTTCCTTTTCTTCTTCTACTTCATCTTTTACACAGAGTTTCATCCAGCCCAGGATGGGTCTTGTTATATATCAGAGGATGGCTTTGATCTTCTGTCCCCCAGCCCTGCCCACACCTTTGCTTTCTGCGTGCTGAAAATATCAGCATGAACTACCACACTTGGTGTTTCAAGTTTACTCATTTGAACAGAATCCTTTGCTGTTGTTTAGTGGATTGGGGGGAGACAGTGCGTTAGCCATATGCCATCAAAAAACTTCCAGTTCTACTTCGTGGTCTTGAAAGTTGTGCTGTCCTGGTGAGCATGCAAATTTACTCTGATTTTTCCTCCATAGATAAACAACTGTTTCTTGTACCCCTGAATACACAGACATAAGTCATCTCATCTTATGTACTCTGGTATGCCTTTGAGAAAGTCATCTGAGTGTCGTTGAGATATGGACATTTGGAGAAATTCCTGAGAGTTCTTAAATTCCAAGTGGCAACAGCTCCCTTGTCTCCATGCATTCAAATGTACCTTGAAGCATCTGATTTTGTGAAAGATATTAGCCCCTAAGGATTTAGCCCTGTTGTTGTAAATACCTTAATGGAAAATCCAAGGCTACTGCTGCCTTACCACTGCTGGTGTACTTGTTATTAAGACTTTTAGTGGGGACGCAAGAACCGCATTTTTTCCTTTTATGCACTTCCTCATGTGTGTCCCCTTGTTTGATAGTCACAGTTACAGGTACTTTGCTGGCTCCCAGGCTCCTCACTTCATGTTCAAAGGGCCAGAGCTTTGTCAAGTCACGCACTCTGTTCAACCTCACTTACAGTATTTACTGCCTTCTTGCTCTGGCAGGCAGTTTGTTTGCATGTGGTGCACACAGAAATGAACTAGTCAGTTTCCTGCGGATCTAGAGCTGGTGATCCAGCAGAGAAGACAAACTCAGAGCCCACACAATGGGCATGTAGCTCGGTGCTACAGCATGTGCTTAGCATGCATGAGGCCCGAGCTTTGATCCTCAAACTGTGAAAGTAATAACAGCCAAGAAAAATAGTACCCCAAAGCACAGTATCACACCACGTCATAGGTGCTTTGATCGCACTGAGAATACAAAGTGCTGGGGCGGGGGAGGAGAAAGAAGAGCAAAACCTTGGCTGGGAGTGATGAGGGGAAAGGCCAACACACACTGTAGTACATCTGCCTTTTCCTGGAGGAAAATCAACTGTCCCAGGCCATACAAATAGTGGTAGGAAAGGGATAGCTGGTGAGGGAGAGCCAGAAAAGAGGAATCGAAAGGCTGTTAAGCAGTGTGAATACCTGTTGCTATTATCATACATAATGTGAACTCAGTAGAGATGTGGGAAAGCACAGGGCATTCAGGCACAGGGGACAGGGTTGGCCGAGCACAGTCCAACTAAGTCACCTTGTTGAAGATGTGTCTGGACTTCACTGTTCTGTTTGCAACCTTGGCCTTCTCAGTGACACACTGTATGACTCTAATATTTAGAACGGGTGTTATACAACAAGTCTCATTCATCACTTGGTATAGTATGGGATACCCAGAATAAGGATGCTAGCTCAGGGTATCTGCTTGTCTGTCTTTCTGTCTTTTCATAACAGTGATGCATATCTTTCTGTGTTTCCTTTGTCCTGAACAGCATTGGGTGGAAAGATTATACTGACCCTATCTAAGGCAGAATAAGAAAATTTAGGGTTAGAGATGATAAGTTACTATGCCTGAGTGGTACCAACTGGCAATGTCAAACAGGTTTCAAACTCTACTCTCAGGTACTTAATGGGTAGGTCAGATACAGGCATGAAAATCCTAAGTGAAGACAAGGAGGATGGTGAAGATTGAGGCAGACGCTGGTGGTTTAGATAAGGATGACCATAAGCTCATATAGGTATGACCTTGTTGGATTAGGTATGATCTTCTAGTACCCAGGCCAGGCTCACTGTCATGCATAATCCCCTTCTCTGTGTGTGGATCAGGATGTAGCTTTCAGCTGCTCCACTGCAATGTGTGGCGCCATTCTTCCTACCATTATGATAATGGGCTCAGCCTCTGAAATGGGAAGAAAGCTCCCTAGTAGATGCTTTCCTTTTTCTAAAAATACAATACCATATATACTAAATCTGATAGGAGATTTAGGGGAATAACCTTGAACACATTGTCACAGGAGACAACTTCTGAACAGAACACTAACAGCTCAGCCAATAAGATCAGCAGTTAGTAAATGGGACCTCATGAAACAGTAAAGCTTCTGTAAGGTAAAGGACAGTGTCAAAAGCACAAAATGGCAGCCTGTTGAATGGGAAGAGATCTTTACCAACCCTACATCTGACAGAGGGCTGATATACAAAATATAAAAAGAACTCAAGAATCTAGACATCAACAAAACAAATAACCTGATTTTAAAAATGGGGTATAGAGATAAAGAGAATTCTCAACACAGGAATCATTAATGTTCCTGTCCTTAAATGTTCAACCTCCTTAGTCATCAGGAAAATGCAAATCAAAGCAACACTGAGATTCCATCTTAGACCCATCAGAATGGTCAAGATCAAAAACTCAAGTGGCGGCACATGCTGGTGAGGTTGTAGAGCAAGGAGAAAACTCTTCCATGGCTGGTGAGAGTGCAAAATTATGCAACTACTTTGGAAATCAATTTGGCAGTTTCTCAGAAAACTGGGAATAATTCTACCAAAAGATGCTCTACCATACCACAAGGATACTTGCTCTACTATGTTTATAACAGCTTTATTTGTAGTATCCAGAAATTAAAAGAATGGATAAAGGCAATATGGTACATTTACACAAAATAATATTACTCAGATATTACAAACAATGAGATCATGAAATTTTATGTAAATGGATGGAAGCAGAAAAGATCATTCTGAGTGAGGTAACTCAAACCCAGAAAGACGAACATAGTATATACTCACTTAAAACTGGATGTTAGACATAAAATACAGAATAACTATGCTACAATCCATAGACCTAAAGAAGATGAGTTACAAGAAGACCTGAGATCTTTCATTGTTCTGGGCTTTCTCATTAGACTAGGCTTACCGTTCAGCAGTCTCTAGGAATAACTTGATTCTGCATCCCCAGTGCTGGGATTCTGAGCATGCACTGTGGGTACCTGACTTTTTATGTGGGTTCTGGGGATTGAACTCAGGCTCTCATGATTGTGTGGCAAGCACTCCACTAGCCTTCCCAGCCTCTGATGTCTCTTCTTTAAGAATGGTACTGCTATCTAATAAGGTCCCCACCATGAAGACCTAAATTAACTTCTAGTTACCTCTTTAAATACCTATCTCCAGATACAGGCACAATGGAGGTTGACATTTTAATGTATGAATTTGTCTGAGGGGACATAATTCAATCAATAACAGAAGATGACTTAAAAGAAAGTGGAAGATGAAATTGTGCAACAGGTGATACAGTAAAGAGAGGAAATCATAGAATAAAGTAGCAGTGTCACTGACAAGCAAAAATAGACAACAATCACAATATATTATGCAGCTATTGCAGGCACACCTTTGACAAGAGTTGCTTTGTAATCACACCTTAGCCTGCCTGCTTCATTCTGAACTTCAGAAGACAGACACTTACAGGAGTTGAGTAGCATGGGCCTTTGGTCTGGAGATTTCCATTGTTTTTACTATACGTGGCTGCCTATGATGAAGGAAGATGCAGAAAAGAAGCCACCGGCTCAGAGGAGAGTAAGGCTTGCTGGCTGGTTTTTGGTGGTGGTGCATGCATTTAATCCCAGAACTCAGGAGGCAGAGATAGGTGGATCTCTGTGAGTATGAGTTCAGCCTGGTCTACAAAATGAGTTCTAGGAAAGCCAGGGAAAAACCAGGAAAAAGAGGAAGTGTTAGTGGTTTATGGATGTAACCATGACAATGGACTATTTACCTTTCTCATGGCTGTAACTAAATACTTGACAAAAGCATCTTAAAGAGGAAAAGGTTTACTTTGGCTCATGATTTGAGCGTACAGTCTAACCTGGACGGTGGTCAAGGAGCAGGGATGGGAGGCAGCTGGTCACATCGTGTCTATAATCAGGAGGCAGAGGATGAGCACTGTTAAGACAGACTCAACTTTCCTCTTTGTAGTCAATCCAGGATGCTTACATTTAGAGTGGTGCGCTTTTTTTTTTTTTTTTTTAACTTCAGTTAACCTAAATTTAAAACCCAGGAAACATGTCCCGAGGTTCATCTCAAAAGTGATTCTAAATATTTGCAAGTTGGCAATCAATATTAACAGCTACAGGAAGGCAGGCTCAAGAGTTGTGAGTTGTTGAAGATGAACAAGCATACTCTGGAAAATGTAGACCATTGTGAGGAATGTTGGTATTTTCTGACATAAACAGTTCAACACTCCTGACACAGAAGCCAGATGGTCCGGGGACACTAAGAACACTCTCTTGGCTAATTTCAGAATTCAGGGCTGTGACTTTAGGGCTTCCCATCTCATTTCCTCCTGTAGCTGTGACTCTGGCCAACATCTCCACAGGGCTCTGAATGCAGGAAGGTACACCTGCACCTTGCATTGCCTGTGATCACCATGGGTCCCTTCTCTGAGCTTAATGTCTCGTGGATGTGTTTTCTTCTTTTCTCTTGTGCCAAAGGCAATCCTGAGGAAGTGTTCCCAGGGATCAACACCAGCCATGTGTAATGGGAGCCACCATGGCAATGCAGGATTCTGTCTCTTCTCTCCCCTTGCTCCATTTGCTTTCTAAAAAGGATAGTGACACCCAAGTTCCTGCTTTAAGTTTCTTTAAAAAATGAAACTAAGACACTCAGACCACAACATTCCTTTCTCTGGAAATATACAACATGCAGAAGCCTAATGTGGTTTCTGAGTATTCTTCCAGAAACTTCCCTGCATAATGAGAAGGCTTACTAAACTTTGAGAGTTTTTTTCCCTGCCAAAAAAAAAAAAACTCATTAAATTAATTCAGTTCTGAGATTATAATGTTTTATGGACAACAGGTTGGGTTTAAGCTCGTGTAATCTATTGTCGAGACAGGAGGAGTTTTATTGTAAAGGACCAGACAACAAGCATTTTAAACTTTGTAGGAAATCAGGTCTCTGTCACCACTACTCAATACTGACATGGCACTACAATAGACATAGGCAATGTGGACACAAATAGATATCTCTGTGTCTCTATAAAACTTTATTGAAAGTAACAGAGCTTGGTATGAACTTGGACTAGAGGCCAAAGCTGGAAATTCTCATCAACATAAGCATATTTGTGAGTAGACAGAACAAAGAAGTTGGTGACTTGTCAAGCCGATATAGCAGAACTGAATGGGGATGTTGAAAGTCTCCTCTGCTGAATGTCATCCTGGAGCTCCAGGATTTTCCAATATTGTCATGTAACATAGCCTGCCATTTTCATTTTCATGTGGCCAAAATAGGGTAGGCATTTAGAGCCACTTCTTGCGTCCTCTGCCTTTGTACTTATGTCCATAGCATTTGCAAAGTCTTCTTCTACCATTGACATAACCTGTGAATAAAAACCTAATGTCTGTGGACACCATTTTTCTCATGGCTCTGGCGCTGTGAGCATGCTCTTTGTCAGTGTAATGGAGCTCTATGGTACCAGACCAGATAGGACAGGAGCATAAGTCATTCTTTCCATCCCCAGCTGTGGTTGCAAATGCCTGTAAACAGCTTAATCCATGCAGAATATCAAGTGGACCCAGCAGGGCTTTACTCTGAATGTTTTCTTTCTATAGGCAACAGACTAGGCATCCTCCAATGGGACTGATTCCAGCTAGATATCTGAAGATCAAGAAGAGAAGGAAAGCAGCACAAGAGGAGAATTCTCAGGCTTCCACCTCCTGCTGATATCATGGGCTACTGATAAGCACCTTTAGTGCTTTCTCATGCAATCCTAAATACTTGAGAAAATGTTACTATTTTTATTTTTTCCAGAGAACCAAAGAGGATATGCTTTCTGTCCAAAGTTATAGAAGTAACATAAAAGGCAGCTGGAAGTATTCTAAAGAGACACCAAGGACGTGTGCAGTTCTTGCTACCCTCCCTGAAATATGCCTCCTGCTTACAAAGTCTACAAATGGAATCCCAGAGACACTGTAACCAGTCTCTTCCATGCATAAAAGAACACATGACCCTACATCAAGGATAGACACATGCTGAAATTCGGGTGTGGTTTGAGGTTTCCTTCCAATGGTCATATAGGAACATAAGAGAAGTGGTGTCAACATTCAGTACCCACAGTTGGAAGCAGTTCCAAGTTTAGGATACTCTTGTCCACATGCATCCACTTAAATAACAATAGATTTAACACAATTAAGAAGCTGTTGGCCCAAAAAGCTGGTTGGAAGCCCTGCCACTTCTTTACCAACTTGTGCTGTAGGTTGATGTCAGAAATGAAATGAAACGAAACGGAGCATGTTGAACTGAGCTCATAGTCCTTTGTTCTGGTGACTTGATAAACTTGCCTGCTCAGTGTAGCCTAGCCTTAGGCCACTCAATCATGGGAGCCTCAGAGAAGGTTGTGTAGAGAGACAGTAGATAGAACATGGAGCGTAGAAAAAGTCTGTGGCTTTCACAGAAGTCATATCAAATAGAGCCATTTGTAGGGTTTATTTATTTATTTATTTATTTATTTATTTATTTATTTATTTATTATTTAGTAATTTTTAATTTTGTGCATATGAGCACATGTATGTGTATTCATGTTCATGTTGTGTTGGTGCATCTTTATGCATGTAATGATTAGAGGACGACCTCAGGTATTGTTTATTCATCTTAATTTTTTGAGACTGGAGTTTTCGCTGGTCTGGAGCTTTTTTTTTGGTTAGGCTGACCCTAGTTACTTAGGCTGACATAGTTAGTTTTAGTTACTTCTCTATTGCGATTAAATACCATGACCAAAGCAAATTATAGAAAAAAAAAGTTTTTTTTTACAGCTTTCTGGCCCAGAGTTAGAGTCCATAATGGTAGAACAGAGATGTTAGATTAGTGATAGCTGGTTGGAACAGTAGTTGGGAGCTCATAGCTCTACCATAAGCAGGGAGCAGAGGAATGTAACTCAAAATGGCATGAGTCTTTTCAAACTTCAAAGCCTGCCCCCCCCCACTTCCTTCCGCAAGGCCCCACCTCTTAATCTCCCAAACAGTCACCATGTGGGGACCAAATATTCACATGTCCAAGACTTTTGGGGGTGTATCTCATTGAAACCACCACATCTATGATCCCCAGGGTTCTACCCATCTCTGCCACATCATCACTGAAATTACAGTCATGTGATAGTGAGCCTGAATTTTAATTTTTTGTACGTGCGAACTCCAGGGATCAAACTCAATTCCTTATGCTTCTTCAGGAAGCACTTTACTGACTGTGCTGTCTCCCTTGCCCTGGAGGGTTTAGTATAGTAAACAAGTGGGCTGTACTGCATCAACTTGTCAAGCTAGGGATTGGCATGCATAAACGGATACAAAGGAATTCATGTATACTTTTAATAGAGGGCAAGCCTGCTGCCTCTAAGATGTTAGCTGAGCTGGGCTTCTGATGGATCTGATGTCACACTAGACAGAAATCTTATCAGTGTCACAGTCCTAGGGACAAGGACTTCAAGGTAAGACGAATTTTTCTTAATCTCTTGTTCTTATCATTACAGGTGTGTGGTAGCTTCTTGGCTTCCACGGAAGACAACTTGACAGATTGCAGTGCTGGATAAACTGGGAGGGGATAGGAAAGCTATGCTGAGCAGGTGACTGTCTCTTTTGTTGTGGTAAATTTCCATCCCTGATTATCATGGCATGTCTGTTTGCTGTTTTCCCGGGACATGTGGCAAGGTGAGGTGCATTTTGCCTTTGATCAAAACCACTGGAGTTAGAGCTGAGGCTTCTAGGTGAGGTCTCTGACCACTTGGCATTAATAGGCCACATTAAGGACTTGATGCAGTCTCTGCTTGTCTTGTGTTCACTGTCCTTGTGGGAAATGACCATAATCAGTAAGGCAAGGATAAGAAACTGTGACACATGTCTGTGCATAACCATGTGTACTTCTGAGGGATCTCCAGAGAAAGAGAGCCAATGCCAAAGATATAGATCTATAAAAAATAGTTCATGGTATGAATTGTTTTTCTTAGTTATGGAGGCTGAGGAATGCTAAGATCTTCTGTTTGCTAGCTGGGGACTTTAGTAAAGTAAGTGATGTTTTTCAGACTGAGTCTGAAGGCTGGAGAACTAGGAGCACTGATAATCAGGAAGGAAGAATGTGTCCACTCAGAGACTGCAATTCCATTTCTCCGTTAGTTCATTGCATTCAGGCCACAAAGGATGGGGTGATATCCCATAGTTGGAAGCTAGTCTTTTCCCAGCATTCTAATGAAAATGCAAAGCTTTTCTAGAAACAGTTCCTTCCTGCATCAAGCTCAGGAATAATGCATTGATGAGTAACCAGGGATATCTTACTTCAGTCAAATAGATGAGTAAAGTTACACATCTGAATATGGGGAGTAGTGTCTGTCCTAATGAGTGACACCTAGCAACATAGGGAAGCAGCTATGAATTCCCATAGGATGGGGTCCAAATCAAATATGTGCCTCTTTTTCCTTGCCACAGTTCATCAGCAAAGAAAATTTGAACAGGACCACCTACCTGCAGACCTATGACCTCATCTTGCTTTAATGTACATAATGAATATGCAATAGTGACTTGCCTTATAATCATAAGCTGGAGACAGTATAAAAATACGCTAATAGATGAATGGATAAGCAAACCAGGATATCCATTTAGTGGGATACTACTTCGCAATAATAGTGAATAAATAGCCCTTACACAAAAAGCATGGGTAAATCTATGCTCCATTACACTGAGTGACAGAAGCCAATTGCACTTACATAAAATGCAAACTGTTAACTAAGCTCCTGTGACAGAAGCCAATGCCCAGCTGCCTGAGGACGGCAGAGAATTGTAAAGAGTGAAGGAAGGGAATGTATAGGAGCTGGAAGAAGCTTTGACAGAGGTTAGGATGTTGGTAGTTGATAGTGTGATGGGTTCCTGGGAAAAGGTACATCAAAACATCAATTTGTGTTCATTGGACATAGAGATTGATAAACAATGATGCCATCTCAATATCCTTTTTAAAAAATAATTTCAGCTTCAGAGCAAGTTCCCTGATCTCTACCTGTCCCTGGAGCCACATTATTCCTTTCCAGATTTTTCCTCCCCACTCAAGTGCACTTCAAGATACCAGTGCAGGCAGGAGGTTCATCTGGTCTACCATTGCACTGTCTCACCCAGGCCTGGTCCCTTGAGTACGGTCTAGATATTTGTTGAGTGGCAGCTGAAAAGGTGTGCTCCTCATGTGAGGTGTGCCTTAGCTTGGCTTGCAGCTCTGACTCTCTCACACTGTGTTTCTGATCAATACTCCTGATCCTTTGTTTATTTATAAAGCACTGATAATCCTCCCTATGGAGTTATTGTGAGGATTATGTGTGGAAATAGCACTGTCCTTGGCAGGGTTTCTCACACACACACTCCCTCCTGCTCCAACCTGCCTCAAGGGAAGCTTCCTAGGGGAGCTAAATGTAAGATCTGACACTCAGGGAGAAGACATGAAATAATTCCCTAATATTTTAGACAGAATACTGCCAGTACTATGGAAGACAGGGCCACATCCTTCCCATTGCTAAATGAGGCTACTAGACTGAAAGGGATTTGAGGGGAGCTGGTGGCCCCTCTTTACTCTGCAGTGGACTGGCATGGGATGAGGTAGACAGTTCAAAAGCCATGCTAGAGAAACTCTAGAGCACTGAAGAGAAACAGCATTAAATTTTGAGGGACAGCATTCTGGCCTTTTAGGACTGGTTTGCCCTGAGGAAAGAGCAGGTTTGGTGCCTGTGTGCTGCCAGCTGTTTGCAACCTCTCAAAATGTCTGTGTTGAAATGATCACAGAACCCAGAATCCTAACCAGATGAATCACTGATCTACCTTCTGCGCAGGATGACCTCAGATGTTCCTGATTGGGTTGTGTCTGCATTATCAGTGGCTTCCAGTGACACTAGACTTGCCTGGCTTCCAGTTCTGAGAATGAGAAAGGTCCCAGGGAATATGTACATCCCTGAGGAAGACAGAAGGACATCCTGGAGATTAATGAGGAGCTGAGCAGGACTTCAGAAGGATCTGGATACCTGGCATCCCCTTCCTAGATCAAGCTCCTTACTCTAGGGTATAACGGAGGCAACCCCCTGAGGTTGTGCTCCACCCCTTTAGGTCAGTCACTGTGATTCAGATATCATTCCCTTTCTTCCTGGTGTGCCCTTAGTATCTTATAACAGCCATATCACTCTCTTAGTCTCATGTTCTGTCTCTATATCTGAGACTAGCAAGGGGAGAACTTCTCAAATGTGCTATGCTTGTGAAGGGAAGTTCAAAAGAGTTGTGGGCTAGCTAAGTATTTCTGAATATTCTAAGAAAGTATTGTGAGATCTGGATAATCACTGAATCAATGCTTACCAGTCAAGAAAAAAATAACAGTAAAGGAAGATTATTACCTGAAATAATCCTGCACCATCAATTTTGGAAGCTCATGTCCAAAATCTCATTACAGTGAGTTGAGATCAACCCCATTCCAATGACATAGGGGAAACATAGCATTTCATGTTTGTTTGTTTGCTTTATTTCATTTTTGAGAAATGGCTTAGAAGAGATGTTATATGTGGTTGTGAATTGTTTAAGATACACCATGGACATTAGTCTAACATCTTCATTCTTGCTTTACTTCCGGGTAGTTTATTGTAAGTAAGCAGAAATGCTATTGGATCTTGTTGCTGATTTTGAACACGTTCTAATGGTTTTCCATGGAGTCTTTAGGGTTTTCCTTATAATTTCATAAGAGAGTAGGCAATCTACTTTTCTAAATGTCTCTGAAGCAATATATATTAGGAATACAGAAAGTGCAAACATTCATTGGAAAAGTAAATAAATTAATAATAAATTTGACCAAGTAATAGAGAGAGATGGATTTAGATGTGTGATCCAGCATTAACATGATAGAGCAAGAGAATAAACTGCTAAATTTATAGCTCTCCTTGTTCCTTGTTCATAGTCCAAGGAGTGACAGCATATTTTGGGGTGCCCACTGATTTGCTCAGGTGTGTGGAAATGCACAATGTGTGTGTCTGGCTTTCTGAGAATTATCCATGTTATTCCCTTTATTTGTGAGCTCTTTGTTCTCTTATTAGATAGTATTTCACTTTGTTCTACTTGATGGCCATATGAACAGAGTTCTACAATCACTTGCTAGTGTGTATCCTGTGGTGACTACATATATCATAGAATGTAGAGAGCAGCACAATATGTATGTACACATATGCATATATAGATATTTCTGTATGAGGCATACCTATAATTGGGGCTCCTGTGACACTGGGTATATACATGTTAGGTTTTGATACTCTTTATAAAGTCTTTGTTCTGAGCTTCTGCTCACATATAGTGTCTGAGATTTCCTATCTCTCCACCTCTATGAAAGGTGGCCACTCTGGAGTGGACATGGCCTTGCTTGTTGTTTATACATTTCTCTACCTTTAAAATAAGTGGTTTAACTTAATGTAACAAGGTACATAACTTCTGATGTGAACAGTTTGATGAGCTTTTCCCATCATGTATAATACAGAGATGATATTTTGGTACTCTAGAGCAATGGTTCTCAACATTCCTAATGCCATGATCCTTTAATAGCATTCCTCATGTTTGGTGACCTCCAACTATAAAACTATTTTCATTGCAACTTCGTAACTGTAATTTTGTTACTGCTATACATTGTAATAAAGTAAACATCTGTATTTTCTGATGGTCTTAGGTGACTCCTGTGAAAGGTCATTTGATCTCAAAGGGTTGTGACTCACAGGTTGAAAATCACTGTTAGAAAAATTTGCTTCATATTTCCCCAGATAATACCTGTTTGCTCTTCTGGAGGCAGCTATTAACTTGATTTTCCCTTCTCCATCCATGGCAAGTTTGCCTGCTCTGGAACTTTATGCTAACTGAGTAGTGCAATATATATTCTTGTGTCTGTTTTTCTTGTTCAGTTCAACAGTGTTTTGTTGAACCATTCGAGATACAGAACAGAGAGCACTATTGAGTTCCTCTTCATTGTGGATATGCATATGCAATGTTTTTGCTGTACTTGGACAAGAAGAAATGGTAACAGTGTCATTGGGTCAGAGAGTAGATATAGATTTAAACAGGAACTAAAGCAAGAGCCTGTGGTACACAGTGTTTCACTGTTTTACAGCCTTTTACAGCTAGAGGGAGAATTCTGGGCTTTCCACATCCTCATCAAGATTTGGTGTCACTGAGATTTTGTTTCTTAAATTTTAGTTATTTTCATGAATGTTCAATAATACATATTGGTTTTAATTTGTCTTTTCCTTAGTGCCTAATGGTACCAAAGGTTTTTTATTAGGATTATTGATGATTCACATACATCCCATCATTAACTGTCACATTTTCTGCTCAATTGAATTTTTCTTGTAGATGATATCCCTCTTCTTCCCTCTCTCTTTGCCTCCCTCCCTCCCCCTTTCTCATATGTCCCCGCCTTTCCTTTCTCTCCCTCTCTCTCTCTCTCTTTCTCTCCCCTTCTCCTTATTCTCCATTTATCTATCTATCTGTCTGTCTTGTCTAGGTCGAGAACAGTCATCAGATATATGTGTTATCATTTCCTCTCCACCTGTCATTTTCAGATGCATCTTGATGAGCAGAAACCTTAGACTTTAATGCAGTCTAATTTATCAGTTTCCCCTTGAAATGTTGCTGCATTCTGGGACCTAAGATCTCTGCCTTCTCTTTTGCTGGGGAGGCACTTTCTTTTACTTCCTTCCCAAAGCTTTATGGCTCCTGGTTTAAATTTAGGTCTTTAATCCATTGCAGAATAATTTCGTGTAAGGTGTGAGTAGAGATTAAGATTTATTTTTTTTCTAAATGAAGATCCACTACACCACCACCAAGTGTTGAAAAGATTTTTCCCCTTCTCTTCAATACATTAGTGCTTTTATTTCAAATCTTAATTGAGAACATAAGTGTGGTTCTATTTCTGGGCTCAATTTTGTCTCATTAATGTATTTGTCTGTGATCATTTCTATATTACACTGTCTTATTTTATGGCTTCATTATAGTCTTTTATGTTTAATGCTCAAAGTTCACTAGATTTATTCTTTATTTAAAATTTAAAATATTCTTGGCTATGGAAACATGACTTAAAGATATTCCTTCAAAATGAGCCTGGTAGTGAGGAGTTGGGTTAGCAGGCATCTTCCAGCTGTAGTTCCTTTTTGATGCACCTCAGCTTTTTAAGAGAATTTTCTAAATTTACTATATCAAGTAATAGATTTCATCATGACATTTTCATGCATGCATTCTTCTCACTTAGCCCTTCCCCTACCTTTTTCTCCTAATTCCTATACCCCACTCACTGGTTCCCTTCCTCCATTCACTAGCATTATTCTGCTCTCATGTTCTATGTATCCCATGATGCTCTCTCTGCCCACCTCACTCCTTCATTAAGATTGCTTCTTCTCCATTCATGAACCTCTTTCTAATCTCATGACCCCCCCTGCACATTCACATGTACACACACATACACATATATGAACATTTAAATACAGGTTCCTCAGATGATAGGAATCATGCAGTATTTTTGTTTAGCATGATGATTTCTTATTCCCTTTACTTTCTCTCAAATGCTATGAGGCTTTACCCTGCAGACCATGTTGACCTGAAACTCTGTTTAGTCCAGGCTAGCTTCAAACTCATGGTGATTCTTCTGTCTTAACCACTTCAAATGCTGAAGTACAGGTGTAATTTCATTTTTCTTTTGTGGTTGAGTGAAATCACATTGTATGTACTTACCACGTTTTCTCTATCCATTCATCCACTTATGGATATCTAAGCTGATTTCTTTAGTTAGTTGCTACAAAGAGTGGACTAATTAACATGGGGATGTGGGCGTCTCTGTGGCAAGAGTGTATACACATATGTGGAAGAGTTGGGTCATGTGGATTAGTTCTTCCACAAATGTCCATGTTGATTACTGTTCCAATCTCATCATTCTGTGTTCCCATTAGAAAACGTACATTCTCCTCTTTCCACCACATTTTTGTTGGCATTTGTTGACATTCCTGTTCTTAATTCAGCCATTTTGTCTAGGGTGACTTAACAACTCAATGCAGTTTTAGTTTCCCTCATAGCTAAGGACATTGAAGACCTTTTCAAATATTTATTGGCCATTTGCATATCTTCATTTGAGAAGTTAAATTAAATACCCAAACCCCAGGCCAAACTGATCCTCCAGAGCATCTTTAGACCTCAGGTTATACTCTTCTCACAAGCCTGTGAGGAAAGCCTACTAGCAGACTTCATGATCCTCCTGGTGTAGTCTTCATCCAATGACTGAGATAAATAGCTATATTCAAGTTCAGAAATCTCTAGTTTGAACTCCTCTTAAGCATTTTCCTCCTCTGAAGCACCTCACCAAAGTGGTGGCACATTGACATATCCATCTAATCTCTCCCCTAGCCAATCCCTCTTCCTCTGTATTACCAAATGCATCTTTTGTACTTGGGCATCCACCTCAGCATTTGTGTTTTTAACTGACCGTTTTACTTTCTAAAACTAAATGATGTGAAAGACTTTTGTGATTAGATCACAAAATTTGTGATCCAACACTCTAGTGACAAATGAGCTCCAATCCAGGGTAGCAGGCAGAACATGGACTTACTCTGGCACAAAGTGGTGGCCTGATTGTTTGGGACTTGAAGGAGCTCTCCAGTGCAGTCACACGGATCATTCTGGATTCAGGCTTTCGGAACACATGAAAGGTGGCACTTATTAGGATAATAAAATTGAGCCACTGTTAGTAAATCTCAGGGACCTCATAAATAGATAATAAGTTGAAGAAGAATTAACAAATGATTGGATATTAAATATTAGTCTTATAATCTCTTTGGGAGATTACAAATTGCTCTTTTATTATGCAGTGAGGAAACACATAATCACCAATAATCAATCAAACACACAAACAAGTCTAAGATTAAACTCAAGGTATAAAAAGAGGCTATATATTAATGATGAATTAATGCTTAACTAATGAAGTTTCCTTACACCCAAGATAGGGATCTATTTAGAAACTTATAGAATTCTCACATATTACATGAAAGAACCTATGTGAATACCTCCAAAGTACTGGTTTCCTAAGATTACTATAACCCTACAATTAGAGACATACCCTAACAATCCCCATTAAGCTGTCATTAGGGTTAGAGGGATGGTTGAGTGGTTAAGAGTCCTAGCTGGTCTTCTAGACAATCTGGGTTCAATTTCCAGCACTTAACCTGGCAGGTTATGAGGTCTATACTCAAGTTCCAGGATATCCTGCACCCCCTTCTGATTTCAGTGAGCACTGCATGCATGTGATACAGATATTCATGTGTACATTGGCCACAATTCCAGAGGATTGGTTGGTTTGATATCCAGCCCACATGGTGGCTCACAATCATAACTCCAATCCCTTGGAGTTTGACTCTTCTGGCCTAAGTGAGCACTGTACACATGAAGTATACAACATACATTCAGACAAAGCACACACATATAATAAAATGAAAAAAAGCTCCTATCTCCCAATTCAGCATGAAACATTTCCAATAGCAAAAGTTGAGACCTTTCCAGTAGCAAATGATATTGAAATGACAGAATTACTATAGCAGGTGGTGAGGAAATGGATTAAAAGAATAAAGGATGTGGTCATGCTAAAATAAATATATGATTGGAGGCTAAACGATCACCAGAGATGCGAAGGCTTTGCGAAAACATATTCACTAAGATCCCTCCAGGGATGCAATGGTGTGAAGTATGTTAGTATCATAAAAAATCCAGATCCAGCTCTCCTCTCCGGGCCGGGTTAACTATAGAAGATGCCAAAACAGAATCAGCCCAGCAGTGGCCAGAAGGATGGTAGCACTTTGCTTCACAAGATGTAGCAGCTAGGGAATAAGTTCAAAGTATGCGAACTGCAATTAACACAATATTTGGAATGGTAGGAGGAACATCTAAGACCTGACCTGAAGAAATTCTGGTTAGAGTTAATAGTCCATGGCATCTATACTGCCAATTAGACAAAAATGTGCAGCCAGCTAATATTAATTCTCTTACAGCCAGCAGAGTAATGAAACAATGCTCCAGCACAATAACAGACAAAATTGTAGAAAAATAAAACTATAAACACACACAGACACACATATGCAGACATACATACATATATGCATACATGCATACATACATACATACATACATACATACATACACAGAGCTAGCCAACCAGCCACCCAGCCAGTCTCTCTCTCTCTCTCTCTCTCTCTCTCTCTCTCTCTCTCTCTCTCACACACACACACACACACACACACACACACACACCATGGCCAATATTGTTTGTTTCCTTTCTACACATGAACTGAAGTTTATCCCTGTACATCGGATAGCCCTATTATGTGAAAATATTAATTTCTACTTGGTAGTGGTTGGCAACATTAGTCTCTTCTATTCTGGAAGAACCAGATCTTACTCTTCTAGATCTTTATTCTTTATTCATGTATTATATTTTTTTCTCAGACCCCCAAAATAAACATCATTATCCATAAACCCCCTTGGATAACAGAAACCTTACAGAGATCAGAGTTTTACATAATAAGCACAAATTCCTTCCTTGATCTGTAAGCAACACTGTCAGCTGGGACTTCCTGTGTTGCTGCCCTTGTTTTTTCAGACTTATATGTTATTGATAGTGACATCATAAGATAGCAACATGAGTTTCTGCATTGACTGTTTAATAACTATGCTACACATTTCTAGTGAACAGGTGCTGCCACTGTGTCTTCAGTAAACCATCCAACAGTCTATCAGGATATCAACCTCATGGGGTGGACTACATAATATGACTGGTCCACTGCTGCATTTGCTTCACTATAAATGTGTTTGTCTGCTCTGTGGCAGCTGTATGAGATTTTGTAAATAACTGTGGCTAAAACCCATGAGTCCAGGTTCCTTAAAGGGATACATGTTCAAGAGTAAGGTCCAGTTGAAGTAGAGTATTTGAATGCTGTATTTGTGCTTTGGATTATCTGGGTCCAAGGAAAAGAAGGCAGAAAGAAGTCATAATCCTGTCACTGATTCTCATCAACAAAACAATGTTTCTGTTACCCATCAGGATTAATGGCTAGGAGCAGAGAAAAACTTAGAATTGGAACAATAGAAGGGAGGTAGTAAATACCAGTTGCGATCTTTAAACCAATCGGAGCAATGAAGTATGCAGTTACTTCATCTCGCATTGCCCTCTCTTTGACATCCATTCTTATGACAGACACTCCCCAAGAGATAGCTGACTTGAGAGCATGCATGGGGAAGTAGGTGTAGCACAAGATAGACAGTGGTAGCCACTGAACTACTCTGAGGCCCTGTGGAGCAAGAACATGCTCCACATGCTCTTACTGATCATCTGAGAGTATATTTTGAGCCTATTTTAAAGTCAGGGTTACTAAGGTATAAGTTTTACACATTAAATTCTAACTATTTTGTATACATGCTTGTGTTTCCATGAATGCTTATAATTATGTAGTCAATATTAAAAGTATCTCTGGCTCTCTAAGATAGAAGAAGAGACTTCATCTAAGAAGTCTCTAAGATGACTTCTCTCTAAGAGGTCATCCATGCTTCTTTCCAGACCTCCACATTCTAATAGTTTTCTATACAAATGTTTTGGACTTGAAAATGTTATGTAAGTAAAAGCATACAATATAACGCCTTGGAGATTGTCTCTTATGTAGCCCAATACTGTCTTTGAATGTAAAGCTCTCCTTTTTAGTCATCAAATGCTGGCATTTCTGGTGTGTGCCATTATGCCAGGTTCAGTATGTGATCTTTTTAGGCTATATTTTATTGTTATTCTAAATCTTTTACATTTATTTATCTATATATTTTTAACTATTTCTTTTATTTTGGATACCATAACATAATTTCATCATTTCACCATTCTCATTCCTCACTCCAAACTTTCCCATTTACCCCAAATTGCTTCCTTTCAAATTTATGGCATCTTTTTCATTACTAGTTGTATTCCTAAATATACAAGTACAGCCTGCTCAGTCTGTATAGTTACTTGTGTGTATGTTTCCAGGGCTGGCCAATTGGATAACCAATTAATATGTACTTTCCTAGGAAAGACCATCTCTCATGCTTTCCACATTCTTTAGGTGCCTATAGTTCTTGGTTTAGGGTTGGAGCACCCTGAGCTCCCACAGTCTCTGCATTGCCATGACTATTGTTGTTGTCCTTCTTTAGCTCCTGTATAGATAGGCATGTCGATGAAACTTCATGGCGCTTCTTTTGACATTCCTAGGAGATACTGCCTCACAGGAAACTCCTCGATCCTTTAGTTACCTTTATATTTTTGTCTGTGTATACACATGCATATACATACATGGTAGTGTATACATGTGGAAATCAGAGTACCACGTTCTAGACTTGGCTCTCTGTCCACCATGTTGGTTCTGAGGATTGACTTCGGGTTGCCAGGTTGGCACTTAGCACTGACTGTTGCTCCTGAGCCATCCTTCTGACCTTGGACTTATTTAGCATAAAACATCTGAGATTTTCCTATGATGTGTTGTCAGCAATTTTTCCCTTTTCTGGTAAGTTGCATTCCGCCGAGCTGCATACCAAAACACATTTTACAGATACATTTGCCTGTCAAAGGACATTTTGTTGTTTCCTTTGGTGATTGTGAATAAAATCAATGTAACATTTATTACCAGTTTTCTGCAAATATATGTTTTCATTTCTTCTTGGACAAATATCTAGGGACAGGACTGCTGGGCTGTGTATTAAATGCGTTTTGCTTTCAAAGAAATAGTTAAGTCATCTTTCACAGTGCCCATTCCATTTCGGGTTTTCATTAGCTCTGTGTGAGTGTTCTAATGGCTTCCTATAATCTATAGAACTGTAAGGGAAATTTTAAAAATAAATATTAGTGACTCTAACAATGTGAAATGGGATCTCATTACTTCAACTCAAATTTCCCTAATGATGAATAAAGCTTAGCATCTTTTCATGTTTCTCTTTTCAACTGGAGTATTTATTTCAGTGATTTGTCCGGTTAGCTCTTTTTGTGTGTTGTTTGGTTTCATACAATTGAGTTTGGAGAGTTCTAAATTCAATTTCTTTATCAAAACAACTTATTTGCAAGCATTTCCCTTTGATCTATAGCTTGTGTCTCTTTCAAAAAATTTAATAGGCTTTATAATAAAAAACTTGCAAATAAATTCTAAATTTAGTTTCTTTATCAAGAACCAGAATTGAAAGTGTTTCCTTTTTATCGATAGTTTGTCTTATTTTTTTTTAACTGAGTAAAATGCATTTTTAGAGCAGCTTTAGGGATGTAAAACTTAAGCAGACAGTAAAGAATGTTCCTGTACACCTCTAACCCTACCTCATGTTTCCCACCTAGCATCAATGTATTACATAATCTGCTACATTGGTTACAACTAAAAAAAATAGATATATTAATATTAGATAAAGCTTATGGGGAATCATTAAGATTAATTCTGTGTTGTACATTGCATGTATTTGCAAAACACATAATTTCATATAGTCACCATTACAATGGCATGCAGAATTGCAGAATTGTTTCATTTCACTAAAAGTGTTCAGCATTCTACCTACACTTTCTTCTTCCCTATATCCCCAATATCTAGCAAGTGCCGTCTTTCTAATATGCCAACAGTGTTTGCCTTTTCCAGAATATCAGGCAGCTAGAAACATACTGATTTGTTTCTTTAGACTGAGTCTTTCACTAACAACTATGCATTTGTTTTTGATATTTGGGGCTCGATGGCTCACTTCATCTTATGATGGAATATTATTTAAATTTTTCAGCCATTAATCTTTTGAAAGATATCTTAATTGTGCCTAACTTTTAGAAATTATGAAAAAGTTGCTAGAAATGCTCATATTCAAGTTTTTGTGTGCAGTTTTCAACTCATTTGGGAAAATTCTTCAGAGTACAATTGTATAAGAACTGTACCAAGAAGAAGAAAGGAGAGGACCTTGGGCCTGTAAAGATTGGATCCAGTTTTGTAGACCCAGAACAGAGTAACCATGGGGGGAGGGGGAATGATTGGGAAATAGTTGGGGGGGAGAGGAATTATGGGGCATATGGTGGGGGGGAACTGGGAAAAGTGAAAGCCTTTGGAATGTAAACATAGAATATAGAAAATAAAAATTAAAAAAAAAAGCTGTAGCTTCATAAGAGATCATCAAACCATGCTTCAAACTCTTTACATAATTTTCCACTCGAATAAAGTGACTGTAAATTCCTGTGTTGTGGTTTGATGTCTTCTTAGTCTTATTTATTATTATTAGTGTCTAATGTTCATATTATCATCATTATGTTATTTAATATTATTTCATAATAACTTTCAGCCTTTTACTAGATGTGGTGACAATCATTACAATTATCCAATGATGCTGAGAATCTATATTCTGACTTACATTTTGTTTATCATTTTTGATAATATGTGTTGCCCAGATTTGTTTATTTTTGGATAAAAATGGATTTTGAAAATATTTTCAGATTCACTTTGAAAATGAGTTTTGTCTCTTGATTATATTACTATCCCATCTTTTCATTTTGTTTAACTATTTTTTCATTTAAATCACCCAAAATTTTATGAAAAACAGATCAAAACAAAACAGATTTTTGTTTGGTCTTCCTTGCCTGTAAACAAAGCTTACATCTTAACAAGAACCCTGGGAAATGCATATCTACATTAAAATGTAAAACACAGTATCTTAGCACTCCCATTGAGTGTATTGCTTATATGGTTAGCCTGCCAGAGCATTTTCTGTGTGCATGGAAAACGAAGGAGAATAGTACCTCAGCGCCATTTCTCAAATCAATGTATGAGTTCTGCTGTAATCAGACTCTAAACCACCATTGCAAATCCAGCCTATAAAGGAAGGAACTTGAATCTGAGTTATTATATTGATCATTTCTCATCATATATTCTGCCATTTCGTTATAAACCGTGTTCCAGTTCTTAGCTAGTTTATGTAGGTTCTTGTAATCCATTGATTAACACACACAAATCATTCTGAAGTTGATTGTCATTTGGTGTATGATCATGTAAGTCTGAAAATTTCTCATTCCAGCACATTTGACTTCTGCAGTTTATAATCTCTTCAGGTTCCTTATTATACCTATTTTTTTTCCTTCTCATGATTTTTTTCCAGTAAGTTTGGCTCTACCCTAGGTCTCTAGCCTGTCCAGTCTCCAGTTCTTGGCCATCCAGACAATTTAGGGCATGATCTCCCTCTCATGGTCCTCAAGTTAAACCAAGCATTCGTTAGCTACTCTCACAAGTTTTGCTCTAGCACATCTTGCAGGCAAAACAGTCCGTAGGTAGAGGGTTTTGTGGCTGGATTAGTGCCCAGGTTTCTCTTTCTGTAGCTTTCACAGGACCTTCTTGCACCAAAAAAAAAAAAAAAAAAAAAAAAAGAATAAAAGCTAGGGTGGAAGGCCCTGTGTAGGCACCAGCTTGATCTCTCTCCATTCACTGAGATGTGACCCCCCCAGCAATGAGGCTGTGCTGTCAGTTTTCATAAAATGTCCTTTTGTCCTAGCATCAGCCTGGATTATATAGGGATCTCTGTAGGACCCCCTCAGCCAACAACTTAATGGAATGCAACCCAGGCACTCTATTGGAAACCTTGCCTGACTACAAAAGGTCATCACTTCTGACTCCATAGCCTCTATTACTGGTAGTCTTCACTGGGGTCCCTCTCATAGATTCTAGAAAGTTTCCATCACACTAGGTTTATACCCTTCAATATTCCCCAATTCTAGCTGTCTCTCCCCATACTATTTCCCTCTACCCCACCCACACCCACCTGATCTTTCCCATTTCGGTGACTACCTGCCTCCAAAATGTATTCTATTAACCCTTACAAGGGAGGTCCATGCATCCCCCTAGTGTCCTCATCTACCTAGCATCTCTGGGCCTGTAGATTGCAACTTGATTATCATTTACTTAACAATTAATATTTACTTGTTAATAAATACACCCTATATTTGTCTTTCTGGTTCTGGGTTACCTTATGTAGGACAATTTATTTTCTTGTTGCAACAACTTGCCCACAAATTTCCTGTTATCATTTAACAGTTAAGCAATAATCTATTATGCAAACATACCACATTTTCCTTATCCATCCTTCAGTTGAGGGTTTTCTAGGTTATTTTCAATTTCTGGCTATTATGAATGAAGCTACAATGAACGTAGCTAAGCACATGCCCTTCTGGTAACATAGAACATCCTTTAGGAATATGCCAAGAGTGTCTTTAGCCTTCTTTTCCTTTGAGGCAAACTATCTAATTTTTATTTATTTATTTATTTTTTATTTTTTGGTTTTTTGAGACAGGGTTTCTCTGTGTAGTCCTGGCTGTCCGGGAACTCACTCTGTAGACCTGGCTGGCCTCGAACTCAGAAATCTGCCTGCCTCTGCCTCCCAAGTGCTGGGATTAAAGGCGTGTGCCACCACCGCCCGGCTCAAACTATCTAATTTTAATGAAATTCAATTTGTTAATTTCCTTTATCTATTATGATTTGGGTATTCCATCTAAAACCTCCTTGTCACATCTAAATTCATCTAGGGTTTTTTCTATATTGCCTCTTTGAAATTTTGTAATTTTTATGTTTTATGCATAGGTCTGTAACTTAAGGTTTTATTTCTGTGAAGAGACACCATGACCAAAGGCAACTCTTATAAAAGAAAACATTTAATTGGGATGGGCTTATAGATTCAGAAGTTCAGCCCATTATGAGCATGGTAGTGTGCAGGAAAAGGATCTTGGAGTGCTACATCTGGATCAGCAGGCAGCAGGAGAGAAAGTAAACCATTAGGCCTGGCTTGACCTTCTGACACTTCAAAGGTCTCTGCCCACAGTGACACACTTCTTCCAATAAGGCCACATCTTCTAATAGTTCCACTCCCCATAGGCCTATGTGTGTCATTTTCATTCAAGCCACCATAGTCTGTGATCCATTTTGACTAAATTTCAATGAAATGTGTGAAGTTGTTGTCTAGATTCATTATTCGGTATATAGATGTCTGTGTATGTTAGTACCATTTATTGGAGAATATAATTTCCTCATTGAATTACCATTGCTTTTGTAAACAATGAAGAAAGTGTGTGTGTGTGTCTGTGTGTGTCTGTGTGTGTGTGTGTGTGTGTGTGTGTGTGTGTGTGTGAGAGAGAGAGAGAGAGAGAGAGAGAGAGAGAGAGAGAGAGAGAGAGAGAGTTTCTCTGTGGTTACTGTCCTCCATTGGTGTCTAGCCTTAATCTTAACACACTTCTTGATGACTATAAAGAATAGTGAGATTTGAAGCTTGGTGGTATAATTTCTTAGACTATGTTCTTCTTCAGTGTAATGGGTTATTCCCTTTAGCTTTCCATATAAACTTTAGAAATTTTTTTTAACTGTGCACATGTTAACATACTGATTGGGATAGCATTGAGACTTCAAGTAGAACTGGGAAGACTGATGACAATGTAGATTCTTCTGACCATGTGCTTGGACAGAGAATATGTAGACTAACATTTCTGTTCTTCAGTTGGGTTCATCACAGTTCTGTAGTTTTGTTTACACACATCCTCAGCATATCTCTGTAGGAACTTTGTGAAGCACTTTGCTTTGTTTGGTGCTAATAAAAAATGTTTGGTCCTTAATCTAAAATTTTGATTGCTCACTACTTAGTAATTGACTTTTGCCAATTTACCTAGTATTGTGAAATTTTCTACAGATAATCTTAATTTCAAGAATTTATCTTGGCAATTTCCTAGTAAGCAATCATGCATTTTTAATTCTTGGCAATTTCCTATATAAAACAATCATGCTTTCAGTGAACAGTGGAAACAGTACCAGTGGTAACTCCTTCAATTACAGTATTAGAAATCCTAACTTTTCTTTTGCTTAGGTTAATTAGGGACTTAAAGAGGGCTAATATCCAATCTATACAAAGAACTCAAGAAGTTAGACCCCAAAGAACCAAATAACCCTATCAAAAAATGGGGTTCAGAGCTAAACAAAGAATTTTCACCACAAGAAATTCGGATGGCCGAGAAACATCTTAAGAGATGTTCAACATCATTAGTCATCAGGGAAATGCAAATCAAAACAACCCTGAAATTCCACCTCACACCAGTCAGAATGGCTAAGATTAAAAACTCAAGAGGCAACAGGTACTGGTGAGGATGTGGAGAAAGAGGAACACTCCTACACTGTTGGTGGTATTGCAAGATGGTACAACCACTCTGGAAATCAGTGTGGTGGTTCCTCAGAAAATTGGGCATGACACTTCCAGAGGACCCTGGCATACCACTCTGGGAATATACCTAGAGGATTCCCCTGCATACAATAAAGACACATGCTCCACTATGTTCATAGCAGCCTTGTTTATAATAGCCAGAAGTTGAAAGGAGCCCAGATATCCCTCAAAGGAGGAATGGATACAGAAAATGTGGTATATATATATATATATATATATATATATATTTATATATATACACACACACACACACACATATATATATACATACACATACACACAATGGAATACTACTCAGCAATTAAAAACAATGAATTCATGCAATTTGTAGGCAAATGGTTAGATCTGGAAAATATCATCTTAAGCGAGTTAACCCAATCACAAAAGAATATACATGAAATGCAATCACTGATAAGTGGATATTAATGAGCCCAGAAGCCCTAAATACACAAGGCACAATTAGCAAGTCAAATGATTCCCAAGAAGAAGAAAGGAGAGGACCCTGGGTGTGAAAAGATTGGATCCAGTTTTGTAGGAGAGTACCAGAACAGAGAAATGGTGTGTGTGGGGAGTTGATTGGGGAATAGTTGGGGGGGAGAGTACTTATGGGACATATGGTGGGGGGGTGGGAACTGGGAAAAGGGAAAGCCTTTGGAATGTAAACAAAGACTATAGAATAAAAAATGAAAAAAATTTATTGATATTTTCAAATGACCAGGTTTTGGCCTGTTAATTGCGTCTACTATTTTAATCTCTTGAATTTTGGCTTCCTTGGATTTTTGTTATTTCTTTTCTGTGGTTTGCATTATCCTTATGTCACTCTTCTTTCCCAGATGAAATGAGCATACTGATTTTATTTTTTCTCCTCTTACAATGTACAATGCTAGTGTAAAATTCCCTCCAATTTTTAATTAGACATGGTTCAATAAGTTGTATTTATATTTTCTTTTTAAGTTGAATGTAATTATTTTCAGATTTCTTTTATTGAATATATGTGACTTAGAAGTTCACTGTTCAATTTCCAATATTTGAGATCTTTCCAACTGTTCTATTATCAATTTGTAGTTTAATTGCATTATGAACTGAAATGATATTCTATATGATTTAACTCTGTACCTGTTAATATTCATTTTATAGCAGGAATATTGCCCATCTTCATGACTGTCCAGTGTGAGCACTGGAGAAAGTATAATCTGATGTCTGTGGATAGAGACTCCTGTCTTATTTAGACATGGATGATGGAGCATTTAACCTCCATTCTTTGGTTACAGGTTTTATATCTATGCTTCTCTCAATTGATGATAGAGTTTTATGCATGATTATGATTATAACAGATTTTACCCTTTCCTCCATGGAGTTCTAACTATTGTTTTTAGATGTATTTTGACTGAAGGCTTATTTCTGAGCTTGCTATTTTGATCCTTATATGAATATTTGTTCATTTGACTAATGCCAAGTGATAATGACTATTATGAAATTATAATTTAGAAACTGGAGTCACTTATTGCTTTTCATTTTAAAATTGACCTACTGTCCTACCTTTGTTCATATTAGAATCATATTATTATTTCTCTACTCTTACTCCCAATCTCAACCCTGAGAGGCTCTGCTGGATTTTTATTTTGACTACCATAAATGCAGAGAACAATTTAATAAGAATTGTTATTTTAAGCTTCAAATTTTACTCATGGTATGATTTTTTTTAGTTACATATTTAGCTTTTCTCATCAGTGTGTTTATGCTATATATTCTGCACTTATCTTCTTAGCTTTATACCTGGCTCATATTTTGTGTTAGTTTATAAGTCATTTTAATTTCCACACATTTATTACTTATCTATTGAAAAACTTTACATTACCCCTTTTCTATCCAAAAATCTTGCTAAAGAAGCTTATACATAGTAGTTTGTTTTGCACAGTTTACTTTGGATTTTCCATCTATTTAATACTGTCTTCATCAAATGGAAAGTTCTTTCTTCCTATTAGCTTATAATTAAGGATTTTGTTTTGTTTTTGTCTTAAAGAACTAGGTACACTCATCTTGTGTGATATTAAATAGTTGAAAATGGCCTCTTCAGTGTTCTTTTATAGAAATTTACCTGTACCATGGCCCCTCTTGGCTAAAACCTGGAAACACCTGGGAAGAGTGAAACTGAGATGAAGTACTCACATTATTAGATTGGCCTACAGACATATCTGTGTGACATTTAATTCATGATTGATATGGGATGGCTCACTCCACTGTAGGTGGTGCTACCCCTTAGAAGCTAGTTTTGATATGTGTAAAAATTGCAGCTGCATGTGAACTGGAAATAAGCCAGTATGCTCCCTCCATGGTCACTGCCTCAGCTTCTGCTTCCAGATTTTTCTTTCTCTTTTTCTTTCTTTTTCTTTTTTCTTTTCTTTTTCTTTTTTCTTTCTTTTTGTATTTTTATTGGATATTTTCTTTATTTTCATTTCAATTGTTTTCCCTTTTCCAGGTCTCCCCTTCTGAAACTCCTATCCCATTGCCCTTCCCCTGACTCTATGAGAGTGCTCCCTGAACCACCCACTCCTGTCTTCCCATCCTGGCATTCTCATACACTGGAGCATTGAACACCCTCAGGCTCAAGGGCCACTCCTCCCACCGATGTCCAAAAAGGTCATCCTCTGCTACACATGTGGCTGGAACGATGGGTCCCTCCATGTGTACTCTTTGGTTGGTTGTCCATTCCTTGTGAGCTCTGGGGGATCTGGCCGGTTGACACTATTGCTCTCCCCATGGGGCTGCAAACTCCCTCAGTTACTTCAGTCCCTTCTCCAACTCCTCCATTGGGACCCCACACTCAGTCCAATGGTTGGCTGTGAGCATCTGCCTCTATGTTTGTCTGGTCCTTCCAGGAAGCACTTTCCAGAATCCAAAATAGCATCCAGGTTTGGTGACTATGTAAGGGATAGATTCCCAGGTGGGGCAGTCTCTGGATGGCTTTTCCTTTGGTCTCTGCTCCACATGTTGCTTCCATTTTTCCTCCTGTGAATATTTTGTTCACCAATTTAAGAAGCACTGAAATATCTACACTTTAGTCTTCCTTCTTCTTAGGATTCATATGGTCTGTGAATTGTATCTTGGATATTAGGAACTTTTGGGCTAATATCCACTTATCAGTGAGTGCATATCCTGTGCATCCTTTAGTGACTGAATTATCTCACTCAGGATATTTTCAAGTTCCATTCATTTGCCTAAGAATTTCATGAATTCATTGTTTTTAATAGCTGAGTACATTGTGCAAACATACCACATTTTCTGTATCCATTCCTCTTTTGAGGGACATCTGGGTTGTTTTCAGCTTCTAGCTATAATAAATGTGATTGAAATGAACATAGTGGAACATTTGTCCTTCTTACATGTTGGAGTATCTTTTTGGTATATGCCCAGAGAGGTATAGCTGGTTCCTTCAGGTAATACTATGTCCAATTTTCTGAGTAACCATGAGACCAATTTCCAGAGTGGTTGTACCAGCTTGCAATCCCACCAGCAATGGAGGAGTGTTCCTCTGTCTCTATTTCCTCGCCAGCATCTGCTGTCCCCTGAGATTTTGATCTTAGCCATTCTGACTGGTGTAATCTTAGCATTGCTTTGGTTTGCATTTCCCTGATGACTAATGGTGTTGAACATTTCTTTAGGTACTTCTCAACCATTGGATATTCTTTAGTTGAGAATTCTCTGCATAGATCTGTTCCCCATTTTAACAGGTGTACTTGATTCTCTAAAGTCTAATTTCTTGAGTTCTTTGTATATATTGAATATTAGCCCTCTATCAGATGTAGGATTGGTAAAGATCTTTTCCAAATCTGTAGGTTGTTATTTTGTACTGTTGACACTGTCCTTTGCCTCACAGAAGCTTTGCAATTTTATGAGATACGATTTGTCAATTTTTTTGTTGTTTTTTTGTCTTTTTTAATTTTCTATATTCTTGGTTTACATTCTGAATGCTTTCCCCTTTCCCAGTTCCCCCCCTCACCATATGTCCCATAAGTCCTCTTCCCTCCACCCATTCCCCAATCACCCCCTCCCATTTCTCTGTTCTGATACTCGCCTACAATACTGGATCAAGTCTTTTCAGGACCAGGGCACTTTCCTCCCTTATTCTTGGGAATCATACAATTTGCTAATTGTGTCGAGTATTCAGAGATTTTGGGCTAATTAATATCCACTTATCAGTGATTGCATTTCATGTGTATTCTTTTGTGATTGGGTTAACTCGCTTAGGATATTTTCCAGATCTAACCATTTGCCTACAAATTGCATGAATTCATTGTTTTTAATTGTTGAGTAGTATTCCATTGTATAAATATACCACATTTTCTGTATCTATTCCTCCATTGAGGGACATCTGGGTTCTTTCCAGCTTCTGGCTATTATAAACAAGGCTGCTATGAACATAGTGGAGCATGTGTCCTTGTTGCCTGCAGGGGAATCCTCTGGGTATATGCCCAGGAGTGGTATGCCAGGGCCCTCTGGAAGTGTCATGCCCAATTTTCTGAGGAACCACCAGACTGATTTCCATAGTGGTTGTACCATGTTGCAATCCCACCAGCAGTGGAGGAGTGTTCCTCTTTCTCCACATCCTTGCCAACACCTGCTGTCTCCTGAGTTTTTAACCTTAGCCATTCTGACTTGTGTGAGGTGAAATCTCAGGGTTGTTTTGATTTGCATTTCCCTAATGACTAATGATGTTGAACATTTCTTAAGGTGCTTCTCAGCCATCCAGATTCTTGATCTTAGAGCATAAGTCACTGGTATTCTGTTCAGGAACTTTTTCCCTGTGCTCATGTGTTGGAGGATTTCCCCCACTTTCTCCTCTATTAGATTCAGTATATCTGGTTTTATGTGGAGGTCCTTGATCCACTTGGACTTGAGCTTTGTACAGGGGGGTAAGAATGGATTAATTTGCTTTCTTCTACATGTTGAACACCAGTTGAACCAGCACCATTTGTTGAAAATGCTGTCTTTTTCCACTGGATGGTTTTAGCTTCTTTGTCAAAGATCAAGTGACCATAGGTGTATGGGTTCATTTCTGGGCCTTCCATTCTATTCCATTGATCTGGCTGTCACTGTACTAATACCATGCAGTTTTTTAAAAATGCTATTGCTCTGTAGTACATCTTGAGGTGAGGGATGGTGATTCCACTAGAAGTTCTTTTATTGTTGAGAATAGTTTTTGCTATTCCAAATAACAAATAGTTTTATTATTCCAAATGAATTTGAGAATCGAATTGGAATTGTGATGGGGATAGCATTGAATCTGTAGATAACTTTTGGCACAATGGCCATTTTTACTATATTAATTTTGCCAATCCATGAGCATGGGAGATTTTTCCATCTTCTGAGATCTTTGATTTCTTTCTTCAGAAACTTGAAGTTCTTATACAGATCTTTAACTTGTTTGGTTAAAGTCACCCCAAGATATTTTATATTGTTTGTGACTATTGTGAAGTGTATTGTTTCCCTAATTTCTATCTCAGCTTATTTATCCTTTGAGTATAGAAAGGCTACTGATTTGCTTGAGTTAATTTTATATCTGGCTACTTTGCTGAAGTTGTTTATCAACTGTAGGAGTTCTCTGGTGGAATTTTTGGGGTCACTTAAGTATACTGTCAAGTCATCTGCAAATAGTGGTATTTTGACACCTTACTTTCCTTTATTTCAAATTAGGAGGAATTCCTTTGCTGGTCCAATCTATTTGGAGTTCTGTAGGCTTGTATGTCCATGGGCATCTCTTTCTTTATGTTAGGGAAGTTTTCTTCTATAATTTTGTTGAAGATATTTGTTATCCGTTTAAGTTGGGAATTTTTGCTCTCTTCTATACCTGTTATCCTTAGGTTTGGTCTTCTCATTGTGTCCTGGATTTCCTGGATGTTTTGGGTTAGGAGTTTTTGCATTTTGCATTTTCTTTGACTGTTGTGTTAATGTTTTCTATGGTATCTTCTGCACCTGAGATTTTCTCTTCTATCTCATATTCTGTTGGTGATGCTTGTATCTATGACTCCTGATTTCTTTCCAAAGTTTTCTATCTTCATAAATGTTTTCTTTTATGATTTCTTTATTGTTTCTACTTACATTTATAGATCCTGGATGGTTTTGTTCATCCTTCACCTGTTTGTTTGTGTTTTACTGTAATTCTTTATGGGATTTCTTTGAGGTCTTCTACCTCTTTACCTGTGTTCTCCTGTATTTCTTTAAGGGAGTTATTTATGTCCTTCTTAAAGTCCTTTATCATCATCATGAGATGTGTTTTAAATCAGTCTTGCTTTTCTGTTGTGTTGGTATATCCATGGCTCATTGTGGTGGGAGAACTGGGTTCTGATAATACTAAGTCGCCTTGGTTTCTGTTGCTTATGTTCTTGCCCTTGCCTCTTGCCATCTGATTTTCTCTGGTGTTAGCTGATCTTGCTGTCTATGACTGTGGCTTGTTCCTCCTGTGCTCACAGGTGTGTAGGCACTCCTGGGAGACCAGCTCTCTCCTGGTGGTATTTGGGTATGGAATCTACAAGATCAGCTCCTCGGAGTGGGCTGTGGGGTGGGAAGGCACCAATGGCAACTGGAAGGATCCTGTCCCAGGCTGCTCCTCAGTTCCTGTGTCCTGAGGGTGGGGAGGCATGCTCTGAGCAACAGTGGTGGTCTACCTGTGCTTATAGGTGTGTTGGCACTCCTGGGAGACCAGGTCTCTTGATGTTATTTGGGTATGGAGCACTGTGGCACAGGATCAGCTCCTGGCAGAGATGGAAATGGCTGCTTCCAGATTTTTGACTTGAGTTCCTGTCTTGATTTCTCTCTATGATGAAAGCTAAAATAAATCTACCCCCCTCCCCGCTTTTTTTTCTCAAACCTGTTTTGGTCAAGATATTTATCACAGTATTACAAAGCAAATTAGGGTGAGATCTTAGTCTTTCCTTTCCCTTTGAGCCGAGGACAAACATTACATTTGAAGGAAGTTTTGTACAGTCTACACATTATTTTCTGTTAGGTGCTACTCTATGACTTTTAACTAATGTACTCTGATGATTAATATTTACCTGATGAGTTTGGATTTCAATTTGTCGTTTATTATTTGTTTTTAAATTTTAGTGTGTGTGTGGGTTCATGTGTGCATGCACGTGACATATTGTGTTTGTGAAGGTCAGAGAAAAACTTGCACGAGTTGTTCTCGCTTTGCAGTATATGGACTCTGATAATGAATTTAGCTCATGAGGCTTAGTTGCCATAGCCCCTGAGTCATCTTATTATTATTATCCTTATTATTTGTCTTTTATTTTCTTTCAATTTCTGATTTATTTTGTATTTGCTGCTATTTTTTCTGACTTTTAAAGTTATCCTATATTGCTTTTTCCACACTGACATTTTACTAAAAAAATTACAAATAATTATGACTGATTGCTTTATGATCCTTACATGACTTTATCACAGTCTAATGAGAGCCAATATTTCATCAACTTCACATGGAATACTGAAATATTACCTGCATATCCATCCCATTATCCTCCCCTTGATGTAATTGCTATATTACCCTTGGAGACAATGTGATAGATTTAACTTTTGACAGGGTAAGAAGTTTAAGAACCCCAAAAGCAAATAGTCTGTTAGCTATAATCAGAAACTATTTCGGTGTTTTCTTTTGTTTCATATGTTGCAATTTTCATTTTGGATATTACTTTGACTTGGTCTGAAAGTTTTCATTAATTGTTATTGTAAAATAGGTCTCTTGGTAAAGAATTTCCTTAGGTTTCATTTTGTTTTTGGAATATCTTCATTTTTAAAGAACCTTTTCAGTGTTCATGGAAGTGTTGACTGACATTTCTTAGCTCTATGGTTTGTGATAGGAAAGTCCTAGCCTCCAGTTATTTCCCCTGGTTCATGGCTGCTGTTGCCTTCAGTTCTTAGTGGGTTGATTATGTTGTATTACTTCTTTTATTCTTTCTGTGAACAAATATCTGACAAAAGTAACTCATAGATGGAAGAATTCATTTAGGTTTATGGTTTTAAGGCTAGAGTTCATCATGGTCAGAAGCCTTGGCAGCAGGATCTTTAGGCAGTGGTCCAAGTAAGGAAGTAGAAAGGATGAATGCTTCTACTGAGCTTGCTCTCTCTTATTCAGTCTGGGATTTCAGTTCAGAAAATGGTATTGCCCATATTTAGGGTGAGATTTTCCACCTCAACCAATGGAATCTTGATAATCTCCCACAGACATGCTAATGGTTATTCTAAAATCCATCAGGTGGATAATCAAGCTTAACCATCATAATTACAGTCTCCGTGTAGAGGTATTTTTAGATTCACCTTCCTAAGATTTGCTCATCAATTTTAATCTGAATTTTTGTCTTACTAAACAGGAAACTTTATGCCACTAATTAATCTTTCACCCCCTGATCTTTATTTTTTTCCTTCTGTGACTTCATAGACATTATGAAAAACTTATTATTATTGCTTTGCATGTCCCTGATGTGTGGCTAATGTTTTAAAATTTATCTTTCCTTTGTTAAGACTGAAAACATCTATTAGTGTATCATTATGTTCATAGATTATTATGATGTCATTTTATTCTGTTACTGAGACCAATTACTAATGTTTTTATTTAACTGCAGTTATTTTCATTTTTAGATCTAATGCCATTATTCAGTTCTTATTTCCTTCTAATTCTTACTGGAACTTTTTTTAGTAGTTGCTTTAAGTTCTTTTTTTATCATTTTTAATCATCTTTTATTAGATATTTTCTATATTTATATTTCAAATGGTTTCCCTATTCCTTGTTTCCCCTCCGAAAACCACCTATTGCATCCCGTCTCCCTATGCTCACTAAGCCACCCACTCCCACTTCTCTGACCTGGCATTCCCCTACATCGGGGAAATGAGCCTTCACAGGACCAAGGGCCTCTCCTCTCACTGATGTCTGACAAGGCCATCCTCTGCTGCATATGCAGCTAGAGTCATGGGTCCCTCCATGTGTACTCTGAGTTCTTGATCTTAGCCATTCTGACTGGTGTGAGGTAGAATCTCAGGGTTGTTTTGATTTGCATTTCCCTGATGACTAAGGATGTTAAACATTAGATGCTGAGAAAGCATTTGACAAAGTCCAACACCATGTTGTGATAAAAGTCGTGGAAAGACCAGGAATTCAAGGCCCATACCTAAACATAGTAAAAGCAATATATAGTAAACCACTAGCCTACATCAAACTAAATGGAGAGAAATTTGAAACAATCCCACTTAAATCAGGGACTAGACAAGGCTGCCCTCTTTCTCCACGTACTCAATCAAAGTCCTAGCCAGAATGATTAGATAACAAAAGGAGGTCAAAAGGATAAAATTTGGAAAGGAAGAAGTCAAAATATCACTATGATGTGAAAACATACTTAGGTGACCCCAAAATTTCCACCAGAGAACTCCTACAGCTGCTGATAAACAATTTCAGCAAAATGACCATATTTAAAAATAACTCAAACAAATCAGTAGCCTTTCTATACTCAAAGGATAAACAGGCTCACACCCTTTCCTTAGGAAAATGACACTTTTTACAATAGCCACCAACAATATAAAGTGTCTTGGTAGGACTCTAAGCAAGTGAAAGATCTGTATGGCAAGAACTTCAAGTCCTTGAAGAAAGAAATCAAAGAAGATCTCAGAAGATGGAAAAATCTCCCATGCTCATGGATTGGCAGGACTAATATAGTAAAAATTACCATCTTGCCAAAAGCTATCTACAGATTCAATGCGATCCCCATCAAAATTCCAACTCAATTCTTCATAAAGTTAGAAAGAGCAGTTTGCAAATTCATCTAGAATAACAGAAAACCCCAGACAGTGAAAACTATTCTCAACAATAAAAGAACTTCTGGTGAAATCACCATCCCTCACCTCAAGATGAACTACAGAGAAATAGTGATAAAAACTGCATAGCATTGGTACAGTGACAGGCAGATAGATCAATGGAATAGAATTGCAAACCCAGAAATGTAGCCACATACCTATGGTCACTTGCTCTTTGACAAAGAAGCTAAAACCATCCAGTGGAAAAAAACGACAGCATTTTCAACAAATGGTGCTGGTTCAACTGGTGGTCAACATGTAGAAGAATGAAAAATGATCCATTCTTACCTCCTTGTACAAAACTCAAGTCCAAGTGGACCAAGGGCCTCCACATAAAGCCAGATACACTGAATCTAATAGAAGATATCTTGGAGAAGAGCCTCAAACACATGGGCACATGGGAAAATTTCCTGAACAGAATACTAATGTCATATCTTCTAAGATCAAGAATTGACAAGTGGGACCTCATAAAATTGCAGTTTCTATAAGGCAGTGGACACTGGCAATAGGATAAAATGGCAACAAACAGGTTGGGAAAAGATCTTTACCAATCTTACATCTGATAGAGGACCAATATCCAATATATATAAAGTACTCAAGAAGATAGGCTGCGTTAAATTCTTTGATAGATAATTTTAGCATCTTTTAAGTTAACCTTTTATTTATTCTTTGTGAATCTCACCTCATGCAGCCCAATCCCTCTTATCTTCCTGGGCTTTTGTTCCTTCCCTCTGTTCTTGCAACCTCTCCTTCCAAACAAACAAATGAAAAAATGTGTGGATACTGCAGTGTGTCCCACAGTATACTGTTTTGTCTATACATCTTTACTTGCAAACGTTCATTGTAATGAGTCCTTGGTTTGGTTTGAGGCCTTTGTCTTCTGTTACTCTATCAATACTGGATCTTTCTCAGGATTCCTCTGAGATATCCTGTTGTTGCCCTTTGTCATGGAGATCCTGAAGGTTTGGACCAGCAGGGTGGGCCCTTTCATACACTTCATCAGCTCATAGATGGAGTAAAAATTGAGGTGAGTCAACTAAAGGGCCTGTATCTGGATTGTAGCTGTGCTGGTCAGCCCACCAGCTTTCTCAAGTGGCACCACGAGAGCAAGCTCTCCTGAACAGCCCACATTATCTCACCCAATGCTTAAGCCAGCAAAGGGCAATCCAGCTATCCTGCTCTCATACCCTTGAGACCCGCTCCCCTGTGCCTGCATCTATCAAAGTCAGCTCTGTTGTGCTGCTCAAGGGAGATGTGTGCTGCAGCCAGCCAGGGGCGGGGCCAGCTCTCCTGTCTGCAGCAGGTGGTGAGGGATGAGGGAAAGGGGAAAATTTTAACATTTTTCATCTAGGCATTACTTTCTTTTGTTTCTCACATTTACTTTTGAACCAAACATCTTTCTGTTTTTTTCACACAGTGATTAATTTTGTATTTTATCTGGTTATTTTGCATAATCTTTTATGAGTTGCAGAGTCTTAAAAAAACATGTGAAATGCTACCATTGTTTTAGCAGATAAACTCCTGTCCCTCCTGTTGTTTGTCCAGTTTTCACAGTCTTCATGTAGTTTAGAACTGTTCTGAGTTTGTACTTCGCACTGTTAGTCTGAGTTCTAAACTTAGTCTTATTAGTCCACCTTTAAAATTATATGCTGTGCTGATTATCTACTCTCACTTGACTTTATATTGAATTCAGAACTTTTTTTAAACATAAAAAAAGCTGTGGTGCCTTTCCCTCGCTGATTTCCTGCCTGCCATTTTCGAATGCCTTAGATAGAACATCTACTTTTAATTCTTAAGCCATAAAACTGAAGGTTTAGGGTGTACTCTGTGCTAGGCACTTTTGCAGTGGCTTCAGTATTCACAGATAAGCTGTGAGAGGGAAGAATGGTTGGACAATGCCACTGTAGGGATTATATTCACACTCCCTAGTCTGTAGAATCTTGATCCATTTTTACCCTGCTGCTACCACCAAGAATTTGCATGAGGCCTGTGGTCCAAGGGAGTTGGAGAATTAGTCCAAGGAAGGTTTCATGATCTCTACTAGTATGATGAACTTTGATGTCTGCTTTTCGTACCACAAACAAATGTCTTCCCTTGGAGTTCCTACACATCAGTGCCCAGTTCTGTTTTTACATGTTTTCCACAGAGATGTCAGGTGGAATGAATTGTCTACCAGCTTTGGGGTTTGAGTTGTACTCTTCTGTCCTAAACTGTTTGCTATTACTTATTGTTAATTTCCCTAAAATAACTGAGCCATGCACTTTGTCCAGATATTATTCAATAGGAGACACAGGGCAGATTGTACTTAGTCTAGTGTATCTAAAAATTCTAACTCTCTATTCAAATATTTTATTACAGCAATTTCATACTTTACATATTTACTGGAGAAAAGAAGATTTTACTTTATGCTTCTTGAAAAAGATGTCTTTTGTTGTCAGAAATTTACTTTGTCCTTTAATATTTATAAAATATCTTCAAGCAGGAAAAGTTTTGCTTTTGTAACTAAGATATGAAAGGAAGGACTGGGGAGTTGGCTCAGCAGGTAAGACACTTGCTGCTAAGCCTGTTAACTTGAGGGTTGACCTCAGATCACACATTGTGGGAGAAGAGAACTAATTCATGTTAGATGACCTCTTATTTCCATATGTGTGTTACACACACACACACACACACACACACACACGAAATAGATAAATATAAGAAATTAAAATAAATGAAAGACATTTAAAATACATGGAGACAAAGTAGAAATGGCTTTGAGAAATGCAATATATATATGAAGTACAAATATATATGAAGTTAAGGAGTTCAAAATAACTATTAAGAATATGATCAAATGCCAAAAGAAAGATATGAATAAATCCATTAATGAAATCTATGAAAACACAAACAGGCAGTAGAATAAAATGAAGCAAACTATTCAAGACATGAAAGTAGAAAAGTGAAAATGGGGGAATATTGGATATGAAAATTTTAGGTGTTCCTACTGGAACCTTATGGAGATATCTTAGCAACAGAATACATGAGATAGAAGAGAAATTCTCAGGCATTGAAGACAGTATAGAAGAAATGGATACCTTTCTCAAAAAATTAAATATAAAAATAATCTAGGTATAAAGCACCCTGAAAATCTGGGACACCATGAGAAGATCAAATCTAAGAATAATAGGAATAGAGGAAGAAGAAATCTAAAACTAAGGCATAGAAAATATTTTCAACACAATAATAGGGTAAAATGTCTCTAAACAAAAGAAGGAGGTACCTATCATGGTACAAGAAGCATGCAGAACACCAAATAGACAGGGCCAGAAAAATAATTTCCCATGGCACATGAACAACTGCAAGGGAAAAAGACCAAATTACATATAAAGGCAGACCTACTAGAATAAAAACTGACTTTTCAGTGGAGACTCTAAAAGTTGTTAGGGCTAGATTTTTTATAAACTCTAAGAGACCAGAGATATCAGCTTAGACTGCTATACCCAACAAATTTTTCAATCAGAATAGATGGAGAAAGAAAGACATCCCACGATAAAACCAAATTTAAGCAGTGTATATTTACAAACCTTGTTTTACAGAAAACAAATAAATAGGAAAACAACAAAAAGAAAACAAATACCAACAAACAAACAAAAACCCACAAGGAATAAACAATCTCAGACCAGAAAATCAAAAGAAAGACAAAACAAAAACCCATATCACAACAACAAAATAACAGTAATCAACAAACACCACTCATTAACTCTCAACATCAATGGTATAAATTCCTCATTAAAAAAGACACAGACTAACAGATTGGAATAGAAAACAAAATACATCTTTCTGCTGCATCTGGGAAACACACCATAACATCAATGATAGACATCATCTAATGGTAAAAAGATGGAAAAACTATTCCAAGCAAATGGACCCAACAGGTAAGCTGATGTAGCCATTTTAATATACAACAAAATAGACTTCAAACCAATACTAATCAGAAAAGATGGGGAAGAATACTACATACTCATTATAGAAAACATTTACCAAGAGGCATTGAAATTCTTAACATCAATGCACCAAACAAAAAACATCCAAGTTAGTAAAAGAAATACCACTACAGCTTAAATCACATAATGACACAATAATAGGGGGAGACAATTCCCTCTCTCACCAACAGAAAGATCATCCAGAAAAAAACTAAACAGGATATATTGGAGCTAATTGACCTCATAAACCAAATGGATTCCCTCCCATATTTACAGAACGTTTCATCCAATCCTCTCTCTCTCTCTCTCTCTCTCTCTCTCTCTCTCTCTCTCTCTCTCTCTCTGTGTGTGTGTGTGTGTGTGTGTGTGTGTGTGTGTGAGTTTCCAAACTCATGGGAAGTAAACAACTCACTACTGAATGAAAATCAGCTCCAGAAAGAAATTAATAAAGAAATTAAAAACTTTAGAATTGAATGAAAGCAAAACCACAATGTGTCCAAAATATGGGACCCAATGAAAGCTATTCTCAGGGAAAATTCATAGTCCTAAGTGCCTACATGACAAAATTTAAGGCGATCTCCCACTGGTAATGTGAAAACTTTACCTGAAAACCCTAGAATAAAAATAAGAAATTTCACCTTCCCCTACTCTCAAATAAAGTCTGTGATTTTTTCATTTTGTTCATATACTTTGATTAACTTTTTTTTTTTTGCAATTTTGGATGTATTAGTGTTTTTCATAAGAATAAAGCATATAATTTATTATGTTCAGAGAGTTATAAGATTCTTAGCTTTTTAATATTTAAACTAGAAATAACTCAAATCATGGCATAGGCACATTAGGGAAATTAGGCAAATTAGGGAACATTTCTGAAGCAAAATATTCATCAATAGTTAAAAAAAGGATGAATTACAGATAGGTAGAACAACATGTGAAAATCTTAAGCAAAAGAAGGTTGATTCAAAGGACTACTGATGTCAAGATGCCAGTTACATTACATTTTTTCAAAGAAAATAAATACTGTGTAGACAAAAGTGTACCTAGAAGAGACATTATTATTCTTCACATTGCACCAGAGCTGAGTGATACTGGGTGGGGAGTCTGAATTTTATAGCTTCCATTGTCTCATAAGGAGAAAGAAATGATTGTTAATATTACACAGAAATTTAAGATTTAAAGTCTTTACCAAACAAGAAGTTTATTATTTTTATCCTCCAAAGTATTTCTTTTTTAAAAATAAGATTTCTTTTTAAATTTATGTGTATGTGCATATGTGAGTGCATGTATATATGTGCCCAGGGCAATGTGTGTCCTTGGAAGCTAGAAGAAATCATTTTATTCTCTGGTGCTGGAGTTATGGGCTGATGTAAACTGTCTGACATGTGTTGGGAACCAAATACAGTCATCTGCACTCTTAACCACTGAGCCATCTCTACAGTTCCTTCCAAATATTTTGCAATATTGAGCATTGCCATAGAAAAAGCTATTGCTATATGAGATGGGAGTCAAGGCATCCATCTTTTTGTAGAGTGCCGTTCTGGCTTTAGCATTCGTGCTGGGATACAGGTCTCTTGGTCCATTTGTCCCTCAGTGTCTCAGACAAAAGGAAATTAAAAACTGGCAGAGCATGGAGTTTCTTGCTGGGAGAGTTCTATACACCTGCGTTAAGTGTGATCAGTGTACTAGCCCAAAATCATATCTCTTGACCCTATGTGGCTTCTCATGCAGGGTTCTGGGCTTGGGTTGGCAGCTGGTTCCAACTTAATTCTTTCTAATTTTGTAATGCAGAGCCTACTTTTTTGCAGAATATGAAATATGTTCAAAATTCTTGTCAAGCATTTTGGGTGTTAATGTAGATTTTTTACCCTTTGACAAAAAATGTCATGGATATTTTAAGAGGGAAAAGGGAAAAGAGGTCTTATCTAAATTCTCTCTTAGTGTCTTCTTCCCAGAGAGATGATGTATTTTCATCTTCATTTCCTTACCTGTTATTTTTATCTCTATACCATGTCTGGTGGATTCTTACTTTTCAGTTACATTTTTTGATGAAATTTTCATATTTTAAAATAATAATGTCCATCATCATCTTCGTTCCCATTTTAAAGTCTCAAGTTGTAACCTTATAAAATTATGTAATAGTCCTAATAAAGTTCTCTCTGTCTTCTCCCAATTTAGACATTATTGTACATAAATGTGGAGTCATAGGTTAGTTCCACCTTATTCCATAATTCCTTTTTTATATAAGTCATTAAAGTCCTTCTTAGGTAGAAGAAAAAAACATTAATATATCATCATCAACTCTGCATATTTTAGTTTTCCCTTGGGTTCCAAAATCTCTAGATGTGTAGATGATAATGAGGGAAAAAGGCATGGCCCATGTGTACTAGGTACACATCAAATTCTCCATTATCTATCAGACTTATGTTTCAAAAGAGTGTATCTACTGTAGCAATGCTTGGCTTTCTAACATAGGGATTTTGATCACTAATTTGTAAATTAAAATAGGTTACCATGATCACTAAAACTAATAAGAACTGATAACATTGTTGTAGGAATCTGTAGAAATAGTTTATCTCCGTACATGCCTATATATTAATATACAGCGATAGGTCTATGTATTTATCCGTTCATCCATCCATCCATCCATCCATCTATCCTTTAATCTATCCATTTATCTATCCATCATCTATTCCTCCATTCATTGATCCATCTATTCTTCAATCAATCCATCTATCTTTCAATCAATCCATCTATCTACCTATCATCTGTCATCTATTATCTATCATCCCCATCATCTATCGTATATCATCACCATTTTTATACATATGTATATGTTCTGAGAAAGCTTCTATAATTATTAAAGAGAACAGCATCAGTGAAAAGAGACCTCCTGTGTTCTCCTGAGACATTAGGAATGGAGTCTGATGGTGACCACCCTATCAAGAGCTTCTGCCTTTTTTTTTTTTTTTGATTTTTTGAGACAGGGTTTCTCTGTGTAGTCTTGGCTGTCCTGGAACTCACTCTGTAGAACAGGCTGGCCTCGAACTCAGAAATCTGCCTGCCTCTGCCTCCCAAGTTCTGGGATTACAGGTGTGCGCCACCATGCCCGGCTAAGAGCTTCTGTCTTATGAAGAGACAAATTAATGAAGGACAAAACTTTAAACTGAAATGGTTTCTTTCTTCCTGTAGACAGCTTCCTAAGAATGTCTTTCCCCAGGATCGGCACCCAGAAACTTATACAGTAGTATCACAAGCCAGGTGAGGCTACATTGTGCACTAGCAGCCAAACTTGGAAGCATTATCAAGGGGCCACTTGTTCTGTAAGAGTGGAAGTTGAAAGAGAAGGTGGTCATGGCACCTTTCTCCATATTTTTAGAGAGCAGCTAAAGCCAGTCAATATGTGACAAGGTTAAACTTACTGCAAAGAAGCTGTGGGAGGTGATTGTCTGAAGGGTCAAGTCTCAGGAGAAGTGAAGACCACAGATATAGTAGGTAACAACATCAAGTTTGTGAAGATGTAAATTAATTTAACTGAGGAGGTTTGGGTGGAGCTCACCTAAAGGAGAGCAAAAGAGCCTAAGAGTTCTGCAAGTAGCAAAACTGGAGAGGTATGGCTAACTGTGATGCTTTTATAGGGTCAGCCCAGGGAGTGGCACTTTTAGTATGTGTGACCATGTTGGAGTAGGTGTGGCCTTGTTGGAGTAGGTGTGTCACTGTGGGTGTGGACTTTAAGGCCCTTATACTAGCTGCCTGGAAGTCATTATTCTACTAACTGCCTTCAGATGAAGATGTAGAACTCTTAGCTCCTCCTGTACCATGACTGCCTGGGTGCTGCCATGTTCCCACCTTGATGATAATGGACTGAAGCTCTGAACCTGTAAGCCAGCCTTAATTAAATTTGTCCTTATAAGAGTTGCCTTGGTCATGGTGCCTGTTCACAGCAACCCTAAGACACTAACCAAGACCTTTGGAGCCCAGGTGATTGTATCATGAGCCCTAACTGCCAGACAGAGACCTACAAGATTTAGTGTCTTCCCTGCTGTGTTTGATTCTTCCTCTGCTCAGACCATTCATTTCGATGTTCCCTTCTTCCCTTTTGCAATGGATATTTACTTGGTGGAATCTTAGTTTGAGAAGATGTAATTTGTTTTGTATTGTAAGACTAAAGTTAAGACAGGAGAGTGTTCAAGAAGGTGTCTGAGCTTTAAGAAGTTTGGAGTTGGTAGATTGCCTTCAGTCTTCCATAAGACTTGGACCAAGGACTTCTAAACAGTATCAAAACTCCCAATGACTATGAGGATGGTCTAGTTAGAGTTTCTATTGCTGTGATGAAAGACCATGACCAAAAAGCATGTTGGGGAAGAATGGGTTTATTCAGCTTACACTTCCACAGCACTATTCATCTTTGAGGGAATTCAGGACAGGAATGCAAGGCAGGAACCTGGAGGCAGGAGCCAATGCAGAGGCCATGGAGGGGTGTTGCTTATTGGCTTGCTTCATATGGTTTGTTCAGCCTGTTTTCTTATAGAACCCAGGACTACCAGGAGAGGGATGGCACTAGCCACAAAGGGCTAGACCTTCCTCCATTGATTACTGATTAAGAAAATGCCTTGCAGCTGGAATTTATGGAGGCATTTTTTTCCAGTTGAGGCTTCTTCCTCCCTGATGATTCTAGATTGTGTCAAGTTGACATAAAACCAGCCAGTATACGGATTTTTCAAGTTGGATTGTATTTCACATTATAAAATGAGCATAATATTTTGGGCCTATAGTTAAAAGTTATCTTGTGTGTTTGGGTGTCAGGCTTACAAGGAGTGGAGGAGTGATGATTAATTTCACATATCAACTTAATGTACTATGATGAATCATCTGTAAATGGGCCTCTGGTTGCATTTGTGGGGGACTGTTTTGATCTGTTTAGCATTCCCTGATACGGTGTCATGGGCTGTATAAAAAGAAGAAAACAAGCTGGAAACAAATGTTTGCTGCTCTTTTCTTCCTGACTACAGACACAATGTGAACAGGTGCTTCAAGGTTCCACTTCCTTCCCTTCCCTATATTATAGATTGTGTTCACAAAGCATGAACCTGTAAATAGTTATTTACATGGACTTTGTCTTGTTATTTTACCACAACAAAAAAAGTCACAGCAAAGGAAGACAAGAGGAGAACAGAAAGAAAATATTCCTTAGCACACACCTCCATTAACCCATTTTTACTCCTTACTACCTGATATTTCCACAGCATCCCTCAACAGTGACATCAACCAGAGACTTAGACTTTAAGACATGAGACTGTAGGTGGTCACTTCCTATTTAAATAATAACAAAAGAACTCACTGACATGACCTCATAAAATTTTTCTGGCCACCATATTGTTTTGGACATGAGTGTAATTTCCTTTCTGGTCTCCTCATCTTGACTTCTGTGGTCTGAGATGTTTCTATTTCTCCAGAATGCCTAATGTTCATCCTCCAAAGGAAGTACCCTAAATATATAATTTTAGCTCTAAAATAAACCAGAGAATCTGCATTCTTTAATCCATCTTTATACATGCCAGTTTCCCTATCTATAAAAATGTGGACAGAATTTTATTTCTTGCTATTGGGAAATTAAATAAGATTATGTTTATAAAAGATGCCTAGAATGGTATCTGACATATGGTATGCATGCAAACATTTTTGAACTATAATCTGTCATATTCTTGTCCTGGACACTAATTTATCCTTTATCCTTAAGCATTATTCATCTTCCTGGATTCCATCCTATATTTCTTTTTATGACAGCACACTGTCTGTGGTTTCCAGAATTCTGCTCCTTGGAGATTAGAATAGCAATTGTCCATTTCCAGTGTGTCGAGAGCCTTACATTTTATATTAGATTCTCAAGAGGCACTGACAGAAACTTGTTGATTCCATCTGAAAATTCACTTTTTACTGTGATTTTTTTTTATATCTCAGCCAAGAGACATGAAAGCACTAGAGAGACATGGGTGTCTTTAGATTCATGTAGTGACTCCAAGTCTCTCATTCCCTCATGGTGGTTCAATTCTTTTCTTCCTAGTCCAAATACCAGGCTCTCGAAGAAGAAGCAAGTGACTATGAAAGAAATCACTCACTCTTCTTTAGTCATCTGTATTCTATAGCTGATGTCAATTTGGAATTCCCCAGGCTTTCAGAGTAACTGAGAAGGCCTTTATTCAATCTTTTACATTTTTGCACATTGCAGCTCACCCTGATCCCTGCCTATCATACCCATTTCACCATGCATTTCCAGTCTCTTGAGTGTTTAATTTTATAATTAGAAATAGACACTCTTCAGTGGGCTGATTCAATGTCCCTTTTAGATAATGCCTTACCTATCTGACAGACAAAATGATTACCTTATTCTATACTTGTGGCTGGGAAGGTTTGAGGTAGATGTAGCTATGTTGTACTAATCAATACCCATTGCACAGTAGTTATTTAAAATGGCAGACAATTGCTTTAGGGCAGAGACCAAGGCTCATCTTTTTATCTTCTGTACCCTGAGCAGAGTTTGGAACTAAAGGGAACAATAGCCACAATCTATTGAGCCTTTACTAGGTACCAGGCACTTTCAGTGCATTATCTTGTTCAGTAATCACTGCAATCACATGAAACAAATGGACAACCTTAATTACAAGGAGTGAGTTAACAGGTCTAAGATCCTCCTGTAAAGTAAGGGTCTGGGGTTCAAATACCATTGACTAAACTCCAGGGCCAGGGTCTCAGATACTACACTGTCTGACTCACCCACTGTGAGCCTTAGAATGACTGTAGAATTGAGGTGGAGGACTATTCTTTCTGTTAAGGTACTTTCAAAATGCAAAGTAGAATCATTTTTTTTAAATAATATATTCTGTCACAAAATATCTCAGTTCTGTTAAATTTTTGTGATCTGCCTTCTAAACTTTAGCATTCACATTCACCTTTGCTGAGTTCTTTCCTTTTTACTGCTTCAAGCATAGTGTAACAATGTTTCTTTTCAAGCTCATATAATTTCCATTATACTAATCATTATTTTTCTTGGCGGTCAGAAGGAAGTGTAAGGTGGCTCTTCTAAATACTTCCTTCACATTCTGTGGCCTATCTCCAGTTCATGTCTGAAGCCTGGGCTAAAACAAATGCATTTCTTATATTGTACTGGAATTATCTTCATATGTGTGTATGTTTATTTGGATCTTAGAAACATGCTAATTACATAATTCAGTGAGAATTTTTGTGAGAACGTGGCTGTTGTTAAAATTTCTAGTTACTGTATTCTTTTTTTTCCTTTTTTTATTATTTTCTATATTCTTTGTTTACATTCCAAAGGCTTTCCCCTTTCCAGTTCCCCCCCCTTACCATATGTCCTATAAGTCCTCTTCCCCCCCATTCCCCAATCACCCCTCTCCCCACCATTTCTCTGTTCTGGTACTCTCCTACAAAACTACATTTATTTAGTCTTTTCTGGACCAGGGTCCTCTCCATCCCTTTTCTTGGGAATCTTTTGCTTAGCTAATTGTGTCATGAGTACTCAGAGCTTCTGGGCTCATTAATATTCACTTATCAGTGATTGCAGCTCATGTGTATTCCTTTGTGATTGGGTTGACTCACTTAGGATGACATTTTCCAGATCCAACCATTTGCCTACAAATTGCATGAATTCATTATTTTTAATTGCTGAGTAGTATTCCATTGTATAAATATACCACATTTTCTGTATCCATTCCTCCATTGAGGAACATCTGGGTTCTTTCCAGCTTCTGGCTATTATAAATAAGGCTGCTATGAACATAGTGGAGCATGTGTCTTTATTACATGCAAGGGAATCCTCTGGGTATATGCCCAGGAGTGGTATGCCAGGGTCCTCTGGAAGTGTCATGCCCAATTTTTTGAGGAACCGCCATACTGATTTCCAGAGCGGTTGTATTATCTTGCAATTCCACCAACAATGGAGGAGTGATCCTCTTTCTCCACATCCTCACCAGCACCTGTTGTCTCTTGAGTTTTTAATCTTAGCCATTCTGACTGGTGGACTTATTTCATGAGTTCAGGCATATCTCTGATTGTTGTAAACCATCAAGTATTATAGATATGTTTCCCCATAATGTATTTGAAATTTCAGCCTAAATATTTCTCTAATTAATTCAAACAATCTCTAACTTAGTAACTCAAAGTGTGGCAGAGGGGTAGCAAATCTGGCCTGATTTCTACAATAACTGCTTGCTTCCATGTCAAATGTAGAGGTGGGTATGAGTGGGTATGTAGCCACTAGACAGTAGTCCAAGGGGTTATTGGTGTTTCTTCTTTCTTTCCAGTGTTTTTTAGATATTAACATTTAAAAATATGGAAAACTGTATATCAACATAGTTCTATGTTAGAGTTTAAGGCTTATGGACTTCATATACTTAGTATTTACTTAAATATATACTGAAGCAATCAACCCTGAGTTCCCTAGAGTAGTGTTGAGGCTATTTATGAGATTTGACTTGTTGTTATTGTTGTTGTGATTGTTGTTGTGTGGTGGTAGTGGTTGTGATGGTAGTGGTGGTCATGGTGGTACATATGTGCAAGTATGTATGTCTTCAATGAGATTGTCTGCTCACTGTAGCCGGTTCCTTTGTTTTTCAGTATTTATCTTTCTTAGTTATACTGGATAGGTTCTGGATCCAGACATGAGAGTTGGGTCTCATCCTAGCTAAGAGCTTATGATTATGTTGCTTTCAGTTTTGTTGTAGAAATCTAATCCAATTTATTAGCGGAGTTCTGCATTTTTTCTCTAATTCACAGACTAAAGCCTTCACTTCCAGAGTTTCTAGAGTATCTGCCTTCTTGCTGCAGACCTCACTGGCCTGGGTCTATTCTGTTGAGAGCTTTGTAATGATACCTTTTTGGTGGCTTGGAGTCTCATTTACTTTAGATCTCAAATGACTGCTCATGTCCTTGCTTTTCCATTGAAGTAAATGTTGAGTCCCCCAAGGTCATCTATCTGGTTACTAGAATTGCTGGAGGATGGCCTCCTAAAGGATTACTGTCTTCTCAAGCCTGTGCTGCTTTCCTGCCAGGGGTGTTATGGTTGGAAGCTGGGACATCCTCACAGGCTCATGTATCGAATGTTTGATCATCAGTTGGTGGTACTATTTAGGGAGGTCATGGGAATCCTGGAAGGTGTTTTAACAGGAGGAAGTGGGCTACTGAGGGCCTGCTTTTGTAAGTTATACTGGGATTCAGGTCTGATCTACTTTCTTTCTGCCTCTTAGAAGTCAGGATGTGAACTACTTCATTAAGCTACTCCCTCCTTATCATGCCATAGGACTAACACTTCTAAAAACAGGAGCCTTACATACTTCCCTTAAGCTGTTTCTGCATGTGCTTGGTCTTTGAAGTGATGGAGTGATGAAAGTAACTACTGTAGAGGACCCCACGCCCTCCCCAGTGCTCAGAGTTATACTATGGATCCCTTTGTGTAGATTTCTCTGCTGGTGGAGCTCCATTGGCATACATCTGTGGACCTCACTCCTCTGTGATATAGAGGCCAAAGAGAGATTTATTTTGTACTTTTAAAATTTCATTTTGTATGTGTATGGATGTTTTGCCTACACATGAACTGTACATTGTATGCATGATACCCACAGATTCTGAAACTCAGATCTTATGGAAGAGCTCTTCCCCACTGAGCCATCTTCACAGGCCCCTCAAAGAGGTTTTTGTTAAAGTTCAGGCCTGGGTTCTGCATTTTGTCCCACAAAAGCAGTATTCCTAATCAATGATGACTTTCTTAACACATGCTTATACTTCATTTGAAACAAGTACCAACTTTGGGAAGGCCAAGAACACCAGCAGAATCAGCCATGGTACCCAGAAGACAAAGAATGCCAAGGTTTCCCCCAGAGAATTTTGGCACTAGCTCAGTGGTAGAGCTCAGAATATTTCCTGGATTTCTCACAATGCATGTCCCAGAGGATGCAGCATTTCTGGAAAGGGGCGGGTTTAAAGGGGGATGCTGATGAGAAAATGTGAGAGAATGGCTATTTTCAGTTTACTATGCTTCAAAGCTTGGAAAATCAGGAACCACATAGAGGATTAACCTAATCTATTTCCTGCTGTGCTTCCACTGGGACAGTCTCTGAAGGCATCACTGCCTGACTTTCATTAAGAGAGTCCGTGTCGCTGGGCTGAATCAGGGCCTGACTCTGTGAGACTGCTTTGCAAGATGTATTCTGAGCAGCTTGGCAGCAAGCCCATCACTTTAGACATGGCTGAGAAGGAGAATGAGGTTTTGTTTGGTGATAAAATGAAATGGCAGCTACTGGGGGAAATAGGAAAGGAGGGAATTTCTGATGAGCATTTTTAGCATGGTGTCAGGACCCCTAAAACTTCAGGCTAGACGTGACTGATTGGATCAAACCCACACGTTCAGACATGCCTGGGATAAGCTTTAAGTAAAATGTGGGGACAAGTGGCTTAGTACAGCAGCCTTGGGCTGGCCCACTGTGCTTTACCTAATGGGAAAAGGAAAGAATTCAAAATTTATGAATTATTTACCAGAGGGGCTTGATACCTTAATAATGTTAACTTAGCAACTCTTAAAAAGTCTAACTCTTAAAAAGAAAAAGAAAAGTGCCACTCTTTCAGAATGCATGTTCTCCCTCTTACCCTCTTTGTTTTGTGAGTTAAGAGTTGAAGGCTCAAACTTAATTACTATGTCAAAGGTCAAAGTTACATCACTGGTGAGAGGCAGAACCAGGTTAGACCTTGTAACCAATGACGTGAAGATAGCAGGTCAAAACGAGGATCCATTTTCTTCCCCTCTCCCATCTCTTTCTTTTGCCTTCTGTTTAGCACCGTGGTGGCTCTATTTGAGAGAGAGCTTCAGGTGTGCTAGGCATGCTAGTCAAGTGCTCTCTACCAGAGAGCTGCATGTCTAGAACTCATCTAACTTCATATTATAAAACAAAGTCTCCCCAAGTTTAGACTGCAGCTCAAATATTTATCTTCTTGCTTCAGCCTTCCAGATATCTGGGGTTACAGACTTGTACCTGTAGGTCCCACTCTATTTTATTTTACTGTTTATTTTATTTTATTGTTTATATTGGCGGAATAGGAGACAGGTTCTCAAACTGTAGCCCTGGTTGACCTTAATCCTGCTTCATCCTTCCAGGTGATAGAATTACAGGCTGTGCCAGGCTAGCCTTCCTTTTTTCCTTCTATTACATATTACTTCTTTATTATAATGATCTGGAAAAAAAGATTTAGTATAGTGATGTTCAAATGAGTACTGGCCTCATGTGGTAGGGCTAAGCAGTTAGAACATGGCTCAGAGATCAGATACAGTGAAAGACACATTTGGAAATGATCAAAAGGCGTTTCATTTGTTGAGGCATAGTCACAAACAAAGCAGAAAAGAAAGGGATTCTAAGACACACACAGGAAGAACAAGAGGCTCCTTTGAGACAAGGGGCTTATCTCATACCGATGTGAGAAACACCTAATTTTCTGGCGAACACATATTGAACTTAGCTTAAATTGTTTTTTTTTTTCTTCTTTACGTCTAGCTAAATCATGGTGACCCTCAATCATTTTTCTCACACACACACACACACACACACACACACACACACACACTGACAGAGACAGAGAAATGGAGACAAAAGCAGAGAGAGAGAGAGAGAGAGACAGAGACAGAGACAGAGACAGAGACAGAGACAGAGACACAGCAACAAAGAGAAGCAGAGAGAGTGAAAGAGAGAGAGAGGGAGGGAGGGAGAGAGAGAGAGAGAGAGAGAGAGAGAGAGAGAGAGAGAGAGAGAGAGAATAGCATTGAGTATGAAAAGGTGTGATTACCAAGACATTGATAGGTTTCTTGGCAACAAGCTTTTTATGACTAACCTCACTCCATTTGTTAAAAGGGTTGATGGGTGCAGCATAGTAGCAGGGGTGATTTTAATATTTATACTTACTGCCAGGGTTTGTGACTGAGGATACAAGTCACTCCTCGTTTACTAAGTAACATATTGTTCTCTCCCTTGTCACCTCTTCAAGCATTTCCTATGTCCCCACTTGTAACCCAGCTCAGGTGTACATTGCATTCTATGGCTTGCTTCCAAACCCCCGGGGCACATCTCATGACTGACTGTTGCAGTTTGCTCTTGCATGTACAACTGTCACAGAGCCCTTCAAAGTTTGGAGATTCTTCCCCACCCACAGCCTCTACTGAGGCAAACATCAGTTTCAAGTTCTTTCATAAACCTAACTGAGGGTCTAAAGCAGTGTTGGGGAGAGAGTGGAAAAGAGTCATCAGTTCATGGAGTGAAAAGAGAAATAGCATGTCCATTCACAGTATGGCAGGGAGGCCTGCGCAGCGAGTGCTGACGGAGAGAGGTGTCTAAGAAGGCTCTATCACATCTGCCTGATAAGCAGAAGATGTCCGAAGTGGGAGAAACAGCAGCTGCCTCCGCTCTCTGTCATCCTGTAACAAATCAGCCCCATATGTTGTCACTCAAGACAGTACCCGTGGAGCCTCCTTAATCCAAAATCTGTAATTGGAAATGCCCTGTCATTGAAAAGGTTTTGAGTGTTAGCATGACACTCACGAAAGGAAAAGTTCACACATGATTTCATGACAGTCACCAAAGACACAGGGATTAAAAACATTGTATACACTTACATTATAGGCTACACCTGTAAGTTGTATACAAAACACCATGGCCTTTGTGTTTATCTTGCATCTCATAGTCATTTATGTACAGATATTCTAAAAGTTTGAAAAGGAAATCAACACCTCTGCTCCTAAGCATTTCTAATAAGAGATATTCAACCTGTAATTAACTAGGTCAAGATTATACAGTGTGAGCATAGGGCGGCTTGCTTTTCTCCAGCTGAAGGGGCTGTAAGTAGGATGTTCCACTTCTAAGATGGATCATTTGTGTGGTTGGCCATTTGTTGCTGGCTGTAGGCTGGGAGTGAAGGGCCATTGTCCCTTTCTGCAGGTGTTTGGTTATGAGACCCATCCACAGTCTGCTCCCCTCACAATGTTTTGGGCTGCCTGGAGGAGTTGGGGTTCAGAGAATCAGGCAGAGCTGTCCCGCCTTAGTACCTTCCCTTAAAGAGCACATCTTTTCTTCTCTGCCATGTATTGTTTGTGAAGTCCCACACAGAGCTGTGTTTCTTTACAAGGAGAGAACACAGATCTCTTTCTTGCTGAGGAGTTTTTGGAATTATGCAGTCAGAAGAGCAGATAGAATGGAAGACACTGTGGCTGTCATTGTTAGAAACCATAATCTCCAAGATCCAGGGGGAGTAAAGTACATCTGTAGTTCCAGTATGTATGTCAAGATTTTAAGACCATGCAAGGCTGAATAGTGAGACACAAAGACACAGTCTCAAAGATAAATAAGCAATGAAGAAAATCTGCTGCTGAATTTAACAAGATAGAGTGCAGAGGAGAGGAGAGGTTCCAAGAAGTATCCCAGGTTTTGGCTTCAGGATGTTTAATCTAGCTCACAGGGATTGACATTCCCAATGAGCTGATTAACTGATGCTAGAAAAGATCACAGAAAATGTCGAGGACTTGATCTAAGCCTATCGAAGGTTTTTATGATGGAGGCTGTCCAGTTCCTGCTCATTTCACCCAGTTACTGTGTAGGTTCTATGAATGGAATTTTGTCTTCATTACAGTCTGGTTTCAGAAAGCTGAAGTCCCTTCTAATTGTAGAAGTCCTGAAGGAGTTGTGTAGAACCTCACATATGTATTTGCATATGTGCATTCATTCCCAGGCCTTACAGGATGTAAATGTTTCACCAACCTACCCTGGCATAAAGGACAACGGTCTGCACAGCCAGCCTCTGGGACTGAGTCAGCTTGTGAGAAAATCCGTGTATTCCCTGTTTATATACAGAAGCTCAAGACCTCGAGCACTCAAGTCAGACATGATGTATTAGGAGAAGCTGTGTGATGTTCTATCCTGCTTGTGAGTCCGATGGCAGGAAGAAATCTTGGTTAACAGCGGATCCCCCTTGCTTCATAGGAAAGGTTCTCTTGTGACATGTGGACCAGATGATAAAGACCTTTAAAAAAATGCTTTACTATTAGTTTTAAATGTAAAAATTGCTTTTACTTTTAATATAAAAGGAAAAAGTAATCTGAAGGCTAAAATTGGGATAGGCAAATGCCTTGTCCTGGGAATGATAGATGATCAGCAAACCAGTTATTATACAGTCTATTTATTTGAGGAACTGGTTCCATTTTCACAGTTACTGTCGCTCAATAGGGAACGTCAGCTTTCCGAGAAGTTAAATGCACCTGAATTCTGGAAGAGAAGCATCTGCACCTGACTGGGATGACTATGTTTGCATGCAGAATAAATTTTGTTGTAAATACGTGGTTATCTTTCTTGGGTCTTAACTACTGGAAGGCATATGCAGTTTCACTCCCTTTAAGATTTCAATGTACCTGTCAGTTGGCCAAGAAAATGAAAAAAATTCATATATCATTTAGATAAAATAGTCTTATAAATTGAAACTTTCTTGGGATTAGGTGCTAAACAACAAACTCTATGCTTTACTTCATTTTATTTAAGTTGGGAGAAAACGACCATTGATCAAGAGATTGCTGTTTGAGGCATTGCTTTATCTGCAAGGCAGATGGCAGAAGAACCACCATTCCATACCCACAAGAAACTCTAGGTTGATTTCATAGGAAACGAAATATGTAAATAAATATAAGCAAGTATGCGTGCATTAAATCAGACCATTTGAGGAACTTATAGTTTCTAATATACTAATATTTCTAATAATACTGACTATAAATTAGTAATATAATAGAAACTGGTTTTGTCATCAGGAAGGTCTCTCTGAAGGGTGCCATTTAGGAGGAAATGACTACTGAGGGCATTTTTTACTAGATATATTCTTTATTTACATTTCAAATGTTGTCCCCTTTCCTGGTGCCCCCCCCCCAAATGCCATAAGCCACCCCCGTCCCCTGTTCCCCAATCAACCCTCTCTCACTTCCCTGTCCTGGTATTCCTCTACACTGAGGCATCAAGCCTTTCCAGGACCAAGGGCCTCTCCTCCCTTTGATGTCTAACAAGACCATCCTCTGCTCCCTATGTGTCTGGAGCCATGGGTAACTCCATGCATACTCTCTGGCTGATGGTTTTGTCCCTGTGAGCTCTGAGAGTACTGGGTGGCTCATTTCGTTGTTCCTCCTATGGAGCTACAAACCCCTTCAACTCCTTAGGCCCTTTCTCTAGCTCCTGCATTGGGAACTCTGTGTTCAGTTCAATGGCTGGCTCAGAGTGTTCCCCTCTATATTTGTCATGCACTAGCAGAGCCTCCCTGGTGACAGCTATATCCAGCTCCAGTCAGCAAGTACTTGTGGGCATCAATAATAGTGTCTGGGTTTTGTAACTATATATGGGATGGATCCCAAGGTTAGGTCGTCTCTGGATGGTCTTTCCCTCAGTCTCTGCTCCACACTTTGTCTCTATATCTCCTTCTGTGGGTATTTTGTTTCCCCTTCTAAGAAGGAGCAGAGTATCCATACTTTGTTCTTCCTCCTTCTTGGGCATCATTTGATATGTGAAATATGTCTTGGGTATTTCAAGCTTCTGGGCTAAAATCCACTTATCAGTGAGTGTATACCATGTGTGTTCTTTTGTGATTGGGTTACCTCACTCAGGATAATATTTTCCAGTTCCATCCATTTGCCTAAGAAATTCATTAATTCATTGTTTTTAATTGCTGAGTAGTATTCCATTGTGTAAATATACCACATTTTCTGAATCCATTCCTCTGTTGAGGGACATCTGGGTTCTTTCCAGCTTCTGGCTATTATAAATAGGGCTGCTATGAACATAGTGGAGCATGTGTCCTTAATACATGCTGGAGAATCCTCTGGTTATATTCCCAGGAGTGGTTTAGCAGGGTCCTCCTGTAGTACTATGCCCAGTTTTCTGAGGAACCATCAAACTGATTTCCAGAGTGGTTGTACCAGCTTGCAATCCCACCAGCAGTGGAGGAGTGTTCCTCTTTCTCCACATTCTTACCAGCACCTGCTGTTATTGAGGGCACTTTTACAGAGGAAGTTTTGAGTAGATGAATTTGGCAGCTAGGGATGATAGAAAGAAAAATGCAAGTTTGTAGACAATGTACAAAAGAGTGAGGGGAGGAAAAGCGTTGTAGAGAGAGATAGGCAGAGATGGAATAGCTTAGTAGCTTTTGCTTATGAGAATTTGTTTCAGTGTAGTAGCAGTGAGAAGCTATAGGTTTTAGCGTGAACATAGTGCTCTCGGCTAAAGAATTTATGAATATCATTCTGTATGGATGTCAAGAATGTAAAAGAACTGGAAGGATTGGAAGCAAGAGGCTACTCTAGTTCAATGAACATACTGGTGGCTTAGTCTAGAGTGTGGCAGTGGAGATAGCACTGTGATTTCCACTAGACTCTAGGAGTTGGAGTGATAGACTTGGCAAGTGGCTTGGATGTGAGCTATATCTAAAGAATGGAAATAAGCATAGCTATGTCAGCCTCTTCTGACCAAGTAAATGGTCAGACCATTGTCTAAAAATGAAAAAGAGTGGAGTAAACAATCTATAGAAAGTGAATGTGAATGCTAATATTTGATGAAGTTCAATTCTGGATTTTTTGCTTTTATTTTTGAGAAAATTTCATTATTTTTCTCTTCCCTTCCCTCCTTCAAATCCTCCTTGTTCTCTTACAAATTCATGGCCTTGATTTTTAAAAATTAATTTTTGTTTTACACACACACAAACACATACACTTTCCTAAATATATAAATAAAACCTTCTTAGTCTGTATAATACTACTTATATGTATGTTATTTAATACCTGAGTGATGCATTGACTGGAGATAGAAATCAAGGCAAGAGTTACAGATTTGGACATTAACCACCAAGAAATGTGCTAAAACTAATGGACCTGAATGAGATGACCTAGAAAGAGTAGAAAGAGCTGGGGAAAAGAAAGAAAAGGCAAGGGCCGGAGCTTCTGAGTCTCTTATGTTTGGAGGAGTAATGGTGGATGAGGATATGAGATATGAGACAGAACAGGCAAGCTCAGCTCTTAGGAACCAGGAAACAAAGCATCCCAGAAAGCAGTTCACAGAGAAAGTTATGGAAACTGAGCAGACAACCCTTAGGTTCAGCAGCATGAATATGACCTTGAGAAAAGCCAACCCATTGTAGTGAAGAGAAAGGAAAGTGTTGAAGTTTCTTGTGAAAGTTACCAGAGCTATGAGGAGAAGCTTGATGGGGATGTATGGTTAAATTGAGTTGTTACTATTTCATGATAGGTAATATTGATGAAGGAGAGAAGGGGAGAGAGAGAGAGAGAGAGAGAGAGAGAGAGAGAGAGAGAGAGAGAGAGAGAGAGATACACAAAGAAAAGAGAGATGGAGAGACAGAGACATAGAGACAGAGAGAAGAAGAGGTAGATAGACATACAGAGTGACACAGAAACAGAGACTGGATACAGAAATTGTGATGGATATGTGCAAGTTAGGCAAATGGATTAGATGTTACAACATTGAGATTACTTTTACTTGGTCAAATATATATTTTCTTTGTTTGCTTTAAGTGAGGTCAATGTTGATAGTTGAGACACTGCAGAATAGGTGATATGGCAGTATGGACATTGGGCGTTGATCTGAGCTTTGAGGGTATAAAGCAAGAGGAAGCCAATTGGCATGGATGTAAATTATTTAAAGGACCTAGGGTAGAACTTTACAAATTTATTCTGTAAGTGGACAAATAGAGTATGTTCAGCTCTGTGGGCATAATTTCTGTCCCACTATTCAACATGGTCATTATTGTATGAAAATTTGGAAATGGATTAATGTTATTAAAGTCCAGTCAGAATTTATAATTAAAACTGGCAGAGGTCTTTGCGGGGCTAAGATAATAGTTCAGTGATATGTGGTTTAATTGCTTGGGTAGGCATGTGGTAGCAGAAGATATGGGGACATCTGTAGTAGGTTTTCCCCGAAATTATAATGATGAGAGGAATGTATAAAATAGTGTAAATCTGTGTGTTTTATCACAAATTTTATGTTGGCTGAGAATAGAGGCATGGCTGAGTGCAGAAATGGGCGAGGAAGAGGGGTTGGAGCAAGGATTCTCTGTTCCAGTGGGAACATGGCTCATTACCAAGGAGAGGTCACTGTTGAGAGGGCTGCAAGATGTGTTGCATGCCCACTGGACAGATGAGATGGTTTTGTTAGACCAAAGAAGTTCAGCCAATGTCTAGAGCTCTGGGGGAATCACTGAGAGTGGTATATGGGCTCCCTCTGCCATAAAGGCTGTTCTTCCTAAGTTGGAATGGATGGGGCTATTATCCATGGATGACAGGGACTGGGATCTCTTGGGGCAGTGACCCAGTTGGTCTCTTTGTAGGGGAGGGACTTGACATGTGACAATCAGGAGAAGCAGGCTGTGAAAGCCTTTCCCTCAGTTTTCCCACTGTGGGTATACAGATAGAATCATTCCAATTCCTTTAATGTAATGCGACTTTAATAATCTTCCTTCCTTTTCCTTCTCTTCTCTTGTTTTCCCCTCACTTACCCTCCCACCCCTTACCCGCAGACAAAATAAAAATGTCTTTGCATTAAGGGAAGAAGCATGTGTTGTAATCCGGACACCTGAGGCCATTTACAGGTAGACCAAATTCATGCTGGTTTCTCTGGTAAATTCATGCAAAGTAAGACACCACAATAGGAAGGCACTGAAGAACAGGTGACACTAAGGGCTTCACTGGAAGTGCTAGATGGCTTTTGTTACTATTCTTTCTTGCCTTTTTCTCTATCTTCAAAAAATTCCTCACAGGGGTATGAAAGATTCCCAGCATGCAGCTTGGTATAGGGTATGAATATGGAGGTTTGCAGTGAAACATGGTCAATGTGGTACAAGAGAACTGGATTGTTCATGCACCATGCATGACACTCCAACCTTCCCTAAGGGATTTAGATATCTGCATAGTACTAAAAATGATAGGAATGTCTTTGCATTAAGGGGAGTGATCCATGTTGGAATCTGGACAACTGAAGACATTTATTCATTGGAAGGCAGATGAGTCTCTGATAAATCTATGCAAAACAAGATACCACAAAGTGAGTTTCAGTGACAGGTGACAGACAACTCAGGGCATTATGGAAATGAGGACTTCTATTTCTTTATGAATGAAGTATCTTAACTTGGCATTTCTTTTGCTGACAAAAAGAAGAAAGGAGAATAATAGTGTGTGATAAAATGATATGGGACAACTGGGGAATTGAAAGGAGTACATATTAATAAAATTTAATTGTATAATTACACTCTTAGTTTGGATGGCTGCCTTACTTGCTCCTTGTTTGGGTAGGGAATTTTTTTTTTATGAACAATAATTATTGTGAAATTTTATGTACTCTTCGGTGGGCTATGGGCAAAGGCATAATGGAACTTAAAACTGGATGGAAAGCTTCAGGCTCTGCTTGAACACCTGCTACAGTACTCTGATAGAATTTCAAGGGAGCTGCTAAGCCATTTTGATTCTGTAATTTTCTTGCAGTGAGAATGTGTGTGTGTGTGTGTGTGTGTGTGTGTGTTTGTGTGTTTGCTACATTTGCAAAAAATTCCAGAATTTTGTCAAACATGCCTAGAAAACAATTTAAATATTTTTGAGGGCTTGCCTAGAGGGAGTTGGGTGTGGGGAATCTTCTAGAACTGCAGAGATAAACAGGCTGTTCTGGCATCCTTCTGGAACACCATGTCAATAATACCATCTTCCTGGAAGGAAAAGTTTTCACTTAAAATTTAACCAACATCTGTAATCAGTTCTCTACAAAAAAAAAAGGATTGATAAATGGACTAGACAAAATTGTCATCTTTTGAAATTCAAAAGATGACTTAAATATCCTTAAAACATGTTTAGAGATTTTCTTTTTGGCACACATCAAAGAATACATTAGACATGTCTAAGTAAGTAGCAAAACCAGTAATTCATCAACCATTCATAATTTCTCACCAATTTCTTCTTATTCTTTTCTATATCCTGGGCACGGGAGCAAAAAAGTGACTGAAACATAGGTCCCTTCTCTGCTAGTGAGGAGAAAAAGATACTTAATAAATAAAGAAGAGAAGGCTAGTGATGTGGCTGCTCTGGTCCTACCTAGTGTGTGCAATGCTCTTGGTTCAGTTTCTAATAGCACAAAAAGAGAAACAAAGACTTAGGGATAAAATAGCGCAAGAAGGATGGGTAAAGCCTGCTGAGATGAGGAGTTAGAATATTTAGAGTAATGGGCAAGAGAGGTGTTTCTTTCAGCTACCATGTCATTTCAGGATAGGAGGGATAAATGGAGTAGAAGCATGGGCTGCCAGGAAGAGCTGATAGTGGTTGCCGAAGCAACCCCTCCCATAGCTTGTCCTGTGAATCTGCAGAGCAGCAGACAGACCCCATAACTGGGGAGGGTTATAAGAGAGCAGTAAGGGATGATGAGGGGAAGAAGTGCAGTGAGCATGCTCCTCCATTCTGGATATGTTCACTCTGCCTTAGATGGGAGAGCTTCACCTGACTTTGTTTTAAGAGTTCATTGTGGATAAAAGTGTTGAGATGTGACTAGACTTTACATCAGCTTGAGTGCAGGCCAGAAGGCTGATTAAGAGCCCATGGATTCTCTACAAGTGAGAAACGATCTTCGTGGACTGTGGAAGATGAGCAACCAGGTTTGTCAACAGCTTGAGTGTGGGAAGTGAGGAACACAAAAGAATGAAGGATGGGCTAAGCCTTGAGGCTTGAACTACACCAAGGAAGGCGTTGCAATTCAGTTTACTAGAGAAGACTCTGGGGGATTTTATGGGTGGTTAGGAGGATGAAGACTTCAGTTTTGCACTTGCTATATTTGAGCTGCCTTTTAAAACATCTAAGCAAGTAGTCTGTGCCAGATACCTTTTATATCAGCTCCATACAAGCTAGAGACATCTGAGAGGAGAGAATCTCACTTGAGAAATTGCCTCCATATATAAACAAGCCTTTACTATATTTTGCCAGTGATTGATGTGGGAAGGCCCTGCCCATGTGGGTGATAACATCCACCCCCCGGCAGGTGGCCCAGGGTGCTATAAGAAAGTAGACTGGGCAAACCATGAGGAGCAATCCTATAAACAGCATCCCTCCATGGACTTTTCATTAGGCTCTGCCTCCAGTTTCCTGCCCTGTTTGAGTTCTGCCTTGACTTCCCTTGATGATGTTCATGGAAATCTTAGCAAAATAAACCCCTTTCTCCCAAGTTGCTGAGCTGCTTTTGGTTATAGTGTTTCATCACAGCAATAAAAATCCTGACACAGTTGTAGTAGAAATTGGATATATGTGGCTGGAAATCCAAAGGGAATCTAGCGTTTACTTGCAGCCATGAGGACCATCATCACCGTGATATTGTCTAAGCTCAATACTATGGATGAGGCCTTAAGTGAATATGTGTAGAATAAAGGGGAAGGCCAAGGCAGTGAAGATGGACAGATGGCCATCAGTCCTGTCAGCCCAGAGGTTGGTAAAGAATAGTGAAGATGAATGAAGAACTTGACCTCAGGGACAGTTAAAGAGGATTGAAGGAGGACATTTCTAAGCATTAGCAAATGCAAATTTAATTTTCTTGTAAGAGGGAAAGGAAACTGGAACAACAATTGGAGCTGAAATTAGCTAAGAGACTTACACATTTACAGCAAAATGATGCCACATTTGTTAATGATCACCCAGAGGGGGAAAGGGTGGCAGAAGGAAGAGCGGCAGGGATATTTCCCGCTCTATTTGTGAGCAGGTGAGAAGGTCAGCAGTCTTGTGCATAGGGGAATTGGTCAGCTCTAGCCAGGAGGTTATGTAGCTATTTTATATTGAAGAAAAGACTTCAGTGCTTAGGTCCTGCTTCAGGCTGAGGCATGGATGCAATGGAGTTTATCCAAGGTGCTTTCAGGTGGCTTCTATGGATTTAGAAATTGTAGAAAAAGAGCATGAAGTATAAAGTCAGATATATTCTTTAACAAAGATCTCGAGGTAAGACTAGACCTGAAATGATGCTTGGTTGACTGTGAAGGTAATAGGTGGGTGGGGCCAGTGTCCTTCTAAGGTATCTCCTCCATTCAATACAGTTTTGCTTGCCTGCTACCCAAGATCCTGTCACTGATATAGACCTATGCCTACCTCCTCATTAGTCTTGACTTTTACATTTCTATGTTCTGAAAAAGGACACAAAATAGATTTAATGGTGATGAGGAAGGGAGCTGTGAATCTGGAAAGTGCTGTACGAAGGTTTGGCTTTTTTGTCTAAAGAACTTTTCTTACAAGTCAAGTCTACTTGTGATATCAGCTTTTATTTATCTGACAAATACTCGATTTCCCCCTCATTCTGGAAGGATGATTTCACACCATGGTATTGAATTCTGTGGCTCACTCACTCTGTTGTTGCCCTGATGGTTGCCAAGTGAAGACCAATATAATTTCTGTTCTCCCTGTTACATGACAAGTAAGATGTTTTCTGTCTGTGCCTTCAAAAATTGTTTCCATAACGGATTTTCTTTTCTTTTCCTTTTTTTTTTAGTGGTGCTGGGGATTGCATCTTGACATTGATGTCTTACAGTTTGAATATGATGTTCAGGAGCGGAGTTTTGTGTCTTTATTGTATTTGGAGTTCTTTAGGTTTCCTGGAACCATAATTTGGTATAACCCACTACTTTTGAAAATCCTGTCATTATATCTTCAAATATTTCTTTCTTTCCCTTTCTCTCCTTTTCTTTCTCATCATATATGTTATTGCTTTTGTTACTGAAATCATAGTCTCTATAATTTTCTTTCGACATATCTTTAAGACTTTTGTTTCACATCCTGTCTCATGATGAAAGACCCCCCTCCCCGCTTTAACTTTGTTAATGGTATTTAAATTTTTTTAAAGATTTATTTATTATTATATGTAAGTACACTGTAGCTGTCCTCCGACACACCAGAAGAAGGTGTCAGACCTCATTACAGATCATTGTGAGCCACCATGTGGTTGCTGGGATATGAACCCAGGACCTTCGGAAGAGCAGTTGGTGCTCTTAACCACTGAGCCATCTCCCCAGCTCCCGGTATTTAAATTTTTTAACTCTTCCCCTGAGTTGATATTCTCTCCTTATTCTACTCTTATCTCATATATTTTTAATTGAAAAATTAAAATTAAATCATAATTTCATCATTTGGCCTTTCCCTGTCATTCTCTAATCATTAGCCCTCCGTTGTTTAATTTCTTTCGCTGGAGTCCTTAGTATCTGATTCATAGTTATTTACAAATTTAAAACTTATAATTCTCTGATATAGCTACTCTCATTCTAATGTTTCAGTTATCTATTTAGAACACATGCGTGCGCGTGCACACATACACACACACAGACACACACACACACACACACACAGACAGAGAGAGAGAGAGGGAGAGAGAGAGAGAGAGAGAGAGAGAGAGAGAGAGAGAGAGAGAGAGAGGATTGTCTTCATTATCATTTGCCCCTTAGAATGCCCTGCAGTTTTGTTGTTTGTTTATTTGAAGAATGGGTCTGCTATATTGGATAAATGAAACTGTATTGCACAGGCTGCTAGTAGATGTTTTATGTTTGTCTGTCTAGGAGTTAAGCTGCTGGTTTTGTGTTGGTTGTATTACCAATGTCAGAGGTTCTAGTGCTATTATAAGTGTCCTCTGTGATATGTAGGTTTCCCAGAGGCTCTTTTGTCAGTAGAGTCTGGACCTGGTAGCTTTCTCAGTTATAATCCCCTGTGTTACATGACAACTGTTATTGTATGGTGAGGTGTGGGCAGAAGAGAAAGTCCTATCATTATCCTTGGAACTGTGTCTACAGGCTCTGAACGTCAAAAGCACATCTCCACACTTTCCCTTGTCACCTAAGGGGTGACAAGGGAAGGCTAAAGTTGCCTGAAGTTGTGTGTTTTTTTTCAAAATTGTTCTCAGTTCTGTTAAAATAATTTCTCTTTGTTGAGTATTGAAGGTATTTGGGTGTTTCCTTGTCTATGTTAGCATGTCTATTATTTTCATCCTTATTCAATTATATTTATGCAGTCATGGTGGTGAGACTTTATGGATATAGTGTCTGACATTCTTAGAAGATAATCTCACAGAAATTCCTTAATTATCTGGCTCTTACAATCTCAATGCCTCTTCTTCACCAACCATCCCTGAGTCTTAGGGACAAGGGTTGCTTTGTGAATGTATCATTGAGACTGGGCTCCACAGCTTTGCATTTTGAGTACTTGCGGGTTTCTATAATGGTTTCCTTTCTGTGAAAAGAAGTTTTCTTGATGAGGGGCTAGGCCTATATGAATCTGTGTGTCCACAAAGAACACCAGACAACTAAGAAAAGTTGAAAGTGGGAAAAACATTTCTGAAGAAAGAATGTATCCAATACCAAATAGCCATCCCAAAAAACATACTCACAGAGCAGAATGTATTTGTGTACTTAGGAATCTTTATCTGTATCTATAGAGATGTACATCTATAATACATATACATAAATGTATGTAACAACAATTAATCTTAAAAGAAGCCATAGATTTGATAGAAAGTAAGAAGAGCTTTAGGGAAAGCTTTAGAGGTAAAGGTAAGGGGAAATGATGTGATTATAATTTCAAAAATTGAAGAAATAGTAACATAGGAAAATTACTTTGAGAGTAGTCCTTGGTAATGAGAAAAGAAAGCTCTAGAATCATTCTAAAGTGGCCAAACCTCCTGTTCCTGAAAGAGAAAATGGAGACATTTTTCTCTTATCATGCTTCTGATAACCTGGTCAGATTCTAAGAGTTAAAATTCATAAAAGCATCTCTCCTTCAACCTTCCCCCAAAAGTGCACCTGACCATTTTTTTACCTTTCACATCAGGCCATGCTAATTCTCCAGAAATCAGTCAATGTGCTTCAACCCAGTTTCCCCATCATGAAGTCCTTGTGGCTTTTGCATCTGTGAAACTCCAGCTCATTGAATTTGTCCATGACTTCAGAGTTTTGCATTTCTTTAGCCTCTTGGTGTGAAGGTAGAAGTGACAGTTTCCAAGCTCCTTATGTGACACATTAAAAATCAGAGCCCAAAGGTTTATCCATGGAAAATGACTCTGGATGAGATACTATTAGCCTAAAATTCAGCAAAGCACAGACAGTGACGCCAAGGGGCCTGATAAGCAAACAAGAAATAGTCAAGAGGGCTGAGATCAGGGCGACAAGAAAGAGAGGTTCTTCTGTTTTGACAATGGCTTCCTCTTATGATCTGATGACTTTCCTATTATTGCCTCTTTCCCTCCCTTTATTCTCATCCTGATTTCCCTCTCTTTTTCCTTCTCCCCTGATTTTGCAGATCCAACTCATCAGGCATTTCTATTTTCTTCCTCTTCCTTTTCCATTCTCAATGCTGTGGATTGAAGCTAGGGGCTCACCATTGCTAGACAAGCACTATGTGCTATGTGGCCCCTGACTGTTTTTAAATTTATTTTGAGATGAGGTCTCAGTTACCTAGGTTAGCCTTGAACCTGCAATCCTCCTGCCAGGTCTGGCCACCACTGGTATGAGGAAGGCAGGTTATTTCACACTGGCTCCCCAGAGGGGTCAGATGGAGGCAGCATGTTGGGGTCAACTGAAGGGTCACATTAGCGGCTCTCTCAAACATTTTTCCCGATAAATTGTGTAGATCTAAAATTTAAAAAAAATATCTTAAACCATGTATTCAAGATAGAATTGAGACAGAAAAGCTCTAACTATGTAATGTATAAAACTTCATGAGTTTAGAGTCTAGTGAACTTTGATAAAACTATTTTTTCAATCTTGCCCTAAACACCCATCACTTCTAAAAGGAGGACTCTCCCATGGTCCTCACTGTCTATCTGGCTTTGGCTGACAATAAGGCAGATGGCGGAAAGCATAGGTCTCATGGAATGTCTCTGGTGGCTGGTACTTGAGTCCTTTGGAGAAGGCCGATTTGCTCACTTGGCAAGTACATAGGATGGCTGTTTTTGGAAATGGCTTGGAAGCTCCGACTGCCCCTACCCCTGGCTGGGCTCAGAGATTTTGCTTTTTTATTGTTTTTAATATGCTTTGCTTATACTCTTGTGAACCATTTAAGACTTCCTTAATTTTCACAGGGCTCTAGCTGCAGAGTCGATTCGTAAGCTCTTCCTTATACTGGGAACTTGTTCAGGAACAACTGCAGCCCACAGATTCAACCTTTCAGCTTTTTTTTTTTTTTTGAAGTGATATTCTTTGGAGCCTACATGGAGGCTAGCTTGATGTGGGATGATGGACAGAATCATAAGTGGTGTGGACAGTGACAAGATACATACCTCCCCGAGTGCATAATTCTGTTAATAATCTTAATAAGGACATGCAAGTGTCTTTACATTCGCAGTTATCAGGAGAGACTGTCAGTGGGGCCTGAAACCTAAAAATTCCAATGTTATAAAACCATTGGTCCTCAAGGGGTGCTGGAATTGAGTTGCAAGACTGAGGCTTCTGTTTTACATGTAATTTGGTGACATTCCGAGCAGTCTTTCAATATAGTACGAAGTACCTAGGAGCCTTTAATAAGGGAATAGTGGAAAGAGAACACACTGTGCTGACCATGGAGGGCAGTGGAGCTATACCTAGCAGAGAGTATAAAAAGCCAAGTCTCAGAACCTTTGCAAAAAGTGTGCAAGTGTGTGGATTGGAAGAAGGAATATAGAAACCAAAAGATATATAGAAGAGACAAGATGGAAGTGAGTTAGACTGATGTCCCCTTTGCCTAGAGGAAGGTAACAGGGAAGGAATGTAATTAGAGGCTTTTGTCTGTATGTCAGGCTTAATTAACTTTAGAGGCATACTACTCGGAATCTGTAGAATGAAATCCAGTTGTTCTGTTTATTTAAGTATTGTCAAGATACTTAGGCACTCAGTTCCTTGGTACATTGTGAGAGTTCATTGGTTGAGTAACTCCAGAGCTCTTCAGAGTACTCCCTAGCATGTATAAGCCCTACTTTCTGTACATATCCTATTTTACACAGGGTAGCTGGCTCACTATCTGTGTGCAAATATAGAGTTTCATTCTGCCCCTGAGGAAGTTTTTGAAAACAATATCAGAAAAACAAACAAAAAGATCCCCCAAAAAATTACAATGTAGTTCGTGAGACCAGAAAACCAGACTGATTATTGACTCCACTTGACCTATAGTAACCAATAAGAGATGAGTGTCTACACTCGTATATAGTATATGGGGCTTTGCAGGGTGAACACCTGCGCTATTCTATAGTAGCTATTCTTTGCTGACTTGGTGAAAATTCCAGGTTACTGAAGCTATGGGTGGCTTCTAGGTCCAAGACCATGCTATTTTATTTTATTTTATTTTATTTTATTTTATTTTATTTTATTTTATTTTATTTCATATCTTGTGATAAAATATTCTGGCAAACAGTGACTTAGAGGAAAGGGTTTGTTTTACTTTATTTCTAATGAAAACAAATTTTTCTCTCATATAATACATCCTGACCTATTTTCCTTCCCCTTACCTCTTCTGGTTTCCTCCTTCCTCCCTTCTCCCCCAGATCTACTTGTCCTGGGTTTTCCTTCTGAAAAGAGAAGGCCTCCAGGAGACAACAACCAAACACAACTAAACAAGATACAATAAGACAAGGCAAAAGCCCTCATACTGAGACTGGACGAGGCAATCCAACAGGAGGGAAAATGTCCCATGTGGTCTGTTTTTGGTCGGTTGTTTTTGGTTCTACCCTAGGTCTCTGGGCTTTCTACTCTCCAGTTCCTGGCCATCCAGGAAGTATAGGAGATGGCCTCCCTCTTATGGCATGTGCCTCAAGTTAAACCAAAAATTGGCTGGCCACTCCTATAAGTTCTGCGCCACTGCTGTCCCAGCACATTTTGCAGGTTTTTGAGGCTGGGTTGGTGTCCACATTTCTCTGCAGGTAGCTGGCAGAGTACCTTTCCCTACAAAGAGACTAGAACATAGGGGCAAAGGCTCCATGCAGGCATTAGCTCGACCTTTATATGTTCAGTGAGCTATGGTGGATGTTGCCATCAGCAATAGAGTCTTGTTGTGAGTTTTCAGAGAGCAGCCTTCTGTCCTATCATCAGACAGGGTCATAGAGGGATTTCCATGGGAGATCCTTGGCCAACAACTCAACTTAATGCAACCTAGTCCCACCATTGCAAGTCTTACCTGGCCACAAAAGATGGCAAGTTCAGACTCTGTAGCCTCCATTGTTAGGAATCTTCACTATCGTCATGAAAAGGTTTATTTTAACTCATCATTCCAGGACACAGTTAATAATATAAATGAGGCCAAGGCAATAAGACCTAGAAACGGCTAGTCATATATAACACATTCACAGTCGAGAGCAAAAAATAATGAATGCTTGCTTGCTTGTGCTTAGCTCAATTTCTCCACTCTTGTAAAATTAAGGAACCCCTGCCTAGGAAATGGTTCCATGCATAATGAGTTGAGTTTCCTATATACTTTAACTTAATTTAGACAGTGTCCTATCCTATAGACATATCTATGAGCCTAAATAATGTGGACAATCCATCATTGATGATCTTTCCAGATGATTCTAGGTTTTGCCAAGTTGACAGAACAAAACAAAACAAAACAAAACAAAACACAACTATGACACCTACTGCTCAGCCCCGACCTTCCTTTGCTGGTCCCACCGCATCCAACAACACTGCTCAACACTGCTCCATTTTCATTGTCATGCTGCAGTGACAGTGCACACCTAAGCACTCTGTTCCACCTCCACACCCTCCTCCTTGCTCTCATTTCTTCTTTGAAATATGCTTCCTTTTATGGAGACAATAGACTAAAACTCCAGTCCCTTATAGAACTTGGTGCTGTAAATATTTAGCCAAAGTGTCCTTCTTCATTCCTAGTGCAGAAGAGCATAAGGAAGAAAGTGATGTGTGGACAGCTCAGAGCATAAGTCCTCGGTATAGTCCTGAGACCCTTTGCCTTCACAAGAAGGTTGGTGTCTGTACCAGAATGAAATAATGGTGTACATGTCAACTGGGTCCTGTGGACATAAGTGTTATCCAACATAAAGTCAAGGTCTGCCAACAAAACCCTGGGTCAGTCCTGGGTCTCTATGAGAAGCAAGCAACTCATAGGGCTTTGTATGCTTCTCTGGTCTACTACATATATCTGAATTGTCTGTCTTCACATAGTAAGAGTCTGAGCCCCTTTCATTCAGACTTTCCTTTGAAGTCTCTGTTCTGCTGCTCAGGGCTGATTCTTCTCACTGGCCAGCACTTGGGTAGGTCTCACGGCTTCTTTTACATTCCTTGTGTTGCTCATCTTCTTTATGTACAAACTCACTGCTTCTGTCTGCTGTATTTGGCCTTGAAAGAGGGAATCCTTCATTCCAGTCAACATTCTAGATTATGTGCAGGTACTAGATTCTGGGTATAAAACACTGTGCAGAGCTTATATTTAACGAAGTGAGGCAAGTTGCAATAATACAAATATAACTGTAAGAAGCAGGGATTATTTGGGAAAATAAAACAGAAGAAGTAAATAGGGACACTGGGAGAGGTGGTTTGCAATTGTATGTACAGTGATCAATGAGCATTTATTTAATAGATTGACATTTGAAAAGATACCTGAGTATGCTAAGGAAAAATACAAGTAGGAAAATCCAAGTAAAGAAGAGAGAATAGTCAAAGGACCCAAAGATCTCCTGTGTCTGATATCACAAGTCTTGTGGAATATAATGGACACTGGACTGACCAATAGGAAGGAAAGTATGTGGGCTGGAAGCCCCGTCTAATGAATAGACTGTAAGAGTAGAAATAGGGAGAGCACCCAGAAAAGAAGAGATGTTACCTCTATGCCAGTAACCTTCACAACATGTTTATTGCCTTTGTAAATATTTCATTTTAAAATAGCAATGATCAAGTTTAAGCCTCAATATATATGACCTTGGTTAGGGATTTATTTCACCTTCAGATATTCTCTGGGCATCACAAACAAAATTGTTAACTTTGTTTAGAGTAACTAAGATATCCTACCTTTCCACATCTCCGTGGTCTAGGATTTTACTTATCAATGGTAATACTGCCAGACGTCTCTCAGGTATCACCCTGTGATCTCTTAGAATTCTTAGCAACTCTTTTTAAATAATAGCTTCAAATATGCCCAAGTCCTATATTATTAAAAGACACTGTGATGAGACTCTCTCTCAGAAAAGCCCACACCCACTTTCTGGAGTCGGTTTTAACTTTTGGTCTGTGTCTTAGTCAGTGTTTTATTGCTGTGAAAAGAAGCTATGACCACACAATTTTTATTAAAAACCATTTTTAAAAAAGCACTTAACTGGATGAGATTTAGTCCATTCTCATCATGACAGCGAGTGAGCATGGTGGCATGCAGTCAGACATGGTGCCAGAGAAGTAGCTAATATCTGGATCTGGATCTATAGGTATCAAGGAGAGAGAGAAAGTTGGCTTGGCTTAGACTTTTCACAACCTCAATGCTAGTGGACACACTTCCTGCAATGAACCCATACCTCCTAATCCTTTCAAACAGTGTCACTCCCTGGTGACCAAGCATTCAAATCTATGAGCCTATTGTGCTCGTTCTGACTTAAACCACCACGGTCTGAATAACATCTTTTCTCAAATCTCATGCTTATACTTATATTAAAATATATTTCCTAATTTCTAATTCTGCAAATAGGAGAAGGAAGGAAGAAAACAAGGAAGGGAGAATAAGAAAGAAAATGTGGAGAAGGCCAGGTCCAGTAAACAAAGTAACTTAGATGTCACAGGAGTTTTCTTGTAGCAAAACAAATGGAGATTAGCTATAATCCATTTTTGTTTATTTGTTTGTTTTATCTTTTTGCTCTTTGTAATCCCAGTGTAGTCTTATTGAAAGTCATATTGGAGAAGAAAAGGAGAGCTCCGAAGAGCCCCCCACACAGTTGGGCTGATGAATCTAGTACTTCCTGATATTGGGAGAGGCTAGAGAGGCAGTTACTTGGAACTGGTTGGAATCAGGAAACTGTTTTTGGAATTCTTAAATCTGAGAGCTAGTGTTCCAAGTTGTATCCTGGGGATGTAAGTGTGAAAGTGATGTTGCAATGCCCAATATAAAAGCATGGCAAAGGATGCAGAGAGGACACAGGGCTGCTTGCTGCAGGCATCCGAAGCTTCCAGGAGTGAACAAAGTTCTGGAGATGTGAAGACCAAGAAAAAACTGAATAAGGAGCTGGAGAAGAGAAAGGACAAGGTAAATATGATTACAGGGGTCCATTGTCCTCAATAGTTCTTAGGGGTTGGTGACCATAAATTTAAACAAAAACTCATCAGCACAGTTTTAGTTCAGCCATATTTTACTGCCTGGGTTTAGTTATTAAAAACATCCTTTGACTATACTGCTTGTTAAAATGGTCACAGAGTCAAACTGCCATCTAAATATTTATGTTTATGGTCACAGATTTGAACATGCTTCGTATTACTATTGGTAGAACCCAAAGTGAGTCTAGAGACTGAACTCAGGTCGTCAGCCTTGCTGAGAAGTACCTCTGTCCACTTGAGCAATCTCACCAAGACAATAAGACAATTAAGAAAATAAATTCAGGGAAATAATCTTGCTTGGTCTTTATATTACTCAAAGGGAAAGAATGTGGGCAAGGTTGGAAGGGAGCAGTTGATGCAGGGGCACATTACCGTTGGAAGTGCTGACAATGACAAGCCTTGAATTATCTTCCATAAATGGGGCATGTATCGGAACCTCCACAGCCCCTCCCATCAGTCCAAAGTTCAGGGAACACCACTGAGGAGGAGAAGGAGGAGCCAAAGGAGTGGTGGTGTGAAATGGTGACCTTGCACCTGACATGGCTGTCCTACAACACAAACTCACAGAAGTTGTGACTTACAGAAGACAAAGCAAGATCAAGCTAGCTAAAAATGTCTACCTGGAGGGGAGGAGGGGCTCCTGAGGGTCCACCTCTGACCCTAGAAGAGGAACTATTGGCAGTTACTGGCTGCATAGTTAGGGAGTGTCACTTTTCTTCAGGAGCAGGGTTATAGGTAGGTTCGGTGATAGAAGGAAGGGTACTGGGAGACTTGGAGAGGGGAAGGATGAAAAGAATCGATATATTACATGCCTGTATAAAAATTTCAAAATGATTTGATTTTTATTTTAGCACCTTTTCATATGTTTATTGAACACCTATGCATATTGTTGAAGAAATACTTTTTATAATTTTTTTGCTCATATTGAAATTTAGTTATTTGCCTTTTTATTTTTGAATTGCAAGTTGTATTCTTTATGCATTCTGGATCCTAAGGCCTTATGGATATATTTTCAAATTCTATCACTATGTGTTGTTTCCTCACTTTGTTATTTTTAATTATGTGTATGTGTATATCCTTATGTGTATTGTGTGATGGTGTCTAGGGAAGGCAGGGGAGTTGGATCTTTCTGGAACTGGAGTCATTGGTCTTTGTGAATAGGTCCTATTGCTAACTAAACTCTCATACTCTGAAAGAGCACTATACACTATTGATTTCTGATGAATCTCTTTGGCCCCTCACTTTCTTGAGTGTTTTTGTTATACACAATGCATTGATTTTGATAGAATCTAATTTAGTTTTTCTTTGATAAATTTCGCTTTTCTGTCATGGGTAAAACAAACAATGCTGCCTAAAAGTAGCTTAACCCAAGATAGCAGACATATACCTTTATGTTTCCTTTTGAGTTTCACAGTTTTATGCCTTATGTTTATTGAATTAATACAGGCTTTAAGATGCTATTGTGCATGTTTTGTGAGGTATTTATTGTTTACAAAGACTGTTGAATTATAGTCCTTCTGAATTGTCTTCGCACACATAATGAAAATCAATTTGCTATAAATGTGAGGATTTATGACTGACCAAGTTCTGTGTCACGGAAGTAGAGGTGCATCCTTTGCTGGTACCAAATATGACTCAGCACTGCAGAAAGTACTGGCACTTTTGATATTCCACTTGCAAGTGGCACTTTTTTTTCTTAACTCCATCTGGGTTTGTTCATACTGAGTGTGTGGAAATGTACTTAACTTTTGCTTATTTTATCCTGCAACCTCGCTAAACACAAGCATTATCTCCAACAGTCTCTTTCCAGATTGGTAGGATTTTGTATAAATAATCTTATGCTGTGTGGCAACAGGAGTAATTTCATTTTTCCTTCCAGAGTGGTTGCTCTTGCTTTTCTTGTGTTCCTTTCTCACCTGCCCTGCCTCAAACCTGCACCACCATGGTAAGAGAACATTGAGAATAAACACAAGTGTTGCTCTCTTATCTTAGAAGCAAGGGTTTTACATCTGTGCATGATATTACCTGTGGACTTCTTTAGCCTCAGCACTTGGGAGGCAGAGCCAGGTGGATCTCTACAAAGTCAAGGCCAGGTTTACAAAGCAAGTTCTAGGCAAGGGAATGCTACACAATGAGACCCTGTTTGAAACCCCTCAAGTAAACAAACATACAAACAAAACCAAGCAAATGTTGACTTTTTATATTTGACCTTTATCATGATTTTCTGTTCCTAGGTTTGTCTTTTGTTTGTTGAGCATGAAAGGTATTGTCTTTTCAAATTTTCTTTCTCTATCTCTAAAGGTGACTGACATGTGAGGTGCCTTGATATTATATTGATATCATTTATCATAACTGATTATTTTTTATCAACCTTCAATGCCAGAGATAAATTCCAAATGCCCATAATGTATGTATGCTCCTTTTAACAGATGCATGTGTTTAGTTATGCGATTTTATTGAAGCTATTTTGCATTTTATCCTTAAAGGATGTGCATCTGTAACTTTCTTTCATGATAATGTATTGGCTTTTAGTGTCAAGGTACTTTTCATCTCCTATAATAAGATGGAAAGGTTGTCGCATCACCTGATTTCTGCTGTTTATGAAGAACTGGTTTATATCAGGATAAAATAAGCAAAAGTTAAGTACAGAGAAGACTCACTCTGGAAACTCCATGTTCCTAAACTTTCCTTCATGGGTTATGTTTTCATTACAAGTTCAGTAGATTTATTAATAGTCTTCTGTGTTTATTTATGTGACTTTGTTCATTAATTATAAAAACATTAAAAATTTTCCATTTATTGATGAGTTAGTTTTGTATTTGGTCACCATGGGAATATACTTTTTCTAGTTACCTAATTTATTGGCACATGGTGTCTCATGATAGCGCATTTTATTCCCCTTTTCAGTCCATCAAGGTCAGTGAAGATGTTCTCACCTTCATTTTCTAATTTCTGAAGCAACTTTGGTCTTTTCTTAAGTTTTCTTGTTCACTCTAGCTGTATTTCTCCCCCAATTTTGCAATATTTTCAGGGATTAATCTGCCATCACTTGCTTTTTTTAATGTCTTTCTGCATTTTCTCTCTGCTTTTGTTTTCAGTTTGATTTGTTTCTGGTTTGGTTGTCTTCCGATTTCTTAAGGTGATAGTTTATTTACTTGTATCTTTTCATTTCAAATGTACTTAACATTACAATTATGAAATTTCTTATGAATTCCATGTTTCCTGAAATCCCTATTCTGACATTTTAGGTTTTCAATGTCATTCATGTTAAAGTTATTTTCTCTTTTATGCTTTGATCTCTTCTTTAATCATGAACTATTTGAGCATACTTTAAATCATTTCTGTTTCAGAATCATTCATTTTTTGCATTTATTTCCACCTTTATTTCGTTGTGTTCAGATAATATTTTTATGTTTTCAATTATTTTAAATTTATTGAGATACTTTATAACTCAGCATGCACTATATCTTTCATATGATTTCATGTGTGCTTGAGAACAATGTGAACTCTACTAAAATCCTTTACTCCCATCAAGTCTCCCCACTTTCTGTCTTATTATTCTATTCCCTGGGGAACATGAGGGTCTTGATATCATTGTTTTTGTCCATACATATTATTTTCTTAACTGTATATGGGAAAGCTATGTTGAAAGACTGTACAGAATTCACAGCTGTGCAGACTTCATACCCTAAAGGAGCATCTTTGTGGAATCCTTTCATGGCTTTAGTTATTGGGGATTTCTCCCTACATCATTACTCTTGACTTGAAAGACTCAACCAACTGCTGAGTCAAACGTCCCATTCAACATCCTCTTTTTGAAGTGTCCTGATGAATCTGAGCAGAGCAGACACAGCAGATGCCAGAGGCTGAGCCCTGGGCATGACCGAGTTAATCTAAGAAGTATGGTACAAATGCAGGTGTGACCAGATCTCCATTTCTGCTGAGCAGAATTTCAATTATAGGTCAATAATAGAGTTGTATACTGAACTGGTTGAGGTCAGAGTGGTCAGTGTAACTCATGAACTGTTGAAGGTCTAAAACTGTGAAGGGACAAAGAAAGAATGGATATCACTATATTAGAGATAAAGAGGGCAGATGCCAACCTGGAGATCAGGAAATTCTACCATGGCAAAACAAAGAATTCTCTCAAGGTGCATGCTGAGGAGGGTGGAACAATCCCAGTGTTTTAATAGATTTTTATTATTTAAGAATTTGAGACATTAATGCAATGCCTTTTGATTAAATCTAGCCCCTGCTCTTTCCTCTCCAGCTTTCCCCATAACCCACTACCACTTTTCCTTTTTAACTCCAGACACTCTTTTTTTCTTTTTCTCTTTTTTTAAATTCCTAGAGTTCATTTAGTGCTGATAGCCTATTCATGGTTGTAGGGTCATCTACAAGGGCAAACTATCAAGGGCTGCATCCCTGAAGAAAATGGACTCTCCATCCTCCAGTAGGTACTAATTGCCAATACTTCCAAAACTATGGGGGAAAGGAGGAGGCTGCTGGGATCATCTCCCATTCATGCTGGGATTTTGGCTTGATTGGTCTTGTGCATTTCTTGTGCATGTAGCTATAGCTGCTGTCATGTCTTAGGTACTCTGTCCATGTGCTGCCTGGAAAACACTGTTCTTCTTGAGTCTTTCTGCCCCTCTGCTGTTGTGATACAGATGTTCCTTCTAGTTGCTTTGTTCATGCTTTTTTCCCCAAGAGGATGTTCCCACCTCCTTAACTTCACACAGACCTCCAACTGTCAGTTAGTTCCTTGTGCTCTGGCAGGAAGAAGACACTTGGGGTAAACTTGTCTCCAGGCATCTAGATGTGGTCATCATAAACTCACTCTTAATCAAGGCAGAGGATTTGGCTGAGTCTGAAAGGAGTCAGAGTCTCAACAGAGGTCACTTCCTTTTCAGTCTTCCTAGCTTATCTGTCCTTTCCAGGTTGTGGCACTAAAATGTTTTATTTATTTATTTATTTATTTATTTATTTATTGTCTCTGCTCACTTATTGAGAGTTTGCTTCAGAGATAGCATAGCATAATACAAAGAAGGCTTTGGAGGCACATACCTTGAGCCTGACTAGTTCTGACAAGTACTGTCATTAAGGAAGTTGTTAAAAATTTGTGTATGTACATGGATACACCACACCACAGGAGTGTAAATATATGTGTACAACTGGCACATGCACACTATAGCAGGCAGATGTGTTTTTTGTTGTTGTTGTTGTTTTGTTTTGTTTTGTTTTTGTTTTTTAGATTTTTTTTTCAAGACAGGGTTTCTCTGTGTAGCCCTGGCTGTCCTGGAACTCACTCTGTAGACCAGGCTGACCTTGAACTCAGAAATCCACCTGCCTTTGCCTTCCAGAGTGCTGGGATTACAGGAATGTGCCACTACCACCTGGCCAGATGTGTTTATTATGCATGAAATATGTGAAACATTAGCAGTGTGTCTGGCGATGTAAATGGTCCTTTTCTTATTGAGTGTTGGGGGCAATGAGATTTACCTCAGAAAAGCCAGATCAACTATGCAGGGACATTTGGATTTAAGCAATGCAGCCAATGGATTTACAGAATTTGTTTCTGAAAATGACCATTTCTTTATAGCTAAACTCACTAGATAGCACAAAGCCTCTACTATTAAGTAGAAGAACATTCCAGCAGACAGATGGTCATTTTTCATTGTAAAACAGATGTGAATGCTTCCTCGGCAGGATGGACATGCATCCCTGATAGACAGGGGATCACATGGTGTCTCACTGCCTCTGCTAGCCTTTACCCTTTCTGTGCTGTCTCTATGCTCACAGAAACAGCGATGGTGGTGGGGCTGCTGCACCTGGATTTTGTTACCTTGGTTACAGATGTAGTCCCTAGTGGAGAAAGAGGAGAGAGCTGTATTTTTATAAGGGCAAATTATACTGACATTTAGATTGGAGGCAGCATAACAGAATACAGCTTCTGTGGAGTGGGAGGCTCTGTGTTCCTTTTGCAACCCAGACGACAGACCCTTGCCCTTCCTACATGGTCCTCAATGTTTGTGTGTGTGTGACAGGAGGGTAGGGAGTGGAGTACACACATCTTAGCCTTTGAATTGTTCTAAGGAGTCAGACTTTGTCTGGAAACAGGGGAGGAATCATTTTAAGCGAGATTCTGAGGTTTGGGTCAGGTGGAGTGGTTCTTAGCACAGACCGGAGAAGATGTATCTAAATTGTCAGATGTGGACAAGAATGGAAAGCCACAAAGGCTAAAGGATAACAGATGGCTTGCCAAATAGAAGGAGTCAGAGATGATGGAGAGTAGCATTAGGAATCGGGATGAGAGTGAAGGAAATAATCTAGGGGTGCAGATCAGAACCCTGACTCCATAGTGTTATCGGTTACTGGGGAATAGGGTCTATGCAGATGGAATTGACCAGAAAGGTATAGTTTAAGATTATAATCATACCTGGAAAGTGAGAGAAACCAGGCATCGGAGTCTCAGCTTATTATCTTTAGAGAAAAAATTAAGGATAATTTCTTTGTAATATCTTTTTATGAGTAGTAGATAGTTTGAAATCTAAAAACATCTTCATCCACCAAAGCTATTTGGAGCTTCTCATCTTCAAGGTTGGTCATTGAGTCAATGAACAAGCAAGCCCTAAGTTATACCAGTGCTAAGTTACTAAGTTACTGAAGTTAAGTTACTGAACAGGTGATGTTCAGTCAGCTGCAGAGTCCTTACCGTAACTCAGCATTCCTACTCAGAAGGTCAAGCATGTCTCCAGTCAGGAAGGAAATTGGGTTACAGACCATTGGGTAAAGTAAAAACTCAGATCCATGGAAAAAAATCTCAAAGTGACTATTGATCTAGTACAGATGGTCAAGGATTCTTGGAGCCACCATGCCAATTGCTGGCTCGGTCAGCCAGGAGCCCGGAGTGGACATATGGAGCAGTTGGTTTGTCCACTTTTAACTTACTTTTCTGGTATTTGGTCAACCACAAAGATCCATCTACTCATATGAGCCAGTCATGAGGTAAAGAGTTCTAGTCAGCCTGGAAAGTGTGGGCACATTTGGACAGGTGTGCATGCATAAAGTTATATAGACTTCCACTTGTTTGTTTTCTCAGTTTACATGTGGAAGGGAGGCTAGTGAACATGTGTGCAAGTGTGTGTGCATGCATGCACATTTAGGAATAAAAGATTTCTTGGTGTAGGTATTTAGTAGTCAGGGGGTTCTGAATATAGTCCTGAGCATTCCTTTTATTATCTCTGTGGTCTTGAATAAGCAATAATAGATCTTTAAGACATGTTTTCTCATCATCATTGTTGGGGGAATTATATACAGTAATTAATATAAAACATCTGGCAGATGTCTCATGTAGAAAATGTAATTAACAAATATTTCTGCTTGCCTTAATTTGCACACCTTTCTCTCTTTGACACAAGGAAAGGCATTCTTTAAATGCTGTTCTTATTCTCAAATGATGGAAGAGCAATTGACTCTTCAAGTAGGTACAACCACAGTGTAGAAGGCAGGCAATGGCCAGTAAAAGGCATGCGTTTACTTATTCTAACAATATTCTACAGTGGCAACAGGGTGTGAGTTGATGAATTGCAGAAGGAAAGACAAGGAGGCGTAATCAAAGGAGCCATTATCACAGATCGCAATACCCATTTCTTGCCTGTCAAACACTCTGACCTGAGCAGAGGATGGGGTATCACATAATAGGAAGACACAGATAATGTGTTCTCCTCATCCTCAAGTCTTTGTGCTTGATTTTGATTAACAATTGATATCTGAATTCAGAGTTTTACATATCAAATCTCCTTTGTCTCCAGACTACAGCCATCAGTAGCTTATTGTTTCCACATAGAGTCTTGTAGTAAATACATCGGGATCTGGTCTGCCTCTCTCCTTGGTTCAGAAACGAGTGTGTCTTTACACTGTAGGTCCTATCCCTGGTAGGTGACACCTTGTTATGAGCAAGATTCTTAAGGTGGTTTTATTTTTTATAAAGATGGCTCGAGATGTTTTTATGAGTCCCAAATTTTGGGACTCACCACTCCACTTTGCCAGGGATTTATGGGACTGTGTAGCGTTTATACCTTCAGCAAGCAGCATGCCATAGCAGTCAGAGTGGGGTCTGGACCATGCTGGTAGAGACAGTCATTGCTTCATGAACTCCAGAAGCTCAACATTGAGAAGGGGTGGAGTGTAAAGAGCAAAGAGTAGAACGTAGGAGCCGGGCGGTAGTGGCGCACGCCTTTAATCCCAGCACTTGGGAGGCAGAGGCAGGCGGATTTCTGAGTTCGAGGCCAGCCTGGTCTACAAAGTGAGTTCCAGGACAGCCCGAACTACACAGAGAAACCTTGTCTTGAAAAAAAAAAAAGAGTAGAACGTAGGAAAGATAAGATGCACGGGAAGGTGATGCTGAGACAATAACAGGAAGATGTACCCTAGAGCTGTGTTATTTCCCTTTGTGGAAGTTTCTTTAGGAAGGGGCTTAATACTCAGCTAGTGTTAAGGTGGGCAAGGGGTGTGGCTGAAGCAAGATAGCCATGCTGCCCATAGGTACAACCAAAGTGTGGAGATGCTTGCAATAGTGGCACCGCATTCATGTCTTCTAGGTTGCCACCACCTATCTGATAAGAAAAACAAGGATTCAGAGTCCTTATTAATTTTCATCTCACACTCCGGAGCCTTCTTAAGCATGCAGTGACCTCTGGCCTTGACTCATTTTTGAGGACCAAATTCAGATTTCTATTTCCTCTGTGAATAATAATTGTTTTAAAACCCAAATATAAATTTTTGTTTAACTTTCTCTTTATGCATTAAAATTTTACATTAATAAAACTATTTTTTGTTCTTTTGTTAGATCAACCACCAGTTTGTCCTGATTTAGTATGCTTTTAAGAAGCTTAAATTCTTCTAACCAATACATAAGAAACATAAAATTGCACATAATACTGGAAATCACATAAGGCCCTAATATGTGTGTACATAGGGTAAAGTTTAAATAAGACTAAGCATGTCTATCTTGTCAAACATTTTTCTTTCCTTTATAGTTGACACATTGAAAAATTTCTCTATTGTATTTTGCTCAAGGTATTTCCCCCAAATGAGTCAAGAACTATGGTGTTGAGAAAATAATAAAGGAAGGTTGGAATCTATCAGTGTCCTGTGCTAGTTATTCTTCTCCTTCATCCTCATCTTTGTCTTCTTGACCTTCATCTTCACCCCCTTCATCAATATCTTTCAATCTTTCCTCTTCTATTTCTTCATCATCATCACCATCATCTTCTGCCTTTATTCATCATCACCCACATCAGGATCTAAGTCATGCTGCAGTGGATGGGGCCAAATACCGTCTTGATATCCTTGCCTAACTCAACTGCATCTGCATCAGAATGCTTAGCAAACTGGGTAAGGCAGCTCTGGTTCCTCACACTGCCTACTCCTGCTGGTCTTATTCTGCCTTAGATTTGAGCATTTTGTCAATTCCTTTCCACATTTCAATTTGATTTGAAGATGGGTTACCACTCTCATTCAGTTCCAATCCTTTGGAGAGAACTTTATTTTCTAAGTTTCATCAATTTTCATCAAAATAAAAATCATTCCTGTAACCTGATTTTGTGTCTTCAAAATTTGTCATGTCTCTGGTCAAATACTACAGAGCTTCTTTTCCCTTCTTCCCCACAAGTGTAGATATTTGTGCATGGCTACCAAATATTGTTACCCCCAAATATGGTGTTTTGATGATAAATTCTGCTCTACTTTCAAAATTTCCTCATTGACTTGTTCATTGAATCTATTATATTGTACTTTGTAAATATGTTCAAATGCTTCTTGATTTTTTTTTCTCCTCCATTTGGCAGGCCAGGAGAGGTCAGCCAGCTTTGGAGCAGGAACTTGTCTGTGTTTCTTAGGCTAGTGCAGGAGTGCAGATCGCCAGTTCAGGGCCATTGTGTGTGTGTGTGTGTGGGGGGGGGTGTCTAGAAGCTAAAAGCCAGAGCTCCATCCTGTATGCTCACACAGGACTTTATACATATTCAAAGGTAACAATTCCTATTAGAGAAATAATCAAAGCACAAATATTATGAGGAAACTAAGTTTTCTCCTGTGTTCTATGTTGCCTGTGGATTTTTTTAAACCTCCCCCAGATGGTTTGCCTCTGGGTTTTTCTCAGACAGGTGTTTTCTACATTTAGGCAAGACGGTTATAAAAGTTCAACATAACTGACGATCCCGATGCACAGGCAGCAGAAATTTTCTTTTCAAACCACCCTGGGGATCCCAAAGCCTTGATCTGGAAAGTGCTCGGCTGGGTTACAAGGCTTGCTCTGACCCTGATATGAATCATCCTGGCCTGATGACATGCATACTCATGCTCTGATTGTGAACGTGCTTGGTCTCACTAAGACAGGGGTGGGATGGTCAGAGGGAGAACGTTTGAGGGAAAATGAGTTCTGATATTAAGAGGAATGGAAACAGTTATAGACAGGAAAACAAACAACACATCTAATGGTTCTACTCAACTTTTATTTATTTGTCTTTTGCAATATTGGGGGTCACTAGTCTGTTTTCAGTTTTACCTTTTGTTTTTTACCTCCCTTGAGAAAATGATACACATTCAGAATGAGTAATTCTAGGCTGAAGGATTCTTACTGCCTTTTCAGAGCTTACCCATGGCTCTTGCCATCCACAAGGATTCTTGAAGCTGGTTGTGGGAAGAATTCCTGTGTCAAGGCACTGAATCCTCTCCATTAGGTAGGGAACAAGCTTCCTTTATGCCTTACTGATGGGTTTTGAGAAGATTTTAATTCTACTTCGGATGTCTAACTATTCTGTTTTAATAATTACTGGTAGATGTTTCAATATAAAATGAGTACATACTCATTAAAATATTTGGAAAATGTGGGAAGTTAGGAGGCAGAAATAGCATTGGTAATCTTATATCCCCAAACAACTGCTGCTAATCCATGTTTCAGAGTACTACCATCCTACAATTTCATTATGAATGGCTTTTAAATATTTTTGTTTGCTTTGCATAGCAGTAATCATGCTGTATACATAATTTTGTATCCCTAAGTATAAAATTATAATGATAACATAGCAGAAGCTTTCCCCTGTGTTATTATAAGCTGTTCCTAAATATCCATTGTGAACAGTACCATTGATTGAATCATTTCCTTCCTATTGGACATTCAGGTTATTTTCAGTGTTTGAATAATGCTGTGATGAATACTTTTATAAATGAAACATTCCCTACATGGGGATTTTTTTTTTACTTAGTGTAGATTGTATGGAAATATGGCATGTGTTCATGTATGTATGCTGCCCTTGCAAATAGCTGCAAGACAGAGCACAACTAAGAAAGCAACATTCTTTTCCATCAGAAATTGTACTGTGTCATTCAGGAGAGTTGTTTCTCAAATGATACCTGTTTCCCGCACAATGAATGGTTGCTCTTGAAGTGGTGTAAAACACAACTTGCATATCCCCAAGGTGAACAATCTTTCTAAGGCTCCAAAATGTATCCCCTGAGTTGTATGTGTATTCAATCTTTTTAATAGTATTATATGAGTTACATCAATCACCTTATTCAGGATGTAGAATATTTTTAATTTTGATTTTATGAGAGAGGTGGTACTTATTTTTAACCTATTGATAGATTAAAAACAATTATAGATAAGTAGATATCTAGATAACTAATGAGGTTTTGAATTGTCATTTTTATTTGTTTCTCCAAAGAACAACAATAATTGTCTATGTTGACTACATATAGCCTTTTCATCTTTTACAACAAAGAATGTTAAACAGACATTAAGTATAGCTGTCAGATGTGGCTTATAGATGGGCAGAAGGTGTTTTGTGGCACACACCCAAGATTTATGCTTTCAGTTTCTGGCTGGACACATGCAATTGGATCATTCTATTTCTAATCCTCCTCTTAAAGATAGATACATCTTGTTTTTTTACTGTCTCCTGTTGGATGTCTGCAGGGAAGTCCTGGGGCACCTTCTGAGGAGTCTAGAATGGGAGGGTCTAGTATGATCTAACACATTGAAACTCCTTCCCTATTTAGATGCCCAGCAGTAGACTGGGATATTATGGCTACATGCCAAAGACAATTCTGTACTACTGTCCCCTGTTCTTAACCATGGTATGTTTGTGAATCTATCTAGAAGCTCTGTCCTACCACAAAGTCAGCCAAACACCTTCTTGTCTACTCTATGAGAAAAGGTGAGGTGCTCTTGAATGACTAAGGTACCAGAGACTTTTGAGTGAGTGGTCAGGAAATCACTTTTAAAGAGATGAGCCTTGAGAAGAGTCTCAGATGACCTTGTAAATGACTGCATATATGATGGAAGAACAGCTGTCTATTTAGATATCACGAGATACATTACAGATACAATTTTATTTTGCTCACATTTCAAAAACCAACACTGTGCCTAGTACAGAGATATGGTTTTGTGGGAAGGCCAGAGCCAAATTTGTAGCTATGTGAGTGTGTGTCTAAAGCTTGTGCCTTTTTAACCAAACCACATTATGTTCTATAAGTTTAGATGAGCCAGGAGTTCAGTATTGGGCATTGGTGAAAGATGACAAAATCAAGGATAGGGATCACTCACCATTTCTTGTTTTAATCTGAAACCTCCCATGCTTATAACTGGAAAGTGGACTTTGGTGGGAAAGTCCGAGTGAGGGTAGAAAGAAACATGATTTACTGGCCCAGGAAATTTTATATGTGACCTTCTATACCTTCAAGGACATGTATACTAAGGAGATAAATGACACATTTCTGCTTATCTTAGCACTAATACACTGTTAGTGTACTGGAGCTTTGTCCTAGGTAGATAATCATGTTGTAACAGGACAGGCTTCATATACTGCCCGTTCTGGCAGATCTGTGACGTCTTGGTGTTAGTTTGGCTCTGAATGCCTTTCTACATCCTCTTTGGGTAAAATGAACCTGGAAGGGATGAGGGATTAGTAGCTAGACAGACAACACCAACAGGGGACTGAAACCCTGGTTTTCTTCCAAAGTAAACCATATATTTACTGATGATTTCCAACACAAAATGTAGAAAGCATGGAACCAGGGTCCCTTGACTTGGCAGGCACTGTGACCAACAGAAGAAATAGGAATCCCTGAGACTTACTGTGCCCAGACCCAGCAGGGTCCGGCAGAAACTTTGACAACTTAATTGTGTTCTTACTCAGTCACCCTTAGCTAATGCATCTTCCTGGCAAAGCAGGTGTCTTCCATAAGGAGCACCATGGGGCAGATTGTTATCATAAGAGCCTGCCAAAGTCTGCTCTAAATTGTCCCTGGACCAGTTATAATAAACCAAATAGCTACAAATAGACACCAATTTGCAGAAATGTGAGCTGTACAAAGTATGCCTTCAGCTTCAGGATGAGAGGAGAGTGTGCGGTGAATATCAGCTTTGTAGGGAAGGAGCTTCAGGTTATCATGTGGGATTGCAGTAGACTCCACTCTGAAATAGCAAATTGCTTCAGCCTTTGTGCTTTCTTGAGTTTGTCTGTATCCCGCCCCAACAGGTGGTCACTTTCACGGTTGATTTCAATCTTGGTATCCTTGGGCTTTTGAGAGACAAAGCATTTGAGTTCCAGTAGGAGCAGGGCAGAGGGATAGGATGAAATGTGACTTATTTCTTGTCTTGCATTATGGATATACAGAGGGAACTGAAACTCAAGCTCTCCTTGAAAGAGTGGAGGGAGTCTGGCCAGTAGCACTCAGTGTAACTGCATAGGCCAGTCCTTATTCAGAATGAAGAATGGATTCTGGGTGTTGGAGAACAAAACAAACAAAACAATGAAATCTACCAGTTGTCTAGATGCTAGAGATTTAGTAAGCTGGTTCTGAGGACACTCTTCCTCCCTTACTCCCCAGCAATGCACTGACAATGCATGCCTTGCAACTCAATCACTCTAGTGGACACCTTCTGAAGGTCAAAAGGGAGAGAGAGGAAACTAATCCCTTGTTCTTTTTCTTCCTGTAAAAAGAGGCAAAAAATTAAAAATAGTATCTTATGAAATTTAGAAAAAAAAAAACAAAACAAAGAAGAAATATTGTCCACAATCACACAGTTTCAAAGACAAGCAATAACAATACTTCAGCAAACTTCTTTTCAGTGTTCACTGGTCCACTTGTTGGCAATTAATGTTTACCCATATTTGATTTTACATAATGCATTATTACTGTCTCTTTATAAATAGCTTAATGACTACAAAACATTGTAACAGATGGGGACAATATAAACATTTTAGCAATTACTGATCACATAGTGAGGTGCACAGGCAGTTTGCCTCTGTGCCTTCTCGCAGAAGTTCCTTCCCCTTTCCCTGCTCTGCTCCTTCTTGCTGCAAGCATGAAGCTTCCTCCCCAACTTAGCCATTCAGAGAGGACCCGGCCTGGCACCAGAATATAGCCATGCCCATTTCCATAGAGGCATGCCTAATGACCCCTCCAGGAACCACCGAAGTCTGCTTGAGAATAGACAAACAACCACATCCCTGCCTCTGTGGCCTAGGCGGAAGAGGCTAGCACTCTTATTGATAGAAGGCTAAGCACTTCCCAGGTGCAGCTGGCGCTGGTCCTTGGGAAAGAAGCAAAAACCAAACATCCTTGCGGGTCCCACATTTGGATCACAAAAGGAGGGTAAACAGGGATCACAGGCAGCTGTGGTTAGTTGTAAAACACACTAGTTCCTGATAGCACCATAAAAGTTACTCCCCAGGTCAGAAGAGTTCCCTCTCCCAGCTGCTTGGTTCCACCTTGCCGCCTGAACAAATAACATCATGTTTGAAAAATGACTCGCCTCATCATCTACCCCCTGTCACCCAAAAATCCAAAGAATCCCTGACTATGCTGAATATAAATGCCAAGTCCTTTAGGCTTGGGTTCGGGCTCCTGTCCTGCATAGTGGGAAGGTTTGAGATCCAAGTCTGACTCGAATTAATAAACAACCCTTTTGTTTCTTGCATCGGGCCCAGTGGTTCTTAGAACTCTCCTTGGGTTCCCGCAGAATCATGGACACAATAATAACTTTAAATATTAATTTTCACAAAGAAGCTACAATGAAATGAATAATGCAGATAAATATTTCCTTGGATTTAGAAATATTTTTTGATAGTTTTTTAAAAGTACAATTACAGCTTGAAATGAATCAAATATACTTAGTACCCTTTTTTTTTTAACTTCTTCAGAACTGTATATGCTTAAATTATGTACCCTGGTGTCTGGTTCTTGCAGCTAATATACGTTTTGGTATATATGCTGAGACATCACCAGTATCTGACACCAGTTAACCAACTCTAGTCATAGCTGCTCAGTAGGTCTCTGCAGTTATAATACAACTCTGTGTACTATCATCTAGTATTTTTTAGCAGACAACTTCTAATTTATTTAAATAAGTCTTATAGTTTAATTTTCTCACTGTATTAGATCAAACAAAAACTGTCTATTAGCCCATGTAAAGGAAGTCAATGGAATGACTTCTCTGTCTCCCCTTCCCTCCTTCCTCCCTCCCTCCCTGCCTCCCTTCCTTCTGTTCATCTGCCTATTCTTCCTTTTTTCTCCTTCCTTCCTTCCTTCCTTCCTTCCTTCCTTCCTTCCTCCCTTCCTTCCTTCCTTTCTTCCTTCCTTCCTTTATTTCTTCCTTCTTTCCTTCCTTCCTTTCATTCTTTCTTTTTTTGCCAAAGAAATCAATAAACTTCAAACTTTCCACTCATTCTCTGTGAACTTCATATCATCATGCATCCCAATCCTCTCCCTGTCTCTTTGTACCCACTCCCCCCCTTGCTATTTTCCTTCCAACAGAAGGAAAAATTATGTGGAAGTTTTAGTGCATCATAGTACATACCCTCTGTTTATACTTCGCTTGTAAATGTTCACTGCAATGACTCATTGGTCTAGTGTGAGACCTCTGGTTTCTGTTACTCTATCAATACTGGAACCTCACACGGACTCATCTCAGACATACTGCTGCTGCCCCGTGTCATGAAGATCCCACAGTTTTAGATTCATAGGAATGGACCCTTCCTGCACTCCAGCAGTTTATTGATAGGGTAGATGTTGGAGTGGGCCAATTAAAAGCCCTTAATGTGGGCCTGAGAGGCATCTGAGTTAGCCCTGATTCCCAGATGTCTCTCTTTTCAGCACCCACCCCCACCCCATGTCCAGGGCAACCCTGCTGTGCTGTGTAGGTGAGGTTCTGGGGTTGCTCTCTTGAGTGCTACTGTAAATGAGGGTCAGGGTCAGCTCTCCTGCTTTCATGACCCATGGGGGCCAGTTGTTCTACCATCATAGATGGCAAGTGGTGAGGGGAGGGGAAGGCATCTCTACTTTGCCTATGCCACTGCATGGCAGACAAGTTGAACCACCCGCTCTCCCATGCTGATACCCTCTAGATTGGCTCACCTGCAATCCCTACATTCAAAGGCAGTTCTACTACCCTGCCCAGGTGAGGTTTAGGGTCCTCTGTCCTGAGTGTTGTAGTAGGTGAGGGAGAGGGACAGTTTTTCTGCCTGCTGTAGGTGGCAAAAGATCAAGATACATTTCTTCCTCACCCACGTCACTACCTGGCAGACAAGTTGCAGGGCCAAATTTCCTACATTCATGTCTCTGAGGACAGCTCGACTGCAATCAGGCTCAGATCTACTGTACTTCCCAGGTAGGGTAAAGGGCCTGATCTCATGAGTGCTGTAGCTGGTGAGGGGCCTAGCCAGCCCTCCTGCTCTCATGACTCCAGGCCTGGTCCTTGCCCAGGCATGCCTAAAAGGCTCCTTGTGCTTAAGGATCATTACCACCTAGGCCCAACGTACCAGGCAGATTTTCTTATCTTCAGCTTGCTCCTTGTCCTGGAAATTCATCTGGGCCTGTGTGATCCCAAACTTGTGGTCGTCTTGGGCTTACTTCTTTTCAGGGAATGTTAGACTAGTAATTATTCAGATGTTCATAGGTCAAAATACTGAGCATGACAGGCTTTCTCCTTTCTGCCACCTACTGATACAAATCTGATACCTGCAACACCTCTAGGACCTAACTTAATATTCTTGCTGTAGCAAAAACAAGTTAGTGTATGCATGTATTGTGTGTGGGTATGTATCAGTGTGTGTGTGTGTGTGTGTGTGTGTGTGTGTGTGTGTGTCTAAAATGTTTTGTGGAAATGAATCCAAACAGAAACAACTGCACTTTTCTAATTTTTGTGCTTTACATTAAATGACTGTAACCACAACCACAACACCCTCACTAATTGTATGAAATTTGATTTTCATGTCAGCAACTGTGTGAAATATTTACCAGCATATTTCATAGTACAAGACAAGCAAAATTGGTAGCTGAGTGTGTTTGTGAGTTAGCAGCTCAGAGTAGCAGGTTGATCTGATGGGGGAACTGGTGCTGTACAAAAGTGTCTAACCTGTCACAGACATACAAGATTTGGAATGTCAAACAAATAGAGCTTGGCACCCTGAAGATGGTATTTGGAGTATATACATCTCACCTGCAGTTATCCCAGCCTAGAAGAAGCCCACAGGAAATGTGTGAAGGATAGAAGTGTGAGAAGTAGTATAAAGTAGCACACACATAGGTGAGCTTTCACACCCATCTAATCACATGGTTGGTGTGCTGCTCAGTCTTTTGTCAACCTGATTCAAACCAGAGTCACCGGCAAGAAGGAACTACATGCGAGGAATTGCCCCCACCTGATTGACATGTGGGTATGTCTGTGACCTATTTTTATTTCTTAATAAGTAGTAAGGGAGGGTCTAGATCATTGTGGGCAGTATCACTCACGGGCACGTGGTCTTAGGTTGTGTAAGGAAGGCCAGTAAGCAGTGATCCTCTATGGTTTCTGATTCAGTTCCAGTCTTGTCTTTCCTTGGTGATGGAGTACTACCTGCAAGTGGGAAATGAAGTGAGACCTTTCTTCTCCAAGTTGCTTTTGGTCAGTTTTTTATCATACTGACAGAGAAGCCAACTTTAAAGAAATTATAAAGCATATAAATAAGAAACTAGAGTAATATATTTAGTTCTTGGACCCTAAGGAAATTCTTTTAAAATAGGGATAAACAATGTATCTATTTACATAGTATCTATATAAGTAATTATATGCAAATACATATTTAATTTCATTGTAATTATAGGCTCATATTTACATATGTATAGCCAGAGGACTTAAATAAATTGTATATTTATAAGCATTTAATTATGCTATAATCACAAGTATTATATATAATATGTACAAGTACATACATACATATATGTATATATATGCATATATATATATATATATACATGCTCATTAATATATGTACAGAAAGAAAGACACACACAAACACATACACACAGGAGAGAGAGAGAGAGAGAGAGAGAGAGAGAGAGAGAGAGAGAGATTTGCACTCTTTACCCCAGGCACTCTAAATATTCCATTTTATATTAAATTATGCTATTTCAGTAACTGAGAATCCATTAAGGAGCTCTTAGGAGCTTCATCTGAGTTTAGCCATCAAGATGATGATGACAGAATCAAGAATGTAAAGCCTGATGTGCCATGTACTCTACATTGAGAGACTGTTCCTATATATGTTCTTGTTTGACTCCATTTGGTTGATTGACATCTGAGACTGTTCCTATACATTTTCTTGTTTGACTCTATTTGCTTGATTGACATTGTCCCCAGTGTATGGATGAGTTGAGTGATATCGTGAGGTTAAGAGATTCACTCAGGCTGCAGAGTGAGGAAATGAGGCAGCCATGGAGGGCCGTTCTCAATGTAAAGAGATGATGAGTAATTTTGTGGTTCCGTTTTTGTATATTCCTGCTTGGAAATTTAGAAGACTTGCCAGTATAAGCATCACTGATTGAATAGGGCTGATTCCTGTGTGGCACTGAGCCTGCAATGCTGGCCTTTAATTTAATAGATTCAATCAGTGCCCACTAGGGTTGGTCTGGCCCATGGCTGAAGCTTAGAGACGGGAATTAGTTATCTCACAGTGAGCCCCAAAATAAAATATTGAGGATTATGTGTAGTTGTGAAATCTCTCTCCAAAATCTAGAATTTTTTTAAAAGTAACTATAAAGAAAAAACTTTCTTAAGTAATAGAGCAAACATTCACAACACCATAAAATGAACACACTTCTTAGGAGTCATGAAGGTGCATATTTACGGTCTCTCAGGAGCTCACAGCCAGTGGTGGGTACCAACAAATGCATCTCAGTGAGGTGAGAGGTCCCTGAGCACTAGAGTAGAGTTCAGCATTCAAATTGTGAAACTGTAGAAAGAGGGTCTGAGCCTAGAGTCTATGTTGGTAAATGACAACCTGAGTTTCAGGAAAGGGACCTGTCTAAGTTAGGGTTTTACTGTTGTGATTAGACACCATTTCTGATGCAAGTTTTATAAAAGACAATATTTAATTGAGGCTGGCTTACAGGTTCAGAGGTTCAGAGGTTCAGTCCATTGTCATCAAGACAGAAACATGGCAGCATCCAGGCAGGCATGATGAAGGAGGAACTGAGGGTCTACATTTTTATCCAAAGGAAGCCAGGAACAGACAGGGCATGCTCAGGTATCTAGAAGGAAGATCTCCAAGCCCATCCCCACAGTGACACACTTCCTCCAACAAGTCCACACTTTCTAATAGTACCACCCTCTAGGATGAGCATATACAAACCATCACAATCCACTCCCTGGCCCCCATAGGCTTGTTCAAACATGAGTCTATGGGGGCCATACCTAAACATAGCATAATGCAAACTACATTTAGTCCAACTTCAAAAGTCCCTGTCACCTATAGCAGTCTGAACAGTGTTAAAAGTCCAAAGTTAAAGGTCTCTTCTGGGATTCATCCAATCATTTAACTTTAATCCAAAAGGAATACAGGAAACCAGCTGGGCAAACTACAAACTCTGCATCTTCATTTTTTTTTATTTTATTTTATTTTCTATATTCTATGTTTACATTCCAAAGGCTTTCCCCTTTCCCAGTTCCCACCCACCATAGTTCCCATAGTTCCTCATGTCTAATGGCAAGGCAGTCTTCAGATCTTCAACTCCTTTTTCATCTTTGTTGACTGCAACAAAGTTCTTTCTCCTGGGCTGGTTCTACTCCCTGTTAGTAGGTTTCCTTGGCAGGCATCCTGTGGCTCTGGCATCTTTAAAATCTTGGGGCCCCCAAGTCAACTTCAACTTCACAGCTTCTTGTTTCAGTGTCTGAGATCCACACATGATATGTTCTGTGCATCTCCAAAGAGCTGGTGTCACTTCTCCAGCTCTGCCCTCTGTAGCACTCTAAGTTCAGGATGAATCACTACACTGCCACTGGTGTTCTTGGTGGTCATCCCATAGTACTGGCATTTCTAATATAATGGGATCTTGCACTGCAACTAGTATTCACCAAAACTTCTCATAGGCTCTCTTCATGGTACCAAGCCTCAACTTTTTTTTTGCATGACCCTTTCTGTCTTGGGCTGGTAACTACACCTGAGGTTGCACTTTCACCAATGGCTTTCCATGGCCTCTCACAGTACCAAGCCTCACCTGTTCTTCATGATGCCTTAATGCCTTTAAAACCAGTACCACCTGGTTGATTCTTACATTTTATCAAGTATAGTTGCAGCATAAGGTACAACCTTGGCTGTCTCTGGAAGGCAGCTTCTTTGTGCTCTCAGAAAACACTTCACAGAGGACTTCACCTAAGTGATACTGGTCTCTTCTTTTTCACCACTAATTTCTTAGCTCCAGCTAACCAGCATCAATTGTCCCAGCAGTCTCCTTCTGCTCTTGAATATAGAGCCAGAGACACATGGCCGAAGCTGCTGAGTTGTGCTGCTTGCAGGAACTGGACCATTGGCCCCCTTGTTCTATTACTTTATCACTAACTTCCTTTTTTTATAGCTCCTTCAATGCTTAAGCTTGGCTTTCCTGGATGTTGCTCCATTTTCTGACTTTGAACTCTGAGATCTGCATACATGTCTCTTAAGCACTGGAATTAAAGGTGTGGTTCACCAAGTCTGGATTTAAGTTTTTCTTCACCTAGAATTTGCTGTTCTAAACTGGCCTTGAACTCAGAGATCTGCTTATCTTTGCCTCCTGCAGTTAAAGGCTGGTACTACCTTCTCTGGACTCAAATTTAGCTAGGTGGAATCTTGCCCCAAGATCACCACTCCCTTAATTCAATTTAGTATCCTTGACTTCAGCTCCATTTCCCTTCCTGGAGTCCCTTTAATACTCAAACTATATATTTTGTATTTTTCCTCTCAGCTTGCTATGTTCTTTCAAAATGCTCTTTATCCGACTTTACCAGTGAACAGTCTCTGTTGGGCTTTTTTGAGACTTCCTTTGTGGATGCAATAAATCTCTTTACCTTAGCCTTAGGCAGCCTCTTCAGATGATGGCAAAAAGCAGCCATGTTCTTCACCAAAATATCATAAAAATGGTCTCTTGACCACATATTTAAGTTCTTCTCCACTGAAACCTCTTAGGCCATCAGGCCTACACAGTTCAAATGTTCGTCAGCACTACTGTCTTCCATTTTCCTACTAGGTTGGCCCATTAAGCTCCACTTAAAGCATTCCATGGCTTTTCAAATCCAGAGTCCCAAAGTACACATTCTTCCAAACAAAAGCACGGTCAGGCATATCACAGCAAAACCCCACTCCCAGTACCAACTTCTGTCTTAGGGTTTTACTGTTGTGAACAGACACCATGAGCAATACAAGTTTTATAAAAGACAACATTTAATTGAGGCTGGCTTACAGGTTCAGAGGTTTAGTACATTGCCATCAAGGCAAAAGCATTGTAGCATCTAGGCAGGCATGGTGCAGGAGGACCTGAGGGTTCTATATCTTTATCCAAAGGAAGCCAGGAAGAAACGGCATGCTCAGGTATCTAGGAGGAAAATATCCAAGCCCATCCCCACAGTGACACACTTCTTTCAACAAGTCTACACTTTTTTAATAGTGCCACTCTCTGGTATGAGCATATACAAACCATCATAGGACCCATATAAACTGTGCCATAACCTTGCTATATGGACATTTCAGCATGAAACCTGGGAGATACACTTCTGAATACTGCATGTTCCATTGTTTGTAAACTTAATTTTGGTCTATGAGAGTTCATATGACATTTTCAACCAGTAATTCAGCTTGACTAATATTTCCAGATGCATTTGGAAATTTACTCCGAGAAATATGGACTCAAACCATAATCAACAGTCAATCAAAGGATGGAGTGCACCAGAATATTTCGTTTCACGCCAGAAAGCAATGATCACATATCATGCCAAACCTTAAGGTAGATGTTTATGGGGAAATTTTATAGCCTTAAGCACCTACATTGTTAAAAGTGAAGAAAAGAATAAAAGCATTATGAATCTTAACATTTCAAAGAGCAGCAAGCTGAATCAAGATGAAATAGAAGGAAACATTAAGATGCTAACAGAAATGGGGCTGGAGATGTAACTTGGTGTTAGAGGGCTTGCCTAGAATGTGCAAGACCTGCGGTTTGATGGCAAGATGAAAAACAAAATGAAGACATGAAGAAAGTAACAGAACTGAACAAGAAATAAATAAGTTGTTTGAAGCAGATTGCAGAAGAGAAACATTGTGCTGTAGAATAAGCCTTGGGCATTTCTGGAATACTCTTGCCTTGACCCTGCTTTCTGGAGCATGAAGGATCGATCAGATATACTCTCCATTTCTTAACAGATACATTCCAAGATGAAATTTAGTTGCCCTCATGATAGTAGCAAGATGGAAGGGATTAAATGATGTAATTATATTATAGTCTTAAAAAATTTATTAAGCCACTAGGAAAGATATGTATTACTGTGGTTAGGTTAAGATTGAGTGAGTGATCTAGAAAGCAGATTTCTGATAAAATGTTGAGTTCAATTTAGTTCTTTATCTCTCTTATGTGTTCTTGCCCTCCCAATCATGTAAAGGCACAGCAACAAGAACTGTGCTATTTTAGTTCATCTCCTAACTCTTGCAATATACTTAAGAATTATGAGCTAAATAAGTATAAGTTGCTTATGTTGCCCATCCTTAGCATTCTGTTATAGCCCTGGATAACTCACCAAAGCATAGGACTCCCATGAATTCCTGAGTCTGTCATTATGATGGACTTGATAATGATGTTAGCAATACTGCTTACAACTCTATATTTATTGGGCACTTAGTGTCAACAACCTTGTTACATTAATTTATTCATCCCTATAATATCTTGACAAGATAGATACATTTTCTCTGTGTCAAAAGGTCATAGTTAAGTTTCATTTAGGTGACATCTATTGAGTGACTTCTTTAGGTATCAGTCTTCTCAGCACTGAAGACATGCTATTAAAAATAAAAAGGACAATTCCATGCTTTCATGGATTTTCACTCTAAAAGCAGCTGTTCAAAGTTGCATGGAATAAAATTTTGAGCCTGGTTCATGATCTCTGCTACTTTTAATTTTCCCCCATTAAAACTGGAGGCAAAAGCAGAAAAATACAGTTTTTAGCATTCGCATACACTGGACCACCTGCCTCCTCAGCGGCCATATGCACCTGCTTGCTTCAGAAGGTGGTTTATTCAAGGATGCAGCACTATATCTGATGCATAAAAGAGCTTTATAAACACTGGATAGTGATGTCGATATCCACTTTCTTGTCCTCTATTCTTAACCTCTTTTACCTCCCCATGTATATCTCCTACACCCTGGTACTTCTGAAAGTTGGAGAATGTGATGCTACTAAGATGTCTGGCCCTTGTCCTTGAATTCTGAATTGTAGGAATTTATTTCAAACTGTTGAAATGCTATTCCTGGTAGAAACTTTTTCTGGGGATGGTGGGTATGATTAAGAGTGTAATACAATGAGTGAGGGTGGGGAATGATCATATCTGACAGTCATAGAGTTGAGAAATATCAACAGTGCAGGCTAGGGACTCTCAGGAACTTACAAAGATTCTGGAGACTCATATCATCTATGTAGCTCATGATAGCATCATGTGTACATGATGATTATTCCTCAGTAAAAACTAAACTCAGGTGTGCTTCTTTGGTAGATTATTTTCCCTCTCTGTCTCATATGTGTGTGAGTGTGTGAGTGTGTGTTCATATTCACATGTAATAGCTGAGGGAGAGAAAGCGTCTTGGCTCCTTAGGGAGAAGCAGTTGGAAGTTCTATACATCACTTTTTCCCTAGACTCTATCCTGTGTGCTACACTGCTTAGTCCATTCAGTGTATTTGTCCTCTTGTTAAACCCTAATCTTGAATATAACACTCCGGGGAAGTTTCTCCATTCTTATAAATACCTAAACCCAAGAGGAAATTTTGAGAACCTTTATGTATTGGTTGCTTTTTTTATTATTTACTTTGAATAACCAAGAAGAAGCAACTTAAATGAAGATGGTTTTAGCTGAATTCATAGGTTTATGGTTGGGATGCAAAGTGGCTAGGGCTCCAGCCTTTCTGTGGAAACTTGTAGCTCGTCATTTCTCAGCAGTAGTTGGGAAGCAGAAAGAAACTGGGGCAGTGATCAGGGGTAGGCATGAAGAATAATCAGGCTCTAGTCATATTTCTGCTGGCCACTAATCACTTCCTAAAGATCTCACCTCCCAAAACTGTCACACACTGGGGAGAAACTATTCAAATACGTCAACTTGTGAGTGGCATTTCCCTATCAAATTGGTAACATGTGCCAGTCTGTGATCAGTGGCAACAATGAGGGCAGTATTTGAGACTGGACCCTCTGCCCCCCAATTTTGTAGTTGTCAACCTTTACCACTCCCAAACCTTTCCACATCTTTCTTGGGAAGATGGTAGATTGAAAAGAACCATTCATAATTTCTAGAAGATATCTATAAAATTAAAATAATGGAAAGGAAAAATTGAATCAAGTTTGAAATGATAAAATACTCCACTTTCATGCAGAAGCTAAAGTAAACACTAATGATGTAATAAACTGCAGCAGCAGCAGCCAAGGAAAGCTGTCTTGGGAACAGACATAACAGGATCACAAGTTCTCAAACCATCACTTGGCAGCTGGGGCTGTGCCTCTGGCAAGGGCAAAGATGCCTCTTGGGTTCTACATCTCATTCTCACACCTTTTTTGGTGAATTCATTTCCTTCCAAACTTAAAACAATTTTCTTAGTTGACTATTTACATCCTCCATTATTCTGAAGGGATTTGAAGTAACTTGTTCCCTTGTTTCCTTTAAATATAAGTAACCAAGAAAATGAAGTGGAAGCCAAAGTGTGGAGGTGAGGCAAATATGTAAGAGGAGAAAAGGGGAGATGGGTTAAGATTAATGTCTAAAGTGCATGCTATACAAATCCCCTGCGCCTATTTACTACACTGTGTGAAACCTGCACATCCTTATATATTGGTTTGCTTGTTTATTTCCTTCCTTATGCATTTGTTACTGGTTTACTTGAGCTAGCTGACATTTCATAGCTCCAAGAGCCTTCTACTGTAGCTGCTGCTGTCGGTTTGTGTCTGCATTCCTAATGGTTGTTGCTCTACACTTTGATGCAATGTAATTCATTTCCAAAGGTTCATGATTGTTAGGTCTTCATTATGGGCTGTACTTTCTATCTGTGGGAAGTAACCTTTTCTCCACTTAATGCATTTTGCCTTGACTTCTACTTTGACATAGAAATAGCTACCCTGGAGTTATATTTACTCTTGGACAGCCAGTATAACCTTTTAATGTTAATGTTTCAGATTCATTTGGTTTGGGTGGTGTCTTGTAAAAGCAGCACAGATCTGTATTTTGGTTTTTGACCTACACTGAGAGATGCTTATTCTGAGAAGAGACTTTTAAAAGGTCCAATTTTTAACAAAGTTGATGTTTGTTATTTTCTAATAGCCACAATAACATGTCTAAAATGGAATTCTGGCTTTTCCCCCACCTATTTACTTCCTATGGATATAGCCTCATCTTCCTTACTTCATAGACTCTATGACAGGACACCCAATTTAATGGATCTTGTAGGGTGAAAGCATGAATCTCTTCACTGGCCACAGATACTATGAGAATAGGAAAGGTGTATGTGTATATATATATATATATATATATATATATATATATATATATGTGTGTGTGTGTATATATATATATATATATACACACACACACACACACACACACATATATATATGTATACACACGTACACACACACACATATAATAACGTCTTTGCTGGGCTTGCGGGTGTGAAACAAGTTGCTAGACCCTCAGCTGCCAGAAGAGTACCAGGGGCTTTGCGTTGTAATTGAAGATTCCTCACTGTGTCCTTCCTTTGTAGTTCCTTTAATAAATGACATTCATTTCTCAACGTCAACTCATAAACCAAAGCATTGCTTCAGTCTGTAGCTTTTCTTTCAGAGATTGCTACATTTGGGGCGGGGACAACCTTTCCCTAGAGTTCTCACTCCATGGGCTTTAGTATGAGGTCAAATACATTTGCTTCTTAGAAGCTATGTCTTTTGTGGAAAGGAATATTGGGAAAGATTTATCTCAACAGTTGGTTAAGATTCAAGTTTTACATCAATTCCCTGGTTATACCCTACTGTATTCTCTGTGTGTCTCTGTCTGTCTGTCCATCCATATGTCTGTCTGACTCTGCATGTATGTGTTATGACTTTTGTTTAATAGTTTTTCAGGAAAGCTATTTCCAGATTATATAAGCATAAATTTTGATTGCTTCTATTGTTTTGGGTAGTTGGCTATTATTAATAATATTCTGTTTTCTGTCAATCTTATTTCATATGTTTTTCTAGTCTTGAAAATAAAAAAACAAAAACCAAAAATCAGTTCAGTGAAAGTGATGGCTTGTTTCCAAGAGTTGTTTTGTTTCATGGTATTAAGGGTTGTCTTGTGAAGGAGGTCAATCCTTGTGTTTCTCTGTATGAACACTTGTTATTATCTTACATATACCATATTTTTGGATTCTATTGAGAATACAAAAACATTTAAAAAGTTGTCGTCCTTTCTCCATAGACAATAATTTTTACAGAACACCTTTTCCCTACTTTTTTAACGATTCAGTCTGTCTTGGTCCATGTGCTAACTTCCTTGCCTGACCTGACTCCTGTGTTTTTCAATTGCTGACCATTCACTGCAAAGCCATTCATTTATCCAAGTAACTTCTCCTAAATATACAGACCATTTTGATCTGGTTCAGTTCATGAGAAGAATATCCCTTGGTGAGAAAGGCTATACAAAAATTTCTTGAATCTGTTACTTTTATTGAGATAGTCATCCTGAACTGCAAGAAGTTACCCTGCACATTTCAGTTGCTTTCAGCAAGTTATGGTCCTCAAGTTGTTTCAAGCAAATCTAAAAGAAGCAGACATACAGCATCAAGTCAGTTTTTTATACACTAATCATAAATTTATGATCTATTTAAGTAAAGGACAAGTGTATTTTTTTTCTAAAGTAGCTTGTTTCTTAAGATTTTTCATGGAATGAAATTCTTGGTGCAAATTCTGCAGGTCATATGGTTTTAGTGAAGAAAAATATGTATTAGAGAAGATTCAGAAATATAGCATTTGTCTGTAACTTCTAGGCTCCCTGTGGAGAGACACACTTTGCCCAGGGTCTCTGGAATCAAATTTAACTCTCCCTTAGATGAGAGACATCAGCAGGGTCACCAGCTTCTTGTTACTAACCCTGTCAGTGTGCTGCAGTAGCACCCTGCTCTGTGTTTGTGGGGGGGGGGAGGGGTGCTTGTGCTTCAGTGTTATGAAAGATAACGCCAGATGCTATTTGTTTAGTGCAGTTTGAAATATACAACAGAAGCCTGTGGGAAACTATAGGTCTTCCCATAAGAAAGAGAGTATAGGTCTCAGTGAACAACTATGGTCAAGCCAAATACCTACTCCTGAAGTATTGGAATAACTTTTGTTTCTGCTAGTTCAATTCAGTGGCAACACCAGCATTTTCTAGAAGGAATTTTCAGGAATTATTTTGCATGCAGCTCTACTATTGCTCTATCAATGAGAATTAACAAAGGTCTCTAAAATTTGATCAATAGCAGGAATAATATCAGTAGTCCACATTTGGTTTTGGGATTCTATAAATTTTTGATTTTACTGTCTTATATGTCCAGTACAGGCATTGTATACCTATTGATTTATTTTAGACTATTTTATTTTGAAAAACATCATGTTTGCAGGAAACTCATGAAGCTAATATCAAAAGATTTTATATAACCATAGAAGAGGAATAGTATCTCTTATTTAGTATGTTAATATACACATCCCTTGAATTTGTGACTATAATACCTTACATGGATAAAGGCTTTTACAGCAGTGATTGGATTACAGTTTTTGAGGTGAGGGAATGATTACGTATTTTTTTTCTGATGGGTCCAGATAAACACATAGATACTTATAGAAGAAAACTAATTCGATGTTTTCCTAGTTATTGTCTCCGAAGTTGGAAGTGAATCATGAGTCAAGAATGTGACCCCATAGACGCTGGGAAAGGGAATGGACATATGCTGTAATGAGTACAGATTTTCAGAATCTGAACCCATAACATTTCTGTACATAGGTGGTGCTAATGGTTGTAAAATAATGAACCTTTACAACAGACACTGACCCATAGGCCTAAAAATGCCCAAATGCTAAATTTGATATTACTTTTATCACAATTTTCAAAGTACTTAAGAAATTGTCCTCTCAGAGTTTGCTTAAGGAAGGCAGTCCTTATGATTTTATCCATCTTGATTTTAACCCTTTCTGATCTCCCAAACTAAGAGTTAGTAAAACTCTGATGATGAAACCATGATTGTTGGTTTCCATACAAGTAAGTGGGGCTTAGAAGGAACGGAGCTTGCTTAGAATACCCAAAACCCTGGGTTTAATTCCCTGGACTGCATAAACTGGGTATGGTGGCTCATTGTCGCAATCCAATCATAGGGACATGAAGATTAGGAAGGTCATGCATGGTTGTATAGTGCATTCTAGGTCAGCTTGAACTCTGGCTCACTGAAAAGAACAAAACTAGAACCAAATCCAATATTCTTCAATCTGTTTTCTCACATGTCAAAATTTTAAAAATAATACAATCATTGAAACTAACATTGGCCCAATGTTCTTGACTAAACTTTCAGTTTATTTTGATAATCTCAAATTTTGAATTGTTGCTAGTCCATTCTTTCTTAATCCAGTTTTGTGCACTGCTTTGCACTTAGTTGTTCTGTTTTTATGTTCATAATGACTAACATTTGAGTAGTACTGGTCATTTTATAGACTACTCACCAATAAAGCTGTGATTGATATTTTCTCTTGATTTCCTTCCCATTTTTTGTCATGGTGTTTCATTTATAGCAAGAATAACCCTAAGACATAGACACATATACAAATGGCCACACTCACTGTTTTTTGTTGATGATGTCATTGGAATGAAGGTTCTCATGTTTGAATAGCAAGTGCTTTTCTTTTCTAAGCTATCTATTTCTCCAGGTCCCATGCAGGAACTTGAGGAGTCAATGAAATTCATTGTCATTGCCAGATATACCACTTCCCAGCTTTGAAAAAGCTACAACTTCTCCATGCCCAATATTTCCATATTTTTCTGGCCTTCATCCATAAAACTGATTGATCTCTCTTATCACTGTCCTGTGGATTAAATGAGATAGAAGAGCTATTTATCTAGCAAGCACTCCAGGAAGCACCCATAAGCTGGTACAAGGCACTTTTAGTGAAGGAGATGCTTGTGGTAACTCTCAGCAGCAAACAAATGAGACTTTGCTTGTGAGCATTTACAGCATGACAGAAGAGATGAATTATTGAATGAAGGCATACATGTGTTACAGCCAGAGAAGTACAGAGTACCTGGCAAATGCATAAGATGAGGATTTTTTTGTAGGTATCAGGCAAGTCACTTAGCATAGTGCCTGGTAGATATGTGCCCTTCAAGGGGACAGGCATTCTATGTGTGTCATGTCCCTGTTTCTTCTCCCTGCCCTGATCTCTCCCTCATCTCTCAAACTAACAGGGTCAGATAACAAGGTGATGTTCCCTGATCCCTGTAGAATGGAGCAGAGCCTTTAAAGTGCTAATGTGCAGGAAGAGGAGCTGAGCAGACACCCAGTGGGGAGCTTCTTCTTAAGTGCACATGCCAGTGGAACACATTTCTTGCTTGTCACTTGTCACTAGCTTGCTGTCTTGTGGCAAAGTGTTAGGAAATGCCACTTTAGTGCAGGTCTCTGAAGATGGCCAAGATGAAGGTCACATCACAATCCCTGAGGTCTTGGCATGCTCACATGTTTGCAAACATTTCCCAAAGATACTTTTTCCATGCACAGTCCATACCCCATCACTCCATCTAGGACAGCTTCAACTTTCCAACTATTATGGCATAGGTATATGCACACAATATCTGAAGGCAAATTTTCTCTTAACTTTTACTTATAAACTAGAAGATAGCTAAAAATTTAAAGGAGCCCTTATATATTCCTCACCAAAATTTAACACTTATTGGGGTCTCTCCATGTTTGCTTCATATACTATTTTTCTTTTTAAAATTTCTTTGGTGGCTAAAATATTCTGAAGTCCATTTGGTCATATCTAATTTATTTGATGTTTATTCTCAAACCAGGTATACCTGTTCTTACATAATGACCATTTATTATCAAATCTAGCAAAATCTAATTGAATATTTAGTGCCCATCAGCAACCATGGGATGAACTGAGACAGACTGAAGGTATACATTGTAAGCTCATACGGAAGTTAAGTATTTGAAAAAGCAAGAGTGTTTTATATGTAAAATGGACAAGAAACTCTGAAGATGACAGAGGGGTTATTATTATTCCATAGGTTCCTATTTTTCTTTAAGGATAGACCAAAATAAAATTGACCTAAACAGCAGAAGAGCGATTTAGTAACAAAAGATTAAGCTTATTACATTAGAGTTGGACACAAACTATATAATGATCTTTCATTCCAAAACAACTCTTTGGAATTAGAGAGATGGCTTAGTGATTAAGAGAACTTGCTGCTTTTATAGTGGTCAAAAATTCACTTCTCAACACCCATCTACTGGCTCAAATCTATCTGTAACTCCAGTTCCAGGGCATCTGCTGCCCTCTTTTGATTTTCATAGGCACCAGGCATGCATATAGTGCACAGATATATCTAGACAAAACATCCATAAACATAAAGTAAAAATAAATGAACTTAAAAATAAATCACCATTCTAGAAAAAGGGCCAGCCAAACAAAATAGGAAAAATCTGAAATTCTCTACCTTTTTTTTCTTCTTAACCAGGTTATTAGGCTAAATGTGTTGTTTGTACTGTGCTATGTTTATTGTTGTTGTTGTTATAGTCCTAGGCTTGAACCATCCAAATGTGGTTGACATTTTGGGTGACCCATAGGAGAGCTGTAAGACTGATCTAACTACACAGATCCTTCTCAGTCCATAGTGCTAGCATTCCTTCTAGGCTCTGCCCCACAGTTACCTGGCAACAGGCAGGTATACCTGACTCACTGTGAAAGGGGATCCTCGCTCCCTCCTCCCTCTCTTACCTTCTTACCCTCTGTCCCTTCTCTCACCATTCTTCTTCCTCTCTCCCTGCATGTTCATGGATGGCCTCTACACCTCTCTGTCTCTCTGTCTTTGTATCTGTCTCTCTCCTCTCTTCCCAATTCCCCATCCCATGCCCTAAAACTATTCTACTATACCTGTGTGGCTGATACCTCACGGGAGGGGATGGCCCAGCATGGGCCTGCAGAAGCATACACCATATCTCCTCCTCCTTCTTTATAAAACACAACATGTAGAATTTGTCTATGGGTGTTTCCCCCTTTTATTTATCATCCCATAGTATGTTTTCATAGTATGTTTTGGTCATGTTTCCCATGACCAAATTGGTAAGAAAACAACTAGTCTGGTCAAAATGGCTGGGCATCAAAAAAGAGAAAGCTGGGGAAATTCTCAATTACTTTGCCTCACAGAAGACCTGAGGGAGGAGAATGTATGTCTTGCTTCTATAGAGATTGGGCTGATCCAGCATGCTATAGAATCTTGGCAATCAGAACAATTTTCGACTTCCTAGCCTCATCCTGAGACCATAATATGGCTGGATTCTTGAGTCCAAGGAGGAGTCTATATCCTGCTTTTCATTTCTCAGCAGAAGAATGTATGAGTGAATGCTGCCCAGATGTTGGTTTCTCACTGGAACAGGATCCCCTGACCAGGCCTCCTATTTAGCTGACAGCTGAATAAGCTGGGTGAACAATGCTGCACATTCTTATTGTCTGAGACAAACAGGAAAATTATGGCCTTCATGTGTATACACTGGTAACTTCTTCTGTTATTTACCTTAACAAAGCAACTCAACACAATTAGTGTAAACGACCAGAGGCTCCTGGTTATATTTAGCTAACGGATTCCGTTTAAGGAGCAAGTAGCTAATGAGCTGAAGCACAGACTGCTATCCCAGCAGCCCTAATAAGCTGGAAATCACAAGAAGCATGGACATTTGCCTGATGGGGGAGTGATTGGACCTGGAGAGGCACCAACAGGTTCCAGTCAGTGTCCTCAATCATTTCACGCAGACATGCCTGGAATCTAGTGGACACATGAGAATTTACCTTTCTTGTGGATTTCAAACAGCAGTAATAATTCTGGGATCAATGGAACAAAGAGACTGACTACTATATGATGCGCAGAGGTTAGTGAAGAAGTACTAGAAAGATCAGAGATGGCGACACTTGGAAGGAGGATTTGCAAAGGTGCCCTACCACATGGGCATGAAGGTGGGTCCAGCTTTTGTGGATTATTTACAATAGGAAAGTTTGAACAGTAAGAACAGCTGGCATAGGCTTGTCAATCATTCCAGGACCAAAGGCTTTTTGTACTGGAGAAAAATCAGGGCTATGGGGTCAGGCAGAGTAAAATATGACTCAAACCCCAATTAATTAGCACAGTAGTAGAATGTTTGTAGGCTCACTTTAATTTTTAGAAGAGGTCCAATAATCTGGCCCTTTTTATCCACATTCTAAGATTAAACCAGTCTGAGAAAATATTCAGAAAAAAGTTTCTTCTGTTCATGATATATGGAGACATTTCTTTTTTGTCTTCAGACCTAAACAATATAGGCCAACTATTGATATTACTTTTACCATATATCTGGTATTCAAGGTGCATGAGAGGATGTACATATGCTAAAAGGTTAATGATACATGTAAATATAGTGCCATTTTCTCCAAATTCTTAAGCATCCATGGACTTATATATCTGTAAAGGTTCTGGTACCTGGGTCCAAAGCACAAAGGTAACACTCACTTCTATACTCCTATAGTAACACTCCTATAACTGGTATCTCAAGAAATGTTATAATGTTGAAAAAAGAAAAGGTGACCTCTAACATGCAGAAGAATGAGAATTGATTCACTCTTATTTCCTTCTACTAAGCTCAACTCCAAGTGGATCAAGGACCTCCACATAAAACCAGAAACACTAAAATTAGTAGAAAAGAAACTGGGGAAGACCCTGGAGGACATTGGCTCAGGGGGAAATTTCCTGAACAGAACACCAATTGCTTATGCTCTAAGATCAAGAATAGACAAATGGGACTTCATAAAATTACAAAGTTTCTGTAAGGCAAGACACTGTCAAAAGGACAAATCTGCAACCAATAAATTAAGAAAAGATCTTCACCAATCCTACATCTGACAGAGGGCTAATATCCAATGTATACAAAGAACTCAAGAAGTTAGACCCCAGAAAAGCAAATAACCCCATCCAAAAATGGGGTAGAGAGCTAAACAAAGACTTTTCACCTGAAGAAATTCAGATGGCTGAGAAACACCTTTAAAAATGTTCAACATCATTAGTCATTAGAGAAATGCAAATCAAAACAACCCTGAGATTTCACCTCACACCAGTCAGAATGGCTAAGATTAAAAACTCAAGAGACATCAGGTGTTGGTGAGGATGTAGAGAAAGAGGAACACTCCTCCACTGCTAGTGGGACTGCAAGCTGGTACAACCACTCTGGAAATCAGTCTGGCGGTTCCTCAGAAAACTGGACATGATACTTCCGGAGGACCCAGCCATACCACTCCTGGGCATACCCAGAAGATTACCCAGCATGCAATAAGGATACATGCTCCAGTATGTTCATAGCAGCCTTATTTATAATAGCCAGAAGCTGGAAAGAACCCAGATGTCCCTCAATGGAGGAATGGATACAAAAAATGTGGTACATATACACAATGGAGTACTATTCAGCCATTGAATTCATGAACAATGAATTCATAAAATTCTTAGAGAAATGGATGGAGCTGGAGAACATCCTACTAAGTGAGGTAACCCAGTCTCAAAAGAATACCCATGGTATGCACTCACTGATAAGTGGATATTAGCCTAGAATCTTGGGACACCAAAGACACAATCCACATACCAAATGATGTCGGACAAGAAGAATGGAGTGAACACTGGTACTAGAAAGGCTCAAAGCATCAGTGTAGGGGAATACCAGAACACGGAAGTGGGAAGGAGTGGATGGGGGAACAAGGGGAGGGAAAAGGGCATGTGGGACCTTTGGGGGGGTGGGGAACCAGAAAAAGGGAAATGGAATGTAAATATAGAATATATCCAATAAAAAATTAAAAAAGAAAAATAAAGGTGACCTCACAAAGCTTGGCACATAGATATACCCCAGGTCACTGCTTTGTCATTACTGCTGTAATGCCTGGTCTGGTGTTTTGACCCCCTATATAGTGAACAATAGAGCATTGTTTTTTATATAATGTGGTTTTCCTCTTTGACCTTTAAAAGAAAATGGTTGTTGGGAGATGGCTTGAAGATCAATCTTCTTGCTTTTCAAACATAAGTATCTTGAGTTCTTATGCAAATAAGAATTACTAGCATACATCTAAAAATCCAAAAGTCTTTGTGAGAGACAATAACTTCAGAAATGGGGCATGGAAAGAGAAAAGAGGCTTGTGAGTACTTCTGGCCTGCTAGGCCTAGAAAAACATCAAGGTTCACATTGAGAAAGAGAGGTAGCCTGTCTCAAAGCAATATAAGGAAGAGGCATAGAGGAAGATACACACACACACACACACACACACACACACACACACACACACACATAACCCCTGTGTATTACCCATATATATGAATACAGACAGACACACAGACTTGTACATACACAAAGACACCACAAACAAAAAGGGGTGTGGCTTTAAACTCTACTCTGGGAATCTTGGGCCACCTGGCTAAGTATTTTGATATGCTAGTCAAGATCTATTGCAGACATTGTGGGTAATTTTTGGTCTTTTACAAGATGGTATATCAAGCTACATTTTTTAATTCAGTGCTGTTGTGGTGGGAGAACACATCAGTATAAACGAACAACAATCTTGGCTATATAATTAGGCAGATGCTGATGTACAGGTCTCTGCAGTGCATTTACATTTAAATCCTACAAGAAGTTATGACTGTATATTCTATTTTACAGTAGACTTCCTCTCACCTTCAGTAATTGTTGGTTATTTGCCATGCTCTAAATTTTTTCTGCCCATTTGCTGTGACAATTACCTTCTTTGGAAACCCTTTCTTTCTAACAACAATATGTGACCCCTCATCCTCATTACATCCTTTTGTGAGGGTGCAGATACCTGCCTTGGATTCTGTGTAATCAATGGGAGCCATTGGCAAACCAATAACGATCCAGAGTACCCACTTTGTGATGTAGTAGCAATGCAGTAGGAGCTGCTGGACTTATGACTGAAAGCTCAGCCTGAGAACTATCTAACTTAGTCTTTGCAATGAATACACTAGTTTTCTAAAATCATGGAAAAAATTTTCCTACTGCCTACAACATGGAACTTGAACAGAGATTCCGGCTTAAGTGTTTGCTTTTGTTTCATATTATCACTGCAGCTTAGGAAGAGTTCTTGCCTATTACCTTCACCTCCTGTTGCTCTTCATGGCCCCCTTCAGAAATACCCACATTGGGTGCTTTCCAGGCATCTCATCTTTGTCATCTCCATCCATGGTAAATGTCAAGAGTTTGTGCTGAGAATCCCAGGCACTTCTTGGTGTCTGTCTTTCCCTAGCTGGACACTCAGATGCCTGCATTACTAAAGCCCTAAAGAGACATTTGGATTCCACGTTTGAGAAGTTTAGCAGATTATACCTCATTGCAATCCTTTGCCTACAGAACAATGAGTCAAATCAACTACTGTAATCTTTTTCTGCAAGGTTGAAAGAGGTACAATAGGGCGTCTCTATTTCCTGGGGAAATCCAGCCATACTAGTAGATGCCTAAAATGACACACAGAACTAATTCTGGTATTCTAAACAATTAAGGGGAGGTAGCATAGTAGTGTGAAGATGTTGGGAGGAAGGACCATTAATGTGCCAGGTAGGATGAGTTCCATGACGATAGATACTTATATTCTTAAATTTGCTTGTAATTTAATATTCATGATGTATTTTTCTGAGGTTTCCCTTAGCACTTTTGAATCATGGTTGATCTTGGCTAACTGAGATTGCTAATACAGAGGAAGAAACATTATTGTTTCATTTGTAATTTACTGACTGCTCTGTTCACAGACTTCTCATCAGGACTGGAGCAAGCATAGCTGTAAGCCAAAGAGAAATATTTAGAGCCAAATCTTACATGGAGTCTGACCATTTTGGGTGATTGAGTTGTGTAGTGTTGTGTAAACTCTTTTAGATATCTAGCTTGTTGAATAGGATTCTTATTGGCTGGAGGAAACCCAGTTCCCTCTACAGCCTTCCAAGGCATGTAGGTGGCCAGCTTCATATTTACTCCCTGAAGTCACTGTCTATACCTCCTTCAACTAGATTGAGACCTGTGACAAACTAAAAACAATGACAACACATAAAGTAGAAGAGCCCAAGGCTCATTTGGATCATCTCTCAAAGATGTTCATCTACGAGTTTAAGTCTGTTAAGTTTTCTACTTATTGTGTCAGTTTTTGTGTTTTTTCCCCTCTGGGAGATATCCATGGAAATTTTGATGACACTATTTCCCAGGTGTTCAGTGTATTCACTTATAGCTAAAAAAAAAAAAAAAAAAAAAATTGCATATAGAAATGATAGCATTTTACCTCCTCTAATTTTTTCCATTTATTCCTTTTGCCTTTAGTCTTGATTAGTTTCAACAAAACTTTGTTTCTTTTATTTCTATTTCCATAGAGCCAAGGCGAAGACTAATTCTGCCATTTTCTACTCATTCGTGTCTATTTTTGTTTGTTATTAGTCTGTGTTATTTCTCCTGTTCTTCCCTGCAAGCTTTAGAGGGACACTTGATACTGTTATTTTTGCCTTTACATTTTTATTCTGTAGACCCATATATTGCTCTAATTTAACAAATAAAGTTTGTTGTGCCAGTGGCCTATAAGTGTTACTATTAAAAACATTTTATTCATCTTTCCACTTGCAGTTTCTATTTATTTATTTTCTATGGCTGTAACACAGTATCACAGGATAGGTCTTTCACAAAGGTTAGAGATTAATGTAGCTCAGTTTGGGCAAGTCAGGAATACACTGCCAGCATTTTCTGCCTCATAACATGTTGGAGGGCATCATATAACAGCACAGAGCAAATGTGCCAGCTCAACTCTCTTCCTCTCTATAAAACCACAGATGTGAAAACAGGGTCCCCACTGCCTATTTGTCATCTATCTGTAACCCCCAAATACAATCAATATGTGAATTACGATTCATTTTCAGGTTAACAAATGAACTTTTGATTGTATAATAGTTGACAACCAAACCCTATTTTTATTTTGCATATTATTTTCTCCACTTTGCTATGTAGTACACTGTGAAAGTCACCAGTATGGCTTCATCATAAGGCTGGGGTTGTAGTAGAATTCCAATTTCTGAGAGAAATACCACGTGACCTTGAGGGATGTGTGATGAAGACAGGGAGATGAACACATGACAAAGGTTTTCTCAACATCAATCTGCATGCACTCAAAGTAAAGTTTCTTGTGATATATACTCAAGAGCTTCTAAATATTTGGGGTAGTGGTGTGTAATTTAAAATGCATGAGCTCTCACAGATCTGTGATATGTTCATATTTGCCTAGATGTATGATCCCTTTCCCATGACTCTTGCTGTTGGGGTTTCTTCTGCGTTTTGTATCTGTTCAAATGTCTTGCTTTGAGAATTTGATATCCTTATGTAAGCAATGTCTTCTTCCTGTAAACCACACCACATCTTTATTTTTTCTCTTTTTTTGGTTAACTTCTGTTGTACATTCCAACATTTTCATATTTGTTTACCTTATATTCTTGTTTTAAACAAGGTGGTTGAAGTCATTAATGAGTACTCTGATGTAGCCACGCAGGGGGCTATTGATGCTTTTCTGGTAAGGAATCTATTATCATAGAGAATGTAGAGGCTCTGTATGTACAATCTGGAATTACCACACACACATTTTTGAGTTGCCTTTCTATTAGTTTTTAGCAGAGATGATCACTGAATGCTGTAACCCATGAAACTGCCTTAAGAATTTGTGGTACTCTGACTCTGATTGCTGTCTGTCTCACTTGGAAAACTCACTGCACCTTTGCTAAGCACTATCTACTCTCTGTATTCTCTGGAAAACTGAGAAAGACATTCTGGTCTCCTGGATTTTTCTTGCCTCCAACAATGCTAAGAAATGTGTTTGAACTTGATTCATCTTTATCAAAGGCTTTCCCTGTTTTTATGCTGTTGCCATATCCGAATGGTGGAGCCTTGTTCCTGGGTCCTCTTTGTCTAGACACTCTGCTCTGTGGTTTCCCTTCCTGTATTTCTCTGCTGCGAGCAGGGGTTCTCCAAAACACCTTGGCATTCTGTGCCAACCCCACTGCCCTCATTGAAAGTGTATTTTCTTTCTCTTTTGCAAGTTTGGTTTCCTTTAAGTTCAGAACAAATGATGTCATTTTTAACCTTCCAACTATACTCTCTATATCAGCAGACTCTTCTGAAAGCAACAGCTGGAACAGTCCTTTGAAGCTACAGTTGTCTCTAGGCACCCACAGGGGCTTAGTTCCAGCCCTTTCCATGAATACCAAAATCTGTAATGGTCATGCTCCCTATATAAAATGCATTATGGATTTGTGTATATATATATGTATACACATATACATGTATGTGTTATGTATATAGCTTACATATACCCTCTTGTGCACTTCAAGTCACTATTATGCTAATAAAATATTGTAAGTAAATGTTGCATAATTTGTTATTTTCCATTATTTAGGGAAAAGGGAAAGAAAAAAGTCTTGTTGATATTTAGTAGAGATCACCTGGCTTAGATATTTTAAACTGTAGTTGATTGTATACATTGCTGAGGAACCCGTGAATAAAGACAGCTGGCCACATCTTTCTTCATAGTACAGTAGATACAGTGATGTCATCCAAATTTCCCCCCCCCCACACACACACTGAAAGATCTGATTTCTGAAGTTGTCAATCTTATGGAAATTGCCCATCGATGGGGACTGTTACTTCAAGGCCATGCCTCTTTCCTGGGACAGCTTGTATCTCACTGGTAGATGTACACATACAGAGGCTGGCATCCTTCCTAGTATAGGATAATGCTGAAGAATCATCTGAACTTATATCTCTGATGTTACTATATCATGGTCCAACTTTTCCGTTTATTAAATCTGTTTTTTCTCTTTTCTTTCTGAGTCTCACACAGCTGAGACTAGCCTCACATTTGGTATGTAGCCAAAGATAGCCTTGAATTCCTGATCCTCCTTCTAATTCCTCTGAATTTTAGAATTATAGTAATAAGTAAGCCACCATGCCCAGTACCCTTTCCTTTTCTAGGTGTCAATCCTAAGAACATGTCTGATGTCAACTTCCTTCATGCTTCATCAGGATCTCGGTATATACCACTGAGTCACGTCTCTCAATACTCTTCCTTGTCTGTTACAATGTCCAGCCTGAAGACATCCCAGTGCATTTACCTGAACTCCATTTGTTCATGCCTTCCTTTTTCTTCAAATATCTGTTCAAATATTCTCTCATCAAGTAGAGCTTCAGGAACTCTCTAGTAGACCAAACCCATTATTTCTTATCTCCTAGATTTATTTTCTACCTCCATCTATGGCCTTTGGACACACATATTTTCAGTCGATTGTGCCTTCTTCTAAGAGTTCATAAGAGTGTTCCATGGGAATATTTTGTTTATTGCTCTTTCCCCAGTGGCCCACAGTAAAACCTGAATAAATGTTTGGAGAAACAATGAATAATGAGTGAATTCAATTTTTTCTTGTTTTATATCTGCAAGTAAATTTCCAGGGTCCTCGTTTTTTTGGATGCAGTGGGATAGCTGATACTTGAGAACAGAATATATCCTCTGTTCTATCCCTAACTAATTTAGCTAGGCTGCTCCTGGTGGGTAGAATTCCTGGAAGGTTGCCTGGACATAACTACCTTCCTTTCTTTCTTCCTTCCTTCCTTCCTTCCTTCCTTCCTTCCTTCCTTCCTCCCTTCCTTCCTTCCTTCTCCTTTCTTTTATTTTTGAAAAGAAAAAATTGTTCTGTGCTATATTTGAGCTGTTATATTTTAGAGTGCTTGATAGTGGTTCCTGCCTCAAACAGTTTTTTTTTTTTTTTGCCTTGACCTTTATCACTACCTGTTGTGTGGTGAGATTATAAGGGGAGGTGTTCAGCTGTCACTCAAAATGAGTGATCAGGAGCCATTGCCTTGGCTTTAACTCTAGACACTCTTATTCTGGAGAATTAGTTATTTATTAGTGAGCTGAGCTGATTTGCATGATTCTTGAGTTCACAGTCACCGTACTTTTTCAATGTTATAAAATCCTCCTTTGTTAGAAAAATAAACACAGGGTTGGGAGACAGATCAAGCATTAAAGAGCTTGTCTCATAAGTATGGTAACCAGAGTTCCATCTCCAGTGCCCACATATAATGTGCTTGTCATCCTAGTGTTGGGTATGGAGAGACAGGTAGACCCTTAGAGTTTGGCGGCCAACCACTGAAATCAGTTGAGCCCCAGATTCCAAGGAAAGACGAGATGGATAGCTTCTGAGGGACAACATTTGAGGTTAACTTCTGCCCTCAGCCTCCACATGCACATAAATGCACATGCACCTACATATGAACATCCAAAATACATGCACACACAAACACAAAATAAACATAAAGCTTGTAACACAGCATTTCAAAGAAAAAACTAGAGAAATGAATAAGCATGTCCTAATGTTTAGCAAGTTTTCCTTTTGTTTTGGCTCTTTGTTCATTTTCACATTTGGGAATATGAAACTGAACATCCCTTCCCAGCATGGATGGATCTAATATCTGAACGATCATTATTGAGAAGTGTTGTTTGGAGATATGATCAGAGGTGAGCAGGTAAATGAGCAGTGACTGATTCAATTAACTGATAAAAATTGAACAGCACAGGTCTAAGCCATCTTATCTGAATTCCTGCTCAGTCAAGCAACCAGGAGGATAGTACAGTACTTCTTTCTTAACTGGAACGTTGAGTCAGTGCCTTCCACAGTCCAGAAGGTGGCGACATACACATTTAAGGGACAGTTGATGGGCAGGTAGTCCTATGTGAGAAAATTCATAATTGAATGGTTTTGCAGCAGAAGCCACCCTTTTGCTGACCCACAGGTTGTCCCTTCTTGAAGGTCAGGTCATTCACAGTGTGCCTCTTTCTTCTTACTGCCCAGTACAGTAGGGAGAACACTGTATGGAAGTTTGAAATCCTACCCTTGTCATTTGTAAGCTCTGTGGCCCTGAGGATAGCACTTAACCTTGGTTTTGTTCAATATAACTTTGGATGAATAAGAACTCTGTCACTGGCATCTGTGGAGTCAATGAAATAATGAACCTTAAGTATTTTACATATTGTTGCATTGGCACAGCTCTCTGAATTAGGAAAGGGTTCTAAAGTTCCGGGTGAGGCAGCCCCTTAGAAAGGCACAGTGAGTTCAGAGGGGACTGGGGCTAACCCCCAGTGGCTCAGAGTCAGCTGAGGTATACATGGTGCCCCTGTTCTCTGCCCTGCCTTGGGATCCTGTGAGCCTGGAGTTTCTTGATGACTAATGTATAAGCATGTGTTTTATCTCTCAAAGGAGAAGGCAGGTTTGTGTGCCATGTCACTCCTTTGCAATGAGTTGAAAGAGAGGTGATTATGACAATTTAAGCCTTACCAAGAAAAAAAAAAGCAGCGTAAAGTGAAAAAAAATTACTTCTTGAATATCTGAAGTAGAAGCTTAGCCTTCAAAGCATGAAATTTTACCTGCCTGGAAAATTGGATTTCTTACCCTCTAGGTTGGCAAAATTTCTGGATAACTTAGGGTGTCTAAACTGTGGGTTCCTGTGAATGATGGTTATGAACAGCAGAGCTCCAGCAGTGGGGACATGTTGCTATGGCAACCTGAAGCTAGACGTTCCTCCAAGCCTTAGAAAGGCTGTCAATTAGATCCATGCACTTGGGGAGTTTAATGAAAACAGACACTTGTCATTTTTCTAACAGCCTTCCAACATTCTATATGTTTAAAATATGTCTATGGAAGGAAAAGCCTGCGGTTCGGTTTAGCTGTTTATTTTAAGAGAATTCCCCAGTGTAGCTTTGACAGGGCAGATATTTTTCCCCTCTCCACACTAAAGGAGAAAAGCAAGGCCCTCCAGTGTTGCACAGAAATGCGATTAGGAGAGTCACTTATGTGATTCAGGTGAAGCAATGTGAGGCAGGGGCCTCCACCCTATGTCCTTGTACTCATTGGGATCGGTAGCCAATCTCCTTTCATCTTTATACATCTTCAGCCGATCTACAGCTCTATGGCATGGTGCACCCATGCTGACTAATAGGTACCTTTTGTTAATGGGGCAGCTCAGAAAAGAAAACTTTATTAGACATCACTCTTTCCAAATGTCAGACACCAAAGAGAATGGAATCAGAGTCTTTTGCTTAGACAGGCTTGCCCTATGAGGCTGGCTGCTGGGCTCTGTCTCTCACTGAGAACACAAATCAATAGTCAGTGTAGAAACTGCAGTTAGTAACAGAAGCTTATTCTAAGATTGGCTAGTATTATTTGTTTCCAATGGAGTGTGTGTGTGTGTGTGTGTGTGTGTGTGTGTGTGTGCATCTATCTATTTATTTATGTTCACCCAAATCTGCCACTTTTTTATTGCAGTTTGCAAAAGAAACATACCTCTTATCTTGGATATGACAGTCCACCAGACAGAAACAGTTTTCAAAGGGGGCTGAAAACTGATAATGTCAGGCACATTCAAACAGGTGAAGGCTCCTATTTAATAGAGTCCGTCTTTGCTTAACATATTACCCAGTCAAATGACAATTGAAAACTCAGTCCCCTACAATGAGAACCCATGCCTGACACTTCCTTGATGTCTGGGTATAGGACACACTGCTCTCTTTACTTTCCTTTTAAATGTCAATTTGTAAGTAGGTCAACAGAAAGTTGAGTGTTGTTAGTTCTCCAGTTAAGTTTAGTTCATATAAATGTAGCCTACTTAGCTCCTCAGCAATATTTGAAAATTGCATTTTATAGTTGGGTCTGATTGCATCTGCTAATTATCACATCTCTGCTCTTGGCAAAGCTAAGGATATTGGTAGGCAAAAGCGCAGATATTGCCTGCCCTCACTGATTGAATGGGGGTGGGGCAAGAATAAAACAGTTCCCCAAAGAGTGTATACTATATGGCCCTGGATGAAGACTGTTCTGAGAAATCCCTTCTTGTTCTATTTTACAGTATTTGTGGGTATTAGCATATTGAAAATGGGAAGCAGAAAACCAGAGTCAGATATTTTCCTACTCTGTTCCTTCCTCTGATACTAAAAACTGCAAACAAGTGGTTGCTGGAGTGATTCTCCAATCAATTGCACTAAGATAGGTGGTGTAGCCCCATGCATGATCAGAACATAGGCCACGTATCAGAGCTCTGTCACTAATTGACTGTTTAATCTTGGGACAGTCGCTCTGTCTGGCTTTTGACTTTATTATCTGAATTATCAGAGGGTTGAGCTAATTGAGTACAAGGTTTCTTTTTGCTTGCTTAAGTTTGAAACCTGCCATGTAACCTGGAAACAGCTCCTTCTTATAGTTAGTTGGGGAAAAACTCCTATTGCTGTTTAGGCAAAGTCGGCACAGTTTCCTAGCCTAGCTGTGAGAATTTGAAGGACTGGAATTCATGTTCTGTTGCCCCAGCGTGCTCAAGACTCTAATCATCCAAATCTCTCAAACCAACATCAAGTTATGCAGAGCAAGTAGTGTAACACACTCACCTAAATGTTCTTTCATAAAAGAGATGTCTTTTCTCAAATGGGTCTTCTGGTTATTGCTTATAGGACCACAGCATTGTAAAGCTGGTAAGTGGAGGAGCTGAAATGTTCTTACATTTTGTTCTATAGCATTGATATTTAGTTCAAAATCAGAACTTTGAACAGAACAAAGGCTTGGTCACCTTTCCTAAAAGCTTTATTAATGACAATAATTTTGCCGAGAAAATTACTCCTCTCTGGGCAGTACCTCATCTAATGTAATGCTCTCTGCAGAAGATGAAATTACAACAATTATGAACTTGATCTTGGCTATGACCCCAGAATTGACCTTTTGAAGAAACCTGGGTTATGTCTGTTATCTCTACAAGAAGAATGGCTGTCTCTAGAATTGCTTTGGGATCCAATCCTGTCAACATAAAATTCTAGTTAGTAATCTTGCCACATTTTCCAGATTGGGTGCACATAAGTTTGAGCACATCTGACTCCTGGGTTTCCAGTGTTATTTAGAGAGTTGGATACTCCAAGCACTTATTTTCTTCAGCTCAATTCTCACAATAATCCATCAACATCACAGTGTTTTTATTCTCCATTTATTTTTATATGATCCTATTAGTTGGGAGAAAACCAAGTGATATTTATCTTTACTCTGGCCTTGTTTCATTATTGCTTTTGTTTGAAACCAAGCATTATACACTTTCTGCTTGATAAGAATTCATCCATCCTGTAACCTTCAATTTCCATACCATGGTGTTCTCCATTGAGTTTCTTTAGGGACAGAACAAAAACAGCTCTTTCTGCTCCATGTAAACCCCTTTTATAATCTGACCCTAAATTAGAAGCTGGGAATGTGGTTCTTAAATTACAGCTGATACCTTTCATGTTAACTGCCATTCACCCAGTGTTCCTGGCATCTCTATTTTCTCTCCATGAAGATGCAAATAATATTTTTGATCTGAGTGATACTTCCAAACTCTAAGAAATATGGCCCTGTCATGGCTCATATGTCATGATTTAGCTGAGCTGTATTTTTGATTGTGTGAGACCATCAAACTTTAGAGGCTGTTGCTCTACACCTGCAGATGAAACTACTACCCCCAGTTGTTAAGGAGCCAGTACAGCTGAGTGAGCTTTGCAGACTTAGGATAAATATCGGTCTGCTTCAGGGACATTTGTACTTCTTAGGTATCAGTTCCCTTTGCTTTGGCAGCCTTACTGAGCATAGGGCAGCAGAGCAGTGCATGTACGCTGTCTGTTTAGGTCATAGAAGGAATGGTAATTTCTCCTGTACAACTTTTCCCTCTGCCACAGCAGTAGAGAGAAATGTGATAAAGTACTAGTCTTTCAGTTTAATTTGACAAAACAGTCTTTGAGAGTCTGCTGCACTGGGACTGGTGAGCTGAATAAGAGATGTGACAGTGCCTGTGCATGCAATCCCATAATGCACATGAATCTTCCTCCTTCCATCCCTCCCTCCCCCTCCCTTCTCCCGTCCTTCTCTCTCTTTCTTTCTTTCTTTCTTTCTTTCTTTCTTTCTTTCTTTCTTTCTCTTTCCTTCCTTCCTTCCTTCCTTCCTTCCTTCCTTCCTTCCTTCCTTCCTTCTTTCTTTCTTTCTTTCTTTCTTTCTTTCTTTCTTTCATTCGTTGTTTCCTTTCTGGGCAATGCTGAGACTTAGAAACCTAGCAAGTGGAGAAAGGCAGAGGTCTGGGATGGAACTGAGGAGGTCCACTAAGCTAAGCACCTGTGGATTTTACTCTGTCACTAGGTTGCCAGCATTGCATTGTGTTGCAGAAGGTGCCTTGGTGATTTGTGTCTAAAGGAGTAAAAGTAAAGCTATAGATAGAAGCACCTAGAGCTTGTGACTTATCCATGCAGACAAAGCCCTGATCCTGGTCAGGGCAACTGAGTCAACACCTTGTTTCCACAAGTAAGAGCCAATGAGTATAGTAGCCTGCACAAAGAAGTAAGAGCTGAGCATCATATTGGCGGCCCCACCTTCCTTTATTTCACTCAGCTTTAGAAATTAGGATGACTTAGGTTGTTGTCTTTCTTCCTTCCCTCCCTCCTCCCCTTCCCTCCCCTCCCATTCCCTCCCTCCCCCTCCCCTCCCCTCCACTTCCCTTCCCTTCCCTCCTCTCCCCTCCACTTCCCTTCCCTTCCCTCCCCTCCTCTTCCCTTCCCTCCCCTCCCCTCCCATACCCCTCCCCTACCTTCTTCTCTCCTGTCCTCTCTTTGTTGAGACATGGCTTTACTATGCAGCACTGACTGTCATAGAACTCAGAGATCTGCCTGTCCCTGCTCACTGTGCTGGGATTAAAGTAAAGTGCCATCGGATCTTGCTGACTTACTATTTCAATTTTTGGGTTTTGTTTTTCCTACCCTTTATAGTTCCCAGTTTTCTTTCCTGGTTCCTGCTACCCTCTTGACTTCTTAATGTTAGAATGGCCCAGCCTCAGGGCTGGATTCATTCCCTGCTGTCACATTCACTGTTTAATTGAGTCTCTTGCATTAGATGGCATTCTCAGCCTGACAACCCACCCATGCTCATCTCTGCCTGTGCATCTTTCCTGAATTGCAGACTCACACATTCAGCAGTCTGCTCAGCATCTGCACTTGGATTTCTCACACTCCATGGGGTCCAAACCAGAAGGATCCTTCCCACCTGCTCCTTCTGTAATTTTCTACCTTCCAATGGCTGGAAGATTGGCTCTTCCAGTTGCTTAAAGGAAGAAGCCTCCTTATCTAGCTTTCTGTCTTTCTCTCACATACATCATCCACTCTGCCAGGAAACATTGATTGCCCTCTCTTCCGAACACTGCTGAAATCCAATACTTCCTACCACTTCCTGTTAGCACTGGTGAACTATCCACACATGCAACCTGGATCATCCTCACCACGTTCTAACTGCTCTCGGCCATGACCATTTTATAAAATTTTCAACATTGTAGCTGAAGTGATTATAAACACTTAAGACAGATTACTCTGCAACAGAACAATTTCATTCTCAATAAAAAGCCAGTGTCTCAACCACTTGGATTCAAAGTCTCCACTCTGTTCCTTTGTTACCTCTGGCCTGGCCACTGATTCCTACTGAGACTGGAGAAAAAGAGAAAGAGAGAAAATTATAGGGAAAAGGTAAGGTAAATGGGCTCCTCACACTGGAGCCTGTTTGAAGCCTCTGCCAGCTGAGAATCAGAGTCCATCACAATTAACATTTTCCACGGAGGTTGTTCTTTTTATAAATAAACATCTTATGTTAAAATAGCAATGTATCAGGCTTAAGGCCTAAGCCTGCATGACATTCGAGAATGTCTCATCACAAATGAGACTGTTTAAACTGAGGATGTCCTGAAAGGCCACCAAAGCGAGGTCCTTCTAGCTTTGGCTCTTGAAAGGCGACCTCTCAAATCACTTGAGAGAAATGGTTTTGGTGCAATCAGCAAGAGGACTTTTATTCCAAGTGCACTGGGCCCTACCGCTGTACACTATGCAGGGGTAGAGGGCTGCAGACCCTGAGAGCAGACTCGAGACAGCTTTTATAGGGTATGACAAAACCCATGAACCGCAAACCAATCCTTTCTAAGCATAGAGAGTCCGCGCCAACCAATTTGTATCACAGCATAACTTCTAGGCCAATCAATTCAAATTACCCAAGCCTGCACTCCTTAGACCAATCAGTTTTGGAAGTCCATATTTACACGGGCTTCTGGGTGGGAGGTGACAGATTGTAGTTGAAACAGGTCACAAAGGTTTTTCTTCTATGGCGGAAGCAATTTACAGAAACTAGATAAGCGGTTAGTCAGTTTATGTCCTGCTATCCTACTAGACCAGGATTACGTACTTAGGGGCCTACCTATGCCCTTTCACCTAGTTCCATACAGAGAGCAGGCTCTAGTACAATGAGATGTGTGACCATATATATATATATATACATGCATGTATATTGGCAGAGAGCAGGGCCTGGAATTTGAGGTTTTTAAGGCTTCTTAGGAGGCTGGAGTTAGGGCTAATTATTTCTAAACTACTGACTTCTTGAGGCCATCTACCTTGCACATCCCATACTTCCTCCCCACCCTCATGTCTCCACCTGGATGTCCCTATCCACCTCCCCACCTGACCTCTAAATTCCCTGAGGCCTCAAGTCTCTTGAGGGTTAGGTGTACCATCTCTGTATTAACAAAGACCCAGCAGTCTTCTACTGTATGTGTGTTGGGGAGCCCCACATCAGCTGGTTTATATTGCCTGTTTGGTGGTCCAGTGCTTGAAGGATCTCATGAGTCCAGATTAATTGAGACTGCTGGTCCTCCTACAGGATTGCCCTTCTCAGCATTTTTCAGCCTGCTCTAGCTCAACAACAGGGATCAGCTGCTTCTGTTCATTGGTTGGATGCAAATATCTGCATCTGACTCTTTCAACTGCTTGTTAGGTCTTCCGGAGTGCAGTCTTGCTAGGTCCTGATCTGGTATTAGGTGAGGGAAAAGGACTGAAGGCCTGATGGCCAGCAGAAGAAGGAAAACAAACAACCTTGGGAGATAGGAGGTTGGGGGACCCTCCAGAATGAACGAGGGACCTGGGAAGTGAGAGACTCTCAGGACTCTCAGGACTCAACCTTAGATGAAATGCCTAACAGTGGGGAGAGGGAATTTACAGAGCCCACCTCCAGCAGGAAGACAGGGCATCAAGTGAGGGAGAAGCAGGGGCCATCCTACAGTCACATCTCCAACCCATAATTGTTCCTGTCTGAAAGAATTACAGGGACAGAAATAGAGAGCAGCCTGAAGAAAAGAAGGTCCAATAACAGGCCCAAAGAGGGATCTAGCTCAAGGGGAGGTCCCAAGGCCTGACACTGTTATTGAGGCTACAAAGAGGTTACAAAGAGCATGATCGCACTCTGGAAGATCCAACAAGCAATTGAAAGAGTCTTATACATAAATACTATATTTATATTACATTTTAGCTTTCTTCATTACATTCCAACTCCTCTTGTGTGTCTGCTTCTGAATTTCATGACCTCTTCTCCTTTATTATTTATTACTGTCACACACATAAACACACACACACACACACACACACACACACACACACACACAGGCATGCACACATCCTATTGAGTCTACATAGTGTTGCCCATTTACTCATATGTTTAAAGCTGACTATTTGGGACTAGATAGCCCATTGGGGGCTCATCTTGAGATCACAGGATGCTTCCTCTGATGCACTTGACAGTTATAGTTGCTAAAGTAAAGCTTGGGCCACTTGGATGTGGACAGGCAGGACAGGCTGAGAAAGAAGTTAGGGAAATAACACCCTTCACAATAGCCACAAACAATATAAAGTATCTTGGTGTGACTCTACCCAAAAAAGTGAAAGATCTGTATGACAGGAACTTCAAGTCCTTGAAGAAAGAAATCGAAGAAGACCTCATGAGATGGAAAAATATTCCATACTCTTGGATTGGCAGGATCAATATAGTAAAAATGGCCATCTTGCCAAAAGCAATATACAGATTCAATGGAATCCCCATCAAAATCCCAAATCAATTCTTCATAGATCTAGAAAGATCAATTCTCAAATTCATCTGGAGTAACAAAAAACCCAGGATAGTTAAAACTATTCTCAACAATAAAAGGACTTCTGGGGGAATCAATATCCCTGACCTCAAGCAGTACTACAGAGCAACTGTGTTAAAAACTGCACAGTATTGGTACAGCTACAGGCAAGTAGATCAATGGAAAAGAATTGAAGACCCAGAAAGGAACCCACAGAGTTATGGTCACTTGATCTTTGATAAAGGAGCTACAACCATCCAGTGGAAAAAAGACAGTCTTTTCAACAAATGGTACTGGTTCAACTGGAGGTCAATATGCAGACGCATGCGAATTGACCCACTCTTATCTCCTTGTACTAAGATCAACTCCAAGTGGATCAAGGACCTCCACATAAAACCAGACACACTGAAACTATTAGAAAAGAAACTGGGGAAGACCCTGGAGGACATAGGCACAGGGGGAAAGTTTCTGAACAGAACACCAATAGCTTATGCTCTAAGCTCAAGAACTGACAAATGGGACCTCATAAAATTAGAAAGTTTCTGTAAGGCAAAGGACACTGTCAGAAGGACAAAACAGCAACCAACAAACTGGGAAAAGGTCTTCACCAACCCCACATCTGACAGAGGGCTAATATCCAATATATACAAAGAACTCAAAAAGTTAGACCCCAAAGAACCAAATAACCCTATTAAAAATGGGGTACAGGGTTAAACAAAGAATTTTCACCAGAAGAAATTCGGATGGCTGAGAAGCACCCTAAGAGATCTTCAACATCATTAGTCATCAGGGAAATGCAAATCAAAATAACCTTGAGATTCCACCTTACACCAGTCAGAATGGCTAAGATTAAAAACTTGAGACAACAGGTATTAGCAACGGTGTGGAGAAAAAGAACACTCCTCCATTGTTGGTGGGATTGCAAGATGGTACAACCACTCTGGAAATCAGTCTGGCAGTTCCTTAGAAAATTGGGCATGACGCTTCTGGACATCTTCACTATAAATAGTCTCATTTGTAAATCTCAGGGAAAGGAATAAAGCCACTCTTGAATGTCACATAGGCTTAGGCCTTAAGCCCTTTCTATTGCTATTCTAACATAAAAATAGGAGAAAACTAATTTTTTCTTAATAGCTATTGACTGTCTATAGTTCTTCACCTAGGGTAGAGCCTTGTGAATTTCCTTTACCCACATTGGTGTGTTGGCTGCTGTTGTCTTTTTGAAGGTGTTGTGTAGCCAACCATATTGTTGAGATTCCTGTCATGTCTAGAAGAAAATACTGTTCAATGGCACTGTGGATCCAATGACTTTCACAATCACATACCCCTTTTCTGTGATTTTCCTTAAATCTTAGATCTTGAATTTGCATTGTAGATGTGGCAGTTGGTATTGGACACCCTATAGTGATTTGCTTTCTGCATTTTGGCCAGTTATTTGTGCCTTTTTATTTTGGTCTCTACCTGCTACTAAAAGAAGCTTCTTTGATGAGGGATAAAAGTTGCTCTCACCTGTGAGTATGAGGATAAATATCTAGAATACAGTTAGAAGGTATATTGGCTTAAGAAAATAGCAGTAGTAAGTTTTCCTCTAGGAACTGGGACTTTTTAAGACAGGGATAGTAGGCTGGATTTCCAGTGCCAGTCATAAATACACTCTTATTGAGTGGGTCTTAAGTCCAACTGGACATCTTTTGGTTACTTCTAAGATAAAAATGTATTATTATTATTATATGATAGGGGGTCTTGCTGTACTGATCATTATAGAATTTTGTGGGTTTTATACATAGGTGAAAATGTTGAGTACTTTTTCCCTTGGGAGTTTGCAGAGCACCTTCTAATACTATCAGAATTGGTCTTCAGAGAGATAGCTTCAAGTCAGTGCTCCTCAGATTTTACAAGTAGTGGGTCCAAAGTTTGCAGTGTCTTCAGCAAAAATGTCTTACCTTCAAGTTTTGGGAGGCAACCAAGGGCCACAGGGGTTAGTAGCCTGTATTGTTTTTTGAAGATGTTTGGATTCCTGCACTACAACTTGAAACAATGTTTTCCATGACTGGCACTGTTTTTTGTTTGTTTATTTGTTTTGTTTCGTATGTTTTATTTGCTTTGCTTTGTTTTTTGGTTTGTTCTGTTTTTTTTTTCCCTGGGGCTCTTAGTGGAACACACTTTTTTTGGAGTGATACAAGGATTTATTTTACCTTACAGTTCCACATCACAGCCCATCCATATCAGGTAAGATGACAGCTTTGGGGAGTTGGTTCTTTCCTTTCACCTTGTGGGTTTGGGGGATTAACTCTGGTTGTCAAGCTCAGCAGTAGGTGACCTTACTAGCAGCCTCAATATGTAAGCCTGGTTTGGAAGTTCCTGCTCTTTCATGTCCTCCTCCTCCTTTAACTTGTTACTGCTTTGTTGTGAGTTTTACCTCGAGCTTCCCACTCTTGCTCATCTTCACATCTGCTCCCCCTCCAAAGAAAACACAAAGAAACAAACAAGCAACAACAAGAACAACAAAACAAATCATAGAAAATGTCTCATTGTGGAAGCTGTAATATGTCACATGTGTCTCACAGTATATACCCCTGTCCACATATCTTCACTTACAAATGCTTATTGAAATGAGTCGTTGGTCTGGTTTGAGGGCTCTGGCTCCCTTGTGGTGCCCAGTCAAGGTGCAGGGGTCCACTCCTTGTGGGGGATTTCTTAATGTGTCATGCTTAGTGTGTCTACTTAATGAACAGCTGACACCCAACACCTTCTTCCTCAGAAGGTATTCATGATAATTTATATCTTGCTCAACCTTTGCTTTATAAGTACAAAAATTGCCTCTATCCAATTTACCATGCTCTTAACTCATCTAATAGCTTGTTGTTTATCTCCCTTCAATACTCTTATATCTACCAGAGCATAAATGCCACTGTGAGACTTTTACTTGCATTGTCCATTATTAAATCACAAGTGTATTGAAAAGGAAAGGAAAAAAATCAAAAGACTTGATATATCTGTGTGTATGTGTGTGTGTGTGTGTGTGTGTGTGTTCTCACACACTATACAATTCAGCATTTCAATCTGGAATGTAGTGGCAATGGAGTCTTAATATATTTTGTCTTTCCTCAGCTAAGGTATATATTTTACATACTTTATATGCAATTTTAGAAAGGACATTTGCTGATTCTATCCCCAAGCCAAATGCTCCAGAGGAAAAGCCCAGTCCTCAAGTACATTTTCAGAAAAGCAAGATTCTTGGTGAATATCAAACTTTGGCCCACTTAGAAATTCCTGGGCATTTCATTCTCTACATAAACTACAGGCTATTTCAGTCATGACAAGCTAGGTTCAGTCTATTTAAGATAAGTGCCTCTATCACTGATATGCACCCGTTTGAGTAGGCCACCGGAAGTCATAACAGTTGTCTTTTCTGGCATTATCAGTGTTGTGAAAAAGCTGTCTTTATCATATCCTTCATGGTAGAAGTTGCTGAACATCCTTCATCTTTGAGTATAGCTTCTCATATCTGGTCTATTTCTTTATGTAAAACACTAATAAGGCATGCACTTAAGGGTTGATGTGATCAGATCAGATCCATGTTTTCTGTAATAATGAGTCAAGTTCATAAAATAGTATTTGCCCTAACCTTTTTCAATAAATAAGGTGTGTGTTGCTGTTAGTATAAATTCTTATACCTGAGAGCTGTCCTTAACAGGAGAAATCTCCTCTACCTCCTCCTACATTTTGGGAGGAAAGAGAGACAGAAAAATGTTCTGGTAATGGCTCTGCAAAATAGAAGAGAGAGGAAACAGCAGGCTCTTTCTGCATTCACACTCTGGCTTTCCTGTGAAAATGTTTTTGTGATTCCTGGTGATTTTTTCAAGACTGGCAGATTAAAGATTTGTAATAGATATAGAGGCCTCAATTAGTAAAATTGACAAGAAAATAATTATCTCTTTATATTGAATGACAGCAAAACAGAAGTGAGGGAGTATGTCACTTTGAATGGCACAGGATCATATTTTAGTTTGTCTTACTGGACTGAACCTGATTAGAACATGGGCAGGTTTCTATTTAGCATCCTAAATCATGAATATTCTGAATTCTTAGTTTTTCTTATCAGCAAAGAAAAGCAGCTTACAACAGAGAACCTGGATGAACAGAGCACTTTAGGTTCCAGAAGCCAATTCTGTTTAGAAAGGAAATTCTCTGCTTTCACTCTTGTATTTCCTGATCAAAGAGAGACACTTTCATTATCTTATTTCTTAATTTTCTTAAGAATAGATGATATACACACTTCACTCCCGTAATGCTAGGCCCCAAATACCCCTTCTAGCTATAATTGCCTTTCATAAAAAAAATCATTTACTGAAACAAGCAGTGTTTCTGAAGAACACAAGTATCTGCCAAATGTTTCTCCCTGACAAATGGCAGAGCCAGCTCCTCCCCTGCAAGTCAGCTCTGCCATCCTGCAGTGGAGAGGTATTCACACCATGCCCCTGGGCACTTGATGCTGTGCTATAGAAAACTTGCTAACACCTTCCACTTGTTTTCTCTGACTGTATTTGACATTCTTTTGTGTTAATTTCAAGAATCTTATCAATCAAAGGAGTAGCTGTGCCTCACACAGACTGGAACTCTGAAAAAGACTTCCTTTTTATCTCTTAAATGCCAAGCCAGAAGGAAGTTAGATACCATACCTTGCTATTATTCTTCTTGAGCATACATTGTGTCTTCTCTGAAAATGTACCCAAACACAGATGACTTTGTGCTCATCTATAGGATGGAATTTCTCATAGTTTCAGTACTTTTGTTATTGTTGATTTCAGTCCCTGGGGATCTGGAGGAACATGAAGTTCCTGACGATTGATGGAAATTTATTTCCATCTACAGTAAGGAAAAGCCCGTGTAAGTACAAGCCTTGCATAACTGGGTTCGAGAAGTATGTGAACCAATGAAAAATGAGTGTCATATTTGTAATTATTTCCTGTAGAGACAGGAACTGTTCTCATCGTCCACTTCCTTAGACTACTAAGGTAAATCCAAGTGAGAAAGTCAATAAACCAATAAGTCAGTGAAACAAGATTGTCTTCTTTGTTCTTCTGCCTGAGCTGGAAGACTCTGTAGGTCTCAAGATGACAGGGGGAGCCCATTATAATGAGAAGTGTCTGTTTCTGTACAAATAAGAAACTTAAGACTGCACATAGGATTGAGGCAGGAGAAGAGGCTGAGTGAGGTCCCAACAGCCTTACACAAAGACTATCTACTTGCACTATGAAAATAGTTTAGCAAGGAGAAAGGCAGAAACCCTCTCCAGAGACTGCTCAATCTAGCCATTAGCCTAAAGACACTACAGAGTGTCTAAAGTTGACCTATGAGTCATGACAATACTAGGAGACACTAGGTAGGGATTTAAGATGTTAATGAACTATGTGTTGCATGAATTTATATATAGAATTATGTATAACAGGTTGAGCATCTGAAAGAAAGCCTGCCCTTTGCAAATAACCCCAAAGACCTGTATTATGTGGGAGGAAACTCCAAGAATTTGTACAGCAAGGCTTTGTAGCTGGTGAATGATCTCTGTGCTCCAATCCTTTAAAAACATAGATTCTTTACTTTCTTTTGTATGTGGCAGTGTGTATGCCATAGATAAATTCATGTATGTGTATACCATGGCATGCTTGAGGATGTCAGAAAACAGCTTGCCTGGGATAGTTTTCACCTTCTGCCATATATGGCCTAGGGATAAAGCTGAGGTCTTCAGGCTTGCTGGCAAACACCTTTACCAGCCAAGTCATTGCTATGGTCCCTGATTCTTCTGCAACTGTGTGTCCCTTCTTATTTCCCTTTTCAGGAATGCAAGAAACATAGGACCTCTTCTGAGGTCCTCTGATATCTGTGGCATCAGGACTATGGAAGAATTATGTACTATCTTTGCCCATAAATCCAAAATCAGTTTCCAGAGCTGGAGTAATAGGCAAAATACTAGGAATCAAAGGAATGCTTAACTGATCCACTCTAAAATCTAGACATATATTACTATAGCTATAGTCCTGCTTTCCTATTTTATGTTTAGGTATTTGTGCTGAGATATGCATTTAGCTCAGCATGTTAATTATATCTCCAGGAAATTGACCTTTGTTATATTTATGTCTATGTCTATGTATACATCCATGTCTACATCTACATCTATGTCTACGCACATCCATGTCTACATCTACATCTATGTCTACGTCTATATCTATATCTATCTCAAATGTAGATGGATATTTACTTAGCCTAGCACATTAATTATATTTCTCTGAAAGTGATTTTATTATATTTACCATATCAGTTTAGTAAAATCACATTTTCAAACATTTTTTATTTTATTTGTTATATTATAATATATATTTTAAGTTTATAAATTAACTTATTTTTATGTGTACATGCGGTGGGTGTGGGGGGAACGTAGATATGGTTGTTTGTACATTTACCATCTGGCATTAGAGATCAGCTTCATTTCTTTTCCTCAGGTGCTTTCTAACTTACACTTTGAGGCACAGACTTTCAAAATAATTTTGAATAAATATCTTGAAGTAGAATAGTGATATGTGTTTAATCTGTTATATAACGGTCAAATGATCTCACACATTGCTTGACCATATTGTTTGACCACCAGCGGTGGGTGAGTATGCTGCTGCTCATAGGCTCTGGATAGTAGCTGTGGTGATAGTCCTTTAGCTTTATAATCTCTCTCATAGGTATAGAGTTGTGTCTTACTGTGCTTTGATTTACATTTACCTACTGAGAACCCATGTTGAGCTGGTAACTAATGATGGGCATGTGTGGACATGTCATTGTGCTTCGTTTATTAGTGAACTAGCTATTCACATATTTGTTGCATTATAAAAATGCTTTCACTTGCTTTTCTTTTCTTTGATTTTGACATGCTTTGGTTACAAGTTCTTTGTCAAAAACTATGTAAAAATAAGTCTCCCACTCTGTGGTTTGTCTTTCTATTATTTTAAGAGTTTTTTTTTTATAAGAAGGAAGCTTTCATTTTGATAAAGCCTAAATTATCTTTTAATTTTGAATTGTATCTAACATAAGTTCACATTAACTTAGAATTTTCTTTTTAAAAAAAAATGAAAATATTTTTTTCCCATACAATACATTCTGATTATGTGTTTTCTCCCTCCAACTAACCCCAGATCCTGTCTCCTCACCAGATGCTCACAAAGAAAAAGTGTTCTCCAATGGATTCTCACTGCATATACAAACAATTCTTAAGGACAGGCCCCAATGACCAGCAGTAAGTGGCCAATACAAATGAAACCATTTCTAGAAGTTTTTAGTTTCATTTAGAATTTTTGTAGTTTTGGACACAGATTTGTGAAAACTTGCAAGTTAGTTTTCATGCAAAGTGAGAGCAATGGAACTCTCATGCTCTCACTTCCTGTCTCTCTGTGTACATGGTCATCCAGACACCCTGCTTAGTCCTTGTGCACATGGTCATCCAGACACTTTATTTCTTCCTTACCATCCTTGTCCCATCCCTCAGGACTCAGTTATTCGTGGGTCCGAGGTGGATCCGTCCTGAAAATTGAAGAATGGATGAGATAGGAGAGCGAGACTGAGCAAAATCTGTGTCAAGGTCTGTTTATTGTAACGAGGGCAGGGGGTTTTAAGCAGAAAGGAGGGGGAACAAGGGAAAGTGGTAAAACTCAACAATCAGGTGAAATATCCTTGGAATGCGAGGGTGAGGAAGGTTGGGTAAAGGTCAGTTTATTGACTAGCTAGTTCCTTTGAGAGGTTCTGGTGACTAAATATTTAGTCAGTTTATTGTTTAGCTAGTTCCTGGAACAGCAGTTGAGGAATGGTGCTGAGTCAGTTGCATACGTGATTTAGGGGTACCTGTAAGATGGTTGCACTCCAGCCCCTTAATTTGAGCGTTTGTTTCCAACACATCTTTGTCAAAAAGTATATGCCTATGTGTTTCTACTATCTTGTTCTTGTTTGTTTTGTTTTTTGAGCCATGTTCTTGATTTATAGCCCAGGTTAGTCTCAAATGCACAACAGTCCACTTGTCTCAAATTCTGGAGTATCAGGGTTATGGGCATGTACAACCACTCCCAGGCTGGTTATATTTCTAGACACACTTATATGGTGGCTATCTTTGCCCACTTTCTTCTCTCTCTCTCTCTCTCTCTCTCTCTCTCTCTCTCTCTCTCAATAGATTCTTGGATAGTTTATGTCTACTGAATTTTTATATGAATTTTTAAACTTGAATTCCTTCACAGTTTGCTAGGATTTTGAAGGGAGTGCATGAAATCGGACTAATCTAGAGCAAATTGGCATCTTAGGAATTATTGAATATTCTACCTATTATGTACCATAATACACTATTATTTAGATTTTTACTTTTACTTAGACATGTATCATAATATTCCATGCATATGCTTTGAAGATATTTTTTAAAACTTGATCCTAGTAACTTCAAATTTATGATTTCTAAAATAATTTATATTTAATTCCTACTTTTTGTTGCCAAGGCATAAAGTAGCATGGAATTTTAGAAAGTAATTTCTTTTCTGGTTATATTGTTTGGCTCATTAGTTTTTGGCACTTTGTTATAGATATTATAGGACAGAAACAATATTACTAGTAAGTAAAGACAATTTTATCTTGTATTTTCTATTCAAGATGTTTATTTTTCTTAAGATATTGTTCTATCTACAGATACCTAACAATGTTTAATAGAAGAGATTTACAAAGAGAGGCAATTTTGTTTCTTGCTGATTCCCATGCCTTTATTCACATTTAGTGCTTTGTTTCAATGGCAAAAATATCCAAGCACTATGATAAGAAGTCATGAGTAGGGGGTTTGAGAAAGGGCTTTTGATAAGATTAATTTTTTTTTTCTGGTCCAACTGTAAATATCTTGGTGCTGCTTTGTCTTCTCTTTTACTTTTTAGGGACATATGTTAATTCATTTCTAACATCTTTTTTGCATTTTTAGGATGATTTCTAGAATTTTTATGCTATTGAATGACAGTGATTGATATTAAGCCTAGGCAGGTCTTGCATGGGGGGGGGGGATAAATGTCACATGGCTACTAAAGTATTTTCTGTTTGTGCATCATTGTGTATGCTTTGTGTAAGGACTGGTAAAAAAGATAACTGGATGTATTGGGTTAAAACTTGTGTTATCATATAATGACTATAGTTTTGATGACCATACAGATAGTTGATGTTGTCAAATATGCTGGGAGTCTTCTCTTTCCTTTAAGTTTTAGTAAAAGCATATGGCAGGACTGATAGGATTTGTTTATTGAAGGTCTGATAAAGTTAGTGAAGTCATCAGTGTGTTTCATTTTCCTTGTATGAAAGTTTTTAAATTTTAATTCCTTACAAGTTCAACTTCTTTTTTTTTTTTTTATATGATACAGTTGTCCCATCTTGTTGTACCTACTTCTCTGGTGTACCCATCAATGTCTTTTTTTTTTAATTTTTTTTTTATTTTCTATATTCTATGTTTACATTCCAAAGGCTTTCTCTTTTCCCAGTTCCCACCCACCATAGTTCCCATAGTTCCTCTCCCCCCCCAACTGTTCCCCAATCATTCCCCCTCCCCCCTCGGTTTCTTTACTAAACTGGATGCAATCTTTACAGGCCCAGGGTCTTCTCCTTTCTTCTTCTTGGGAATCATTTGACTTGCTATTTGTGTCTTGAGTATTTAGGGCTTCTGGGCTCGTTAATATCCACTTATCAGTGATTGCATTTCATGTGCATTCTTTTGTAATTGGGTTAATTCACTCAGGATGATATTTTCCAGGTCTAACCATTTACCTACAAATTGCATGAATTCATTATTTTTAATTGCTGAGTAGTATTCCATTGTATAAATATACCACATTTTCTGTATCCATTCCTCCTTTGAGGGATATTTGGGCTCCTTCCAGTTTCTGGCTATTATAAACAAGGCTGCTATAAACATAGTGGAGCATGTGTCCTTATTGCATGCAGGGGAATCCTCTGGGTATATGCCAAGGAGTGGTATGCCAGGGTCCTCTGGCAGTGACATGCCCAATTTTCTGAGGAACCGCCAAACTGATTTCCAGAGCGGTTTTACCATTTTGCAATCCCACCAACAGTGGAGGAGTGTTCCTCTTTCTCCACATCCTCGCCAGCACTTGTTGTCTCTTGAGTTTTTAATCTTAGCCATTCTGACTGGTATGAGGTGGAATCTCAGGGTTGTTTTGATTTGCATTTCCCTGATGACTAATGATGTTGAACATCTTTTAAGGTGTTTCTCGGCCATCCGAATTTCTTCTGGTGAAAATTCTTTGTTTAGCTCTGTGCCCCATTTCTTAATACAGAGTCTTTCAACTGAGTTGGTTCTTTTTCTCCATGAGTTTTGGTGATTTATATCACTCTAGAAATATTTCTTGTTTTGGCATGGGGATAAATGCCCTTAATTCTAGCATTTAGGAGGCAGAGGTAGGTAGATCTCTGTGAGTTCAAAGCCAGCCAGGGCTGTATAGTAAGCCTCCCTAAAATAGTCTATCTTTTGTCTAAGTCATTGGACTCACTGGCTTTGATCTATCAATATTTATTTACTAGTCATTTATACCAGGTACAAGTTTAACAATGTCCTTCCTCTGTTTTCTGAAAATTTTAATTGGTGGTATCCCCTTGTACCTCCCTACAAAGGCATCTCACTGATGGATGTCAGTTCTACTGACATCACTAGGAAGCTTTAAGATGTTTTTATTGGTTGTTATTAAATTACTTCAATTGTCTCATCCTAACACCTTTTTTCTCTTTTGTTTACTCTGACTTTTATTTATTTGGGTTTTACACTTTTTAAGACAGCAGTTACACTCATCAAGTCGGAATATTCTCATTTAAATGTCAACATTTGATGGGATAGTGCATATCAATGCATTGATTTCTTTTTTTTCTAACCCTGCTCCCCCATCCACCCCTTCCCACTTCCCTGTTCTGGTATTCCCCTACACTGATTCTTTGATCCTTTAAAGCACCAGTATCCATTCCTTTCTTCTTGTCGGACATCATTTGGTATGTGGATTATGTCTTTGGTGTCCTGAGATTCTAGGCTAATATCCACTTATCAGTGAGTGTATACCATGGGTATTCTTTTGAGACTGGGTTACCTCACTTAGTAGGATGTTCTCCAGCTCCATCCATTTCTCTAAGAATTTCATGAATTCATTGTTTCTAATGGCTGAATAAAACTCCATTGTGTATATATACCACATTTTCTGTATCCATTCCTCTGTTGAGGGACATCTGGGTTCTTTCCAGCTTCTGGCTATTATAAATAAGGCTGCTATGAACATAGTGGAGCATGTATCCTTATATTGCATGCTGGGAAATCTTCTGGGTATATGCCCAGGAGTGGTATGGCTGGGTCCTCCGGAAGTATTGTGTCCAGTTTTCTGAGGAATGTCTAGACTGATTTCCAGAGTGGTTGTACCAGCTTGCAGTCCCACCAGCAGTGTAGGAGTGTTCATCTTGCTCTGCATCCTCACCAACAACACCTGATGTCTCCTGAGTTTTTAATCTTAGCTATTCTGAAGGTATGAGGTAGAAATGATTTGCATTTCTCTAATGACTAATGATATTGAACATTTTTTAAGGTGTTTCTCAGCCATCTGAATTTCTTCAGGTGAAAAGTCTTTGTCTAGCTCTGTACCCTATTTTTGAATGGGGTTATTTGGTTTTCTAGTGTCTAACTTCTTGAGTTCTTTGTATACATTAGATATTAGCCCTCTGTCAGATGTAGGGTTGGTAAAGATCTTTTCCCAATTTGTTGGTTGCCGATTTGTCCTTTTGACAGTGTCTTTTGCCTTACAGAAACTTTGTAATTTTATGAGTTCCAATTTGTCTATTCTTGATCTTAGAGCATAAGCAATTGGTGTTCTGCTCAGGAACTTTCCCCCTGAGCCAATGTCCTCAAGGGTCTTCTCCAATTTTTTTCTAATAATTTTAGTGTGTCTGGTTTTATGTGGAGGTCCTTGATCCACTTGGAGTTCGGCTTAGTACAAGGAGATAAGAGTGGATCAATTCACATTCTTCTGCATGGTGACCTCCAGTTGAACCAGCACCATTTGTTGAAAAAGCTATCTTTTTTCTACTGGATGTTTTCAGCTCCTTTGTCGAAGATCAATTGGCCATAATTGTGTGGGTTCATTTCTGGGTCTTCAATTCTATTGCATTGATCCACCTCCCTGTCCCTGTACCAATATCATGCAGTTTTTAACACTACTGCTCTGTAGTATTGCTTGCGGTCCAGGATACTGATTCCCCCAGAAGTTCTTTTACTGTTGATGATAATTTTAGCTATTCTGGGTTTTCTGTTATTACAGATGAATTTGAGAATTGCTCTTTCTAACTCTATAAAGAACTGTGTTGGGATTTTGATGGGGATTGCATTGAATCTGTATATTGTTTCTGGCAAGATTGCCATTTTAGCTATATTAATCCTGCCAACCCACGAGCATGGAAGATTTCTCCATTTTCTGAGGTCTTCTTCCATTTGCTTCTTCAGAGACCTGTCATATAAATTTTTGTCATATAAATCTTTCACTTGTTTGGTTAGAGTCGCAACAAGATACTTTATATTGTTTGTGGCGATTGTGAAGGGTGTCATTTCCTTAATTTCTTTCTCATCCTGCTTATCCTTTGAGAATAGGAAGGCTATTGATTTGCTTGAGTTGATTTTATAACCAGCCACTTTGCTGAAGTTTTTTATTAGTTGTAGGAGTTCTCTGGTGGAGTTTTTTGGGTCACATAAGTATACTATCATATCATCTGTGAATAGTGATAGTTTGACTTCTTCCTTTCCAATTTGTATCCCTTTGACTTCCTTATGTTGTCAAATTGCTCTAGCTAGTACCTCAAGTACTATATTGAAGAGATATGGTGAGAGGGGGCAGCCTTGTCTAGTCCCTGATTTTAGTAGGATTGCTTTAAGTTTCTCTCCATTTTCTTTGATGTTGGCTACTGATCTGCTATAGATTGCTTTTACTATGTTTAGGTAAGGGCCTTGAATTCCTGTTCTTTCCAAGACTTTTAACATGAAAGGATGGTGAATTTTGTCAAATGCTTTTTCAGCATCCAATGAGATGACCATGTGGTTTTTTTCTTTGAGTTTTTTTATGTAGTGGATTATGTTGATGGATTTCCATATATTGAACCATCCTTGCATCCCTGGGATGAAGCCAACTTAACCATGGTAAAAAATCGTTTTGATGTGTTCTTGGATTCAGTTGGCAAGAATTTTATTGAGTATTTTTGCATCGATGTTCATAAGGGAGATTGGTCTAAAGTTCTCTAAAGTTGGATCTTTGTGTGGTTTTGGTATCAGGGTAATTGTGGCTTCGTAGAATGAGTTGGGCAGTGTTCCTTCTGTTTCTATTTTGTGGAATAGTTTGAAGAGTATTGGTATTAGGTCTTCTTTGAAGGTCTGATAGAATTCTGCACTAAAACCATCTGGTCCTGTGCTTTTTTTTGGTTGGAAGACTTTCTATGACCCCTTCTATTTCTTTGGGGGTTATGGAACTGTTTAGACGATCTGTTTGATCCTGATTTAATTTTTGTGTTTGATATCTGTCTAGGAAATTGTGTATTTCCTCCAGATTCTCCAGTTGTGTTGAGTATAGGCTTTTGTAGTAGGATCTGATGATTTTTTGAATTTCCTCAGTTTTTGTTGTTATATCTCCCTATTCATTTCTAATTCTGTTAATTTGAATACTGTCTCTGTGACCTTTGGTAAGTCTGGCTAGGGGTTTATCTATCTTGTTGATTCTCTCAGAGAACCAGCTCCTGGTTTTGTTGATTCTTTGTATGGTTCTCTTAGTTTCAACTTTATTGATTTCAGACCTGTGTTTGATGATTTCCTGTCTTCTACTCCTCCTTGGTGAAATAGCTTCTTTCTGTTCCAGAGCTATCAGGTGTGCCATTAAGTTGCTAGTATCTGCTCTCTCCTGTTTCTTTTTGGAGACACCCAGGGCTATGAGTTTTCCCCCTTAGCACTGCTTTCATTGTGTCCCATAGATTTGGGTATTTTGTGCCTTCATTTTCATTAAATTCTAAAATGTCTTTGATTTCTTTCTTTATTTCTTCCTTGTCTAAGGTATCATTGAGTAGAATATTGTTCAGCCTCCATGTGTATGAGGATTTTCTGTTGTTTTTGTTGCTATTGAAGAACATTCTTACTCCATAGTGATCTGATAGGAGGCATGGTATTAGTTCAGTCTTCTTATATTTCTTGAGGTCTGTCTTGTGACCAATTATATGGTCGATTTTGGAGAAGGTACCATGAGGTGCTGAGAAAAGGTATAATGTTTTGCTTTAGGATGAAATGTTCCATATATATATATCTGTTAAATCCAATTGGCCCAAAGTTTCAATGAGTTTCCCTGTGTCCCTCTTTAGTTTTTGTTCTTCTGATCACTCCATTGAGGATAGTGGAGTGTTGAGGTCCCCCACAATTATTGTGTTAGGTACAATGTGTGCTTTGAGCTTTAGTAAAGTTCCTTTTATGAATGAGGGTGCCCTTGCATTTGGAGCATAGATGTTTAGAATTGTGAGTTCTTCTTGGTGTATTCTTCCTTTGACTAGCAAGAAGTGACCTTCTGTGTCTCTTTTTATGACTTTGGGTTGAAAGTCAATTTTATCTGATATTAGAATGGCCATTCCAGCTTGCTTCCTGTAACCATTTGCTTGCAAAACTTTCTTCTTGCCTTTTACTCTAAGGTAGTGTTTCCTGTATGCAGCAAAATATAGGGTCCTGTTTCCATATCCAGTCTGTTAGTCTATGTCTTTTTATTGGGGAATTGAGTCCATTGATATTAAGAGATATTAAGGAACAGTGATTATTTCTTCCTTTCATTTTTGATGTTATTTTTGTTTTTGAGTGGTTATCTTCTTTTGAGTTTGATGGAAGAAGGTTACTATCTTTCTTTTTCTAGGATGCAGTTTCCCTCCTTGTATTGGAATTTTCCTCCTATTATCTTTTGTAGAGCTGGGTTAGTGAAAAGATATTGTGTAAATTTCATCTTGTCCTGGAATATTTTGCTTTCTCCATCTACGTTGATTGGGAGTTTTGCTGGGTATAGTAGTCTTGGCTGACATTTGTGTTCTCTTAGAGTCTACATGAGATCTGCCCAGGATCTTCTAGCTTTCATGGTCTCTGGAGAGAAGTCTGGTGTGATTCTGATAGGTCTTCCTTTATATGTTACTTGGCCTTTTTTTCTTACTGCCTTTAATATTCTTTCTTTGTTTAGTATGTTTGAGGCTTTGATTATTATGTGACGGGAGGTATTTCTGTTCTGGTCCAGTCTGTTTGGAGTTCTGTAGGCTTCTTGTATATTCCTGGGCATCTCTCTCTTTAGGTTAGAGATTTTGTTGAAGATATTTGCTGGCCCTATAAATTGTAGATCTTCACTCTCATCTATCCCTATAATCCTTAGCTTTGGTCTTCTCATTGTGTCCTGGATTTCCTGGATGTTTTGGGTTACAAGCCTTTGTATTTTGCATTTTCTTTGACTGTGGAGTCAATGGTTACTATGTTATCTTCAGCATCTGAGATTCTTACCTCTATCTCTTGTATTCTGTTTCTGATATTTGCATCTGCGACCCCTGATTTCTTCCCAAGGTTTTCTATCTCCAAAATTGTCTCCCTTTCTGATTTCTTAGTTGTTTCTACCTCTGTGTTCAGATCTTGGATAGTTTTGCTCAGTTCCTTCATTTGTTTGTTTGTGTTTTCTTGCAATTCTTTAGGAGATTTTTGTGTTTCCTCTTTCATGACTTCTGCCTGTTGATTCAATTTTTCCTGCATTTCTTTAAGTGATTTTCTTATTTCCTCTTTATTGGCTTCTGTCTGTTGATCCATATTCTCCTGGAATTCTTTCAGTGATTTTTGTGTTTGCATTGTAAAGGCTTCTACCCTATTGATGTTCCCCTGCATTTCTTTAAGAGATTTGTTTATGTCTTTTTTGTGTTCCTCTAGCAGCATCATGACCAGTGCTTTTAAATCCAACTCTTGTTTTTCTGGTGTGTTGGGGTATCCAGGACTTGTTGTAGTTGGTGAATTTGGTTCATATGCTGCCATATTGCCTTGATTTCTGTTAGTAACATTCCTACATTTGCCTTTTGCCATCTGTTTATCTCTGGAGTTAGTTGGTCTTGTTGTTACTGATTTGTGTTTGAAGCTCCTGTGAGCCTGGCGTTTGGCGCTGCTGTCATAGAGGGCGTCCGTGCTCCAGAGGTGGAGACTGGGCGTTTTCCACTACTGGGCTCAGAATTACCTCTTCAGCTCTGCTGGGCCAGACCCAAGTCTTCCCCAGGCTTGCTGCTGGACCTGCAATTGGCCTCCCGCTGTCTCCTCCTGGCCTGCCTAGTTGCCAGCTCTTAAGAGTCAGATCTTTTTTTCCACTGATCTGGGCTCATATGTTAGATCTTTATGCTGACCTGGACTCCTCTGTTGGTTCTCTATGGTGACCTGTTCAGGCCACCAGCTCCAAGATGGTGGTGGGTCTCAGAGCTCTGTCTAACCACGGGATTCCCTGCAGGACCAGAAATTCCCTGGTTGGACTGCTGGAACCTAGATGGTGGCGCTCTCAGTCCACAGGGCTCTGTCTGCTTAGCTCTCTGTGGTGTCCTGAGGCAAGATGTCAGCCTCTGGCTGTACTCCAGGCACAGACCCACTAGCAGGTTGGTGCCCACGTGGGTCGGCGCAGAGACTGCCCACTGAGTTGATCTGGCTCTGGGTGCATTGCCAAGCTGTTGGTGCACAGACCTCCAGCCTAGCTGCTCTGGCTCTGGGTGCAAGCAAGAGCCTGTCGGGGTAGTTGATGCTAGGCTATGTCTCTGTCCATGAACCTGACCCCAGCCGCCATCTGTCCGCAGTGAAACGAGGCAAGATGGTGTCCTCGCTGCAATCCAATGCATTGATTTCAATTGTGCTATGTTTGTTTCATATAAGACTTTTTAAAAACCTAAAATATATTGTGCATACTTAAAATATTCACCATAATGTTATAGGAGGCATGTAGATTGTTAAACGTTTACTAGAATGAAATAAACCAAAGTATTCACCCTATCTAAATTATCCTCTTTTGTGGGCCAGAACAGGTAAAATCCATTCATTTAACCCAAGTTAACCCAAACTTAATTGGATATTGCCATCCACAAATCTCTTACTGTACTTTAGATCACCAGAAACGTTTCTTTTCTATGGTACCACTTTGTATTCCTTCATCTCTAGTTATTGGTTTGCTTCCAGTAATTACTACTATAATAATTACTTCTTCTACCTCTAAATATCTGAAAATTTTATAAAGTCCTCATATAAGCAATATTCAAGGAATAGTTTTGTTTTTGTGCTGACTTGTTTCCCATGGCATAATGTCCTCCAGTCATATCCATGTTATGACATATAATATCTTATTTTAGGGTTGGATAATATTCTGTTGCACATACAAATATGCATGTACTATATATTTAGTTATTATACATCACAGTTTCTTTAATCATTTATTTGTCAGTACATATGAAGTTGATTCCATATCTTTGGGTATTGTTAGTAACACCACAATAATCCTGGCATTGCAGATATCATTATAAGAGTGTGATTTTAATTGTTTCATTGAATGCCAAGAATAGGGATAAGTAGGCTATATGATGTAGAAGTTCTATTTTTAGGTTCAGTAGATGGTGTTTTGATAAGGTTTCTAGAAAGACAATTTCACCATAAATTAAGAAAAAAAATATAGAATCAGGCGAGGACGTTCCTAAGTTAGAACACTGGTTACTAAACCATACAGAACCAGCGAGAGGGAGAGGGGAAAGGTGACTGACAAGAGACGGACAGCTCCAGGTGACAAATGAAGAAGGAACCAGGTGGAAGAGTGACACAAGCCTATAGAAAGAAGACTGGAGAATGTGAGGACCTTTGATTTTATCCACTAATGAGCCTGTCTTCAAAAAAATTCTACTCTCTACTAAAACCGAAACAAATACTTAGACTAAGAAACTGGGTAGCTTTACTATAAAGAAGTGTGCCAAATGCTGACCTAAAAAATTTAGCACAGAGATTTAATGAAGGCAATCAGAAGGCAGAACTCACAGGAAGGAATCAATATACATACATATATGCATACATACATACATACATACATACATACCATGTACAATTTACTTTTGATTTTGATCATAGCCACCATCCCAGCTCTCTTCCCAGTCCCATCCTTACAAATCCTTCCTCTTATTACCCTCTCCTCCTCAGAAAAAAGGAAATCCCCTTGGCTACCACCCCACCCTCAGACATCTAGTCCCAGAAGGACTAGGTAATCCTCTCCTGCTGAAGCCCTACCAGGTAGTCCAAGAGGAAGAAGGTGATCAAATAATAGTCAAAAGAGTCAGAGACAGCACCCCCCCCACACTCAATTATTAGGGGACTCACATGAAGACCAAGCTTCATATCTGCTTGAGCCTTGGTCCAGTCCCAGAATGTTCTTTGGTTGCTAGTTCAGTCTCTGTCAGCCCCCACTCCCTCAGCTAGCCCAGATTTTTGACTCAATAGGTCTTCTTCTTGTGACCTTGACATCTCTGGCTAGCTCCATTCTATCCTCCAATCTTCCACAAGACTCCTCGAGCTCTACTTGATGTTTGTCTATGCATCTCTGCATCTGTTTCCATCCACTGCTGTATGAAGCCTCTCAGGAGACAGTCTGCTATCATGGCAGATTATCATTAATAGTGTTAGAAGAAGGCTCTTTGACATGGAGTGGTTCTCAAGTTGGGTTAGTCACTGGTAAGCTGTTCCTTCAGTCTCTATTCCATCTTTACTCCTGCACATCTTGTAGGCAGGACAAATTTTGCTTGAAGGTTTTCTGAGTAAGTTGTTGTCCCCTTCCCTCTCCTGAAGTCCTGTTTGTCTCCAGAAGATAGGCATATCAGTCTCTCTGTGTCCCTTTAGTAGAAATATCAACTAGGGTCACCCCCACAGACTTCTCATAGTCTCTCTGATCCAATCTTATTAATTGAACAAAGACATCTCAAAAAACGAAACTAAAAAAACCTGAACATATCCCTCTACCAAAATGGCATATACAATTAAACAAGCATTTGATTATAAATTAATTTTTTAAGTCACAACAAAAACAGAAGAAAAACCATAAAGCTAAAATATTAAAAGAAGGCAGCCATACCTAGCAAACTGAGTGAACCCTTATAGCACACAGTGAGTGGGGGGAACTGACATCTGCAAGTTCACTGCTGACCTCCACCCATGCCCTGTGGCATGTGCACATCACCCTAATGCCCTTGCCATATACAGAAAATCAATAAAATTTAATTAAAATCTACAAAAAATTAAAATAATTTGCAAAATGAAAATGGATTCCATTCTGAGAAACAAAGACAAACAATCGAAGGAAGGAGAGTTAATGACATTTGTTAAAGATCAGGAGACCAAAATAATGATCCAGAAGAAAGTGAATGTTTAAAAGGGGATTATAAACATGATCAAGAAGGTATAAGGAAAATAGGCAACAAAGAATACAAAATATATAATAATAGAATTTCTAAAGAATACAAAATAAGAAATTAAATATTTAAAACTATAATAAAGTACATAGAGACAGAAATGTTTGGAAAATGACTGGAATGACCAACTAATAATACACAAAGCTATCTTCTCTTTTCATAAGTTGAGGAAATACTATTCTCAGCTCCTTTTCTTGAAGGATCTATGACAGACAAGCTCATCCTGCAGATTAACACATCCTAGGTTATACTACTTTGGCTAGCTTGCATCCCAACTTGGCATTTAGATATGTGACCAGTAAGGACCATCCAGGCAAAGACATTTTTTGGTAGAGGTTGCATATGAGAACTGCTTGATCTTCAAAGACAAACCAAAAATATGTTGCTCATTTCAATAGCAAAGTGTGTTTCCCATCAATTCCTTCCACAGTAATGGGTTCTCAAGATGGTAGGCAACCCAGTGGCAACACAGACTGTCCAGAAAGCACAAGAAGTGGCAGCCTCCCTATGAAAGTTACAGTAGAATATAGGGGCATGAGTCACACAGGCAGGAACAGACTCTATACAAAGGTACAGTGAAGGATGGTTTGGTGTTCCAACTGTTCCAGCCTCTTCACTTGGGAATTCAAATCTCTTGTTATTTGCCAAGTACAATGTTCCAGACCCTTCCATATCATGTCAGATTTTTGAGCAGAAATGTTCTTTGAGACCACAGTGAGCTGACCTGGCACTGACATTTGAGTTACTGATGGGAAGTAATTGGAAACAGGCATGCAAATCAGTTTCATGCCCTTTGATGTAAATTATAGCTGCATAAAGCTGTTCTTGTGCCAGCAATATCAGCGTCATTGGGGACATTGTTAGAAATCAGTAGGTGCCTGCATTTCTAAAGTGGAAGTCTAACTTGTGCCTACTTATACACTATCTAGGCAACGTATTTGAGAGGTAATTGGGATTCAGAAGTCTGGGGCAGCACCTGAGACTCTGCATTTTTAACAAGCTCTGCAGGGGTCTCAGAATAACTGCTCTTGTATTGTACCAGACCTCTTTTCATTGAGAAATTCTTCCTGATATGCACTGGGAAACTAGTGTTTTATATTTTTTTCTGAAAATTTAAAACAAGGACAATAAGACTTCAGCATCATAAGGGATGCACAGTGAAACCACAAAATGATCCCACTTCTTTGGCAGAAAATGTAGTTTATTGGGGAACAAACTGTCCCGGTGTCTCAGAGAATAGAGAACTCACTGGGCAAAGACCTGTCACTTTATTGGGGGTAGGTAGCAGGTTTCTGGATTAGAACACTTGAGAGTTAGTGTTGGTAATATGAGATGATGCAAGTTGCTTGGTTAATCAGGAACCAGACATACTCCACTGACAGTAGTTGAGTGCTGGAGGTGGTAAAGGAAGCAATGGTTTTTTCCAACAAACAGAAACCAGTCTTCCTGGATTTTCAAGGAATGCTCAGTATATGTTTCTATTTACTAGATAAGAATCCTGTTTAGACAGTAAGAATTTGACCTGGTACAGATCCAGGCCATCATCTTAGAATATTGTTGGCAGCACTGCCCATATTTGTACCCTGCTTTGTGATCTGACAGTCACTCAAAAGAATCGCTTGTTAATCTTATAAGCACCCAGGACCAGGTATTGTCTGCTGTGAGTCTGTCCCTCTAAATTTTCCATTATAGATATTATGAAGAAGTTCACAGAATCATGAATCAGGATTATTCACAGTTTCTTACCTTTCTAATGTTATCTTATTGCCTGTAGAGATTTAGAGGGTCTTGGATTTTCATATAGGTGAATTTGCTTTACAAGACACCAAATAGGAAGATAGGTAAAATTCAGTAAACAAAAGGACAAACTAGCCGGGCAGTGGTGCCACATACCTTTAATCCCAGCACTTGGGAGGCAGAGGCAGGCGGATTTCTGAGTTTGAGGCCAGCCTGGTCTACAAAGTGAGTTCCAGAACAGTTAGGGCTACACAGAGAAACCCTGTCTCAAAAAACCACACACACAAAAAATTGTCAAAAGGACAAAAAAGCAGATGAAACAGAGCTATGTGTTTTAAGTGTTGTAATCACATGCAGGTTTCTTTATTTTTATTATTTTTAAAATTTATTTTGTTAATTCTTATTGTCCCATTTATATGATATATATGTATGAGTGCATGCATGTTGTTGAGCGCATATGAAGGTGATTTTCCCATTCTGTCTCTACTTGATCTTCAGAAACCAAACTATTTCAAAGACAGGAAAAGGGGGAAAGATTCATAAATCTACAAATAAAATTATAAGCCATATATATACATATGTATATATGCATATATATACATGTTTATGTATATATATGCATACATATTTGTTTTATGTGTACATGTAACATAAGACTGAACAGGTATTTATTTATGTATTTAGGAATATATCTGAGCATGCATACACAGATATATATATAATAATAATAATAATAAAAGGGGTCATGAATTTGAAATAGAGAGGGATGTGTAGAGGGGTTTGGAGAAAGGAACAGGTTGAATGAATGAAACAAGTATAATCTCAAAATTAGAAAAAATAATTTTTACAAGTTATCTGAAAAAACATAGAGAGGACTGGCAGCACAATAATAAAACACAGGTTAGACATATATTTTGTGATGCGATACTCAGTTATTAAGGAAAGATTCACTCCCAAGGAGGTGCCCAGGTACTATGCTATGAGTGATACACTCCAACACAGGATATTTCTCTACTGCTATCCCATTCTCTTCATGAATCAATGTTCTACCAGACCTACAACTGGACTTGTGGTCTGTGAAGCCTGAGAGTTTGACTGTTTGTATTTCAGATATCTTACCTCAGAAAAATACTTAACCTAGTATTTTTGTCCTTTATGTCTGAAATTAGATTTGGTCTTTTCTGGACTTCCTAAATTTTCTGAGCGCTCCTTTCCTTTCCTTTCCTTTCCTTTCCTTTCCTTTCCTTTCCTTTCCTTTCCTTTCCTTTCCTTTCCTTTCCTTTCCTTTCCTTTCCTTTCCTTTCCTTTCCTTTCCCTTCCCTTCCCTTCCCTTCCCTTCCCTTCCCTTCCCTTCCCTTCCCTTCCCTTCCCTTGCCTTCCCTTCCCTTGCCTTCCCTTCCCTTCCCTTCCCTTCCCTTCCCTTCCCTTCCCTTCCCTTCCCTTCCCTTCCCTTCCCTTCCCTTCCCTTCCCTTCCCTTCCCTTCCCTTCCCTTCCCTTCCCTTCCCTTCCTTTCCTTTCCTTTCCTTTCCTTTCCTTTCCTTTCCTTTCCTTTCCTTTCCTTTCCTTTCCTTCCCTTCCCTTCCCTTCCCTTCCCTTCCCTTCCCATCCCTTCCCTTTTCTTCTCTTCTTTTCCTTCCCATCCCTTCCTTTTCTTTCTTTCTTTCTTCCTTCCTTTCTTTCTTTCTTTCTTTCTTTCTTTCTTTCTTTCTTTCTTTCTTTCTTTCTTGTTTTTTGAGACAGGGTTTTTCTGTGTAGTCCTGGCTGTCCTGGAACTCACTCTGTAGACCAAGCTGGCCTTGAACTCAGAAATCTGTCTGCCTCTGCCTCCCAAGTGCTGGGATTACAGGCATGGGCCACCATGCCCGGCTATCCCTTTTCTATTTCTTTTCTTTTCTTTTCTTTTCTTTTCTTTTCTTTTCTTTTCTTTTCTTTTCTTTTCTTTTCTTTTCCTTTCCTTTCCTTTTCTTTTCTTTTCATTTATTGTCTTGTCTTGTCTTTTTCAGTTTAATATTACTTGCTTATGTACCATAAATCCTCTCCTTTATCTTTGAGTCTTGATATTCTATCTTCTATTTGATCTATTCTACCTGTGACACTGTCTCCTGAGTTTCTAATTAGACTAATGTGTTTTTCATTTTCATAATCATTCATCTTGATTTCTCTTTAGCATTTCTACTATTTACTGAATTTGGTTTTCAAATCCTAGATTGTCTTGCTCACTCTTGTTTCCATCATGCTTATGTTTGGGTTTCTAGGATATCACTCAGGTATTCATTGCCTTTGAGTTTATTCTTTTTCCCTTCTTTAAATTCTTTGATTAAGTTTCAGTTCTGTGTCTTGAGATTCATCTAGATAATTTTTATGGAAGAACATTTCTATAGAGCTGGTGGACTTGTGTCTTGATCTTGCATATTGTTTGTAATTTTGTGTTGGGTCTTGGGCATATGGACTTCTCTCATTGGCTGTGTGCCTGATTTAGCTACAGCCAGCTGTGACAGTGCATTAGAAGTGCCATCTAATCCAAACCTGAGGTTGGAAAGGTGCAGGCTGGGCTCACCAGTCATGGATAGAACCATGCTTTTCCTACATTGGACAAGTCTGAAAGTTGAGGGCTCAGGTAGGATGCAGTCAAACATACTTACCAGGGTATGACAAGTGTGAACAAAGCTGATTTGGAAGTTGTATATGGCATGAGTAGTATAAAGTCAAGGGTACTGTAGAGGGCAGCTGGGTTGTTGTATACCCTGGCCCAAGCCCAGCTCTAGGTTGGTGACAGAACAGGTGAAGTTTCCCATACTGGGCTGGAGGACTGGAGGTGGAACCCAGGCTAGGACTAAGGATTTTGGAGGTGCAGGGATGGTAGCATCAGGCAGGTAGATTCACAAGGCTGGAATGGAACAGAACACAGGAAAGTAAAGAGGAGCCATGGCCACAAATAAAATGAAATCATGACATTTCAAGGAAAATAGAGGCAACTGAGAATTATATTATGCAAAATAAACTAGGATCAGGAAGACAGATGCTGTGTGATATCACACCAGTGTATAACTTACATGTAAATTTATATGTGTATATGGGTATACATGCATGTATGAATTTAGAAAGTGGATCACGAGAAGAATGGAAGAATTCTTAAAAGAAGGGCAAAGGTTAGTGTTGTGCATGTGATATGAAAGCAGAACTAGGAACTACTAGCATTAATATGACACCCACAGGGATGGAGAGGTGGGGAATGAGATATGTAAAGAAGGATGTGTAATGAAGTATAATGACATATATAGTGAACACTTGGTTTCTTCTCACAGCCAACCATTGGACTGAGCACAAGGTCCCCAAGGGAGGAGTTAGAGAACGGAATGAAAGAGCTGAAGGTGTTTGCAACCTCATTGGAAGAACAACAATATCAACCAGAGAGACCAGAGCTCCCAGGGACTAAGCCATTAACCAAGGAGCACGGATGACTCCAGCTGCATATGTAGCAGAGGATGGCCTTGTCAGGCATCAAAGGGAGGAGAGGTCCTTAGTCCTATGAAGGCTTGATAGATACCCCAGGGTAGGGGAATCGAAGGTGGGGAGGTGGGAGTGGGGTGGGTGGAAGAACACTTTCATAGTAGCTGGGGGAAGGAGAATGGAATAGAGGGTTTTGGAACAAGGGGGGGGGGTGGGACCAGGAAATGGGATAACATTTAAAATGTAAATAAAGAAATATCTACTAAAAACATAAAAACAAAAACAAACAAAAAATACAAAACAAACCCCCAAAAAGAAATAAAAAGCAAACAAACAAAACAAAATAAAAAGAAATATTATAAGAAAATGTTCTTTTTTAATCTAAGGTATGCCCACAACAGCCATGATTTGTCTTGTGCTTTAGTAAGGGCATGCTTTTTACCAGCTACAGATACTTTTGGCAATTGTGTGGCATTTAGAATTCTGAGTACTTTTCAGAGGGTATGTAAACTCTGAGGTGCTGAGAAGCAGGGTTGTTTTCATTGTTGTTGTTGTTATATGAATGTTAGTGCATTGTTGGTTGGTTGCTGTTGGTTGCAGTTTATTAGGTAGTCATGCTCAAAGAAATGAGAAGAAGAAAATAGATATCCTATTAGTGAAGATCAAACTTGCCCCAAGGAGCTCAATGCTCCTAATCAGCTGGGAGTTGTCTAACCTTACTGTTGACCCTTTCACTTATATACCTGTTTCTCTCCTAACTAGTGTTAGGAGGTTGAAAGGGTTGAAGAAGGTAGAGAAAGGTGGAAGAAAGAAGAATAAAGTTGCAAATAGACAGCTACAGACATAAGTGCATTAAATGCCATAATTGAACACATTGCTATGTGTGCTGACTTAATTAGTAAAAACTGAAAGTAAATAAAATTTTAGAATATAATTTATATATTAAATAATATCAAAAGCAATCATATAAATTTAAAAATCAGGAAGTTGGAAATGTGAATATTGGTTTCATAAATAGACTATAGTTCCCATCTTTTATAGACTCTTTTGCATTTTTTATTGGTTATTTATTTACATTTCAAATGTTATCCCCTTTCCAAGTTTCCCCACATAAAACTGCCTATTCTATTCCCCCTCCCCCTGCTTCTATGAGGTTGCTCCCCCACCCACCCACCCATTCCTGCCTCACTGCCCTAAGATTCCCCAACACTGGGGCATTGAGCCTTAACAGGACCAAGGGCCTCTCCTCCCATTGATGTCAGATAAGGTCATCCTCTACTACATATGTATTTAGAGCCATGGGTCCCTGCATATGTACTCTTTGGTTGGTGCTTTGTCCCTAGGAGCTCTGGGGGCAGGGTCTCATTGGTTTATGTTGTTGTTCTTCCTATGGAGTTGCAAACCTCTTCAGCTCTTGCAGTCCTACCCCTAACTCCTCTATTGGATTCCCCAGTTAAAGTCTGATGGCTGGCTGCAAGCATCCTCTTCTGTATTGGTAACCTTGCCCAATATTTAGATTTTCATCTAATAACAGTCTCATCTTTTTCTGGGGAAAGCAGTGTCCATAGACACTGTGCATAGACCTCTGTTCAAAATACTTTATAAAAATATTTTAAAATATTACTAACACCTAAAAATCTAGTAGTCTTTCATCAAGCTTCTTTATATATGCTTAGTTTGGGTCACCCTGTCTCCTATTCTCTGCTATGCCATGTCCTTCTTCCCCCAACTCTGTTTAAACCACCAATCCTGTGTTCTGCTGACCCTTCTTCTATTTTTAGTTGTTTTCCAAGATCACATGTTTGCATACAGCTTCTCCTATGTACTCTGTGTTGGTTACCCATTGTTCTAGCCTCTCATTGCTGCCCCGACTATTCACCCATCCTATTTTCATTTTAACTATCTTCTGCTGTTCCATTCCTTGGTGCATTTCTCTTCCTCTTCCAATCCTCTGTTTTACTCCCCCAGCTTCCTATTTTTCACTTTTTAGCTTCTACATGTACCCTAAATTATATACACACAAACCAAAAGATTCAAAGGAAGGAACCACATATGAGAGAGAACAGTATCATTTGTCTCTCTTGGGCTGGGTGACCTCATTCAGTATAATATTTTCAAGTTCTATTCATTTTGTTGCAATTCTTATGATTCTATTTTATTTATAGTTGAGCAATAATCCATTGTCTATAGACACTATAGTTCCATATCTACTTAAAGATTCCATCAACAAACTGATATTACATCACTTAGGTCCAAGCTTTCAACATATGATCTCTTGGGGACACACACACACACACACACACACACACACACACAAAGAGAGAGAGAGAGAGAGAGAGAGAGACAGAGAGACAGAGAGACAGAGAGACAGAGAGACAGAGAGACAGAGAGAGACAGACAGAGAGAGACAGAGAGAAACAAAAAGAGATAGAGAGACAGAAAGAGAGACAGAGGCAGAGACACAGAGAGAGATGAAACTATACTCTCCTGGCAGTACTTGTTTTCGTCATGCCTATTTTCTGCTGGTGGGCATGTGGAGAAGCTTTGGTAATTTCTTGGCTAGTGTATGACTACCAGGTCTCCAGCACCATGTAGCCTTTGTGGTTGTATGGCCAATGACACAGACTCTATCAGGATGCAATAGTGATGGCTAGTTTTCTGGTGCAGACTATAGTGCCTGATAAAGCCAGGTATCTGGGAAATAAGACATAGCATCTTTTAAGTAAATTTTAAATGGATACAAGCATAACTCTAATTTTTAGGCTGAAAGAATGTTCACAGATTAAAACTGAAGGTTATTTTAACATTTAAGAAAATTCCAAAGATGGTTTTAAAAGATTTTTTTTTATTACAGTGGAGACATATCTCTAACCTTTAAAATGCAGGGTAAAAGGATAAAATCTATATTTCCTGACCTGACCCTCTATGTAGCTTCCCTTAACTCTTGGGTCTAAATTTTATATACTTTCCCCTAAACTCCATTAGCCACAGCTACACACAACTGCTTTCCATTTTCAGACTTACCCACCATGGAACAGAGGCACAGAGGGAGTGGAACAAGTTATTATAAAAAAAAATCTAACTTTGATAGGAATGCCACACTCTAGAGCTTTGATAGGAATGCCACACTGTAGAGTGGACGGACAGATGGGACCATTTGACATGGCTCTTATGGGCAATTGGGAGAGAAAAGAAAGGGCTCAGACCATGCTGAATTGTCTCATAAGTGGTAACCCAATTATGGCCAAAGGGCACTCATTACATGATCTCTGTCCTTCTGGCATAAAGCCTCTGAGGAATGGATACTGGGATGTTCCATCTGCTTCTGTCTTTGATATAAATCTGAACAAGTGTCTAGAAAACTACTTTAAAATATTATCTATATTATAAACCTTGGAAATTGAGAACATGTTTGGGCAACAAAAATAGGATCCAGGCATTCTCTCAACTGAGAGCAAAAATGGATTAAAATTTGCAAGAAAAAGAACCTCTAAATATCAATTGTAGAAATACAATCTCGCAGCCCTATGTACTCAAAAGACAATAACTTTGGCAGTAAGGCAAAATCTACTGGGAATTTCCATTATGTACAGAGGAAAGAAAACCGTATTTAAAAATTCCCATCTATGTTTGGTCTCAGGATGTAATGGCTTGATAAAAGATAAGGAGTTTCTACGCATCACCTATATGTCTGCCACCTTGTTCTTATTTTGAGTTTAACAAAACTTTAAAATGTCTCAGCAGTTACTGTCAACTTTCTGTGAAGAGGCTGGCTCCAGGTGGTCAAAGCCAAAAATCATTGCCTCCTCCTATGTTCTTTCTATATCAGGAATCTTAAACTCTAATGGTTCAGGCATCTAGGCAGGTGATGACTGGGTGACATATGGGTAGGGAAGAGGAACTGTAGGTGCTTACCAATTCTTGAGTCTTCTCTAAGCCTGACAGTTGCTATTCATTTCAAGCTGACACCATCTTTGAATATGGACCAGTACTGACAGATAGGCTTTATTTTATATGAATGCTCTTGATTATCAAGCACTGACAATGAATTCAACTTCTTTATCTATGGTGGTAAAATATATGTATATATCTTAGAATTTACCATAGGCCCATATTGTCCCATGTATAAATGCTAAGCTTATTTATGTTGTGCAACATACCTCCATACCAATTCCATCTTGCAAACCACAAACTTTGTCTCAAATTAAACAACTCATATGCCTGCCCTTGGCCATCATTGTCAACTACTAATGTACTTTCTCTTTCAATGAGTTTGACAACTTTAGGTAATGCCTGAATCTTATATAGCATTCATCATTTTGTGACTATCTTGTATCACAGGCACAATGTACCCAAAGTTTGTTAATGTGGGTGATTCATGCCAGAATATTTTTCTTTTAAGGCTGAAACTTTTTTTATCATATTCTTCTGCCTCAGATTGTATGTCTGTTCACCTGTCTGTATTCACTTGTATCTTTCTATTTTTGGCTATTTTGAATAACGGTATCCTAAAAACTGGGATGCATACATTTGTTTAATTAATCTTTAGGATTTATTAAGAGAAAGATTTATGAAGTCAGTTGTGCCATATGGATTCAGTAGTGCCAAATTAATTTTAAATCCATTTGGGATGTAAGATATAAAGAAAGTGACTAAAATGATTGGTACCTGATTATTTTTCTCTGTGGACTTTATTTTTTTCCCACTAGAATTTGTCCATAAGAATTTCCTCTTCCCCAATGAGTTTTCTTGGAACTCTTGCTGAAATCATTTGACCATATATGCGAAAGGTTATTTTTGGACTTTTAAATCCCATTACACTTGATTTTATGCCTAAACTAGAATGGTTCTTGTAGCATTCTGTGTTGGAATGGTCATGTAAGAGTTAGTACACTGGAAGCCTGACCTCAGTATGGTGGTGTCACAAGGTGGCCAGAACTTAATCTACAAGGGGGTTTTTAGATTCTGGGAGGCACTGCCCTCGTTAGATTTTTGAGGTTCTTTGGTTGGTTTGTGTGTAACTGAGATGTTATAAGGTGGGGCCAGTTCCTGAACTATTTCTTTGTTCTCTATGTAATAATGTGATTCTTTTCATTAAATGACTAATATTTTATACCATTTATCACATATCATTTAGCACCTATCTAAAGCTGACATTATGCCTTTGAACCTTCAGAATTGTAAGTGGAATAAATATGCTGCCAATGTTGCCATATTTCTGATATTTTATTGTAACAAATTGGACCAATTCATAAAGCATTGCAGTAAATCTTGAAATCATAATGTATGAGAATTTTGACACTGTTCTTTTTCAATATTTTCTTTTGAATTTAATCCTTGGAGATCTTATAAACATTTTATTATGGATATCTCAATTTGTCACCAAAGTAATCTTTGTAATCTTAAAAATGATGTCATCAAATCTATAGAATTCTTTTAATAATCTTCACAAGTAACAAAACTTATCAGTTTATTTTGGAAGCATTGAGAACCAAATAAAAGCCATCTATGATAGGTGTGACAGATGTATCCGTCTTCATTAGTCATTAATGGAAAATAAATCTTAACATTCAGTTTTTAAGTCAGGGTTGGTTTTTGTTTTGTTTTATTTTTTGAGAGTGTTTCTCTGTGTAGTACTTTTTAGTTTTTTATTTATTTTTATTTTGTGCATTTTTTGTTTTATTTTGATTTTATTTTTTTATATCTGTCTGTTTGGTTGGTTGGTTTTGTTGTTGTCATTGTTGTTTGCCTGCATGCATGTCAGTTTGATGGTGTTGGAACCCCTGGAACTGGAATTACATAGTTTATGAGTTGCCATGTGGGTGCTGGGACTTGAAAACCAATCCTCTGGAAGAACATCCAGTGCTCTTAACTGCTGGGCCACCTCTCCAGCCCTTATAAGGCAGTTTTGTATGACAAAGTACTAGACAGGTCCAAAGAACACATTTCATCATGGAAGATAAAAAGCTCTGAATTTTATTGTCTAAATTATCTGACAAAAGAGAAAATCTATATGATAAATATGTTATGATTGATATATTTATGAGAGATATGGTTACCATAGAAGTCAACAAAAGCTGTTTATCAGCACAAACTGTAAAGTGAATTCTCTTTAGTGAATAGATAGTAGATCACAGCCCATCTATGTTGTCTTTAGGCATTACAACAACTCTGAAGAGGAAGGTCAGAAAATGGAGTGTAGGTAGTTTCCCAAAGAACAAAAATTTAAAAAAAAGAAATATACTTATAAGCTTAGTAAAAGAAAAATTTCCTGAATTAAGAAATTCTGAAAATGCCAATAGAGATACTAACATGACTAGAAGCAAGCTCAGAAAGCCTCAACACTGTGCAAAGAACCACAGGCAGCTAAGGAATGCTGAGAGCAGGAGTCTTTCCAGGGAAGAGTACACCAATTGGTTATCAAATGTTCAGCCCTGAAAATAAGCATACAAGACACATTTTACATACTGAGCAGGTAGCATTTATGTTTTTCCGAACACACACACACACACACACACACACACACACACACACAAAACATAAACATACACATCAACCAACCAATCAGTCAATCAACCAACCAACCAACCAACCAATCAATCAATCAATCAATCAAAAGAGAAGCTATGGATTTGGAAGAGTAAAGAGAGGTATATGGGAAGGTTTGAGTATAACAAGTGAAGAAGAGAATGATGTGCATATATTACAATCTTAAAAATTACTTTATAAGAATCAATATCTTCTATGAAAAGGTAAAACTCCCATCAATACATATTCTGGAAAAATATCCATAGATATACCTTTAAAGAAATAATCACAATTTCATTAATGTTTAAATAGAAAGTTGCCACACCAAAAAGTTGTAAGTTTCCACATCAAAAAGAAGGCTCCAGCTGCATTATTGCCTTGAATAGCAATAAAATTTAGAATACAAGAGACATGTCTTTGGTGGATTGAAAATGAACTCACACACCTATGGCCAATTGATCTTCACCAAAGGAGCTGAAAACATCCAGTGGAAAAAAGATAGCCTTTTCAAGAAATGGTGCTGGTTCTATTGGAGGTCAGCATACAGAGGAATGCGAACTGATCCATTCTTATATGCTTGTACCAAGCTCAACTCCAAGTAAATCAAGGACCTCCACATAAAACCAGACACACTGAAACTAATAGAAAAGAAACTGGGAAGACCCTTGAAGAATCAGCCCAGAGGGAAGGTTCCTGAACAGAACACCAATAGCTTATGCTCTAAGATCAAGAATAGACAAATGGGACCTCATAAAACTACAAAGTTTCTGTAAGGCAAAGGACACCATCAAAAGGACAAAATGGCAACTAACAAATTGGGAAAAGATCTTCACCAACCCTACATCTGACAGAGGGCTAATATCCAATATATACAAAGAACTCAAGAAGCTAGACACAAGAAAACCAAATAACCCTATTAAAAATGGGGTACAGAGCTAAACAAAGACTTTTCACCTGAAGAACTTCTGATGGCTCAGAAGCACCTTAAGAAATGTTCAGCATCATTAGTCATTAGGGAAATGCAAATCAAAAAAACTCTGAGATTTCACATCACACCAGCCAGAATGGCTAAGATTAAAAACTCAGGAGACAGCAGGTGTTGGTGAGGATGTGGAGAAAGAGGAACACTCCTCCACTGCTGGTGGGATTGCAAGCTGGTACAAGCACTCTGGAAATCAGTCTGGAGGTTCCTCAGAAAACTGGGCACAACACTACTGGATGACCCTGCTACACCACTCCTGGGCATATACCCAGAGGATTCCCCAGTATGTAATAAGGATACATGCTCCACTATGTTCATAGCAGCCCTATTTATAATAGCCAGAAGCTGGAAAGAACCCAGATGTCCCTCAATGGAGGAATGGATACAAAAAATGTGGTATATATACACAATGGAGTACTATTCAACCATTAGAAACAATGAATTCATGAATTTTTTAGAGAAATGGATGGAGCTGGAGAACATCATCCTAAGTGAGGTAACCCAGTCTCAAAAGAACACTCATGGTATGCACTTACTGATAATCGGATATTAGCCTAGAAACTTTGAATACCCAAGACACAATACACATATCAAATGATGTCAAAGAAGAAGGAAGGAGTGGCCCCTGGTTCTGGAAAAGCTCAGTGCATCAGTGTAGGGGAAATAACAGAACAGGGAAGTGGGAAGGGGTGGATGGGGGAACAGGGGAAGGGAAGAGGGCTTATGGGACTTTTGGAGAGCAGGGAGCCAGGAAAGGGGAAATCATTTGAAATATAAATAAAGGATATATGGAATAAAATAAAAGATAAAAAAAAGAAAATGGAACACTTTATCTTTTTTTAACATATAAGAATGTTACACTAAAGTTTGTTCTCCAACAACCAAAAGAGAAGAAAGACATTTTCAGACACACAATATTTTGAAAAGTATCCCTCAACTTATATACCTACCCATACATCTCTCTATACATACACATATGTACCTACCAATTTACATATGTCTTTATATATAAACTACAAAGTCTGTAGATGTGTGTATATATAGACATAAGCAATATGGAGCTGCAGAAATATCACATGGTTAGATGTATAACTTCATGAAGAGCTCTGATGGCACTCTGGCGAATTTATAGATGATGTAAAAGTAGGATCTAAACAAATGGAAGAAGCAAACCTCATAGAACGTAGCTATTTGAGGAACATATCTGACTTGAACTGCAGCCAGCTGGTTAGCAGCAGAATTCATCATGTAACCACAGGGGGTATAGAAAGAAATAGGCTCATTGTCCTCTGTGGATTTTGTGGAATTCTCCAGTCAAGGTGATAAGTTTCTGTGAAAATGCTTGCTTCAGAAACTGGGGTGTTTGCAAGACTGCAGGCAAATCCAACATGTGATAGTGCAGATGAAGACAGAATCGCGTCGACCAAGACTCAAGGCTACACCTTGCTTCAAAACACTTCTAGAAAAAAAAATACTTACATGTGAAAGAATTAAAAAGTGTCTATTTGGGCTATCTCTCATACAATATGCTAAATGAGGTTTAATGTTAATTGAATTGAAAATTTAATGCATTTGTAAAACAACGTATCCTCAGTAGGATTATGGAAGCACAGAACGTCTGAGGACTGATTTGTCAGCTCTTCATGGGAAATAACCGGAGGCTTATTGCAGCTCATTATAGGTTAAAAACTTGAAGAGACTGCTCCAGAATTGATACAATTCCAAGTAGCAAGGTAGGAATTAAGGGGCTAGCAACATGGGAGGTAGCCTGATTTTATTCACAGCTGGTAAAATCACATCTGAGTCCTGGTCCGTGGACCAGCAGTACTGGGAAGACAGCAAGACCACTTCTCTTCTGTGCACCAGAAATCTTAGGGACACCTTTATTGGGCATGGCTATGTGGCCAAATATCCTGGCAAAGGGGAATGAATAGTAGTTCCCAATTTGAAGACTAGAAAGACATGACAAATGTACAAAGAGAGATGAATCACTGGAGGAAGTAAAAGTGTTGGTTTCCAACTGAAACTCAGGGGGCAGAGGATGGGTGCTTAACCAAAAATCCCTTACTTCTAAATGCCAACATTCATTTTCAAAGACATCCATGTTTTGGAGAACAAAGGCACAATTTCTCCAGAGGGTTAAACATACCCTGAACCTCTGGATGTGTCTCTCAAACCCTACACAGGGTCTAAGCCTCACCCAGGCCAAGGAAATGCTTGTATAAATCTGATTTGGAAAAGCTACATGCACTTTGAGTGCTATAAAAATTATTTGATATTTTGTCCTGGTGAATGGAAAAAATGAACTTTGACCCTTACACACAAATCTTAAAAAGAACTACTCTAAGGTAACAATATTTGTAACTTAATGATGTGTTAGTCATCTATAGTTCCTCACAAGGGAGTCTTATCCAGTCTCTCCTGGGCAGAGTGTTCACTTTATTCCAGTAGATGGTATCTAAAAGCCAAAATACCTAAACAATGAGCCAAGCAATTCTGGGGTGAAGAAAAGGTTTCTCTTATCTAGTTTAAGACCAACACTGATGTTCCTTTGTTATCTAATTTGAGGGTTATTTATGGTGTTGCCTACTGTCTGTAACATTGAGCATATCCACAAATATGGTACAAACTGAATTTGTATCAGGTGTACTCTCTAATACGTTGTCATTCTGTGTGTGCTCAGAGGGGTTCAGACAATTTATTTGAGGGCTAGCAAGACAGCTTAAGTTATTAGAAGTACTTATCACCAAGCCCGATAACCTGAGTTCAATCCCTGGGAACCACATGCTGGAAGTGAAAGAGCATCTGTACACACACACACACACACACACACACACACAAATGAATAAAATATACTTGATCAAAGACCCATGAGATATTCCTTGTGCTCTCATGAGGTATTGAATACTTTATACAGATTAAGCAATTTATCACTGTACTCTCAGAACAATTTATCAAGGCAAAGAAATGATAGATTAAGACCTTGTGTACCGTTCTGTGGCTACAGTTCACTTTGGACCCATCTGTGCCACACTACTAAGAATAACCGATGGTTTTATTAGCCATGCCAGAGTTCCAGGCTAAATCTTGATCTAGAAACTACTGCTTTTATTAACCCCTTTGTCCTCTTCTCATGCGTCTGTCCATACTAGCTTCACCTCTGTTTCAGGGAACTTCCCATAAGAAGGACCTGGGTCATGCTAGAAAACGCGATCATTTTGACTTAACCACAAGTCTTCGATCCTGTGTCTTAATATGGTTCACCATTCATCAAGGTAATGATGGTCCTTCTGAATTAAACATGATTTTTCTTAAGAGAAAAGGCTCAAAGGAAGCATCAGAGTTAATTAGAGAAGGTGATACTGTAGCCTCTGACAGAAAGAAGCCCATCAAAGGTGTTGTTAAGAGAGATCGGAAATCATCAAAGCAGAGCCATTCTCTTGCAAATTGCTTTCTGTTTCAGCTTTTTAGGGCACAGGTTGTTCTGGGAGTTCTGAGTATCTGCAGAGGAAGTCCAGGTTGGGAGCTTGGAAGCAAACGTTGGTTTTTTATAAGGATGTCTACAGAGAGGATCAAGTGTCCCTCAAGGGAAAGTATTTAAATTTTATTTGTGAAGTCACTCACTGTAAAAAACTTTTATCCAAATGCTGTCCAATAGAATCCTTGCTCTCTGATATAGGCAAATATCCTTCATTTCTTTGGCTTTTATGATTTTGGGCAATCTGCAAAGTTCTGTGTTCGGTTTCCATTATCTGTATTCACTTTTGACAAGGTCTGTCTTTGTTTTTGTTTGTTTGTTTTTTGTTTGATTTTTATTAGCTAAATTCCTTATTTACAGTTCAAATGTTGTCCCCTTTCCTGGTTCCCTCTCCCACCCGAAAATCCCCTAACCCATCCCTGCTCCCCATACCCAAGCTACAATTCACAAACCAAATGAAACTCAAGAGGAAGGAAGAACGAATTATGGATACTCTGGTCCTTCTTAGAAGGGGGTACAAAATACCCACAGGAGGCAATACAGAGACAAAGTGTGGAGCAGAGACTGAGGGAAAGACCACACCCCCTGGGCATCCATCCCATATACAGTTACAAAACCCAGACACTAATTTGGATGCCAACAAGGGCTTGCTGATAAGGTCTGCCAAAACTATTAAGCAGACCAGTTCAAAAGTGGTATGTGTGCGTGTGTGTGTGTGTGTGTGTGTGTGTGTGTGTGTGTTTTGTGTGTTTCTATTTGATAATTAATTTGGTGCCACTAGAAATAAATACTATTTGTGCCTGTTTCCAGACTGTGGTGTTGACTAACTTTGCTTCCAGCCTCCCATACTGTTCTCACGCTCACTTCTCACCCTCCTCCATCCTTGGGGTTTCCATCAAGAGTCACCGTGTGACTATGTACTCCAGGTGATATCTAAATACCCTTGCTCCATGTGTTCTTGCTTGCTCTACCTTTCAGACTCAAGTCTTTTACCAAACTTTTCTTGTCTCTTTAAAAAAAAATAATTTTCAAAGTATAGTCTGTAGTAAGACCATTTCCATGTTTTTATAACTATTTTAGTCAATGGGTTGGAAAACGTGTATGTGTGTGTGTGTGTGTGTGTGTGTGTGTGTGTGTGTGTGTGAAGGGCCATATGACTTTTGCCACAGCAGCTCAGTCATTGCATCACAAAAGAATCATGAATAGACACATAAGCCTTTAATTACACAAGCTGTGTGTCGGCCACATTGGCCACCATTGTTAGCGGCTCTGCTTTAATCTGTATGTCTCTATTTTTTTCTGTTTTTGTTATGTGTTGAAGAAATTAAATTATTTGATCTGTAGATTTTCTTCCAGACTGGATCTGACTAATTGCATATTTATTTTCAGTATTTATAGATGGTAAATCTAAGGGCATATAAAATTTAGTTTTGGTTTTGTTGACAAACTAATTCAAATGTGAAATATAAATCTTTTACAATACTTGTAGGTATTATTGACCTGTCCCAGACCCATTATTCCATTAAAGCTGTGAAAAATGGTCTTTTATAATGACATTGTTCCAGCATTATTCTTTTACTATTTGGAAGATTTCTACTGAGGGGACTTATCTCTCATCATCTATTTCTTATCTAGAATTATAATTTGAACATGAGAGTATTTGATTATTTTTAACTCACTAATTTTCAAAATCATGAGTTATACTTACTATGCTAAAATACTGACTAAAATGGGATTTTTTTTTATAATTATAGAAGACTCTTGTATTTAAGAATAGTTAGGGCTGCAATAGTGCTTCAGTGGATAAGAATATCCATTGGCTGCTCTTGCAGAAGACCTATCCTCAATTCTTAGCAAGTGCATAGTAGCCCATAACTTGTCTGTACCTCTAGTTTTAGGGAATCTGATGCCATCTTCTGACCTAAGCAGGCATCAGACATACACATGGTGTACAGTAAGACATGTGAGCAAACAACCACATATGACAAAAATAAATGAAAACAAAATTATGTTTTAAAAAGAATATTTTCAGTGTCTTAATCCATTGACTTCTCCTGATATTGAAGGCTCAATGAAAGTTCTCCAAGGTGGTCCCTTCACTCTTCATAGTCGCTAATTCTGTTTTAACTTTAGCTTTCTACCAGGTAGGAAGGGATGCTCACTTGCTTTTTCCTTTCTTGTAATCCAGGAGTCCTGGTTATTTCCCATGAGAACTGTTATTGAGAGACCATAGTGCAGGCTGTAATGGTGATCATTTCTACATAAATGACCTCTAATTTGTAAGATTCATATTTTAATAAAGATAGAAAATATTATTTTAAAGTTAAAATAACCATAGACCCACTCTGTTCTATGGATCTATAGAAGCTTATTTATCCATCTTCTTCACTTACATATTTGGGTGATTTCCTCTTTTGTCTTGGTCAAATACAGAAGTAGATAATAAATGGAACTCTCTTGTATTTTTACCAGTGTGTCAACTGCTATGTTGACAATCAAACAGATAAAAGTGACCAGACCTTTTCAATTACCTTATGGGATACCCTTTAGGACCCCCACCAATTTTCATTCCTATAACAATTTGTAAAACATCTATTTCCATATAGATATCTTAACCATGAACTTTGAAACTTTGTCAGTTAGATTGAGAAATGTTATACATGTAGTTTTATCTTCATGTCTCAATATGAGTGAGGCTGATTGTTCATAATTTAAGTATACATTTCGTCTTAATTGACTAGTGTCTAATTTTGCTAAGAAGTTTTATTCTCTGATTTTAGAATTTTGTATATATTTAGTACAGTTACTCTGTGCTGGATTAATTGCAAAGTTTTTTTATTATTTAGCTTTTGGAATTCATTATATTTAATTTGCTCTCCAGTCATTCTTTTCATTTTAATAGGCTCAAATACATGAACCTTTTCTTTAGCAAATTAGAATATATGTCGTATTGAAAAGTTTTTTTCCTTGTTCTCAATTATGGAAGAAGTCACTCATCATTATCAAGTATCTAAAACATTTCTTTTGGGTCTTTTTTTAGTAGTTCATTTTCTTTATTCAAACTTTCTAACATACTACATTGATAAAATAGTATCTTTCAATAATGAATATACAAACATATATGTATATTAAACTTCATTTCATATATAAGCATCAATTTTATCTAGATCACTCCCTCTCTCCCTACTCTATATCCTCCCATGCCCAATTCATCCTTTTAGTTATTACTTTTACATCTATCTATCTATCTATCTATCTATCTATCTATCTATCTATCTATCTAATTATCCCTTTCCTCACTCTCTCCTACACACACACACACACACACACACACACAAATACACATGTTTACATGTACACAAATAATGTTACACAAATCATGTATCTCTATCATGTTTATTCCTTCCCTCACTATTTCCTGTGTATATACATATACATACACATATGCATATATATGTATGTGCACGTACATACATACATTTGTATAGACACAAATAATGTTACACAGACTAGGTTAATATGTTTAGGGACACACAGACATAGACACACACACACTCTTGACAAAAAAAGAGGTCATGAACTTGAGAAAGTGCAAGGAAAATATATGAGAAGGATTAAAGAGGGAAGATGGAAATGAATAAATGATGCAATTATCTTAAAATTAAAAATACAATATTTATAAAGAAGATTAAATAAATAAGGACATGGCTATTACCATAGTTTCATGTCACATTGCCTCCTCCAATAATCAAAAGTAATTACTTATAAACACTGAGAAAGACATGCCATATTCTTAGACTGAAGGAATTAGTGTCAAAGAAACATTCTTCAAAGAGACTAGTAAGAAATATGTATATATGTATGTAAATATATATGCACACATGTATGTATGTGTGTATGTGTGTGTGTACTATTTAAACATTTTTTTTCTGTTCATTAGTGGGAGGGTCAGTGTGACAGTGCTAGAGATCACAATTGTACACACACCCTTCTGTTTTTAGGGCTGACTAGTTGAGATTGGATAAGCAAGTGGTATGTTCCTCCTTAGGGACATCTTTTGCTTCTGCTCTCAACCTCCCTTATTTACCTGTAGTTCTTTGTGTGGGGCTGAGTTCTTATGACTTTTATCCTGTCATTATTAGTATGCCTACTGGCATCATCTTCGCTCAGTGCATATTTAGGTCATGTTGAAGAGACCTTATGGTGTAGCTTCTGACATACCTAGGAGACAGAATGTCAAACTTCCTGCACATCCAGCTCTGACCACTTTGTTAAGCCCCCTTCTGCTATGATCCATCAGCTCTGGATGCAGGAGTTGCATTATAGATATGGGCTCTAAAACACAACTCAGCATTTTGATTTGAAACAATCTAAATGTTCTGCCCATATTATTGAAAACTCCAAAGACGTATGTGTCCTATTACTTTGCCGAATGGATATGAGTCAGCTTATGTCTTCATTGGCCATGTTGCCCTTCAGGCTTGTTCATTCTGTTGTTCTGGACAGCATCATTGGAAATCTTTGGCTGCGGGTTCCAGGTTTGCTGAGGTACATTCTGTTGAGTCATCCTCCATATACAGCAGGCATGAAAGCATTACTCAAGAGAGTCATCAGAAGGGCTGGCTGAGACCTGGAGAGTATTGCACTTTGAGCTGTCAGTCACACTTATGAAAAAGAAAATACTAGAAAGGCTGAGCTTGCAAAACTTGTCTCAAAAATGACAGGCATCAGTCACTGTTTCCAAAATTTTATGTAATCCTCTAAAATTGCAAGAGGCACAGGAAAGGAAGTGCAGCAGAGAGAGACTCCTGTGGCATGAATCAGAATATCTAAGGCTCTGCTTGCTTCTCTTTCTCTCCCTGCAGCAGTGAGACTGGAAGTTTAAATTGAACTTAATAATGGAATAATCTCTGACTTTATTGATTGTCTTCAGTAAATTCCTTAACTTACTCAGCTGCATTCCAGGCACTCAATGCTATGTGAAAGGCTGAAATGAACATAGAGGTTAGTTGGAAACTAATTCAATAAGCTGATGTTACAAGGGAAAAACAGTATAAAAACATGATATACTATTTATTTGTCTCATGTTACAAAGCCTAAGAAAAATGAAATTGACTTCATGTAAAAACAAACAAACAAACAAACAACAGTTCCTGGACCACGAAAAATTTAAATCAAGACATAATAATCAAGACTCATATAGGGTATGGGGTGTTTGAATATAGACAGACACTAAAAATTTTACAATTTTTATTATTGATGAGTTGACTATCTGTCCCTAAGGTTCCTAGTGCCTGTGTTAAAAGAGAAATGCAGGAGACATCTTCATTTTTCTATTGGAAAAACATATGTAACATTTGTGCAAAGCATCTGGATCTCATATTCATTCAATATAGGCTTCATGAGTCAAGTGACATCACGTAAGCATGGAACTCATTCTACACTCAGCAGCCAAATCATAGTGCTTGCACCAGTTTACAGGGTGAAATGCAAATGGAAAGCCTTGGGCTGCAGTGCATGTCACAAATGGAGAGGAAGAGCAACTGTGATCTTTAGCACTGTCACACTGGGTCTCCCACAATGAACATACACACACACACACACACACACACACACACACACACACACAAGCTTAAATAGTGCCTGTCATTAGTGCAATTCACTGAGCTTTGTTTGCTGCAAGCCAGGTGTGGTGTCACATGCATATGGGATAGGGATGCTTCCCCTACCAACAGGATCTCGAGAACTGACTTCTATGGATCTACATTGTACTTGATCTGAAAGTCCCTTTCCCCCATTATTTCCACAGACTAGAGTTCTGTCTGCTTTTTCTCATGAAGTGAGGACAAGAAGAAGACTGACTAGAACTCAATCAGAATTAATGAAAACCTTGTTATTTATTCATCTCGGCAGCATCTTTCATTATTCCAGTGAGGAATAGCTAGAGAGCTGTAGTACTCTTCTAACTCTGAATGGGAGTGGGGGAAGGAGTTCTGCTTTTGGAGTTAGGTGGATTCCTATTCCTTCCTCTTATCTGCCTCCCATTTTTTTTGTTTTCCTTTTTTTTTCTTTTTTCATATTCCATAATTTTGGAGTCTCAGTGTCTTTTTTCCCCAAGGGTGATAATGCTGTCTACTGTGCAGGATTGTTGTAAGATTGGTATGAAAATAAATCATGAAAATTATGTTCTAAATTCCTGATACTTGCTTGTGTAAGTATGCTAGCTAGTGTGCTCCAAGGATTACCCTCTCTCTACCTTCCTAGTGCTAGAATTATAGGCAAATACCTTTTTAAAAAATTATGTCATTTTATTTTCTTTATCCTTAATTAATTAATTAGTTAGTTAGTTAATTTGACTTCCCAAGTTCTGCCTCCCCTCTTAGTACTTCCCTCACAGAGTCCTTTCCCCCATTGCTCCTCCCCTTCTCCTTTGAGAGGGTCAGCCCTCCTACTCACCCTTACCCCAGGAATCCCCATGGCAAATCAAGTCTCTGGACTTGGTGTGTCCTCTCTCACTGAGGCCAGACAAGGCAGCCATGAAGACTAAGCTGCCTGTCTGTTAAGCTCCTTAAAACCCCTGTATGTTCTTTGGTTGATGGTTCAGTTTCTGAGAACTCTCAGGGGTCCAGGTTTGTAGATTCTTTTGGTCTTCCTGTGGGGTTCCCCTTCCCCTTCAGGGCCTTTGATCCTTCTCCCAACACTTCCAAGAGTTCCTGACACTGTCCAATGTTTGGCTGTATCTGTTTCAGACTGCTGCTGGATAGAGCCTCTTAGAAGGGGAAACAAAATGAATGCTAATCTACAACAGGGGTGTGGGGTAGGGAGTAGGTGGGTGGAGGGAATCTCTAGGAAGTCCCAGAGACAGGAGGGGGTTCAGGAGGCTTCCACGAGTCAAGGGTGGCCTTGGCTTAGATGCCTAACAGTGGGGACATGGAGCCTGAAGAGATCCCTTAAGGTAGCCAGGCAGGACCCCTAGTAGAGGGATAAGAACTCTGAGCCTCCCACAAAACTTTTGTCCCAAACTTTGGTCTAAAAGAAATGCAGGGATGGAGCCGAGATCAAAGGAAAGGTCAACCAATAACAGGCCCAACTCAAAAACCATCCCATGGGCAAGTACCAGTCTCTGACATTATTAATGATACCCAGTTATGCTTGCAGACAGGATCCTAGAATAACTTTCCTCTGGCACCTAACTTTTTAATGTGGATGCTGGGGATCCAAATTCAGGTCCTCATGCATATTTTCACCCCCTATTTTTTATGCATGACTGGTAATATATTGTCACCACTGATATTGATTCCTTCTACTTTCATGGGTTTGTTTACATGCCGGGATATGTGAGAGGCCACTGTAGGTATCTGGCAGTGAAGGGAAGAGGGGTTCCACAGATGGGAGAAGGGTGAAGCTTGGTGACTTTAGGTTTTCTCTTTTTGCCTAGTGGCTGCAACAGTGGCTGGGTCAAACCAGTGAATTGGGAACATGTGAAACAAGGACTCACTTGATCCTCAAAGTATTTATATCCATGTAGTGATTCTACAAGGTAGAGAATATTAGCTTCACTTTGCTGGTAGAAGAACTAAAGTCTAAAGAAGTAAAGCAAATCAATAATAGCCATGGGGCTCTAAAGAACGGCACCAGAATTTGAACAGAATGCTGAATTAATATTAAAGCACATGCTAGGTTTCCCTGTCATATTACTGGACTAGACATTATCCCTTCAAATACTCTCTCTAGTCTCTGTTTTACAATATGGCTTATATATGTTTTTATCAAAGTGCTTTCTCCTCCACTGGCTATCTCTTCCACAGGTGATGAGAGAGAGAGAGAGAGAGAGAGAGAGAGAGAGAGAGAGAGAGAGAGAGAGAGATGAAGGCATTGCCTAGTTAGTTATTTCTTTGGCTCTCTCCCTACCAGGTCATCTGGGCTGTTTCCCCAGGTAGAAGATTGCATGTGATTTCTTTTTTGTTATTTTATTTTACTAGTTCTTTAGTTGGAGAGGATGTGGAGAAAGAGGAACACTACTCCACTGCTGGTGGGACTGCAAGCTGGTACAACCACTCTGGAAATCAGTATGGTGGTTCCTCAGAAAACTGGACATGATACTTCCAGAGGACCCAGCCATACCACTCCTGGGAATATACCCAGAAGATTCACCAGCATGCAATAAGGATACATGCTCCACTATGTTCATAGCAGACTTATTTATACTAGCCAGAAGCTGGAAAGAACCCAGATGTCCCTCAACAGAGGAATGGATACAAAAAAAATGTGGTATATATACACAATGGAGTACTATTCAGCCATTAGAAACAATGAATTCATGAAATTCTTAGAGAAATGGATGGAGCTGGAGAACATCACACTAAGTGAGGTAACCCAGTCTCAAAAGAATACCCATGGTATGCAGTCACTGATAAGTGGATATTAGCCTAGAATCTTGGAACACCAAAGACACAATTCACATACCAAATGATGTCTGACAAGAAGAAAGTAGTGGACACTGGTGCTGGAAAGGATCAAAGCATCAGTGTAGGGGAATACTAGAACAGGGAAGAGGGAAGGGGTGGAAGAGGGAGCAGGGGGAGGGAAAAGGGCATGTGGGACCTTTGGGGGGTGGGGAACCAGAAAAAGGGAAATGAATTGTAAATATAGAATATATCCAATAAAAATTTCATATAGTGTATTTAAATCATATTTATCCAATGCCTCCCAGACCTACTCCCATTACCTACCCACCCAAGTCTGTTTTCTCTTTTTCAAATGGGCTAATCTGGTTAGGACTCTCAGATGAAGCAATTTCTAGGTGCTCCTGAACTGGGTCCAGTCACTCTTTGTGCTTGATAAAATGCAACATATCAGTACATTGTGGCCCAAGGTGTCTTTTTATCTGTGTTCCATTCAGATAAATGTCTTCCCACATGTACAATTTTCTCTGCCATATTAATGATTTAACAACAATAGCTTAACCTTCAGCTACAGTTTGCTTTGATGTCTAAGCCTATTTCTACCTTTTCTAGTTGGGGTGACATCTATTCTTTGAGGTGTTCATGCATATAGCTAATCTCTTTAGTTCTGGATGGATTTGCTCACTTTCCCCATAGGGGATCAGAGCATTTTAAAGTCCTTAGAAGACAGAGTAGTTTCCTTATCCCATCAGGTGGTAATCATGTTGCATGGAAGCACAGATTCTGTCCTTGGAACCAGGAAGTCTACTTCTGTAGGAGAGGAGAGGAGAGGAAAAGAGAGGAGAGGAGAGGAGAGGAAAGGAGGAGAGGAGAGGAGAGGAGAGGAGAGGAGAGGAGAGGAGAGGAGAGGAGAGGAGAGGAGAGGAGAGGAAAGGAGGAGAGGAGAGGAGAGGAGAGGAGAGGAGAGGAGAGGAGAGGAGAGGAGAGGAGAGGAGAGGAGAGGAGAGGAGAGGAATGCCTGGATCTGCCCCCTGAAAACTCAAGTTCCACCTTTATGTCTATCAGTGCCTCTATGTTCTCAAGAACTCACTGCATTAATTTTGAATAATAATAAAAAGACCAGCTCTGGGTTTGAACAAACATTTTTTTTCAAGGTTTAAAGCATGTCTTTTATGGATCCCCTGTGGTGCCTTTGATTGTCTCCCATTCCTAGGAGCATGAATGATTGTTTATTAAACATAATAATAGTAATAAAGTGGAGGTCGGGTCTCTTAGCTGGCATTAGTTCAGATTCCAATTTAATCTTTCCCCAGCCTCACTTCATTACAACTCTATTTGATGGGGTATTTCATAACCAGCATGCATCAGGGTGAAGGAAGCCAAGCTTCAGAATGCCATGTCAGTAAGATGATTGTTCATGGAACACACAGTACCTCTAGTCTATAATTAAAAACGGAAAAAAAAACCCAACTGGCTCAAAAAATAATGATAAGAAATGTACTTCACTGCACACAACACAGAGCTCTCTAGTAGCAAAGGGCACCTTCCCCTGTGAAGGGGTTGATCCCTTTGAATGACACCAGAGGGAGTACTGGACCTGAACTCCAAACTGGGTAAGTTGGATGCTTTTGGACCACAGAGGAGCTCAGAGGGGAATGAGCTTTGACTCTTTCAGAATGGATATGCCTTATAACAATAATAGGCTCTGCCTGTTATTGTGATGTTAAATGAACTCTGTACATGCAAAGTGGGAGTGATAACAGTGATATCTTGCAACTATTGTGCAGATTACAAAACATGAGCTAATGTATGGGATTAGCAGTGTGCTCTGCATGTGGTAGGGCTTCCATGATCAGCTACAGTTTTTATTCAGATTTCATTGTAATTGCCATTAACAATTGCTAGAAATTAGATTACCTTGAAAAGCTTGGGTCAGGATCAGGTGAAGAGACAAAGTTGATGATGATCATCTTTATATATTTTGATGAGGAAAGAGCAAGAAATGGACGAGAGTGCCATAAAAATCTTTCAAGTCAATGGGAAATGCGGGCAGACCATCTCATAGTTTGGGGGTTGGACATATCTCCCTAAAGATATATTTGAATTCTATAAAAATGTCTAGCCATATTTCTATGCAAAATCAAAGAGTTTAGGAAAAGACAGGAGCCAGATGCATGGGAGTGGATGGCTGGAGTAGAGTGGATAGAGCAGCGAGGTTAAGGGAAATCAGAAACCTACAAAAAGTCCTTCTCAAGTTGTGCCCCTTGAAATCTATAAAGACAACCTTCTCTTCCTGCCCTCAGGACAGCCTGAGGCACATCTACCTCCTGTGCCAATTCTTTTGCCCAAGGGATTGCTTTTCAGCAGAACTCAATGGTCTCTGAGTTCTATCAGTGGCGCATTATAGATGAAGTCAGGAGTAGGTTTGTGAGGTGTTGTAGGCAGAGAAAAGTGATGTCTGCTGACCTATGAGGGACAGTGAGAAACCCATTTTTCTAACCTATAAACCTGCTCAATTGCTGCCCCACCAGTCACAGTCACATGGCATAACTTGAGGTTAAGCTTGGTCAAGCCTAGTTCTAAGTAAAGTGTGTCCCCACATGCCAACAAACCTCTGAAAATGATAGTAATATTTTGAAATTAGGTCATCTAGTGTGGAATTGATAATCTTGAGCATTTTTATGTTCCTGTGCTCTGGCTAGCTTAGAATTGAGAATCTTTATGCAATGAAGAAACTACTCAGGAAGGGTATACAATGCTAAGGATCTGCATTGTGATATGGCCAACTGTGAGGCCTAGGTATCCACGTTAAAAGAGGCTGCAAATTACTGAGACTCTTCAGTGGTGAAGTTTTTTATGCAATCCCATCTTGCTATTGGGATTTCTCAGTGTGTAACTTCATATAAGCTTCCCAGGACATATAATCATAGTAGAGCTCATCTTCAGTCTCTCTTGCTCCTGACATTAATCCCAAATTAATTGTTCACTAAGCTGGAACTTGGACAGAATCCTGCCTTTGGCTTGTGAGTATCCTCTTTACCTAGAGTAAACATTTATTTACAGCTTCAAAAGAAAAGTCATGCAAAAGTTAGTATACTAAGGTGCAGCCAGTTAATGGCCAGTGTGAAGTCCTGGAAGTCCACTGAAGAGTCACTGCTATAAATCTATGTTGAAAAGCTGAAGAAGAAGTTACACGTGGAGGTCTATACATGTTAATGACAGCCATGGACATAGTTTCTGGAAATGATGAAACAGGCAGACACTAGTGGGCTTTCTCTCTTTCCACATATATTTAATGTCATCCCCTCTTGTCTACTACCTATTTGGATGCCACTGTCTGCATCCAGGTCAGACGTTTCTGTGCAACTTACTATCACACATATTAGTTCTCTCTGGGAATGTCTTCACAGGTATATTCAGAAATGTATTTCACTAGACATCTCTTAACCCAGTGGAGCTGACAAAGTTAACATCACAGTGTCTGTAGACCTGGTTCTGTTTGTGTGACCCATCCTGCTTCTGTGTCTCTTCCCATTATTCTTATGTCTTACTCTTCCTTCCTCTGTCCCTTCTCATCACCTTTTCTCCCTCATTATTTTATCTTTCTCTTTTTATCTTGGAGTACTTTACACATGAACTTTATCAGAGCCTTACTGTGATTTATCATTCAATTATCTTGAAGTGTCTAGTATTAGATCACCTTCTAAAGGCAAGAATTTTGACATTTACCTACATATTTTTCCAGGAGACAATGTTCTCTATATTTTTTCATAAATATTCAGAACAATTGCTTTTAAAATTGCTCACAGTATCCAAAGGAAATGATTCAAAATAGTCATCCTTTACGGCACGTAGAGGTAAACTACCTGCGTCTTGGAACAACAATGACAACAACAACAACAACAACAACAAAGCTTGTAAATGATTTCCATAGACTTTTCTGTTATTTTCCCTCTTCATAAAATGAATAGAACATTTGGTTCCAAAACTTAAAAAATGAAGAGACCTGAGTGGGCACAACCCTCTTATTGAATGGAAAATAATTTTCCTGTTCCCTAATTATTTTCATTGTACTGTTCTCTTATGTTGGGAAACAGAAAGGCAATTTCAAACTATTTTGGTAACTTAGATAATGACAATAATTATAAAATAGAAAGTTTTTTTTAATAAAATGGCCCTTGTCTATTGTCCATGGAAACACATGAAGAGAGTAAAGACCCAGGAATCCACATCTATTCTCAATCCAATGGGGACTGCTGTATAGTATCCTTTATCTAAATGAATGCTAGAGATCCTCTAAAATCTCCACAGAAACAGATACATGTACACACACATCCATAATTATCTTAAAGGCTTTATAGAGTTGTCAAAAGGTGTGGCTATATTCTTACGATGAATTTCTAAATTGGGGTTGGCAGGGGGCTCTGCTTGTGGTAAATTGCCTAGTTCTTACACAATGAGTGTTCATGTCTGTGAATGGGGGTTTTCCTCTCTTAATATTATCACTGATGGAAATGATCAAGTTGGGAAGTCAGCAAAACTGCAGCCCACCCCTAGCTCAGGCCTGGTGGCAGAGTTGCTGTCCCTTATTCTAAAGTCATTGTCAGTTATCTCAATTACCTGAACTAGGATGTGGCAGGCCTTACCTCTAGGGCTCCTCCTGGTTAGCATCAATTAAAAGTCACTTACTTTAACTTCAGTTCAATAAATAGAAGGAAAAGGCTGTGCTAGAATGGCATTTTAGGAGGCAGGGCAAAATTCACCCTCAGTGGTTACTGTGTAGGTGGCCAACATAGAAAATTATACACACCACTTCCAAGATCATAGCTTTTCTAGCAGCCTTTGTGGAAGGAAATTGTAAACAATTCTAGTCTTGTTTTCAGAACAGTAATCAGCTAATCTTGCAATAGAACAACCAAGAAGAGAAACAGAGGAAGAAGGGATACAGTGTGATGGTATCTGTAAAGAATAGTGTTAGGTAATAGTTGATGGGGTGAAGGTATGAAAGCTAGCAATTAGTGTGCTTCCATCTTCAGACTCCTCCTGTAGGCATATATTCTTGACTGTGGCAGTCTCATCAGGGCAGAAAACATCACTGGTAGTTGTGCTATGATCCTGGACCCTGGCTTTCCTTTTCATGGTCCTTTTCTGTGGTTTCCCAAAACACAAATTGCTCCCTGGAGATGATGTTCTTCCTTCCCTGGAATAAGAATTATGGGCAGAAGAGCAGGTAACAGGTTGGGTCTCTGCAGACTTCTGACAGCCTTTAGTGCTCTTCTAGCAGATGAAAACATTAGAAATTGGAGGTTGTCAGACATAGAAGAAGCCAAGGAAAGGGAAATCAAGGAGGAGAGTAACAACGTAAGAAATAAGGAGACAGGAAGAGGGAGTGGGAGAGGGATGAAAAGGAAGTTATAGAGAGAAAAAAGAAAGACAGGAGAAAACCAGAGAAATCTCTCACTGGAGAGATGACTGGGTACCTGTCATCTCTCAACTGTGGTTTCTTTTGCCTGTGACAACCACAGTTCCTCTCTCCCCATTAGGACATGGCACTAGTGAGATAAATGATGAACTTTTTTTTGGAGAGTTCTGAAGCTGGATCTAGTTTCAAGAGTAGCTAGAAGTAGCCATGACTCATAGGCTCATGACTCACGAGCTGGGGATATAATCAGATTCCTAAGTGGCCCTAGTAAAAGCTTCTGTCCTCATTAGGATGAAACATGGAGAATACTAGGAAAGTAATATTTGGACACATCAGGAAAGATACTAGGTAGGGTCAATATAAAGCATATTTTTTTCAGTTATGACTAACCACTGTTAAAGCTTAGGGCACGAGTAAGAGCTAAGGCAAATGACAGTGACATTTAATGGACTTTTGTTGCAGAGGTATGGATACAAGGGTTCTGGCTATTGCAATTGGATGAGGAACACATTAGTTCATGTAGGACAGTACAATAGCCATCAGAAGAAGTATATGTTCAAGTGTTTACATTCCAGCACTTAGAGGAGCCTCCCATAGCCTTACTGTTGTGATTTAAATGAGAAACACTTTCCCAGAGCTCATGTATTTAAGTACTTGCACATCAGTTCATGGTGCTGTGTGAAGAGATTTAGAGCAGTTAGGATGTGGAGCTTTGCAGAAGAAAGTATATCAGTGGGAATGAACCCTGAAAATTTAGTCTCATCCTGCTTCCTGTTCTCATCTTTGTCCTCTGTGCTTCCTGTGTGCAGTTGACACGTGATCTTTGATCATTCTGCTCTAGTCTTACCTGCTATCTCTTCTCAACTGTTATGGAGTCTCCCTTAGGAACCATAAGCCAAATAAGCTCTTTCTTTTATGAGCTGCCTTTGATCATAGTATTTTATCACATCCCCACAATTAGCTAATACATTTATGTTGGCACTTAATTAGTTATTTGTATATATGTGTGTGAAATTGATTGCACGTTATCTATGTGGGTATCCAGGGAGACCAGAGAGGGTGTCAGATTCTTTCTGGAGCTGGAGTTACTGGTTGTGAGCTATCTAACATGAATTCTGAGAACAGAACTTCCTCTGGAGAAACAGCAAGAACTCTTTACTACTGAGCCATCTCTCCAGCCTCCTATTTATTTATTTTGAATATTGTACTAGTTTCCTTCCAACTAGCATACTAAATAACTGTAGATTGGATACATGTAGGAGGCCAAAGCTCACATGTTTTTGCTTAAGAGATATGGATCTCCAGAGTAGTAAAATTAAGCCATAAAGAAATAAACATTGCGAAGAATAAATTATATGAATCATCACTAAGATTGTTCCCTGTGTCAGTTGAGTGTGTCAAAGGATCACTAGGTCACCATGGAGATTATGAAAGTGAGAGGACAGAAGGGCAGGAGATAGTAAAATCTGAGGATCCAAGACACTCCAGTTAGAACGCTGGGTGTGAGAGAGCTGAAGGCACATGCTTAGCTTTTTTAAAGGTGGGAACATAGCCATTGTTGCATCAAATCAATCATCTCTTTAATTCAGGAATCTGGATCCTGCCCTTGCCATATCACAATTGCCATTTCAGCTACTTTCTGGGCTTTGCATCACTCTTGTTGCCTCTTTAGGTGGTACTGATCCAGTAAGAAACAAAATTACCTTACCAGAGCATTAGGCATCTGTTTCCATGGAAACAGAGAAGGCTGGGAGAGAAGCACTGGAAAGGCTAGGGAGTACCAGAGCCTTGGAAGGACCTTGTGAGTATCCCTTGGCGTATTCAGTTTGCTACCTAACTCGCAATATAAATTAAACACTTCACCACTCACTAATGGCTCTAACTGGGAGTTATTATGAACAGTGCCAGCAGCCTGGGGCCCAGTTACAACCAACAGTGATAAAAGTTATCTTCCCCAGGGAGTCTGTGAATGAGCCAGCATTATCTTATTTTTTTGGTTTAAGTGACATTGTGAGCTATGCACAGAGAATCCAGCAACAGTTCTTGGGAAGAACAGATGTGTGTGGGAGTGTTTTGTGGGAGAAACCTGTGCTTGGTTTCCTAGACTTTTCTCTTACTTCAACAATTTAGCATCTGAGTGCCTTCAAAGATGGCACTTACTCCCTTGGGGTCTTAGGCTTCTTATGTGTAAAGTGGCTCTATTGCAGCCAAATATACTACATGTCACTTGGTACTATCAATTATTTGTAATTCCTTTGATTACTTGCTCTGCCACAACTCTCTGAGCTTTTAAACAAGTTTATTTTAAGAAACACATTGAATGGATCCCCATAATTCAATAGGATATATATATATATATATATATATATATATATATATATATATATATATATATAAAAGCATGAGTGCCAGGGGTCCAACTTGAGTTACCTGTCATAACAAGAAACACCAGGATAGCCGGGCGGTGGTGGCACATGCCTGTAATCCCAGCACTTGGGAGGCAGAGGCAGGCAGATTTCTGACTTCGAGGCCAGCCTGGTCTACAGAGTGAGTTCCAGGACAGCCAGGACTACATAGAGAAACCCTGTCTCAAAAAACCAAACCAAACCAAACCAAACCAAACCAAAACAAAACAAACAAAAAAACCAAAAACAAACAAAAAAACCAAGAAACACCAGGATAAACTTTTCTGGAGGGCCTAAAATAACCCATGAAAATGCTATTTTGTAATCAAATTTCTTTCGTTGGTCAGTCTTTAATCCTTAAAGTAATTGAATATTGAAAACCATACAGCAATCTAAGGCTACCTCAGATACCACAGGAACCAATGTTAGTGTGAAAAGTGGCAGGGTATGAACACCCAGACCCAGAGACTAGTAGCATTTATTGAGAGACCCTAGGGCTACTACTGCTCATATGAGTATGATAAGAAAGAGACACACATTGTCTCTGGATCACCCTTTCGATGCTCCTTACCTTTTTCATTACCTTCTAATGCAAATTCATTCCTATCAGATTTTGAGAAAAAAGGTACTTATGATTGGCAACCCCTTTTTCTTGTGTGACACGCATTTGCTAAATCCAGTTTGAAAATGATAGGAAGAATTGTTCATGATCAATGGCCCATCACTGGACTTCTCACATTCAAAGAGAATTCAGGCTCATCTGGAAAAGCCATCAACACAATACCCCCATCTTTGTACTCAGCCAGCTTTTTAAAAAACAAGCTGTTTTTTACTAAACAGCAATTCCAAGTGACATCATCTCTTGTCAAATACTTCTCTATACCTCTGCACTGGATGCAATGGGATGGAATCCCATTATTAAATAGAAGATTATTATTAGAGGAAGAATTAAGGAAAATCCTGCCAGGCATGCCCAAAGCTTTGCGTATTTCAGGACAACTTTCCTCTTCTTTTCCCTGTTATTGCCAATCATTAAATTATTTTCCTTCTGATTTGAAGTGCTTATATGGAACCTTCAGTAATTTGTGTCCATCATTCTATACTCCTAGAAGAGACACGTGCCTGACACGTGGAAAGAAAGGGATGGGACTACAGATCATATGACTTCACTATAACTACAGATACTCAGAACAAAGGTAGCTACTGAACTGGACTGGGTCCAATTAACATCTATATTCTATTTTATTTTGATTCATAAGAGGGCCAATAGAAATTTAGTTAACTGTCTCTTTGAAGTCCCATGCAAAACAACTGGTACATAATTAAGATTTGATAACAGAGCAGCCAGAGATTATGAACACACAAAAGCTGTCTTTTTTTTCCTATCTGTTTTGGTCGGGAAAGATAGTGGGAACAACATTTTATGTCTGATTCAGAAAACACAAATTCATACCTGAAAACAAATTTCTATGAAGCAAAAATATGTTTCTATGTGTATCATACTATATATTATAATATATATTATATTGTAACATAATATATGTATATATATATATGTGTGTAAATAAAATAGCTATTGTTTTATTTAGTCCCTCTCTTCCCCAAGTGCTGGCTATCAGTTACTAATATTTCTACAATCTACTAATTAAGATGGTTGTACCACAATGTACCTAGGTTTCCTTGTTTAGAGAATATCCTGCCATCTTCTTGTCCTTGTTCTCAACTTATATATCAAAATACTCAAGAAAATATGCTTCATTGTGCTTGAGTCAGAATCTTCCCATGCTCTAATCAATAATAAAGGGATTTTATTCATGAATTCTTGTTCCTGTGGGTGAATACTCAGTTTGTGTCTTTTACATATATCTAGACAGTAGGAATGGAAGCATACAGATAAGATTTTCAGATAGTAATGGAGAATGTGGCTCTGAAGTCAAATGCTTTTATTTAGGTTGATTCAAACCACAGAGATTCAGTTAAAGAACCATGAAAGTAATGGAAGAGCTGCAGAGGTAATTACCAATTATATGAGAAGATAATCATTTAGCTTTCCAGAATTTGCCAGAAACTGAGCCCCATTTCTTGGCTTTCTGGAATTGATATCCTAGATGTCCCTGTTGGAGTGAGTAGGAGTCACTTAGATGTTGAGTTCTGGTTTCCCTCAATAACTTCAGGAAAATTTTGGGTGCTTTGATACAGAGTTGCATCAACTTAAGTGGAATTAATTCTCTACCATCACTTGCATTAAGTAGGAAGAATTCAGTCAAACTTTGTCCTTGAAGACTGTAATCAACAAGTTGGAAAAAAAGTGATAGTTTCTCCAAGATCTTCAAGCAAGTTCAGCAATAAACATTTATAATTTTTACTCATTTTAAAATTAGTTCTCTTCTGTCCAGACCTCAGTTGTGAATCTACCAAGGGTGGGTGCTGAAAATATCCATTTTGTAGAACTTCTATACTTCCTTAACTTCTTTTTTGTTTAAATTAATTTAATATTTCCAAATTATTTACTTTACATCCCTCTCACAGCTCATTTCCTAGTCATCCCTTCCCATAATCTTTCCCCCATTCTCCCACCCTTCTCTGAGCAGGTGGTAGTCTCCTGGGTATTGCCCTCCCTTGTCCCTGGCACTTCAAGTCTCTGCCATGCTAGGTGCTTCCCCTCCTACTGAGGCCAGACAAGACAGCCCATCTAATAGTGCATATCCCACATACAGGCAATAGTTTTTGTGCTGGAGCTCATTTCAGTTGTTCAGAACCCACATGAAGGCCAAGCTGCACATCTACTACATATGAGTGGGAGGCCTATGTCCAACTCCTGTATGTATTTTGGTGGTGGTTCAGACACTGAGAGCCCCAAGGATCCAGATTAGTTTACTCTGTTGGTCTTCCTTGGAGTTCCTATCCCATGCAATCCTTCCTCCTATTCTTTCATAAAAGTCTGCAAGCTCCCGCCATTATTTAGCTGTGGATGTCTCTATCTGAGTCAGCTGCTAGGTAGTGTCTCTCAGAGGAAAACTGCCTACAACCATAACAAAATACCATAAATCATGTTAAGGATTGATGTATGCCCATGGGCTGGATTTCAAGATAGGGTGGTTACTGGTTGGCCATTCTCTCAGTCTTTACTCCCTCCCTGTGCCTGCATTATTTGTAGGCAGGATAAATTTTGGGTTGAAAGTTTTGTGGGTGGGTTGATGTCTCCATCTCTCCACTGGAGTTCCTGCCTGGCTACCAGAGGTCCCTACTAGAGGTCGTTAGTAGAGGTCTTCAGGTTCCATTTCCCCAATGTAATGAGTCACAGCTAAGGTTACCCATATTGATTCTTGGGGTCCCTCCCTTATTCTAGGTCTCTGTCTTGTCCTACATATGCCCTCCACCTCACCACCCCTGTCAGTTGCAGATTTCCATTAATTTTCAGGGCGAGTTAGCCATCTCTCTGGGTCCTTCCCCACACTTGATCCTCAATCCCTTATTCCCCTCCACATATCCCCTCCCTTATATTTCCTTCCCTCCATCAGCCTCTCATTGCTATTTTATTCCCTCTTGAAAATGAGATTGGGCCTTCCATCTTGTTTAACTTCTTTGGGCCTGCAGAATGTAAAATGGTACCTGTATTTTATGGCTATTATCCACTTATGAGTACATGCTATGTGTGTCTTTGGGGACTGGGTTACCTCACTCAAGATGATATTTTCATGTTCTATCCATTTTCCTGAAAAATTCACGATGTCTTGGTCTTTAATAGCTGAATAGTGTTCAGAAACAGACATGTTGATCAATGGAATCAGAGTGAAGACTCAGAATAAATCTACACACCTATGGTCAGTTGAATTTTGATAAAGAATCCAAACCCAGTGGAAAAATAAAAGAATCTTCAACAAACTGTGATGGCCTAACCGGATGTCTACATGTAGGAGAATGAAAATAGATACATACTCATCACCCTACACAAAACTCATGTCCAAGTGGATCAAGGATCTCAACATAAAACCAGATATGCTAAATCTCATAAAAGAAAATTGGAATATACTCTTGAACAAATTAGTATAGGAGTCAAATTCCTAAAAAGAACACCAATGGCTCAAGCTCTAATTTCACCAATTGCTAATGGAACCTCATGAATATATATGTATATGTAATGACACACACACACACACACACACACACATACACACACACACACACACACACACACACACACACACACATATATATATATATATATATATATATATATATTCATTGGTTTCTGTCCTGTGTATATGTGTATGTGTGTATGTGTGTGCATTACAATGAGGCATCATAACCATTGATTCAGATCCTATTTCATGCTGTATATGATCAAGAATAATTTGATGCAAAGTATGTAAGTTCTTCCTTTTCAAATTCCTGTTAAGTGAAAACATTTCTACATAGGGGAATGGAAGATTTGACTTCAGGAAATATATCCAACAGAATGTTCATTTTTTTTATTTTCTTCATCAATCAGGCTCTCTTAGCAAGTCTGATGATTCTGATAAGGCAAACCAACAAGGTGATTCTGAACTATTTGTTTTTAAATAATATATTTTGACCTCAAGGATTGTTCTGGTGAAAATACTGTTCAAAATAAGAATCATGCATATTTAATGAATTACTGACTGAAATAAATTCTACTTAAAATTTGTTTAGATGGTATTTTTCTTGTTTTCAAGGTTACATGCTATTATTATAATATATAACAAAATGTTCCCTATAATGAAATCACCAAGAAATGGGGAAAAGACTATGGGTTGTAAATATTTGTATTTTCTGAAACTGCTTTAACTCTGTGTTGGACATTCTTATCTTATTTATAAAGTGATTTCTTTCTTTCAGAAGCTTGGTTCATTTTCTTAAAATATGAGTAATAATGAAGTGATAAGGTTGTTATGAGCAGTTAGGGAATGAATTGTGTAAAACATAAACATGTCATGTATAGCAAATGTTCAATGAATGCCAGTTGTCGGTACACATTTTACTGTTGTCATCCTATGAAGTATCTTATTATTTTATCACAATATTAACATTTTCTTCTATAGATTTTTTACAGAGTTGACTCCATGCTGTCTACATGAATTTGAACCTTATTCAATCACAAGCATTGAGAAATAAACATAGCACAAAGTTACTGCTAGCCCTTTGTACACATGATTAAAAATAGTGAAATAATATACTTCGATGGCAATCCTTGATTGACTAAACTGTTGTTGCGTATTTATGCTCATGATCCTTCAGCATTACACATAATGAGACAAGAAACATCTGTGCATATGCTTCTATGCAGTGCTGAAGCTTATTACTTCAGTGTGAAATGGATAGTGCACAAGTAATACTTAGAATGTGTCATGTAAAATTATTTTCTAAAAGGTTTATGACAAATCATATTACCAGAATCAGTGTATAATTGGGCATATTTCATTGAATCCTTGACAATATTTGGGTTCTTAAGATTCATTTGGAGTCTTATAGGTGATGATGTGTTAAGTCATGTAACATACATTTAGTTGAGCCTACTGTGTAATTGAGTTTATGCTAAGTGCTGAGATAGGGGGAAGAAGCAGTCCATGCTGAACTTTCAAGCTTGTTAACATATAAGGAGGACACTAGCACAACTCAAATAATCATTTACTTGTGAGCATGCCACATAGATAAAGGAGGAACACATGCTGCAGAGGGAGATAAATAAGGTGATTTAATTTAACCGTGAGAGATCACAAAGTCTTCCTCTAGACAGTGATACGTCATCTGCTTTATGAAGGATGACTGGAGTCATTGAGGCAAAAGAAAAGTGGCATGAAATGGGATTTTAGGTAGAAAGAATAAGACATGGATGATCATGGAGGAGACAAATGGGTTGCTGGTGGAGCAGTGACAGCAACTGAAGTGAGCACTGAGGGAAAGAAAGGGACCTACAGTCTGGGCTGAGAGTAGACTACTCTTCTGTGGAAAAGGGGAAAGCTATATATTTTTTTAAACATATAAAAAGAGGGAAAGAGCAGAAAATAGTAGAAGGAGAGAAGAAATAAGAAGTTATAAGTAGAAATTGTAGATACTGATAAAGTTAACTACAAGAAAGGAAGGACAATGTGTTGTGAGTATAGGTAGACCAGCTGGCTATCATTGAATAGACATTTCCTCCTGGTAGTAAATGGGCAGGAGGAGAAAATAGGTTCATTTTAATGCAGGGTTACAAAAGTAAACTTGGTTGGTTAGGTATACTGCATGTCAATGTAAATTATTTTCATCAAGACTGAGGCAAGATGAGTGACTGAGTAGGGCTAGATCACTGAGACACATGAGAGTTATTAAGACAATATTGAAATGTTGGTAGAGAAGACATAATTGCATCCTCAGGAAATGGCTGTAGGTTATTAGGCACTTAGCTACTAGATAATTTTTATTTCTCTTGGTTGGATAGATCAATAGTGTTCATGAAAACACCAACAGCATGATTCATCTATAGTTAAGAGAATTTAGTGTTGCTGGAGCATTATGGCTGTGAAATCTAAGTTGAATACAGAAGATGACAGAGAAAGGTGATCAAGAGATTTTGGAGCTGTCAATGACTGGGATATCTTGACAGACACGAAGCACACGTGCTCTGAGGGCTTTGTGGTAAGAAGGGATATTGTAAACTTTCCATTACTTGGGGAAAGTAATGTCAAAAGAAAATGATTTGATATTTGGGGGCTTTCTGGATGGAAATGGATTGATTGGAGAGTAGATTGAATAAAGAAGAATAGAAAGTGATGAGTTAATAGTATTCAGTTACTCACTCATGTCTGTATGTCTATATGAATGAAGCTAGAAATTGAACTAGGGAAGAAGCAGGAGCTAATGTAAGCACATGTAAAGAGAGGATGAGCATAATAAGAGGGGATTAAGGGGGAGCCTGAAGAGTCTGGCCTCTTTTTTTTTAGTCTGTACATTTACAAATGGTGCATTTCAAAGAAGTATATAATATGTAGATTCTGAAGGCTAACCTGAATCTTTGAGTTCAGACTTTTTACATAGATAGTAGTGAGCTCATGTGAATTCTCTGCTGCTGGTTTCCTTTATTTTTCTGCTGGAATTTGAGTGATTTCAAAATTTAGTTATTTTAAGAGTACTTTTAATCTTAGAAACAGAAAGATGTTGTTTGCTATTCCTCATGTAGATGTTTCCAAACTTACATTCTAATTGTAGATTTATAGATATAATTCCCTATTAATTCATATAATTTATAATTGTGAGTGAAGTTATTATCATAGAAAGTAGAAAACTGTATAATACAGGTGCTCTATGCAACAAACTTACATTTCTTGTTATTTCTTTCATTAACTTGAAATATAAAATGCCCTTCCCACAGACAAACATGAGGTCAAAATTTATTACATGAATTTAAAATGTGTGCTAAGCAATCCTAACATTCAGCATGCTATGTGACTTCTTCAGAGGAGATGTGAATAAAGATCTCTGAATTCTAGATGGGGCACCAAAAAATACCTCAAAAGTCATGAATTGTTAGGACAAAAACAATGTAAAGAAATGGTTATTGTGGCTCATAGTTTGAAGGTACATTTTATATTGGTGGGCAAGTCATGAGAGCCAGATATTGAGGTGTCTGGTCACATTGTATCCACAGCCAGGAAGCAGAAAGAGATCAATGTTTCTCTTCATCTCAATCTTCCCCTTTTTATTCTGTTCAAGACCTCAGCTCATGATGGTGCAGCCCATATTTAGGATAAGCCTTTGCATCTCTATTAATGTAATCTAGAAAATCCTTCACAGATATACTCAGAGATCCATTTCTATGGAGGTTCTAAATCATATCAAGTAGATAACTGAGATTAACCACCATGGTGAATGAATGAATGTGTTGGCTTATTAGCTCAGAGGTGTATGAGTAAGTGAGGGGCTACTTATAGAGGTGTGGATGGATAAAAACAGCTGCACAGGCAAAATGTTCAATAGTAGCATGGTGATGATTACTAACTAAAATAATACCTTTAAAATCCCTTCCTCATTTTACCTTCTAATTTCTGAGGATCTCCTGAAACCACCTGCAGCTGGGAGACAGGATGACGTGGTGGGCGGAGTCTCAGCTAAGAGGCTGGTGACCTTCCTCCTTCTAATATATATTTTTTTTTGGTTTGGTTTTCCGAGACAGGGTTTCTCTGTGTAGTCCTGGCTGTCCTGGAACTCACTCTGTAGACCAGGCTGGCCTCGAACTCAGAAATCCGCCTGCCTCTGCCTCCCAAGCGCTGGGATTAAAGGTGTGCGCCACCACGCCTTGCTTTCCTCCTTCTAAGACGGAATGCTAACAGTATCCTTACCTTAGACCTTTCTGTCATTTTGTAATTTTGCTTATCTCATCGTCACAATTACAGAGTAAAGTAATCTACAGATTGTCACAGAAGTTCCTTTATGTTAGTTTTGGAATAAAGAGTGAAAGTATCAAAATATTTAACTCCCTTATTCTTCAGAATGTTTATATAATTGGTATGAGGGAGTTTTCCAAAATTTTCTTTCTGTATGGCCACCTAAGAGAAATGAAGTCTCCCCTTAATGCCAAGCAATCAGTGAGAAGTCAAGCAGATCACAAAATTCCTGAAAATTAAGCAGTTGCTGCTATAAGTTGCCCATCAGGACTCCAGCACAGCCATCCTTCCTGCCTTGTTGTTCTGTATAGAGTATTCGTTAGGCATCATCATTGCTTAATTGGCCCTGGTGAACCTTGGCATCATTCCATAAAGTCTTCATTCAGTAGAACATGTTTTATGATAATAATAAAATTCAATTCTTGCATTGATCAAATAATAAAAATTGTCTGAACTGCATTAAAATACTAAATCTTCAAAATGTTCAATTTGTTTAATTTTACAATTGTTTTTATATGATTTCCCATATTTCTCTTCCTAAGTTATTTACTACAAAATGCCTTTAACTTATTAGTCATGCTATATTTTAGAAACTGTTTATCCTTGGATAACATGAATAAAGATGTTTATCTTTTACAGGGCTATATTAGGGGATTTGATCAATTCTCCTGTCAATGCTATTAAACTAATTAATGCATGATGATAAAGCCAATTTGGCATTTATAACTCACTCTTTAATTTCTCTTTAAAAGTAAATTTAAGGCCAGGTTTGTATTACACTACACAGCTTTGCATAGATAGGATTTCTCCAGCCTTCTCTAATGATAAAATTCTTCAAAGTGGAGGGAAACAAGTAGATTGATGGTGCCCTCCTTCTGCTGCTCCAGTTCCTAATACCCTAGTCTCATCCTCAGCTCTGTAGTAAAAATATCTGTTGAGGTCTCTATTAGCTTTCTCACCCCATTCCCCAATGGATCACAAGATTCTTTTCCTATCTTCCCTCCCCAACACATTCCATTATCCCAGCCTCAGACACCAACAGGCATACTCTGGGAAGACACCAGCTAAGCAGGCATGGTAAACAAGTCCACAAAAATGTTCTTCCAGGTAACAGACAACCACAACATTTTCTTAACATACAAGATGAATCAGAAGCCAAGGAAAATACACTGACTCAACAGACACAAAACCAGATATTATCAGTTAGGCCTATAATCACCCTAATCCCAAATGTCTACATATTAATATAAAAACAAATCAATAATTATAACTAGGACAAAACGTTTTCACTGAAGCCTTGAAACCCTATAACAGTATGCACCATAACTGGAGCCTAAGAAAAAGACCTTAAAACATCAGGTATAAAGATAATAGAGAAAATGACTAAAACCATTAAGGAAATACACTGTGAGGAAATGAATAAATCTCTTAAGGAAGTTTAGGAAAACATGAACAATGCAAGGAAATAAATAATGACCTGAAAGTGGAAGTAGAATTGATGAAGAAAATTCAAACTTTGGGAAATCTGGAAATGAAAAATTTAAAAATTTGGATAGGAACTACAGAGGCAACCTTTACCAACAGAGTACAAGATAATCTCAGGTGTTAAAGGTAAGATAGAAAAAATGAATACATCAGCCAAAGAAAATGTTAAATCAAAACATCCTGACAAAAAACATCCAGGAAATCTGTGATAGTATGAAAAAATGAAAACTGAGAAGAATAGGAATAGAAGAAGAAATCAATCTCAAATATCCAAAGAATATATTCAATAAAAACATAGAAGAAAAATTTCCTAACCTAAAGAAGGAGGTGCCCACAAAGATGCAAGAAACAAACAGAACACTAAATTGGACCCGAATAGCAATTCCTCCCTCCACATAATAATCAAAAACCAAACCTACAGAACAAAGAAGGAATATTAAAAATGGGAATGGAAAAAGACCAGGTAATATATAAAGGTAGACCTATTAGAGTTACACCTGACTTCTCAAAGGACATTCTAAAAGTCAGAGGTAGCTGGAGGTGTGCTGCAGACTCTCTGAGACCACAAATATCAGCACAGACTACTATACCTAGCAAAAATCTCCATCACCATTAATAGAAAAAATAAGATATTCCATGATAAAAACAATTAAGCAATGCACACACACACACACACACACACACACACACACACATATTTATCTAAGAATTCAGTCATGCAGAAGGTATAAGAAAAATTCCCACCTAAGGAAACAAATACAACCATGAAAACACAGGAAATATATAATCCCAAATGACCTAAATCAAAGGAAGCAAAACCCACACACACCCACACCCAAACACATCACTCATATATTATCACTGTCACAACAACCATCAAAATAATAGGAGTTAGCAATAGCTGGTTATTGGTATTTCTCCATATCAATGGTCTTGATTCCAAATAAACAACACAGACTAACAGAATGGAAAAGAAACAGGACTCATCCTTTTGCTGCATTCAAAAAATACACCATAATATCAAAGACAAACACTACCTTAGCATAAAGGATTTGAAAAAGATATCCCAAGCCAATGTAACTGGAAAACAGGGTGGTATAGCCATTTTAATATCTAAAGTAGGGAAGATGTTATGTACTCATAAAAGGAAAAAATAGAGCAGGAATACATTTCAATCTGTAACATTTATGCCCAAAACACAAGGGCTTCTAAGTTTATAAAAGAAATACTTCTATAGCTTAAATCACAAATCAATTCTCACACAGTGATAGTGGGAGATTTCAATATCCCAGTCTCACCAATGAGCAGGTCTTCCAAACAATAATGTGAAAAGAAAAATACTGAAGCTAACAGACATTATCAATCAGGTTTACATAACAGATATTTACAGAAACATAGACATTTCACCCAAACACAACAGAATACACATTCTTCTATGTACCTCATGGAACTTTCTCTGATATTAACCACATACACATACACATAAATCAAGTCTCAAAGGTACAGAAATTTGAAATAACTCTCCATATCCTATTATACCACAACAAATTAAACCTTGATATCAACAGTACCAGAAGAAAAAAGCATGCAAACTCATAGAAACTGTACACCTTTATACTAAGTGAAAAATGGGTCAAAACTGATGTAAGGAAATAAATTAAAGACTCTATAGAATGGAATAAAAATGAATACACATCATACACAAACTTAGGAGACACAAAAAAGCAGTTCTAAGTGTCAAATTTATAACACTATGCTCCCACATCAAAAAAAAAAGGAGAGATCTTATTTTAGCAAAGTAATAGCATACTGAAAGCGCTAGAATCAAATGTAAAAATAAAAAATAAAAATAATACCCAAAAAGTATACACTGCAAAAAGTGATCAAGCTTTTAGTGGAAATCAATAAAATAGTTAAGGAGAATAAACAAATCAATGAAACAAAAAGTTAGTTCTTTGAGAAAACCAATTAAGATGGACAAATCCTTTTCTATGAGAATATACAAATTAGCAAAATCAGAATCAAGGCTGCTGTGGTAGTTTGGATAAAAGTGGTCCCCAATGACCCAAAAGGAGTGGCAGTCCAAGGAGGTGTGTCCTTGTTGGAGGAGGTGTGAGCAGAATGATGTGCTTCTCAGTCTCTTTCTGCTGCCTGCCAGTCTATATGTAGATGTCACAGCTGCTTCACCAGCACTGTGTCTGCCTGTTCACTGGCATGATTCCTGCCATTATGATAATGGACTAAACCTCTACATTTGTACATCAGATCCAATGAAATGTTTCCCTTAATAAGAGTTGTCAAGGTGATGGTGTCTCTTAAGACAGTTGTTCATTCTCTATATATCTATTCAACATAGTACTTGAAGTTTTAGCCAGAGCAATAAGAAAACAAGTAGATTAATGGTATATAAATTGGAAAGGTAGAAGTCAAAGTATTATTTGCAGATGTTACATTAGTATGCAAAAGTGACTTTAAAATTGTATACTTTCCCTTTCATTATTGCTAACACACACACACACATACACACACACACACACAATGCATATGCACATGCACACATTAAGCTGCTTGGTTTGACAATGCTCAGCACAAGAACCATGGACTAAAAAAGCTTGTGCTGAATCTGATCTGAAAGCCTGTTCCCCATGGGCTTGCTCCCATAGTACAAGAAAATACTATGAAGCTGCCAAAGGAGGGAAGTAATTACATAGTCCTCCCCACCTGCAGTGACTTTTAGCCATGATCATGACTTTACATAACTATTTAACTGCATTTAAGGTTCACGCAACAGTAGGGAAATATTATGCTGGTACTGGAATCCTACTCAGTTTTCGGATGGTAGTGTCATGGAATTGGGAAAGAATCAACCACCACTTTGCTAAACCATCATAATTCCTTACTACAGCCATCAGTAAAGAATCTTCTCTTTACAGCAGATGGAGACCACCAAAAAAAGCCATAACTAGACACAGTGCTGACATGAAAAGATGCTGGCAATCCCAATCCAAAAAAATAATAAACCATTTACTTCCTTCAGCACTTCCCAGATACCCTTCAACCCTTCTTATGTCCCTTTCAAGTTTATAGCCCTTTCCCTTTGATTATTGTTAAAACATACACACACACACACACACACACACACACACACACACACACATGCGTGCACGTATTCATGCTCACACACACACATTAAGCTGCTTGGGCTGACAATGCTCAACCCAAGAATCATGGACTAACAGAAGTAATAAACCATTGTAAGATTTACAATTGACGGTCCTTTGAAAAATAGAATGAAAAATGAAATAGATGGGAATAGAATGGACTCCAAAGAAGATATCAAAAACCGTGGTGAATTATGCGTTATGAAAGTTTTGTTTTACTTTTATGAGTTGAGGCATAAAATTTCATGGCTGTGATCAAAATGTTTTGTTATCAAGGAATACAGGGTCTCTTTTGTAGGCTCATAGTTTCACAGATAAAAGAATTATAAAGCACATTTAGAAACCAAGGACAATTTTATTGGAGTTTGAGAGAAAAAACAATATACAAGCAAGGCAGAGAACTAGATGGCTGCCTGGAGAGGGGTGTGGAAAACAAAAGAATATCATCCTTTCTGAATTAGATAAAGATAACACATCAAATAAACCGAGTGAGCAAGCAAGCAACCAGTGAAGCCAGCCAACCAACCAACCAACCAACCAACCAAACAAACAAACAAACAACTAAACCACCCGAACAAACAACCAAAAAATGGCCAGAAAATAGACAGGGCACCAGTGAGCTTGTGAACAGCTATAGAAAAATAGTCTTCCAGAAAGTGAGTGCATGGTCCATTAGGGCAAGGAGACTGGGGGATTTGGCCTGTGTCTGAAAAGGAGGATATGAAGAAGGATAAGAGAGAGTCATGTTTCCTGAAATACCAGCAGCAGGTTTGTAGCTAAGAACTGTAAGAAATTGTGGGTTACAGGAGGGATTCTGGGGTGTTTAAATACACATCTCATTAAGGAGTAGGTATTCCTCCATCTTTTGACATCTCCAGACATATCGAGTTTCTTGAAGTTTCTGAGACAACTTCCTGAGGGGATACTGTCCTGTCCAGAAGAGTGACAGGCTCATTTAGACTAAGTGCTAAGGAAGTAGACAGCAGTATGTTTCTGTGTTATCATAACAATTTGATCAATTTACAATGCCATGTTTTTTCCCAGGGCTAAAGTTACAACTCAGATTCCATTCTTTAACAAAAGCATCATGTATCATAGTAGATTTAAAGGAGTTGAAAAAAGAAGATTTAAAAAGAGATGTAACTCTATAAAACATGCATGCTTTATGGAGAGCAAATGGCCTTCTTTAATGGGCCTCCACATGCTCTTCCATTCCTTGTGTTTAATGCTGTTTAATCTTAAGGAAGAACAATCTTCCATCATCTTTTCCCATGCTATTTCAAAGTCTACTGAGAATTTTGCCAACATTTTCCTTTCCTAAATTAAGTGTGGGACTGGACTTGGCTTAGTAGGGAGATGGCTCAGAAGTCCAAGGCAGCTGCTTGCAAGCCTGAGTACCTGAGTTGGAGTCACAGAACCTAAGTACAGGTAAGAGAGGAAAGAACCCACAAAGCTGTTCTCTGAACCCCACATGCAACTGTGGCATGCAAATACATCCCACACGATGCATATACAGAATAATAATAAAAAATTTTAAAACAGTGTCATACCTAAACCACAAGAATAGTGTAATATCTAAACCACAAAAAGTTTGGTCAAAGCTGATCATGAGAGGCTAAAGCTAAGAAAACCTTTTGTTTTTTTTTTTTTTTTTTTGGTTTTTTTTTTTTTTTGAGACAGGGTTTCTCTATGTAGCCCTGGCTGTCCTGGAACTCACTCTGTAGACCAGGCTGGCCTCGAACTCAGAAATCCGCCTGCCTCTGCCTCCCAAGTGCTGGGATTACAGGCGTGCGCCACCACCGCCCGGCACTAAGAAAACCTTTAAGCCTGACAATATCCAACCAGCTCACTACCTAACACATTGAAAAATTATTCTACCATCTTTTATTATTAATTGCAGCAATTTTATACTACCTGAGTACACTTAGAGTGGGGGGTAATTGTGTTTTGGCTGTTTTGAAAAAATTCAAACATAGACATTTTTTGTTGTTTAAAAAATGTCACTACCCTTGGAAAGCTGGAAGTCACACCCTTGCCACATGTCTTGTCATCATGTATCCCACCAAGATATATAACTCTCCATTTTTTGATAATTGACAATATTTTAAGCACCAAATAGTTTACACAGAGTAGTTAGGATAAACATTTCAAAGCACAGTAATTTTAGAATTGAAAGTCTTGGGGCACATTATTTAACTGGCTGAGTTCAGGCAAGTTTTTGCATTCCTGGGGAAATAGATTCCATTGGGGATTGTCAAGGTGATAAATGAAATAGTTGAGAAACAGGCCCAGAAGGAAGCCCAAAAAAACTTTATTAGAGGTTGAGAGGTCAAAAAAGAGTGCATGAAAACTGACCATCCTGGCAGCTACCTAGAGTATAGGAACATATGGGGGAGGGAAGCCATGTATTCTATTTAGCCATGAAGGTCAGAGAAATAGGGAAGAAGTTCAGAGTGTCAGGGAACAGATTCTGAGCTCTGGATTTGAACTCAGTGGACACTTAAGTCTAGACTGCTGTGTTCCAAGATAGCAGATCAGACACATGGAAATAGCAGAAAAATGAAAACAGCTTATTAAGGAAAGAGAAGTACTCCCAGAAAGAGGATGAGCTAATGCACTGGGGGAGTGGAGCCCAGATATGCTCAGCCAAACCTTTCATCTCTGCCTCTCCCATTTGTAGTTCATGGATGTCCTCCAACACACTAACTGTACTCACTCTTTTCATCAGATGGACCCTAAGTTGGGAAGAACTTCTAGCTGTCCTCTTGCCATAGGATAATCTTGAATTTCAGTTTATTCATGTACTAACAGAATTATTATTCTGAAATTGACATGTTGGTATTTAACAATATTTTGATTTGACAAATACTTCTTTTACAGTGTGTGGAGACTGCTGAATTTGTACTGGTGGCTCTCAGTGGAAAAAGTGTGTTTAATTCTATAGTCATGTTACACATGTTGAACATGGATGTGTGCATGTGTGTGTGTGTGTGTGTGTGTGTGTGTGTATGCACATGTATGTGTGATCTGAATGAAGAAAAGGTACAGTAAAATTCTTAAAAGCAAATGAGCTCTCTCTCCCTCTACCCCCTCTCTCCATCTCTCCCTCTAATTTGGGTTCATTTGTTGGGGAGGCAGGCTGTAAAGGAAATGTATAATTCTGGCAGTGACAAATGTAAGAAGTTCTCTGGTAATCAGAAGAGAGGGTGGGTCAGGGGAGGAGCTGCCCTTTGAGGCATCTTAAGGAACTCCATAATCAGTACTCCCCAGAACAAAGCAATTCTATCAAGGAAGAGAGCCCACACACCTCCAAACTCTTACAAGTGAGTCAGCTAATCATTTTCAAATACGTAATTGGAAGCAAGCCAAGTCTGCATTCTGAGCTATGTTCCCTACGACAGAAATTTCCCAGGTCTGGCATTAGTATGCCATTGCCTTTGCATTCTCTCTGCTCCCTTGATCTGTTGTTTCACAGGCAGCATAAATCAATAGTAATCTCCTGGGATGGAGGGATTGTTGGAGGTTCAGCTCACAATGAAAGTAGAACAAACCCCAATCCACAGCCTGGACTCACAGTCATCTCTGAGGCCTGGGCAGCCAGGGAGCTACATCAGCTTTGCAAGAGTACTACTGGCGAAGAATAATAAAGTTATTCACTATTAATCCTTTACCACCTGCATCCCTTGAAAGTCTCAGGAAAGAAAGGACAGCTTGTTTGAGGCTAGTGTGGGAAAAATCCTGATGAAGTGGTGTGTCCAGATTTTTATAGTGAGGTCTCCCTGCCCCCACACTGTCTTGGCCTGCCTGTATACATGAGGGTAGAGTGTGTGGACCTATTGGTTTGGCTGTTAATAGAGCAGGTCACAGCCATATGTGCCTGGGTATGACAGCCACTAATAGAACCTATTTTTTTTTATATCTCAGGGCTTGATCCTACCTAATCAGGTGATAAGGATACAAGGATGTCCTTCATCTTCACATAGACTGCAGCTCTTACTAAGGACTTCCTGGTTTCAGTCATAAGTAATTTAATAAAATTACTGCAGAAGAACTTGGACCAGGTAAATCAAGGATCCCAAGGAAGAAACACACAGCTGGAGATGACCTATTTTTCTCACTCAATTGATAAGGATAGGAGATCGAAAATGGGGCAGTCGATTTAGAATAGAACCTTCTACCCCTGTCCTTGGTAATAAGCTAGAAATCCCATTTGTCTTGTGGATAGAGGCTAAAAATGCGAATTCTTAGTTGTTCTGGTCAATGGTCTCCTTTCTAAGTATTTTTTGGTGTATTAACTCTTGAGGGTTTTAATCTTACAGAGATTAAGAGATTAACACCCTTTGAGGCTGTTGAGGATTCCCTGATAACATTGTGAAGGAAAGCATCTGGAATACCCTACCTTAGCTTCTGGTTATAAGAATGGATAAGAGCTGTCCATGAGAGAGATCCAACATTTTTATTGCTCAGCAAATAAAAACATTACATACTGTTATTTCCCCCCTTCTGAGTCTATTTGGACTTCTCAATCCCTTGGTCAAGAGTCCACCCCCAGGAAAGCAGGTTCACTAGAGGGCAGACTAAAGACCTGTGAGGAGTAACTGTCTTCCCAATGATATAATGCACTTGCTGATGCATTCTACCACTTTCTCCCTTCAGGTACCTACAGACTTCCCATCACATCATATAGCCCTGCAGAGCTTACTACTTTTCTGAGTTACTCAGAGAAACATAACCTTTCCTTTTCTGTCTTTTCCTCTTGGATACTGGCCAAAGCTTAGGCATGGTTTCTCTGACATTTTGAGTTTTCTCACTCTTTTTTTGACATTCCCTCTTTCTACTGTGTAGTTGTTTGCCTTCTATGAAACTACCTTTCATGCTTTGACTCAAAGGCATGGCTTTCACTTTTCCTTTCTTCCATCTTCCTTCTCTTTGCAGCTGCTGAGATTTTTCAACTTGCCTTCCCTGTTTTTTTCTCTAACAGACACACATACACACACACACACACACACACACACACACACACACACACAAATCCCAAACCCAAGTAACCAAACAAAAACCAAAACAACTGTTCTCTGAGTTTCTGAATTTATCAATGACGAAGAATGCAAAAGAAGAAATTCAGATTTCCCCAGAAACCTGGACCAACAACTTCTATCACCAGAATTTGGCTCCTTAGTCTTTCAACTCAAAAAAATGAAAGGTATTAACATTTGTGGTAATTATTTTTCTCCCCCAGAAATTTGGCCTCACCAAGTTCCCAGTATTCAGAGGTTCAGAGGAAGTACCAAAGGCTGTATCTCTACAGAGGAGCTTGGTTGGCCAGAGTCCAGGAAGAGGAATGGTACAGCTTCAGTGGAAACAGTATCTCTAGTAACTTTGGTCAATTCCCCTTCAGTTATCACCACCATTTCTGCCATTTTTCTAAGAGTCAATTCCTTCTTAGCATGACTTCCTTTTGCTTGTCAAGGCTGGAGATTGTGACTGTTACTCTGGCCCAAGAAGAGGGTCTTTTTTAAAATCACTGTTCTGTTTTTCTGGTTTGTTTGCTTTGTAGGACATGTGAGACCTTGTTACCAGACAGGTAACAAGGCCTAGGAAATGGTAAGATTGAATGAACTCAAAGTCTAGGAATCTCAGAATTGAAAAGCAGCAGGAGTAGAGCTATCCATTCCCTACCTGCCTCTACCTGCTCTGGAACATGTAACCATGGCACTTCACTGGGGACTATGAGCACTGTGTAAAGGTTCTCTTCATGTTAATGAGGTTTGTAGATAGCTCCAAGCCTTCAGCCAATGACTTTCCTTTCCTCAGTATTTCTCCCTGCAAAAGGTACTTAATCTATGGTTCACCCTTGAAAAAATATATGCATTCACATTCACCATCAAATAACCCAATAGGAACAAGTAAGGAACTTCTCAGGGAACCGTTTTATGAAAGATTTCCTTGGGGAAAGCCTTTGTCTTAAAGAACCATGCCAAAGACTTTGGAGAAAGGCTTTCTCCCCTTAAGCCCCTCTGGTACCCTTAGTACTCAGTCGATCAGACTGGGTTCCAATCAGCCTGGGCTCTGCAATACTCCTTTTTCTTCCCTACCCACCATTCCTGACTCTCAGCAGTACACTGGTGGCATCCAAGCACCCAGAGAGGACACTGAGAACTACAGATTTCTTTCTCTGAAAGAAATCTCATTTGTTTCCCCCTCTGGTCTGGTGAAGGACAAGGGCTGTGGACTTCTTTTTCAGCTTTGTTCTGCCTACCCTGAGCTGTATGCAAATAATGCAGAGGCACAACCAATGGAGAATTAGGAGGCAGTATGATAATACTTGTTTGTTTGCTATACCTGTTAGTCTGGGACCTTTACATCTCACACTTTCATCATGCCACATCCTCTAGAGTGCATGCATGGTGCAACTCTTTTCTCAATGAAGCCATGTTGCTGCTGACCCAAGGGCACAGGAAATATAAGGATTAAAAGATATGGGGTGCAGTTTCAAAATTCACTCCATAATAGTTACTACTCCTAGAACTTCTAGGTGCTTAGAAGTCCACAAAATCTGAGAGTTATTAATATTGTTTAAAAATTTTAATAATCATACATGAAAAAGTGAAATATGAATATTGAAATAAAATAACCTGAGTTTACAGTTTGCTGATGACAAAAATCCCTATAAAAGGAAATAGACCAAGGACCATCAGAGTCTCCTTCAAAACTCAGACAAGGTTATTCAGGTTAACAAAACTCAGGTTAGTAAAAGAGAGCTACATGTGTTTATAAAAGATACATTTATATGGTTATAATCACAGTGGCTTAAGAAATTTTTATTGTTTATTTTTTTAAGTAATCTATCAAAATTTATTTTATCAGTAACGAATCCTCAAAACACCATATTGATAGTTGGAAGAGTTTCTTTTTCAATATCAATGGAGTTCATAGCCTCCAATCAGTAACAATGAATGTAAAATATAAAACAAATAAACACAAGGAAACACACATACAAAGCAACCACAACCCAACCCTCCCTAAACAATGCTGACTTTCTGTAGAGTCACAATAGCCTATGCTGGTGGTTTTGCTTGCTTTATTTTGCCTTGTCATGTAGCAAATCACGCAAATAATATTATCCCTGATTTTCTTTCTTTTTTTTTGGGGGGGGGGTGTATGAGACAGGGTTTCTCTGTGTAGCCCTGGCTGTCCTGGAACTCACTCTGTAGACCAGGCTGGCCTCCAACTCAGAGATCCTCCTGCCTCTGGCTCCCAAGTTCTGGGATTAAAGGCGTGCGCCACCACTGCCCGGCTTATCCCTGATTTTCTAAAGTAAGCTTTTGATGTAAGTGTTGAAATATTTTTTTTTATTAAGTAGTCTAGTGTAGCCTTGAACTCTTGATCTTTCTGCCTCAGCTTCCTGAGTGCTGGGATTTTAGTTTATAATATTTCTGGATTTAAAGGGCTCTTGGTATAAAAAAAGAGAACCCCTACCCCACTTTTTAATGTTGTCATGCTATATCATGTCACATTGAAATCAATAAGGTAATGAGATAGAATAGATATATAAATCTAAAACTTTTGTATAACAGAACATAATAATACCCAGATAAAAAAGGAAATAGTTATTTAGAAAATGATTATATCAGGTTTTACATGATAAGGAAAAAAGACAAAAGATGCAGCAAGCTTATTGAAATGTATAAATGCTCACAAGGACACAATTGTTCACTGGGTCTTGAAAGACAGGGGCAGGGGAATGATTCAGCAGATAAGAACACTTATTGCCCCAGGGGCCTAGCTGATACTCATCCAAATGCTACAGCCTGTGTGCTTCCCAGGAGGTCCTCAGTGACCAAGAACACAGATGAGAATTTCCCCTAAGTACCCAAGTCAGCTGGGACAACCACACAACACAACAGACACAAGACCTACCTGTGCTCCCCTCCATGCCACCTCCCTTCAGTCCCACTTATCTCTCAGGGAGAGACCAGTGGTCCAAGTGCTAGGGTTGCAAGCCTCCCAGGAGGTCCCCAGTAAATCAAGGACACAGGAGGTCCACAATAGCCAAGGGCACAGGAGGTCCTCAGTACCAGGGACACAGGAGGCTTGCTCTAACCAAAGATATAAGAGGCCCACACTGCCTGCCTCCAAGGAGACCAGCTGTATCACAGGTCACAGAGTTCTACTGCTTGTAAGGAGGCTGGTTCCAGTCAGAGCCACTCAGACCTGATAACACCAAGGGTAACTAGATCTCGAGGGGGAAGTGCAAAACTATAAGCAACAGAAGCCAATATAGTTTGGTGCCATCAGAACCCAGTTCTCCTACCACAGCAAGCCCTGGATACACCAACATGCCTAAAAACTATGATGCTGACCTAAAATCCTATCTCATGAAGATAACATAATCCTTTAAGGAGGATATAAATAACTCACTGAAAGAAATATAGGAAAATTCAGGTAAACAGGTAGAAGCCCTAAAAGAGGAAAAAAATAAATCCCTTAAATACAAAAAAAAACCTCAAAACACCCACTATCAAACAGGTTAAGGAATTGAACAAAGTAGTCCAAGACCTAAAAATGGAAATAGAAACAGTGAATAAACCACAGGAAATAGAAAACCTAGGAAAGATCTCAGGAGCTACAGATGCATTCCCCTAAGACTACAAGAGATACAAGAGAGAATCTAAGGCATAGAAGATGCCTTAGAAGATATTCATACATCAGTCAAAGAAAAAACAAAATATAAAAAGCTCCTATCTCAAAATATCCAGGAAATTCAGGACACAATGAAAAGATCAAACCAAAGAATAATAGGAATAGAAGGAGATGAAGGATTCCAGCTCAAAGGGCCAGAAAACATCTTCATCAAAAACATAGAAGAAAACTTCGCTAACCTAAAGGAAGATATGGTCGTAAATGTACAAGAAGCATACAGAGCATCAAATAGATTAGACCAGAAAATAAAATATCTGCTCCCATTACATAACAATCAAAACACTAAATGCACAGAACTAAGAAAGAATATAAGTGGATATTAGCGTAGAAGCTTGGAACACCAAAGACACAAATCACATATCAAGTGATGTCTCACAAGAAGAAAGGAGTGGACACTGGTGCTAGAATGGACCAAAACCTCATTGTGGGAGAGTACAAGAACAGTAAAGTGGGAGGGGGTGGATGCGGGAGCAGGGGGAGGGAAAAGGACATGTGGGACCTTTGGGGGTGGGGAACCAGAAAAAGGGAAATGAATTGTAAATATAGAATATACACAATAAAAAAAATAAAAAAAATTTAAAAAAAGAAAACAAACAAACAAACAAACAAACAAAAAAAGCTGTAAGGAAAAAAGGCCAAGTAATGTAAAAGCAGACCTACAGATTTACACCAGACTTCTCAACAGAGACTATAAAAGCTAGAAGATCCTGGACAGATGTCATACAGACCATAAGAGAACACAAATGCTAGCCCAGATTACAATAACCAGCATAACACTCAATCAACATAGATGGAGAAACCAAGGTATTCTATGAAAAAAAAACAATTTTAAACAGTATCTTTCTACTAATCTAGCCTTACAGAAGATACTAGAACAAATTCTCCAACACAAGGAGGGTAACTACACCCAATTAAACACAAGAAACTAAACAGTTCACAACAAGCCCCAAGGAAGAGAAGCATACATACATATTACCACCTTCAGCCACAAAAATAACAGGAACTAACAATCATCTTTCTTTAATATCTATCAACGTCAGTGGACTCAATTGTCCAATAAAAACACATAAGCTAACAGACTGGATGCATAAACAGGATCCAGCATCATGCTGCATACAAGAAACACACGTTAGTAACAAAGACATAAACTATCTCAGAATAAAAGGCTGGAAAAAAGTTTTTTAACAAAATGGTCACAAGAAACAATCTGAAATCGCCATTCTAATAATCAGTAAAATAGACTTTAACCAAATGTTATCAAATGATATAAGGAAGAACACTTCATGTTCATCAAAGAAAACATCCAGCAAGAGGAAGTCTCAATCCTAAACATGATGCCCCAAATGCAAGGGCAGCCACACTCATAAAAGAAACATAACTAAAGCTCAAAACACACTTTGAATCTCACACAATAATAGTGGGAGACTTTAACACCCTACTCTCACCAATAGACAGATCACAAAAACAGAATCTAAACAAAGACACCGTGAAACTAATGGAAGTTAAAACCAAATGGATTTAACAGATATCTACAGAACACCCCCAAACAAGAGAATATACGTTCTTCTCAGCACCTCACAGAAACTTCTCCAAAATTGACCATATAATCAGATATAAAACAAGTCTCAACAGATACAAGAAGATTGGAATAATCCCATGCATTCCATGAGATCACACTGGACTAAGCCTAGACATCAATAATAAGAAAAAAAGAAAAAAGAAAACCTACATATTCATGGAAACTGACAAACTTTCTGCTCAATGATCAGGGAGGAAAAAAAAAAGAAATCAAAGACTATAGAATTCAATGGAAATGAAGACACATCATTCCTAAACGTATGGGACACAGTGAAAGCAGCATTAAGAGGAAAATTCATAGTACTAAGTGCCTTCATAAAGAAATTGGAGAGATCCCATACAAGCAACTTGACAGCTCTAAAACTTAAAGCTCTAAAATAGAAAGAAGCAAACATACCCAAGAGGAGTAGATGGCAGGAAATAGTGAAATTCAGGGCTAAAATTCAACCAGTTAGAAATAATGAGAATGATACAAAGAATCAACAAAATCAAAAGCTGGATCTTTGAGAAAATCAACAAGCTAGATTAGGAAAATATCTTTACTAATCCTACATCCAACATAGGACTAATATAAACAGAACCCAAGAAGTTAACCTCCAATAATAGCCCAAACAACCTAATTTAAAAAATGGGGTACAGAGCTAAAGAGAGCATTCATAACAGAATAATTCCCAATGTTCAAGAAGCACTTAAAGAAATGTTCAAAGAATATTTCAAATATTCATCAGTGAAATGAAAATAAAAATTAACCTGAGATTTCACTTCATACCAGTCAGAATGTCTTACATCAAAACCTCATGTGACAGTTGATGCTGGGGAGGATGTGGGGAATAAGGAACACTTCTCCATTTCTGATGGGATTGCAAACTGGCACATCTATTCTGGAAATCAATCTGGCAGTTCCTCATAAAATTGGAAATAGTTCTATGTGAAGGCCCAGCTATACTACTCTTGGGCACTCAGAAGATATTTCACCATACTATAAGGACACATACTCCATCCTGTTTATAGCAGTATTATTTGTAATAGATACTGTATACAATCGATATGTCCCACAAACAAAGGATACGGAAAATATGATTCATTTACACAATGGACATTCTGAGTTTTGCAGGTAAATGGATGAAATAAGAAATTATTCTGAGTGACGTAATTCAGACTCACGAGGACATGCCTGGTATGTACTCACTGATAAGTGGATATTAGCCAAAAAGCATAGGATACCTAGGATACAACATACAGACTATAAGAAGTATAATATGAAGAAATTCCTAAGTGAGGAGGCTTCAATCCCACTTTGAAGGGGGAAGGAAATAATCATAAAAGGCAAAGGAAGGGAGGGATCTGGGTGGGACAAGGGAGGGGAGGGCAAATGGAGAACAAGTTCAGATAAGGGGAGATGGGACAGGAGAGAATCTCAGAGGGCCAAAAGAATTAATGAAAATAAGCTGCGTTAGAGAGTGGGAGATGGGTGGACCCTCTAGAACATACCAGAGACACTCTCAGGATTCATTGAGGGTGACCTTAGCCAAAATTCCTAACATTGGAGAAAGGTAACTGGAAGAGTCCACCTCTAGTAGATAGACAGGGCCTTAAGTGGAGGGACAGGGCTACTAAGCCACAGTCAAAATTCCTGACCCAGAATTGATCCTGTCTAAAAGAACTTCATGGACAACAATGGAGAAATGACTGAAGGAATGGCCAGCCCAACTTGGAATCCATCTCATTGGAGGGTGAGTTCAGGGGAGGGGACACAAAGGCCTGACAATACTATCCTATGATAGTATTGTCTGATCCTTGCAGACAGGAACCTGGCATGGCTATAACCTGAGGGGCCCTATCAGCAGCTGACTGAGACAGACAAAGATATTTATACACAACCATTGGACTAAACTCAGGAACTAGGGAAAGCATTGAAGAAGCTCAAAGGGAGAGTCACCCCATAGGAAGACCAACAGTCTCAACTAACCCAGATCGTAGGGGTCTCCCAGAGACTGAGTCACCAACCAGGCACATACACAGGCTCGTCCTTGGCCCTTGGTACATATGTAGCAGAGGTCTACCTAGTCTGGCATCAGTGGGAGAAGATGTGCTTAATCTTCTTGGGACTTGAAGTCCCAGGGAAGGGAGCACCCTCTCAGAGGGAGGAGTAATCACATGAGAAACTATGGAACTGAGTGGGAAATGAGAAGGGCAATGATTGGAATGTAAATAAAGTAATTAAAAAAGAGAACATTTACTGCCCTTACAGAGAACCCAGGTTCAGTTCTCAGCACTCATATGGTAGCTCATAACTGACTATAACTTTAGTTCTAGGGTATATAATGGCCTTTTATGACCTCTGACAGCTCATATCTCATATATTCACAGAGGATGATGAATGCATACATAAAATAAATAAGTCAACCTTGTTTTTTAACTTGGATAACTTTGTCTAATACACAGATATACTTACGTTATAAATAACTACACAAAGATTTTAGAACATGCCTTCACAGCCTAAAGGACTAATTATCTTTTCTTCTTTTTTATTTTATTTTTTTAATGTTTTCTATATTCTTTGTTTACATTCCAAAGGCTTTTCCCTTTCCCAGTTCCCCCTTCACCATATATCCCATAAGTCCTCTTCCTTCCGCCAATTCCCCAATCACCCCCCCCCATTTCTCTGTTCTGATACTCTCCTACAAAACTGGATCCAGTCTTTTCAGGACCAGGGTCCTCTCCTTCCTTCTTCTTGGGAATCTTTTGATTTGCTAATTGTGCCTTGAGTATTCAGAGCTTTGGGGCTCATTAATATCCACTTATCAGTGATTGCATTTCATGTGTATTCTTTTGTGACTGGGTTAACTCACATAGGATGATATTTTCCAGATCCAACCATTTGCCTACAAATTGCATGAATTCATTATTTTTAATTGCTGAGTAGTATTGCATTGTATAAATATACGACATTTTCTGTATCCATTCCTCCTTTGAGGGACATCTGGGACCATTCCAACTTCTGGCTATTATAAATAGGGCTGCTATAAACATAGTGGAGCATGTGTCTTTATTGCATGCAGGGGAATCCTCTGGGTATATGCCCAGGAGTGGAATGACAGGGTCCTCTGGAAGTGTCATGCCCAATTTTCTGAGGAACTGCTAAACTGATTTCCAGAGCGGTTGTACCATCTTGCACTCTCACCAACAGTGTAGGAGTGTTCCTTTTTCTCCACATCCTCATCAGCACCTGTTGTCCCTTGAGTTTTTAATCTTAGCCATTCTGACTGGTGTGAGGTGGAATCTCAGGGGTGTTTTGATTTGCATTTCCCTGATGACTAGTGATGTTGAAGATGTCTTAAGTCCTTTCTCAGCCATCCGAATTTCTTCTGGTGAAAATTCTTTGTTTAGCTCTGTACCCCATTTTTTGGTAGGGTTTTTTGGTTCTTTGGGGTCTAACTTCTTGAGTTCTTTGTATATATTGGATATTAGCCCTCTGTCAGATGTAGGGTTGGTGAAGATCTTTTCCCAATTTGTTGGTTGCTGTTTTGTCCTTCTGACAGCATTCTTTGCCTTACAGAAACTTTGTAATTTTATGAGGTCCCATTTGTCAACACTTATCTTAGAGCATAAGCTATTGATGTTCTGTTCAGGAACTTTCCCCCTGTGCCCATGTCTTCCAGGGTCTTCCCAAGTTTCTTTTCTAATAGTTTCAGTGTGTCTGGTTTTATGTGGAGGTCCTTGATCCACTTGGAGTTGATCTTAGTACAAGGAGATAAGAGTGGGTCAATTCACATTCTTCTGCATGTTGACCTCCAGTTGAACCAGCACCATTTGTTGAAAAGGCTACCTTTTTTCCACTGGATGGTTGTAGCTCCTTTATCAAAGATCAAGTGACCATAAGTCTGTGGGTTCATTTCTGGGTCTTCAATCCTATTCCATTGATCTACCTGCCTGTTGCTGTACCAATACCATGCAGTTTTTAACACAATTGCTTTGTAGTACTGCTTGAGGTCAGGGATATTGATTCCCCCAGAAGTCCTTTTATTGTTGAGAATACTTTTAGCTATCCTGGGTTTTTTGTTGCTCCAGATGAATTTGAGAATTGCTCTTTCTAGATCTATGAAGAATTGATTTGGGATTTTGATGGGGATTGCATTGAATCTGTAGATTGCTTTTGGCAAGATGGCCATTTTTACTATATTGATCCTGCCAATCCAGGAGCAAGAAATATATTTCCATTTTCTGAGGTCTTTTTCGATTTCTTTCTTCAAGGACTTGAAGTTCCTGTCATAAGGATCTTTCACTTTTTTGGTTAAAGTCACACCAAGATACTTTATATTGTTTGTGGCTATGGTGAAGGGTGTTATTTCCCTAATTTCTTTCTCAGTCTGCTTGCCCTTTGAGTACAGGAAGGCTACTGATTTGCCTGAGTTGAGTTTTTAACCAGCCACTTTGCTGAAGTTGCTTATCTGCTGTAGGAGTTCTCTGGTGGAGTTTTTTGGGTCAGTTACATATACTATCATATCATCTGCAAAAAGTGATAGTTTGCCTTCTTCCTTTCCAATTTGTATCCTTTTGACTTCCTTATGTTGTCTAATTGCTCTCGCTAGAACTTCAAGTACTATATTGAAAAGATATGGAGAGAGAGGGCAGCCTTATTTAGTCCCTGATTTTAGTGGGATTGCTTCAAGTTTCTCTCCATTTATTTTGATGTTGGCTATTGGTTTGCTGTATATTGCATTTACTATATTTGGATATGGGCCTTGAATTCCTGTTCTTTCCAGGACATTTAGCATGAAAGGATGCTGAATTTTGTCAAATGCTTTTTCAGCATCTAATGAGATGACCATGTGTTTTTTTTTTCTTTGTGTTTGTTTATGTAGTGGATTACGTTGATGGATTTTCGTATATTGAATCATCCCTGCATCCCTGGGATGAAGCCTACTTGATCATGATGAATGATCGTTTTGATGCACTCTTGGATTCTGTTGGCAAGAATTTTATTTAGTATTTTTGCATCAATATTCATAAGTGAAATTGGCCTGTAGTTCTCTTTCTTTGTAGGATCTTTGTGTGGTTTTGGTATCAGGGTAATTACGGCTTCGTAGAATGAGTTGGGCAGTGTTCCTTCCATTTCTATTTTGTGAAATAGTTTGAAGAGTATTGGTGTTAGGTCTTATTTGAAGGTCTGGTAGAATTCTGCATTAAAACCATCTGGTCCCGTCCTTTTTTTTGGTTGGGAGACTTTCTATAACTCCTTCTCTTTCTCTAGGGGTTATGGGACTGGTTAGTTGATCTAACTGATCCTGATTTAATTTTGGTATTTAGTACCTGTCTAGAAAATTGTCCATTTCCTCCAGATTCTCCAGTTGTGTTAAGTATAGGCTTTTGTAGTAGGATCTGGTGATTTTTTGAATTTCCTCAGTTTCTTTTGTTATATCCCCCCTTTCAATTCTAATTTTGTTAATTTGGATACTGTCTCTGTGCCTTTTGGATAGTCTGGCTAAGGGTTTATTTATCTTGTTGATTTTCTCAAAGAACCGGTTCTTGGTTTTGTTGAATCTTTGTATGGGTCTCTTTGTTTCTACTTGATTGATTTCAGCCCTTAGTTTGATGATTTCTTGTCTTCTACTCCTCCTGGGTGAATTAGTTTCTTTTTGTTCCAGGGCCTTCAGGTGTGATGTTAAGTTGCTAGTGTATGCTCTCTCTAGTTTCTTTTTGGAGGCACTCAGGGCTCTGAGTTTTCCTCTTAGCACTGCTTTCATTGTGTCCCATAGATTTGGGTAGGTTGTACCTTCATTTTCATTGAATTCTAAAAAGTCTTTGATTTCTTTCTTTATAACTTCCTTGTCCAGGTTGTCATTGAGTAGAGTATTGTTCAGTTTCCATGTGTAAGTGGGCTTTCTGTTGTTCTTCTTGCTATTGAAGAACACTTTTACTCCATAGTGATCTGATAGGAGGCATGGGATTAGTTCGTTCTTCTTGTATTTGTTGAGGCCTCTCTTATATGATCGATTTTGGAGAAGGTACCATGCGGTGCTGAGAAAAAGATATATTCTTTTGCTTTAGGATGAAATGTTATATATATATAGTTTCACTGTGTCTCTGTTTAGTTTCTGCTTTCCTGATAGGTCCATTGAGGAGAGTGGAGTGTTGAAGTCACCTACAATTATTAAGTTCGTTGCAATGTGTGCTTTAAGCTTTAGTAAAGTTTCTTTTACGAATGAGAGTGCCCTTACATTTGGAGCATATATGTTCAGTATTGAGAATTCTTCTTGGTGGATTTTCCCTTTGACTAGCCAGAAGTGACCTTCTGAGTCTCTTTTGATGACTTTAGGTTGAAAGTCACTTTTATCTGATATTAGAATGGCTACTCCAGCTTGTCCTGAGACCATTTGCTTGTAAAATTGTCTTCCAGCCTTTTACTTTAAGGTAGTATTTGTCTTTGACACTGAGATGTGTTTCCGGTATGCAGCAAAATGTAGGGTCCTGTTTCCATATCCAGTCTGTTAGTCTGTGTCTTTTTATTGGGGAATTGAGTCCATTGATGTTAAGAGATATTAAGGAATAGTAATTATTACTTTCTGACATTTTGGGCGTTATTTTTTATATTTGAGTGGTTATCTTCTTTTGGGTTTGATGAGAGGGGGTTTCTATCTTTCTTCTTCTGGGGTGTGGTTTTCCCCCTTGTGTTGGTGTTTTTCCCCCATTATCCTTTGTAGGGCTGGGTTTGTGCATAGATATAGTGCAAATTTGGTTTTGTCATGAAATACCTTGGTTTCCCCATCTATGGTGATTGAGAGTTTTGCCTGCTATAGTAGTTTTGGCTGAAGTTTGTGTTCTCTTAGAGTCTGCATGCGATCTGCCCAGGATCTTCTAGCTTCATGATCTCAGGTGAGAAGTCTGGTGTAATTCTGATAGGTCTTCCTTTATATGTTACTTGGTCTTTTTCTCTTACTGCCTTTAATATTCTTTCTTTGTTTAGTACATTTGGGATTTTGATTATTATGTGACGGGAGGTGTTTCTGTTCTCTTCCAGTGTGTTTGGGGTTCTGTAGGCTTCTTGTATATTCATGGGCATCTCTCTCTTTAGGTTGTGGAAATTTTCTTCCATAATTTTGTAGAAGATATTTGCTGGCCCTTTAAGTTGTAGATCTTCACTCTCATCTATACCTATAATCCTTAGGTTTGATCTTCTCATTGTGTCCTGGATTTCCTGAATGTTTTGAGTTACCAGATTTTTGCATTTTGCATTTTCTTTAATTGTTGAATCCATGGTTCCTATGGTATCTTCAGCATCTGAGGTTCTGTCTTCCATCTTTTGTATTCTATTGTTGATATTTGCATCTATGACTCCTGATTTCTTCCCAAGGTTTTCTATCTCCAAGTGGTCTCCCTTAGTGATTTCTTAGTTGTTTCTACTGCTGTTTTTAGATTCTGGATGGTTTTGCTCAGATCTTTCACTTGTTTGTTTTTGTTTTCATGTAATTTTTAAGGGATTTTTGTGTTTCCTCTTTTATGACTTCTACTTGTTGACCCACATTCTCTTGTATTTCTTTAAGTGATTTTTGTGTTTCCTCCTTATTGGCTTCCATTTTGTGATCCATATTCTCCTGAATTTCTTTAAGTGATTTTTGTGTTTGCCTTATAAGGGCTTCCTGCTTTTGATCCATTTTCTCCTTTATTAATTTAAGAGATTTATCTATGTGTTCCTCTATCAGCATCCTGACCAGTGATTTTAGATCTGAGTCTTGTTTTTCTGGTGTGTTGGGATATCCGAGACTTATTGCTGTCGGGGAACTGGATTCGGGTGCTGCCATATTGCCTTGATTTCTGTTAGTAACAATCTTAGGTTTGCCTTTTGCCATCTTGTTATCTCTGGTGTTAGTTGGTCCTGTAGTTACTAGCTGGTGTTTGAACCTCCTGTGGGCTTGTAAGGCTATTTCCCCACGACTGGGACAATTGAACCTCTGCCGTGTGGGGCTCCTGCTCACAGATTGCTGACAGGTGGCCTGAGTTCCCAGAGGTCTTAAACTGGGGATATCTTGGGCTACTGGATCCACCTGCTAGGTCGAAACAGCTGGGAAGATGGTGGAGGCTGCAGGAAGTTCAGGGTCCCCCTCCAGGGCACAGAGCCCATGCCTGGCTGGGTCCCCTGAATGGCTGCTCTGCGTGAGGCTCCTGCTCACAGCTTGAGTCCCCAGAGGTTTTAAACTTGGGATATCTCAGGTACCTGGTTCTGCCTGCTGAACTTCTGCTCTGCGCGGCTCCTGCTCACAGATTGCTGTCTGGTGTCCTGAGTCCCCAGAGGTCTTAAACTTGGGATATCTCTGGTACCTGGTTCTGCCTGCTGGTTCTGCCTGCTTGGTCAAAACAGCCGGGAAGATGGTGAAGGCAGCAGGGAGTGCGGGGTCTGCCTTCAGGGCACAGAGCCCTTGCCTGGCTGGGGCCCTGAACCACTCCTCTGTGCACAGGTCCTGCTCACGGTCTGAGTTTCCAGAGGTCTTAAACTCTCAGGTACCTGCTTCCACCTGCTGGTTCCGCCTGGATCAGCTTGCTGGTTCTGCCTGCTGGGTCGAAACAGCCAGGAAGATGGAGGAGGCTGGTTCTGCCTGCTGGTTCCGCCTGGTTCTGCTTGCTGGATCAAAACAGCCGGGAAGATGGTGGAGGCTGCAGGGAGTCCAAACTTTCTTTAAAAACAGAACCAATAAATAAAAGTACATTATTGAGTTAATACAGAATTGATTGGAAAGTGCCAGGTCTTCTTTTATTAGGTAAATAGTTGCTCATGAAAAATACCCACAAATGTCAGCTTGTGGCCATTAAAGAAAGGAAAGGAAAATTTACAGTAACAGCTGGAAATTGGTCAGCTCATGGTCCTATCACCATGAGTAGTCATTACTGGTCAAGTCAGAAGTAGAAGATCTTTGGACAGCATTGTGGGAGCATTGAACATGAAGCATAAAGAAAATAATATTTTTCACACAATTATCCCAGACCCCATGACTTCCATTTTCCATGAAAACAGAACAAAAACAACCAATAACATGCCACCCAGAAAGGTCTGCTGCGAACGAGGTAGAGGAGTGGTCAATCACTGCTATTAAACTCCGGGACAAGTTTGTGTCTCATTTACCTGTTGGTCTTGGCAAGTGACTCAGCTTCTCCAGGTCTCAGGTTTTTCGTATGTGTTTTAATGGACTGGGAGACTAAATGCTATATGGCTGTATGTGATGTCCCTTTTGAATAAATAAGGAAGATACTTTGAGGATTCTGAGAGGAAACAGGTTTATTGCAGAATATTCAGTGAAAACGGCCTAAATCTGAGGTCATTATACTCACAGCTGAGCAAATCAAGCAAGACAGATATTACAGAACTGTCTGGCACAGTGGCTACATGGAGGTGTCTTGCAAGGCATGTCTTTCATCTCCTGCTACCTTTTTAACTAAAAAAATATATATAAAAACCATAACAAAATTAATTCCCTTTAAAACGCTTCCTTTGATGTTGAGTTGCTGTGCTGTGCAAAAATCAGCAGAAATGGAATGCAGGTGCAGGTGATGAGCTGGAGACTGTGAGACCAGGAACCAAGGGGCACTGTCTGCTGCATGCTCACTGGCTTCAGACGTTTGGCTGCATTATGAGCTCTAGCCACCCTGCCCTAGACCGGTACCTGGATGAAAGGGAGGTATGTTTTCCTTCTGAACAAATTGCCTCACCCCACATTATTTCTCTTCCTTTTCCTTCTTCCTTTATTTTTTTATTTTTTCTAATAGTTGTGATGCCTTTTCCTCCCTAAACATGTTTATTGCAGTACAGTTGAATATGCATACCTCCCATAATCAATGCAGAGAATATGATGAGTTTATATGTAAGCATAGACCTATGAATCAGTATAACAATTACGGTGATAAGCATATTACTCCTGAAAGTTTCATTGTGCTCCTTTGTTTTGCTCTGGTTCATATATTTTCCTTAATTTGGCAAGAATCAGAGTGGGGATAAGGAATAGGGAACTGTTGGTTGACAGGTACATACTTTACATTTCTCAGGATGCATAATCTCAAGAGATTCAACAGTGAATATAGGGCTTTTAGTTAACAATGTCATATCACATCTTTAAATACTTCTTTAGAAAATAAGATTTAAAAAGATTTCTTTTAGTTTTTGAGATTACATCATTTTCTACTTCTCTTTCCTTCCATTAAACCATTGGTTCTCAACCTTCTAATGCTTCAACACTTTAATGCAGTTCCCCATGTTGTGGTGACCCCAACTATAAAATTATTTTAATGTTACTTCATAATATAACTTTGCTACTATTATAAATTGTAATGTAACTATCTGATTTGTAGGATAGCTCATATTTTATACCAAAGGGATAGTGACCCACAGGTCAAGAACCATTGCACACCCTACTATAACCTCTCTTTGTTTTTATTCAAAGGCATAGTCTATTTTTATTAATTGTTGCTACATATGCCTCTGTGTGTGAATATATTCTTAAATTCATAAACACAGCCTGCTCATTCTGGATAATGTTATTTGTTTGTTTATATGTTTCAGGGCTGACCATTTGTTATTGGATAACCAATTGATATGCCACTCTCTAGAGAAGACTAGAATTTTTTTTAATAAGAATAAGTGCTTTATACCTTGGGAACCAATGTCTCTCTAATTAGGCTAAAGACTACTCAGCAAACCATGCAAAATATTGTAAACCTAGCCATCTACCCAGAGCTAGTAAACTTCTGGATCTTGGACAAGTATCAACAACTGCCACTTTACTAAGCAAGGACGATCCCTAAATATGTTCTAAATATTTGTCCTTATGCCCACAGATATCATCAAGGAAACTTCCCATGGCAACAGATGAAGACCATTACAGAAAAACCACAACTGATCAAAATGCGGAGTCTTGAAGCCAAGTGTGTATGCCTTTTTAATGTATGAATTTTTATGTTGTCATAATTTTTACTTGATTTTCATATTTACTTGTGCTAGGATTAAACTCAGAGTTGTGGGCATGCTAGTTAAATCTGTAACTGACTGAAGCCTGAAGAACTAATTTATAAAACAAATAAAGCAAAAATAATCTGAAATATTTGTCAGCATGTGACTTCTTTAGATAGGAGTGGTCAGGTGCTATTGAGTTACTTGTCCATGTTCCTTGGCCCCATTCTTGGGGCAGTTACTTTATTTATCTGTGGAACTGAGCTCCTGGCTTACTTTGTGGTTTCAGTAAGATCCAACAGAGAACCAGCAGTAGTATCAGTACCTGGAGCATGATACATTTTAATGCATTTCCTACTTCTGAGATGAATTATTTGTGATTAGATTAGATAAGATTTAGTTGTCATCAGAGGACTGGGGAGCTGATCAGACACAGATTATTAAGTTCAATGGTCTTAATGGATCAAACCGCCTTCCTGCCACCTGCATCTATACCTCCCAACAATAATAGTCATTTCTTCCTCAGTTTCTCCATTTTTAAGGGGATTTTTACTTCTTGGCTCATTCATCCACTTAGTGTTACTAAGTCAGAAAGGGGAAGCTTTGGAATGATATGGAGTGAGCAAGGCTGACGGGTGAGGATGACTCTACTGTTTACTTAACTTGTCATGATACTTCCCCATAACTGCCACACCATAGGAAGCTGGAATCAGCGCTAATGTATCCTTAATAATCCATAAATCTCTCTCATGAGAGTCCTCCTACCCAGAGTCCTGGAATATTAAGCATTTAGGTGATATCTAGTTGGCTGTAAAAGGAGTACCACACAAAGATTATGAGGTGGTGTTTTCTAGTTGGAATGTCTCTAGGTCTTCGTTCACTGTCTAGACTGAAACTAGAGCTCTGCTGATTGCTGTTATGTAAGGTGGATGTGGGAAAGAACACATAAAAGTACATGAAGGCAGAACTGTCCAGTGAGACTAAGGCCCTAGGCATACAGGCCAAATTGGGACCAGGCTTTTGGCCAAGCCTCTTCCTTGCTTCACTACGGGAAGAATCCTGAATTGAACAAAATGTGTGGTGGTAGAAGACCTTAAGGCTTACACATTGATGTCTTAGGAACAAGATTTGTCATTCCATCAGGATTGATTGGATCTGTTTGCTTACTCATGTAACAAATGTCCTGACTTCATCTGTTGGTCTTGGCTCCAGTGACAGAATAAGGACAAAAATCCGTCTGTTTCTTAAAGAGGGGAGAGATCTGCTTAAAGAGATGGGGAACAAACAGTTCCAGCAGCAAGTCTATAATGTTTCCAGTGTTTTACACTATGAAGAACAACAAAGTAAGATAAAAACCTGAGTAATCAGGAGTAGGAGAATTGGTTCAGGTAGATATTTGGAGAAGTCTTCAAGGGTGCGATATTTGGGACAAGAACTGTATGGACTGAAACAGTGATCTATGACAACCAGGTGAACCTAATGACTGGGAAACCCTGTGTACTCTGATTTCCAACTATCCAAACCCACATGGCCTTAGACCATCAAAAGACCATTCTGGCTCACCCAGTACCCATAGACTTGTCTCAAACTCTTCATTATTCCTTTCTCTCAGTATATTCCCAACATGGCATCCCAGTATGTATTTTAAATTCTGAGGCATAGAATGACATTTTAGTGTTGAAATCCCCAAATGCTGCCAGTTTATTGTCTCCTTCTCTTTCTCCTTCTCTTTCTTCCTCTTCCTCTTCTTCCTCTTCTTCCGCCTCTTCTACCCCTTCTGCCTCTTCCTCCTCCTCCTCTCCTTCTCCTTCTCCTCCTTCTCCTCCTACTCCTCCTTCTTCTTCATGTGCGTGTATGTGTGTGTGTTTGTGTGTGTGTGTGTGTGTATGTGTGTGTGTGTATGTGTGTGTGTGTGTGTGTGTGTGTGTGTGTGTGTCTGTAACCAAAGTGCTAAGTTTTCCTGGCCAAACAATGAGCATGTGCCCAGTGACCCTAAACCCAGAAGAACAGAAGCCCCTGCTGCTTCCACTGCCACCTCTAGGCCTGGTAATGTATTTGAACATTGTTATAAATAATGGAACTTGAAACTCAAACTTAAAACTGAGAGACATTCTTATCCTTAACGTCTTCCTAGAAAACAAAGAGAGAATACTAATGGGAAGGGCTCAAAGTTACCCAGCTCAAATCTTAATATTTCATAACAACTTTATTTGATGCTCATGCAAACACAGGCATTTAGTGTACTGTGTACTGTACTAGTTCTGAGATCTACTGGGATCTAGAATGTTCCATTTAATCAAAATAATAATAATAATAATAATAATAATGAAAAGGAGAAAGGAAGGAAGGAAGGAAGAAAGAAAGAAAGAAAGAAAGAAAGAAAGAAAGAAAAAAGGAAAGAAAAGAAAAGACAGGAAAAGAAACTACAAAAGAAACAAGGAAAGAAAGGACTGATATAGAATATTTTAGAAACTTGACTTAGAGACCTTCTATCTCCTTCTATCAAATTCCATGTTTTTAAACTTTGCTTAGGTAAACATTGATTGTCTTGGTAAAAATGCCTTATTGTGAACCAAAACTTGCAGCATAAGCAATTTGAAAGTGGACCAATTTATTTGATCCTGTTTTTAAAGGCTCAGTCATCACTACAGAGGTATCACAAGCAACAGCTTAGGTCATGGTGTAGAGGAGGCAGAGTGGATTGGCTTATACCAAGGCTAACAGGCAGCAGAATGCAGCTATATCAGAAGGGTCCAGGACAAAACACATCCCCTAAACACCTATTCTAAGTGACTTACTTGCTCTAATCAGGAAGAGAGTCCTAGCACCTCCCAGGAAGCTACTGAGAATTTGAATCCATCAAGATATTAAACTATTCAAGATGTTAGAAACCTTGTTATCTAATCTTTTTTAAAATGTCCATGAAAGAACTTGCAGTGTTGAGTTTCACTAATATAGACTAATATATTTCACTAATATTTTACTAATAGACTAATATAAGTGTCTATCAATCCAGTCGTGTTGACAATGAAGAATGATGATCAAAGGTAATGCCATTGTGGCCCTGTACTTAAGAGGAAGGCTTGGTAAAGATTCTGTGTGGTGCTCACTCATGACACTTGAGTTCGTTTAATCATGGAAAGTTCTAGTTAAAGACAATTTATAACATGGAATAGTCCAGTAGAGATACAATAAAAATTAAGGCATGTTTATAGATTCACATGTATTCTCTATGACTTAAAAATAGGGAAAATGTAAAAGAATTCAGACTCAAAGAGCAGGTAGAGTTGAGATCATCTGTAGCCTTCTCTTGCATGTTAAGGTGTTTAGATTTTTGGCTTAAAGTCAAGGTGAGAAGATCACTGAAATATTTTTAATAAAGTTGCCATATTTAGATTAACATTTTAGAAAATATATTCGGGAATGGAGGACAGGACTTAAAACAAGGACATCAGTTAGGAAGTGGTTCCTTTTAGTTATCTCCAATCCCATGAGCTTGACACGGACTTTATTGTATTTGTAATATATATGAATATATTAATGATATGTATTTATATTTATACATATATAAAACAGTTCATCACATTCCATTATCTACATTGTAATGAATTATAAGTTTTCTTTCCAAATTACTTTTGGAGCTCACTGAAAGACCCCACTCCATAGCAAGTGTCCATGTAATGCCTACATATCATGATAAACAGAGTTCTCAAACCTCACTCTAATAGCTATACCATGTCTTATGTACTTCTTAAATAGTCTTCACTTGGTTGTACTCACAGCATCTTTCTGTTGAATGGTGAGCAACATGAGGCCCAGGCATCCTTGGTTCTCTTCTAGACCATTTTATAAGTCTTCCAGAGATTAAATGAGAAGCAATGGACCATTTTATCTGATGGCTAAGATGCGGATGGTGTCTTTACTCTTGTCTTCCTTTTTTCTTCTTTTAACTTATGATGTGTTAAATATTGATGTATATAATCCTTCTCAGGAAAATTTCAATATACTTTAAGACTGCCAGAAACTTGACACAATGAACTAGCACTTGGACTACATTTCTTTGTATCCTCATTATTACCCTCCATGATCTGACATGATTTTGACATCTTGGACAGCCGTGAATACTTTTAGCTGTCATCTGATTCTCTGGGTCACTAGCTAACAATACCCTTCCTCCTGACCCAAAAGAACAGCTCTGCCATGATTTCTGACCTCATTGTTTCTGGACCTGATAAGCAGCTCTGTTCTCGCACCTTATGTCTTTGCATTGACTTCTTAGAGTGCCACAACTCAATGTTTTAGCTTCTGAGTGTTAGAGTGTGCCAGCATTCCAGAGCTGCATTCCTCTGTGACATTATCAGAAGGCATGTATTAATCATCTCAGCCCAGAGTTTCAATTATTCTTCACAGTCTGAAAACAAAGATATTTTGGCTCCAATTTCATCTTTTTTTCTGAACAGTAGATTTGAACATGGGATCCAGCTGCCTGCTTACAAACCTCAGTCACATTTACCATGCCATTGAAAGTTAAGCTTTTCAAAACTAAATTCAAAACAGCTCCCACTAAGCTTTCTTTACCAAAATTCAATAAATCGTAGTTGCACTTTTTAACCTATTCGGATCTAAGTTCTTAGGTTGCTTATGTATAAGCTCAGTTCTTTGGTGATATCGTCAGAAAAGTAACACATCTTCTGAATGTCCTTACTCATGCTAATGTCACTCAGGAGTATACTGTAATCATCATTTGCAGTGACTTGATCCTACATGTGATATTTGTAAAATCTTGCTCTTTGAGATGTGCAGCTCAGTCTTCATGTGGGTCCCCCAACAACTGGAGTGGGGGCTGTTCATAAAGTTGTTGCCTGCCTATGGAATACATTCCACTAACTGAGCTGCCTTTTCTGGCATCTGTGGGAAAGCATGAATCTAGACTAGTTTTGAATTGCCAGGGGGGAACCCAGGAGGTCTTCCACCCTCTCTGATGAAGAGAGGGACTGTGTGTGTGTTTGTTTGTGTGTGTGTGTGTGTCTGTGTGTGTAAGGGGCAGCTATCTCTATGTATGTGAATACATTTTAAAAAATACATTTTAACTAAAATAACTTGTCAAATATCAAGACAGAATTATATAATAATTAAGCTGTCAATACAATATTATATTTATAAACATATATGCACCCACTCACAACAGTGCATGTAGTATATATGTACAGATATGATGAGAAGCAAACATTGTGCTTAAAATTTTATTTATTTATTTATTTATTTATTTATTTATTTGCTTCTTTTCATTCGGTATATTAATTTACATTTCATATGATTTCCCCCTTTCCAGGCTCCCTCCTTCCCGCAAGTCCCATAAACCCTCTTCCCTCCCCCTGTTCCCCCATTCACCCCTTCCCTCTTCCCTGTTCTGATATTTCCCTACACTGCTGCATTAAGCCTTTCCAGAGTCAGGGGCCCATCCTTCTTTTTTCTTGGACATCATTTGATATGTGGATTGTGTCTTAGGTATTCCAGTCTTCTAGGCTAATATCCACTTATCAGTGAGTGCATACCTTGAGTGTTCTTTTTTTATTTGCTTTTGACATTTAAATCTCCACAGAATCACCTAAGAAAGAACCTACTTTCAGTCTCTGTGATTCTGCAAAAGTCTCTTCTTTTCACAAAAGACCTCCATTTTCTTTCGGGGCCTCTATATCCAAGCTCTGGATGTCTGTGGGATATTTATAATAATTCTTCATATCCAGAAAAGTTGACTTTTGTTACTTCTCTCAGAAGTTAGTCTCAACCAGATCAAGTATTTCTTAGAAAGGCTACATTATAGGGATGGTATACATGCTGGATATGCCCAAATATCTGATATTGTCAATATCCATTTTCAAAATTTAAAATATACATCCCATTTTCAACTTGAACACCTTCGGAAGATAGACCAACTATACTTAGTAATAGAGATCCATGTTAAAGGCATTAGCTGGGCCAGAGTGTGAACTAAAGGAAATTCAATAGATCTGAAAATTCTATCAAAGTGGTCTCTGGTCTTCCTTTAGCTCATTTCCTGAATTTCCTTCTTCATCTGACCCAGAGGTAAGAACATTCTTCATTTATATTCCATTCTGAGGCTTAGTTAGAGCAAGTGGCTTCCAGTGTCTTGGAATATGTTCACTTAGATTAAGAGTCAGCTGAAAAGCCACGTATGAAATGAGTGAATGAATCACAATTCATTTCCGAGGTCACAGAAGTTGGTTTAAAGATAAAGAAATTTAAAAGCAGCAAGCCATCGGAGTTAATTCATGGGATATGATGAAGGAAGAAAATGAGATGGAATTTTTGGGAGGAGAGACATTTAAGACAGGGGCCCAAGCTGGAAAAGGAAGAAATAGTTCCCATGTCTCAAAGCAACAGCTAGACAGAATGGTGGCAGTAGATGACGTTGTAGACTTAACAATAGAAATCTGAAACATATTATTAGTCTTACTCAGCCAAGATTTCAGAGCACAGTGATGTAGGGATTCGGGACTTGGCAGCTCCTCTATTCCCCGTATTAATTGTCAATCTTGAGCAGATAGCCTGGGGTCCAGAACTCAGGAAAGGAACTGCCTGTCCTGTGCCTGCTTTGTGTTAGTCCTGTGCTCAGCACTGCAGAAGCATTTTCTCTTTGATTCTTTTAACAACCTGCTAAGGAGGAGAGTTATTATCTCCATTTTAAAGAGAAAATTACAATTAAATCAATCAGAGATGCAGTCAGCGATCTGTAGAGTTGGGGTTTACACCTGTTCATTCTGACACTGCAGCTCATGCTGTTAACTACAGCACTATACACTGAACCCTGAGTCCCGGGGCTAGAGAACCATCCTTTTCTGAGTAACCAGACAGTCCACAGCTTGAGGGTAAGAATGGATTGCTTTCATCTGTGTCAACAGCATCTGGCATAAGACCTTGCAGGTGCTCCATGAAAATGTTTTGTACTAAACTGGGCTAATCTCATCTTTCGAATAAACAAATGTATATGGGAGCAATTTGAGCTCCTGATCATTTCAAATGGCAATGGAAGTCAGTACATCAGTTTTTTCCTCTTAAACATTGTTTGACAGATTCATACATTTACATAATGTATTTTAGTTATTCCAGTCCTCTTCTCTCTCATTTCCCAGCTTCCTGCTCCTACTGAAACTCTTTGTGTAAAACCTTCACAGTTTAATTAGAGTTTCTTGTCCAAGTGTGCATGAAAGGTTATTTACTGGAGCAGAGGTATCCATTGTAGAAATTATGCCTTTTGCCCTAAAAGTGTTAAATAACAGTAGTTGCTCAGGAAGGGATAGGATGTTATGGGCCCCTTCCCTATCCATAATGAAATGTTGATGTTCTCAGTAATTGCAGGTCTCTTGAAGTTAACCATGTCTGCATTGAGTTCCTGAGTGCACCATTCATGAAGCCATGTACAGAGATGCCTTGTTGCACCTTTCCCTACCCTCTAGCAGCTCTTACATTCTTTCTATTCCATTTTCTACATCGTCATCTGAACCTTCAAAGGGGGGACATAGTGGGCCCATTTATGGACTAACTTTCTGCCATCACTTACTCCTAGTTATCAGGGCAGTTATGGGTATATCTGCATTAACTGCTGCCTGTTGTACTAAGCAGCACTAACCTATGTGTGTAAAGAGTGTTTAGGAGGCATTTTAATATCATGGCCATTTAATAAAACAATAGGAGGCTTTCCCCCATCTAAAGGCTCTTAGCCAGATTTACAGTACTAGGCAAGAGTTCATTCCTGTGCAGTGGGTTACAAATCCAAGCAGGAAGTGGTTGGTGATGCCTGTAACAGTCATGGCATTGTGAACTAGAAGGTACATCTTGTCCTGCAGGTCATAAATGTACCTTGCAGAATTCACATCCAGGTGTGATTTCTAAAGATACTGTGACATCAAAGACCATTACTATGGGGCCAAGAGGATATGTACATATCTCTTTGGGGCTTTTCTTTCTCTCTCAAGGACATTTGAGGGCACCTTCACCTATTTCTTGGAGGGCTCTATATCATTTTTGCCTAACCGGTAGGCTCTTCTTCCTAAGTGGAGCAAAGCTCTTTTGTTGAAACGCTAACACTTGATAGAGCTGTTCTCCATGCACAGTTCCTGGACTAACAGGATCAAAACTAGAGGGAAACTTGACATGAATGCAAATTGTCAGCCCCCATTCAAGATCATTAAACTAGAAAGCCTGAGGGTGGAGCCCAATATGAGCCCTTTGGGAAATTTAGCCACCTAGCAAGGTTTGATTTCTGCTATTCAAAATTCTTTGAGTTTACTGTTCAAAAGAAGCTCTGCTTGCTATAGTGAGTGCCCATAACATATATGGAGGCTGGAATTTAATGTCTGCATCATATTCTCTTTTGAGCAGCTGTTACCACTCAGAGGAATCATATCTAGCACTGAAACTTTCTTTCATTCTGAAGAGTTTTCAACATGAACCTTTGCCCTTGTTGTTCTGATGTTCTGTCAGCTTTCTGTTTTCCTGGGAAATCTACGTTCCTTGTTGGAGGTGAACTTTGATTCCTCTTCAGTGTATTGACAGCTCCAAGAGAGAGTATACAATCAAGAACTAGCCTTTTATGCAAGATGCAGAGGATTAGTCTAGATAGCAGCATGAGTAAAAGTAGTTTTATGGAAGTGAGAAAAGGAGTGACTCCGAATTGGCTGGAGTTAGTTTCCTTTTCTGGAACACTGGGGTGAATGTAGAGTTAGGGTCAATGTGAGGCTGCCACATTGACAAACAGATGCACCTGTCTATATAGTGAGAAAGAATTCTCCTAGCCCTGGGGTCTGGGTTCTTGGAGCAGAGTGACTCTTTTTTTTTCCCCTGCGAGACAGGGTTTCTCTGTGTAGCCCTGGCTGTCCTGGACTCACTTTGTAGACCAGGCTGGCCTCGAACTCAGAAATCTGCCTGCTTCTGCCTACCAAGAGCTGGGATTAAAGGCATGTGCCACCACTGCCCGGCCAGAGTGATTCTTTAAAGCAGTATGTGAAAAACAATCTCTGACAATAGGACATTCAGCAAAGCAGCAAGGAGGTTAGACATGGTTGCTGATCCAGGAAGATGGAGGCAGTTAGTTGTAGAAATGAGTCATTAGGAAGAGCATCTGCTGAGCCAGCTATAGGATCCATGAGTATGTAGGGCTGGAATTGCTCTGCAGATGCCGTTCAAAAGTCTCTGGCTTTGTGTTAAATCTAATGGGTCATAAGTCACATGACAAAGGCCTGAATGTCAATGCCTGTGCAAGGCAGAATTGTGGTGTCAGGACTGTAGCTTAGAAATGTATGCAAACCTGCAGAAGGGAAGAGAAGATATTCATTCCACTAACAGAATCTTTCTCTTCACTCTCCTTAATATGGCATTGTTCTAAAGTCTAGGAACCAAAAGTGATGTTTCTAATTTCTTTTTTCTTTTTTCTTTTTTTTAGTTCAAATGTGACATTTTTCTGTCCCACTCTTGCCCATTCTCTGGGTCCGGTGTTGTTAGTGTCTGTTGATTGCAATAGTATGAGGTGCTGTGTGGAAAAATCTGTGGTTTCTGTAGAAACAAATGAAGACCAGGCTTTCTGAGAATTGCAGGGGGCATTTCTGACAGTTTGTCAGAGATAGCAGCATGTTCTTTTGGGCAAGGTATTTGCACTCCTTGGAGGAAAAGCAAGATAAACAAAGCATTCTGTGAGAGCAGAACAGTTATGTTTTATTTGTCTTTCCTTCTCTATTATGCCTGGCCCTGTAAGTATACCTCCGAGTACTTCCTGTGTGTCTCAATTGAAGTCGGTTGAACTCTTGGCTGTTCTCCATCCCAGGCTACTGCTCTTCACTCTCTTCCAGGCACCTTCCAGAGGGTTCAGAGATCGAAAGAGATGTGTGAGAAGAGAGTGGCTTAGGAAGCAGATGCTGCAATAAATCAAGAGATTAATAAATGGGAATCTTATACAAGGTCCATGTACCATGCTCCTGAAAACAGTGGTTTGGTGTCCAAGTTGTAATTCATATATATTAAAAAAGGAAGAGTAAGTTAGATTTTTTTATCACAATATCCATGCAATTTTCATGACTATGATGTGGATAAAACAGGATTTCAGAGGCCAAGACTCTTTCCAAAGGTAATGAATTCAGATTTCCTAGGTTCCATGCCAGACGTTCTTCTAAATTAGGGATGAGATCAGTAATCACATTATAAGCTGATGTTAATAGAAATAGGCATGAGGTCAGCAGACATTTCAAACTGCTTTTACCCTTTATGGTCAACCTCTGTCCCCTATGGATAGCACTCAAACCACCCTATTATCTACTGATGATGTCACTTTGTGATAATTCATAGACTTTTATTTTAGAACATCCTGATCAGTTTTCATTGTGATTCAAAATTCTTAGTTAGAACTATAATCCTTTCTAATCCCACCCTTTAAAACCTGTGTGGTTTATAAAAGTTTGACATGCATTTAATTCTCCAGTATGTGGCGGTAGTGTATGATGAAGGGTATGATGAGATCAAATTCATATCCTCAGGTTATATGTTCAGTCGGATCAGGAATCCTCTGTGCATGTGTCTCTAGGACTCATGAGTGACTTCTGTAGTTGGGCAGGGATTCCCACATTGCTGCTGTTTGGATCTTGCTGAAATACCTACAGAAGGAGCCCCTATTAAGTCGCTTCCTATTTGCTGCACTGATGATAGAACCTGGACATTTTTGTCTTATCTTCTTTGAGTCTTTCTATAAACAGGGTCCTGTTAAGGCTTTGTCATCTCAGTTCTGTACCAATTTTTATCAAAAGGACTTTAATATCCTGATTGTGTATATTTGTGTCATAAGCCTGTCCTTGGCAAGACAGGAAAAAGTAGTTTCATCAAAGAAATATTGGGTACTATTATCAGAAAAGACTAGCTTTCAGGAAGCTAAATAGGTATATATTAGTGGTTTCCTTGAGAACCAGAGACACTTAAGTCCAGGCAATTATTCCCAGAAAGTTAGATTCTTAGAAATGGCATGGCTGCTGGGCGGTAGTGGCACATGCCTTTAGTGCCAGCACTTGGGAGGCAGAGGCAGGCAGATTTCTGAGTTCGAGGCCAGCCTGGTCTACAGAGTGAGTTTCAGGAGAGCCAGGGCCACACAGAGAAACCCTGTCTTGAAAAAAAAACAACAAAGAAATGACATGGCTTCAAAATGGTCTCTTCAGTTCTGGTCAATGGTTTCCAATACTTGATATGGTCTTTTCCTTCCCACTTGCCTTTCACTGATGGATGGTTGTTGCCAACAAACCTCTGAACACTGTGTTTGCCTCTCTAACTGTTGTTCCTCAATGCATGGCAGCAGTGCAGTCTTCTCCAGTATCCGTAACATTATCTTACTGTATGCAAGCAATGTTATCTAACCGGAGACTTAGACGTTGGTTTCCTCTCTAGCAGGGTTCTGAAATTCTTTCCAACTTTTCCAAGATGTGATCTAGTCTGTCTCTGCAGATATTTAGCCATGAATTATTTTTCATTAAACCACCCCTTCCAAATGTTTTTTGCTACAATCATTATAATGAACTGACAGATGGGTGTCTGATCCTCAGTAGACAGAATGAAGATTTATTTTCTAAATTGCTAGGACAAGCCAAGGGTATCATACAGAAAAAACAAATAAACACTTGAAGATACTTGGGCTTGATTAAAACAGTAGTGTCTATTTCCTTGGATATGAACTTCCTACCAAACCATGCAGACAATGTAGCTATTCAGCACATTCTGAGCTGTTGTCAGCATGTGTCTGTCTTATAATAACACTTGGTATCATTAATGGTAGCTATCCTCTGGGCTTGTTACTTCACATTCTATAGGACTCCACTCTTTTGCTTATGTTGTAGCTTCCTCTCCCTTTCCTCTGTTAAAGCACTGTTGCTTAGGAGTTTGCTCTCATGTCAAATTCAGCTATGTCTCTATAGATTTTGTTGTTTAGTTACTTTTGCTTTTTATTTATTTATTTTGAAATGCTGAGGCTAGAACTCAGGGCAGGAACTCCCTAAGCAAATGTTCTACCACTGGGATACATGCCAAATCCTTTGTTTTTATCTTAAAAATAGTAACAAGCAAACAGCAAAATTAACATGAAATAATTGCCCTCTCTGTCTAAAATCTACAGAGGCTGAAAAGCCACTGCTGGGTATCCACTGATGCATGCTGAATACTTTGGTTTATAAATTGGCTCTATACCCAGAGTGAATGGTACAAGCAAATCATAAAAATAAAATGTACTAACCACCAACTGATATTATGGAAATAAGATACTGGTTGGCCAAAACCCCACAGTGTATCAATTAGCAGATTTTAGTAGTTGATGAAGAATATTCTTAGTTCTGGGAACAAAATTCTACATGGTTCATAAGTCATACTTTATTTCTCTTATATTAAAAAAATTCTATAGTACTAGCTATATGTATGGGGGAAGTCTGTATAACATTGTAAAGTTTGCATCAATTTAGTTGGATGCTTTTGCCTGTTGAAGTTGGTCCACAAGATCCTAATGGGTTGTTATACTTTTTTTTTCTTCAGATGTCCATAGAAATATCATGATTGTAACAAACCTCACACCTCTTACTATACAGATACACTCCATGAGTGCATACATGCATGCACACACTCATGCACACAAGTACCCACACCTGGAAGGTATGTTTAAAAAGACCTCTGATCACCTGATTCTTTCAAGTAAGATATCACATGATGGCTGACCCTTGGTGTGGACATCATAAACAATAGTGAGAATGTTGACAGACTTATTACAGACTTGAGGTGTCTATGGAAGATGTTTATATCAGCTGGAATCAGAAGGGTCTTGAGCACATGATGTGTTTAGATCAGACAGGCAGGGTTCAAAGTCTGGCTCTGACATTGTTAGCCCATTGGCTTTTGTGAAGGCCTTTTCCTTTCTGAAATGCATTTTTCTCATTTTGAAAATGAAAAGATTATATACCTAAAATAATGGTTGTAAGAATAAAGACTTACATGAAACTATAGTGTCATTCATTTACAATATTAGTACATCTGACTGGACACCAATCTGCTTGATGGGTAGATGTCCAGTTCCAAAAGGTGGTTTGTTCTCAGACATTCCAACCAACTAAGCCAACAAAGAGTTTTTGTTTAGGTTTAGAAATGAGGGATAAGCTTTTATTTCTTCTCCAGAAGATAAGAAGCCTTCCTGAAAATATATGTTGTCTTCATGGGAATTTTGGGTTTTGTGAAAAGAAAAAAAGTAGGTAAGTAAGTAAATAAATAAGTAAATAAATAAAAAAAATTGAAAAAGCAAGACAACCCTTACAAGAGCAGACAAACAAAAGGAATAATAAGTCTAGTTGTACAAGATGTTTTGTTGGGGGGGAGGGGATGGTGTTCAGGAGGCAGAAGCATCTGCTGCTAAACCTGATGAGCTGAGTTTGATTCCCAGAACCTGTGAGAGAATCAGTTCCCACAAGTTGTTTTCTGACCTTCAAATGCACGTTTTGGCACATGCAGATGTATAAATAAATAAATAAATAAATAAATAAATAAAATTTTTAAAATTCTGAGATGTTCTTCAAGGATCGTTTTATTTGGTTAGTTGAAGACTTTGTCTCTATCACTTTTACTTGGTTTTTTTGATCACTTTTACTTTTGATCACTTTGGAGTCAGGCAGATTTTATTTTCTGTGTTGCCCTTGCAAAGGTCCCATATTTTCAAAGCTTTGATTCCTTGATCACAGAATGTGTCTCAGATTTTAAGTTTGCCAGCATTGTTCTGAAACTCATATAGCTGAGACCCCCCAGCCTAGTATCTGTATCTCTGTAGAACTGGTTTTGTAAAAATCACTTTTTTCTCTTCCTTCAGCATCAAAGGGACCCCTTCCTGACATTAACTTCAAATTCTGAGGGAGGTGTAGAGGCATGACAGAGCTGTCCAGGATACTACCTGGAGATGATCTGCTCACTGTCCTTATTATATGTCTGAAGAGAGGGAATACAAACAAGGTAAAGGCAGAGATATTTTATCAACCATTTGGCATTAGTATCTGATATGAGTTTTATTGTCTTAGTTTTTGACAAGTATCTTAGTATTTGTATTTAATTTTATTTTTTAATCACAAAAGCCTCTATGTCCTTCAGGGTCAATGTATAGGACAAAGGGAAGAGAAATACACAATTCAACATTAACTCTGACATTTATTTGTTGGCATTCTAGTCAGGGTTTCTATAAATTTGCAAACCACCTTAGTTTGCCCTCCTGTGTTAGTTTTCTTCTATTCCTGTGACAAACTGCTAGTGGTTTAGCTGCATACACAGTACTAACTTAGTATATAGTTCTATAGGTGAGAAATCTTCCTGGGTCAAAACAAAGGTATTTATAGACTGCTAATTTCTGAACTTTGTTTAGAAGGATGTGTTTCCTTTTTCATTCAGGTGTTGGCAGAATTCAGTTCCTGGCTGTTGTAAGACTCTGGTTCCACCCCACCCCCCCTTTTTTATGGCTGTATTGCTCCTGATTTAAAGACAGCCTGTCCTTCTCTTATATTCAATTTTTTAAAAATTTCTGATATTAGATTTGTCCCAAGTAGAAAATCTTAGATAATATTTCAATCTCAAGACCCTTATCTTAATTACATCTTCACAGTCCCTTTGTCACTAGGCTAACAAATTTGATCATTTCAGGATTCAGATGTGGGGACATGATTCTGCTGACCATACCCATAGACAGACCAGGGCAAACAGGGAATATAAATTAAATAAGTCTGTAGGATTTGCTGATTTTACTCCAAGTAGCTGAAATGTTCTGGGAGCAGCAACACAAAGCAAATAAACTATAGTGTGTAACAAATTAAAATACCTAAAAGGCACAAGGCACAAAGCAAAAATAGACTTACTAGTACCTAGTTACAGGTTCTCCTAACTACAGTTTAAATTATTCTTTAAGGAAATTTTTGACAGATTGGTAAATTGCAACCCACACAGCCTTAATTAATTTTGTCATTTCTCTAATTCATGTGTGTTGCTTGGGTTTCTTTCACTTCACAGGTTTAGTTCTTCTTTGGTTCTTTGTTTAGTTGATCTCCCAAGACAACTAAAGAAAGACCACAACAATATTTTTTTTCTTTTTCTTTTTCATTTCCATGCAGGCTGTGCTTTTCAGCTGAATTTATCCAGGCACACAGACATTAAATAGATTGTGTTCACTTAGTATAACATCACAGAGTAGAAGCCGAGAAATAGAAAATAATAGGCAGAGAAAATAATAAATAATATAAAATTATAGTTAAGTAGTTCTGGGCACAAACTCTAAAGCCTCACTCTTGAGTGTATTCTTTTCCCTTGAAGCTGGTCTAGAGACAGATGGGGTGTCAAGAGATACTAGATGTGCAGCCAGGCAGCCAGAGAAAGGGGCAAACCTACAGAACGTTTTTCAATGCTGGAAACCTGAGACTGCCCAAAATCACTTTTTTTAAATTAAAAATTGATTAACGATTTTGTCCCTATTAGCTAGTTTTCATAGTGCTGAAAGGTATGATGTGTGCTACTAGGAAAATGAAGTAGCTATCAGTCTTACTGATGGGTAACTGTCTGAGCTACAATTACAACAACCTGAGAAGATATGCTTACCAGTGTAATAGTGGTATACATGTAGAAGGACTAACCATCTAGCTTCTGACTGAATTTAAAGCAAGTTTGAAACTGAAACACATACCTGACATTATCATTGGGCCAAGAACCTAGGGCCAGACAGATCACATACCCCTAAAAAGAACCTACTAATATATTCTTGTAAATGGAAGTAGTAATAAACTAACTCATAGCTGGTCAGTGGTGGCACATGTCTTTAATCCCAGCACTTGGGAGGCAGAGGCAGAGGGAGACAGATTTCTGAGTTCAAGGCCAGTCTTGAGTGAGTTCCAGGACAGCCAGGCATATACAAGGAAACCCTGTCTCAACAAAACAAACAACAAATAAAAATAAAAAAATAAAGTAACTCATTATAATGGATTGACTTTTTTATTGGATATATTCTATATTTACAATTCATTTCCCTTTATCGGGTTCCCCACCCCCCAAAGGTCCCACATGCGCTCCCCCTTCCCCCATCCACCCCTTCCCACTACCCTGTTCTTGTATTCCCCTACACTGATGCTTTGATCCTTTCCAGCACCAGTGTCCACTCCTTTCTTCTTGTCAGACATCATTTGGTATGTGAATTGTGTCTTTGGTGTCCCAAGATTCTAGGCTAATATCTACTTATCAGTGACTGCATACCATGAGTATTCTTTTGAGACTGGGTTACCTCACTTAGTATGTTCTCCAGCTCCATCCATTTCTCTAAGAATTTCATGAATTCATTGTTTCTAATGGCTGAATAGTACTCCATTGTGTATATATACCACATTTTTTGTATTCATTCCTCCGTTGAGGGACATCTGGGTTCTTTCCAGCTTCTGGCTATTATAAATAAGGCTTCTATGAACATAGTGGAGCATGTATCCTTATTGCATGCTGGGGAATCTTCTGGGTATATTCCCAGGAGTGGTATGGCTGGGTCCCCTGGAAGTATTGTGTCCAGTTTTCTGAGGAACCGCCAGACTGATTTCCAGAGTGGTTGTACGAGCTTACAGTCCCACCAGCAGTGGACGAGTTTTCCTCTTTCTCCACATCCTTGCCAACACCTGATGACTTCTGAGTTTTTAATCTTAGCCATTCTGACTGGTGTGAGGTGAAATCTCAGGGTTGTTTAGATTTGCAGTTCTCTAATGACTAATGATGTTGATCATTTTTTAAGGTATTTCTCAGCCATCCGAACTTCTTCAGGTGAAAAGTCTGTTTAGCTCTGTACCCCATTTTTGGATAGGGTTATTTGGTTTTTTGGGGTCTAACTTCTTGAGTTCTTTGTATACATTGGATATTAGCCATCTGTCAGATGTGGGGTTGGTGAAGATCTTTTCCCAATTTGTTGGTTGCCGATTTGTCCTTTTGACAGTGTCTTTTGCCTTACAGAAACTGTAATTTTATGAGGTCCCATTTGTGTATTCTTGCTCTTAGAGCATACGCAATTGGTGTTCTGTTCAGGAATTTTCCCCCTGAGCCAATGTCCTCAAGGGTCTTCCCCAGTTTCTTTTTTATTAGTTTTAGTGTGTTTGGTTTTATGTGGAGGTCCTTGATCCACTTGGAGTTGAGCTTAGTGCAAGGAGATAAGAGTGGATCAATTCTCATTCTTCTGCATGTTGACCTCCAGTTGAGCCAGCACCATTTGTTGAAAAGGCTATCTTTTTTTCAGCTCCTTTGTTGAAGATCAATTGGCCATAGATGTGGGTTCAATTCTGGGTCTTCAATCCTATTCCATTGATCTGCCTCCCTGTCACTGAACCAATACCATGCAGTTTTTAATACTACTGCTCTGTAATATTGCTTGAGGTCCCGGATATTGATTCCCCCAGAAGTTCTTTTGCTGTTGATGATAGTTTTAGCTATCCTGGGTTTCTTGTTATTCCAGATGAATTTGAGAATTGCTCTTTCTAACTCTATGAAGAACTGAGTTGGGATTTTGATGGGGATTGCATTGAATCTGTATATTGTTTTTGGCAAGATTGCCATTTTAACTATATTAATCCTGCCAACCCACAAGCATGCAAGATTTTTCCATTTTCTGAGGTCTTCTTCAATTTCCTTCTTCAGAGACCTGAAGTTTTTGTCATATAAATCTTTCACTTGTTTTGTTAGAGTCACACCAAGATACTTTATATTATTTGTGGCTATTGTGAAGGGTGTCATTTCCCTAATTTCTTTCTCGGCCTGCTTATCCTTTGAGTATAGGAAGGCTATTGATTTGCTTGAGTTGATTTTATAACCAGCCACTTTGCTGAAGTTGTTTATTAGCTGTAGGAGTTCTCTGGTGGAGTTTTTTGGGTCACTTAAGTATACTATCATATCATCTGTGAATAGTGATAGTTTGACTTCTTCCTTTCTGATTTGTATCCCTTTGACTTCCTTATGTTATTGAATTGCTCTAGCTAGTACCTCAAGTACTATATTGAAGAGATATGGTGAGAGGGGGCAGCCTTGTCTTGTCCCTGATTTTAGTGGGATTGCTTCAAGTTTCTCTCCTTTTACCTTGATGTTGGCTATCGGTCTGCTGTAAATTGCTTTTACTACGTTTAGATACCGGCCTTGAATTCCTGTTCCTTCCAAGACTTTTAGCATGAAAGGATGCTGAATTTTTTCAAATGCTTTTTCAGCATCCAAAGAGATGACCATGTGGTTTTTTCTTTTAGTTTGTTTATGTAGTGGATTACATTGATGGATTTCAGTATATTGAACCATCCCTGCATCCCTGGGATGAAGCCAACTTGATCATGGTGAATGATCGTTTTGATGTGCTCTTGGATTCGGTTGGCAAGTATTTTATTTAGTATTTTTTGCATCGATATTCATAAGAGCAATTGGTCTGTAGTTCTCTTTCTTAGTTGGAACTTTGTGGTTTTGGTATCAGGGTAATTGTGGTTTCATTGAATGAGTTGGGTAGTGTTCCGTCTGTTTCTATTTTGTGGAATAGTTTGAAGAGTATTGGTATCAGGACTTCTTTGAAGGTCTATGACCCCTTCTATTTCTTTGGAGGTTATGGGTCTGTTTAGATGATCTATTTGACCCTGGTTTAATTTTGGTATTTGGTATCTGTCTAGGAATTTGTCCATTTCCTCCAGATTCTCCAGTTGTGTTGATTATAGGTTTTTGTAGTAGGATCTGATGATTTTTTGAATTTCCTCAGTTTCTGTTGTTATATCTCCCTTTCATTTCTAATTTTCTTAATTTGAATATTGTCTCTGTGCCCTTTGGTAAGTCTGGATAGGGGTTTATCTATCTTGTTGATTTTCTCAGAGAACCAGCTCCTAGTTTTGTTGATTCCTTGTATGGTTCTCTTTGTTTCAACTTGATTGTTTTCAGCCCTGAGTTTGATGATTTCCAAATGCAAGGGCACCCTTATTCTTAAAAGAAACTTTACTAAAGCTCAAAGCACACATTTCACCTAACACAATAATTGTGGGGGACCTCAACACTCCACTATCCTCAATGGACCAATCAGGAAAACAGAAACTAAACAGGGACACAGGGAAACTCATTGAAACATTGGACCAATTGGATTTGACAGACATATGTAGAACATTTCATCCTCAAGCAAAAGACTATACCTTTTTCTCAGCACCTCATGGTATTATATGGACATATAATTGGTCAGAAGACAGGCCTCAACAAATATAAAAAGTTCGAACTAATCCCATGCCTCCTATCGTATCACCATGGAGTAAGAGTGTTCTTCAATAGCAACAAAAACAACAGAAAATCCTCATACATGGGGAGGCTGAACAATATTCTACTCAATACCTTAGTCAAGGAAGATATAAAGAAAGAAATTAAAGATATTTTAGACTTTAATGAAAATGAAGGCACAACATACCCAAATCTATGGGACACAATGAAAGCAGTGCTAAGAGAAAAACTCATAGCCCTGTCTCCAAAAAGAAACAGGAGAGAGTATATACTAGCAACTTAATGGTGCACCTGAAAGCTCAGAACAAAAAGAAGCTATTTCACCCAGTAGGAGTAGAATACAGGAAATCATCAAACTCTGGGCTGAAATCAATCAAGTTGAAACAAAGAGAACCATACAAAGAATCAACAAAACCAGGAGCTTGTTCTTTGAGAAAATCAACAACATAGATGGATTTTTTTAAAGAAGACTGGTATTAAGATCTACATCTTTGTAGTACCGAGCAGTTCCATTAGTCTGTTTTTTGCTGATGTTGTCTTTGTGTCCTTTTCTACTCACCAGATAACTATAATATTAACCTCTGTGATGCAGTGGCTGTTGTGAACATCTTTGTGACCAGATATCAGCATGGAAGGTTTTCAAGAACAGAGAATGACTGAGGCCAGCATCCCAAGGTGCAGTGACATTTAGGCTGAACCTTCAGCAGTTTGGATAATTCTATTGTTAAATGTCCAGTATCAAGAAAACTGAAAGAGGGCACAGAAGCCCTCTTTTCAATTCTAGAAGAAAGGTATGCTTCTCACTGGTGTCTTTATGGGCTAGGTTAAACTTCAATGGATAGTAAAAAGAGAGACTAATATACCTATTTCCAACTCTGGAATTCTGTACAGCTTGCCTGATGCTGCAAGATATTTTCTATCTATTCACATTGAGTTAGTGAGAGGTCAGTGATTGAAAGGGAGAAGGGAGGAGGAGCTAAGAGAAGTGAGGGGCGGAGGGAGAGAGGGAGGCTCAGTAGGCCAGAGGACACAAGCATAGCAGGGAAGGACACTGATATTCAGATGGCTTCAGACATATTTCTGGTGTTTTAGAGAGGTTAGAAATATTGGGGTAAACTTTATCATTGTAAATTGGCATTATGTAATTGAGAGTTGATATACATAAATATATTTGGTTAACTATTCAAGTTTAAGAGTCTTGCTTTACTGGATACTTGGAAGAAGTGGTCCAGAGGACTGGAGAGGCAGTATACGTTTTAAAATTAATAACCAGTGTATCCTGATAGCAGAAGTCATATCACATAGCACTTTTTCCAGGACATAGAGCTCCATGCTGCTATATACATGATTTATCAAAATTAAACTTGATATTTTGGTCTCAATCATGAAACTCAGCTGTTTTGTTTTGTTACTGAACATGATCCACTGGTGCCATGTTTCTGTGTGGTTGTAAAAATGCATCTGTATTTCTGATTTTGGCATCAATACTTGCTAATATTATCATCCCACATTTCAGTCACACCAGGAAACAATCACATTACTAGAGAGGACTCCTGATTTAATGAAGAAGTCATCCACAATGACTATTTAATAGCAGCTCTATATGTTGATTTTCTGATTTCAGGTAATTTTAGCCTTTCTGTTTCACTGCCTATAGAACTTTACAGAAATTCAATTGTGAATGAGAAGACAGTTTTGAGTCCACCATAATGGTACTCCTCTCAGTCATCATGACTGGACTAAGAAAAGACACTCTTACTCTCTTACTCTTTCAATTCTAAATTTCATAGAATAAAAAGGGAGAAAAATATCTGGGGTGACAACAGTGTTATTTCTATTAATCTGCTAAGCAACTTTTATCCCAGACTTGTAATATGAGTCAAACTTCAGAGTCTTACTCCACAGAGGAAGAGGAGAAAGTCTGTAGAAGCTTATTATTTCCTAGGCTGCCTTGAATATTTTATTCTTACATGCAGAGTCTGAGATAAGTGGCATTAAATACTAGGGATTGTCACACTTCTGTGTGATATGCATGTTTGGCCTGCTTGTATATCTGTACACCACATGCATAAATGCTCATGAAGGACAAAAGAGGGTTTCAGAACCTCTGGACCTGGAGTAGTAGACAGTTGTTACCCACTATATAGATGCTAGGAATTGAACCTGGGTCCTTTGGGGGAGTAGCCAGTGCTCTTAACTGCAGGTCCATCTCTCCACTCCCTGATCCCCAGATCTCTTTCTAAATCTAGGCTAGCACAAAAAATGATCATGTCAACATTTCAGTTAGTATTTCTGCTAATAGGTTAATTTCACCTACAGTTTTGTATAGTGAAGTAATAGATGCCTCTATTGTAGAATCTAGAGTTAGATTCTATGTTGATACATTGTTTGGTGAGAATCCTAGCCCTTATTGATATCCCTTGCCTCACAGACACTTCATTTTCATTCTTAATTGCCAACAGCTTTGCTTCAATATTTTCTCAGAGTTTGCATTTTTTACTTTATATTAAGAATGTCCATGTAGATGAAGGAACACTGGATCAGACTCTGACTGTTTTACTGAGGACCTTTTGCTGTGGAAAAGAGTTGGATTGCTTCCCAGCTTTCTGATTATATTCACGTCTCTGAATCAAATACCAAGTGGTGGAGAAGGCATTCCTTCCCCCATATTTTAGAAGATGTCTTTTTTTTCCTTCATATTAAAGCACAGTGTTTCTTTGATGGAAACCTTAGCAGAATGTTCTCAAGTCAGCTTTGTCTGCATTAAAATCAGAGTCGATCATTCTCCGGTTTTAGCACTAGTCTGTGTGACTCCATTTACCATGCTGTACATTTATGTCTTCTGTGTTCTCATCTGTATTTTAGTGAAAGGTTGAGAGAGCATGCTCTGGGAGCTGATGCCAGCCGTCACTTAAACCAGAGGTTCAACATATTTCTTCACTTCAAAGGCTTAGATACCTCTTCATTACACTTTCTTCCTGTATTGAGTTTTACATTGTAGAAATAGAATCATTCTGATGGCTATTTGAATATAATTATTGATAATTGAAATGCTTCTCAGCTTAGGGAGACTGTAGAGGCAAAATGTGCTTTTCTAAAAAAATATAAAATAAGGATCTTCAGACATTTTTTCACTAATATGTATCATTACCAAGGTCATTTTAAGAGCTGGCTTGGTGTTGAAGGATGCCACATATCTTTATATACCTCCTCCATTATCCCAGGAGTTCCATGGAAAGATAGAATCTGAGAGGCCAAGTCTTTTCCATCAAAGTTTGTATGTCACAGGACAGTTCTACAAAATCAGATATGTTTATGTTGACTTGTACAGTCTCCCTGGAGCCAGTGCCCATGCTTCAGACATATAGGCAGAGGGAACTCTGAGTTAGTAAGATGAGAAGAACTGGGGTCTGGATAGATAGGTCATACAATAAAGCAAACTTAAGTTTGATTCCTCAGCACTCATCTAAGACATAGAGACATGTGTCTGTAATTTCAGTGCTGGCTAAGAAGAGACAAAAGAATTCCTCTGACTTGAAGGCTACCAGTCTAGGAAAATTGTCAAGTTTAGAGTTTAAGAAAAGGTCCTTTCTAATAACCGGGGAATGGGGGAGAACAATTGAAGAATAACAAATTTTGATATCTGACCATGTCATGTAACTTCGCAGAGCACACACACACACACATGTGCACACTCACAAACACACACACACACACACACACACACACACACACACACACACACATTCAGGCAGAAAAGGACAGAGACATACAGATAAACAGACATGACAGATAAGTAAAATATTTCCAGATAGAGTCTGACAGTGTAGGTGTTATTTTTCCATAGAAACCAGAGGTCAAGTGAAGTAGATAGCAGGATGGGGAGGAGACTGGGGTAGAGGGGGAGACCTTGAGAGTAGGAAGAAGTTGAAGTTACAAAGACTTTGGGGGTATTGAGTCTAGAAGTTGGAATGACATTGGGAAAACACTATAAGCATCCCAAGGGAGTTCATTGATCCCTGTACAACCTAGGCTGATGCTAGGACAGAGGATCCTCTCTGAAAACTGATGGTGAGACCCTACTGCCAAGGACAGCATCCACACAGGTCATTTAACATGTAGAGGTTGAGCTAGTGCCTACATGGAGTCTTTACCCATACATTCTAGACTTTTGGCATAGGAAGGTACTCTGTAAGTTGAAAGAGAAACCTGGACACCAATCCAGCCATTAAACTCTTAATCTACAATTTGTCCCTTCTACAAGATGTATTTGGGCAATGCTGGCACAGAACTTGTGGGAGTGGCCAACCAATGTCTGGTTTAACTTGAGGCCCATGCCTTGAGAGGGAGCCCATGTCCTACAATGCCTAGATGGCAAGAGAACAGAGACTAGATAACCCAGAGGTGATTAGTAGAACCAAACATGACTAGATATAGAAAAAATGCAACTAAACTTAAAAAGTCAATAAAATAATTCTTAATGCTATTTTGCCATACTCTTAAATTGGTGCCTTGACCAGTCATAGTCAGAGAGGCTTCCTTTGAGAGCAAATGGGAACAGATCAGAGACACCTAGCCACACATTATGTACAGAGGGAGAGAGTCTAAACTGGGTTGCTCCTCTCAGAGCTTGGGAGACCTTATAGAGGAGAGATTGTAGGAGTGAGAAGGGATGGAGGATACCAGTAGAACATAACCCACAGAATCAACTAAGAAGGACTCATGTGACTTCACAGAGACTGAAGCCACAAACAAAGGGCTTGCCTGTGTCTGCTTCAGGTCCTCTGAGTACTTGTTATGGTTGTTAGTTCGGTGTTTTTGTGGGACAAGTATCTGCTGTTGCCTGAGTTTTTGACCTTAGCCTTTATGATTGCTGTAAGGTGGTATTTCAGGGTCATTTTGATTTGCATTTCCCTTTTGACTAAGGATATTCAACATTTCTTTAGGTGACTCTCAGCTATTTAAGATTGCTTAGTTGAGAATTTTCTGTTTAGCTCTGTACTCCATTTTATAATTGAGTTATTTGCTTTTCTGGAGTCTTACTTTTTGCGTTCTTTGTATATTTTGGATATTAGCTCTCTATCAGACATAGGGTGAGTGCAGGACTTTTCTCAACGTGTATGTTGCTGTTTTGTCATTAACAGTGTCCTTTGCCTAACAGGAACTTTTCAGTTTCCTGAGGTTCCATTTGTCATTTGTTGATTTTAGAGCCTGAGCCATTGGTGTTCTAATCAGGACATTTTCCCCTGTGCCAATGTATTCAAAGCTATTTCCCATTTTTCTCTTCTATTAATTTCAATGTAACTGGACTTATGTGGAGGTCCTTGATCTACTTTGACTTGAACTTTGTGTGAGGTGAAAAATATGGATCAGTTTGCATTCTTCTACGTGCAGAAAAGCACCACTTGTTGAAGATGCTTTCTTTTTTCCACTGTATGGTTTTTTCTTCTTTGTCAAATATCAATTGTCCTTAGGATTGTGGTGTTTTTTTTCTTTTTTGTCTCTTCAAATATATTCCGTTGATTGAGCTGTCTGTCTCTCTACCAATACTATTCAGGTTTTTATCATTATTGTTTTGTAGTATAACTTGAGGTCAGAGATGGTGATTCCCCCAGAAGTCGGTTTTTTTTTTTTGAGAATTATTTTGGCTATCTTGGACTTTTTATTTTTCTATATAAAGGTGAGACTTGCTCTTTCCTTGTCTGTAAAGAATTGTGTTAGGATTTTGATGGGGATTGCATTGACTCTGTAGACTGTTTTTGGTAAGATGCATTCTTACTATGTTAACCCGACCGATCCATGATCACGGGGATCTTTTCCTCTCCTGAGGTCTTCTTCAATTTCTTTCTTCAGAGTCTTGCAGTTCTTTATCATAAAGCTCTTTTCACTTGTTTGTTTAGAGTTGCAGGAAGATATTTTATATTATTTGTGATTATTGTGAAGAGTGTTTCCTTAATTTCTTTCTCAGCTCATTTATCCTTTGTATATGGGAAGGTTACTGATTTGTTTGAGTTAATTTTATAACCACCTACTTTGATGAAGTTGTTTTTCAGGTGTAGGAGTTCTCTGGTAGAATTTTTAGAGTTGCTAATATATATTTTTACACCATGCACAAATAGTGATGCCTTGACTTCTTCCAGGGATGCAGAGATGTGTCAGTACATGGAAATCCATCAACATATTCCAGTATATAAACAAACTCAAATAAAAAAATCACATAATCATTTCATTTGATGCTGAAAAGGCCTTTGAAAAATGCAGTGCCCCTTCATGTTGAAAGTGTTGGAGAGACCAGGAATTCAAGGGACATATCCAAACATAATGAATGCAATATATTGCAAGCCAATAGCCAAGTTATATGGAGAAAAACTTGAAACAATACCACTAAAATCAGTGCCAAGAGAGGGTGCCCACTCTTTCCCTATTTATTCAATATGGCACTCAATGTTATAGTTAGAGCAATTAAAGGACTCTGACTCTTTTGCTTCTCTTGGTACTTTTTGTTTCCCATTGGGTTGCCTTTTCCAGGTCTGGAATGATATTTTTGCCTTGTCTTTTTGTATCTTGTTTCACTATATTTTATTGTTGTCTCTTAGAGGCTTCCTCTTTCCTGAAGGGAGATGGAAGGGAGGTATATGTAGTGGAGAAAGGAATTGGGGGTAGCTGGAAGAAGTTTAGGGAGGGGAAACTGTGGTTAGGAAATATTGTATGTGAGAAGACCCAATTCTCAGTTTTTAAAAAGTGTGTGAAGATAGGATAAAAGATATTCATATGGCAGAGAGAAAATTTTGCAGATGGTGAGTGCTGCCTCTGGGAGAGAGAGGGTATATTTAGAAGAGAAGGGTGTGAGGGCCACACAGAGCCTGGGGATGACAAAGGGGAGTATGTGAAAAGATGATGACCAGGGGGATGACCAGGGAGACACTGGTTGTGAGGGGAATTGACCACAGAAGAATCTTTGTAAGTTAAGAACATAATCAGCACCCAAGAAACAAAGGGGGGGGAATGATTTTGATAGCTTTAAAAAAATCAATCATGTTTTAATTACATGCTATTGATAAAATACAGTGAAAAATAATTTTCTCTCAACTTTTTGGCACAGCTCCTTGTTTGGTCGTTTGGAATGAAACTGCTGGAGGAGAAAGTGGGTCCATGGTTTCTAGAGAGTGATGTGAAAGAGAGCATCAGCTACCTTAGCCCAAATGTCTTAAGAGTATTTTTGAGTATTGCCCTCAGGCCTTTGTGGCACATTATATATGTTATAAGGTAAGCACACAGGGCCTTTAGGATCAGTTCTATTCTCTATGGAGTTTGTCATTAGGAACATTTATGCTAGGAACTGAGATAACCTGAACCAATGGGAAGACTCTCAGGTAATTCATGAGCTGGAAATCATTTTCCTTCCTGTCCCAATCTGATATCTAGAAGAAACCAGAGCTGCTAGGACACTCCTTCTTTTAACTTAAAAATAAACTAGTTGATGATTCCTATCTTGGGCATGAAGCTAGCTACTTTGCTCCTTTCTGGGGCTTGTAGTGACTACAGCAACAATGGCTTCATTCTTCAGACTTAAGCCACTTGTAACTGTGCCAGAGAGATGTATAGCTCCAGAGACAGATGCTGTCCCTAAGGAAGCCATCCTTTCATTAGGCTGCCTTACATGCCTTCCCCACACCCTAGCAATCTGTGATGCTTACCACGCACTGGGCTATGAAAGCATTTGTGTACATACAACTCTCCCTCTGCTTTCTAAAACAAGATAAGTCTGGAGAAAGACTCCTAGTCATATTTCACTGAAGTGTTTTGCTAAATTAATTATAGGCAGCTATAATTCATTATGTTTTCAATTAACAATTAATTATGTACAAGAGAGAGAAATGTTTCATTGAGACTAAGAAACAACATGCATCATTTGTAGTGTGGTGCTTTCCTCTCACTCTATGGGGAAAAATTTATGGCCTACAGATTGCATGAGCCAGCTTTGTTCTCGAAAACACAAATCCAGTTGGGTCCACAGTTGTAATGACAGTCTGAAGTCAGGGAGTTGGGGGTCATTTACTTGGAGGATATAGGACCAGGGCACCATTTTCCCACAGTAGCAAAAAGTCCTATGCAGGTGAATTATTCAATTATAACAGCGACCTCAAACCTAGTTCCCTCCCTCAGCCTGCCAGGATTGTGGAAATGCTCTGGTATGCAGAAGAGACAAGGAGATAAAGGCCAACCAAAGGGGGTCCTCTGCTGCTCTGTGGATGCTCCAAGTTTGTAAGGGCACATGGACACACAGAGGTTCTAAAAGACTGTGAAGACATCTCTTCTTCTATAATAGAAGTATAGAAGCTATCATCAATTGTCTTAAGGAGAAGATGGAAAGTGCCCTCAAACTAAGCACAGTGGTCTGGTTGTAAGACCTGGCAATGAGTTTCTCTTACTGGATGAGCTGAACTGTTTCTCTAGAATAGTGCCCCTCCCCCATCCTTCTATGCAGAGTTGTACATTTGTCAGCTATGTCTCCCTCCCCTCGCTCTAGAAAGCTCTGAACATCGTTTTCCATCAAATGTGGCACTTTTTCTTTGAGACCCTACAATGTGTTCAGGAAATCTGGCAAGAACCATTGTACCCTCTGAGAAAAAATAGGTTTAGAATCACTTTCATGTGCTTGCTGTTATTATTACTGTAAATGACTACTATACTTTTGTTGCTTATCCCAGGCACAGCTTGAATTGATTTATATGTATCTGCTAATTAATATAGCAATTATATGAGGTTCATGCTGCTATTGTTCCCATTTTACAGAAGACGCTGTTAAAGCAAAGCAGCTAAGCACTCATGCAACATAATATAGTTGTTAAGCAGCAGGGCCAAAATTTACGTCTGACCAGCATACTATGTGATAATTGCTATAGTTTGAATCTGTGGGGAATTGAAAGCTGTATGGAAAGCCACCAGGAGGAGCTAAGGAGGAAACAGATCTAGAGGAAGTAGAGGTGCTATGCTGTGAATAAAGAATGAAGTTCTTTCTGGAACCAGAAGTATCTGCCTGCAACTACGTCATTTCAGACTGTACGTCTACCCCTTCCCATTGGAAGAAATGGCCAGTGTGTATGAGGAAATAGGAACTGAGGGTGTCAGGCGTTGATGTGGATATGATGTGCAGAGCAGGACAATAAAATGAAACAGCAATTGAGCATTCTTCTTATACTCTGATGCATCCACTGGCTGAACTGTTTCATGCTAGTTTTTGAGATTCAGATCACTTATATTTCAAGCTTTACAAATCTTGGAAATTGGTAATATGTATATTGGCCCCTTTCTTGAAACCTCCACGAAGGCCAATTCTAATGACTTATAAAAAAACACTGTAAAACTCAGAGGCTCAAAACACATATTCTTCATGACCTTTCATATTTCTTGGGGTTGCTTGGTCACTTTGGGGATTTTCACAGGGGACTGTCTTGTTGCAGTCTGGGGTGATGAGATTGTACAAGAACACTCAGCTGGATGGAAGAGTTCTCTTTCTGGTCTGGGTACTAATTTTGGTTGATTTCTGAGAGCTGGGATAGGCTGTTTATGTGAGTGACTTCATATAGTCTTTTAAAAAATATGGCAGTTGGATTTGAACTCTTGGAAGTCCAGGCATCACCTAAGAACCTGCCTATAACTCAACTTCAAAAGTGACAAAAGACCACTTTCAAGGTGTCCTGTAAGAGTCAGATGGACAGCCTACTGCCTGGTGGAAACTAAGACGCGGTATCAAGAATACTTCAAGGTGTGTCTGGTTTACTAAAAGAACCATTTGGATTATAGCATTCACAAGGCCCTCTAAGAAAAAGAGACCTTTCCTCTGAGTCTGGTTCAAGAAATTGAGGCTTCAGGCAGGATGTTCTAAACAGACTCTCAGCATGAATCAGGCAACAGAGATCAACTGTACTGAAATAGCTAGGAGCCTTGCAGGGCTGAAAGAACCAATCTCTGAGTGACAGGGAAGTTAGGGTGAGATGCCAGGTAATCCAGATTGCTTCTTCCAAGTCACAGCTAGATTTTTCCCAACTGCTCCTGATTCTATATCCTCTGCATTGCAGTATGAGGTGCCTCATAGATCCAATTTCAGGGAATCTGGAGCTCTCTCTGCCACCCTGATTTTTGCAAATTTGTGTTTCATATTTTGCTGAGATGGAGTGTGGAGTAGAACTTGGGTGCTATAGCAGAGAGGAATGAGCTGATAACCACAACCTGACTCAGGGAGGCCAATTTTCTTGGTCCATTTTGGGCTGAAAGACAGAACTTATCAGGGGCTCTGGCTGAGGCTGGGTGCTTTCCAGACTGGCTGAGAGCAAACAGGCCAGAATCCCATAGAGCATTAGAGGAAATACTTCCCTAACAAAGAAGCTCAAGATGGCTAAGCATGGCATGTGATTACTAAATCCTTATAACCAGGGAGAGGCAGTACTTTAAGTGAAATTTCCTTCCTCCCCAGGTAGGTCAAATATATCAATGTAGTTACTGATTGCTTTGATTTTCTCTTCTGTTAGCTTCTTAATCATTTATTTTCTAAGGAGTGGTAGTTTTCCTATTATAAATTTGTAGATTTTCATATATTATAGATATCCCCTCTTTACCATATATCTGATATAAATATTTTCCCAAAGTGTGTCCTTAATTAATTATATTAAAATTAAAATCAAATTCTTTAAAATTTGATCATTTAATCTATTTTAATCCAACAATTTTAAAGGTATCCCTAATTTATCCAAGTTATTTTGCCATTGAAGGTACTCAAGAAAACTAGAGATAACAAAAAAATGGTGAAAGAGATTGAGGTGTGACTCATTCAAGGTTCAGCACCATGATGGGAAAGCTGTCATTGGTTGCCAGTGTGCTAAAGTCTGGTGGTAGCTAAATCCAAAGGAGAATTCCAAAGAATGTTTATTACTGATATTAGGAAGCATTGTGTATCATTCTGTCCTTGAGGTGTGTCCTGAAAAAAGTAGTGGGTGAGTGCTTTAGGCTGATGAGAAAGAGTTTGGCTGAGGGGATGCTGGTGTATGCTTCCTCTGCTCAGTTTCCCTTTCTCTTGGCTTTCCATAATTTGTTGTTGGTAATTTTTCCTATTATTGTCTCATTTCATGTCATTCTTTAATCCTCTCTTTTCTTCTCTGGTTATTTTTTCTCTCCCTACCTCCCACCCTCCTTCCCTCCCTACTTCCTTCTTTCCTTCCTTCCTTCTTTCTTTCTTCCTTTCTTTCTTCCTTTCTCCCTTCCTTTCTTCCTTCCTTCCTTCCTTCCTTCCTTCCTTTCTCTCTTTCTTTCTTCCTTCCTTTCTTTCCTTTTTCCTTCTTTCCTCTTCTTTTCCTTTGTTGTTCTTATCTTCTTTCTCCTCTTCTCCCTTTATTCCAACTCTCCTCTTCCTCCTCTTCTTCCTTTTCCTCCTCTTTCTCCACTTCCTCTTCTTCTATTCTCCTCCTACTCTTTCTCCTCCTTATTTTTCCAAGTTCTTCCCTGAGTCTTGGTCTCATGTATACTAATGTCAGAAGTTGTCTTGGCACTGCTCTGAGTGGGACTCAACAGCTGTTTTGTTCTCTAGAATTGCCAGATCCTTCTTCAGGTAACACTGCACATTTTTGTTAGAAAGACTGGAAACAAAGAGCTAATGGCTGTACAACCATCACCTCTCCTTTCTCCAAGGTAGATGTCCCTTTGTGAAGAATAAGAGCTTCTTCCTGAGAACATAATTCTAATTCTACCTCTCCACACTCTTAGAAGAATTCTTACAGAGAAACATAGATTCACACATACAATTATGGAGTGACCATGATCTCAGGCATCTGAAATGCACAGTTGTGTTTAGGGCAGTGATCTGAAGGAGAAATGCATTGTAATTCATTTGTAATTCATTGCAGTCATCAAGTATATTTCCCTAAGGTGCATAAAGCTAATCATTACCTGGTATGAAATAGTTGAGGAATATATACTTTGGTCTCTGTCCTTGGTTCCTAACCCAGAGTTTCTAAAGACATATAGGTTGGGACTGCAGGAAAATCTTTTTTTTTAATTAATTTATTTATTATATGTGATTCCCCTTTTGCTGTCTTCAAACACTCCTAAAGAGAGAGTCAGATCTCCTTACAGATGGTTGTGAGCCACCATGTGTTTGCTGGGATTTGAACTCAGGACCTTTGGAAGAGCAGTCAGTGTTCTTAACCACTGAGCCATCTCTCCAGCCCCTGGAAAATCTTTTGTTTTGGTTTTCCATTCCAGAATTCCACATTCCTTTTACTTAATAGATGATGATGATGATGATGATGATGATGATGATGATGATGGTGGTGGTGGTGGTGGTGGTGGTGGTGGTGGTGGTGGTGATAATGGTAAATTATTATTACCATCCCTCTTTCTCTCCATCTCTCCTTTCCTCCCTCCTTCCTTCTTTCACATTTACAATAGTAATTGAGAGGCTTTATTGACACATTGAGGGAAGTATGCATTTGCACAGGGATGGAAGTTGGAGGGCAATTTTCAGGAGCGGGTTCTCTCCTTCTACTGTGGAATCTATCCCATGTTGTTGTGCTTTTCCAGAAAGTTCTGTACTCATTCACTATACTATGTCACTGGTGCTGAACTCTGTGATTTTCCAAATGATGTGATCTTTTGACATGGCTTTTTATCTACTTTGAAATTTCTTGGATGATAGAATCACCTCTTCTAGTGTTCCTGCCTCTCACACACTTCTGGAAAGTTTTAGGGCAGATATCCTTGGCAGTGGAACCAACAGTATGCTTAAGTTATTGGAACTTTAAGCCCCACTCCATGGCCTTGGGTAAAAGAAAGGGCATGAAGACAAAGTTGATGATCAATGGCTAGCAATGCCAATCAAACATGTCTACATAATGGAAATTCCACAGACCTGGAGGGAAGGGAATAGAGTTTGCAGAGCTTCCAGACTGCTGAACAAGTAAGTAAGGGTGGCTGCTATATTATCCTCCCCTGGAGAAAGAATGGACATTCTGCACCTCTTTTTACACACCTTGCCTTATGGTGGCTCTTTCGTCTGCTGGTTCATCTGCACTGTGTACAATGTCTTCTATAATAAATGGATACATTATAATACATGTTTTATAAGATGTTTTAGCTAATTAGTCCTACCTAAGGAAGGGATTCTGGAAAACCCTACTATATAGTTAAGCATCACAATGCTCTGGAGAACCTAGTTGCCCAAAGTTGTCATTGACATCTGAATTGGATTAATCTTGTGGGATCTAGACCTTGAAAAGAGTTAAGTGACTTTACTTCCAAGCAGCGTTGAACTCAAATTATATTATAAGACACTCATCTGCTGTCCAACTGGAGTGGCTTTTAGCATATCTGGAAAAACCTACACACAGTCTGGCGACCAAGGTAAAATATTCTAAACTGAAAACCGTGTGTTATATTTACCTTGAGCATGTGAGAAAATTAGTAGTCATGCTATTGATTAGTTTAAATTATAGTTTATTAAACTATTTTGATTAAGACTGGCAACATATTATACATAATGTCTCTGATTGAGGATAAGGTTTAAAATCAAGTAGGAGAAGAAGAAAGGTTCAAAATTTGTACCTTTTGAACACTAACAGAAGCATTAAGTACAATAGTAATAGAGGCTGAGAGAGACTGACCACAACTAAGGGAAAATATCACAATAATGGTAGCAGATTCATCAGCTTTCCACTGCTGTGAAAGCAATGCTTACAGAAGACTACTTCAAGGAGGACATGTTTATTTTGGCTCACAGTTTTAGAGCATGTTTGCCTGGCTCAATGGTATTTAGGCAAGAGAGGAGATCAAGACACACCCTTCAAAGACATGCCTCTTGTGACCTACTTTCTCAAGCAGGGCTCTGTCTCTTAATAGCCCACTCAGCTATGAACTCACCAAAGCATCAGACTTTTGATAAAGAAGGTTAATGACTTCATGATCCAATCACAATCTAGGGACATGGCATGCATGTATAGACAGTATTTGCCAAGTTGCCATCGTATATCACACAGTCCTAAGCTCTGTAAATGCATCCTTCTGTTAACTTTTGCAACAGTTGTGTATGATGCAACTGCATTTATGTTTGCCATTCCATTATGGTAAACAAAACACTGAGTGATAACATGAGTTTCTCAATATGAAAAGGAACGAAATATCCAAGCCAGAGCCCAAGCCCTCATGTAAGTGATTCTAGCACTGGACTCTGGGCTGTTTCCTCAAAAAGGCAGCATTGAAGCTGTGCGTTACAGAATGGAGCATGTCCAGAAATATTAGCTTCCTGACAATGGGGAAAATAGGAATCAGATATCCTGGCAATGGGGCAGGCAGAGCTTGTTCTGCTACCATCCACTGGCAATCCTAATGATTCTAACATTGCTGGAAATGAGCAGTCTGCTCTGGCCTAGAAACAGGAAGAAAAATCGATGAGAAAGAGAGTCCAGGGACACCTAGATATATGACATATTACTTTAGAAAGGTGAACATTTAAAAATCATTTGTTATATGATTGATTATTCTAAAAATTTGACTTTAGAAAACTTTGGAAAGCCAAAACAAAGTTAGATCTCAACCTTGCAGATTATTTAATTGTATGTAATAAAAAGTGCTAAGGAAAATCTATAAGGAATAATAAGAAGCTATTGAGATGCTTTAACAGTTTGGTGACAGGCAAAGTATTTTTAATCTAAATAGAAAACGTAAAAGTTATAAAGAAAGAAAACCACCTGCCGCCTTGCAATATATAATTTGAACCACCTGAGGTGCCAAAGAATTAGATGTATAGTTGAATGTTTTTAAAGAAAATGCACAAATATACAATTATTTTCGATCTAAATACTAAGCATAGAATTAATGTCCGAATATGTCCTATAGGTGTTTATAATTGTTCCAAGAAGAATATAAAAAAGTGTAGATGTTACATGATAGATATTCAAGCAAAAAAGATAAAAGTGACAAATGTATTCTTGCAGAAATATAAGGAAACTTTAACATTGACAAGGAAAACTTGAGTTGATTCAAGAGGATAACATGGATTGCCTCTCACAAAGCTGAGATAAAAACAGAACCAGTGTAGTTTGGCTATACCAGTGAATGAGGAAATGTGGCAAAAAACACAAGAAGAAAATTGTATTTGATTTCTCAGCACCATATCAGGTTTGGGAAACTGGTTTTCAATCAAGCCCCAGGGACAATAACATTTTCACAGAGCCTCATCAGCCATATAAAGGAAGACTTTCAAAGGGAGGAGTACATTGTTTTAATTTTATTAAAAGCTTAAATTTGAGGTTATGGCAATGCTAGAATCAACCCTATATCTTTCTCTACATTTCCTGCATCAGGACCATTTAGCAGCATTGGTAAAGTCAAGATCCAGAACTTCCTTCAGCTATGGATGCATCCTGCCTTGGGCACCTACCTTGCTCCCTCTGATTAGTTCCTGTCCTGGCAGTCTGTGCTTCATTCTGTGAAGGGGTATTGGAGAAATGCCATACAGCATATCACACACCCTTTGCGGTTGACTTTCTTCAGCCAGATACTACTCTGTGCATCCATAGGTTCTCTTCTGTATTTTGCAGTTGCATCTCATCTCAGAACCCACTGAGCTTTGTCCTCAGACCATGCTTATTAATTTTCAAATAATTCTTTAAGTTTGCTATTTTTCTTTCCTCTTTTAGAGTGATGGACACACATATCTGTCATCTTTCATAGTACTATTGATTAAATCAGGGCCTTGTGTCATGACAGGTACACATTCTGCCATTAAGCTTCCGCACAAGCCCCAGGTCTGATAACTTTTGTCCTAGAGTTGACTGATTATTTCATTTGGCTTTTCATTCTTTTAATTCTATTCATTCAAGCTTCTTTAAAATTTAAGTTTAAGATTATATATTAATATATTTATTATCCCTAACATTTCCATTTGATGATTCTTTGCTTTTTCTTTCTTTGTGTAGTTATTTTCCCCTCCTTCTTTTTACAAATGTGTAAACCATCTCTTACTGAAGCATTGTCATTGTGGATGTCTTACAGTTTGCATCAAATAATACTAATTTCTCCACCATCTTGTTATCCTCACTCATTTACTGCCTTTTGTTTTTATAAAAGTCTGCATCACACTGCCTTTGGTATAATTTTTTTTAACATTGAAAACTGGACATCTGGATCATTTTATGATTCTGCATCTTGTTCTAACCAATTTTTACTTGGACCTTGTTGACCATGCTCTACATGATAAGATGTTGCATACTGTAGTTGGGTCTAAGTTGAGGTAAAAAGTACACATTCTCTTCTCAGTCTCTGTCTCTACTGAGGTGTTCCATGCTCTTGCTACATGAGCCAAGGGGCTCTCCCTGGGCCTTGGGACATACTTTCCTGACTAGAAGAGAAACGCTTCTGTAGTGCTTTTTATATGATGTGACATGTTCCACAGTGAGTGACCTCAACACACTTAGGATGGTAAAGGTCTTGACCCACCCCTGATCTGCCTCTGGGAAGCTGGAAGGATGCTTCTCTACAATCACATGAGAATAGGAGTCTGAGACTCCTCCAAGCTCACCACAATGTCAAGAATGAGAATCTTGCCCAACATTTAGTCTCTTATGCTAACAACCACAAGTAGTGGGAAAGCTGATCCTGACAGTGTGTCTAGGTTCTTAAATCTTTCTGCAAGTGGAATGGTAAAGATGTGTGCCTTTATATAATGTTTGGCTAGAGTAGAACAGTGAATTTTTTCTACTTTGTTAGTTTCTTTTTCCTCATCTTTTTAAATGAAAATTAGGATTTTATTGGAGAATTAAAATTATAAATATAAAAACCTATGTGTGCTATATTGAATGAGAAATGTCCTCCAGATGTTCACATTCTTGAACGTGGTTGACTGACCTCTCTGAGGATGTTATGGAATTTGTAGGAGGGAGCATGTCACAGCGAGTGGGCTTGGAGTTCACAGCCTTATCCCACCTCCAGTTGGTACTCTCTGCTCCCTGTGCACAGTGGAAGATGGAATGTTACCTTACAATTTCTTTCTTTGAAATCTTAAGTTAAAACAAACATTTTCTTCCCTAAGTATCTGTTGATCATGTTTTTTTATTCATCATAACAGAAAAGGAACTAATACACCATGTCTCTGGATTTCATCCTTACCCAGTGGAGGTAGGTAAAGTGGAAAACCCATGGAACTCAATGCTTTGCTACTATTCCAGTTCTTGGGTCCCCAAACTGTCTTCCTTCTGCTTTTCAGCCTTTGGAGTCCTCTCATGCCTTTTCATAAAATAGATATTATGCTTAACAGAGAGAAGAGGGAAAAGTTGACCATACCTGATTTCCTCAGAGTGATTTCATAACACATTTGAACCTCTGCTTGTTTGGGTCCCTTCCATTCATCTTTGTCTTTCTGGGATACATCCAGATTGTTTTATATTTTATCATGCTTCAAAAGAAAAAGAAAAAAGCCCCACTCAATTAGACCTTTAATCGAAATTGAGTTAAATATATTAACATATTCAATTGAAATTATAAAAAACAAATGGGTTTATGCTACCAAGTCATAGTCTAAAATATGGGATGTTATATATTCCCATTTCCCATTTAGTAGTTTTTTCATGTTATAGTGACTGTTTTTTGTTATTAAAATTATTTCTAAGAAATATATTTTACTAACAATTTACTATGGACCAATAGTAGTTATGTATCATTTAATGATGATGGTGAAAGTGTCATTAGATGATTTCATCATTGTGCAGACATCACAGATTATATTTACACAAACATGAAGAGTGAAAAGCTACTATTTGATTGACTCCAAACATAGTTTGTAAGAGGAAAGAGTGTACTACAAAATACTGACAGAAACTATAGCACAGTGAATACATAAACCAGTAACATAGTTACAAGTACCATATATTTTACATAATTATATGTGCTGTACTGTTGTAAAAATAAAACTGTCAGTGAAGTAGATATGCATATGCCAGCATGATAGTTAACACATGAATATGCGTTTCTCTGTCCCATCATGATAGCAACAATTTCACTAGCTGATAGGAGTTTTCAGCATCACTACAATTATATGGGACCACCATTACATATGGCTCAAAACAAAATTTGTATTTTAGACAAATCTCCATGTATGTCTATAATAGATGATACTGATTTTATATGCCTACATTTCATGTATCTATTTGGTAAGATAACAGTTCCCTTATCAATATACTTATTTTTTTACTCAGTTATTTGCTCCTAATAGTCATTGCATCATTAATTTAATGGTCAAATAATAACAATTGAAAAAAAAAGCCTATCAATGTGGAAATGGTTAAATAAAGGTCAACTTGTCCACAAAATTTGTGGCTAATTGCCTGTGTAATCAAGTTAATTTGGATAGATAACTACTATGAAGCAGAAACAAGAAGTACTAAATGTATCTATATTGTCCTGTTTTCCTGTAGCAACAGAATTCATCTCTAGCAGCTCTGTATATTTAGTTATATGTGGAGAATGCAAATATATTGAATGGTTTGTGAGTCATAGATGAGAAGGAAATGCAAGTGACAAAACATGGATAGAAGTCTGGAAGAGAGTAATACAGTAAGATGTTTTTCACCATAGAGACAGCACATGTGATTCAGTTCCTCTCCCACTGAAGGATGCAGAGCTGTACACAGGAAGTGAAAACCGAAGCAACATTATAGTGCTGCTGATTTGAGATTTCATTTTATCTTCTCTTCTATGAATCACTCAAAATGTTTACAGTAAAAGTATGGGATCATAATACTGGTTAAAATTTATAATAGAAAGCTTAAAAATAAAAGCAAAATGTCATAAGAGCAAGCCCAGCTTAAGAATCAATCTAGCTTTTTGCAAATCTTCCTCTTTTGAAGTTTTTTAAGTGAAAAAACAAACAAACAAAAAAATTAAATAAATTACAGAAACTCAATTATATATTCAAAATTAAGGAGGAAATTTCTCAGCAGCTTAGGAAATGAACATGATATTAATGCTTCTCAGCAAATCTTAGATAGTCCTGGGGAATCGATCCCTTTGGGCCAGGATGATATAGTGTTAATTTTAAAAGGCAGAATGCAAGAGATTGATTTGATGTGGTCATATTGGAAAGAGGTACACAGACAAGACAAGGAGTGACCCTCCTCTTGCCCCTGCCCAAGTTCATCCTCAGGGTTCTAACAGGAGGGTGAGATTTAGATAAAAGAGAAACTGGAACAGGCAGCAATTTGCAAAACTAAACAGCCCAACCCTGGGATCAGCACCTAACATTCTCAGCTCTAGTCTTCTCTCCAGGTTCCTCTTCTGCCTTTTCACATAATTTTAGTCTTTTCTTAACACCCTCTCCCATTGAGATCTCCTTGAATTTTTTTATTTCAAGGAAACAAAGGTCTCTTAGAATGTATTAATTCCTGCTGGGTTTGATAGTTAGGTACTTACACCCTCCTCCACTGTTTTTTCTTATCATCTCAAATATTTTTGTTTGTTTTCTTTTATTTCCCGTTTATTGAAAAGAGAATTTTTTCTTCAGTCTGATTACAATTCCTCTCGCTTTGCTTTCCTAGTTACTCTCCACTTTCCTTCCCACACAGATCCACCACCTTTCTTTCTCTCACTAGAAAACAAGCTTTTAAGACTTAATAATTAAATAATAAAATAAAACAAAATTAATACATTGGAATAGGTTAAAACAAACAGAAGGTAATAAGCCCAAGAAGAGGAACAAGAGACCGAGACAGACACAGAAACTCAACTTGTTTATACACTCAGGAACCCCATAAAACACTGAAATGTAAGCCATAATAATATATTGACAAAGTACATGTAAAATAAAAAGAAAGAAGAAAAATACAAATAAATTAAAGGAAAATAAAAATAAAATAAGGTAAAATTTGAACAGAACAAAAGAAGGAGCTCTGACAAGACAATTAGAGACAATTCTGTTGGACATCTACCACTGAGCTTCCAATCTTCCCTTGAGAGTACTTCTTCTTGAGCTTTTGGGCTAATATTCACTTAACGGTGAGAGAATTCCATGTGTGTTCTTTCGTGATTGGGTTACCTCACTCAGGATGATATTTTCTAGCTCCGTCCATTTGCCTAAGAATTTCATGAATTGATTGTTTTTAATAGCTGAGTAGTACTCCACTGTGTAAATGTACCACATTTTCTGGATCCATTCCACTATTGGAACACATCTAGGTTCTTTCCAGCTTCTGGCTATTATAAATAGGGCTATTATGGACATAGTGGAGCATGTGTCCTTATTATGTGTTGGAGCATCTTCTGGGTATATATCCTGGAGTGGTATAGCTGGGTCCTCAGGTAGTACTATGTGCAATTTTCTGAGGAACCGCCAGACTGATTTCCAGAGTGGTTTTACTAGCTTGCAATCTCACCAGCAATGGAGGAGTGTTGCTTTTTCTCTATATCCTCTCCAGCATCTGCTGTCCCCTGAGTTTTTGATCTTAGCCATTCTGATTGTTGTGAGGTGAGGCCATTGGTCCTGTGAAGGTTTGATGTAGGGTAATTCCATGTCAGGAAAGTGGGGGGAGGACGATGGGATAGGGGGTTTTCTGAGGGGTAATGAGGAAAGGGGATACCATTTGGAATATAAATAAAGCAAATATTTAATAAAAAAGAGTACTTCATCTCCCTTGGACAAAACTAAATTTTCATTGGCAAATAGTTATCAAGTGATGATTGCTTCTAGGTTAAGGATGGGAGCAATTTGATTTGTCAAGTTCCACTTTCAGCTCTGAGATCCAAATTGTGCAGACTGGTGAAGGCCATTGCTACCTTTTAAAAAATATTAGTATTTGCCTTTTACTAGGTCCCTGTCCTGTGTGTGTTGTGTTGTGTGTGTGTGTGTGTGTGTGTGTGTGTGTTTTAATAATATTAGTATTTCCCATTTACTAGGTCCCTGTCCTGTGTGGTTTTAGGTTCTTAGTAACTCCACCAGTATTGCATATGGGTTTCATCCCATATAATTAGGATTCAGTCAAATCACAGATTAGTTAGTTACTCCCAAACACTTAGTATCACATTGCACTTGTCAACAGGACACCTGTTGAGGAATTTTAATCCAGAAACATGCCATGCTGGCAAGGGACCACACACCTTTAGTCCCACTGGAAGGAAGACAGACATGCCCTTAGTATATTCCTTTAAGTTTTACTTAGTTTGTAGAAGGGAGTAGCCATGTTTGAAAGTGATGTCTAATTGAGATACAAATCAAGTAACAAATCAGAGAAAGATTTGACAGACTGAGTCAGAATAGAATCCATCCAGCTCTCACAGGAGAGAAAACCTATTTAACAACAGTGCACGTAGAGTATCAGCCAGTTAAATTCAATTACTTGTGTTTAGTTTAGTTCAGCACAGGAGGCACTGCAGTGAAGTTGAGTTCAGCTTTGTTCAGTTCGTGCAATAGAGACAGTTGAAGCCAGAGAATAAGGAGGAGTCAGAAGACAAGAACATATTGCCAGAGTTATTTTGAGGCCAAGCAGAGCATTCAGTTATAGGGTGAGAGAATCCAGATTGAGTTAATCAGCTTGGAGGGGTGTTTAAAGCAGAACAGCTGAATTGAACCAACCATCCAGAACTGAGAAAGAACTAGAAAGGGTGAGCTTGTTCAGCAGTAAACCTCCAAGATGACAACTGTAATAAGTGAATAAAATTTATTTATTTATTTATTTATTTATTTATTTATTTATTTATTCATCCATTAATTTATTTATTTATAATATATTTACATTTCAAGTGTTATCCCCTTACTTAGTTCCTTCCCCCTCCAAAAACCTCTTATCCTATCCCTCCTTCCCCTGCTCATTAACTCACCCACTCCCTCTTCCTTGCCCTGGTATTCCCCTACATGGGGGTGACAAGCCTTCACAGGACCAAAAGCCTCTCCTCTCCATGATGTCTGACAAATCCATCCTCTCTTACACATGCGGCTAGAGTCATGGCTACATCCATGTGTACTTTTTGGTTGGTGGTTTAGTCCTTGGGAGCTCTGGGGTTACTGGTTGATTCATATTGTTTTTCCTCCTATGGGGCTGCAAAGCCCTTCAGCTCCTTGAGTTCTTTCTCTAGCCCCTCCTCCCTGAGCTCAGTCAATTGGTTGGCTGTGAGCATTCACTTTTGTATTTGTCAGGCACTGGCAGAACCTCTCAGGAGACAGCTATATCAGGTTTCTGTCAGCAAGCACTTTTTGGCATCAATAATAGTGTCTAGGTTTGGTAACTATATACTGGATGGATCCCCAGGTAGAGCAGTCTCTGGATAGCCTTTTGTTCAGTCTCTGCTATTCCTATAGGTATTTTGATCCCTCTTCTAAGAAGAACCAAAGTATCTACATTTTGGTCTTCTTTCTTCTTGAGCTTCATATATTCTGTGAATTGTATCTTGGGTATTCCGAGCTTCGGGGCTATATTCACTTACCAGTGAGTGCATACCATGAGTGTTCTTTTGTGACTGCGTTACCTCATAAAGGTGATATTTTCAAGTTCCATGCATTTGCTTAAGAATTTCATGAATTGATTGTTCTTAATAGCTGACTAGTACCCCATTGTATAAATGTACTACATTTTCTATATCCATTCCTCTGTTGAAGGAAATCTGGGTTCTTTCCAGCTTCTGGCTATTATAAATAGGGCTGCTATGAACATAGTGGAGCCTGTGTCCTTATTACCTGTTGGAGTACCTTCTGGGTGTATGTCCAGGAGTGGTATAACTTGGTCCTCAGGTAGTACTGTGTCCAATTTTTTAAGGAACCACCAAACTGATTTCCAGAGTGGTTGTACCAGCTTGAAATCACACCAGCAATGGAGGAATGTTCCTCTTTCTCCATATCCTCACCAGCATCTGCTGTCCTCTGAGCTTTTGATCACAGCCATTCTCTCTAGTGTGAGGTGGAATTTCAGGGTTTTGATTTATATTTCTCTGATGACTAAGGATGTTGAACATTTCTTTAGGTGCTTCTCAGCCCTTTGAGTTTCCTCAGTTGAGAATTCTATGTTCAGCACTGTTCTCCATTTTTTTGTTTGTTTGTTTTTCGAGACAGGGTTTCTCTGTGTAGCCCTGGCTGTCCTGGAACTCACTCTGTAGACGAGGCTGGCCTCGAACTCAGAAATCTGCCTGCCTCTGCCTCCCAAGTGCTGGGATTAAACGCGTGTGCCACCACTGCCCGGCTACTGTTCTCCATTTTATTTTTTTTGAAAATGAATCAACATGCATATTTTAATTATAATCATTGCTATTATATACATTGGCTACAAAAGTATGAGACATTTGTGAAGAATGCCTTATGTTGATAAGTTCAGAGTTAGTTAAAGTAATATATTACCCCTTTAATGGGGCATTAATGCTAAGTTGACACAGGTTACTGATTTCTTAGACCAACATGATTTTTTTTTTTAGTTTCCTCTCATTTCTTGCCTTACTATAGCTCAAACTGTTCTTTTTTTTTAATTTTTATTTTCTATATTCTATGTTTACATTCCAAAGGCTTTCCACTTTCCCAGTTCCCCCCCCACCATACGTCCCATAATTCCTCTCCCCTCCAACTATTCCCCAATCATTCCCCCTCCCCCCACGGCCTTGTTTATAATAGCCAGAAATTGGAAGGAGCCCAAATATCCCTCAAAGGAGGGATGGATACAGAAAATGTGGTATATTTATACAATGGAATACTACTCAGCAATTAAAAATAATGAATTCATGCAATTTGTAGGTAAATGGTTAGACCTGGAAAATATCATCCTGAGTGAGTTAACCCAATCACAAAAGAATACACATGAAATGCAATCACTGATAAGTGGATATTAATGAGCCCAGAAGCCCTAAATACTCAAGGCACAATTAGCAAGTCAAATGATTCCCAAGAAGAAGAAAAGGAGAGGACCCTGGGCCTGTAAAGATTGGATCCAGTTCTGTTCTCCATTTTTAATAGGGTTATTTGTTTCTCTGGATTGTAACTTCTTGAGTTCTTTGTATATATTGGATATTTGCCCTCTATTGGATGTAGGATTGGTAAAGATCTTTTCCTAATCTGTTGGATGCCACTTTCCACTATTAACAGTGTTCTTTGCCTTACAGAAGCTTTGCAGTTTTATGAGGTCCCATTTGTCAATTCTTGACCTTGGAACTTAAGCTATTGATGTTCTGTTAAGGAAAATTTCCCCAGTGTCCATGTTCTCTAAGTTCTTCCCCACTTTTTCTTCTATTAGATTCAGTATATCTGCTTTTATGTGGAGGTCCTTGATCCACTCAGACTCGAGCTTTGTACAAGGGGAAAGAATGGATTGATTTGTATTCTTCTACAAGCTACCCACCGGTTGAAGAAGCACCATTTGTTGAAAATGCTGTCTGTTTTTCACTGGATGCTTTTAGTTCCTTTGTCAAAGAAAATGTACATAGGTGTGTGAGTTCATTTCTGTGTCTTCTGTTCTATTCCATTAATTGTCCTCTCTGTCACTGTACCAATACCATAGATTTTTTTGTTTTTGTTTTTGTTTTTATCATGATTGCTCTTTAGTACAGCTAGAGGTCAGGGATGGTGATTCCACCAGAAGTACTTTTACTGTTGAGAATAGTTTACAGTATCTTGATTTTTTTGTTATTCCATATTAATTTGAAAATTGTTCTTTCTCACTCTGTAAAGAATTTAGATGGATTTTTGATGAGGATTGAATTGAATCTGTAGATTGCTTTTGACAAGATGGCCATTTTAGTATATTAATCCTACCAATCCACAAGCATGGGAGATCTTTCCATCTTCTGAAATCTTCAAGTTCTTTCTTCACAGACTTGTTCTTGTCAAATTTCTCTCCTTCTAGTTTGATGATGGCTACTTATTTGCTATATATTTCTTATACTATCTTTAGGTATGTGCCTTGACTTCCTGATCTTTCCAAGACTTTTAAGATGAAGTAATGTTGAATTTTGTCAAATGCTTTCTCAGCATCTAATGAAATATGTTTTTTTTTCTTTGAGTTTATTTATGTAGTGGATTACGTTGATGGATTTCCATATATTGAACCATCCATTCATCCCTGGGATGAAGCCTACTTGATCATGATGGATGACCGTTTTGATGTGTTCTTGGATCTGGCTTGCGAGAATTTTATTCAGTATTTTTGCATTGATATTCATAAGGGAAATTGGTCTGAAATTCTCTTTCTTTTTTGGGTCTTTGTATGGTTTAGGTATCAGTGTAACTGGCTTTGTATAATGAATTGGGTAATGTTCTTTTGGTTTCCTATTTTGTGGTATAGTTTGAAGAGTGGTGTTATTAGGATTTCTTTGAAGGTTTGATAGAATTCTGACCTTGACCCATCTGGTCCTGGGATTTTTTTTGATTGGGAGGTTTTTAGTGATTGCTTTTATTTCTTTAGGGTTTATGAGACTGTTTCGATCGTTTATCTAACCACGAGTTAACTTTGGTATTTATTATTTGTCTAGGAAATTATTCATTACATCCAGATTTTCCAGTTTTGTTGAGTATAGGCTTTTGTAGTAGGATCTGATGATTTTTTGATTTTCCTCTGTTTTTTGTGTTATATGTCTTTTCATTTCTGATTTTGTTAATATGGATACTGTCTCTTTACCCTCTCATTAGTCTGGCTAAGGGTTTATCTATCTTGTTGATTTTCTCAAAGAACCAGCTCCTGGTTTTGTTGATTCTTTGTATAGTTCTTTTTGTTTCTACTTGGTTGATTTCATCCCTGAATTTAATTATTTCCTGCTGTCTACTCCCAAGAGGAGAATGCTTCTTTTTGTTCTGGAGGTTTCAGTTGTGCTGTTAAGCTGCTAGTGTATGTTCTCTCCAGTTAATGTTTGGAGGCACTCAGATCTATGAGATTTCTTTTTATCACTGCTTTATTCGTATCCCATAAGTTTGAGTATGTTATACCTTCATTTTCATTAATTTCTAAAAAGTTTTTAATTTCTTTCTTTATTCCTTCCTTGACCAAGTTATCATTGATTAAAGTCTTCTTCAGCTTTCACATGTATGTGGGCTTTCTTTCTTTCTTTCTTTTTTTTTTTTTTTTAACAATTTAAGAACAGCCTTAATTTGTGGCAAGCCGATAGGACGCATGGGATTATTTTAATCTTCTTATACCTCTTGATATCTGTTTTGTGACCAATTATATGGTCAATTTTGGTGAAGGTACTATGAAGTGCTAATAAGAAGGTATTTTCTATTCTTTGAGGATGAAATGTTCTATAGAAATCTGTTACATTAATTTGATCCATAACTTCTGTTAGTTTCACTGTGTCTCTGTTTAGTTTGTGTTTCTATGATCTGTCCATTAATAAGAATGGGGTGTTGAATCTTACTATTGTGTGAGGTACAATGTGTTGCCTTGAGCTTTAATGAAGTTTCTTTTATGCATGTGATTGCCTTTGCATTTGGAGCATAGATATTCAGAATTGAGAATTTATCTTGGTAGATTTTTCCTTTGATGAGTATGAAGTATCCTTCCTTATCTTTTTTGATAAATTTAGGTTGATTGTTGACTTTTATGATACTAGAATGGCTAATCCAGTTTATTTGGGGGACCATTAGCTTGGAAAATTGTTTTCCAGACCTTTGCTCTTAGGTAATGTCTGTCTTTGATTCTGAGGTGTGTTTCCTGTATGCAGCAAAATGCTGTGTCCTGTTTATTTATTAAATCTGTTAGTCTAAGTCTTTTGTATTGGGGAACTGAGTCAATTAATGTTAAGAGATATTAAGTAATAGTGATTGTTGCCTCCTGTTATTTTTTATGTATTTTTTTATGCTTGTGTGTCTTTCTTCTTTGGGTTTGTTGAAAGAGGATTACTTCTTGCTTTTTCTAGGGTGTCGTTTACCTCCTTATGTTTGTGTTGTTCATCTACTATCCTTTGTAGTGCTTGATTTGTGGAAATATACTGTGCAATTTTTTTTGTCATGGAATATCTTGGGTTCTCCATCTATGGTAATTGAGAGGTTTGCTGGTTATAGTATCCTGGGCTGGTAATTGTGTCCTTTTAGGTTCTGTATAGTATCTTCCCATAATCTTTTTGCTTTCATAGTCTCTGGTGAGAAGTCTGGAATAATTCTGATAGTTCTGACTTTATATGTTACTTGACCTTTTTCCCTTATTGCTTTTAATATTCTTTCTTTGTTTTATGCATTTGGTGTTTTGTTTATTATGTTACAGGAGGAATTTCTTTTCTGGTTCAATCTATTTGGAATTCTATAGGCCATTTGTATGCTTATGGGCCTCTCATTCTTTAGTTTAGGGCAGTTTTATTCTATAATTTTTTGAAGATTCTTATTGGCCCTTTAAGTTGAAATCATTGCTCTCTTCTAAATCTATTATCCTTAGGTTTAGTCTTCTTATTCTGTCCTGGATTACCTGGATGTTTTGGATTAGGACCTATTTATTTTGCATTTTCTTTGACTGTTGTGTCAATGATGGTATCTTCTCCACCTGAGAGTCTATTCCATATTTTGTATTCTGTTGGTGATGCATCTGACTCCTGATGTCTTTCCTAGGTTTTCTATCTCCAGGGTTGTCTCCCTTTGCGATTTCTTTATTCTTTCTATTTTGATTTTTTAGATCCTGGATAGTTTTCTTCAATTCCTTTAGCTGTTTTTATTTTCTTATTTTTTCTTTATTTTCTATATTCTTTGTTTACATTCCAAAGGCTTTCCCCTTTCCCAGTTCACCCCCACCATATGTCCCATAAGTCCTCTCCCCTCTAACTATTCCCCAACCACCCTCTCCCCATTTCTCTGTTCTGATGCTCTCCTACAAATCTGTGTCCAGTCTTTTCAGGAACAGGGTACTTTCCTTCCTTCTTCTAGGGAATCTTTTGATTTGATAATTGTGTCTTGAGTATTCAGAGCTTTTGGGCACATTAATATCCACTTATCAGTGATTGCATTTCATGTGTATTCTTTTGTGATTGGCTTAAGTCTCTTAGGATGATATTTTCCAGATCCAACCATTTGCCTACAAATTGCATGAATTCATTGTTGTTAATTGCTGAGTAGCATTTCATTGTATAAATATACCACATTTTCTGTATCCATTCCTCCATTGAGGGACATCTGGGCTCCTTCCAACTTCTGGCTATTATAAATAAGGCTGCTATGAACATAGTGGAGCATGTGTCTTTCTTGTATGCAGGGGATTCTGTTGGGTATATACCCAGGAGTGGTATGACAGGGTCCTCTGGAAGTGTCATGCCCAATTTTCTGAGGAACCGCCATACTGATTTCCAGAGCGGTTGTACCATCTTGCAATCCCACCAACAGTGTAGGAATGTTCCTTTTTCTCCACATCCTCGCCAGCACCTGTTGTCCCTTGAGTTTTTAATCTTAGCCATTCTGATTGGTGTGAGGTGGAATCTCAGGATTGTTTTGATTTGAATTTCCCTGATGACTAATGATGTTGAACATCTTTTAAGGTGCTTCTTGGCCATACGGATTTCTTCTTGTGAAAATTCTTTGTTTAGCTCTGTACCCCATTTTTTGGTAGGGTTTTTTGGTTCTTTGGGATCTAACTTCTTGAGCTCTTTGTATATATTGGATATTAGCCCTCTGTCAGATGTGGGGTTGGTGAAGATCTTTTCCCAATTTGTTGGTTGCTGTTTTGTTCTTCTGACAGTGTCCTTTGCCTTACAGAAACTTTGTAATTTTATGAGGTCCCATTTGTCAATTCTTGATCTTAGAGCATAAGCTATTGGTGTTCTGTTTAGGAACTTTTCCCCTATGCCCATGTCCTCCAGGGTCTTCCCCAGTTTTTTTTCTATTAGTTTCAGTGTGTCTGGTTTTATGTGGAGGTCCTTGATCCACTTACAGTTGATCTTAGTACAAGTAGATAAGAGTGGGTCAATTCGCATTCTTCTGCATGTTGACCTCCAGTTGAACCAGCACCATTTGTTGAAAAGGCTCTATTTTTTTTCCACTGGATGGTTGTAGCTCCTTTATCAAAGATCAAGTGACCATAAGTCTTTGGGTCCATTTCTGGGTCTTTAATTCTATTCCATTGATCTACTTGCCTGTCGCTGTACCAATATCATCCAGTTTTTAGCACAATTGCTCTGTAGTACTGCTTGAGGTCAGGGATATTGATTCCCCCAGAAGTCCTTTTATTGTTGAGAATAGTTTTAACTATCCTGGGTTTTTGTTACACCAGATGAATTTGAGAATTGCTCTTTCTAGATCTATGAAGAATTGATTTGGGATTTTGATGGGGATTGCATTGAATCTGTAGATTGCTTTTGGCAAGATGGCCATTTTTACTATATTGATCCTGCCAATCCAAGAGCATGGAATATTTTTCCATCTCCTGAGGTCTTCTATTTCTTTATTCAAGGACTTGAAGTTCCTGTTATTCAGTTCTTTCACTTGTTTGGTTAAAGTCACGCCAAGATACTTTATATTGTTTGTGGCTATTGTGAAGGGTGTCATTTCCCTAATTTCTTTCTCAGCTTGCTTGTCCTTTGAGTACAAGAAGGCTACTGATTTGCTTGAGTTGATTTTATAACCAGCCACTTTGCTGAAATTGTTTATCAGCTGTAGGAGTTCTCTGGTGGAGTTTTTTGGGTCACTTACGTATACTACCATATCATCTGCAAAAAGTGGTAGTTTCACTTCTTCCTTTCCAATTTGTATCCCTTTGACTTCTTTATGTTTTCTAATTGCTCTCACTAGAACTTCAAGTACTATATTGAAGAGATATGGAGAGAGAGGGCAGGCTTGTCTAGTCCCTGATTTTAGTGAGATTGCTTCAAGTTTCTCTCCCTTTATTTTGATGTTGGCTACTGGTCTGCTCTATATTGCTTTTATTATATTTAGGTATGGGCCTTGAATTCCTGTTCTTTCCAGGACGTTTAGCATGAAAGGATGCTGAATTTTGTCAAATGCTTTTTCAGCATCTAATGAGATGATCATGTGGTTTTTTTCTTTTAGATTTTTTATGTAGTGGATTACATTGATGGATTTTCATATATTGAACCATCTCTGTATCCCTGGGATGAAGCCTACTTGATCATGGTGAATGATCATTTTGATGTGCTCTTGGATTTGGTTGGCAAGAATTTTATTTAGTATTTTTTCATCAATATTCATAAGGGAAATTGGCTTGTAGTTCTCTTTCTTTGTAATATCTTTGTGTGCTTTTGGTATCAGTGTTATTGTGGCTTTGTAGAACGAGTTGGGCAGTGTTCTTTCTGTTTCTATTTTGTGGAATAGTTTGAAGAGTATTGGTGTTAGTTCTTCTTTGAAAGTCTGATAGAATTCTGCACTAAAACCATCTGGTCCCGTATATTTTTTTGTTGGAAGACTTTCTATGACCCCTTCTATTTCTTTGGGGGTTATGGGATTGTTTAGCTGATCTAATTGATCCTGGTTTAATTTTTGTATTTGGTATCTGTCTAGAAAATTGTACATTTCCTTCAGATTCTCCAGTTGTGTTGAGTATAGACTTTTGTAGTAGGATCTGATGATTTTTTTTAATTTCCTCAGTTTCTGTTGTTATATCCCACTTTTCATTTCTAATTTTGTTAATTTGGAAACTGTCTCTGTGCCCTTTGGTTATTCTAGCTAAGGGTTTATCTATCTTGTTGATTTTCTCTAAGAACCAGCTCTTGGTTTTATTGATTCTTTGTATGGTTCTCTTTGTTTCTACTTGATTTATTTCAGCCCTTAGTTTGATGATTTCCTGTCTTCTACTCCTCCTGGGTGAATTAGCTTCTTTTTGTTCCAGGGCCTTCAGGTGTGCTGTTAAGTTGCTAGTGTATGCTCTCTCCAGTTTCTTTTTTGAGGCACTCGGGGCTATGAGTTTTTCTCTTAGCACTGCTTTCATTGTGGCCCAAAGATTTGGGTAGGTCGAACCTTAATTTTCATTGAAGTCTAAAAAGTCTTCGATTTTTTTCTTTATTTCTTCCTTGACCAAGGTGTCATTGAGTAGAGTATTGTTCAGTTTCCATGTGTATGTGGGCTTTCTGTTGTTCTTCTTGCTATTGAAGACCACTTTTACTCCATAGTGATCCGATAGGAGACATGGGATTAGTTCAGTCTTCCTGTATTTGTTGAGGTCTTGTGACCAATTATATGATCAATTTTTGAGAAGGTACCGTGCGGTGCTGAGAAAAAAGGTATACTCTTTTGCTTTAGGATGAAATGTTCTCTATATATCTGTTAAATCCAATTGGTCCAAAGCTTCAATTAGTTTCACTGTGTCCCTGTTTAGTTTCTGCTTTCCTGATTGGTCCATTGAGGAGAGTGGAGTGTTGAAGTCACCTACAGTTATTGTGTTAGGTGCAATGTGTGCTTTTTGTATTTTCTTATAATTCTTAAAAAATTTTTGTGTTTCCTCTTTAAGTGCTTCTATCTGTTTACCTGTGGTCTCCTGTATTTTTCTAAGGGATTTATTTATGTCCTTCTTAAAGTCCTCTATCATCATAATCAGATGTGATTATAACTCAGTGTTGCTTTTCTGGATTGTCCAGGGCTTGCTTTGTTGTAAGAACTGGACTTTCATGATGCCAGGTAGCCTTGTTTTCTGTTGTTTGATTTCTTCCCGTTGCCTCTCACTATCTGGCATTAGCTGATCTTGCATTCTCTGTCTGCAGCTTGTCCCTCCTACAAGCCTGTGTGTCAGTACTCCTGATAGTCCAGCTCTTTCAGTGGTATTTCAGTATGGAGTGGTGTAGCACAGGATCATCTCTGGGTGCTGTGGCATAGGATCTGCTCTGGGCACAGACCATGTCTTAATTTTTTATTCAGCTGCTTTGCTGAAATTGTTTATAAATTCTCAGTAGAATATTTAAGGTTACTTATATAAACTATCATGTCATCTGCAAATGGTGATATTTTAACTTCTTCCTTTCCAACTTGTATCCTCTTGATACCTTCTGTTGTCTTATTTTCTTATTGATCTAGCTAAGAGTTTGAGAACTCTATTTAATAGATAAGGAGAAAGTGGGCAACCTTGCCTTGTTCCTTATTTTAGTGGGGTTGCTTTTAGTTCTCCCCATTTAAACCAATATTTCCTAGTAAGACTGATTTTGAATGGTAGTGTCTGCCTGTTCATGTTTGATTTAAATGCTCAATTGTTGCCCAGAGAAAGATTTACTTTCTTTGTTAGTACTGCTATAGTTTCATGCAACAAGGAGGAGGAAGACTCCTCTGAATAGGAATCAGGGCATGCTATCCAAAGAAAGAGATAATGATGTTTTAAGGTCTGGAGCCTCTAACATGAGTTATGGTAAGCAGATGAAGTCTTCAGTGTCTGTGTATTATTGATATGAACTTAGACATGTCAGGATTTTAATATCTCTGACCCATAGGAATGTCAAAGCCTTCCCAGGAGCCGGTCAAAGAAATGGCAAAGCCTTCTCTTACTCAGATATGAGTGTCCATGACCAATTGACCTTTCTGTACTGAAACTATCAATCACAGCATCCTTTGAGATGGCAGCAGCTTCAGACTGTGACCGATAGAAATCTCCCACAGAGATTAGCTATCCCCATCTTCTTATTTAGTTATGTACAATAAACCTATTTCTTTAATTCGGATTTACAAATTAAACATGCTGAGTGTCAATAAGTTGCTGCTAGTGGTGGTGATACATTTCTTTCAGAATATGTGGCCTACCCTCTTCCAACATTTTTGTACATGTGACCGTGTGTTTATTAGTCTTTGTAAGTCATCCCACTCAGGTTTTCAAGCTGTATAAAACACAAGAGTGATGGCCAATTGCCATCTTCAATTTTACTAGATTTAGACTCATTTAAGTGTTAGTACGTTTGCTAGAGAATTTCCAACGAGGATTAACTGATAGGAAAATTGTAGGTGATAGCATTGCCTAAGCTGTGGATCAGACAAAACAAGGGAGCCAAAAGAAGAAAGTGTGGGTACCGGAATTTCCCTTCTATGTTTCTTGGTCCATCACGCTATAACCGACATCTGCCAACAGACACAATGAGATAAGCTAAATCAAAATAAAATAAGGTGAATTAATTATAGTATGAATTGAAAATGTATCTCCTGGTTCACATTTTCACTCCTTTTCTCTGGATGGTGGTACTCAAGCCGTGGAAGCATTAGGAGTTGGCACCTAGTTCATGGAAGTAGTACAGTAAGACATTTCTCTACAGGTCAGACATGCTCTCTGCTTCCTGACATGCTCTCTGTTCCTAGTCCATTAGTCTGTGACTCAGCCACAAGCTTCTGCTGCTGTGCCATTTCAGTCACAAAGCACTGAACTCCTCTGGAGCTGCGAGTTAAAATAATTCCATATTCCTTTAAGTTGTTTCTGGCAAGTTTTGTGCTTGCACTGCTGCAAAAGTAGCTGACACAGCTGGGTGCATTTGCCTAGGCTTGTAATCCCTGTACTTTAGATACAAAAGAAAGCATCATTTCAAGGCCAGATCTTGGCTATACATTGAGTTCAATGCTAGCCTGGGCTACATGTGTCCCTGTCTCAAAAATATAACTAACTAAAAGATGAAGGTATATTATACTCGGTTTCAGCAAACTGGATAGATGAGCAGAAGAAAGCCAGCTTAAAAGAAGCAAGTCATAAGAGTAATGTAGCCATTTGTTGACATTACATTCTCCTTCCTCAACCTTTAGTGTTAGACTAATAAGCATGCATTGTCATGGCTTGGTAGAATTATAATTTTCTTTCAACATTAAAGCATTCCTCGGAAATTAGGGATCTGATTCACTATGGGAAGTAATATTTCTTTCTTGACATGGGGGACCCTCCAGTATAGTTATTGTCACACATCAATATCATTTGTTAGGTCTTCAGAAAATTTCCATAACTGGTACCTGTTTCCAGTTTTCAGTAATTTAGAGCAATAGTGTTTATTGTTTCTTTTAGTTGTGGGTCTTTTCGGTGTGTCTACTCCTTGTCTCAAGTGGGCAGGTTCCAGGTCATACATGCTGTATTCTGATCTCAGGCAGAGTAAGCAGTAAATGTTAGCCAGAATCCTTTCACACTAAGATGATGCAGGTCATAGCATCCCAACTAACCATGTTTGCACCTTTCAATCTCTACTCCTTTTTATATTACTTAGCATCTTGCTCAAAGGAAATCTTATGCTGAACTTGTCACAAACTACAGCTTCCCATTTATACATAGGTCACAGTTGGGACTGGGCAGTAAATACTCCTGACTAATTTTAAAACATTCTTTGTCTTAATAAGATTTTGTTTGGAAATTTGGTGAGATAATGAAAGTTATAAGAGATGTCTATTTGTATTTTAGAATGAATTTGTTTTCACTGGAATCACAAAAGGTGTTGAACAAAAGCATAAAAGGACAAAGGGAGCTGAAGGAGTCTGGAGCTATTACTAGTTCAATGCTAATTGCCATCATCTTGAACTGACAAAAATTAGTGTATGGTTATCACTCTCATTTCAGGTTTCCCATATTTACATTATTGACACACATAACTAAAGATAACACATATTTGAAGGAATAAATTAAGGAAATAAAGAGATGAAAGTGAGAAAGGTGAAAAGGAGAATGAGGAGAATCTTTTCTTCTAGGTTGAAGGAAACACGAACATAGAATGGATGGAGTAGCTGCAAGAGTATCATTTTAAATTTATGTAGCTTATAAAGGAAAGTTAATGTTTCAAAAATGTTCATTTTTTCATGCTAGTTAAATTTTGCAGTCAGAGAAGAGGCTAAAGATCACATTTTTATAAGACATTGATTTTTTTTGTAGGGCAAGGGATAGAAAATCTTTTAAGGAATTAATGTCTATTCTCCATTCCATTAAGAGCATGATGATTTATTGGCTTAAGGAGGATGACTTCCTTTCTCTATTCCTCTTGTCTGCTATCTCTTCTGCAAATGAAGTGGCTGAATGTGACGATAGCTGAGGCTTCTTGAAGATCTGGCTGTCCATAATTCAAATACTCTAATGTTCTTCCTCAAGTTCACTCAGCTCCAGGACTTCCATTGGAGACCAGTTCCCACATTCTTCCTGTTCACTTGCCCCAGAATGATGTTTCTGTGCTGACGAGCACAGGACTATTTGCTTATGTGTAGGTCTTTTATTACTGTCTTCCAATTTTATAGATATGAATGCGATTGCAGAACTTTAAAACTCCAAATAATAGAAAAAATATACATGTTCTCCATTATTATCCGTTCCAGGTGTTTCTCAGTATATTTTCTATGTCTATGACTCATTATTTGTCCTGAGTAATCACTGCTCTCACTTTAAACAATGTTAGTTTTCTATGAGCAATTTAATTATTTTTAAACAATTATCTTTGGTGGTCAAATGGGATTTATTGCTTAAATCTTTTAATTAATTATATTATGATGAAAATGATGATAATTATTAATATTGTAATAAGGCCTTGGTATTGACCTCAAAGCTTCCTGTATTCTAGCAACCATTCTATCATTAAGCTGCATTTCAAGCACCTTATAAACTCTTTGACCCCAGTGATCTTTCAGATTGTTTAGGGGTCAAATTTAGGGTTTCATTTACAGACCATGTGACTCTGGATAAGCTTTGTTTTTCTAGGATATAAATACAATATAATGCCTATGAATGTTTACTTGGATTTTATGTTGCTTACATAAATGCTCTAGTTTTATCCTGAGTATCCCCCATAGGGCCCTTCAGTTAAGCCTTGGTTCTGGATTTATGTTATTGGGAGGTGATAAAACATCTAAGATGGAAGGCCTTCATGTCATCGGTACTATGATCTTGTAGGAGATTTGTTCAAGTGATGGAAAGCTGCCCAACACAATAAGAGTTCTTGGGAAGAGTGAATAACCAGCTATGCAACATGATCGTATTTCAAGTCATACATCAGATACTTTGCCTCTAGCCTGCCTTCTCTATTTTCTTGGCTTTCATTCCATAGTCGCACCTGCTGTTTCTGAGTGATTGACATCTAACTCTCTAAAGCCAGAAAGATATGCCTGCAAATGCTTGACAATTAAATACTCCTAATTGAGTAAAGTCTGTGCATATACCGTTATGAAGTAATTGTTCTCTTGTCTTAATTGAAAACATAACATGAGTTGCTATAGAAAAGCAAAGGAATAGCATCTTTAAGCCTCCATCCCATTCCCAGTACCTGAAACTTTTGGGAGGTTCATTGGAAAACCATATATCCTTTGCATTTGTGCACCAGGAGGGTGGGCTGTAGATGAGATGAAACACAGGGCATTTTCAAGTAGAGGACCTGTGAAAAAAGGACTCAGAACTTACCTACACAGTAGGAAAACTCTAATAGACAGTCAGGAATCATGAGTCTCCTATGCCCTGATCCACTAGGGGTGGGCAATGACATAATGGATAGTTTTTCCATGCTAAAGGAGATAGACAACAAAGAAAGTGCCAGTTCTCTACAAGCCACATCCACTCTAACTACCCAACACAATGTTTCAAAGCCCATGACCTTGATAGTTTTGAAGTGTTTTCAGTAGCATAGTGGGTTTACTTAATAAACAACAAACGTGCTGGTAGCTGCTTTTTACTTACCCTGTAAATTCATTATTAAATTGACAAATAAAATTTGTAAATATTTGCTGTTTAATTGCATGATGTCATGACATATGGACACACTGTAGAATGACTAAATTGAGCTTACAAATACATCTCTTACCTCACATGTCATCCTGTTGTGGTGAGATCTCTTACCACACCATTTACCCTTTTAACGATTTTTATGTTTCTTATTAGTATTTCCTTGTGACAATGTTTTACACATGTAATTATCCTTTTAAGTATGAGCATTTTAGTGCTTTTTAGTAAATATGTACCATTCAGCTCTCAGGATAATTTAATAACTTTATACTCTTATGGGAAGATTTTCTTTCCCCAAAATTACTTATAAAACACACAGCTAACTACCAATATTATGATTCTAAAAGTATCACATATATATGCTTATGGAAAAAGCATCTAATTTTAATGCAAAATATTACATGTATTTCTTGACAAAATTAACTCTGTGCCATTATTTTTAATGTAAACTAGTATCTTACATAATAGAACACTTATGTACTCAGACCTTTATTAATAGGCATTTTCCAGCTAGGTAATTTTGTTATTTGCTAAATTTTATGATGTGATTAGAGCATATATTTTGTCAATTTGTTTAATTATGCCACTAATACAAACTTAGAAGTGACTGCTGAGTTGAAGACATACATCATTATACTTATAATTTTATTTTTAAATAAAAATTTAATTAGTAGTTTTGGTAATTGCATACATACATACAACATATTTGAACATATTCAATTCCCGCTCTCCCACCTAGTTCTGTCTGGTTCCATGACCCATTTACACTAGTTAAAACAGTTAGGCTGGGGCTGTAGAGATGGCTCAGAAGTTCCCAACACTGGCTGTTCTTCCTCAGGACTAATGTTCTATTCTCCATACTACATGGAAGCTTACAACTTCTTGTAGCTCCAGTTGCTGGGCATCTGATACTATGTTCTGGTGTCATTCATAGTAGGAATTCATGAGGTATACAGACATACAAACACACACACACACACACACACACACACACACACATTCAAATTATAAGTAGCACAGTTTTACAGTGATTAATACCAGTTTTGAACATTCAGTTCTTCTTACATGTAAAATAATTAAATTAATATATTATTTTGAGAATTCCATATATGACTTCTGTTTTCACATCACTGTAACCCCTCCAATATGTTCTCCAACCCCCAATATCAAATTCACTAATTTGATTATTTAATTATTCTTTAATTGACAAAATTAACTTGGTGCCATTATTTTTAATCTAAACTAGTGTCTGTCCATAGTGTAGAACTTATTTACCCAGGCCTATATTAATAATTATTTTTTAATGATTACCTCCTTTAATTATTCTTCTTTACTTGTACACACAGACACACACACGCACAGACACACAGACACACACATACACACACATACCACCACCACCACCACCATCACCACCACTACCACCACCACTACCACTATCACACCACTACCATCATCATCACCACCACCATCACCACTACCACCAAATGAATTCAATAGGTTTTATAGACTGAGTTCCTGTATTGTTGTTTACATGAATGTGCTTAGGGTTGACTGCTTGGGACTGGATAACCTAGAAAGGAGCTCATTCCTGAAGAAATAGATTCCCCTCTCATAGCCAAGGATTAACCTTAACACTTGATGTAGGGTAGTGTCTTGTGAAATCCTCTCCATGAATGTTGTCGTGTAAAATGATGCTGTTATTATAAAGGTCTTGTTCAGGTAACCATGATGTTTAGATTTTCTTTGGTACATGTTCCCTACCTGGTATCCAAGTAATTATTTTGCAGTAGGTGTTCTAGTCTTTTGGCTTATACAATCTTTCTCCTACTGTGATAATCCTAACCTCTAGGGAGGTGGACTTGTCTTGTGGGGTCAGTCATTGTCATGGTTCATAGACTTTAGGCAGGGTAGAAATTACTGTTTTTCTGTCTCAGCAACTTGCATCTTCAGATACTGTGAGAGCTAGGTCTCTGGTAAGATTTTTTCCATATCAGTTCCAACTCAATTGCCCTGCAGATTATGTTTGTTTATGCTGAGACAAATTCTTACTCTGTAGCTCAGAGTGGCCTTAAACTCATGGTGATCCTATTGTCTCAGCTTCTCAAGAGCTGGGATTTCATATGTGAAGTGCTTGCCTGGCTCTTAGCTGCCTTTCTGGTGTCAAACTTAGAATGATATTAGTTTTAGGGTATAAACATATTTTTCTACTGTAGATTTGCATTTTATTTCCTCTACTTATAGCTTCAACTCCCTTGGAAATATTCAACTATAAGGTCAGAACTTAATTTTATTATGTCCAAATTTAGCTTGTTTCTCCAGCACCCTTTGTTACTTTATGCATTTAAAGTTGGCTTTTTATCATAATCTAGCCTCTATTTTGTTTCAGAAATCTCAATTCTGTTTCACTGCTCCATTTTCAGTGTGTAGAGTTAAACCATTCATTTCTTGATGTTCCTGAAATATGTGAGCCTTCATTATTCTATGCAAATATTTCTTCTCTGTTTTCTCACAAGTAAATATAATATGTGTGCAGATAAATCTTGACAAGTTAAAATGTATTTTATTTTAATTTTGGTTAGAAAAAATTATGCTAAATTTATGGATAAAGTTAGGAGACAACCACATCTATTCGATAGTTTAGTTTTCTGTCCAGAAGTATGCTTTATCAAAATTATGCTTTAGTCAATCAAGATTTACAGTTTTTGTACTGTTTTATTTTCATAGTAAAAATAAGATAGAGCATAGGTCTTGACACATGTCAGTTACATCAATTACATTGCACATAAGAACCAATTCACAGTGCCCAGCGCCCAGCCCTGTCCTTATTCAATGTTTTATTTATTTATTTATTTATTTATTTATTTATTTTTACTTTAAGAATCATATGATACTACTTTCATGTTTTTTTTCCTTTTCTTTGTTTGCTTTTTTTAAAAGTATTTTCCCCATTAATTAATTTGCTTATTCATTTTACAAACTGATTACTGCCCCTTGCTCTTGGTCCCTTGCCACAGAACTTCCCCTACCCCAGTCCCTCCCCTGCCCCCTCCTATGAGAGAATAGAGCCTCCCACCCCATTCCCCAACCACTGGTTATCACCCTATCCTGACACACCAAAACTCTAAAGTGTTAGGCACATCCTCTCCCACTGAAGCAAAGAAGCCAGCCCGGTTAGGGGAATGGGACCCACAGGCAGGCACCAAATTTAGAGACCCCACTCTAGTTAAGGGACCCACGTGAAGACTGAGCTGTACATATGTGCAGGGCTGGGGGCTCTTTGATTGGTGGTTCAGTCTCTGAAAGCCCCCAAGTATTGAGGTTAGACAACTCTATTGGTCTTCCTGTGTAGTTCCTATCCCCTCTGGGGATCTCATTTCATCTCCCAATTCTTCCATAAGACTCCCGAAGCTCCATCTCATTTTGACTGTGGGGTTTCTGGATCTGTTTCTATCAGCTTCTGGTTGGAGCCTCTCAAAGAACAATTATGCTAGGCTCCTGTCTGCTGTCATAACAGTATCATTAATAGTGTCAGAGATTGGTGCTTGCCCAATTGTCTCAATTTGGGCCAGTAATTAGTTGGACATTCCCTCAGTCTCTGCTCCATCTTTGACTGTGTATTTCTTATAGACAGGACAAATTTTGGGTGAAAAGTTTTGTGGGTGTGTTGATGTCCTCATTTCTCCACTGCCTGTCTACAGGAAGTGGCTACTTTAGATTCCAGATCCCCACTTCTAGGAGTCTAAGTAGCCTTCCTTTATACAAATGATAAATGGGAAGAAAATAAGTCAGGGAAACAACATTCTTCACAATAGCTGCAACTAATATAAAGTATTTGATGTAACTAACCAATCAAGTGAGATTTGTATGACAAGAACTTAAAGACTCTAAAGAAAGAAATATATCAGAAGATATCAGAAGATGGAAAGATATCAGAAGAAGGTATCAGAAGTTGGAAAGATTTTCCATGCTCATGGATTAGTAGTATTAAAATAGAAAAATAGCCATCTTATCAACAGGAAACTACAGACACAATTCCCATCAAAATTCCAACATAAATTTTTACAGACCTTGAAAGAACAATTCTCAATTTCACATGGAAAAACAAATAAAAAGAACAAATCCAGGATACCTAAACCAATCCTGTATGCTAAAAGAACTTCTGGACTTATCGCCTGCCCTAATTTCAACCTGTACTACAGAGCAATAGTCATAAAAACTGCATGGTATTGCTATAGAACCAGAAACATTGCTCAATGGAATCAAATCAAAGACCCAGTAATAATTCAGCATACCTACAGATACTTGAATTTTGGCAAAAAAGCCAAAACCATACAATGGAAAAAAGAAAACATCTTCAACAAATGGTGTCATTCTAACTGTATGTCTGCATGTAAAATAATGCAAATAGATCCATACTCCTCACCCCGCACAAAACTCAAGTCCAAGTGGATCAAGGACCTCAACATAAAACCCGACACACTAAGTCTAGTAGAAGAGAAAGGAGGAAATAGCCTCAAACTCACTGGTACAGGAGACAACTTCATGAACAGAACAGAACTCCAATTGCTCAGACACTCAAAGCAACAATTAATAAATGGTACTGTATGTTCCCTATCCTCACCAGCATGTGCTGTCTCTTGAGTTTTTGATCTTAGCCATTCTGATGGGTATAAAATGGAATCTCCGAGTCATTTCATGTGGATTTACCTGATAATTAAGGATGTTTAACTTTTTTTAAAGTGCTTCTCTGGCATTAGAGATTCATCTGTTGAGAGATTTCTGTTCTGTACTCCATTTTTTATTTAGGTTGTTGGTGTCCAACTTCTTGCCCTCTTTATATATTTTGGATATTAGCCCTCTGCTGAATGTTGGATTGGTAAAGATCTTTTCCCAATCTGTAGGTGGCTATTTTGTCCTATTGATAGTGTCCTTTGCCTTACAGAAACTTTTCAGTTTCATGAGGTCCCATTTAATAAATGTTGATTTGAGTGCCTGAGCAGTTGGAACAATATTTTCTTCTGAATTTCAGATAAACAATTAAATTGATTTTGCACTTTCCTAAAATTACTCTTTATCTAGTTATCAACAGGTTTCAAATTTCTCTCAAAAGACTAAAAGAGAACCTACCATAGGACCAAGCTGTAATATACCTGGGTATAAACTTGAAGGGTTACTAAGCATATTATAGGGATCTTGGCACCTTTATTATCTATTCACAAGATCTGTGTGATGGAATTGGTGTGACTGATTATCAACAGAGAAATGGATAAGAAAATAATGGTTTACATTCATTAAGTGGTTTTATTCATCCATAAACAACAAAATTTCAACATCTGTAGATAAATGGACGCAACTAGGGATATCATACATGAAATAATCCCAACTTGGACAGACAGCTATTTTCTCCATTTATTGGTGTGTGATTTTATATAGATACATAAAATAATACATAAAAACAGAAGTGATACTGGAGGAATGAAGAGAACTGTGGCAGGTGTGAGCATGGGCAGTGCCCAGCAAGGGGGTGTGGCACGTGCAAAGTGCTCAAGAATGTGTGTACAAATGTCTATTTGAAGCCTACTCCTGTGCTTCATGGATAGACACAAACAGCTTTTTTTGACTTTTTTTATTTTCTATATTTTTTATTTACATTCCAAAGGCTTTCCCCTTTCCCAGTCCCCCCCCCCCCCACCATACGCCCGATAAGTCCTCCCGCCAACTATTCCCCAATCATCCCCCCCCCACCATTTCTCTATTCTGGGTCTACAAAACTAGATCCAATCATTTCAGGCCCAGGGTCCTTTTAAAAGTAAGTAAAGATTTAAAACATCATCAAATGCTTGCCCAAGAGCTATTGAATTGCTTACATATTTTTCTCTTAAAATGATATTGTGATAAATAAAATACACATATTTTCAATGGAAAAATACTTCATTCTAGGGAAAAAAATCTCTGTGACTACTTTATTTTATTTTCCCAAGATTACTTTCCTAAAGTTTCTTTGTTGGTGTTGCATTGAAATCTTGAAACTACATTAAAATATCTAGCTAGTTTTATGACTTATATAATACTTTAGAACTTATTTACATTTTTAATCATAATTCTTATTATGACATTATTTTACTTTATAAAAAGACCTTATAGTAGTTAAGTACTAAGTCAAAAATACTAGTTAAGTACTAAGTCTCTATACGATAGGGTAGAGTAAGAATTTGGATCTAGATCTGTTTTGCTTATGAGGTTTCTAATTTAATCACTTTATGAGTTATTTGTATAGTAGAGAGATTGGCTTGAAGATTATGTCTCAGTGCTCTATTTGCCAAATTTTATTATCAAGGTTATGCTATTCAAGGTGAAAGGAAATATCTTCTTTCTCTTGCAATGTTATTAAACATTTTAAGTAGCAAAAAATTAAATTATTTCTCAGTATTTGAGAATAAACCTATTTTGTTGTAGTTTAATACTACTTTCTGCTTTCTTTTTCCTTTATAAGTCTTGTTAAATTTTATGGATTGCATCTGTCTTTAAAAAGGGAATAAAAGAGTTTTATGTCACTTCTAGTGCTTTTCCTAATTTACTCTAGTTTGAGAATATGTCTTAGTTTCTTAGAGTAAATCATTTCTTCCCTGAGATGATAAGACTAAGAGAAGTTCATTGTTTCTGTTTTATTTACTCTTAGTGCCTAGCTGAACTGTGCTGGGTCAGTCAGCTCTCTCTCTAATGAAGTACCTACAGCAAGTTAAATTTAAAAGGAGGCTTATTTATCTGACAGTTTGTGAAGCTCAAAATCCAAATGGGCCCCCATAAGCCCTCTACTGAAGCTGAACCTTGCCTCTGTCACTTTGTGACAGACAGTAATGATGGAAACAAGGAAATTCTGTCTGAGTCACAAAGTACAGAATGGGAGGGCCCAAGCTAGTTCCTTTATAAGAACTCTCTCAGTTTAAGAGCAAGGGAGGATTTACACATGAACTACAACATCTTCTTCCCCTCGACCAGTGACCCTAGAACCTTCAACTATGCTTAACTTCTTATAAGATCTGACGTTGCACAAAATCACCCTTGTGAAGACCACATCTCTAGCACATGAACCTGCAGGGATATGAAAATGGTATATAACCTATAACACCAAGGAAATAAATATAAATCTTACATATTCTATAGGACACAGAGATCATGATAACTAGCACACCCAAAATATGTGAAATGTATGACAATGAATTCGGTGTGTATCAGTGGAGGTATTTGGAAGGGAAAGGACAGGGGAAGGACTCGAAAGAATTGACTGGGAGTGAGGCAGAGACTATCTTCTCCTGCTATATCTAATATAGGTATTGGAGTAAATTAGTAAATTCATGACATAAACATTCTCATGAAAAACAATCTTTAGCTATCATCAGATCTTCCATTATAAAGCAATATCTCATGTAAGCAATAAAAACAAACCAGAGAACATAGAAGTTCAACAATTATTTGAATAAATATTAACAATCATGCTATTATTATAATATCCAAGAATGAGATGAATAGGCCATAGTTAAAACCAAGAAGATGCTCCTATATGTAATAAGGACACATGCTCCACTATGTTCATAGCTTCCTTATTTATAATAGCCAGAAACTGGGAAGAACCCAGATATCCTTCAACAGAGGAATGGATACAGAAACTGTGGTATATATATATTGGAGTACTATTCAGCTATTAAAAACAATGAATTCATGAAATTCTTAGGCAAATCGATGGAACCAGAAAGTGTCATCCTAAGGGAGGCAACCCAATCACAAAAGAACACACATGTTATGCACTCACTAATAAGTGGATGTTAGCCCAAAAGCACAAAATAAGCAAGTTACAATTCACCCAGCACAGGAAGCTCAAGAAGAAGGAGGACTTAAGAGAGGATGCCTTGATTCCTCTGAGAAAGGGAACATAATATTCACAGGAGCAATAAGGGAGACAATGTGTGGAGCAGAGACTGAAGTAAAGGTCACCCAGAGACTGCCCTACCTGGGGATTGATCCTATAAACAGTGACCAAACCCCAACACTATTATGGATAACAAGAAGTGTATACCAAAAGGAGCATGCCATGGATGCCTTTGGTGGGGCCCTGCCAGAGCCTTACAAATACATAGGCAGATGCTAGTAACTAACTATTGGACTGGGCATGGGGTCCCCAATGGAGGAGCTGGAGGATGGTCCAGAGGAGCTGAAGGGGTTTATAGCCCCATGGAAAGAACAATGATTTTGGCCACCTAGACACCCCAAGACTCCCAGGGACTGAACCATCGACTAAGGGGCACACATGGTTCCAGCCAAAAATGTGGCAGAGGAAGGCCTTGTTGGGCATCAGTGGGAGGAATGGTCCTTGGTCAGGTAAAGGTTCAACAGATGCCCCAACAAAGGGAAACCAAGGCGAGGGAGGTGGAAGTGTGTTGGGTGGAGGAGCATTTACTTGGAGGCTGGGGGATGGAGGACGGGGAGGGGTTGGTAGTCTTAGTGGAGGGGGGTTAACAGGAAAGGTTTTACCATTGCAATGTAAATGAAGATGATATTCAATAAAACAAGAACAACAAAACCCTAATAACAACACAGACACACAAACACACACAGATACACACACACACACACACACACACACAGAGAGAGAGAGAGAGAGAGAGAGAGAGAGAGAGAGAGAGAGAGCTATAAATCAAAATGAAACAAAGAAATAAAATAATAAAATAATCGACATGTCTAAAATAACGTATTATTTTTCTGCACATAGCCCATCTATGCACTGGTGGGGGGTTTCCCCCTAGTTTATTCCTGTAATAGATAATACTTTGCCCGTCTTTAAGATCATTGATCAGGACAGTATAGTGAAAGTGTACTGTCATCATTTTAACCATTAGGTCTCTCTCCCTCTTCTCGGTATGGACAAGAGTGGTGTTGCTCTGTCATTCCAGGTCCTATTTAAGACAACCTAGAGAACTTTCAGCCTGATTGTGATGCTTATCATTTGAGGGAGGGCAGGGAGTACATCAATTCTTTCAATTCTTATAACAAATACTGAGATGTGGGACAGATATTTCCATGTAACATCGCCTCTTCTGACTGATACTGAATGTTTGGGTACTTATTTACAGGAAAAAATAAAGGAAAAATGTAATTTAAGGATAGGCTAGGTAGACAGCTCCATTGATGAACAAGGAAGAACTGATTTTAGATTCCCCAGCACCTACATAAAAAATGTTAGGTGTACACTGCAGCCTGCTAGTGATTCCTGCCCTTGAGAGGGAGCTAGATGCCAGGTTTGTCTAGCTAGCTACACTAGCAGAACTGGAATGATGAAGATTCAGTGAGAGACCTCTCCTCAGTAAATAGAGTACAGAGCAGTTGAAGACACATGAGGACAGCCTCCATAAATGAATGATCACAATCTCCCTCACACTAATTTTTGTGGTATTGAGTTTGAGTATGGGTACAACCTTACTCAGACACATCCAACTCATGCTTTTGTTCTATCCATCTCCCTGACCCAATGCTCTCTGCCTTCCCACCTAGTCCCCTCAAATTGGCCCACTTCTTTTCTATGCACAATTCTTGCTTCTACTATTATGCCACATGTATTCCATTAATGTCTCTTCCCTGAAGAACACTTTCTTCCCTCTTTCCATTTTCATGATTTATACACAGATATGTACTATGGAGACTAACACTATGTATGGGCACACTGGCACACACACATACATACATATATATATATATATATATATATATATATATATATATACATATATATATTAGTATGTATATTTAACTTTAGATTCTTCCCATATTAGAAGCATACACTATTTTTCTTTTTCAGTGTAGCTTATGTTACTGTCTTAGTGTTTAATTGCTCTGAAGAAACTCTATGACCCTACTGACTCTTATAAAAAGAAAATCTTGGCTGGTCAGTGGTGGCACATGCCTTTAATCCCAGCACATGGGAGGCAGAGGCAGGCAGATTTCTGAGTTTGAGGCCAGTCTGGTCTACAAAGTGAGTTCTAGGACAGTCAGGACTACACAGAGAAACCCTGTCTTGAAAAAAACAAAAATGGTGATGGATGATGATGATGATGATGATGATGATGATAATGAAATGTAATTGGGGTTGGCTTAGAGGTACAGAGGTTTAGTCCATTATCATCACAGTGGGAAGCATGTGACATGAATGCAGACATGGTCCTGGAGAAGTAGCTGAGAATTCTACATTTGGAGCAGCAGGCAAGAGAAAGGAAGAGAGATATTAGGTGTGTCTTGAGCTTCTAAAACCTCAAAGACCATCCCCTTGACATGCTTCTTCATCAAGGCCACACCTACACCCATAAGGCTCCACCTCCAAAAATGTCACTCCCTGTGAGCCTATGGGAGACATTTGCATTCAAACCACCACAGTTACTTAAAATAATGATTTTTAATTGCATCTACTTTCCTGCAGCTGTCAAGATTTTGTTTTTCTTTAGGGCTGAGAAAACTCTCACTTTGTATGTGTACCAATTTTCTTCTTTTTAAATAATTCTGTGTGTGTGTGTGTGTGTGTGTGTGTGTGTGTATGTGTGTGTATGTTTATGGATGTTCATGACTGGTTATTAGTATATAATAGAATACCTTTATTTCCTATTACTGGTTTTGGTTGAAATGCACTTCTCCACGAATCTGAAGAGTGACCCCAGTTTGTTTTCAGCTCCCATTTATTTGATAAATTGACTTCTATGTATCAACTATTAATCTGTGGTTGTTTTTTTTTTTTTTAACCAGTGAGATGTGTTTCTTGGAAACAATAGATATTTAGATCCAGTTTTTAAATCTATACTTTATAGATGCCTTAAAGCTATTCACAAGTAACAGAATCATTAAAGAAAATAGCCAATTCTGATAGCTTTTTCTAGTTAGTGAGATCATTTTGTTGTTGTTTCATCCTTAACAGTATGGGTTTTTGGTTTACAGCGTTGAGCATGACATATTCCTCCCACGCTCTCTTTGGATATCTACCTCTATCTTCTTTTGGTTGTTTTCTGTGCTGCCATGACAGAGGCAGTTTTCTTTACTCTTGTTTAAAATATACCCCATGGTGTCTTCTCTAGTGCTCACTTGATGGTTTTGCTTTATTGTTTTTTATTTTAAAATATTATTTTTCTATAAATTGTGAAAGATGGTGGTGGTTAATATAGTGATTTAATTTCATGGATTGAAATATTATATTACTGGAATATAATATTCCATACATTCCTGGCTGCTAGGGTGGCTGATGAGAAATGTTACATTATTCTAATGAATTTGCATTTGTAGATGTGCTGGTATTTTTTAACTTACAGCTTTTACTGTTATTTCTTTGTTATATATTCTTGACATATTGGCGATAGCATATCATTATGAGACTTATCTCTGGCTGTGTATTTAAAGTTGAAAAGTCCCTTTTGTTTGGATTTCTACTTCTTGAGATTTTGGTAATTTTTTAAAACTATAGTTTCATTGGATAGGTTTTCTATGACTTTAAAACTTCCTGGTCTCTTTTGCTACTTTGAGAGTTCTTGGACTTGTTGACTTAATATATTCCATATTTAATGGCCATCATAACTATGTTTTTCATTGTTTTCCTTATTTTATCATCTCTGCCTCTTTTTCTAGTACTATTTCTTTTGCATGGTCAAGTTTTTTATTATTATTTTCCTGTGATTATTATTTGATTTCTTGAAAATATGCTGCCAACATTTGTGGATTGTTTCTCCTCAAAATTTCAATGTCATTTCTATGTTTTTCCCTGATTTTGCTTTTTCCTCCATATTGTCAAATTTGTGTCATTTTCATTGACTTTTCCTCTATGCTGTTGAATTTCCTTTCCAGTTCCTGGTTGAAGTTCCCCTCCTACTTGTACCCATTTTGTAATCATTGATAAATTTTCGCAAAGAGCTTTGGAAGTCTTCCTTCAGCATTCTGCCATGTCAGAGTCTTTGAAGTTTAACTCTTTGAAAAAAGCACATTAGTTTGTTGTTTCATGTTTCTAAACTCCAGGTGTCATGCTAGCATGGTAAATACTTTATCCACTGAACCATCACCCCAGACCCAGATCCTACTTTCTTTACACAATTTTTTTACATAGTTGAAATCATCCTATAAGTATAACTTCACATCTTGTTCTTTGCTTGATAAGTTAACAGTTTTTGTTAAATTGATAACTCATATTAATGAAATAACCCAACAAATATTTCACATTAATAAAAAATTTGATAGGAATAATTAGGGCATAATAAATATGCTGTTTAAAATTAAAGTGAGTGCTTTTAATATTTCTTATCCATTTATTATTTAAAACAAAATACCAAGTCTGATTGATCTTTGAAGCCACTCCTGATTATTCCGATTAAAAATTAATCAAAATTGGTGACTATTTTTGTCTTCTATTACTGCAAACTGTTGAATGATTTTACTCTTAGAATCATACATATATCAGCAAACATTCATCTTTATGTTTAATATCTGCAAGGAGGATGATTCTTCTGGCTCATTCTGAACCCAGACTAGAAATGCAGCAGCTTTCTAGAATAGTTTTCTCTTCAAAGTCCTATATTTTCCAGGAGAGCATTGAATCCTTTTCAGAGATTTAAACACAGAACCAACACATTACCTCTGTTCACTCATTTCCATGTGGAAAGGTCACATGGAAAAGTTCAATGTTGAAGTGCAGGTGGTTTGGGCAGGAAGAACTGAGAAAATGTTTTCTAAAGCAGCAAACACCACACATTGTCCTTATTTGCCATGAAGTAGCATCCTCAGAGGTAGTGTAAGAATGATTTACATTGTTAAGGAATATATTTGTAAAAAGAGGCACTAAACACCTGTAATTGGCAATGCTTCCAAAAATTTGATTTGCCAAGGGTACTTTGGTACATTCCAGAATAATGCAGTAAAACTCCTGAGAAAATATTGTGAAAATCACAGAGCATGGGAGATGAAGGGCTGTCTGGGGGGCTGAAGATTGGTGGAAACTGAAATATGCTCTGTTCAGATGCATTCACGCTTTGATAAATGAGCCCAAATCAGATTATTTTAAAAACAACATTAGGGTGCTGTAGAGATGGCTCAGCATTTAAGAGCACTGACTGCTCTTACAAAGGTCCCAAGTTCAAATCCCAGCAATCACATGGTGGCTCACAACTATCCATACAGAGATCTGACTCCTTCTTCTAGAGTGTCTAAAGAAAGCTACAGTGTATTTACATACAATAAATAGACAAATCTTAAAAAAAACAATGTCAATGATGATGGCAAATAGAGTTGATGTTCAATGTATATTTCAGCAAACATGCTTTTTAAGTTACAGTTTTATAAATGGAAGATGAATTCCATTTTTAGTCCATGAAGGAGAGATGGTATGATATCCATCTGAATATCCACCAAAAAAGTGTTTAAATTCTAGTAACTGAAACCTCTAACTACTACTGCCTTGCATAATAAAAGAGATTTCATGTATGATAAAATTAAGTGATTTTGGCGTGGGAAAATAATCTGGGATTATCTGAAGTTTCATTAAATATAATCACAGTTGTAATATAGGAATCATGAGGGGGGTATTTTTACAGCACACTGGGGTAAGGCAGCAAGATTGAGATTAGAAAGTGTTCTTAAGTGGGAGAAAGAGGCCAGAAATCAAGAAATATAAGTGGCTTTAGGGGCTGTAGCATGTAAGGAAGTAGGGTTTACCTGGAAACCTTCCACAGGGTAGGCATCCTTGCTAACCTCTTTATTCCACTTCAGTGCAATTCCCTTTACATTTCTCATCTTCCAAACTGTGGGGGAATAAATGAGCATTGTTAGCTACGTATGACAGAGAGTTTTAGCAGTTGTGGTTCTCAAGCCCCATGAAAGCTATCAAATAGTATATTGCCCTGTATGTTGGAGGTGTGGTTGAGTGAAGAATTATGCAATTAAAGGGGTTTCTATGGACCCATTGAAGATGAGAAATGAAACTTATCAACTATTGTGTATTAAATTCTGTTCAACAAAAGGTGTTAGCATTCTAACATCCAATATCTGTGATACTGAATATATTTGTAGATGATAGTCTTTTAAAAACCTATTTTTATTTAGCTACTTTTTAAAATTATACAATATGTGTATGTATGTATGTATGTACGTATGTATGTATGTGTCTGTTTGTGGAGACCAGAGGTTAACATCAGACTGCTCTTTAGCTTATGTTTTTAGACAGGATATCTCCATCAATCTGGAGCTTAACCAATTGGCTAGACTGTTTTTTTTTATTTAATTTTTATTTTCTATATTCTATGTTTACATTCCAAAGGCTTTCCCCTTTCCCAGTTCCCCCCCACCATACATCCCATAATTCGTCTCCCCCCCCCCGCCAGCTATTCCCCAATCATCCCCCCCATGATTTCTCTGTTCTGGGTCTACAAAACTGGATCCAATCTTTACAGGCCCAGGGTCCTCTCCTTTCTTCTTCTTGGGAGTCATTTGACTTGCTAATTGTGCCTTGAGTATTTAGGGCTTCTGGGCTCATTAATATCCACTTATCAGTTATTGCATTTCATGTATATTCTTTTGTGATTGGGTTAACTCACTTAGGATGATATTTTCCAGATCTAACCATTTACCTACAAATTGCATGAATTCATATTTTTAATTGCTGAGTAGTACTCCCTTGTATAAATATACCACATTTTCTGTATCCATTCCTCCTTTGAGGGATATCTGGACTCCTTCCAATTTCTGGTTATTATAAATAAGGCTGCTATAAACATAGTGGAGCATGTGTCTTTATTGTATGCAGGGGAATCCTCTGGACATATGCCCAGGAGTGGTATGCCAGGGTCCTCTGGAAGTGACATGCCCAATTTTCTGAGGAACCGCCAAACTGATTTCCAGAGCAGTTTTACCATTTTGCAATCCCACCAACAGTGGAGGAGTGTTCCTCTTTCTCCACATCCTTGCCAGCACTTGTTGTAGACTGGTTTAACATAACACTCCAGTGAGCCACCTGTCACTTTTTTATCTCCTCCACACAGTTCCAGGGCTACAGATATGTGCCACTGTGCCAGGCTTCCTCATAGGTGTTGGGGATTTGAGCATAATACTCATGTGGACACTTTACTAGATGATCCATTTCCCTAGCCTTTGAGACAGTGTCTTCACATGTCTTCACAGATGACTAAATTAGATATTATATTTGGAATTGCATTCCATACCTGTAATCTCAATACACAGAACATTGAGATATGATTATTTTGAGTTTGAGACCAGCCTTACTTACATAGGGAAACTCTGCCTCAAAAAATCAAACAAAACTTTTGGTAGTGGCATTAGTGTGGATTTTAAATAACTGACTAGTAGTATCCTGACCAAATGGGAAACGTGGATTCTGAAGCAGGTATAGATATGGGAAGATGCCATAATGATATAGAATAACAGCCTCAAACCAAACATCTGAGAATATTGATCCTAGGTAAGAGGCATTGACAAGATTCTCTGTCACCACCTGAGGAATTTATTGCCCTTCCCAACTCCTTGATTGCAGACTAATAGTTTATAAACTTTTAGGAAATTTGTATTTTAAGAAACTGGGTCTGCAGTATTTTTGTTGTGGAAAACCTAGGAAACTCTTATACATTAAAAAAAAATAATCTATTATGAGCAGCCAGCTATATTCTTAGGGTGTTTTTATTACTAACATAAATGCAAAAGCTTTTAATTGGATTGGTTTTACATGTTTCAGTCTTTTTTTTACATTAGTAAAAGAATAAAATTTTGTTTCATTTAATTATAAAGGAGATGGCTGAATTTTGGAAAAATGAGCAAATGTACATAAGGACTTCACTGGAATTATGCCATCATTAGAAGAGCTATATTTATCAGTTCACTAGGACTAGCCCTGCATCAGGAAGATGAAGATGGCCAGATGGATACAGATCTCCAGGGAAAGCAGAGGTCCAGCTCTCAGTGAGTCCTGTTGTTTAAAGATTAAATGAGGCAAGCTGCTGGAAACTTCTAGATGTCTTCTGAGTATTGTCATACATTACACATACATACATGGCAGTAGTGTCATACATTGCACATATATACGTGATAGTAATGCCAAACATTGCACACACATGCATGGTAGTAATGTCATACATTCCCATACATACATAGTAGTAATCTCATATATTATACATATATACTTAATAGTATTGTCATATATTACAAATTCATATATGATAGTAATTTCATACATTATATATAATACATAGTAGTATTGTCAAATATTACACATGCATACATGGTAGTAATCTCATATATTACACATACAAAAGTAGTAATGTCATACATTACACATACAAAGTGGTAGTAATGTAATATATTACACATACATACATGGTAGTAATGTCATATATTATGCATACATACATGGTAGTTGTACTGGCTAGTTTGGTGTGTCAACTTGACACAGGCTGGAGTTATCATAGGAAAAGGAGCTTCACTTGGGGAAGTGCCTCTATGAGATCCAGCTGTGGGGCATTTTCTCAATTAGTGATCAAGTGAAGGAGGGCCCCTTGTGGGTGGTGACATCTCTGGGCTGGTATTCTTGGGTTGTATAAGAGAGCAGGCTGAGCAAGCGAAGGGAAGCAAGCCAGTACGGAACATCCCTCCATGGCCTCTGCATCAGCTCCTGCTTCCTGACCTGCTTGAGTTCCAGTCCTGACTTCCTTTGGTGATGAACAGCTATGTGGAAGTGTAAGCTGAATAAACCCTTTCCTCCCAACTTGCTTCTTGGTCATGATGTTTGTGCAGGAATAGAAACCCTTACTAAGACAGTAGTAATGTCATATATTACAAATACATACATGATAGTTATGTTATACATTATACATATATACATGGTAGTAATGCCATATTACACATGCATACATACATGGTAGTAATGTAATATATTACACATACATACATGATAGTAATGTCATGCATTATACATGCACACATGGGTGCATGGATGACAGAGATGCATTGACTAGTGGCAGCAGCAGCAGTAGCAGCAGCAGCAGCAAACAGGATCACCCCCGCTCTACCTTGTCATGCGCAGCTGCAGGGGGAGTTCCTCTAATCTTTGAGGAATCTCACCTCAGGTAAAACTGGGTCTTTGGCTTGGACACAGAAGGTGTTTTCAGGAGGACCATATCAAGCAGAGCTGGGCTTATTAAAAATATCAAAAAATAGACTTCAAGTGAGGGTTAAGAGAAAGGTACTCAGAATATCTCCGAGAAAGTTGGCTCCTTTGAGGCAGAATTGCACTGTTGTCTTTGCTATGGTCAAGTATAGGATTTCTAGTGGACTTTGAGGCTCTTAGATCAGAGGGTTTCTGTAAATTAAATGAGAGCACAGGATGGCTCCTGAAGGGAATCTGATAGACAAGGTCAAGAGTCTTAATAAGGGCCTGCCTAAGTCATATACACTCAGGACCTAAACCTGGTTTACTGTCATTTTAACACAATATGTCTAGATATAAAAGGATCATCTCTATGTTAACAACAATTTTGGAATTTTGGGGTGATATGTAAATGTAATCTTTAATTGGATTGCTTATTACAATTCTTTTTTAAGTAATCAAAATAATTCATAATAGATAAATGCCTGTTAAATATACATGATATTTTCTGAAGCTAAAATTATATGCACTCAACCAGTTTTTAAAATCTATTTGGAACATTAAACATGATAGAAGTAGAAAAAAATATCTTATGATGTCCTCTATGATAGGCAATTGTAACATATTCCTGATTAGACAGAAACTGTTCCATTTCCAAGGGAGACTATACAGTGTAACTGTAGCTTCATAGAACGAAATGGGTAGTGTTCCTTCTGTTTCCATTTTGTGCAAGGGCTTCAAGAGTATTGATGTTAGGTCTTCTTTGAGAGTATGATAGAATTTTGCACTAAAATCATCTGGTCCTGGGCGCTTTTGTTTGTTTTTGGTTGGGAGACTGTTAATGACTGCTTCTATTTCTTTAGGGGTTATGGGACTGTTTAGATGGTTCACGTGATCCTGATTTAACTTAGGTACTTGGTATCTCTCTAGAAAAATTGTTCATGTCATCCAGATTTTCCAGTTTTGTTGAGTACAGGCTGTTGCAGTAGGGTCTGATGATTTTTTGAATTTCATCAGTTCCTGTTATTATATCTCTCTTTTCATTTCTGATTTTATTAATTTGGATACTGTCTCTGTGCCCTCTGGTTAGTCTGGCTAAGGGTTTTTCTATCTTGTTAATTTTCTCAAAGAACCAGCTCCTGGCTTTGTTGATTCTTTGTATAGTTCCTTTTGTTTCTACTTGGTTGATTTCAGCCCTGAGTTTAATTATTTCCTGCCATCTAATCCTCTTGGGTGTATTTGCTTCTTTATGATCTAGAGCTTTCAGGTGTTCTGTTAAGCTGCTAGTGTATGCTCTCTCCAGTTTCTTTTGGAGGACCTGAGAGTTGAGTTTTCCTCTTAGCACTGCTTTCATTGTGTCTCATAATTTTGGATATGTTGTGTGTTCATTTTTATTAAATTCTAAAAATTCTTTAATTTCTTTCTTTATTTCTTCCTTGACAAAGTAATGATTGAGTAGAGTATTGCTCAGTTTTCACGTGTGTGTGTGGACTGTCTATTATTTTTGTTGGTATTGAAGACTAGCCTTAATACAAAGTGATTTGACAGTAGGCATGGGATTATTTTAATCTTCTTATATCTGTTGAGGCCTGTTTTGTGACTGATTATATGCTCAATTTTGGAAAAGGTAATTGAGGTGTTGAGAAAAAGGAATATTCCTTTCCTTTAGGGTGAAAAGTTATATAGATATCTGTTAAATCCATTTGTTTTATAACTTCTGTTAGGTTCTCTGTTTCTCTGTTTACTTTGTGTTTCCATGATCTGTCCATTGATGAGAGTGGGGTGTTGAAGTCTCCCACTATTATTGTGTGAATTGCAATGTTTGCTTTGAGCTTTAGTAAAGTTTCTTTTATGAATGTGGGTGCCCTTCCATTTGGAACATAGATGTTCAGAATTAAGAGCTTTTCTTGGTAGATTTTTTTCTTTGATGAGTATGAAGTGTCCTTCCTTATCCTTTGGATAACTTTTGGTTGAAAGAATTTTATTCGGTATTAGAACGGTTACTCAGCTTGTTTCTTGGGACCATTTGTTTGGAAAATTCTTTTCTAGCCCTTTACTCTGAGGTAGTGTCGTCTGTCTTTAACACTGAGGTGCATTTCCTGTATGCAGCAAAATGCTGGGTCTTATTTATGTATCCAGTCTGTTTTGCTATGTCTTTTTATTGGGGAATTGAGTCCACTGATGTTAAGAGGTATTAAGGAATCGTGATTGTTGCTTCCTGTTATTTTTGATGTTATTTTTATGTTTGTGTGGCTATCTTCTTTTGGGTTTGTTGAAAGTAGATTAACTTCTTGCTTTTTCTTTTTTTTTTTTTTTTTATTAGATAATTTCTTTATTTACATTTGAAATGTTTTCCCCTTTCCTGATTTCTCCTCTGAAAACAACCTATCCCATCCCCACTCACCCTGCTCACCAACCCACTCCCATTTCCCTGTCCTGATATTCCCCTACATTGGGGCATCGAGCCTTCTCAGGACCAAGGGCCTTGCATCCCTTTGATGTCCAACAAGACCACCCTCTGCTACATATGCAGCTGGAGCCTGTGTCCTTCCATATGTACTCTTTGGTTGGTAGTTTAGTCCCTGGGAGCTCTGGGGGATACTGGCTGATTCATATTGTTGTTCCTCCTAGGGAGCTGCAAGCTCCTTCAGCTCCTTGGGTCCTTTCTCTAGCTCCTCCACTGGGGAACTTGTGCTCAGTCCAATGGTTGCCTGAGAGCTCCCACCTCTGTATTTGTCAAGTACTGGCAGAGCCTCTCAGGAGACAGGCATAGCTCCTGTTTACAAGCACTTGTTGGCATCCACAATAGTGTCTGGCTTTGGTGACTGTATGTTGGATGGAATCCCAGGTTGGGCAGTCTCTGGATGGTCTTTTCTTTTTTTTTTTTTTTTTTTTTTTTCTTTTTTTTTTTTTTATATTTTTTAAAGATTTATTTTTTTTTTAATTTTTATTTTCTATGTTCTATGTTTACATTCAAAAGGCTTTCCCCTTTCCCAGTTCCCACCCACCATAGTTCCCATAGTTCCTCTCCCCCCCAACTGTTCCCCAATCATTCCCCCTCCCCCCTCGGTTTCTTTACTAAACTGGATGCAATCTTTACAGGCCCAGGGTCCTCTCCTTTCTTCTTCTTGGGAATCATTTGACTTGCTATTTGTGTCTTGAGTATTTAGTGCTTCTGGGCTCATTAATATCCACTTATCAGTGATTGCATTTCATGTGCATTCTTTTGTGATTGGGTTAATTCACTCAGGATGATATTTTCCAGGTCTAACCATTTACCTACAAATTGCATGAATTCATTATTTTTAATTGCTGAGTAGTATTCCATTGTATAGATATACCACATTTTCTGTATCCATTCCTCCTTTGAGGGATATTTGGGCTCCTTCCAATTTCTGGCTATTATAAACAAGGCTGCTATAAACATAGTGGAGCATGTGTCCTTATTGCATGCAGGGGAATCCTCTGGGTATATGCCCAGGAGTGGTATGCCAGGGTCCTCTGGAAGTGACATGCCCAATTTTCTGAGGAATCGCCAAACTGATTTCCAGAGTGGTTTTACCATTTTGCAATCCCACCAACAGTGGAGGAGTGTTCCTCTTTCTCCACATCCTCGCCAGCACTTGTTGTCTCTTGAGTTTTTAATCTTGGCCATTCTGACTGGTGTGAGGTGGAATCTCAGGGTTGTTTTGATTTGCATTTCCCTGATGACTAATGATGTTGAACATCTTTTAAGGTGTTTCTCGGCCATCCGAATTTCTTCTGGTGAAAATTCTTTGTTTAGCTCTGTGCCCCATTTTTTGATAGGGTTATTTGGTTCTTTGCGGTCTAACTTCTTGAGTTCTTTGTATATATTGGATATTAGCCCTCTGTCGGATGTGGAGTTGGTGAAGATCTTTTCCCACTTTGTTGGTTGCCGTTTTGTCTTTCTGACAGTGTCCTTTGCTTTGCAGAAACTTTGTAATTTTATGAGGTCCCATTTGTCGATTCTTGATCTTAGAGCATAAGCTGTTGGTGTTCTGTTCAGGAACTTTTCCCCTGTGCCCAAGTCCTCCAGGGTCTTCCCAAGTTTCTTTTCTAGTAGTTTCAGTGTGTCTGGTTTTATGTGGAGGTCCTTGATCCACTTGGAGTTGATCTTAGTGCAAAGAGATAAGAGTGGGTCAATTCGCATTCTTTTGCATGTTGACCTCCAGTTGAACCAGCACCATTTGTTGAAAAGGCTATCTTTATTCCACCGGATGGTTGTGGCTCCTTTATCAAAGATCAAGTGACCATAAGTCTGTGGGACTTCTGGGGGAATCAATATCCCTGACCTCAAGCAGTACTACAGAGCAATTGTGTTAAAAACTGCATGGTATTGGTATAGCAACAGGCAAGCAGATCAATGGAACAGGATTGAAGAACTTCTTGCTTTTTCTAGGGTGTAGTTTCCATCCATGTGTTGGCATTTTTCTTTGTAGTGCTGGATTTGTGGAAAGATATTGTGCAAATTTTGGTTTTGTCATGGAATATCTTGGTTTCTCCATCTATAGTAATTAAGAGTTTTGCTGGGTATAGTAGCCTAGGCTGGAGTTTGTGTTCTTTTAGGGTCTGTATAACATCTGCCCACAATCTTGTAGCTTTCATAGTCTTTGGTGAGAAGTCTGATGTAGTTCTGATAGGTCTGCCTTTATATGTTACTTGACCTTTTTCCCTTACTGATTTTAATATTCTTTCTTTGTTTTGTGCATTTGGTATTTTGACTATTATGTGATGGGAGGAATTTCTTTTCTGGTCCAATCTATTTGGAGTTCTGTAGGCCTCTTGTATATTTATGGGCATCTCTTTTTTTAGGTTAGGCATGTTTTCTTCTATAATTTTGTTGAAGATATTTACTTTCCCTTTAAGTTGGAAATCTTTGCTTTCTTCTATACTTATTATCCTTAGATTTGGTCTTCTCATTGTGTCCTGGATTTCCTGGATGTTTTGGGTTAGGAGCTTTTTGCATTTTGCATGTTTTTATTGTTGTGTCAATGTTTTTTATTATATCTTCTGCACCTTAGATTCTCTGTTCTATCTCTTGTATTGTGTCTGTGGTGCTTGCATCTATGACTCCTGATCTCTTTCCTAGGTTTTCTATCTCCAGGGTTGTCTTCCGTTTGATTTCTTTATTGTTTCTATTTCCATTTTTAGAACCTGGAAGGTTTTGTTCAATTCCTTCACTTATTATATTTTTCTATTATTCTTTAAGGAATTTTTGTGCTTCCTCTTTAAGGGCTTTTACATGTTTATCTGTGTTTTCCTGTATTTCTTTAAGGAGCTTATTTATGTCCTTCCTTCTTAAAGTCCTGTCACCATCATGATATGTGATTTTTAACCCAAGGCTTGTTCTGGTGGGAGAACTGGTTTCTGATGATGCACAGTAGCCTTGCTTATGTTCTTTCTGTTGCTTATGTTCTTGCCCTTGCCTCTCATAATCTGCTTATCTCTGGTGTTAGCTGATCTTGTTGTCTCTGCCTGCGGCTTTTCCCCACTGCAAGGCTGTGTGTCAGTATTCCTGGGAGACCAGTTCTCTGCGAGGAATTTGGGTGTAGAGAGCTTAGGCACAGGGTCACCTCTGGGGTGCAGACAGAAACCAGAAGGATCCTGTCCCACGCTTCTCCTTGGTTCCTGTGTCCTAATGCTCTGGGAAGTTCTCTCTTTGGCCAGGAATTTGAGCAGAAGTGGTGTTCTTACCTGTACTCACAGGTGTGTTGGTACTCCTGGGAGACAAGCTCTCTCCTGACAGTATTTGTGTAAGTAGCACTGTGGCACAGGATCAGCTCAGGGTGCAGACAGAAACTGGAAAAATCTTCTCCCAAGCTGCTACTCAATTCCTGTGTCCTGAGGTGTCAGGGCAGGTCCTTTGGAGTAGCAGTGGTGGTCTTTCCTGTGTTCACAGGCTTGTCCACACTCCTGGGAGACCTGCTCTCTCCTGGTGTATGAAGCACTGTGGCACGGGATTAGCTCTGTGTGCTGTGTCACAGGTTCAGCTTTGGTAGCAGACAGAAAAAGAAGGAACCTGTCTCTGGAAAATTTTATTTTATTGAAATTTTTGCTTTTCAGCTGGTGACAGGCTTCTACCAGACCTGTCCTATTTAGGGTTTATTGCTCTGAAGAGACACCAAGAGCAAGGTTACTGTTTTAAAGACAAACACTTATATGGGGCTGGCTTACAGTTTCAGAGTTCCAGTCCATTATCATCATGGTGGGAAGCATGGCCGCATCCAGGCAGACATGGTACTGGAAGAGACAAGAGTTCTACATCTTGGTTCAAAGGCAGCAGCAAAAGATGCTCTTCTCTGCACTGGGTGGAGATTGAACATAAAGCCCATCTACCCTGTTTCATTCTTTTAATTAAGTTTTGCTTTATTTTTTGAGTTCAAATATAAAATTTATATGAATAAACTTTATATTTCATAATTTATATGCATAGAATTTATATTTCATAACTAATTTATGTTTAATTTGGCAAGTTGTCTGACTTAGAAATCTCACAAAGTTTCTCTCTGTCTTCTTCTACACCTTTTACTCTCTTTTTGTCTGGGTTCCTTCATTTTTATGCCCTCTCTTTCCCTCCTTTTATCCCTTTCTCTTCTGGTCCTCCTCTCAGCTAGACAATAAAACCTGCATGAAACGAAATTTCACAGACAGAATTTCATGAAATCGAAATACACTGGCAAGGGTAGAAGTAAAGTTTCTCTTCAGGTCCGGTTAAGGAGGAACTCATCAGATCATCCTTGGGTCAAGAAAGAAAGAAAGAAAGAAAGAAAGAAAGAAAGAAAGAAAGAAAGGAAAGAAAGAAAGAAAGAAAGAGAAGGAAGGAAGGAAGGAAGGAAGGAAGGAAGGAAGGAAGGAAAGAAAGTTTGTTGCAGAGCCAGAAACCTCTTCATTCTATCTCTCCATTCCTCACACACTTGTTTCTAAAACTTGTTTCTTTAGAACCAAAGAATGTGCTTTTATGTTTAATGGCTGAGTGACAGCATTTGGTTTAGTCTGCTGGCCCCTTTATAGTTAGGGGAGGAAAGAGGAAAGGAGGGAGGGAGGAGAACAAGGGCAAGAGAGCAAGAGAACAAGAAAGAGTCACAAAATGCCAGCTGAAGATTTCACCTCTTAGAGATGTTGGACACAGATCATCCTCAGAAGGTAGACATGCACACAGATGTTCCGACACTGATACTAGAGACTTCTAGAGCTTGAGCACATTTACCTTCAGGTAGCTATTTACATCTTTCTTTTTAATTAGATGATTGCCTTCCCAACTTCAGGTGTGGACACTCACTGCCTTTTAGGAATGTCCTGATATCCCAGGGTGACCATATAGAAGGATGGTACTAGGATTGACTTCCTTCCAGTGCCATATTCCATGTTCATCACAGCCTCATACTGCCATTAGGCAGATGCACAGTAGATCAAGGAAGCAACTGACTGTAAGGGATGGCCTTCTATTTCATCTTACATCGAAAGATTATCTCTGAAGCGAGAACAGGGGAGGATAAGGTAAGTGCAGCTCAGGTGGGCTAATGAGGGAAGGAGAGATGCTTATTAATTAAGTTTCTCTGCTAGGAAGAATTACAGATCTGAAATGTGTAAAGTAATTGTCACCGGTTTTAGTCACACTTACTGCTAAGCAATGACATTTTTGGAGAGTTCAAGGAATAATTTGATAGGACTCAGATCAGAGAAAAGTTCATGACATCTTGTTCATCTCCACCCTTGCTACGAAGCCAGGTAACCATGATGCTTCCCAGCTGGGAGACTGCCTGTGCTAGAAACTGCTCTGTGCATTTTCCCTGAAGCAATTCTTTTAATCCCCACAATGACATCTCACAGTAGATGTTATGACTGCTTTCATGGGTGACGGAAACTGAGCGCTTGAGTTATCATTCCTCTTCAACAAATCAGAGGAAAACGTGGAATATCAACTCCACAGTAGGAAAATGGTCTTAATGTGGCTTTTTAAGTTCTTCAGACATGTTTATAATTCTTGGGAACATAATAAAGAAGCACACAGAGAAGCAATATTTTCTAACTGATAAGACAGTGTCTAATATGTTTTGGATCTTCGATATACCCCCAAGGTCTGTGTGTGAGAGGCCCAGTGTCAAGGCTAGTTTTACCAGAAGGTGATGGAACCTGTAAAAGGCAGGCCCCAATGAAAAGCCTTTGTGATGTGTCATTTCAGGCACTCAGTTACAGAGATGAGAAGTTCACTACTGCTTTCTCTAAACCCCTTTACAGTCCCTGGAACATAGCAGGGAGTCTCTCATACTTACACTAGAGCTTTTGTAAACCTGTAGGTACAAATGCATGGTTATTTAGTTCTATTGATGATAGTATTTTTTTTTTGGTACGATTATTTCCTGGTACTGTTTGTTTGACTAATTACATGTTGACTAAGATTGCATTGTGTAGATGATCCTGTGTAGATGATATCTTTGCCTTCACTACATTTATAGTTTAGATGGATTTTGTGTATTTTAAAAGTACTGTAGCATTAAATGAGTAGAAAAAAGTCATAAACAGCCAAATCTTAAGAAGAAAGGCAGTCTTATGGAGGATTAACTCTAAAGACCCAAATGGGACAAAAATCAGGGCCTTTAATAAGTCTAGTGTTTGTCTGAGCTGTATTTTTTTTTCTTTTAAAACAGAACTAATAGACCCGAGTAGTCCCCAGTTCACCCCATGAAGAGATTCACTAAATAGTCCTTGCTGCCAGGAGTCAATGGGGCTGGAAAGTTCCCTGGCTTACACAGGCAGCTGGTAGAGCATACTGTGCCCCCCTTGATTAAAGACTTTGTGCTGAGCTATAGCCATTTGCTTGTGTGAATGCAGATGTGAGGCTTTTCAGTTTGCTTTCTGTCCTCAACTGAAATACAATTAAAAGGTCAACCAAGGATCCTGAACAAATTGTGCCTGGACTGAAAGGGGAGAGAGCAGAGGGAGTGCTTTGTCCACGAATTAGCCTGTTTATGACAGAGCTAAAAAACATTTTGTTTCAAGCTGAGTTTTATGCCTTTGTCAATAAAACCAGGCTTGGAAAGGGCAAAATTTAGCCTGCGTGTCACAGAGTCCCCTACATGCTTAAGATTCTGGCCCAGCGGAGGGACTTGCAAATGTCTTCCCATCCTAATAATACTCCTGCCCTGTTCACTTTCAGTCAGAAAAAGGTCTGTGAGACATTGCCTCAGTAGACCCTGAAACAAGGACCTGAACTCAATCAGGATGCCTCAGTAAGACAGTTAGGAAATAAGATTAGGAAAGCAAAGAACCCAGTGTTGCATAGGTTTATGAACAGTTTTCTTACATGGCAACTGGGGCTTAGTCTTTCTAGGGAGTTCTAGGACCCTGTGTGGAACATAGCTCTGAGTTGTCTCATCCTCTGAGACTTGCCATTACAAGGCCGTCCTCAGGGTGGCAACAGGGAAGTGCAGACAGATAAAGGGGAAAGAGGTGGCTGAACAGGAGGACTGCCAGGCTTGCTCCCGCAGGTGCTAACCCTAATAGGAGACAGAGGACAAAGGCCTGGTGACTTCATCAGACCTTACACACTATTACCCTGACAGAGTTGTAAAGACCAAAGCTCAAGCAAGAGCTGATGCCTTATCCTCAGAGATGACTGATGGGAAAGAAGGGGCCAAGAAACCAGTGTATGCTGAGGAAACCTGAAAAACTGGCCTCAGGACTGAAAGTCTGAATTCAGGTCTTCATGTAAGTAAGGAATGAACAACATTGCTTTGGAGTTGGGAACAAGCAGTCTGGGCAACCTGTCTCTTAAGAGTTATACTTTCAACTCATACTCTTTATGTGAGTTTAAATGAATTGCTTCTTGATTTATACAAATATGGGACGAGATACACATTTCTGGTTTCTACTTAACAATTTGATGATGCTAGGCTGCTTTTTATACATTACCGTGCTACCTGGGACATAAATAGCACAACCTCCCTCCATGGATGGGACATAAACTTCTTTTGACTCTAGTCCCAATCACTGATGGAGTTGGTGTCCCTGCCATAGAGACGGGGAATCCATTGCATTTATGAAAATGCTGGGTTTTTTTCTTTTCTTATATCTTTCTTAAATCATTTGTATTTCCCGTTGAGCTGCTGTAAGCAGCTGAGCAGGAAGCTCCCCATCTTAGCAAGTGGTTCTCTTCATATTCACCCTGAGGGACAATAGTGGACAATCCCAGATGTTTTCTTGTCCATTCCAATCCAATTCCAACAGTCAGTGAAGTGGTCAAACTCTTAGCTCTAGTGTGCATGTTATATGAGGGCCTTCTAATCACTTATGTGTCTCCTCACTTTGACCTCCTATTCTTAGCTGTAACATTTTTCCAGATCCCTCCCCACAAAATAGATCAGTGATTTCCTGACCTTATCATTGTAATCATATTTTCCCCTCCTAAAGTAAACTATTACTCTTTCTGTTATGACCAGATGTTTCTTCATAATATGTGAAAAGCTATGAAGGTGTTGAACACTCTCAGTTTTCTCTGTATCATTTGGTTCATAACTGATACACCAGCAATCTCTCAGCATCTCGATTAGACTTCTCCAAGTGCAGTAATATACCCCACTTCCTAAGCTCCATTCCAGGACAGGCCACTCCCTTCTGTCGGAGATTATGTTTATGGTCTTCTATGGACTTCATAGACTCTACCTCCAACCACACTAAGAGGGTCACTGCAGTGTGATTCCTGTGAAGCTTCTGCTAGCTCATATTATCCTTCATTCTAAATCAACTCTTAATTCTTCTGCTACTGCTTACTTCCACCTCAGCCTAAGCAATTGTCCTTGTATCTTTACTGTCCTCAAAACCCCAGGCATACTCATTTTCTTCAGTTGCCAACTGCTGTACTTAGAATGCTATTACTCTTTATGTCTACAAGACTTATAAACCATTTCTTCCAATACTCAGATAAAGTGCCACAGTTTAGGTAAGGCCTTCTCTGATCATCCTGTTTAAAATTTTAAGCCCCTTCTAACTCCTCAAATCCTACTTTGTTTTTCCTCCATAATTTTTATCACCATCTGATACTAATTTACCTATTTACTCTTTATCTTTACTACTCCGCCAAAACCCTACCAGGAAACCTGTTTTATTTACAAATTTATCTTGTACTCCTCAATGGGACCTGACCCTGAGCAGATATTCAATTTCCTTGCCTAATTTCCTCTTACCTGGATGGGAATTTTTCTCTTAACATCTAACTAAATCTAACTTAGTTTCAGAGCACAGGCACCTTTTATAATTCCTAAGAAATCTTTCTAATTATTCACAGCCACTCTATTATATTCCTTAAAGTTAATCGTGGGGGGGGATGATTGGGGAATAGTTGGGGGAAAGCCTTTGGAATGTAAACATAGAATATTGAAAATAAAAATTAAAAATAATAAATGAAACCCTTAGAAAAATTAAGAAGGATAGTCTTCATGGCTACCTTTAGCAAGTACATGGAAGCAGACAGTGCTACAAAAAGGTGCATGTGACAAAACCATATGGGCCACAGAGCCATCCTCTCTGACCTTGCTGAGCCACCATCCTGGCTCTCAAATGAAGGCAGGCAAGGAGTTGTGTAATTATGTCAGCAAAAAGAAAAGAAAAAAGAAAAACAACAACAAATGAGAAAACAATTATGAATTTTTGTATATTCATGATATACTATTACTTAATAAGCTACGCCAGTCCTTAGCAGCCTAGATACAAGCATTTGTTATGGACCATAAATCCATGATTGTAAGTTCTGTTATTCTGAGGCAGTCATCTTCCAGTCTTCTAGGGTGATGTAGATAGGGCATCATAGATGTCTTTGTTGGTTGTGAAGAGTAGAGGGCTGGCCAGTATAGAATGGTTATATGTGAATTTCTGGTGATTAGCTGGTGCTTGATGAAGTGATGAGGTTGTCTGGGCCATGTGAGGTTTCCTGTCTGTTTGCTTGCTCACTTGTTTGTTTGATTAGAATGTTTGTCTGCTATACTTGATTGGCCACAGATACTGGCATTCCTAAATAGTGTGTATGTACACATAAGGCTCTTGGGAACTTAGAAGTGTGTTTTACTACCAGGTATACTACATTGAGAATTTGCATTTTCACACTCATTGAAAAGTTAGAAACATAGGTTAATGTATGGCCAGCATATTTACTTCTATATGGATAAATTGTTTATAATCTTTAAATACACAACAAACAAAACTTAAAAGGATTTCTACTGCTTCACAAAGGATGGACTTAGAATGCATTTAGGTACTTAATGAACTTCACAAATTTAAGCATGGCCTTTAAAGTTCCCAAGGGAAGCCATGAATGTCAAAAGCAGTCTGTTTTCTTCCAGTGGCCAAACCCAAGCATTCTATATGGTCTGTCATTTCTGAGAGCCAGATCTGAAATAGTGAATAAATAATTTCTTCTACCTTACAAAAAGGAATACATCAAAAGAAACAAAAAAGGAAAGAGAGAGTTTTATGTGTGAACTTGAGGATATTACCCAATGAAGACAATCAGTGTAACTCAAGGGTTAAAGGGGTAATAAGGGTAGGAACTGGCTGTGTCAATGGTCCTAGGCTTTAAGACTACTCTTATGAAGATGTTGAGGAAATACTGGGTTTTGCTACAGAATATGATGGGACTCCATATTGTTAAACATAGCCCAGTACAGGGAGGCTGAGCAGGGCCCACACGGTAGGTTTAAGATCTTTTCCTTTCTCTTGTCACAGTTAATGTTTTACCAAATTGCTTAATGTTAGCCATGCTGTAATTTAGTTTTCTGCAAAATTAGCATGTTTCATTTTTTTTCTTTGCTCACTATTTTGGAGACATCTGTTAAAACCTTCCCACTCATGAAATTACTAGTCAAAATATTTTACGAAGGAAACTCAAACATTCATTGTTTGCCTTATTAAAAATTAACTCAGACAGATTGAGAAAGAATACAATGTGTGCTCTCATCTTTATCCCACATGTCATCTGTCAGGTCTCATATAATCTAGCTCTGTAAGAACATAGGACCAGGCATAGGATCCCTTCTGACCACTTTTAATGAGAATGAAATAATAACTAAAGTGCCTTGGTTCCAATCAGTTGGATTAAAGAGGTGGTGACAGAGTTAGGATTGAGCCATCTGGATAAGATAAGCAGTGCCCTCATGCCACTACAGGAGGGCAAGAGTAGACCTTTGTGTGGAGAATACTGCCCTCATTGGAACCATATCTTTTATAAACCAGCTATCATAAACCACTCAGTGCCTTCTTGGTCACTCTGTATTTCTTCTGAATCTCCTGCCCTTAGTGGCATGTGGATACTCTGCATTAATTCTTCATGTATTAATTTCCACGTCAACTTCTGGAGCCTCTGCTGGGTGCTACCTCTCTCTATGGTGGGCACAAGAGAGAGAGATAACATGCCTTTCTGCTGGACCCAGTCTTTCAGGGATCTATCCTGAGGAATCTAGCAAAGCCAATAAGAAGATATTAAGAAGGTGTTCCAAGAACATGTGAGAAGAACACCTAACCAATAAAGATACCTGGGTTTGGGAACATAGCTGCTATATTTATGCCTAAAATTTGTCATTTAAGACAAATAGGTACTACCTATAGGTAGTACTATAAATAGGTAGTACTATAAATGTTGAGAGGATGTTAGAATATAGGCCATCCTTCTCCAGCTAGGATTAGATAAGCACGTGAGCTGTTTGAAGCCATCTTAGATAGCTTGGCCTCCAAAGTGGGTTATTGCCCAAAGCTTTTTAGTTGTTTTGAAGAAGTATCATTCCTGAAAAAAGAGTGAAGTGGCTCAAAAGATCTGCTTTCAAGTGTGTTCTGATAATCTGAAGATAAGATGGTTTAGACACCAGTGTGGCCAGGCACCCTGGATGGCAGTTTCATAGGCTCAGTATCACTGAACCCTCCTAATAGTAACCTGGAAATGCAACTTTACAATAAGGAAACAGAGATGCGTGAGATGCATAGTGACTTGTTAAGTGACTCAAGGCCACACTGCCTACAGATCACTAAAGTACGCAAAGGTTGAATGGCATCCAGAATAGTGTAAAATCCCAACATAGGTCAAGACCAACAGAAAATATATTTGGAATTTTGTGTTTTTAAAAGGCTTTGCAGATATTGGATAAATTGCATTGATGCTGGTATTGGTAGTAGTAACTAGGCAAGTGTCAATGTGTCAAAAGAATGCTGTACCTAGAATATGGTGATAGGTAGGGAAGTATAAAGACTTGACTTCACTGAATCAGCTTTACTCTCAGGAGGAAGTAGACCAAGATTCAACTTTAATTGAGGTGGATCCTGAAAACTAACACAATGAGGAATATTTTACAAATGTTCAGAGTAGATAGCATACTATTAGAGTAAACCTGCCGTGGGCACCTTAAGGAAATATAGTATGAACAAAATCCTTTAACTGGAGATCCACTGACAACTCAAACCTGGCCCAACTGCTAATTTTAATAAATTCTTAATATTCTAATATTAAGAATTCACCAAAGAGATAATCAGCCTTTCCATGAAAGTCAAAGGTTGATCAGCTCACTGTGTTCTACAGTGTAGAAATTTCATTGTGTGCAACTGCATTCTTTTTTTCTATATTCTTTGTTTACATTCCAAATGATTTTCCCTTTCCCGGTTCCCCCCTCCCCATAAGTCGCATAAGCTCTCTTCCCTCCGCCCATTCCCCAATGAACCCCTTCCCACTTCTCTGTCCTGGTAATCCCCTACAATGCTACATCAAGCCTTTCCAGGACCAGGGCCCTCTCTTCTTTCTTCTTGGGAAGGATTTGATATGTGAGTTTTGTCTTGGGTATTCAGTGCTTCTGGGCTAATATCCACTTATCAGTGACTACATTCCATGTGTGTTCCTTTGTGAATGAGCTACCTCACTTAGTATGATATTTTCCAGTTCCAACCATTTGCCTAAGAATTTCATGAATTCATTATTTTTAATTGCTGAATAGTATTCCATTGTGTAAATATACCACATTTTCTGTATCCATTCCTCCATTGAGAGACATCTGAGTTCTTCCCAGCTTCTGGCTATTATAAATAAGGCTGCTATGAACATACAGGAGCGTGTGTCCTTATTGCATGCTGGGGAAACCTTTGAGTATATGCCCAGGAGTGGTATAGCAGGGTCCTCCAGTGAAACTGCATTCTTAAAACTGTCATGTCCTTAAACAATCTGTTCATACTTCTTGAATTTGAATATTTCTCACAAGTACCATTCCCCAGTTGCTGAGCATTGCATTCAGACAGCACAGACTAAAGGCTTAGGTCTGAGCATCATGTGATAGCTGATGGGCAAGACAATGAAACAGTTATCATTCTTACCCTCAAAACAGTGAGCTTAATCCTATCTGAATTCCCAGTTTCTAGCTTTCTACCTGCTTTGGTCATTCTGCTTGTGAATGCCAGAGAAGGCTCCTATAGATCCATTCCAGAGAACCTCAGAAGCTTCCTACTAAAAGAGTGTACAATCCTTCAAGAAGATTACCCTGCAAGATCATTTTTGGTATATAAAGTTCCCTACTATTAGCTATTGTTGCTTTAGATTCAGATCTACTTTCTAGTATTAGCTCCTTTCCAGTATTGTTCCTGATATGTTGTAATGACTTTCCACTCCGCACTTATCCCTGAATATGTCCTTTAGGATTCTTGCTCCATGTCTCTGTTCACATAGTTCTCACTGGTTGAGTGGCCCTACTTACTGTCATTTTGTGGAAATTGTCCTTCCTTCAGACACTTGCTTTCACTTTCAAGATTTTTTTTATGACTCCCAGGAGAATAGAAACTTATTGTCTTTCTTACTCATAAATCTCTGCAATAAACTTTTATTGCACCCTTTCTCATGGTTGGCTCTTTTCTCCTTAGACCACAAGCCTCTAAGGGCATGAACAATACTTATTTATTTTCTACCTTGACCAATGCAAATCATGATGTCCACCCCTGTACATGATGGCTCAATTAATGTCTAGGGGTTGTAATGTTTAGCTATGGGCTATGCACTTTTCACACAATTTCCTAGACTAAAGACAGAAAGCAGGACGAGATCTGTACATTTAGAGTTTTGAAATCCCTGCTGTCCAATTTGGAAACTTACTGGTTTCCTCCTATTTATCTCCTAGAACCTCAATTTATTTGTATGTAAGAACAGGATCATAATTATTCAAGGAGATACGGCACTAGAATCCACAGGTCTGAATATTTGATCTGTTTCTTGATAATGTCCATATAGAAGAATGATGCTAAGAGGGAGATATGTATCATAAGAGAATTCCTGAGAACAATCTTGATTTGTCTCAGAGAACCTCCTTTCACAAGCTCCTATCATGCCTATTTAGCATGTGGTATTGGTCTTCACAGAGACTAAGCAGAATGTTATCTTTGCCTAAGACCTATGCTTTTACAAAGGCTTCAGAAAGCCTGGTGCAGAATTCCTTTCCTCAAACCTCTTCTTGGCTTACCTCTTCCTCTTAGTAAGAAAAAAGGTGTTTATGGCTTTCATTTGATTAGAAATGACCCCATAAGGGTGGGTTTTTCTGATATCTGTTTCTGTCTATGTCCTTTTCATTTTTTTCATAAAACCTCTTACTTTGCAAGAGTGTCCTGTTTGAATAGCACTATCTTCTCAAGTTTATAATTTAATTTACCTATTTCAGTTTTCCCTCTGTGGTGGGAAAGAATATGTGTGTAGCTGGAGAGTTCTACATTGCAAGCTAGTTATTTGTATATGAGAACCACAAGCAGAGTTAGGTGGATATATAATGGGTGAAAAGAATATACTTTTTCACGGTTCCAGGTTTGTCTCACATCTACTGTAACACCTGCTGAAGGCTTCTTAACACCTTGGAGTTTCAATTTTAAAATATAGATGATCATATCTATCACCTAACACTATTTGCCCATCAAATAAGATAATGTGTGTGAAGGTTCTATCACAGCAATTGAAAAGAAATAGGTGTTTGATACACACTAAAGCTTTCCTCCTTGATGTCAACCTAAGAAGACCTTCTCTCTAACTTCATACAATCCATTTCTTAATGAAGAAACACAAAAAATGAATACTAATTTTATTATCCCAGGACTGTCTGTCCTGAAAGGGAAGAACACTATCAAGGGCAAATTCTACAGTTTCTACAGAAGTAGATTATTTTATAACCTCCTGGTGATTTGAAACCTTTGAACTTTACTTAGCACGTGCCTATTCAATATGTTCAAGATACTCAGGTTAAACTAAGCATTTTCTGTTCAAAGTTATCTAAATCTCTGCAGCTGATTTTTATCCCATGGAAAGTCATAGATAACAATGATCCAGGAGCAATGAGCTTCGGTGATTGTGTTTTTGGTTATTATGGTATAATTTTCATTAATTGTCATGACTTATCCCATCGACTAAAGCAATCCACATACAGAATAGTGATGTCACTTGTGCCTAGTCGGCATCCTCATATATGACTCATGCATGACTCCAAGAGCAGGCTGTCTTATTTTTCCTGGCTTGATGTTGACACTGAAACAGAATTGAGGGAACCATTAATATTATGCATACTAATTTATTCATATTATTCACCTCATTTCTATGTGTTTGTGTTAATTGTCCATCATTTTTCTCAAAATGTTCTTGAAGAATTAGTGACAGAATATATAAAGACAGAAGATATTTTTTCCTATCATATCCTGGTTTCCTCCTACATCTGGGAACTTAAAATACATACCATCTTGCATATTTTCTTACTTCAAGTGAATTCTGAAGAATGACATGGGGGCATCTGAGAAATCCTCTTCTTTCTTTGTTCAGGAGAGTGCACTCCTTTTACACATAGCCTATCATTATGTTTCTGTTGCTTGTGATGACATTGAATTCTTGATTTTCCTGCCTTAGCTTTCTACAAACTACAATTGTAAGCATGTGCTAACAGTTGGTATAATATTCTTCTGAAGATAGCCAGAGCAGTGTTACTATTCAGCACATGGATTCTAGGGCCACCATTTATAATAGTTATAAAATTAAGACTATATTAAATATAAATATAGTATTTGATGTTACTCAGTAATGCTGCTAAATACATTATTTCTAAATGCTTAGGAATTAATGAATGACAGACATTCAAATCAGTTTGGATTAGATTGATTTATTAAACTGAAAGGATAATTTGTCTGGTAAAAATGTTAATTAAGTAGGGAAAAAATTGAGGAGCTTACTCTTCTCATTAAACCTGCACAAATGCTTTATTTATTATAATCTTCAACATTTTATTGCATAAAGAAATAATTCCTTTAGCTAGGAACTATAAAAAATTGAATCCAAGATTATAATAAATTAAAATATTGAGAATAAAAATCAGGAGCTCAGTCTTAAATCAGACATCTTTATCACTCATATATACAACACCATGTCTCAGAAAAGATCTCAGAAGGGGATGCTAAAAAATTTATAAGCCAGAAGATGGGAGAGAGTACCGTGAAATGCTCTCCTTTAGACATAACACTGGTATTGTACTCATAAACTCACAAGAACTATAGTTTTATGCACAAGACTTGATGGAGAACAAGTCAACTAAAATCTTAGCATAGATGTGAGGGTACTCTCCATTGCCCTCCTCTTACTGAGGAGTTATCAGAAACAAGGCAAATCAAAGCAAGATAGGTTGAGATGACTCACCTGTCAAGAGCACTTGTTGTTCTAGAGGATCACAATTCAGATTACAGTTGCCATATTTGGAGATTTACAGTTGCCTGCAAGCCCAACTCCAAGGAAGCCGACATTATCTTTTGGCCTTCATTCATATTTGCATACACATATATACATAAATAGAAGTAATAAGTGATTAAAAATGGAGAAGTTATAAAGATTACAGGGGGACATATAAGTTGATATGAAAGATACTGAAGTGGAGAAATGGAAACTGGATTAGATTGTATTAATATATATGTATATATACATAGGTAAATATTTAACTTCATATACATTAAAGTCTCATGAATATAAAACTATTTAACAATTTTACTGGTATAGATTAATAAAAATAAAATATGCAAATTTACAAGGAATAATCAATATCATAAACTATCAGAGAAATGCAAACCAAAACTTCAACTTCATCACTTATTAATTGAAAATGCCAAAAGTAAATGTTGGAAAGAGTGTAAATTAATACAAAGGTGTGGAAAACAGTGTGGATACTCTGTTCTAGAAACATAACTACCATATAATCCAGTAATCCTATTACTGGATTGAGGGCCCAGAATATGTCAAAACACTATTTCAAAGACCCATCAGCACTTGCATATTTATTTCAGTTCTAGTCACAAATGAGCAATAATATGGAACCAGCAAAAAAGAGAGCCATTGTACAAGTATGGAGTGAAGTTATAAATTGGTAAACAGCAAAGAAACTATAATTTCCAGCAACTAGGAAGACTGGCATGGATTTCATTAAATAAAATGAATGTGGTAAATAGTATAAATACTACATATTATTATGTTCTTATTTATATGTAGAAGCTAAATTGTTGAATTTATATAGCTAGGAAATACTGTGTTTACTATACCTGGGAAGGATCAGGAGTAAGGGTGAGGAGGATGTAGTGAGGAGGATGGAGTGAGGAGGGTGGAGTGAGAAGGATGGAGTGAGGAGGGTGGAGTGAGGAGGATGGAGTAAGGAAGACGGACTGAGGAAGATGGAATAAGGAAGATGGAGTGAGGAGGATGGAATATGGAGGATGGAGTGAGGAGGATGGAGTGAGGAGGATGGAATATGGAGGATGGAGTGAGGAGGATGGAGTGAGAAAGGTGGAGTGAGGAGGATGGAGTGAGGAGGGTGTAGTGTTGAGGGTGGAGTGAGGAGGATGGTGTGAGGAAGATGGACTGAGGAAGATGAACTAAGGAGGATGGATTGAGGAGGATGGAGTGAGGAGGGTGGAGTGAGAAGGGTGGAGTGAGGAGGGTGGAGAGAGGAGGATGGAGTGAGGAGGGTGGAGTGTTGAGGGTGGAGTAAGGAGGATGGAGTGAGGAGGATGGAGTGAGGAGGACAGAATGAGGAGGATGGAGTGAGGAGGGTGGAGTGTTGAGGATGGAGTGAGGAGGACAGAATGAGGAGGATGGAGTGAGGAGGGTGGAGTGTTGAGGATGGAGTGAGGAGGATGGAGTGAGGAGGACAGAATGAGGAGGATGGAGTGAGGAGGGTGGAGTGTTGAGGATGGAGTGAGGAGGACAGAATGAGGAGGATGGAGTGAGGAGGGTGGAGTGTTGAGGATGGAGTGAGGAGGATGGAGTGAGGAGGACAGAATGAGGAGGATGGAGTGAGGAGGGTGGAGTGTTGAGGATGGAGTGAGGAGGATGGAGTGAGGAGGACAGAATGAGGAGGATGGAAATGAAGAGGAAGAAGTATGCAGTTGGGCTGAGGAAACAGCTTCCTCTGATCTTTCAACACACAGTAGAATAGTTGGGATTCACAAGAACTCTAATTGACAATTATATGACCAATGCTTGGGGAGATGTGCTTGCAAATTTTCCTGTACATGCATAGAAATATCATAAGATAGCTTATAAACATACACAATTATTCTAATTTGCAATTTCTTAGTAAATATATGTTGGAGTCAAAAAACAAAACAAACAAACAAACAAAAACAAAAGGAATTTCTGTCAGAAATGAATCTGATATTTGAGTTTCTTTATTTGATTCCAAGGCTTATTTTAATATTTTCTTAGTGATTTTTCCTCCCTTACCCTTCTCTCTTCCTCTAATATCCCTCTGTCACTTCTTTTCATTTTCATGATTATTTAACCTATTATATTTTATGTGTTTAAGCATTTTGCCCATATGTTTGCCTGGAACTCAGATGAGGATGTTAGATCTCCAGGAACCTTGTTTTTTTTTTTTTTTTATCACAAATATTTCTTATTCCACCTTCAATTGGTTTAGAAAGAGTTTTTATATCTACCATTTTATATGTAAAATTTTTCATGAAATTGTCATTTAATGTGTTTTTCTATATATTTCTTGAATGGTACCAGAAATATTTTTCATGTAAATCTTCAATTTTATCTGAAAATGTTTATAATTCCACCTTCAGTCAACTTAGAATTATCTTTATGCCTATCACTTTATCTGTATAATTTGCATGATAATTTTAATTTTAACATGGTTTTCTATATATTTCTTCTAGTTTATCAGAAATATTTTCCATGTAAATCTTCAAGTTTATCAGAAAATGTTTATAATTCCACTTTCAATAAACTTAGGAATACTTTTATGCCTACCATTATTACATCTATATAAAATTTTCCATGATAATCTTCAATTCTAACATGTTTAATTATATTTTCCATGTAAATCTTCAATTCTATCATAAAATGTTTCTATTTCATATTTCAATTAATTTAGCAATGTTTTACATGTTTACCACTTTACTCCTTAATTTTCCATGAAAATTGTCAATTTTAACGTGTTTTTCTATGTATCCTATTTTATCTGAAATATTTTCTATGCAAACCTTTCATTTTATCATAAAGTGTTTTTACTTCCCTTTTCAATAAAAAACATATTTGAAAAAAGAAAAAGAAGAGAATTATGATTGTTTGTGAGGAGCAATGTGGGTACTGGAAATTAAAACCGGGTCCTCTGTAAGAACTACAGGGGTTGGAAAGTTCTCTAGCTTTTCTTATCTTTTCTTTTTCCTTTGAGTGTTTAATTGTATAGACTTGGTGGCCTCCATCTCTCCTGAGTGAAGGGTTCTCAGGAATGTATTAATATACATGAGGCTCTTAGTTACTTTCTCTTTCCTGATCTTTCCCACTGACAAGAAAGATGAACTCACTAATGGAAGCAGCTCTCCTGTCTGTAGGTAAAGGCCAAATTTTCCTTCCATGGGACCTCTAAATCGAGTAGACTGCAAGACTGCCTTGCCATCACTGTCCTTTCATTTTTTTTTAAAGTGATTCCTTTTACATTTCTTTCTTTTACCATTCATTTATTTATGTGTGTTTGTATATAATAGTGTGAATAGGAAGGTCAGAGCATATAGGATTTTTTTCTTCCAACATGTGCTTCTCAGGAACTGAATGCTGATCATCATGCTTGGCTCCAAGTGCCTGAGACATTTGACTGGTGCTATTCATACCCTTTTCAATGTTCTGACATGGCTTGTTCCTATCACCCTGTATTTTGTCCAACAGACATAGTGCCAAATGTATGTATGTGCATTTGATTTGCTTCACATAAAAATTCACATGAATACACACATACACACATACACACAAAAACATACACACACACACACACACTTACTTTATGTGCCCACTCTGGGAACATGTAGTTCAGAGTAGATGACTCTTCTTGTTCTAACTATTTTCTTTTTATGAGGTATCTTCCTTAAAAACCTAAGCAGTGGGACAATTCCATATCCTATTACAATCTGCCAAGGAGAAATAGATAAATCTATTAGCCCTCTGGCTGTTTCATCATTGTGACAGCATCTTATGCTTCTATATCCATCAGACTCACAAGCCACCTGACAGACAAGTCCACACTAGAAAGCTGTGGTTAGTGGTACCTGAATTTCTATTTAATTGCTCATTAATAATTCCAATACTGTCTTCCTCTGTTAATTGATTAAAGAGTGGTTTCAGTGGAAGTAAATAATAAAATTCATGGTAATCAACTACAAAATAATTTTCTTGTCATTAAGGTAAGCAAGAAGGAAACAGTGGCTCCTTGTAAGCTTTTAACATGCTAGAATTGGAAGGGATTTGAAATTCAACTGCATTAATTTTTTTCCCAAACTAAGACTCACAAATTACTGTACCCTTGTTTTGTAGAAAAGAGTATTCTGAGATACAATAGGTCTGGTAGATGTGCACATAAGTATATTATAGTTTGGAGTGATAAGATGGCATTGACCCATTTAAAGTTCTAAGGCTCCACAGTGTACAAACTTGTTCAGCCAACATTCATTCAAGCCTTTTGGACAATAAAACCACAAACTTTACTATATAACTATTTTAATGTAGTAAATTGCCCTCCCCACCTCTGTGGAGAAAATAAAATTAGAAGGGGTTGTTTATCAAGAGTCTGACCTTTTTGTTTGTTTTGTTTTGTTTGTTTTTGTTTTTGTTTTGGTGAAAAACAGAAGACAGGCTAGAGGCTGATTCTGCCTCGTAATTCACTTTTCTTCCAAAAATGTTCCTTAAAAGTGACCTCAAAATAATATTTTAGTAGCACAAACAGCAGAAATCAGAAGGTTACTGGAGGCCTTGTTTCCAAAGCCAAGCAAAATAATTTCTGCCGCATAGAAAATGTCAGGGGGGAAAAAGGGGGTTGAATTATGTGTGAGTCGCCCCCTGTTGATGGAAGGATAAAGCTGCATCGTAAAGAAGGATTTTGAATAGAAGGATGGGGAGGCTGGTGTAGAACAATTTCCACTTCCAGTTGAGCCAGCACCATCTGTTCAAAAGGCTATCTTTTTTTCCACTGGATGTTTTCAGCTCCTTTGTCGAAGATCAATTGGCCATAGATGTGTGGGTTCAATTCTGGGTCTTCGATCCTATTCCATTGATCCGCTTCCCTGTCACTGAACCAATACCATGCAGTTTTTAATACCACTGCTCTGTAATATTGTTTGAGGTCCGGGATATTGATTCCCCCAGAAGTTCTTTTGCTGTTGATGATAGTTTTAGCTATCCTGGGTTTTTTGTTATTCCAGATGAATTTGAGAATTGCTCTTTCTAGCTCTATGAAGAACTGAGTTGGGATTTTGATGGGGATTGCATTGAATCTGTATATTGCTTTGGGCAAGATTGCCATTTTGACTATATTGGTCCTGCCAACCCACGAGCATGGAAGATTTTCCCATTTTCTGATGTCTTCTTCAATTTCCCTCTTCAGAGACAACCAACAAATTGGGAAAAAATCTTCACCAACCCCACATCCGACAGAGGGCTAATCTCCAATGTATACAAAGAACTCAAGAGGTTAGACCCCAGAAAACCAAATAACCCTATCCAAAAATGGGGTACAGAGCTAAACAGAGACTTTTCACCTGAAGAAATTCGGATGGCTGAGAAACACCTTAAAAAAATGTTCAACATCACTAGTCATTAGAGAAATGCAAATCAAAACAACCCTGAGATTTCACCTCACACCAGTCAGAATGGCTAAGATTAAAAACTCAGAAGACATCAGGTGTTGGCGAGGATGTGGAGAAAGAGGAACACTCCTCCACTGCTGGTGGGAATGCAAGCTGGTACAACCACTCTGGAAATCAGTATGGCGGTTCCTCAGAAAACTGGGCGTGATACTTCCGGAGGACCCAGCCATACCACTCCTGGGAATATACCCAGAAGATTCACCAGCATGCAATAAGGATACATGCTCCACTATGTTCATAGCAGCCTTATATATAATAGCCAGAAGCTGGAAACAACCCAGATGTCCCTCAACAGAGGAATGGATACAAAAAATGTGGTATATATACACAATGGAGTACTATTCAGCCATTAGAAACAATGAATTCATGAAATTCTTAGAGAAATGGATGGAGCTGGAGAATGTCATACTAAGTGAGGTGACCCAGTCTCAAAAGAATACCCATGGTATACAGTCACTGATAAGTGGATATTAGCCTAGAAGCTTGGAACACCAAAGACACAAATTACATATCAAGTGATGTCTCACAAGAAGAAAGGAATGGACACTGGTGCTAGAATGGACAAAAACATCATTGTGGGAGAGTACAAGAACAGTAAAGTGGGAGGGGGTGGATGCGGGAGTAGGGGGAGGGAAAAGGACATGTGGGACCTTTGGGGGTGGGGAACCAGAAAAAGGGAAATGAATTGTAAATATAGAATATATACAATAAAAAAAAGAACAATTTCTACATTTTTAAAATAGGAAAACAGACTCACATTGTGTCCCCAGGTCACATAGCTGCCACTCAGCTGAGCAGAGCTTTGGCTGTGCACAGACTCCCAGCCATTTCACTTGGTTGTCCGGAAGGATGCTTCACTGATTGTGACTTTAGTCACTCCCTGGATTTGGGGAGTCTTAGTTCTTGATCCTGGTCTTCAGTTTACATAAGGCTATTATGACTTGGCAAGTTGCCTGAGAAGTGGTTTTCATATTTTTACAGTGCTTGAAGGAAATCCAGAAACAGTACAAGTCTTCTATGCATTTTCCTAAAATAGTCAACTGGGCATGTAATCTTAGCAGAGTTTCAAGACCTGCAGATTCAGGTCAAGCCTCCCTTGCTTATGTATCATTGTGACCTTTCAGTTTGTGTGCTCTATGAAACTGTAACGGATTTATAAAAAGTACATGTTTGTGCATATTCTACTCAAGTTCAGTTTTCCACTTATTTATGTGTTTGACGTTTATTTAACTAAAATGCAGATATTGTAAGCTCTTAGGACTTAGAAATCCTATTAAAGGTGCCATAACGTAAATGCTTTTTTGTAAGCCAGGTATGATGCTGCAGATCAGAGCACTTGTGTGGATAAGGCAGGAGTATCAGGAATCCAAAGTGAGTTTCAAGTACATGAAACCCTTTGTCAGAAAACAAAGCAAGAGAAACAGTGAAACACAGAGGATGCCTGAGATCCAACCTGCCACCACAGCAACTCAGAATATTTGATGGCAATGACTTCATTAATATAAATAGGACTTTACCTCCTAACAACATTCTTTAAATATATACTACACTCAGAGATAATACATGAGATCCAACATCATCCTTCTTCTGAAACACATTCATCATGAGAAGAGTACAATCACTTCAGGACAGTATGTTCAGCTTGATGTGTCACAGTATGGAAGGGTCTGAAGATTATATCTACTTGCCATGCTTAGCTAGTTACAAGGTAGGAGAAGAGAATAATGAAAGATTTTGTGGCTGTGATTTTTAAGTGAAGAACAAGGGTAGGCATTAAATCCTAGATCTGATATTTAAATCTGAGATTACCTGGAAACTAGCCAGGATAAGTCGGGGAGGGGTGGGTTGGGAACTCATCCTCTACTACAAACAGAATCAAATAAATTTCAAAATATCTCCTTGGAAATGCTGTTAAAATTCAGTTCAAGCCTTTAATTGTTTGTTGATTTTCACTGAGGCAGAAGCTACCAGAAGCAGAAAAGCAAATACCATACATGGTGTCTGTATTTGAAAACTATAGAGAAAGGAAAGCTGACTGGTTAAGTTCAAGTGTCAAGGAAAAATCCCCTCTGAGCCACTTCAGACCTTAAGAGTTGCAAGTATTCCAGGGCCCTGATATTAATGTCTACTGAGCATCAAAGTGGGTCCAGCAGGCAGAAGAGTGAAGCAAATGACATTTGGAGACTGGCCTAATCTGTTGAACAATTAAATCAGGCTCCCTTGAAATTTGTCATTTCAAATATTGTTCATGTTCAAGTCAAGATGAAAAGTCAAATTGTAAAATGTATTAGTTTAAAAAATGAAGTGATGTTTAACATGAATTGAAGTAGTTCCTCTATTCCTTGAGTCACCTTTAAAGAGTGTTCCATTTGTCCCCTGTGACCTCTTATTTCCCTCTAACCCCTCTGCCCTCATATTCACCTGCTCCACTTGCAACCTGACTCTCTTTATAGTGATTCACTAGAATTAGTCACTCATTTTGCTGCACTTTCTGTGCCAGGGTTAGTGAGTTAATATGTATGTACTGTGGCTTGCTTATAATTCTTTGGAGTAGATAAATCTGAGGCAGTTGCAGAAGCAGAGTGGTGAGGGGACTGATAAGGAGACAGCAAGGTTATTGCAATCTCTTAGCAAGCAGACTCTTTGTCACCAGGGATCAGGACCATTTTCCACAAAATGTCAGGTTTCATGGAAGCAGGCTTAGGAAGGAATAAAGATCAAACTGCTTCTACTTGTTCTTTTAAAGAAATGGCACACAAAGGGAGGATGGTGTGCAAGTTGTGTAAGTAAAGGTTGTACTTCTTGATGTAGTCTTGGATGGCAACACTATTAGAACCTAGATAGATATCCACTCCAGGGCCAAGATCATTAAAAGACATACAGGGAATACATATAGGGATTATGTTCTATATTACATCAGGTAAACTGGGAAGAGAAAGGATGATAGGAAGATGGGGAAGGAGGTGTTAAAGGAGGAGGAGGAAGGAGGAGGGGAAGAAGGAGGAGAGGGAAGAAGAAAATCTGAGACAAAAAGAGATGTTGAAAAATAACATCATTCTCAGTAAGTCAGATGGCATCCCATTTATGTATTTGTGTGGGCTAAGCAATGGAATATGCAACTTGTGCAATTTATGGATAGACTGAGAAGAGAAATAGATAAATCTCCAATCATAGTTAAAGACTCAATATTTTTCTCAGACATTGGTAAAATAACCAGAAAATTAAAAAATTATAGAAGAAATCAAAATTATAGAAATCAATCTATTACTAACAAGAGGATCTCTTTGACAACCGTGGGACACTCTACTAATGAGCTGAATGTACATCCATATGAAGATAGGACATAAATTCCTAAGACATCAATCAACAAATGAAAAATAATGCTACAATCTAAAAGTAATTAGTAGTATATTAGCTGAAATGTCATAAGATACTTCTAAACAAATAAGGAATTAAAGATAAATTCTTACAGGAAAATCAGGTATGTGAGCTATATAATAAAATCACTATCTGATAGATATTCAGAATATAGATGAGTCTCTAGTGGAAGGGGAATTTGTGGAAATTGTTGCCCATATTATAACATAGGAAACATCTCAAATAAATAATAGAAGTTTTAAGCTAATGGGCCCTAGAAATAGGAATGGGGAGATTATGTTTCATAAAGTGAGTCAGACACAGAAGGACAAGAAACACATGATCACTTTTCTACAAAATGTAAGAAAGTTGATCACATGAGTTGGGGAAGAGCAGTGGTTTCTAAAGCCTATAGAAAGCAATGACATAGTAGGGGTGGTGAGAGGCAATGGTTGATGGCAGGGTACTAAGCTATAGTTCGATAGGAGTAGATTTGCAGTGTTATTCTGCAACAAAGTGCATACAAATAGCAGGAATGTACTGTACAGATTTTATAGGTATAAAGGAATTTGTGAGCTTTTTCTACCAAGAAATATTTTGGGAAACAGATTTATATTCATCTGATGTGAGAATCATAAAATGCATATCTCTATTGAAAGCACCATATGCTTTCTAATTAATAGTTACAAAAATGTTTTATGTAACATTTAATATATAACCTCAGTTTAAAAAGAACCCAAAATAGGCTAAAATTAAACCTAAAGCAAGTAATATAGAAGAAATAAAGAGAAAAACTAAATGAAATTACAAGTGATAGAAGATGTCAATTCAACAAAGTGCTGAGCTTTGAAAGGAAGAATGTAATAATACCTATCTATAAGTCTGACAGAAGAAAGACATGAGGATAGGGAGAAGGGCAGTGCCTAGTAGAGCCAGAAACAAACAAGGTTTGTAAATGTAATATAAAATGCAGTAGATAGAGTTATATTCACCAAAATATTAGATACCAGTTCTCACAATGATACCAATCACCTGTAAATGCTCTCTTACTGGAGAAAGTATCCTGGCAGATATAATGAATTTAAGGATCCCCAAATGAAGAGATCATTCTACATCTTCTAAGCAGTTCCTTTATAACAGGAAAGTTAGACATACATGAAAAACAGAAATGAAATGACTATAGCATATAGGGCAGAGTGTTACAGTCATGGGACAAGGAATGTTACTTGAAGTTGAGAGAAGCTTAGTCTGTGTCCTTTCTTAGGCCTCCTAGAGAGAGTACTACACCAATGACAGCTTAAATGGGGCCATGTCATACCATGTGCAAATAAACCAAAGTTGTTTAATCTGTATAGACTTTAGTTTATTTGCTTCAATGTCATAGAAAGCTAAGACATGAGGAAAAACCATAAATGGGCATCTTTACATAAATCTATTCCTCCAAATAAAAAGTCTACTTTCTTGAAAAGTATGAACTTTCACACTGATCTTGCAATTGTTTAAAGAACTTGAATTTAAATTGTAAAATTCTTGAAAGAGAAAGATTTAGGAGTAAATGACTTTACTAGAGAATTCTATATAATTATTACTGGAGAATTCTGGACAGTTAACACTAGCTATACATGACTTCTAGAAATAAATAAGAACATTTTCTAATTTTATGAAAATAATGCTATTTTGATACTGAAACCAGATAAAGGTTGTACAAAACCGTAAAGAAAAATATATCATATGCAAAAATATTCAACCCTCCTTACCAGAATAATTAGGCAAAATATGGAAAATTGACTAAATAAATTAAAGAGGGTTTATTTGAGAACTTTGAGATTGTTGCAACATTTTAAAACCTAAAAAATATATATGTATACATATATATGGAAAGTATATATTATACTATATAATATATTGGCACCCATCTATATATTGACTTCATTCAAATTCCTAAAAAATATTATATAATATATGTAAGTTATTATATAATACTTATATATGTAAGGAATTATATATTATAATATATATATATATATACATATATATATATATATAATGTATATGTAAAAAATTTAAATGAAGTCACCAGATAAATGGGGAGACAGTCCCCAAATAGACATCTTCTATTACCAAGTCAAACCTCCAAGGTTCAGGGATTGATTATATCTTATCCAGTCATTGAATAAAAAGGACCCATAGATACCTCTCTAACATCACAGACTATTTCCAAGGCTTTTGGTTACTCTCTATAATATTTAAACTCAGGGCTGAATCAACCAACTAGAAACAAAGAGAACAACATAAAGAATCACCTCAACCAAGAACTGGTTCTTTAAGAAATCAACAAGATTTTTCAAGATAAACTCTTAGCCATACTGACTAAAAGGCACAAAGACAGTATCCAAATAAACAATTTCAAAAATTAAAAGTGAGACGTAGACCAGGCTGTCCTCGAACTCAGATCCACCTGCCTCTGCCTCTTCAGCATATCCTACCAGCCTGCGCCACCAGAAAAAAAAAGTGAGATGTAACAAAAGAAACTAAGAAAATTCAAAAAATCATTAGGTCTTTCTTCAAAAACCTGTACTCCACAAAACTGGAAAATCTAAATAAATGGATGATTATCTAGACAGATATCACTTTCCAAAGTTAAATAATAAAGATCAGGTAAACTATCTAAACAGACCCTTAACCCCTAAGGAAATAGAAGCAGTCACACACACACACACACATACACACACACACACACACACACACACACACATACACACACACACACACACACACACACACACTCCCACAAAGCCCAAGGCCATATGGTTTTAGTGCAGAATTCTACCAGACTTTCAAAGAAGAGCTATTACCAATAACCCTCAAACTATTCCCTAAAATAGAAACAGAAAGAACACTGCCCAATTCATTCTATGAGTCTGTAGTCATACTGATACCTAAACCACACAAAGGCTCAACAAATGGAGGGAACTTCAGGCAATTCATTGTGAATATTATCACAAAAATACTCAATAAAATTCTTGCAAACTGAATACAGAAACACATCAAAAACATTATTAAGCATGATCAAGTAGGCTTCAGCCCAGGAATGGTTCAATATATGAAAATCCATCAATGCAATCCACTCTTTTAAAAGGAAAACAACAACAACAAAAAAAAAAACCGAAAGAGAAATCATATGATCAACTCATTAGATGCTGAACGTGCTTTTGACAATTTCCAACACCCTTTTCATGTTCAAGATCTTAGAAAGATAAGAGATTTAAGGTACATACTGAAATATAATCAAAACATTATGCAACAAGCCAGTATCAAACATCAAATTAAGTGAAGAGGGATTTGAAGCAATCCTAGTAAAATCAGGGAAAAGGCTACTCCCTATCTATTCAATATAGCACTTGATGTTGTAGCTAGAGCAAAAAGACAACAAAGGAAGATAAAGGGGATACAAATTGGAAGGGAAGACTTCAAGGTTTCACTGTTCATGGATAACATAATAGTATAAATAAGAGATCCTCAAAATTCTACCAGCAAACTCCTAGAGCTGACAAACAACTTCAGCAATGTGGCTGGATATAAAATTAACTCAGAGAAATCAGTTGCACTCATTTATACAAATGATAAATGAGCAGAGAAAGAAATTAGGGAACCACATTCTTTACTGTTGCCACAAATAGTATAAAATATTTTGGTGTAACTCTAACCAAACAAGGGAAAGATCAAGATCTTCAAGGCCCTGAATAAAGAAGATCTTGGAAAGATTGCCTAGGCTCATAGATTGGCAAAATTAAAATAGTGAAAATGACCATATTAACAAAATCAATCTACAGATTCAATGCAATCTCCACCTAAATTGCAGCACAGTTTTTTTTAAAGACCTTGAAGAGCATTTCTCAACTTTATATGACAACAAAAAAATCAGAATAGCTAAAACAATCCTGAATAAAAGGTCTTCAGAAAGAATCACCATCTCTGACCTAAAGCTGTACTACAGAGCAATACTGATAAAATTTGAATGGTATTGGTACAGATGCAAACAGGTTGTTTAATGGGATAGAATCCCAGACTGAGAAATAAACGCACATACCTATGACACTTGATTTTTGACAAAGAACCCAAACCATACAATGGATAAAAAAAGTATCTTCAACAAATGGTGCTGGTCTAACTGGATATCTTCATGTAGAGGAAAGGAAATAGATCCATACTCATCACCCTGCACAAAACTCTAGTTTTGTGGGTCAAGGACATCAACATAAAACAGAATAAACTAAGTCTAATTGAGGAGAAAGTAGTAAATAACTTGGAACACATTGGTACAGGGGACAATTTTTTGAACAGATCACCAGTGGCTCAGGTTTTAAGATCAACAAGTGATAAATGGGGCCTCATGAAACTTTAAAGCATCTGTAAAGCAAAGGAAACACTGCAAAAAAGACAAAACAGTTGCCTACAGTTTGGACAAAGATTATCACTAACCTTAGATCCAAAAGAGGGCTAATATCAGAAATATATAAAGAACTCAAGAAGTTAGACTCCAACAATCCAATTATCTCAATTAAAAATGTAATACAAAACTAAACAGAGAATCCTCATCAGAGGAATCTCAATAGGTGGGGAGCACTTAAAGAAATGTTCAAGTCATCAGAGAAATACAAAATCAAAATGTCCCTGAGATTCCACCTTATATCAATAAGATTAGTGTTCTGTTCAGGATTTTTTATCTATTTCTAACATATAGAGGAGGATGTGGAGAAAAGGGAATATTCATCCATTGCTCATGGGTTTAAAAACATATATAATCAGTTTGGAAATCAATCAGGTTGATTTCAGATAATTGGAAATATTTTCCCTGAAGACCCAGCTATATTGTTCCTGTACATTCAACCAAAAGATGATTTCCCATACCACAAGGACATGTACTCTCCTATGTTCATAGCAATTTCATTCATAATAGCCAAGAACTGGAAACAACCCAGATGTTTCTCAACTGGAGAATGGATTCAGACAATATGGTTCATTTACACAATGGGATGCTATTTGGCTCTTAAAACCAAGGAACTAATAAACTTTGCAGGCAATTGGATGGAACTAGAAAACATGATCCTGAGTAAGGTAACTCAGAACCAAAAGACATGCACGGCATGTAGTCACTGATAAATGAATATTAGGTATAAAGTACAGAATACCCATGATTCACTTCACATAAGCAAAGAAGTTAAACATGAAGGAAGGCATAAGTCAGGAAGCTAGAATCACACTTAGAAGGGGAAACAAAATAGTCATAGGAGACAAATGGAAGGAAGAGAACTAGGTGGGAGAGGGCAAAGAGAGGGGAATGTAGGGTAGTATCAGTAGTCTAGAGAGACAGGAGAGATGGCCAGAGGGCCAGGAGAATAAAAGGAAATCTGCAGCTGCTGGTGTGAATCTCTAGAGACCTAGGATGGGGAGGCTCTCAGGAGTTAATGTGTTTGACCTTAGCTGAGATGTCTAACAGTGGAGACATGGAATCTGAGAAGGCCACCCTTGTATCCAGATAAGACTGCCAGTTGAGGAATAAATAAGAACCTATCCACAAAATTTGTGACCCTCAAATTTGTCCTGTCTCAAACCAATGCAGGGACAAAGATGCAGCAGAGCCCAAAGGAATGGCCAATCAATAACAGGCCCAACTTGAAACTTATCCCATGGCCAGGAAACAATTGTGATGTTATTAATCATACTTTGTTATGCTTGCAGACAGAAGCCTATCATAACCAACCTCTGACAGACTCTACACAGCAGCAGACTGAAGCAGAAATGAAGACCCACAGACAAACATTAGTCAGAGTTTAGCAGCTCTTTTTGTAGAGTTTGGGGGAAAATTGAAGGTCGTGAAGGGGACGGGAACCCCACAGGAGGACCAGCAGATTCAACTAATCTGGATCCCTGGGAGCTCTTAGAGATTGAACTACCAACCTAAGAACATACACAGGCCGGAAATATTCCTCCGGCACATACATAGCAGCTCAATCATTATCACTGTCTTGTGGGAGAGAATGCACTTGATTTTCTAGGGTGGGGGATACCAAGCGGTGACCCATCTTCTCAGAGAGGAAGTAGATGGGGAGGGATTCTGTGAGGGGGTACCTTGACAGGGAACAACATTTGGTATATAAATATATTTTTTAAATTATTTTTTTATTAGGAAAGTGAATTTTTATGTGGTGTCTGATCACTATGAAGATATAGGGAAAAAAGAAAAGGTGGTTGGGGCTTAAATATGATGGAATTACCTTGCATGCATGTATAAAAAAGATAGGATGAAGCCCAATATTTTCTACTTTATATATTAGTCAAATATAGTTATTTGAGAAAAACTATATTGATGTTTTTTGTTTGGAAAAATTAGACAACAGACTAAACTAGTAGTAATTAAAAGACAATATTGAATTTGTAACTTGATGAATAGTAATGTTGTAGACTTTTACCCATATACATATATACATGAATTTATGTACTTCATACACAAAGTTATTATAAGTTGCACAGTCTTCATAAACCATCTTCTCAGTCAAACATATATGATAATATAGGACAATGCTTTTCCATACCTCTATGTATTCTAAATTTCTACTTATTTAATAGGATGTTTGGACTACTTTTGATATACACACATACATGTAGTAAATCTCCTTATTCAGAATGAGGTTTTGAGTATTTTTCTGTGTCAAAGCATGGAAATAATTCTAAGCTATTAACAAAAACATTGTTCATTTAGTAACTCCATGGCCTGGGGTCATTACAGCAATGTCATGTTTAGTGAATGAAAAAAATATTAGTAATAATTTCCCCCCAAATGAACATGCCAACTTCAAATCCTGAGTTTTACTTCATTTAGATATTATTATTAGCTAAATACTAGGACAATATTTTACTATTATTAAAATTGGTATTTATTATTTTTCAGTAGTGGGATAAAATGTTTTTTCATACACTGACTGCATATATAATATGCTTTCTGTTTTTGAATGTAGACACAATAGAATTTGACAGTTTTTCTGCTGGTAAACTATCTAATATTCCAGACCTTTTAATTTACTAACATCATTATATCTTATTAATGTTTGGATTTATTCAAACATAAATAAGACATAGTGTGTGTGTGTGTGTGTGTGTGTGTGTGTGTGTGTGATTTTATTTTTGTATAATTTATATGCAACCACACTCATCTTGTAGCTGCCAGTATGGACATATCTTCTTTATTTTAAATTCTTGAATGTAGTCCTTAAATTCAAGAGCTGTTCAAAACAGCTCCCCATAATGATTAATATTATTCTAGTGAATACACCTAGATAGAAGGTTTAATGCAAATGTCTCTTTTTAAGGTCTAACATTAATGTATTTTTTATCCATCTTCTAGGACTCTAGACAGCAATTTCCTTAAATGCCATGGTAGTAGAAGGATCAAGGTATCTCAAGATATTTGCTTAATCTCAGGGGGGGGGTCAATTGATTAAAAAATTCTAAGTCTTTGCAGGACTGATAAAGCTTCCTTTCAGAAGATATTCAATTGCTGAAAGCCTAGAAAAGAATGGGAGTTTCTCTATTATCTTTAATTTTGTTCAGTGATATTTCTGCCTACATAACCAGTGAAGACATGGTTGTAAAAGTAATGATCTCAGTTAAAGAGGGCATTATGGAGCCAAACTCTTTATGAACTATAATCCAGTATTTTATAAAATGTGGTACAAAGACCACTTCCAGCAGAACCTTCTAATATCATCTTAGTTTGGGGAACACATAAGATTTTAAAGATTATAAATAAGTATACTGGTATCTTAATTAGGGTTTTACTGCTGTGAGCAGACACTATGGGTAAGGCAACTCTTATAAGGACATTTAATTGGGAATGACTTACAAGTTCATAGGTTTAATCCATTATCATCAAGCTAGGAGCATGCCAGTGTCCAGACAGGCATGGTGCAGGAGGAATAGAGAGTTCCACATCTTCTGCTGAAGGCTCCTGGGAGGGTCTTAAAGTCTACATTAAGAGTAATACACCTACTCCAACAGAGTCACATCTACTCCAACAGGGCCACACCTCTTAATATTACCACTCCCTGGGCCAAGCATATACAAACCACCACTAGTGAAAATTGCATTTTTAAGAAATGGCTCAGAAAATCTTGTCTAAGAAAGATGTGTGGTATGAGTGTGTGTGTGCATATGTATGTGTGTGTGTGTGTGTGTGTGTGTGTGTGTGTGTTTGTGTGTGTATGTCTATACTACCACATCATGTTAGGGCACTAGTAATATTAATATTGTTAGTATCTAAATTAATTTTTTAGCTAATTAGAATTTTATTTTTTAATTTTTTATTGGATATATTCTATTCTTACATTTCATTTCCCTTTTTGTGGTTCCCAACCCCCCAAAAGTCCCACATGCCCTTTTCCCTCCCCCTGTTTCCTCATCCATGCCTTCCCACTTCCCTGTTCTGGTATTCCCCTACACTGATGCTTTGAGCCTTTCCAGCACCAGGGTCCACTCCTTCCTTCTTGTCGGAAATCATTTGGTATGTGGATTGTGTCTTTGGTATCCCAAGATTCTAGGTTAATATCCACTTATCAGTGAGTGCATACCATGGGTATTCTTTTGAGACGGGGTTACCTTACTTAGTATGACATTCTCCAGCTCCATCCATTTCTGTAAGAATTTCATGAATTCATTGTTTCTAATGACTGAATAGTACTCCATTGTGTATGTATACCACATTTTTTGTATCCATTCCTCTGTTGAGGGACATCTGGGTTCTTTCCAGCTTCTCGCTATTATAAATAAGGCTGCTATGAACATAGTGGAGCATGTATCCCTATTGCATGCCGGGGAATCTTCTGGGTATATGCCCAGGAGTGGTATGGCTGAAGTATCATGTCCAGTTTTCTGAGGAATTACCAGACTGATTTCCAGAGTGGTTGTACCAGCTTGCAATCCCACCAGCAGTGGAGGAGTGTTCCTCTTTCTCCACATCCTCTCCAACACCTGCTGTTTCCTGAGTTTTTAATCTTAGCCATTCTGACTGGTGTGAGGTGAAATCTCAGGGTTGTTTTGATTTGCATTTCTCTAATGACTAATGATGTTGAACATTTTTTAAGGTGTTTCTCAGCCATCCGAATTTCTTCAGGTGAAAAGTCTTTGTTTAGCTCTGTACCCTATTTTTTGATAGTGTTATTTGGTTTTCTGGGGTCTAACTTCTTGAGTTCTTTATATACATTGGATATTAGCCCTCTGTCAGATGTCGGGTTGGTAAAGATCTTTTCCCAGTTTGTTGGTTGCCGATTTGTCCTTTTGACAGTGTCTTTTGCCTTACAGAACCTTTGTAATTTTATGAGGTCCCATTTGTCTATTCTTGATCTTAGAGGATAAACTACTGGTTCTGTTCAGGATCTTTTCCCCTGAGCCAATGTCCTCAAGGGTCTTCTCCAGTTTCTTTTCTATTAGTTTTAGTGTGTCTGAATTCAGATCTTCATAGAGTTAGAAAGAGCAATTCTCAAATTCATCTGGAATAACAAAAAACCCAGGCAGCTAAAACTACTTCTGGGGGAATCAGTATCCCGGACCTCAAGGAATACTACAGAGCAGTAGTGTTAAAAACTGCATGGTATTGGTACAGTGACAGGGAGGTCAATCAATGGAATAGGATTGAAGACCCAGAATTGAACCCACACATCTATGGCCAATTGATCTTCGACAAAGGAGCTGAAAACATCCAGTGGAAAAAAGAGCCTTTTCAACAAATGGTGCTGGTTCAACTGGAGGTCAACATGCAGAAGAATGAGAATTGATCCACTCTTATCTCCTTGTACTAAGTTCAACTCCAAGTGGATCAAGGACCTTCACATAAAACCAAACACACTAAATTAATTGTTAATATCTAATATTAATATTAATAGTATCTAAATTGAATCATAAATTGAATCATTTTCCTAATCTGAAAAGGCTGCAGTTAGCTAGTACCAGTGTGCTGCTTAAAGGAGTTCCTACCCAGTCTGGATGAGCAAGATGGTCAGGGAAAGGTATTGTATCCTCCAGGACTGGAACTACACATGATTGAGAATTATATTTAAAGTCATGTTGAGAACTGATGCAGTTAAGTCTTAAGTTTTATTTAACCTCCTGCTTTGTATTTTCTAGATGTACAGTTTAGATCAGATAACTACAAACAGACATAAATTGTCTAATCTAGATATGCTTAGTAGGTACTGGACTCAAACCAGTCAGAGACCTGTGAGATATGGCATTTAAAATCTTAAAATGCTTAAGATAATAGACAGAGACTCTGAAATCCTAGCAGTGACACCTGTAAGTCTCCAAGAAGACACAGACACATCAAGAGATGATCCACCTGGATTATGGTATGATAACCACTAAGAAAAACTGCTCAATTGCCTTGCCTGCTAATGAGGCCAAGTCTGAATTGGACAAACAGGGACACCAGACATGCCTCACATTGCTTAAGTCAAGATAAGGCCAATCTTCCAAGTTCCTCCTCTACAGGAAGGCCTCTCAGAATCGATGGGTCTGGTTGCTGAAGACTGATCCTGCCCTTGGACCTAGACCTGTTACCCCAAGGAATCCATTGACATCATAGGAACCTAGTGGGATGACTGTCTGGATAATGGGTAACTTGTCATTTCAACTGACACTTAGATTTATCCTTCACAGTTCTCTGAGGGGTTTGAACCTAGTGATCAACCACCTGTGTCTCATGGTAAATTATTGGACAGAAAAAGTTTATGTAAAATCCAAGAATATAAAAGCTTCTATCAAACTGTTTGAAGATCTAGAAAGGTGTTTGGAGGCTGGTAAATGCAAGTTATGGAGAATTTACCTTTTTATAAACTTTAAAAGATAATTGTAAGCTTCAGGGAATCCATTTGCGTGTGCCTCTCATAGGTCAAATGGACTCAGGATAAGTACTATCAATTAACAGCCTGTTTCCCTCCCTACCTGCTCATTCCTGAGCATGGGATCTATTTCCCTAAGAACCCCTACCCCTCTTCTGACCTTCAAGACAAATGTGTACCCACAAAATTTTTCTCCTTCAAGTTCTATTTTCTGTCTCTAACATCCAGATGTTCTCTCAGAACCTACATCCAGGAAGGCTCCAACACAGTTACTGAGAGGTGCTCTGGTCTAGCCTCACAAACTGCTTGACTGGGCCTACACACTGCTACCCCAATATGGTCCCACATCCTGGAGAGCAGAAAAACAACCAGTTCTTCCAGGACTTGGCAGACATTCCAGCTTTTTGCCCACACTCTAAAATTGCACCCCAATGTCAGCAGGAAGAAGTCATGGACGATTGACTACAGTACCCCTTACTATTTTCTAATCAACACAAGTCTGGAATGTTTGGTTTTAGACCCTAAGACAAGGACTGAAATGCATATTTTACATAACAAAGCAGACCTGGCTTCCAGCTTCTCCCAACATCCCTCAGTCTGTACCTGGCATACTCTGACCCCAACACTGAACTTTCCAACTCAGGAGTTGGGTTGCCTTATCCCCACAGGCTCCTCCCTATTATAATCCAGACTTCTGGACTGGTTTTCATCTTTTCTTCTCTCTGTGTGTGCGAACAACCCTTCCTTCCTTCCTTCCTTCCTTCCTTCCTTCCTTCCTTCCTTCCTTTTTTTCTTTCTTTCTTTCTTTCTTTCTTTCTTTCTTTCTTTCTTTCTTTCTTCCTCCTCTATGCCCCCACCCTGTTTTCCCCATGGTGATATCTCTGGTCTTGGTCCTTGAGGCCAGTGAACTTGTCCACCTGAGAGCAGATTCTTAATAAACTTGCCTTTAATATATAAAAAGAAACCCACACATAAATACAAACAGATAAGACAGGGTTCTCTCTTTCTGTGTGTGTGTATGTTTGTATGTGTATACATACATGCATACATACATACATATTTGTTTACATGTAGACATATTTTTCTATTTATACATTTTCTGTTAATATTTAAATAGATCATACACATATATATGTTTGTATTTTCTCTTTTTCCAACATCTCTATTTAGAGTAACATTCTTCACAAATATCCATTAATAAGTTGAAATGTATATGCTTATTATGTATATAATAGTATGTACTCTGTTGAATAATTAGTGACTTTCAGATATATCAGAAGTGATATCTTCATAAAGTTGATCAAATTTAATTATGCCACCCATCTCAGTGTAGTAGAAACACACTACATATCTCCCCTTCTGGTTCTAAGAGTTGCATTTAAGCAGATAAAATGTTCCAGCTTCCCCAGTGTCTAGGGCATGGTAGATACTCAGAATGCCTTGTTGAATAAGTGAACAGTATCAGAATCTTTGCTTCATTACCTTCTTTCCCACTTTTGTACTCTTTGTTATATTTTCCTCTGTAAGTCTGATGGATCCTCTGTTTTTCTGATTCTTCAGTCACCTTTTACCTCTTGAGTGACTTTTTAGGATTTCTGCATCAAGTGATCTTTACTATTACTCTCTAGCAGCAAATATTTTCATCAGAGGTATAAAATGTAACATTAATTATAGGATCTGGCAGAAAATTAGTGGTAGTGGTGACTAACTTATCACATCTGAGCACCCTTTCCCTGGAAGTAGTATGCTCTTGGGATTCGGGGAATCAATAGTGGTATAATGACAGCTAGTGGGAAGAAACAAAGAAACTGAGGCCTATACATCAACTAGAACACAAGGATGGGCAATGAAAATTTCTGTAACTGCTTGAGCACTTGTGAACATTGTTCATGGGTGTTATGTCTGTGCACGTTTACAAATTGTACACAGAAAGTATTAGAAGTTGAAGACATTGTTACTAGGCAAAGAGATGGTGAAACCTGAGTTCTAGCATCTGCATAATGAGCTAGAAGCCACAATACTTTCAAGGTCCTGGTTTATTCTTTAGTACATATGTTTTGTTTTCACAGAATAGCAATGGCTGCACATTTAGCCTTCTTTCAGTTATTATTTTTGTGTACTGAACAGCAGGGTAGAAAAGACTGAATATGAAAGGAAGCCAGAGTTCATCAAGGGTTTAAACATTCACCTTAACACTCTCCAGTCCAACGAATATTACTGTCTGCTCTGATATCTCAACTTTAGACGCAATCATGCTCCTGTTTAAAATCTTACCAATATTTACCTTTTGGAAAGAATCAATAGAGTTTGATAATAATTATGGATTTTTTAAACAGGTGGAAGTTTCCCCGTCATTTAAATAGTTTCCTTCCAGAAATGATGGCCAACAAACTATGCAATCAAAACCCCTAACTCTACATGGGAAGATGGCTTAGTGGATAAAGTGCTAGCCATGAATGCAGAAGGACCTGAATCCAAAAAGCCCATGTAAAAAGTTAGACATGTTAACCCAGAGCTTCTATGGCAAGATAGAAGGCAGAAAGAAGAAATCCTTGGGGGTTCTCAGGCTAGCCATACTGCTTTAAGCAACTGCAAATGAGACCCTATCTAAACCAAGGTTAGACTTAAAGACTGACAGAGAAAGTTGACTTCCATATGTGTGCCTGAGCATGTGTACAACTATACACACACATATGAAAATGTACACAGGCACATTTCTTCTCTCTCTCATATACACTCTCCTTTTTGCTCTCTCTCTCTCTCTCTCTCTCTCTCTCTCTCTCTCTCTCGTTTTAAAAAATAGAAAATATAACTCATTTGGGAGACATTGAAGGTATGCATTTTTCTTTTTATAAAATTAAGATATTAAGCATACTATCAAAACTATCTCTCTTATTAGATATGTTCTTTATTTACATTTCAAATAATTTCCCCTTTCCTAAATGTCCCATAAGCCCTCTCCCCTCCCCCTGTTCCCCAATCAACCCCCTCTCACTTCCCTGTACTAGTATTCTCCTATACTCCTACATTGAGCCTTCCCAGGACCAGGGTCCTCTCCGTCCTTCTTCTTGGGCATCATTACATATATGAATTGTGCCAGGTATTCTGAGCTTCTGGGCTAATATTCATTTATCACTGAATGCATGCCATGAATGTTCTTTTGTGATTGGGTTACCTCACTTAGGATATATTTTCAAGTTCCACCCATTTGCCTAAGAATTTCATGAATTCATTGTTTTTAATAGCTGAGTAGTATTCCATTGTATAAATATACCACATTTTCTGTATCCATTCCTCTGTTGAGGGACATCTGCATCTGGGTTCATTCCAGCTTCTGGCTATTATAAATAGGGATGCTATAAACAGAGTGGAGAATGTATCCTTATTATATGCTGGGGAATTCAAGGAGTATATGCCCAGAAGCGGTATAACAGGGTCCTCCAGTAGTATCATGCCCATTTTTTTGAGGAACCACCAGACTTATTTCCAGACTGGTTGTACCAGCTTGCAATCCCACCAACAGTGGAGGAGTGTCCCTCTTTCTCCACATCCTTATCATCACCTGCAGTCTCCTGAGTTTTTAAACTTAGCCATTCTGACCAGTGTGAGGTGAAATCTCAGGGTTGTTTTGATTTGCATTTCCCTGATGACAAAGGATGTTGAACATTCTTTAGGTGCTTCTCAGCCATTTGATATTCCTTGGGTGAAAATTCTTTGTTTATGTCTGTCCACATTTTTGATAGGGTTATTTGGCTCTCTGGAGTTTAACTTTTTGAGTTCTTTGTATATATTGGATATTAGCCCTCTGTCAGATGTAGGGTAGGTAAAGATCTTTTCCCAATTTGTTGGTTGCTGTTTTGTCCTATTGACAGTGTCCTTTGCCTAACAGAAACTTGCAATTTAATGAGGTCTCATTTGTCAATTCTTGACCTTAGAGCATAAGCTATTGGTGTTCTGTTCAGGAAAATTTCCCCTGTGCCCATGTCCTCAAGGGTCTTCCCCAGTTACTTTTCTATTAGTTTCAGAGTGTCTGGTTTTATGTGGAGGTTCTTGATCCACTTGGACTTGAGCTTTGTACAAGGACATAAGAATGGATCAATTTTCATTCTTCTGCATGTTGACCTCCAGTTAAGTCAGCACAATTTCTTGAAAAGGCTATCTTCAAAACAACCCTGAGATTTCACCTCATACCAGTCAGAATGGCTAAGATTAAAAACTCAGAAGACATCAGGTGTTAGAGAGGATATGGAGAAAGTCCCACTGCTGGTGGGACTGCAAACTGGTACAACCACTCTGGAAATCAGTCTGGTGGTTCTTCAGAAAACTGGATATGATACTTATGGAGGACCCAGCCATACCACTCCTGGGAATATACCCAGAAGATTCCAAAGCATGCAATATGGATACATGCTCCACTATGTTCATAGAAGCCTTATTTATAATAGCCAGAAGCTGGAAAGAACTCAGATGTCCCTCAACGGAAGAATGGATACAAAAAATGTGGTATATATACACAATGGTATACTATTCAGCCATTAGATACAATGAATTCATGAAATTCTTAGAGAAATGGATAGATCTGGAGAACATCATACTAAGTGAGGTAACCTAGTCTCAAAAGAATACCCATGGTATGCACTCACTGATAAATGGATATTAGCCTAGAATCTTGGGACAACAAAGACACAATTCACATACCAAATGATGTCTGACAAGAAGAAAGGAGTGGGCACTGGTGCTGGAAAGGATGAAAGCATCAGTGTAGGGGAATACCAGAATAGGGAAGTGGGAAGGGGTGGATGAGGGAGCAGGGGGAGGGAAAAGGGCATGTGGGACCTTTGGGGGGGGACCAAAAAAGGGAAATGAAATGTAAATATAGAATATATCTAAGACTAAAAAAATTTAAAAAGAAAAAGAAAAAAAGAAAGGCTATCTTTTTTCCACTGGATGTTTTCAGCTTCTTTGTCAAAGATCAATTGGCCATAGATGTGTGGGCTCAATTCTGGGTCTTCAATCCTATTCCATTGATCTACCTCCCTGTCACTTTACCAATACCATGCACTTTTTAACACTACTGCTCTGTAGTATTGCTTGAGGTCCAGGATATTGATTCCCCCAGAAGTTCTTTTACTGTAGATGATGGTTTTAGCTATCCTGGGTTTTTTGTTATTCCAGATGAATTTGAGTATTGCTATTTCTAACTCTATGAAGAACTGAGTTGGGATTTTGATGGGGATTGTGTTGAATATGTATATTGCTTTTGGCAAGATTGCCATTTTAACTATATTAATCCTGCTAATCCATGAGCATGAAAGATTTTTTTCCATTTTCTGAGGTCTTCTTCCATTTACTTCTTCAGAGACCTGAAGTTTTTGTCATACAAATCTTTCACTTGTTTGATTAGAGTCACACCAAGATACTTTATATTGTTTGTGGCTATTGTGAAGGGTGTCATTTCCCTAATTTCTTTCTCAGTCTGCTTATCCTGTGAGTATAGGAAGGCTACTGATTTGCTTGAGTTGGTTTTATAACCAGCCACTTTGCTGAAGTTGTTTATGAGCTGTAGGAGTTCTCTGGTGGAGTGTATGGGGTCACTTAAATATACTATCATATCATCTGCGAATAGTGATAGTTTGACTTCTTCCTTTCCAATTTGTATCCCTTTGACTTCCTTATGTTGTTGAATTGCTGTAGCTAGTACCTAAAGTTCTATATTGAAAAGATATGGTGAGAGGAGGACAGCCTTGTCTGGTCTCTGATTTTAGTGGGATTGCTTCAAGTTTCTCTCCGTTTACTTTGATGTTGGCTATTGGTCTGCTGTAAATTGCTTTTACTATGTTTAGGTATCGGCCTTGAATTCCTGTTCTTTCCAAGACTTAGCATGAAAGGATGCTGAATTTTGTCAAATGCTTTTTCAGCATCCAATGAGATGACTATGTGGTTTTTCCTTTGAGTTGTTTATGTAGTGGATTATGTTGATGGATTTCCATATATTGAACTGTCCCTGCATCCCTGGCATGAAGCCAACTTGATCATGGTGAATGATCATTTTGATGTGAATGAGAATTGATCCTTGTATTAAGCTCAACTCCAAGTGGATCAAGGACCTCCACATTAAACCAGACACACTAAAATTAATAGAAAAGAAACTGGGGACGACCCTTGAGGACATTGGTTCAAGGGGAAAGTTCCTGAACAGAACACCAATAGCTTATGCTCTAAGATCAAGAAAAGACAAATGGGACCTTATAAAATTACAAAGTTTCTGCAAGGCAAAAGACACTGTCAAAAGGACAAATCAGCAACCAACAAATTGGGAAAAGATCTTCATCAACCCTACATCTGACAGAGGGCTAATATCCAATGTATACAAAGAACTCAAGAAGTTAGGCCCCGGAAAACCAAGTAACCATATTAAAATGGGGTACAGAGCTAAACAAAGAGTTTTAACCTGAAGAAATTCAGATGGCTGAGAAACACCTTAAAAAATATTCAACATTATTAGTCATTAGAGAAATGCAAATCAAAACAACCCTGAGATTTCACCTCACACCAGTCAGAATGGCTAAGATTAAAAACTCAGGAAACAGCAGGTGTTGGCGAGTATGTAGAGAAAGAGGAACATTCCTCCACTGCTGGTGGCACTGCAATCTGGTGCAACCATTCTGGAAATCACTTGGGCGGTTCCTCAGAAAACTGGACATGATACTTCCAGAGGACCCAGCCATACCACTCCTTGGCATATACCCAGAAGATTCTCCAACATGCAATAAGGACACATGCTCCACTATGTTCATAGTAGCCTAATTTATAATAGCCAGAAGCTGGAAAGAACCCAGATGTCCCTCAACGGAAGAATGGATACAAAAATGTCGTATATATACACTATGGAGTACTATTCAGCCATTGGAAACAATGAATTCATGAAATTCTAGAGAAATGGATGGAGCTGGAAAACATCATACTATGTGAGGTAACCCTGTCTCAAAAGAATACCCATGGTATGCAGTCACTGATAAGTGGATATTAGCCTAGAATCTTGGGACACCAGACAAAATCCATATACCAAATGATGTCTGACAAGAAGGAAGGAGTGGACCCTGGTTCTGGAAAGGCTCAAAGCATCAGTGTAGGGGAATACCAGAACAGGGAAGTGGGAAAGGGTGGATGGGGGAACACGGGGAGGGAAAAGGGCATGTGGGATCTTTGGGGGGGCAGGGAACAAGAAAAAGGGAAATGAAATGTAAATATAGAATATATCCAATAAAAATGTTTAAAAAATGGATCAATTTGCATTCTTCTGTATGCTGGCTGCCAGTAGAGCCAGCACCATTTGTTGAAAGGCTATCTTTTTTTTTCCCACTGGATGGTTTTAGCTCCTTTGTCAAAGATCAAGTGACCTTAGGTGTGTGGGTCCATTTTTGGGTCTTCAATTCTATTCCACTGATCTGCCTGCCTGTCACTGTACCAATACCATGCAGTTTTAAATACTATTGCTATGTAGTACTGCTTGAGGTCTGTTATACTGATTCCCCCAGAAGTTCTTTTACTGTTGAGAAGAGCTTTCGGTATCCTGAGCTTTTTGTTTTTCCAGACAAATTTGAGAATTGCTCTTTCTAACTCTGAAGAATTGAGTTGGGATTTTGATTGGGATTGCATTGAATCTGAATATTGCTTTTGGCAAGATGGCCATTTTTTGGGGGGTTTATAAATTTATTAACTCCATTTTCTAAATAATCATGTGTCCAAAAGAAATTTAATGAAAAAATACAAACGATTTAGAACTGCATTTAGTGAGACTTCTTGTACAAGGTGTAGAAAGCCATAATTTTGTGAGACCATAAACCTAACCATTTTCAGTAAACAATAAAAAATATTTTAAAAAAGGCAAAAAAGAATATACACACCATATTAATGTATACATACATTTATAATGTCATTTCTTCCAAGGGACTTTTGAAATTCCTTAAGAGGTACCTTTCTAATTAAGTAATTTTATTAAGGCCAATCTACAATTAGAATATTTTTTAAGCTTTTGGTTATGTTTATTTTTTTTAATTTTTATTTTCTATATTCTATGTTTACATTCCAAAGGCTTTCCCCTTTCCCAGTTCCCACTCACCATATGTCCCATAATTCCTCTCCCCCCCAACTATTCCCCATTCATTCCCCCTGCCCCCATGGTTTCTCTACAAAACTGGATCCAATCTTTACAGGCCCAGGGTCCTCTCCTTTCTTCTTATTGGGAATCATTTGACTTGCTAATTGTGCCTTGAGTATTTAGGGCTTCTGGGCTCATTAATATCCACATATCAGTGATTGCATTTCATGTGTATTCTTTTGTGATTGGGTTAACTCACTCAGGATGATATTTTCCAGGTCTAACCATTTACCTACAAATTGCATGAATTCATTATTTTTAATTGCTGAGTAGTATTCCATTGTATTAATATACCACATTTTCTGTATTCATTCCTCCATTGAGGGATATTTGGGCTCCTTCCAATTTCTGGCTATTATAAACAAGGCTGCTATAAACATAGTGGAGCATGTGTCTTTACTGTATGCAGAGGAATCCTCTGGGTATATGCCCAGGAGTGGTATGCCAGGGTCCTCTGGAAGTGACATGCCCAATTTTCTGAGGAACCGCCAAACTGATTTCCAGGGCAGTTTTACCATTTTGCAATCCCACTAACAGTGGAGGAGTGTTCCTCTTTCTCCACATCCTCGCCAGCACTTGTTGTCTCTTGAGTTTTTAATCTTAGCCATTCTGACTGGTGTGAGGCTGAATCTCAGGGTTGTTTTGATTTGCATTTCCCTGATGAATAATGATGTTGAACATCTCTTAAGGTGCTTCTCGGCCATCCGAATTTCTTCTGGTGAAAATTCTTTGTTTAGCTCTGTACCCCATTTTTTGATAGGGTTATTTGGGTCTTTGCGGTCTAACTTCTTGAGTTCTTTGTATATATTGGATATTAGCCCTCTGTCGGATGTGGGGTTGGTGAAGATCTTTTCCCACTTTGATGGTTGTCGTTTTGTCCTTCTGACAGTGTCCTTTGCCTTGCAGAAACTTTGTAATTTTGTGAGGTCCCATTTGTCAATTCTTGATCTTAGTGCATAAGCTATTGGTGCTCTGTTTAGGGAATTTCCCCCTGTGCCTATGTCCTCCAGGGTCTTCACAAGTTTCTTTACTAATAGACTCAGTGTGTCTGGTTTTATGTGGAGGTCCTTGATCCACTTGGAGTTGATCTTAGTGCAAAGAGATAAGAGTGGGTCAATTCGCATTCTTCTGCATGTTGACCTCCAGTTGAAAAAGCACCATTTGTTGAAAAGGCTATTTTTATTCCATTCAATGGTTGTGGCTCCTTTATCAAATATCAAGTGACCATAATTCTGTGGGTTCATTTCTGGGTCTTCATTCCTCTTCCATTGATCCACTTGCCTGTTGCTGTACCAATACCATGCAGTTTTTAACACAATTGCTCTGTAGTACTGTTTAAGGTCAGGGATATTGATTCCACCAGAAGTCCTTTTATTGTTGAAAATAGTTTTAGCTATCCTGGGTTTTTTGTTGCTCCAGACGAATTTGAGAATTGCTCTTTCTAGATCTATGAAGAATTGATTTGGGATTTTGATGGGGATCGCATTGAATTTGTATATTGCTTTTGGCAAGATGGCCATTTTTACTATATTGATCCTGCCAATCCAGGAGCAAGAAGTATTTTTCCATCTTCTGAGGTCTTCTTCGATTTCTTTCTTCAAGGACTTGAAGTTCCTGGCATACAGATCTTTTGCTTGTTTGGTTAGAGTTATGCCAAGGTACTTTATGTTTTTTGTGGCTATTGTAAAGGGTGTTATTTCCCTAACTTCTTTCTCAGCCTGCTTGTCCTTTGAGTACAAGAAGGCTACTGATTTGCTTGAGTTAATTTTATAACCAGCCACTTTGCTGAAGTTGTTTATCAGCTGTAGAAGTTCTCTGGTGGAGTTTTTTTGGTCGCTTAAGTAAACTATCATATCATCTGCAAATAATGTTAGTTTGACTTCTTCCTTTCCAATTTGTTTCCCATTGACTTCCTTATGTTGTCTAATTGCTCTCGCTAGAACTTCAAGTACTATATTGAAAAGATATGGAGAGAGAGGGCAGCCTTGTCTAGTCCCTGATTTTAGTGGGATTGCTTCAAGTTTCTCTCCATTTATTTTGATGTTGGCTACTGGTTTGCTGTAGATTGCTTTTACTATGTTTAGGTATGGACCTGGAATTCCTGCTCTTTCCAAAAATTTTAGCATGAAAGGATGCTGAATTTTGTCGAATGCTTTTTCAGCATCTAATGAGATGATCATGTGGTTTTTTTCTTTTAGTTTGTTTATGTAGTGGATTACATTGATGGATTTCCCTATATTGAACCATCCCTGCATCCCTGGGATGAAGCCTACTTGATCATGGTGAATGATCGTTTTGATGTGCTCTTGGATTCGGTTGGCAAGAATTTTATTTAGTATTTTTGCATCGATATTCATAAGAGAAATTGGCCTGTAGTTTTCTTTGTTGGATCTTTTTGTGGTTTAGGTATTAGGGTAATTGTGGCTTCGAAGAATGAGTTGGGCAGCATCCCTTCTATCTCTATTTTGTGGAATAGTTTGAAAAGTATTGGTGTTAAGTCTTCTTTGAAGGTCTGGTATAATTCTGCACTAAAACCATCTGGTCCCGTACTTTTCTTGGTTGGGAGGCTTTCTATAACCCCTTCTATTTCTTTAGGGGTTATGGGACTATTTAGCTGATCTATTTGATGCTGATTTAATTTTGGTATTTGGTATCTGTCTAGGAAATTGTCCATTTCCTCCAGATTCTCCAGTTGTTTTGAGTATAGACCTTTGTAGTAGGATCTGATGATCTTTTGAATTTCCTCAGTTTCTGTTGTTATGTCTCCCTTTTCATTTCTAATTTTGTTAATTTGTATACTGTCTCTGTGTCCTTTGGTTAGTCTAGCTAAGGGTTTATCTATCTTGTTGATTTTCTCAAAGAACCAGCTCCTGGTCTTGTTGATTCTTTATATGATTTCTTTGTTTCTACTTGATTGATTCCAGCCCTGAGTTTGATGATTTCTTGTCTTCTACTCCTCCTTGGTGAATTAACTTCTTTTTCTTCCAGTGCTTTAAGGTGTGCCATTAAGCTTCTAGTGTATGCTCTGTCCAGTTTCTTTTTGAATGCACTTAGAGCTATGAGTTTTCCTCTTAGCACTGTTTTCATTGTGTCCCATAGATTTGGGTAGGTTGTACCTTCATTTTCATTGAATTCTAAAAAGTCTTTGATTTCTTTTTTTATTTCTTCCTTGAACAAGGTGTCATTGAGTAGAGTATTGTTCAGTTTCCATGTGTATGTGCGCATTCTGTTGTTTTTGTTGCTATTGAAGACCACTCTTACTCCACGGTGATCTGATAGGAGTCATGGGATTAGCTTGATCTTCTTGTATTTGTTGGCATCTGTCTTGTGACCAATTATATGATCTATTTTGGAGAAGGTACCATGAGGTGCTGAGAAAAAGATATATTATTTACCTTTAGGATGAAATGTTTTATATATATATATATATATATATATATATATATATATATATATATATATATGTTAAATCCAATTGGTCCAGAGTTTCAATTAGTTTCACTGTGTCCCTGTTTAGTTTCTGGTTTCCTGATCGGTCCATTGAGGAGAGTGGAGTGTTGAAGTCACACACAATTATTGTGTTAGATGTAATGTGTGCTTTAAGCTTTAGTAAGGTTTCTTTTACGAATGAGGGTGCCCTTGCATTTGGAGCATAGATGTTCAGTATTGAGAGCTCTTCTTGGTAGATTTTCCCTTTGGCCAGCATGAAGTGACCTTCTGAGTCTCTTTTAATGATTTTAGGTTGGAAGTCAATTTTATCTGATATTAGAATGGCTACTCCTGCTTGTTTCCTGAGACCATTTGCTTGAAAAATTGTCTTCCAGCCTTTTACTCTAAGGCAGTGTTTGTTTTAACACTGAGATGTATTTCCTGTATGCAGCAAAATGTAGGGTCCTGTTTCCATATCCAGTCTGTTAATCTATGTCTTTTTATTGGGGAATTGAGTCCATTGATGTTAAGAGATATTAAGGAATAGTAATTATTACCTCCAGACATTTTTGAAATTATATTTATTTATTTTATTTATTTATTTTTTATATTCGAGAGGTTATCTTCTTTTGGGTTTGATGAGAGGAGGTTTCTATCTTGCTTCTTCCCGGGTGTAGTTTCTGTCCTTGTCTTGGTGTTTTCCCCCTATTATCCTTTGTAGGGCTGGATTTGTGGAAAGGTATCATGCAAATTTGGTTTTGTCATGGAATACCTTGATGTCTCCATCTATGGCGATTGAGAGTTTTGCTGGGTAAAGTATTTTGGCTGAAGTTTGTGTTCTCTTAGAGTTTGCATTATATCTGCCCAGATTCTTGTAGCTTTCATGGTCTCAGGGGAGAAGTCTGGTGTTATTCTGATAGGTCTTCCTTTATATGTTACTTGGCCTTTTTCTCTTGCTGCCTTTAATATTCTTTCTTTGTTTAGTACATTTGGAGTTTTGATTATTATGTGACGGGATGTATTTCTGTTCTGATCCAGTCTGTTTGGGGTTCTATATGCTTCTTGTATATTCATGGGCATCTCTCTCTTTAGGTTGGGGAAGTTTTCTTCCATAATTTTGTAGAAGATATTTGGTGGCCCTTTAACTTGTAAATCTTCACTCTCGTCTATACCTATAATCCTTAGGTTTGGTCTTCTCATTATGTCCTTGATTTCCTGGATGTTTTGGGTTACAACCTTTTTGCATTTAGTATTTTCTTTGACTGTTGAATCAATGGTTCCTATGGTATCTTCGGCTTCTGAGATTCTGTCTTCAATCTCTTGTATTCTATTGTTGATATTTGCATCTATGGCCCCTGATTTCTTCCCAAGGTTTTCTATCTCCAATGTTGTCTCCCTCTGCGATTTCTTAGTTGTTTCTACTTCTGTTTTTAGAACCTGGATGGATATGCTCAGATCTTTCGCTTGCTTGATTGTGTTTTCGTGTATTTCTTTAATAGATTTTTGTGTTTCCTCTTTCATAGCTTCTACTTGTTGGCCCACGTTCTTCTGCATTTCTTTAAGTGATTTTTGTCTTTCTTCCTTATTGTCTTCTTCTTTTTGATCCATCTTCTCCTGCATTTCTTGAAGTGATTTTTGTATTTGCCTTGTACAGGCTTCTAACTTTTGATCCATTTTCTCCTCTATTTCTTTACGAGATTTTTCTATGTGTTCAGCTACCAGCATCCTGACCAGTGATTTTATATCCAAGTCTTGTTTTTCTGGTGTTTTGGGGTATCGAGGACTTCCTGTTGTTGGCGAACTGGGTTCAGATGCTGTTGTGTTGCCTTGATTTCTGTTAGTGAAGTTCTTTTGTTTTTCTTTTGCCATCTGGTTATTTCTGGTGTTAGTTGGCCGTGTTGTCACTGGCTGGTGTTTGTATCTCCCTTGAGGCTGGGCTCACCTGTTGTTTCTCTACTAGTGGTTTTGCGTAACTGCTTCTCAAAGGGATCACGAGATGGCTGCCACCGGCTGCCTTGGTGCACAGCCTGAGGTTGCAGGGAAGTCCAGCAGAGCCTCTGTGGTTGGAGCTGGGCCTGCCTGGCAGGGAGAACCTAGCAGATCCCCCGTGCGGTAGCCCCGGATGGAATCTGTCTACCTGGGCCTCTCCAGCTGTGTCCTGGTTGCAATATGGAGGCCTGCCACAAGATGGCCATTTTTAATATATTAATCCTGTCAATCCATGAGCATGGAAGATTTTTCTGTCTTCTGAGGTCTTCTTCAATTTCTTTTTTCAGGGATTTGAAGTTCTTGTCATATAGATCTTTCACTTATTTGGTTAGAGTTACACCAAGAAACTTTATATTGTTTGTGGCTATTGTGAAGGATATCATTTCCCTAATTTCTTTCTCAGCCTGTTTATCCTTTGAGTATAGGAAGGCTACTGATTTTTTTGAGTTAATTTTATATCTGACAACTTTGCTGAAGTTGTTTATCAGCTGTAGGAGTTCTCTGGTGGAGTTTTTGGATCCCTTAAATATACTATCATATCATCTGCAAATAGTGATAATTTGAATTCTTCCTTTCCACTTTCTTTCCTTTTGACCTCCTTTTCTTGTCTAATTGCTCTAGGTAGTACTTCAAATAATATATTAAATAAATATGGAGAGAGAGGGCAGCCTTGTCTAGTCCCTGATTTTAGTGGAATTGCTTCAAGTTTCTCTTCATTTAGTTTGATGCTGGCTACTGGTTTGCTGTATATTGCTTTTACTATGTTTAGGTATGGGCCTTGAATTCCTTTTTTTTCCCTGAGACTTTTAGCATGAATGGATGCTGAATTTTGTCAAATGCTTTTTCAACACCTAATGAAATGACCATGGATTTTATTCTTTGAGTTTGTTTATGTAGTAGATTACATTGATGGATTTCTGTATATTGTACCATCCCAGCATCCATGGGATGAAGCCTACTTGATCATGGTGAATGTTCGTTTTGATGTGTTCTTGGATTTGTTTGGCAAGAATTTTATTGAGTATTTTTGCATAGATCTTCATAAGGGAAATTGGTCTGAAGTTCTCTTTCTTTGTTGGATCTTTTTGTGTTTTTGGTATCAGAGAGATTGTTGCTTCATAGAACGAGTTTGGTAGTGTTCCTTCTGTTTCTGTTTTGTGCAATAGTTTGCAGAGGATTGGTTTTAGGTCGTCTTTGAAGGTGTGATAGAATTCCACACTAAAACAATCTGGTTCTGTGCTATTTTTTGGTTAGGAGACTGTCAATGAAACAACAGACTTCTATTTCTTTAGGGGTTTTGGGAACATTTAGATGGTCTATCTGGTCCTGATTTAACTTTTGTATTTGGAATCTGTCTAGGAAATTGTCCATTTCATCCAGATTTTCCAGTTGTATTGAGTATAGGCTTTTGTAGTAGAATATGGTGATTTTTTTTATAATTTCCTCAGTTTCTGTTGTTATTTCTCCCTTTTCATTTCTGGTTTTGTTAATTTTGTACTTTCTATGTGCCCTCTGGTTAGTCTGGCTAAAGGTTTATCTCTCTTGTTGATTTTCTCTAAGAACCAGCTCCTTGTTTTGTTGATTCTTTGTATAGGTCTTTTTGTTTCTACTTGTTTTTTTCAGCCCTGAGTTTGATGATTTTTCTGCCTTGTACTCTTCTTTGGCGTATTACCTTCTTTCTGTTCTAAAGCTTTCAGGTGTGCTGTTAAGCTGCTAGTGTATGCTCTCTCCAGCTTCTTTTTGGCAGCACTCAGAGCTATGAGTTTTCTTCTTAGCACTGCTTTCATTGTTTCCCACAAATTTAGGAACGTTGTGCCTTCATTTTCATTAAATTCTAAAAAGTCTTTGGTTTCTTTCTCTTATTTCATCCTGGACCAAGGTATCATTGAGTAGAGCATTGTTCAGCTTCCATGTGTATGTGGGCTCTGTCTTTTTGTTGCTATTGAAGATGACCCTTACTTCATAGTGATTGGTTCAGAGGTATGGGATTAGTTCAGTCTTCTTACATCTGTTGAGGTCTGTTTTGTGACCAATTATATGGTCAATTTTGAAGAAGGTACCATGAGGTGCTGAGAAGAAGGAATATTCTTTTGATTTAGGATGAAATGTTCTATAGATATCTATTAAATTGATTTGGTCCAAAACTTCTGTTAGTTTCACTGTCTCTCTGTTTAGTTTTTGTTTCCCTGATCTGTCCATTGAGGAGAGTGAGGTGTTGAAGTCACCCACAATTATTGTGTGAGGTGCAATGTGTGCTTTAAGCTTTAATAAAGTTTCTTTGGTGAATGAGGGTGCCCTTATATTTAGAGCATAGATGTTCAAAATTGAGTTCTTCTTGTTAGATTTTTCCTTTGATGAGTATATAGTATCCTTCCATGTCTTTTTTTATGACTTTTGGTTGAAAGTCTATTTTATTGAATATTAGAATGGCTATTCCAACTTGTTTCCTGGGACTATTTGCTTGGAAAACTTTTCCAGCCTTTTAGTCTGAGGTAGTGTTAGTATTTGACACTGAGATGTGTTTCCTGTATGCAGCAAAATGTTGGGTCCTTTTTATATATCCAGTCTGTTAGTCTATGTCTTTTTATTGGAGAATTGAATCCATTGATGTTAAGAGATATTGAGCAATACTGATTGTTGCTTCCTGCTATTTATGATGTAATTTTTATATTTGCATTGTTATCTTCTTTTGGGTTTGTTTAAAGAAAATTCATTTCTTGTTTTTTTTTTTTTTCTAGTATGTAGTTTCCCTCCTTTTGTTGGTGTTTTCCATTCATTATATTTTGAAGGCCTGGATTTGTGGAAAGATATTGTGCAGATTTTTTTTGTCATGGAATACCTTGGTTTCTCCATCTATGGTAATTGAGAGATTTGCTGGATATAGCAGTCTGGGTTGGTATTTGTGTTCCCTTAGTGTCTGTATGGCATCTGCCCAGGCTCTCCTGGCTTTCATAGTTTATGGTGAGAAGTATGGTATGATTCTGATAGGTCTGCCTTTATGATACTTGACATTCCTCCCTTACAGCTTTTAATATTCTTTCTTAGTTCTGTACATTTAGTGTTTTGATTGTTATGTGCCTGGGGCAGGAATTTTATTCTCTGGTCCAATCTATTTGATGTTCTGTATGCTTCTTGTACATTTATGACCATTGCTTCCTTTAGGTTAGGGAAGTTTTCTTCTATAATTTTGGTGAAGGTATGTACTGGACCTTTAAGTTGAATCTCTTCACTTTCTTCTATACCTCTAATCCTTAGGTTCAGTCTTCTCATTTTGTCCTGGATTTTCTGGATCTTTTGGGTCAGGAGATTTTTGCATTTTTCATTTTCTTTGACTGTTGTGTCAGTGCTTTCTATGGTATCTTTTGCATCTGAGAGTCTCTTTTCTATCTCTTGTATTTTGTTGTTGATGCTTGAATCCATGACTCCTGTCTTCTTTCCTAGGTTTTCTATGTCCAGAGTTGTTTCCCTTAATGATTTCTTTATTGTTTCTGCCTCCATTTTTAGATCCTGGCTGATTTTGTTCAATTTCTTTATCTTCTTTTTGTGTTTTCCTGTAGTTTAAGGGCTTCTTCCTGTTTACTTGTATTCTCCTGTATTTCTTTAAGGGAGTTATTTATGTCCTTCTTGAAGTCTTCTATCAGCATCATGAGCTGTGAATTTAAATCCAAATCTTGCTTTTCTGGTGTTTTGGGATATCCAGGACTTGTTGTGGGAGAATTGGGTTCAGATTTTGTCACATTCCCTTGATTTCTGTTAGTAACATTCCTATGTTGATGGCCTTTTGCCATCTGGTTATCTCTGGTGTTAGTTGGTCTTACTGTCACTGGTTGGTGCTTGTCCCTCTGTGTGCCTACAAGCCTATCTCCGCACCCCTGGGTGACTTGCTTTCCCCTGGCACAGAGTGCTGTGGGGCTTCCCAATCCCTTGGTGCAGGTAAGGCCCTGGCAGACTGAGTCCCAGGTGATCTTACCCTTGGGAGTTCTCTCCATTCCTGGCTGTAAGAGCCCTCTCAGTCAAAGGAGTACAGATGGTGACCTCACCTCTAACCACAGAACTCCCTGCAGAGCAGATATCCCCTAGCAGGAGAGGTGCGCAGACAGCTGTGGAGGTGCTGCCCAGCTCCTGGGTGCAAGTAGGGCCCTGTCAGACCTTGTCCCATGCAATCTTACACTTGGGTGTTCCCTGTGTACCTGGCTGTACCTGTCTGCTCAGTCAAAGGAGTGAAGATCCTGTCAAAACTATAAAAACTGACAAATGGGCATTTTGCACAATTTGTGTAAGAACAACATACTATATTTACAAAAATAATGTGAATTAATTCATTTTACATTATGGTGACAAATATGTAGACAATTTGTACCTCATTTTGTTTTACTGTTTGGAAGTTCTGAGGTCATAGTCACTTTGCCAAGTTTATATCACTTGGACTGTGGTAAAACAGTAATTATAATATAAGTTGTGTTAGAATAGGCTTGTTTACCTATGGTTGCCTGAAATAAAAGGAAATGAGGTAGGAGCAACAAGAATCCAATTTCCTGTACTAGGATCTTTCTTCCAGGGGGATTCCCCTCCTAACACTTCCACTGTCTTACAATGTCATTCCGGAGGTTGAACCATCAGGACCTTAAACTTTAGAGCACACATTCATAACTGCAATGTGATGAGAATGAATATTTTGATGTAATTTACTGAAAAATATAATTAACAGTTGTAACTCATCATGTCTATCATTTTCCCTAAAACATGGTGTTTTCTCTTAAATATATTTTGAGAATTTGAAGTCTCTATATGTGTGATAAGGTGTTACTGGAAGGGACTTCTGGAAGTTTCCCACAAAGGAAGTCATCAAAATGGGTCCTTTTTGATTAAATTGATCTGTACAGGTGAGAGACACTGTTAAGAACTTCCCTGAGATTTTTGAGTATGTGGAAGTATCTTCTGAAATGCAGCTATCTGTTTATAGAACACAGTACCAGTGGCTTAGAGTACTACTGAAACTATTTGGAAGCACATTTCCTGGAATAATCACTTCCAACCACTAATCTGTTGGTTTTCACACAGAGGAGCATATAACCCATCGCTGTACCCTTAACATGTGAAAACCTCAAGTCTTTGTTACAGTTTCCTTCAAGGAGAGAGTAAGTAATCTGCATTCCTGGGTGTTAAATCTAGAGCCCATTCAGAAGAATGACTTAAAGAAAGGGACATGCCTTGTGGTGGACAAAGTAAACAATCACAAAAGAACAAAACAAAACTACATTAGCAAAAGTAGAAAAATAACAGTTTCTAGGAACTTGTTTATTCATTCTTGTTTTTGTGACAGTTATATTTAAGGGAAGATTTTGTCTGCTTTTGCCTCTGGAAAAGGTTCCTTCAGAGTGACCCTTCTCATTCCTGTGTGTGTGTGTGTGTGTGTGTGTGTGTGTGTACGTGTGTGTTCATTTATCATAAATGTATGTTTGCAGGTAGAGAATACTTATATGTGTGGGTACATGTGCGCATATATGAGCATGCCTATGGAAGCTTGAATTTGATACCAAGTTTTTTTCTTGACCAGTCTCCATCATATATTTTGAGTCAGGATTTCTTACTGACCCCAGAGATTGTTAACTGGCTAAGGATCTTGGCTCAGAGGTTTCTCCTCTCTGCTTCCTCTGTTCGTGTATGCTGTTACAGGTGGGTGTCAACAAATCTTATATACTATATATAGAAGCATATGTATATAGCACGCGCGCGCGTGTGTGTGTGTGTGTGTGTGTGTGTGTGTGTGATTGAAAATATATTTTTCTCTCATGCAATACATTTCAACCAGTTTCCCCTTTCTCTATGTCTCCTAGCTCTCTACCACTTCTGCTCTCCACTCAGATCCACTCTTACTCCACTTTCTTCTTTGAAAACAAACAAACAAACAAACAAACAAAACAACAACAATAAACAGTTCTCCAAGAGAAAATAGACAAACAGGAAAAAATAAGAAAAGACAAATGCCCTCATATTGAGGCTGTGTAAAGTAACCCAATAGAAAAAGAGTCTCAAGAGCAGACAAGAGTCAGAGATACACTCGCTCCCACGATTAGGAATCTCACAAGAACACCAAGCTAACAGCCATAACATATATGCATATGTTATGCAAGCTAACATCCATAACATGGTGCAGGCCCATACAGAAGTTTTGTTTTCTAATTCAGTCTCTGTGAACCTCCTTAGTTGATTCAGTGATCCATTTATTCTTGATATCATCCATCCACTGCCTAGATTTTTAAGCCAGATTCAGGGAATCCAAATTCTGTTCTTCACACTGACAAAGTAAGTATATTACCTAGAAGTAACGTGCCCCACTCATTTTCTAGGTTTTGATGGGCCCTGAATTTTACACTAAGTAAAAATTATTTTTTTTTCTTAACTGTTTTTGCCTTGATTCTTTTCCTGCCCAACCATACCAAATTATTCTTCCAGCTCTGAACAACCATACACCTTCCTTTGGAACAGATAAAATAGTGTATTTATTTTCAGAACTTTGTTTTGTTTTTGGGTGCTGTTTTGTTACCTACAAATCTATTCCATTTTTACCAAGGTAAATACAGATAAATTTTAAAGGGTGTGTTGGTGAGATTTTATACTTCCAGTGTATTGACCCTGGAAAAAAGCCTGTGATCACACCATTCTGAAAATATACTGTAAATGTTTTTCCCAGATCTTGGCAGAGAACTTCCAGGGGCAAATGACTTCTAGGGTGCAGTGGGCAGAAATATGTGCTCATATCTCCTCTGAATAGTGCTGTCTTGGGGAGTTCAGTGAACTTTCTCTCCTATGTGTTTGATTTTTCACCTAATGAGAAATGAAAGTTTGAAAGCAGGCAGTGATCTGGCCCACATCAGATGACAATTTCCACTGGTTTCCTTAAGTAGAATGGGATTACAGCTATATTGTGAACATCTGCATATATCACATATATTTGAATTGCATATAGAATATATGTAAGAATGCATATGTTGAAATTGGCTCCATATTAAACTGAAAGGGAAGCATGGATTTATGAGGTACTTACTGGGCACTTATAAGAATGAAGATGCCACACTTACAGAATGTTGTGGTCTTACTATGAAGAACTACCCTTAGGACTTTTGTAGAATTTGGAGGGAAATAAGAAGTTAGAGCCAAATAACAATAATGTTCTAACTAAAACATACTTACCTTGGGTTGACAAAGACTATTGTTTACAAGAAAATAATTGTCATGAATATCAAAATCTTCCTTTTTTTTGATAGGCAAATGTCTTCTTGGTCCTAGATTTTTGGTAAGAGAAATTAGCTAATATTTCTCCCAAAGTGAGGTTGTCATGTTCTTAAAAATGCAAGGATCATAAGGCAAATAGTCCCAATCTTGTATCACCTTTTCAAGTTGCACACTTGGGTGACCTGGGCCATGTTCTAAGAAATCTCTTACAAAACAAACCAATCACTGGAGGTCACAAATAAAGACAGTGCTACCTGCTGAGACACGGAGCTCTTTGCTGAAGTAGCTGGGAAGTGGTGATAACAGCCACAATAACCCCAAGCTTAAAAATGGATTTGAATTTTGTTATTATGCATTTTGCAATTTTGGCAGTTTTGAAGGTAAAAATGTGTCAAAGGATAATATATCTCAAGGACAGTCAGTGTTAAATCAATATTAATTAAATAGACATATTCTTATTTAACAAAGCACTGAAGTGAGGAGGAAGAAATCTGCTCTGACCATTTTCTTTAATTTTCTTCTGCCATCTGTTAGGTAAGGCCAGACCTTCAAACTCCATACATCAGCATTTTAAAAATATAGTCAATTTTCAGCTCAGGTTACCTACTTAATGATATATTTACTATGTCTTGGTCATTATTTGCCAGAAATGAATCTGTGTTATTAAGCAGGAAGAATGAGGAGTACTTACAAAGACTAAAGAAGATTTGAATCAAAACCTCTGTCAGGATTAGTTCTTTTAATCAATTCAGAGACCTCCAAGGATGTGACCACACAGAAGGCTTGGATAATGAGTACTATCCCATTGTGGAGCTTGTAAAAAGAACTATGTGAAACCTTGCTAAATTATAAAAATTGAGTCTAAATACACTTTGTTATTTACATCTTTTTGGAATCAGCTTCCCAGCTTTAACTTTCCCCAATAAGCTGTACATAAAGAAGAAGGTATCCACATCAAGTAAAAGACATGCCTCTGAAATGCTCATACTCACTCAAGGATATAATAGATAATCTTCATCTACACTGTAAGAGTTGCACGTAAGATCTCAACTTTGTGTCTCCTGATGTGAAGCTGAGGGAAGAGAAGTGAAATGACTCTTGAGTTACAGACGAACAAAGTTTACAGTAACATGAAGTAATTTTACCAGGCCTGTAATTTTAGAATATCATTCTGAACTTCCTCTAAACAAGAGTCTCTATTCCAATTACCCTTATGCTGCTAGCCAGGATGCTGAATCAGTTCATGATCAAGGCTGATCTCGGATAAAGTCAGAGATTTTATTCTATGAACTCAACTTCCTACTCTCCTCTACTTCCCTCTACCTTGTAATTCCAGCATCAAATGCACACTAGTTTTGGATTTCATTACATAATTTGAGAAAATAGAGATTGAACTAGTTGGTCATACATGTGATATATGATAGTAACACCCATGCAGCAGAGGCAGATGGACTGCAACAGAACAACGTGAGCTGCATAGCGGCATCCAAGTTAGTAGACTGGGCTCCAAAGTGAGGCTTTTTCTTGAAATGGAGGAGACTATATAATGAAAAGAATCCAAAATTCCTTTCTGTATCATTGTACCTATCAGCATATCACATGCCAGTAAGAAACAGTGCTTGAATGAGGCAATCTGACAGGTACTATTAGTCAACTTCCCTATCCCCACCCCCTCAAAAATTCCACCAACCAACCAAACACCACCAAACCAAACCAAATCAGAAACAATGAACAAAGAAACAAAAACAAACAAAAACAAAACCTTACAGACCTTATTAACTGTTGTTTGCTGTTTGTGGACTATTTTATGATTTCTTAAGATGGATTTCTCTGTCTAGGTACAGAGAATGGAGGACACAAAATAATTTTTAAATGATATGCAATGTGCCACTTCTAAAGTAGATGTGAGACTGGATTGAAGCATGGATGAGTTTATCCCCTTTACACTAATTGATATGGTACACTGGGCTTTTTACATGGAAATCCTTCCATTGGGGCCATCAGCTTTAGCATGATCTCCATATGGACTGTCTGAAAATGCTTCAGAACTGTATCCTACAGCAAATTTCTTTGAAAAGGATCCAAATGGGACCCTGCATGCCAACGACACCCTATTGCTGCCCAAAGTTTTGGAGAGAGTCTCAGGTTAAGTATGATCTACTTAAATTCCAAAATTATAAAAAAAAATGAATTTTACCTCTTACTTATACTCAGAGTAAACCATTCTATGATCCAAGGCAGTTGCATATTTTGAAATATCAGAACTTCAGGGATCATCTTTATGCATCAGTTCTACAATAAAGCATGGATGATTTATAAGGGAATGTGTCAGTTTGGACTATATACCTGTTCAGAACTTATACAGCTTGTGAAGGAGCTCTCATCAGACAGAACTTTAGGTTTAGCATGTATTAGTTAGCTACAGTAATGAAATGATATGGGATTTCCGACCTAAAACTTTAAGGGGAAATAGTTTAAATAACAACAGACAACACTATTTTTTAATATTTTTATTGGATATATTCTATATTTACAATTCATTTCCCTTTTTCTGGTTCCCCACCCCCCAAAGGTCCTACATGCCCTTTTCCCTCCCCCTGCTCCCTCATCCAACCCTTCCCACTTCCCTGTTCTTGTATTCCCCTACACTGATGCTTTGGTCCATTCTAGCACCAGTGTCCACTCCTTTCTTCTTGTCAGACATCACTTGGTATGTGATTTATGTCTTTGGTGGTCCAAGATTCTAGGCTAATATCCACTTATCAGTGACCCCATACCATGGGTATTCTTTTGAGACTGGGTCACCTCACTTAGTATGATGTTCTCCAGCTCCATCCATTTCTCTAAGAATTTCATGAATTCGTTGTTTCTAATGGCTGAATAGTACTCCATTGTGTATACATACCACATTTTTTGTATCCATTCCTCCGTTGAGGGACATCTGGGTTCTTTCCAGCTACTGGCTATTCTATATAAGGCTGCTATGAACACAGTGGAGCATGTATTCTTATTGCATGCTGGGGAATCTTCTGCGTATATTCCCAACACTCATTATTTTTCTATAAAACATCTTTTAAAATTTTGAGTTTTTTGAGACTACAATTACATCATTTTCTTCTTCCTTTTCTTCCCTTTACATTCTTCCATTTACCTACCTCTTAAGTCTTTTGAATTCATGCATCCATTTTATTTAATTATTAAAACATTTTTATATCTAGAAATAAAACAAAGAAAAAAGAAGCTAATGCTTCTCTGAATATTAGACTGTATCGCTTGTGGTTTGCTGCTCTATAAAGTGTTTTCCAGTCTCATTTATTCTATCAAGTGTGGGCACAGGGTTGCGCACTTAACAACTAGAAATAGTTCTTTTCATCATTTGCGCATGTGGAAAGCAGCACTGTAACCATCTACAAGGTGAAAAGAGCTCCCCTCCCTCCTCATCCAAACATATGGAAGACTGGTCTTGAACTTAAATCTATACCAAGTCATCCAATGGTGTTTTGTTGAAATAATGACCTAGTCAATGTCTATTTCAAAATGATAAATACCTACTGGAAAACATTAAAATAAGACACATCATCCTTTGATCTCAGCAGTTGCTAACACAACTTCATAGCACAATCTTCATGAAAATAAACCCCACCTCTTGCATCCATACAACTGCTGAGGCATATGTCCATTCATCTTTAACTGACCTGTCAGCTTGGGTGCAACTCAGTATCCTTAACCATTTCTTTCTAGGAATAACCATGCATAGGTTAAAAAAGGCCCAGCCTCATATCTGTTTCACAGATATTACATAATTGATAAATAATATGAGAATGAACATTGGCAAATCATCAAGTCATTTTGCTTGATTTCTGGCCAAACCTCAGGTAAGATTTTTGGATGGAAATACCTCATTTTCTAAAAATTGCTTGGAATCAGGTCAAAAGAGCATGTCCCACACACCAATGTGCAATTTATATGATATATGTGATGTATGAAAGTAGAAGACAACATTTGGAAAAACATGATTCCATTTTGAGTTTTTTTTAATATAACATATATGAAAAGTAACCCAAATCATAAGTAATGGAATAAATATATGGTCCAAGTTTTAATTGATTCAGAGAATTTGATCTCATGAATATGATTAAAGAAGTGATTGATCTTTATGATGAGGGCTATTATACATATTTATGGAGAATATAGTGTGATTTGTCACTATATCTGTGCATTGTATACTAATTAATTGAAGGCATTTAGCATATTTATTACATTTATCAGAGCTGTCATTTCTTTACTGTAAAAATTTCAAACTTAAATCTATCTACTGTGAAACACTTCATACAATAGTGCTAATTTTAGTTATCTTATTTTGCAAAAGAACATCTGAATTTTTTTCTTCCAAATAACTGTCACTCATCACCAAGTCTTAACTTATATCTGCTCTGCACCCACTCTCCTCCTACTATTAGTAATTACTATTTACTTAATTATTTCTATGAGGTCACCTTTCCTAGATTAGGTAAACAAATAAAATCATATGGAATTTACTTTGTTGTTTCTGGTCACTTTATATAATATTCTTCAGATTCATCTGATGGTCCCATAAATGACCTGATTACATTTTATGACTGAATACACACACACACACACACACACACACACACACACATATATATATATATATATATATATATTAGCTTTAATAGTCTATTAATGGACTACCAAAGAGAATGTAACTATGATATATATATATATATATGTATATATATATATATATATATATACATATACACACATATTAATGTACTACAAAGAGAATGTAACTATGATATATATATATATGTGTATATATATAAAACACACACACACACACACACATATATATATATATATATATATATATACATATACATTCTCTTTGGTAGTCCATTAATAGACTATTAAACTTATTTTAGTATCTTAGCTTTAATAGATTGCAATGAATATCTCTTAATGAATATGTTGAATATCTTGGCAAGTATCTCATTTTTCTTAGAGGTAAACCTTGTAACGCAGGAGCTGGGTCACATGTCTCTCATTTCATTCAATGTTCTGTAGCAAAATATGTGAGGGCAGGTGCTTTGTAAAGAGGGGAAAGAGTTTTGGGTGGAAATCTTAAGAGTGACTAGATTAATTATTGCTGATATAGCAGCTTTAATTACATTAATAGCACCACTGCTTCAGCAATTGCTTTGACACAAGAAGTTAAGACAGCTACTTTTGTTAATCATTGAGCAAAAAATGTTACTAATGTTCTTAATATTCAAGAGGATTTAAATAAGGGTTTGAAACAACAGATTGCTGCCCTTTAGGATGCCTCTATTCAAATTATTGGAAAGGGGGTTCAGAGTGATGCTCTACTGAGCTCTGATGCTGCAGATACTGCTGACAAAATTATTCATAGCTGGAGGTCAGTATTTTCATCTTGGTCAAGCTTTAATAATGGTATATATAGCTTGATCATGCTATATATTTCTTGTCCTGGGAATACTTTTATCCCTGCCCATTGTGATAAAAACTAGCCTTTAACAACATCAGCATGTTGGCCACAAAAGTATCTGGCTTAAAACTAAAAGTGTACCCCCAGACAGAGTTATTAATTTAACAATAAGGCATCCAACAACAGGTAAGTTCTGCACAGAGCCTTACTAACCTAAGGCAGAAGTGCAGTGCTTTGGATAATGCATATTCCATAATGGGTAATAAAGACATTCTTGTCAGAACCACCTAAGACAGGCACAGTCTTGTTTGTGAAATAAAAAAGGGGAAGATGTGGAGAGATTTTGGGGGCCACTTGGCAGAAATATGACATTGGGACTGGACAAGAAAATGGACTTCTGGCAGGAATCTGACATTGGCCCATGACACGTAAGCTCAGGCAGGAATCTAATTTTAGGGTAAAACAAAGAAGTAGACTTCTGGCATGAATATGACTTTGGGCTAGGACAGAGAAGTAGGCCTTGATATCTTGGTCATCCTGATAATCCCTTAGAAACAGTGTCTACAGGAGTGATCACAGGTCTTTGTTTATTGCCTTGCTTGTTCCTTGGCTATTTGTGTTTATTGTAATGCTCAACCTTATTACTTGCTTGTAATTAAAATGGTAAAAAAGTAGATTGGGAAAAAATGAACATAAACCTGACTCAGCCTCAGATTTAGCTGGGGTCATGCTAAAAAAAATAAAAAATAAATAAAAAAGAATAACTAGAAAGGGCTCCCTGGCCACATCACAACATGGCAGATGGCATTACATAGCAGGAATGAAAGCAGAGAAAGCTTCATGAGGAGAAATCATATGGCAGGGAACTAGGCTAATGGTCTAATATATCCTTCAAACTGTGACATATGTTTGTCTGGGGCACAAATCTTTACTTCTACAGTTATGATTTGCCTCACAGCATGACAAAATCATTTCCTCATTGTCACAAATTCTGGGAATAGAGTTATAGTATACCAGCTAACTCTGGCTTGAAGAAAAGCAAGAAACATTTTTTTAGGTGCTCTTATCTTTTGCTAAGGGTTTGAATGTGTTATTTATTTAGCTATAAAGTAAGTTTTTAAAAACCAATATTTTAGTAACAAATAAAATAAAACAGACGATAACTTTTATCTTGTTATTTTATTTAATTTTATTGTTATTTTTTTGTTTGAGACATCTGTTTGTATGCAGATGTGATTGTCCTGGAAATAATTTTTAAGACAAGGCTGGTCTTGAACTCACAGAGATCCACCAGCCTCTGCCTCCAAGTCCTGGACTGGACTTAAAGGCATGTGCCACCATGCCTGGCAAGAAACTAATTTTTAAAAGAAAAATTTAAGACAAATCTTGAATCCCAATCAGCCTTAAGAATTAAGAAACTGAGGAACTGTGGGAAAAACAAAATGGCAGTAAGGTTTGCCTATGAAGAGTCCAGGCTGACTATGAGTGAAGAAGTATGTCTTTAAAGGGAATCAGTGTTAGGAGCTATTTCAGAGGGACACTGGCTTTAGGAATCAGAATTAGAGAGGCTCTTTGGAAAATGTGCAGGCAAGATGATTTCTTTGCCTTTTACAGTAGAGAAACAAATGATACTCTCCTACATTTAAATATGACATTAACAAACCTGGAATACACCAACCATTTTGTTCATAATACTATTTCTTCAATCACAAAACATCTTCTATAAAATAAAACCTTTGTGGGGAGACGGCAACTATTTGAAGTTTTCCAATCCCTTTGGCTTTTTATCAGGTCCCCCCCCAATGAAAGACAAGAAGAGCAATAGTCCTTACTTCAACTTTATTTTTGCACTGGTGCATAAAGTTGGCAGAATGAGGTGAAGCCTCTATTGGTAATGGGGAGGGTTCAAGAGTTTGAGGGCAAAACAGGCTATCTTTCCCATTCTCCAGTTTTCTACACGGTTTGGAATAGTGTAGAATTATGCAGGCTACAAAAATATGTGCCAGCTGAGCAGGGGACTTAGGCTCCACTGTTTAAAGTTAGTTTTGCATTATTTATATTACATGTATATCAAATTATTTTACCACGTATGTGTCTAAAAATGAGTGCATGCTGCAGTAGTTAGCTAATCTGCTTTGTGCTCCCAGTTGGTAGCACTCCCAGCCACTCATCAGAGCCCTCTGGATTCACAAATGAAACACACACACACACACACACACACACACACACACACACACACACATGAGTTAAATTTAAGATGACTTAACTAGCTCAAAGGCTGGGCAGTTCTAATCTTCTCTGCTGCAAACAAACATTCCCCTCCAGTACTTTCGAGTTAACATCTTTTAGAATAAATATTTCATCTCTGCTACCCCAAATAAAATTGGGAAGTGCCCCATGAGGTCATTTTCCCTGATTCTCACACACTGGTGGACTTTTAGGTCTGGCTCTTTCTTTGTCCCCATCAGGACGATCTCTCCCTTCTCCTCTCCCTGAATTCCTCACCTAGGAAAATCTCACCTCAGTCTAGTTTCATAACCACTGGCCATTGACTCTTTATTGATTGTTCAAAAACCAACTGTGGACAAGGACCTTCAGCATTTGGACATGTACATTCCCAATTTGGGGGGCTGGATTAAGGCAAAGCACGAGAACCAATCCCCAACAAATGCAAAATGGACTTTAAAAGAAAATTAAAATTATAGTAATGCATTAAATAGCCTTTTTAAAAAATCAGACTTCTCCCAATTCCATGGGGTTCTCTAGCCTCCACAGTCACCTACATATATCTGCCCCTACACATGCACATATGTAAGAAATAAAACTAACTAACTAAATAAATAAATAAACTAATATAACAGTTAAGGATTGTAAAGTGTATCTTAAATCACAAGATAAATGAGACAATGACAATAGCTTTAAAACAAGCTAGAATTCTAAATACCAAACTGGTAAACAATACGTGTTTAAAAATAGAGACACAACAGGTGGCTGTAAGCAAAACATTAAATGAGGCAGCTGGGGAAAGTCCAAATTTTAGCAGCTTACTAGAAGGAATAAACAAGACAAAGAATGTGTTACTGCAATTTCCTCTGATTTCTCAGGTCTAAGTAGAAACTATGGGTAAGGGCTATATGGACTGAATGAGCAAGTACCAAGTTGAGTCTCCAGAAATAAAATAAATGGGTAAGGAACTGCATGAAGACCACAGCAGGAAAGCTTGCCATGGTGTGAGAATGTAGAGTTTGGAAAGGTAGGAACTCCAAAGAGGGTCCCAAATGCCTGTGACCAGAGGATTTTGAACAGGTGTATATGCTGTTTTATTTACAAGCACATGAATAAACACACACACACACACACACACACACACACACACACACACACTGACGCACATGAGGGGGCATGAATGACTTAGAGACTTAATGAACACTTGAAACTTCAGATTGATCTACTAAGACATATTTTATTTCCTTTAACCATAAAATGGAAGACATTATTATTTTTTCCATTGTACAGGTGAAGAAAGTGAGTCATAAAGAGATTGAGTGACTTGCCCAGAAATGCTGCCTTAGACGCTGTCAGCAGGTGCTACAGACTGTGTTCACCTATGTTGGAGGGTCCCAGATGATGAGCTGAGCTTCAAACCTAGATACTTTCAATCAATTCCACAGAATTCATAGGTAAAATTTTCATAATCTCTGTGCTGAAACGCTGCATTATGAGGAAGCCTGTCTATATTTCTAAATTTAAAAATTATCAGTTAGTCTGTGTATATGTGTAGTGCTAAGGACCATACTCTCTCATGTGTGACAGTGTAGTTTGTGTGTAGGTAATTCATGTATGGAGGTGTTATCAGACAATTTTGTGGAGGTGGTTCTCTTCATCCATCTCTATGTAGGTTCTTCGGATCAAACTCATGCTGCTGGGCTTGTAATATAAGTTCTTTTACCCATTGAACCATCTCACTGGCTTCTATCCATGTGTCTAAATAATGATTAGATGAGACAGTATGTGAAAAGAATATTTACTGACAAGACTTTGGTCAAAATATTCAGATGAGTCAATTTTGTGCCTTTTGCTCTTATCCAGTGCTTTTCAGATTTCTCCTTCATTATGTGAAGAAAATCCTACCACCTCTCCAGGCTGTGGTGACTCTCCACAGGTGGGGGTTGCCTGTTTCTTTGAGATCATAAGAAAACAGATCTATCTTTTTGCATCTTCATTGGCATCTTCCTCAGTCTTAGTAGGGGTTTAGCAAATTATTCAGGACTGGAAAACCTCCAGCGATATGGTAGCTCATTTCCTTTCAGATTGGCAACCCCCATGGCTGGAAGTTGTTTGTCCAATGTTTATTCAACTCAATGGCTGAGGAGATGGATGTGTTCCTCTGCAGGGAAGTAAGCTTGCTTTTCACCCCAAATGCTGCTTTCTTGACCTGCTCACTGGGTGTTAAGTGACTGCTATCACTGCAGACACTCAGTCCCTGCTCACTTGCACCATGTGTATGTTTAATGAGGTGTGTCAAAGTAAAGTAAGCAGAAACAAATTGCAAAGGAAAATACAGCAGAAGATGCAGCATAAAGAGAGCTTCAAAAGTTCTGGCTCCCCATTGTGCCTCCTCCTCATGGCTCTGAGCAGCCATGCTTGCCACTGCCCATAAGCAAGGGCTGAGATTTCTTCCTTATTGTCTATGACCGTGTGAGGCCTTCCACTGCCCTCACTTTCTATTTTACTTCCCTATAACTATATCTTTCTTTACAAGTGTCTCACTAGCCAGATGGGTTTGCATCTTACTCTTTTACCCTGCCATAATATTTTCCCCCTCTGCCTTTGCTCCTGTCTTCTGATACAGGTACCTGCAAATCCTGAATCCAGCTCCAGCTTGTATTATACATGCAATAGCTCAGTCCCAAGTGAATAACTTAAACCTGGCAATGAACAGCATATTCAAGGCAAGAGAGTCCTACATTGTCATGCATGTATGCTTCTGTTTTGGATAGTGTAGGTCCTCTGTCTGTGGTGCTACTGAAAATTTTAGAAGGTGAAGAATCGAGAGGGAAGGAGGTTAGGTAACTGGAAGTATCCCCTTGAAGTACACTGGAACTTCAGGCTTCGAGTTTCTTTCTGTTTGCTTTTCAGCCTCACAATCGTGATCAACAAAGATAAAATAAAGGCAAAATAAAAATCACCTTTAATTTTTATAAACTGATTATTTCAGACATTTTATAACAGAGATAGGAAGCTGACTGACATAACACATGCAGACACACACGTTTGAGACCAGCAATACACTAGAATGTGATTCCCAGTTCTCTTTAAAGGGCACTATAGCTGTTCACTTGGCAATTGGAGCCCCAGTTCTTTTTTTGTGTTTGTTTCTGGTTTTTTGTTTTGTTTTGTTTTAAAATAAATACATTTTCTTTTCTTTTCTTTTCTTTTCTTTTCTTTTCTTTTCTTTTCTTTTCTTTTCTTTTCTTTTCTTTTCTTTTCCTTTCCTTTCTTTCCTTTTCTTTTCTTCCTTCCTTCCTTCCTTCCTTCCTTTCTTCCTTCCTTCCTTCCTTCCTTCCTTCCTTCCTTTCTTTCTTTCTTTTTTTCTTTCTTTCTTTCTTTCTTTCTTTCTTTCTTTCTTTTTTTCTTTCTTTCTTTCCTTCCTTCCTTTTTTAAAAATATCCCAACCATAGTTTTCTCTCCTCTCCTCCCAGTCTCCCACCTCCCTTGCCCCCATGGACTATTCCTCCCTTTCTTTCAGATAAGGACAAGTCTCCCATGGATATCAACCAACAACACAAATCAAGTTGCAGTAAGACTAGGTACTTTGTTTCATATTGGGGCTGGAGTAGGTATCCCAGTAGGAGAAATGGTCCCTAAAACATGTAAGAGAGACAGGTGTGCTAACACTGTTAGGAGTCCCATAAGAAGACCAAGATACACAACTATAGCATATATGCAGATGACCTAGGTCAGACCCATGCAGGCTCCCTGGTTGTCTGTTCAGCCTCTGTGAGCCCTTATGGTTGATGTTAAGGGTTTTTTTTCTGGTGTCCTTGACCTTTCTGGCTTTTACAGTCTTTCTTTCCTCTTCCACAGGATTCAAAGCAATCTATTAATACTTGGCTGTTAGATTCTGTTCCAGTTTCCAACAGCTGCTGGGTAATGCAAGTGGGCTAAGCACCAGTCTACGCATTCAACAGAAGATCATTAGGAATCATTTTCTACCCTATGTCTCTGGGTTATCCAGCCTCTGAGTCTTGGCCCTCCAGGTAGTGTCAAGGCTGTGTTCCTTCTCATGACATGGGTCTCAAACATGGTTGGCCACTCCAACAATTTCTGCAATAATTTCACCCCAACACACCTTGTAGACAGGGCAAATTGTAGGCTGAAGGATTAGTGAGTGCATTGGTGTCCCAAACCCTTTACTGAAAATTTTCCCTGGTTTTAGGAGATGGCCAGTTCAGGTTTTGCATTTCCCACTACTAAGAGTCTTATGTAGGGCCACCCTGGTAGATTTCTGGGAGTTTCAATTGCATTGGGTTTCTAGCTCCTCCCAGAGATGCCCCTCCCCAATTTAAGTTGTTTCTTCCAGTACTCTCCCCCTCTATCCTCCCTCTACCTGATTCTTCCTGCTCATGTACTGGCCAAAATACTCCCACATTAACAATGTCTATTCTATTTTATTTTATTTCTTCTTCACAGAGAGCTTCAAATGTCCCCCTTGAACCCTCATTATTTAGCTTATCTGAGTCTGTGGATTGTAGCATGATTATCCTTTACAGATAATATCTACTTCCAAGTGAATACATACTGTGTTTTTCTTCTAGGTCTAGGTTACTTCATGCAGGATGGCTTTTTTTCTAGTCCAATCCCCCTGCCTGCAATTTTCATGATATTATTGTTTTTAATAGCTAAGTAATAGTCCATTGTGTAAATGTACCACATTTTCCTTATCCATTCTTTGATTGAGAGATATATAGTTTTTTTTCCACTTTCTGTATATTACAAATAAAGCTCCTATGAACTTAGTTGACCAAGTGTTCTTATGGTATGGTGGCACACACTTGGGGTATATGCCCAGGAGTGGCATAGCTGGGTCTTGAAGTAGAACTATTCCGAATTTTCTGAGAAATTACCATAATGATTTCCAAAGGGGCTATACAAGTTTGCATTTCTGTCAGTAATGGAGGAGTATTCTACATCCTCACCAACATGAACTGTCACTTATGATATTGATCTTAGCCATTCTGATTGGGTGTACTTGAAAATAAAAATTGGAAAAAAATATCAGAAGATGGGGATGTCTACTAATCTCATGGATTGATAGAATTAACAGTAAAACTGTCCATCTTACCAAATGAAATCTACAGATTCAAAGCAATTCCATACTGAATTCCAACATAATTCTTTGCAGATCTTGAAAGAAAAATATTCAACTTCATTGGAAAAACCAAAAATCCCAGGATAGCTAAAATTATCCTGTACAATAGAAGAATTTCCAGGGTTATCATGTTCCCTAATTCAAGCTTGACTACAGTGTTATAGCAGTAACAACCACACACTATTGCTATAAAGCAGACAAATTGAGGAATAGAATCCAATTGAAGTCCCAAACATAAAACCACACACCTATATACATTTGATTTTTCGACAATGAAACTATAATTAAACAAAAGAAAAGTGAAAGCATTTTCAACAAACGGTTCTTGTCTAACTTGATGGGGTATGTATAAGCATGCAAATAAAGCCATATGAATTGCCCTGCACAAAAGTCAAGTCCAGGTAAAGACTTCAATGTAAAACCAATTCATTTCTTTCTTATTCTGTAATTTCCAACAATGTTATTTCCTTCTCCCTCTCTGTTAACTGAATTCCTTTTTATTTGCTTGGCAACCTATTCTCAGTTAATTCCTTTGAGACCAGTCTTGGAAGGTGCTTCCTGGTTTTTTTCTAATGAGGCACAAGCAGCTCAAAGGCTTTCTTTTCCTTTCTTAACCCTTTCTAGACATTCAAATTTCTTACAGAAGACAAAAAGGAAATTATTGGTTTCATTTACATACAATTCTTAGAAGAGTTAACATTATAGAAACAGAAAACAACATGGCAGCTGCCAGGGACTAGGAACAGGATGGCTAATTAGTACTTAATGATTTAAAATTTTTAAAGGTTTAAATTTTTTAAAAGATTAAAAGAAATGTGCAGCTACATGTTCATGATGGGTACACAATACTGCGATTGCATTCAACACCACTGAAATGTACACTCATAATGCTAACGATGGTACTTTTATGTTATATGTATTTTACCATCATTAAAATTGCCTGGGCGTGGGCATAACAATAAGAGGACTTGGAGGAGATGAGGCACATGAGGGTGGGATGGGGAATAAGCAGAATGTAAAATGAATGAATGTATAAATGAATGAATTAATGAAAGAAAACAAAAAGACTGGAAACTATGTAGTCATGTAAACATGACAACCTAATATTCTGTTACCTGAGAGCTGATGTTTCAAACTGAAAAAAAAAAGTCACTAGGTAAAAATAAAAAAAGAAAACCATAAATAAAATGTGGGCATTAATTTACAAAAAGAGCAAAGTTATTAATACCTACAAATATGCTTCCTCCCCTCTCTAACAAGGCAATGGGGCTCCTGCCCCAGGAGCTCAAGTTCCTCTACTAACATGTAGAGAGGAATTGGGAGGAAGAGGAAGGCTGGCTAGTGGAGATCTTTGTTGTGTCCCAAACTGAGCAGCGCTACTGTTCTTATAAGAGCATATTCTGGAAAAGAATCCTTGAAAAATGAGGTGAGAAAGCATTGAAAGACGTTCTATCCAATCAGTAACTCTTACCATGTTGTAAACAGAGTTGGCTGAAGTGCATGGCTTATTATAATGTGAAATAGAAAGCAGGACTCATCTGTAACAGAGAATAGCGAAGACTAGGATGTTCTAACCAGTGTGTAAAGAAGAGGTTTTGCTTCTTGTTTCAGGGTAACCTGAAGTATAGCCTATACACAGGATACATGAACAGATCACCAGAAAGAACATTCCTTAAAACTCTCTTTTCCTGTCCTCTCCTCTCTTTATCACTCTCTGCTGCCTTTTCAGTGTTATTAGGTAGATAAGTGAGAGTCAGTAGCTGGAAAGAGGATACAGAGCCACCCAGTAGGTCCACAGGAAGCATATTCAGAGCACTACAGGAATGGTGATGCTGAGGGTCTGGGACTCATGATTTCAGTAGTAGTCTTACCTTAATTCTATCAGAAGAATTGCTGTAAAGTCATTTTTGGTGGGGTCTCTTTTTCATTGCTTGAGAGGAGAATAAAAAAACCTCTTTTGTAATATCTTTCCCTAATTGGGATTTCAGAAAAGATGAAGTCTTCTATGGGTCCAATGTTTGTTTTGGATGCATACTTACCCAAAAATTACCTCACTGAGAACATCTGAAAGAGTCCATTTAAATTCCATTTTTTCCCTCTTGAACTGTAGAAACCAAACTGAGATTACTGATGAAGGTGTGATTAAGAGTCTATTAATGTTGAATTGGAGACATGTGACAGTTAATGGTATAAGCACTGAAATTTGAATTAAATAAAAGAAGGGGTGGCTGTGGAGGAAAGAAAGGGAAGTTGGAGTTATGGAATTGCATTTTGACTAAAATTTAATTATAATAAGTAAAAAAATAAGGAAAACACATTCTACTGATCTTGTATTGACTCTCAGACTCTGCACGATTCTAACCTCTTTGATGATATTTTTGCTCATTTAAGGTATCACTAACTAATGAAAATTTCTGTGAACCTGTGGGGCCATTAAACAACTACAAATTTTTTTTTGTGAGGATGAGTACTATATATTGATGCATTGATATAGACAAATTAGTTCTTCCTTCATTAGCCAGTAAGTGGTGTGATGGAGCCATGCATCTTGTGAGAGCTCCTGTACAGAGAGAAATGTATCGCATTGGGCAACTACACTATTCTATATTTTTCCAATGGAAACTACAAAAATATTAGATTGTAGGCAAAATAGGAAAGAAAAAGAAATCACCTATACATTGCACTAGTTTGTGCCTTGGGTTTTGAAGTTTATTACAGGAGAGGATTCTGTCAACATTTTTCAGTGTACTTGGTAGGAGCTTTCCCTTTCCATTTAAATAGTTTTGAACTCCTGGTATGGCTGTAAATTACAGAGAATGACAAGGGAAACCACTGTACAACACAGACTCAAGCAACTAGTCCTTGGTGCAAGCATCCTTTCCCAGGTGGCAAATGCCTTCCAGGGGACAAGGCACATGCCAGCTGAAGATGACAAACTGTTCTGTCACTGGGGACTATGACATGTGTAAGAGTGCTTTATTTAGAAAGAAAACCTGTCCTGTTGGAGGTGTCTGGTGTGCTTTAGTCAGAGATGAGACAAAAATACATGGTTTGTTGCCACCAATGTTTCCAGAATGAGAAATGCAAAATTTTTTGAGTGATAATTTGAGCCAGCACTTATGTTTACACAGAGATAAACAGAAAGCCTGCATAGGGACATTAGGTGGCAGGAAAAATAATTTCAAATGGAGTAAGTGAGGAATAATAAATGTTCCAGTTATCCTTGCAAAAGAATATAAAGTCTACAAGTAAACTCTGTAAATGATGATCCAGTAAGAAACTGACATGCCAGGTGTAAATCATGGGGATGAACTTAGCCCCTTCAGACTCCGGGTTGCTAACACTCTTCTAGGTTTTAATTGCTTTGAAAAATGTATAAAAGCTATGGAAATTTTCCTTACTAATGATGAAAATGCAGGCAGAATATTTTGCATAAACATATTTCAGGTTTGAGTGTGCCTGATATCTATCCACCTGCTTCTTCCAAGATGGTTGCTGACCTTCTTCCTCCATCATGTGGTCCTATGATAATAAAGAAACATATGAAGATGTCAATTCAGTTGAAAAACCAAGCGCTCAAGAAGGTGAGGCCTTTGAGGGAAACAATCTATTGAATCTTGACTATTGATTCATGTACCTACGTAGATGATCCAGTACATTAGAGAATATACAGACATTCATATATTAAGTATCAATGTAGCATGAAGCATGTTCCCAATGTCTTCTTTTCATCTGCTTGGTCTGTTGCCAGAAAAATGTTATACACAGCGTGACCTCATCAGCAAAATTTTTCTTACAGGCCAGTGTTCAAGCACTATCAAGACCTGTGCAGTCCTCCCAGGTTCCTATAGTGCTACTATTTCTCTATAATAATAAAAAGACAGGCTACCATGCTAAAGTGTAGTCAAAAGACTACAATTCACATTTGTACTGGCTAGTTTTATGTTAACTTGCACAAGCTAGGGTCATCAAAGAGAAGAGAGCCTAACTGAAAAAAAAATGCCTCCATAAAATCCAGCTGTAGGCATTTGCGTAATTAGTGATCAGTGGAGGAGGGCCCAGCCCATTGCAAGTGGGGCTACCTCTGGACTACTGGTCCTGGGTTCTATATTAAAGTGGGCTGTGTAAGGGATGTGGGAGAAGCCAATAGGACTGAGCAAGGCATGGGGGAGAAAACCAGTGTGCAGCACTCGTCTGTTGTTTTTGTATCTGCTTCTGCCGCCTTGTTCCAGCCTTGTTTGAGCTCTTGTCCTGGCTTCCCTCAAGGATGGACTGTGATGTGGAAGTAGAAGCCAAATTAAACCCTGTGCTTCCCAGCTTGCTTTCAGTCACAGTGTTTCATTGCAGCAATAGAAAGCCTGAGACAACATTAGAATCCTCTGAATGCTGTTTCTAATAGCACATATCTAATATTATAATCTAATGTCACAGTATGTGTATGCAGGCTCTATATTTGAGTCTAAGGCTGTATTTGGATGTTATTGTTTATTTTTAAAAATAAAAGTTTTATTAGATGAATATTTCTATTAATTAAGACCTCTGGGTCAGATATTGAAATCCTTATTCTCAATGTGATGGTACACAAATATGGGCTATTTGGGGTGACTGGCTTTTAAAGATGGCCTTATAACTGGGACTCTGCAGATCTCCCTTGCTTTTCCACTGGTGACTGGATGAAGAGACCCATCGAAGACAGCCATCTTTGAACTGGAAAGGGAGAACTTATCAGACCACCTCTTGTGGCCTTGGTTTCCATCTCTAGGCTGGAGTCAGTTAACACAGCACCACATAGAGACATTGAAACTAGAGTAAGGCTTTTCCTCTAGTGATACAAACAGGAAGTACAAATGCAAGTAAGTAAGCAAGTAAATGCCTTTGTACTGGAGCCAGTGGGATGGCTGATCAAACCTGCCCTTGCTTTTTGGGGCTTCTGTTGCTGTGTGGAGTAAGTGCTAAATTAGAAGGCATATGGAACCCTTGACATTAATGCAAGCTGCCGAACATTCAAATCTAATGCCCTCTTGTCTGAAGCCTTTGTATGAGGGCAGCCAGGTCAGCATGTACCCTGTGGTGGCTAGTGTTAATTATCAGAAGAATCTAGAATTAAGGCATGCCTGGGAGGGATTGCCTTGCTTCAACTTATTGATGTGAGAGGACACATCTTGATTACATGTAGGACTATTTCCTCAGCAGAGGATTTTATAAAAATGAGCGCAAAAACTGAGCAGTAGGAAGCAGTCACTGCTCTCTGCTTCCTGATAGTGGAGGTGATGTGCAACTTGCTTTAAACTCGTGGATGCTTTACTTCCCCATAAAGGTGGACTGTAGCTCAGTCTGTGAGCCATATAAACTCCTTCTCTATTAAGAAGCCATTGTCAGAGTATTTTTTCCTAACAGGAAAACAAAACAAAATAAAACCAAACACACTAAAATCGTGTGCCAAGAGTTTCCAGGTAATGGTTTCAAAAAGGCCCTCATTACAATATCAAACAAACAAGTCAGAATATATTTTTCTTTCGGGTTCTTGTTTCTCCAGCAAGGTATTATTGTCTTCATGTATATATGTACTTATGGGCCAATTAGAAATGGTTAGGCAGCATACATTGGCTTTTCATTTATGTTTAGTGATTGGACCACTTGGCCAATTTTATCGCATTAGAGTAAGAACATCATAAAAGCCTATCAACCTTTTTTCTGCTGCCATCAGAGGCAATTGTGACACCTTTTAAAAGAATTGTGAGACTTGGATTTTATTTCTTGATACTTCCTGGGGACAAGAGAAGACAAATGAACACTTATTGACCACCTGCTGAATAAAGTTTGTACTGTCCAACATTACATCTTAATATTGTTAGGGACTCATTTCTCTTGGAACTAACACTCTATCATTTCTTTCCAAATATACCGGTTCTAAAGTTCACTGATCCCTCTTTTGTTTAGGAATATTTAATAGAATTCAAATCTATATGTCAGTTTAATTCTTGTGGACACTTTAGAAAAGAAAGATACATTTCTAGCTCAGGCATTTGTGACAGTTACATGATTGTATGAAAAGTATCAGAATTATTTGTGAGCCTGAGATTTCAGAGCTTCAAATTACCCATGGATGTTTGCTGTTTCACAAAATGGATTTTGTGTCCACTATTGTTGCTATACAGAGAATAAGAGAGCGAGGAGTTACCCTGGCAACAGCCAGGTGACCTAATGCAAGACTTCCTCTAAGAATGTGCAAATGCATTGACTTCTAGGATGCTGTTTCAGGTACACTAGACTTTCTGCTGAGTTACCAACAGCCTCTTTCACTTAACCATTTTCTCTGGTGATGGAAAAACAATGTTTCAAGCCTAACATTTTAAGACAGCATCATGATCCCATCTTTCCCTATGGTAGCTTACTATCTATAGGCATACCCCGTGACACAAGTATGGAAAGGAAGCAGCAGATTTTACATGATTTACTTTAACCACACTGGGCTTGAAGAACACTTCCTAGGTTGTTTTGAGTAGTCTTTGGAGCAAGAAAGTTTTCCTTATATAACAAATCGATTAGGGAACCTTAGCAGGCAGTGTGAGATAAGAATATGTCTAAGAAAGCTAGACATATCCATCAGATAACCTCTTGAACTCCATACTTCAGCCTTAAAGATGCCAACCTTGTGGTTTTTTGTCAACAGATGTCTGCAGCCACAACAGGAAGGAAGGCAAACAGTAGAGAAAGAAATAACAATTCCTAGAGCACGTGGTGAGTAAAGAGTCAGTAGAATAAGAAGCATTACTTTGTTGAGAGGAGGTACCTCAGTTTTAGTTTCTGAACAAAAGCATTAAACATGAGTAGGATAGATGTAGCTAGCAACCAAAAGGATTTCAAATAGGAGATTATCATGTAGACCAGTACAAGACAGAGAAAGTTTTCCTCTGAAACCTAAAAGGAGAAGATGGGAAGACAAAAATTTATCTTCTGGGTTGTTTTTACCTTGAAACTTGTACTGAGCATGTTTTCAACAAAATGTTTTCATCCTTCTTCACTTTTGATTAATGACATCATATTTATCTAAAATTGGTAAGATATGAAAATTGACTTCATGGAGCTATAGCAGACAATAAGTAAATTACACCCACAAAACTGCACATCACATGGTTTGACACATAATAAAAAAAATCAAGATAAATAAACCCCTTTCATGACTCCCAGCTTTTACATTTCTTCTTCTTTTCTCCTTGATTATTTTGATGGCTAGGGGAGATATTATTATAGCTAGATCGTGTCACAGGCAGGTTGTTCAATTTATATCTACAAAAATATGTGTGTTGCCACAGCAGTGACAGACACTGTCAGGTCTTTCAGTCTGTTTTCACCATCATGATTGTTGATGACAAATTCTTGAAGTTGAAATACATTCTGACCACATCTTCCCCCGCCCCACCCCTTGTCACACATGAAGCCCCTTATTTGCTGTGTGAACACAGTGCTGAGTCTATTACTGATAGGGCTGATGCCAATGTTGTATAAAAACAAGTTGAGACTATGTTCTATGAAAATAAAGGAGATGTGTGTCTGCAAAACCTCTAGAGACCTGAGAATTGCGTATGTAATCAGAATCTTGGCTGGAGCACTGATTTGTCTTAGGGCACTGTGGCATAGGACTGTGTGATTCTCCCAGGTCCAAAAATAAGTGGCAGATGTAACTAGATGCTATAGAGATGACTGAAATTGTTGGCAACATAGCTTGCACTTTCGACAGCACACTTAATTATACACATGGGCACGAGCACCTCAGGAAAGAACAGGAGCTTCAAATGGATGAACTCTAACAATCTGTCATTCTTACAAGGGATCTTTTGTTTTGTCGTTTCAAAAGTATAGGTATAGTTATATATAGCATACTTATATGCACAAACCTACTTTAACTGCCCATTGTCCTCAATTTAAACTCTTAAATCTCTCTGCACAGATCAACCAAAGTCATACACCCATTAGATACCTACATTGACTTTCCTAGATCTCCATGATTTTTGTCTGAAACTGAACTAGAAATGGGATTACTCATGACTCTGTATAGGGGAGTCTGTAGAGAATCATCACCCACCTGAAACCCAGGTTATTGTGGCTAAGTTTGGCTCATGAGGGAGTCCTGTGGGGAGCTCACACACTCTGTACAGATGAGGTCTTAAAACTCCATGAGATAATAGCCAGAAGCTGGAAAGAACCCAGATGTCCCTCAACAGAAAAATGGATACAAAAAATGTGGTTTATACACAATGGAATACTATTCAGTCATTAGAAACAATGAATTCATGAAATTCTTAGAGAAATGGATGGAGCTGGAGAACATCATACTAAGTGAGGTAACCCAGTCTCAAAAGAATACCCATGGTATACCCTCACTGATAAGTGGATATTAGCCTAGAATCGTGGGACACCAAAGACACAATCCCCATACCAAATTATGTCCGACAAGAAGGAAGGAGTGGACCCTGGTTCTGGAAAGGTTCAAAACATCAGTGTAGGGGAATACCAGAACAGGGAAGTGGGAAAGGGTAGATGGGGGAACATGGGGAGGGAAAAGGGCATGTGGGACCTTTGTGGGGCAGGGAACCAGAAAAAGGGAAATGAAATGTAAATATAGTATATATCCAATAAAAAAACTCCAAGAGAAGGTTTATGCCATCTGTTACTTGGTCCCTGATGGAGAACACGATGTGGTAACAAATTATATACAGATCCCTGTTTCTAATGGTTGTCTGCTGCACCTAAAGGTATATTTATATTTCTCTTTACTCCCCTCTACTAAAGTGTAGTGATTTTTTCATTTTATTTATTTATTTATTTATTTATTTATTTACTTACTTATTTAAACTCCAGATATTATTCCTTCCTCTGGTCCACCCTCTGTTCCACATCCCATCCTCCCCTCAACCCCCCTGTCTTTACCAGGATGTCCCCACTGCCAACCCCCACCCTCCCCCTAACCAGACCTCTAAACTCCCCGGGGCTTCCAGTCTTTTTAGGGTTAGGTGCATCTTCTCTGACTGAACACAGACCCAACAGTCCTCTGCTGTATATGTGTTGGGGGCCTCATATTAGCTGGTTGGTGATGCAGAGATCTCAAGAGTCCAGGTTAATTGAAACTTCTGGTCTTCCTACAGAGTCACTATCCTCAGCTTTTTCCAGCCTTTCCCTAATTCAACCAAAGGGGTCATCAGCAGCTCTCCATTGGTTGGGTGCAAATTCTTGCATCTTTCTCTTTCAGCTGCTTGTTGGATCTTCCAGAGGTCCAGCAACAGGCTCAGAACGATGTTGATCCAGCTCAAGGTCTGACATTATTACTGAAGCTATGGAGCACTAACAAAAAGTGTAGTACATTTAGTAAGAAATAAAAATATTCCTTTGGCTTAGGAGTATGAAAACATGGAAATGAAAATATCTGCTTTCTAGGAAGAATAGAGGGCTATAGTTCACTGAAGCTTTAACCCAAGGCACATTCCATGATACATATCACTCAGGCATGGAAGATGCCTGGCTGTTGTTTTAGTGTTATGAGGAACAATGGACTGAGCATAGAACCAACAGAAGGTACAACAGCAGCATCTCTTTGGTCCCTGAACTACCTAATGGGAAGTAGTGTTCCCCAGGTCAATTTTCAAAATTGGTTGTACACACTCAAGAGATGCTATAGTTCATTTGTTATGGTACGAACAGAAAACATTCAGACTTACAGAATTACATTTCAGTGTTTCTTTTAAAAACAATAGTAATAAAGTTGTACCCATGAAGCTGGAACCTAATGTGAAAATCTGAAACTATAACTTTTCTCAAATCTGAAATCAGGCAAATCAGACATGACATTACATGCTGAAATTTCCACATTGTGAAATTCTTTTCATGTACAAGTTATTTAAAGCACAGCATGAAATTTCCTGTAGACTCTGTGTATAAGACACATATGACTTTATGTTCACAATTTTCCCCAGGTTATCTTGTTATAAATGTGCCAATGTCACAAAGTCAAAAAGATGATGAAATCCAAAAGAATCTTTTGGTCTGTGTTACTGTATTGGTTAATATGTGTTCTTCTTTGGAGCACATGTCAAATGATCCTACCTCCAGGGCTACTGAGGAAACATCAGCATTTCAAAAATAAGCTATTTCAGAGTGGAGTTCTAGACTTCATTAACTTTGGCACATCACGTCATTTTATATACTTTATGTCTCTGGGTAATGGAGTCATTACCTACTGCTTTAACTAGGCTTGTTTTCTCACAGGGGCAACTGTATTGTTTGTCAACATGTATAAATCATTCATATGAATGAGGGTTGTTGTCATATTCCATACATGCATATGGTGTGCAATGATCAAATATAGCCATGCCGATCCAGTCTCTTCTTCTGACATCACATCCTTCCCAACGCCTTGTAATGATTATTTTATTTTTGGTTAACATTTTAGTTTCTACTTATGAAACAGAACATGAGGTACTTGTCTTTGTGCATCTGGCTTAGTTCACATGAACATGTTTTTTTTTCAATTCTTGAAGAAAGACTGTAGATTTAGAGAGTACTGTGTAGAATGAAAGCAAACGAAAATGAAGATGAAATGATAGAGACACTTATGCTCCAAGATGAAGTGTGTGTGTGTCTATCTATCTATCTATCTATCTATCTATCTATCTATCTATCTATCTATCCTATGTGTGTGATATGTGTTTGTGTGTGTGTGTGTGTGTGTGTGTGTGTAAAGTGAAAGCAGTAGTCATATAAAGATATTTGAACAGAACCTGTCAAAGAGAAAATCAAAATTTTTTGGAAGGTCATATGAAAAATCTTTTATAATAACATTATAAGAGGATATTTTTCTTAGGTATACTTTGCCTTTAAGTATTGGCTAGTGATAAAACAGAGCTAACATGTGTGAGATAATTTTAAAATGGTTAATTTCATGTTCATATAACCTTTTAAAATATAGTTTTCATATATATTTAAATAGACAAGTTGCAATAAATCATCATGTAAGTCTCTATAAGTTAAATAGAGAATGCACATATTGGAGGAAAATATTCAATTAATTTTTCTGGTTACAACCACAAGTGAAAGTTGATTGCCCTAGGGAACTATAATGACCAAAGAAAAATAATGAAATATCAATGGACTTTAATTTGTTGTTAATCTACCTCTCTAAACCTAACACGGTAATTTCGTTCTATGAAATATAGATGTTGATTTAATTATTTTGCTCAGAAAATGCTACAAATGTCCAGGTTTTTGTCTTTAACAACCAATTTCATTCATTTCCGCAGAAGGAAAATATGGATTTGCTCTGACATTTTGGTTAAATTGGATTTATTTGGTATAAGACTTATTATCATTTGCCTATGGCTAATCTGGTCCTGTTTCTTGTTTAGAGATGTGAATATATCTCACAGAATATACAAACCTCCACTGTAATAAACCCTTTTTATACTAACCAACAGGCTGACGAGCAAAGATTCTATAAGGTCCTAATATTTTCAGGATAGTATCACTTCTCTGGAGATAGTTTTAGTTGAAGATAGAGGAAATGGTAGTCTTTCTTATGTATATAAGAAAGGTCTGATAGTTAGCAACAATTCAGTTGAAACTGCTTTGAAGAGGGAATTTAAAGCTGAATTTTAATCAAGATAAAGACATGGGTCTCAGAATGATAGTGTAAAAGAAACAACAGTTGTATATGCTGATTCAGGTATAAATGATAGAAATATGTGGGATCTTTTCAGCAAGAAGATTGAAAACAAGAGCTTCTATCAAAAAGTCTAAATCAGCAAATCTTTGATTAAATGCCTGCTATGTGTGTCTGTGTTATAAGTGAAGTCTACCTCCTGAAATGTAATAGATGGGAGTTTTTCTCCATATCTTGGGAAAGCTGGAAAGGGGGGCTGGGTCAGATTGATTGAAAATGTTTTAAAGCTACAGGAAAATAAATAACAATTAAGAAAGTCTTTAAAAGCTAGCAAACAAAGATAGATTATGTATATATGTTATGTATATAAGGAACAGACAAATAAAAGTTAGGAGCTACTTTATTTTGTATTAAAGAAAAATGATCAAGGGAAGTTGATGGTCCCGTCATGTTTAAATTTGTAGAATCACAGTTTACCTAAATATCCTAAAGTAATAAAATTGAGTTGTAAAGCAGTAGAGGCAACTCTACATCCAATATCCTTGATGAAAATCCCATAGACATCCTCTCTCCTATCCAAAGTTTACTTCTTCCTAACAATTTCTATTCATCCATCCTAGTAGCCACTTTTTACTTGGTATAATCTGGTCAGGAAAATGGAAATCACTTGCAAGAGTGCAAGGATAAAGGTGTTTTATGTAGAAAATGACAGTCCCATTAGATTTCTGATGGAGGTGGATGTAAAGCTAACAGCTTCTAGGAAGCTAACCTACAGAAACATCTACAAACATCTCAACTGCATGAATCAGCATAATGAGTGAGTCACTAGTAGATGCCCCCAAATTAAGCAAACCTCCATCATCTACCAGCACTAATGTGGCCACTTACATCTTTCAACACTGTATTTTTACTTCTGTTACTGGTCAACCTTCCAAGTATTTTGTGAGTACCTCTCCTTGGCAAAAGTTTTCTGATTGGATAATGAAACCCCCATGCTTATAATCCTTATTAAGATATCCATATTAGTCATCACTGTTGTAAGAAAATGCATAGGAAAATACACTTATTTCAGTGTATTTTGCTCTTAATTTCAGCAGTTTGAATTGTTGTTCACTCAACTTGTGGTCTTGGACCTATTGTGGCACACTATCTCCTAGATAGATCCATTCATCTGAGGGTAGCCAGGAAACAAAGGAAAACATGGCAATTTAACATCCCCTACAAACACATTTCCTGTCATTTAACTTCCTTAACTACGTTTAGGGAAAAATCAACATTCAAAAGACAAACTATGATTGCTATGGAGTGGGCATCACTCCACAACATTATAAAGTCAAGAACAATGTAAGGGACTCCACTGTAAATAAGAAAAAAGCCTACAGTCAGAATAAATTATGTGGGTCTTCAATAAATACTTATATTCTGGAACTAATATGAACTGATAACATACTTATTAATGAGTTAAAGTCCAAGAAAAGCCCCTGTTTCATTCTTTAAGCAATCTACTTGTTCTGTACTTGGGTCTGCTATTGGACAGAGAGGGAGAAGGAGAAGGGGAGGGAGAGGGAGAGGGAGAGGGAGAGGGAGAGGGAGAGGGAGAGGGAGAGGGAGAGGGAGAGGGAGAAGAAGAAGGAGAGGGAGATCCCTTAGGTCTGAGTGGATGCCCTGGGCAGAACTACCCCCTGGGTGGCATTAGCTTCACACCCAGTACCACAACTTCCAGAAGAAGCTTGACTCCCAGGTACTCTACATGCCCAGGATCATAGGTTAGGAGGCCACAACATCTGTCCCAACACCCCAACCCCAGGAATAACTGGGGTAAGCAGAATCCAGGAACTCAGGAACCCCCACCCAGTCAGTGGCCCTGAGAAGACCTTAGGCACTAGCTCCATACCAGGACCCATAGCAGCCAGAAGAAGCTCGACTCCCAGGCGCTCTAACATGCCCAGAGTCACAGGATCTCAGGAGATTAGTCATACCAGGATTTTAGAATTCTATAGGCAGCTTGACTCCCAGGAACTCTGACATAGCTAGGATCTCAGGATAATAGGATCCCAGAATCACAGGATCACAGACACAACAAGACTCTGAGGAGTTCTGACACAACCCAGTGTCACAGGACACATAGGACCCAGTCAGAGACAGAGAGGGCAGGTAGCTCTATAGATAACCAGATGGTGAGAGGCAAGCTCAAGAACATAAGCAATGGAAACCAGTGTTACTTGGTATCACTGGAACACAGTTGTCCAAACATAGCAAGTCCTGGATATACCATCACACCAGAAAAGCAACATTTGGATCGAAAGTCACTTTTCATGATGATGATAGAGGACTTTAAGAAGGACATAAAAAACTCCCTTAAAGAAATACAGGAGAACACAGGTAAACAGATAAAAACACTTAAAGAGGAAACACAAAATTCCCTTACGGAATTTCAGGAAAACACAATCAAACAGGAGAAGGAATTGAACAAGACCATCCAGGATCTAAAAGTGGAACTAGAAACAATAGGGAGACAACGCTGGAGATAGAAAACCTAGGAAAGTGTTCAGGAGTCACAGATACAAGCATCACCAACACAATACAAGAGATAGAAGAGAGAAGCTCAGGTGCAGAAGACACCATAGAAAACATTGACACAACAGATAAAAAAATGCAAAAAGCAAAAAGCTCCTAACCCAAAACATCCAGGAAAGCAAGGACACAATGAGAAAAAAAAACCCTAAGGATAAAAGGTATGGAAGAAATCAAAGATTCCCAAAATAAAGGGCCAGTAAATATCTTCAACAAAACTATAGAAGAAAACTTCCCTAACCTAAAGAAAGAGATGCCCATGAACAAATAAGAAGCCTTCAGAACTCCAAATAGACTGGACCAGAAAAGATATTTCTCCCATCATATAATAATCAAAACACCAAAACAAATAAAGAATATTAAAAGCAGTAAGGGAAAAAGGTCAAGTAATATACAAAGGCAAACCTATCAAAATTATACCAGAGCTCTCACCAGAAACTATAAAGGCCAGGAGATCCTGGGTAGATGTCATGAAGTCCCTAGGACAACACAAATGCCAGTCCAGTCTAGGATACCCAGCAAATCTCTCAATTACCATAGATGGAGGAACCAAGATATTTTATGACAAGACAAAATTTACATAGTATCTTTTATAAATCCAGCCTTTCAAAAGATGATAGATGAAAATTCCAACACAAGGAGGTAAACTACACCTTAGAAGAAGCAAGAAAGTAATCTTCTTTCAACAAGCCCAATAGAAGATAGCCACACAAGCATAAATGAGCATCTAACAACAAAAATAATGAAAGCAACAAGCACTTTTCGTTATTATCTTTAACATCAATGGACTCAATTCCCCAAGAAAAAGAGAGACTAATAGACTGGATGTATAAACATAAACGAGCATTTTGCTTGATTCAGGAAATGTACCTCAGTGACAAAGATAGACACTACCTCAGAGCAAAAGGCTGGAAAACAATTTTCCATGAAAATTGTCCCAAGAAACAAATTGCAGTAGTCATTCTAATATTGAATAAAATTTACTTTCAACCAAAAGTTATCAAAAAATATGCAAAAGGACATTTCATATTCATCAAAGAAAAAATCTACGAAGATGAACTCTCAATTCCAAACATCTATGCTTCGAATGCAAAGGCACCCTCATCCATAAAAGAAAGTTTACTAAAGCTCAAAGCACACATTGGCCCTCAAAAATAATAGTGGGAGACTTCAAAACCCCACTCTCAGCAATTGAAAGATCACGGAAAGAGAAACTAAACAGACACAGTGAAACTAACAGAAGTCATGATCAAAATGGATTTAACAGTTATATATAGAACATTTCATCCTCAAACAAAAGAATATACGTTCTTCTCAGAACCTCATGGTGCCTTCTCCAAAACTGATCATATAATTGGTCACAAAAGAGGCCTCACCAGATAAAAAGAAGATTGAAATAATCCCATGTATCCTATCAGATCACCATTGACTAAGGCTGGTCTTCAATAACAACAGAAAGCCCAGATATACAAGGAAGCTAAAAAATGCTTTATTTAAATGATAACTTGGTAAAGGAAGAAATATAGAAATTAAGGACTTTCTAAAATTCGATGAAAATGTAGGCACAACATACCCAAACTTATGGAACACAATGAAAACAGCGTTAAGAGGAAAACTCACAGCTCTGAGTGCCTCCAAAAAGACACTGGAGAAAACATACTCTAGCAGCTTGACAGCATAGCTGAACGATCTAGAACAAAAAGATGCAAATATACCCAAGAGGAGTAGACTGTAGGAAATAATCAAACTTGGGCTAAAATCAATCAAATAGAAACAAAAAGAACTACAAAAACAACAAAACAAGGAGCAGGTTCTTTGATAAAATCAAAAAGATAGATTAAACTTTTAGCCAGACTAACCAGAGTACACAGAAACAATATACAAATTAATAAAATCAAAAATGAAAGGGGATACATAACAACAGAAACTGAGGAAAATAAAAAAAAATCATCAGTTCCTACTTCAAAAGTCTATATTCAACCAAATTTGAAAATCTGGATGAAATGGACAATTTTCTACACAGATACCAGTTACCAAAGTTAAAACCGGATCAGATAAACAATCTAAACAGTCCCATAATCACTAATGAAATAGAAGCAGTAATTAAAAGTCTCCAGCCAACAAAAGTCAAGGACCAGATGTGTTTAGTGCAGAATTCTATCAGACCTTTAGAGAAGACCTAAAACCAATAGCCTTCAATCTGTTCCACAAAATAGAAAAATAAGGAACACTACCCATTTTGTTCTAAGAAGCCACAATTACGATAATACCTAAACCACACAAAGACCCAAAAAAAGAGCACTTCAGACCAATTTCCTTATGCACATTGATGCAAAAATAATCAATACAATTCTAACAAACTAAATCCAAGAATACATCAAAAAGATCATTCACCATGCAGGGGTAGTTCAGTATCCAGAAATCCATAAGCAAACACCACTACATAAACAAATGCAAAGAAAAAAAAAAACTACATTTTCATTTTATTAAATGCTGAAAAAGCATTTGACAAAATACAAAATCCCTACATGTAAAAAGTCTTGAAAAAAAAACAGAACTCAAGGCCCATACCTAAACATAGTAAAAGCAATATACAGCAAACAAGTAGCCAACATCAAACTAAATAGAGAGAAATTTGAAGCAATTGCATTTAAATAGGGAACTAGACAAGGCTGCTAGCTCTCTCCCTATCTATTCAATATAGTACTTGAAATTCTAACTAGAGCAACAAAAAGAGGACAAAGGGATAAAAAATGGAAAGGAAGAAATCAAAATATCACTATTTGCAGATGAATGATAGTGTACTTATATGACACCAAAAATTCCATCAGAGATCTCCTACAGCTGATAAACAACTTCAGCAAAATGGCTGGATATAAAATTAACTCACACTAATCAGTAGCCTTCATCTACTCAATGAATAAACAGGCTGAGAAAGAAATTAGGGTAACAATACCCCTCACAATAGTTACAAATAATATAACATACCTTGGTGTGACTCTAAACAAGCAAGTGAAAGATCTTTACAAGATGTTCAAGTCTCTGAAGAAAGAAATTGAAACTCTCATAAGATGGTAAGATCTGCCATACTTGTGGATTGGCAGGATAAATATAGTAAAAATGGCCATCTTGCTGAAAGCACTCTACAGATTCAATGCAATCTCCATCAAAATTCCAACTCAATTCTTCATAGAGTTAGAAAGAGCAATCTTCAAATTCATTTGAAGTAACTAAAAACCCAGATTAGCAAAAACTATTCTCATCAATAAAAGAAAATCTGGAGCAATCACCATCCCTGACCTCAAACTGTATTACAGAGCAATAGTGACAAAAACTGCATGGTACTGATACAGAGGCAGGCAGATAGACTAATGGAATAGAATTGAATACCCAGAAATGAATCCACAATCTATGGTCACGAAATCTTTGACAAAGGAGCTAAAACCATCCAGTGGAAAAAATGACAGCATTTTAAACAAATGAAGCTGGTTGAACTGGAGGTCAGCATGTAGAAGTGTTCAAATTGCCCCATTATTATCTCCTGTACAAAGCTCAAGACCAAGCGGGTCAAGGACCTCCACATAAAACCAGATACACTGAAACTATTAGAGGAGAAAGTGGGGAAGAACTTGGAATACATGGGCACAGGGGAAAATTTCCTGAACAAAACAACAATGTCTTATGCTCTGAGATCAAGAATTGACAAATGGGACCTCATAAAATTGCAGTTTCTGTAAGGCAAAGAAAGGATCCTGTCAATAGGACATAATGGCACCAACAGATTGGGGAAAAAATCTTTACCAATCCTACCTCAGATATAGGACTAATATCCAATATATACAAAGAACTCAGGAAGTTAGACTCCAGAGAATCAAATAACCCTATTACAAAATCAGGTACAGAGCTAAACAAAGAATTCTTAACTGAGGAATACCTAATGGCTGAGAAGCACCTAAAAATGTTCAACATTCTTATTCATCAGGGAAATGCAAATCAAAATAACCCTGAGATTCCACCTCATAACAATCAGAATGGGTAAGGTAAAAAACCCAGGTGACAGCAGATGCTGGTGAGGATGTGGAGAAAGAGGAACATTCCTCCACTGCTGGTGGGATTGCAAGTTGGTACAACCACTTTGGAAATAAGTTTGGTGGTTCCTCAGAAAATTGGGCATAGTACTACCTGATGATCCAGATATAACATTTCTGGGTATATACCCAATTTTTGTTCCAACCTATAACAAGGACACCTGTTCTACTATGTTTACAGCAGCCTTATATATACTATCTAGAAGCTAGAAGGAACCCAGATGTCCTTCAACAGAGGAATGAATAAAGAAAATGTGGTACATTTACACAATGGAATACTACTCAGCTATTGAAAACAATGAACTCATGAAATTACAAGGCAAATGGATGGACCTAGAAAATATCATCCTGAGTGAGTTAACTCAATCACAAAATAACACACATGGAATGCACTCACTGATATGTGGATATCAGCCTAAATGTTCAGAATACCCAAGGTAAAATTCACTGATATTCTTGATGTCCCAGTGTAGGCGAATGCCAGGACAGGGAAGTGGGAGAGGGTGGGTTAGTGAGCAGGGGTATGGGGAATGGGATAGGGCATTTCAGAAGGGAAATGTGGAAATGGGATAACATTTGAAATGTAAAAAAAAGAGAAAGAGATCTTGTCTGCAGCTCCCCATCCAGCCGGTAGCAGGTCAGCCAGACCTAGCCAGCTGCCAGGTGCTCAGACCCTGCTGGAGGAACCAGGTACCAGAGACAGCCCTAGGTTAAGACCTCCGGGGACTCAGGTCTGGGGCAGGAACTGCGCACAGACTAGCAGTTTGGAGTACAGCGGCCGTGCCTGCACTCTGCGCTCACAGGCCAGACCCCGAACCCCCTGCAGGCAGAAAGCAGAAACTAAACAGGGACACAGTGAAACTAATTGAAACTCTGGACCAATTGGATTTAACAGATATATATAGAACATTTCATCCTAAAGCTAAAGAATATACCTTTTTCTCAGCTCCACATGGTACCATCTCCAAAATAGACCATATAATTGGTCACAAGACAGATGTCAACAAATACAAGAAGATCGAGCTAATCCCATGCCTCCTATCAGATCACCATGGAGTAAGAGTGGTCTTCAATAACAACAAAAACAACAGAAAGCCCACATACACATGGAAACTGAACAATACTCTACTCAATGACACCTTGGTCAAGGAAGAAATAAAAAAAGAAATCAAAGACTTTTTAGAATTCAATGAAAATGAAGGTACAACCTACCCAAATCTATGGGACACAATGAAAGCAGTGCTAAGAGGAAAACTCATAGCTCTAAGTGCATCCAAAAAGAAACTGGAGAGAGCATATACTAGCAGCTTAATGGCACACCTTAAAGCCCTGGAAGAAAAACAAGTTAATTCACCCAGGAGGAGTAGAAGACAAGAAATCATCAAACTCAGGGCTGAAATCAATCAAATAGAAACAAAGAGAACCATACAAAGAATCAACAAGACCAGGAGCTGGTTCTTTGAGAAAATCAACAAGATAGATAAACCCTTAGCCAGACTAACCAAAGGACACAGAGACAGTATACAAATTAACAAAATTAGAAATGAAAAGGGAGACATAACAACAGAAACTGAGGAAATTCAAAAGATCATCAGATCCTACTACAAAGGTCTATACTCAAAACAACTGGAGAATCTGGAGGAAATGGACAATTTCCTAGACATATATCAAATACCAAAATTAAATCAGCATCAAGTAGATCAGCTAAATAGTCCCATAACCCCTAAAGAAATAGAAGGGGTTATAGAAAGCCTCCCAACCAAAAAAAGTACGGGACCAGATGGTTTTAGTGCAGAATTATACCAGACCTTCAAAGAAGACTTAACACCAATACTTTTCAAACTATTCCACAAAATAGAGACAGAAGGGACACTGCCCAACTCATTCTTCGAAGCCACAATTACGCTAATACCTAAACCACAAAAAGATCCAACAAAGAAAGAGAACTACAGGCCAATTTCTCTTATGAATATAGATGCAAAAATACTAAATAAAATTCTTGCTAACCGAATCCAAGAGCACATCAAAACGATCATCCACCATGATCAAGTAGGCTTCATCCCAGGGATGCAGGGATGGTTCAATATACGGAAATCCATCAATGTAATCCACTACATAAACAAACTGAAAGAAAAAAACCACATGGTCATCTCATTAGATGCTGAAAAACCATTCGACAAAATTCAGCATCCTTTCATGCTAAAAGTCTTGGAAAGAGCAGGAATTCAAGGCCCATACCTAAACATAGTAAAAGCAATCTACAGCAAACCAGTAGCCAACATCAAAATAAATGGAGAGAAACTTGAAGCATTCCCACTAAAATCAGGGACTAGACAAGGCTGCCCTCTCTCTCCATATCTTTTCAATATAGTACTTGAAGTTCTAGCAAGAGCAATTAGACAACATAAGGAAGTCAAAGGGATACAAATTGGAAAGGAAGAAATGAAACTATCATTATTTGCAGACGATATGATAGTTTACCTAAGCGACCCAAAAAACTCCACCAGAGAACTTCTACAGCTGATAAACAACTTCAGCAAAGTGCCAGGATATAAAATTAACTCAAGCAAGTCAGTGGCCTTCTTGTACTCAAAGGACAAGCAGGCAGAGAAAGAAATTAGGGAAATAACACCCTTCACAATAGCCACAAACAACATAAAGTATCTTGGCGTAACTCTAACCAAACAAGCGAAAGATCTGTACAACAGGAACTTCAAGTCCTTGAAGAAAGAAATCGAAGAAGACCTCAGAAGATGGAAAAATATTTCTTGCTCCTGGATTGGCAGGATCAATATAGTAAAAATGGCCATCTTGCCAAAAGCAATATACAGATTCAATGCGATCCCCATCAAAATCCCAACTCAATTCTTCATAGATCTAGAAAGAGCAATTCTCAAATTCATCTGGAGCAACAAAAAACCCAGGATAGCTAAAACTATTCTCAACAATAAAAGGACTTCTGGGGGAATCAATATCCCTGACCTCAAGCAGTACTACAGAGCAATTGTGTTAAAAACTGCATGGTATTGGTATAGCAACAGGCAAGCAGATCAATGGAACAGGATTGAAGACCCAGAAATTAACCCACAGACTTATGGTCACTTGATCTTTGATAAAGGAGCCACAACCATCCGGTGGAATAAAGATAGCCTTTTCAACAAATGGTGCTGGTTCAACTGGAAGTCAACATGCAGAAGAATGTGAATTGACCCACTCTTATCTCTTTGCACTAAGATCAACTCCAAGTGGATCAAGGACCTCCACATAAAACCAGACACACTGAAACTATTAGAAAAGAAACTTGGGAAGACCCTGGAGGACTTGGGCACAGGGGAAAAGTTCCTGAACAGTACACCAATAGCTTATGCTCTAAGATCAAGAATCGACAAATGGGACCTCATAAAATTACAAAGTTTCTGCAAAGCAAAGGACACTGTCAGAAGGACAAAACGGCAACCAACAAAGTGGGAAAAGATCTTCCCCAACTCCACATCCGACAGAGGGCTAATATCCAATATATACAAAGAACTCAAGAAGTTAGACCGCAAAGAAACAAATAACCCTATCAAAAAATGGGGCACAGAGCTAAACAAAGAATTTTCACCAGAAGAAATTCGGATGGCCGAGAAACACCTTAAAAGATGTTCAACATCATTAGTCATCAGGGAAATGCAAATCAAAACAACCCTGAGATTCCACCTCACACCAGTCAGAATGGCTAAGATTAAAAACTCAATCTTAAGTGCTGGCTAGGATGTGGAGAAAGAGGAACACTCCTCCACTGTTGGTGGGATTGCAAAATGGTAAAACCGCTCTGGAAATCAGTTTGGCGGTTCCTCAGAAAATTGGGCATGTCACTTCCAGAGGACCCTGGCATACCACTCCTGGGCATATACCCAGAGGATTCCCCTGCATGCAATAAGGACACATGCTCCACTATGTTTATAGCAGCCTTGTTTATAATAGCCAGAAATTGGAAGGAGCCCAAATATCCCTCAAAGGAGGAATGGATTCAGAAAATGTGGTATATTTATACAATGGAATACTACTCAGCAATTAAAAATAATGAATTCATGCAATTTGTAGGTAAATGGTTAGACCTGGAAAATATCATCCTGAGTGAATTAACCCAATCACAAAAGAATGCACATGAAATGCAATCACTGATAAGTGGATATTAATGAGCCCAGAAGCCCTAAATACTCAAGACACTAATAGCAAGTCAAATGATTCCCAAGAAGAAGAAAGGAGAGGACCCTGGGCCTGTAAAGATTGCATCCAGTTTAGTAAAGAAACCGAGGGGGTAGGGGGAATGATTGGGGAACAGTTCGGGGGGGGAGAGGAACTATGGGAACTATGGTGGGTGGGAACTGGGAAAGGGGAAAGCCTTTGGAATGTAAACATAGAATATAGAAAATAAAAAAAAATTAAAAAAAGAGAAAGAAAATATCTAATTTAAAAAAATAAATTCACAGACCACATGAAGCTTAAGAAGAAGTAAGACCAAAGTATGGGTTCTTTGGTCCTTCTTAGAAGGGGGACAAAATACTCAAGAAAGCAAATTTGGAGACAAAGTATGGAGCAAATACTGACAGAAAGGCCATCCAAAGATTGTCCCACTGTGGGATCCATCCCATATATAGAAACCAAACCCAGACAAAATTGTGGATACCATGAAGTGCATGTTGACAGGAGCCTGATATAGTTGTCTCCTGAGAAGTTCATTCAGAGTCAGACAAATATAAAGGTTGATGCTCACAGCCAACCATTTGACTGAGAATGGGGTCTGCAATGGGTTCTTCAATGGAAGAGTTAGAGAAAGGGTGGAAGGAGTTGACAGGGTTTGCCACCCCATAGAAAGAACAATAATATCAACAAACAAGAATCTCCCCTCCCTGAGCTCCTAGGGACTAAACCACCAACCAACCGGTATACATGGTAGGACCCATGGCTCCATCTACATATGTAGCAGAGGATGGTCTTGCATCAATGAGAGAAGAGGCCTGTGAAGGCTCAATGTCACAGTATAGGAGAATTCATGGGCTGGAAGGCAGAAGAAGTGCATGGCTGGGTATGGGAACACCCTCATAGAAGCAGGGGAAGAAGATGTGATAGGGGGTTTCAGCAGGAAACCAGAAAGGGGAAAATATTTGAAATGTAAATAATGAAAATATCCAATGAAAAAATTAAAAAATATAGTCCTAAACCTTAAGGAACTTACTGTTTAACCTAACAACTTTAGTTGTATCTCTAGAAGCAATATGAGACAACAAAACTGACTCTTGAAAATTGACCTCTGATTTCCATGTGTATACCATGGTTTAATCACACGCACACTCACACACACACACACACACACACACACACACACATACACACACACACACACACACACACTAACATACACATACATGCACAGGCACATGTACACATATTTGCAAGTATATAATAATAATGAAAACTGAAGACATTTGCTTATATTTTAGGATTATAGAAATAGTAGATGTAAATTTCAGTCTTGGCTTAAATCATAACTCAAGACACAGTGCAATGGTGATCCCAATTTCCCAGGATCCTGAAGACCAGAGAGTCCCTTGGAGTAAGCTAGAGTCCTATTATTGTGGCAGTGTATTGTTATGGTACTTCCCTTCTGAGTTGAGAAAGAGCAGCAATGTGTGTGTGTGTGTGTGTGTGTGTGTGTGTGTGTAGCTATAGGTATAGGTATATTCAGGAGCTTTCCTAGGCTGGTGCATTTTCCTCTGGAACTCTCTTCTCATGGAGTGCTGAAGTGTATAATATTGATCTAGAAAACTCTGGCCACAACTGACATTTCCTTTCACTAAATTAAAGAAGAGAAGATCTTGATGAATTGAATGTCTAGACATTTATCTTGGGTTGACATTTTGATATTTTTTTAAGTTTCTTAATTGCACCCCATAGCTGGACAACTCCATTGTTCTAGTCATTTGTTCTTGGAGGTTCAGAAGAAATAATCAGGGTTCCCAGCCCTTTGAAGTCTTTGATTTTACAGATTGTCATAATTCACTCAGTTTCTGCAATAGACTTGTATAAATGAGAAAATGTAGAACATACAAAGAGGAGAAGCAGGCAGAAACATTTCAAGTTAAACCTGGGTGCTCATGTGTATTTGCGCTAAATCTTAGAAACAGTGGCTTCATGTTGGAAACTAGGAAGCAATAACACAATATATAGGAAGTCATTAGCTTAAAAACCATCATAATTTACTAGCAAGATGGTCATGGGAGAATATTAACATTTGTAAAGCAGCTTATAATATAATGGCAGAGAAGTGGAGGAAGCAGATAATAAAACTGTATAGCAAATCCCAAAGTTATGACCATAATAACATTATAATCTACATTGGATATTGATGGGCCCAAATGATTGCTTCGAAGAGAAGAGGCCAAAAAACCCATATTGTGATTATTAAAATATACTCAACGGTGATACTTTATAATATCCTAGATTATGACCAACAAAAGAAATCTTTTCTAATGCTTAACTGGGTGATTCACTGATTAGAATATAGTGCTGAAGGACTGGAAAGTCAACCTGTAAAAATTTTAAAGTTTATGGTGAAGATAAAGAATCAAGGATCTTCAGTGAACCAGAATTATATGATCTCTTGCTAGTCAGAGGGATGGCCATTTTCAAGCATCACCACAGTCAGACACAGAGACAGGCAGTGTTGTCATGGGATGGTTAGGAAAGGCTAAAGGTCTGTTGATGGTCTTCATAAAGTACCTCATTTTGTTGTTCCTCCAATGGCTCCACAAACCCCTTCAGCTCCTTGTATCCTTTCTCTAGCTTCCCCATTGGCGACCCTGTGCTCAGTTAAATGGCTGGCTGAGAGTGTCTCTCTCTGTATTTGTCATGTTCTAGCAGAACCTTGGACCAACAATATGAGTCACCTAGTACTCCCAGAGCTCGCAGGGACTAAACCATCAAACAAAGAGTATGCATGGAGTTACCCATGGCTCCAGACACATAGGCCATAGAGGATGACCTTGTTGGACATCAAAGGGAGGAGAGGTCCTTGGTCCTGGAAAGGCTTGATGCTGAGTGTGGGATCATGCTGGGACAGGGAAGTGGGAGAGGGTTGACAGGGGAACAGGGGGCAGGGAGATTGGTTATAAGACTTTCAGGGAGGCAGGAAAGGGGATAACATTTGAAATGTAAATGAAGAATATATTTAATAAAAAAGTAAAAAAAGCCGGGCGTGGTGGCGCACGCCTTTAATCCCAGTACTTGGGAGGCAGAGGCATGCAGATTTCTGAGTTCGAGGCCAGCCTTGTCTACAGAGTGAGTTCCAGGACAGCCAGGGCTACACAGAGAAACCCTGTCTCGAAAAACCAAAAAAAATAAAAAAATAAATAAATAAATAAATTTTTAAAAAGTAAAAAAAAATTAGAAGATTTGGAACATTGTAATCAGGTGACAGAAATAAATTTAAAAACAGAAAAACAACGTGCATCAGTCTAAAACTCAGCCTACAGTTGGATCTTTTTTTTTTTTTTTTTGGTTTTTTGAGACAGGGTTTCTCTGTGTAGTCCTGGCTGTCCTGGAACTCACTCTATAGACCAGGCTGGCCTGGAACTCAGAAATCCGCTTGCCTCTGCCTTCCAAGTGCTGGGATTACAGGCGTGCACCACCAGGCCCGGCTTTGGATTTTTTTTTATGCACTGGTCTTGAACCCTTTAGTGATTCAGGAAAAATAAATCTTCTTGAAGAAAACATTTGAAGAAAGTTAAGGGTTACAGGGAAGGAATGCATTCTAACTCATGAAGTTTAACTTACATATTATGTATAAATGGGTGTACTCCTCAGTAGGCTACGCAAGTGTTATGTATGGTTGTTTTGTAATCATTTGTGCCTATACATTTTTTGTTTGTTCTCTAAGTCCATTCTCCTTTCTCCTATTACTTGCCCTGGGAAATTGTTATTTCTAATTACTTTTCCTTTGTTCAGGCATCGAGCCCTGTGGAAGAACAGTTGAGCCAACACATTAAGTTTTTAATCTCTATTCTTGCAACATTTACTGAAGTTGCATGTCTTCTGCAGCTGAAAGGCTGTCTCATTTTAAGATTTTCTGTAGATGTTTCTCTACACTTTGAATCCAGTAACTATTTTATCTCCCATTCCTCCCTAAAAATTTTAACAATATCCTACTCCTAACCACAGGCATTTTGTTACTTCTTGTAACTCCTAGCAGCTTAACTCATATATTTGTAAGTGATTTGTTTTTAAAGAAATCATCAAGTAACCCAGTATGTTATACATAAGGATGCTGGCCAATGTACAAATACACCACTGAATTAGTGTTCCAATTTTCTTAGTCTCCTGGAGTCAATTTATATTCAAATGTCATTCCAGCAAAATCACTTGCATTGCCATAATTTGGTAAAACTCATCCAGGAGGCATTTTACTTTCAATGGCCAATGATCTCTAAGCTAGAAGCTGAGATGGCCATGGGGATATTTTCATTGCTGTTGTGTAGGAGTACAAAAAATTATAGTGTGAAGAAATTGGTGATAAACTGAAGGCTCTATCCAGGCTGGGGTAAAACTCAAGTAAGTAATGAATCTCACAAAATCTTACATCATATACATCTAATACAAGAAGAAGTGTTCACTAATCATTTATACTAAGAAAATATTTGAATTATTATCAATCTATGATTAGATAAATGTGAAAATATATGTATAGACACATCTAATTGGATTAATGGACTTATATCTTAAATTACTGAATATTGTACATATTCTCCTTTTATTTTGTGTGTCTCAAATTGCTCACCCTGATTCTAGGTAATAAAGTTTAGCAAGAATAGTCACAATTATGATATCATAAAGTTTAGAATTATGACCCAGAAGAACTCTGGCTGCATCACACAACACCTATCCAAGCTTTGTAAAGGTATTGTATGTGCCTTTGTTAACCTCAGTTTTATTTTATGCAACTTGGGAATATTCTTAGTATGTATTTTTGATGAATGGTTTAAGGATACAGATAAGATATCCTTCCTAGAATATGTCTGGTAAGCACAGACAAGATTATCCTCAGTGCTACTGCCACCTATATTGTTTAATGTGGATGGACATGTTGAATGGTCTTTGTGGGACAACAGGCTGTAGCTTCCTTTCTGACTTTTATTAGTAAGCAGGGAGGATAAGGATCAAACCATGTAGAAAGAAGCTGGAAGAAAACAGAGTATCAGGGTTTCATCAGAAGATGGTACCTAGGCATTAAGCTATTCTAGGAATATATCTGGAGAGAAGTTAAGGACTACAAACTATCTTTATAACCCACCAGCTACTACAGCCAACCAACAGACTGAACATAGGGTCCCCAGTGGAACAGCTAGAGAAAGGACTCAAGGAACTGAAGAGGTTTGCAGTCCTGTAGGAGAAACAATAATATGTACCAACCAGTAGCCCCAGAGCTGCCAGGGACTAAACCACCAACCAAAGAGTATACATGGAGGGATCCATGGCTCCAGCTACATATATAGCAGAAGATGGCCATTTCGGACATCAATCAGAGGAGAGGCCATTGGTACTGTGAAGACTTGATTCCCCAGAATAGGGGAATGCAAGTCAGGGAGCTGGGGGGAAGGGAGTGGTCAGTAAGGGGAGGGGGATGGAATAGGGGGTTTTGAAAGGGTAACATGGAAAGGGGATACTATTTGAAATGTAAATAAAGCAAATATCTAATAAAAAATAAATAAATAAACAAATAAATTGACAAATATCATATAACTAGGATATACCACATTTAAGAAGGGATAGCATTGAACAGTAGTCAGCTCTTATCAGTATGAGACTCAGTATAGTTTCCCCATGTGAATTAATCAACTATGTATCTTTCGCTTGTATCTAGAATCAAACTGTTTTGAACAGACTGGTTGGAACAGGGTTTTAATTGTTGGATTACCACTTTCTGGTCTTCTGTGTCATTCCACACAAGAGGCTACATTTCTCTTTTCTTCAAAGTCCTTACCTAGAAACTGGGAAAATAGCACATTTCTTTGAAACAAGTGTTAAATAGTATGCGATACAGAACACATTAACAAATATATAATATATAATATGACCAATATTAGTTTTATTTTCTTATATTTTATTCTACTCTAGAACGTTATCTATCATCACCAGAGTACCTTCAGTGACAGGGACTTCACTGCTTCCTCTGGGATCCTATCTAGCCCATTACAGAGCAACCCTGATTTTTAGAGAATTGGATATTTTATGGCACAATGATTGTCCACAGTCAGTTCTTTACACAAATGTATATTAATTTTAATACCCAATTTACACCTTTAAACTTTTTGTTTAAGGATTATTACTCATGGTCCTCTTTTTAGTGACTTTAGAAGTCGCATACTGTTCATGAGTGTGCCTTTGCGTTGTGGCAAGTTGTTGACCTCAGTAAATATTAGTTGAATAAATACAGGATTGGAAACAGAAAGTTCTTTGTGACTTCTATATTTCAATTTTCTTCCTTTATTCCCCTTCTTTTGGTCACATCTTGCTAGATGTTTAGCATAGTCTTATGAGCCTGGAGTTTAAAACCTTGTGTATGTATAGCTAAGCCAAAGGGTCAAAAAGATACACAGAAATAACATATTTCAGAGTAGTTGTACCAGCTTGCAATCCCACCAGGAATGGAGGATATTTATCTTTCTTCACATCCACAGCAGTACCTGCTATTTCCTCAGTTTTTGATCTTAGCCATTCTGACTCATGTGAGGTGAAATCTCAGGGTTGTTTTGATTTGCATTTCCCTGATGACTAAAAATGTTGAATATTTTTTTAGGTGCTTCTCAGCCATTCGATATTCCTCAGGTGAAAATTCTTTGTTTTGCTCTGTTTAACCCATTTTTAATAGGGTTATTTGGTTCTCTGGAATCTAACTTCTTGAGTTCTTTGTATATATTGGATATTAGCCCTCTATCAGATGTAGGGTTGGTAAAGATCTTTTCCCAAATTGTTGGTGGCTGTTTTGTCCTATTGACAGTGTCATTTGCCTTACAGAAACTTTGTAATTTTATGAGGTCCCATTTGTCAATTCGTGATCTTAGAGCAGAAGCTATTGGTTTTCTGTTCAGGAAATTTTCTCCTGTGCCCATGTGCTCCAGGGTCTTTCCTAGTTTCTTTTCTATTTGTTTCAGTGTATCTGGCTTTATGTGGAAGTTCTTGATCCACTTGGACCTGATCTTAGTACAAGGAGATAAGAATGGGTTGATTTGCATTCTTCTGAACATTAGCGGACAGTTGAATGAGCACTACTAGTTGAAAAGGATATCTTTTTTCCACTGGATGGTGTTAGCTCCTTTGTCAAAGATCAAGTGACCATAGGGGTGTGGGTTCATTTCTGAGTCTTCAGATCTATTCCATTGATCTACCTGTCCGTTACTCTACCAATATCATGCAGTTTTTACACTATTGCTCTGTAGTACTGCTTGAGATCCAGGATACTGATTCCCCCAGAAGTTCTTTTACTATTGAGAATAGTTTTCGCTATCCTGGGTTTTTTGTTATTCCAAATTAATTTGCAAGTTGCTCTTTCTAACTTTGTGAAGAATTGAGCTGGGATTTTGATGGGAATTACATTGAATCTGTATATTGCTTTCAGCAAGATGGCCATTTTTACTATATTAATCCTGCTCTGGACTAAACCATTCTGGAAATCAATTTGGCAGTTCCTCAGAAAACTGGGCATAAGACTACAGGAGGACCCTGTTATATCACTCCTGGGCATATACCCAGAGGATTCCCCAGCATATAACAAGGACACATGTTCCACTACGTTCATTGCAGCCCTGTTTATAATAGGCAGAAGCTGGAAAGAATACAGATGTCCCTCAACAGAGGAATGAATACAGAAAATGCGGTATAATTACACAATGGAATACTACTCAGCTATTAAAATCAATGAAATCATGAAATTATTAGATGGAATTAGAAAATATCATCCTGAGTGAGGAAACGTAATTACAAAAGAATGCAAATGGTATGCATTCACTCATAAGTGGATATTAGCCCAGAAGCTTGGAATACCCAAGACACAATTCACATATAAAACAATGCTCAAGAAGAAGGAAGAACAATGTATGGATACTCTGGTCCTTCATAGAAAGGTGAACAAAATTCCCACAGAAGGAGATTCAAAGAGAAAGTGTGGATCATAGTCTGAGGGAAAGACCATGCAGAGACTACCCCACCTTGGAATCCATGCCATATACAGTTACAAAACCCAGACACTATTATTGATGCCCACAAGGACTTGATAACCAGAGCCGGATATAGCTGTCACCTGGGAGGCTCTGCTAGTGCATGACAAATACAGAAGGGGACACTCTCAGCCAACCATTGAACTGATCATAGTGTACCCAGTTGGGTAGCTAGAGAAAGGATCCAAGGAGCTGAAGGGGTTTGCAGCACCATAGGAGGAACAACGATATGAACCACCCAGTACTCCCAGAGCTCCCAGAGACAAAACCATCAACCAAAGAGTGCACATAGAGTTACCCATGGCTCCAGACACATAGGCAGTAGAGGATGGCCTTGTTGGACATTAAATGGAGGAGAGGCCCTTGGTCCTGGAAAGGCTTGATGCTGCAGTATAGAGGAATGATGGGACAGGAAAGCAGGAGAGCAATGACTGGGGAAGAGGGGGGAGGGTTGTTTTTTTTGTTTTTGTTTTTGTTTTTTTTTTTTTTTGGTGGTGGTGGTAGGGAACCAGAAAGGGGGACAGCATTTGAAATGTAAATGAAGAATATATCTAATAAAAAGAGAAAAAAAAGAAAAAAGAAAGAAACAACATATTTTTGAAGCCAGTGATAGGGAATGACATGAATGTGAAGGAAAGGGATTTCATAGGAAACAAGTCACCTTTCGAAGAAACTCCAAGAATCTAGGGTTATCTATGCCTGGAATTTTACTCTTGGTGTAGAGTGTGACACTTATACAAAGAATATTCTGAAAAGCTTTCTTTGTTTCTTTGTTTCTTTAAGGAAAAAATCAGAAGCAGAATAAAGATTGTTTAAAAGAAGCTGCCTGGAATCAGAAGCCAATAATAGATTGAAAAGTCATAGGAAGCGAAGGAAACCACTTCAGAAGGCAGTAGACTCAGTGCCCCTTCTCAGCTTGCTGACCTGCGCTGGATATGCCTGACTCCTGGAAACAATGCTTCTGAGTTTTAAAGTAAAAGTTTGCAAAGGGTTGGCCCTCTAGGGTTTGGGGAATAACAGAGAATAACATCACAGTAAAGAGTGAGTTCTTTGAACCCATTTGGATGCTTCATCACAATAAATGAATAAGAAATAATTATAATAAATAATTACATAAATAATGAATAATAAATAATAAATTAAAACTTACCTTCCATATATAGTTCATGATTATTGATTTTGGTCATAAAAGGTACACAAGTCTTAGAAGGGTTTATCTTAGGCACAAATATATCCCCTGAAACTGATTCCTCAGAATGACTCAAGATTGCAAATATATACTCATAGAGGTAAAATTTCATTTTCTTCTGACCCCTAATATCCCGAGGACATTTGTATTAGTTGTTTTTCATGTGATAATCTATGATAGAAAGGAGATCAGGGAACAGATGGTTAATTTTCTCTCATGGCTTAAGGGGTTGTAGACTATCATGGCAGGGAAAGATGCCAGTGCTGGTGGCTCTGTGTATAACAAAAGATTCTCACATTCTGACAAATCCAGAAACAGAAACTGACAGTAGAAACAGGAACAGAGCATTCTAAAGACCTTCTAAAGTTTGCACAACTTTCTAAAATTAGTACTCCTAATGAAGGGGGCATATTTGAATACATGAGCTTGTGGAAGAGCCTCAATTCAAACGTAACAGTACTTCAGTCCTGATAGTTAAAAAAAATGGGCTTCCAGCTAATCCATGTCATTTTCTTTGTCTAGAGTTCATCATCTATCTATTCATTGCCCAATATCATGCTTTTTGTTTTCCTTGTGGTGATTGATCCCTTACAGATAAAACACATGTAAATACAGTTTCCATCCCAGGTGGGAGAATTTGTGTTTGTGATTTTAGTTATTGAGACTTCCATACATTTTCCTAGAATATTTGTACATGACTCTTTCCCTGGATTGAAAAATAGCTGGTGCTCCCTTTCTTTCTGTGGCCTGCTCCTCCTCTAATAGCCAATGGATGGTGCTTTTTGTAAAAGTGAGAAAGGTCAGGTTAATGGTGCAGAAGTTCCATAGAAACTAGACAAAGACTTTCCCAGGGAGCTGGGCACTTGCCTTTCTAATGTGGAGATGGGGTAAAGAAAAGTGCATGATCAGAATAAAGCAAATTGTCTTGCAAAGCAATCATGAAAGGAAAGGATTTTTGAAAGATTTCTTGGGTCTTCTTTGTTGAAAAAGATAACAGCCTTTATAATAAGTCTGACTTTCTTTAAGATCTAAGGGACCCCCATGATCTTTCTTTGAGTTTTCAGTGTTGAGTTTTGAGTAAAAAAGTATCCATCAGGGTTCTACAGAACATTGAAACCAATGAGAGTTATAGCGCTGCATGTATGTTTGTACGTGGTTTTACATGTCTATACACACACAGAGGCACATATATAATGAGGAACTGATTCATTATTAGAAAGGCACAAAGATTAGAAAATATGTAGTCATCAAGCTGTAGACTCATGAAAGTTTGTGAAGAACGGGAAACTAATAAAAGATCCTCAGTAAACCCTTATGTTTAAGGTCCAAAATCTCAGGCAGGAGAAAATATTCCTTTTATCTTATTAGTCTTTACTGATTTGAATGAGACCAATGCACATTAGAGTGAGCAATCTTCTTTACTGATTTGAATGTCATTCTTATCCAAGGGTATTTTCACAGGAGTAACTAGAATAGTACCTGATAAAAGAGCTGGGCACCTAAGACACAGCCAGGTTTACATACAAAATTACCCATCATAACTCTATATTTGTTTATTTCAAATAAGCATAGGATCACAGAAAACAAGTGAAAGGAAGAATGGAAAGGGAGAATGATGTCATGCAAAGTGCAACCTAATCTTTATCTTGCTGTTTATGATGGAATACTATGTGACTGACTGATAGTTTTTGAAGTCAGCTTTTGCATTAGCAATGCCATTGTTATACGACTCAAACAAAATGAGGGAAACAGAAGCTGAAAAAAAAAAACAAATCAAAACCAAAACCTGAATGCTGAGCCCCTTCCCATCATTCTTGCCTGAAACATTTTTGTTGTACTTTTTTCTTCTCAAAGGTGTCTTTGTAAATCCAAGCACAGTGACTAGTCTTTGGAGATGCAGGACATATGTGCTATAAAACAGTGCTAAGTATGCTGAAAAGATGATCCCGTGGGTTAGACACTGCTCTTGTGCAGGACCTGAGTTCAGTTAGAGCATGCATGTTGAGCATCGCATAACTGCCTGTAACTTCAGTGGAAAGGGACACAATGCCCTTCTCTGACAACATGAGTACCTACACTCATATATGCACCAACTCACATGCAGGTTCACACACACACACACACACACACACACACACAAACCTTAAAATTAACACAAATCTTAAAAGAAGGAAACATCAGAAGCTTAAGGCAAATGGGAAGCTGTTCACTTGTTATGGGATAGAAATCATTATGGCCATAAATAATTGAGAGAAAATTAAGGTTTTAATATAATCTGACAACAAGTCTTATCCTTCCAAATATCTCTAAAATTGACAGACTTTGTAGTTTGTTTCCATATGTTCCTATGCTTAAACTAGGTAACATTATATCCTAGTTTCTGAAGCTAACATGACTTTCTTCTTTCTTTAATCACTTTCACCCTCAAAGGGCCACAAGAACCCTTGTATCTATCTAGTGCTCCAAGAGCTCACAATGCAAGTGGTTCCCAAAATTTTGCCCAGGGATAAGGGTGGCCTTAAAAACTCACAGGCAGAATATTTCTCTGGCTTACAAACAAAGTTAGCTTTCAGATTTGAAAGTTTTACCTGTCATTATCTTCCCTCTATTTTCCTTGTAATGAAATAATAAGGCTTCATGGTTTTTATTGATTGTTATATGTTTGTTATTATAAGAATAGTGGTATAGAAAACCAACTAAATTCAGGTTAGTTGTCATGACTTTCATTCTTTGTTTTGTTGTTGTTGTTGCTGTTCTTACCAAAAAAGAAAGATTGCTAGACGTGTTGGTGCACATCTGTAGCTAGCGTTTAGGAGACGGAAGCTATTTATCATCAATGTGAGGCTACCCTATGTTACATAATCAGGACCAGTTCCATTTTTGGCTTATGAAGTGGGGCTTTATCTAACAAAAGGAACAAAATAAAAATTTAAAGGTTCCTGCAGGTGTCTTCCAAAGAGGTATTTCATTTCACTACTAATGCTTTACATATAATTAAGATTGTGAACATACAAGTATTCAATGTATTTTTAAAAGATTCTATTTATTTTATGTATATGAATACACTGTAGCTGTCTTCAGACAAACCAGAAGAAGGCATCGGATCCCATTACAGATGGTTGTGAGGCACAATTTGTCTGCTGGGAATTAAAATCAGGACCTCTGGAAGAGTAGTCAGTGCTCTTAACTGCTGAGCCATCTCTAAATCCCCTCAATGTATTATTTTAATATAGCTTATATATATCTAAACACAGTAAACTAATTTTCTAATTGCCAAAAATTGCATACATTTATCATGTAAAACATGATGTTTTGAAACAAGTATATATTATGAAATTGAGCTAATTAGCATAGACATTTCTCCAATAAAGCACATTTGATGACAGAAGAAAAGAATAACTGACAAGCAAAGTTATGATAGCCAGGGATCTACAGTAAGACTCTCATTATCTTTCCTTTGAATCAGAGATTGCTCACAGAAGTGCTTTTCATACTCTCTCCAAAGCTATATAATTCACACAAAATGGAATGAGAAAGAACTCAAAAACCAACCACTTATCATCAAGAAGGTATTCCACCATAGCTAAGGCAGCCTCACTACCACCTTAAGTGAACATTCACTTCGCTGGGGCAGGCATTTGCCTACCATCCCTATCATAGTTCATTTTTCCACCTTCTAGGCACATGTGTTCATGACCCAATGTGAGTCTCTGCTTCCTCCTGTCTTCACAGCTCCATACTTTGCATGGACCTCCCAGAAGGACATGGCCACCGCCAAAACTGGCTGCCCTGCTGCGATGATGGATTCTAAAAGATCATGGAAGGAGTCAGTGGGGAAGGAGCTTTGTGCTTTCCCCTCCATCAGGCTGAGATCTGGAAAGAATAGAAATCCCCTTGCAATGTTGAGCTCTTTCTGAGCAAGATTTTTTTTTTAACCAGGCCAAGCAGGAACCATGGAAAGGAAACAGAGGTGAAGAAAGTTCACCACAGATATGTAGTATCTTTTCATCAAGCTGCATATGTTACCTGTGCCCTTCACCCAATAGCTCCTCAGAATATGTCAGTAGACCCTCCTTAAGGACAAGAGTTGCTTCTCCCTTTTTTAATCCTAATGGACATAATTGATAAACCTTTCAGGAAACAATATCTAAGTAAGTCCTTTTATTACTCACAGTGGCAATCCAAATTTGGGCTGAAAGGAGCATACAGGCCTCTATGTGCCCATCCACCTCCCACCTGCCAGTTCTTCTGTCCCATGAGCTGCCTCCCCAGACACCTCCACAACTAACAAAGGAAGCACAGCTGGCACCACTCGGATGCAATACCTAGTGCCTTTATTACAGAATTTCCTAATCACAACAAGTAGAATTGGCTTTCCAATTCCAGAAATTAAACCCCTGTTTTGACTAGAGACACTTCTCCTAGCCAAAAACACTCGATGAAGACCCAGGGAAGGGGAAAGAGGGTCATTGTTATTTTCATTTTGAATAAGGACTAGAAATGGGGGAGGTGTGGATGAGTCTGTGAGGAGATAATTTGTTTCTCCTGTCAGTTGTTGCACATCATGGGTGATGGACTAAATTTAAAGATTCTCTCAACATTATGCACCCAGACTAATGAAAATCAAAGTTCAAGGGCTTCTTTCAATTCCGATGAACAATCCACCCATTTGTAAGGATTTATTGACTAGCTGGGGAATATTTAAAATTTGCATTTCACTTTCCACTTTAGACTTTTCTTCCCAGAGCATTTAATCTTTTTTCTTGTTCTCTGTTCTTCAAAAAGGTCTTGACTTGCTATTCTTAAATGAAATTATCCCTGTCTGCTTCCTCTTCAAGTAAAATGAAACCAACTTTAAATAACTCTGCTTTACAGCTGAGTTTTAAAACTTTTTCAGCAGATATTCGCTCCAAGCCCCTATGTGTTTGGAAGCCACCGTTGGTTTATTCTGTCCTGTGCCAGCCCACTCTATTTTAAAGTATCTTGGTCAAGACCCAGGAAATTAGCTGCTGCTGGAATAGTTTCTTTATCCTGGGGTTACTTGTTACTTGGTGAGGAAAATATTTGAAATAGCAAAGCCATTTCTTCTTTTTCTCTATTCTCCGTGTAATACAATGTTTTCCATCAGCATGTAAAGGCAGCAGTGATGGGAGTCTTCAGTTCTGTCATTCTTCCTGGGAAATGCAAAGGAGCATTTTCAACCATTTGTCTTTTCCTTGAACACTGATGTTAAACCCTTCCATTTTCTGCATGATCATGAGTCAGTTTATAGTTCTGAGGCTCATTCCCTATTTACAATTTAGGACTATTGAAAAGTGGTCGCAGGAGAGATGGATGCTGGGATCAATCTTGGCTTTTCATTTCTGCTTGGCCTTGGCTGTCTTCATGTGACAGCACAATCCCTCCATGTCATTCTGTTTTTCACCTTTAGCTCCTGGCTTTGTGAGCACTTCTTCAGGTTCCTCTTTTGTACCTTGGAACAGACATCATTAGAAGTCATTTTCTTCTGCTGATAACCCTTGCATTGCCTTTCCACCTGCATTCGTGATGCTCTGGAAGCTCTGTTGACTGGGTATCATATTAAATTCCTTTTACTGTATTAAATGTCCTTAATTTTGTATTGCTACTTGCCTCTGACTGATAAGCAGCCTCAGACTGGACTGTGTTTGTCACTCTCTTGTTCCATATCTTCAACTTTAGTTGTAGATATGAATGGATTCCAGAACCTTAGACCCTTCATAAAAAGAACATCAGAGAAAAATGAAACAATATCCTGTATGAGTCTTGTCCACTTCATTAAAAATGACTGAGAATTCAAAATGAAATGTAAGAAATTGGGGAAAAAAGTAGATGTAGTGGGAGACAAAAAGTGCATTTTAAGGTATCACAGAAGGACATCCTGGACAGAGCTGAGATGTTTAGGTGAGAATAGACATGGCCCTATCTAGGCCTAAAAGGAATTTGGAATTAGACCAGTCCTCACAAAATCTGGGTCACAATCACCAGAAATCTTAATTTCTGATTAAATTAAGGTGGTCTTCCCAAGGTGGTCTGTCAGAAGAAAATTAAATTCTACCTGGAAGAAGAGAAATCATCCAAAGCCTCTATATTAAAAAAATACAATAAAAACAGACATGATATCAAAAATGATCAGATGACCAAAAAATCAATAAAAAAAGAGAAAAGGAAGAGAGCCATAATGCAATAAGCTCCAACTATAAGATATAAATCCAGAATTTGAGATTTCCTGGCAGGAATGTTTTTAGGAAATTATTGTTGGCATGTTCAAGAAAATACAATAAATATTGATATATATTATATTTATTATGTAATTGATAATTACATATGATTATGTAGTAATAAATATAATATAGTATATTATACAAAACAATAAAACTATAGATAATACATCTTAAATATAGCAGAGACTACTTTTTAAGATTTCATAGAAATTTGAGATCTTAGATAGCTTTAGTATATGGATAAGAGCAATTTTGGTACAATAGAATCAATTACTAATGAATTAGAAATATGGGGTCAGTGGTAACCTTGCAGACTAAAATATGAGGCTAATGTCTAAACAGAGGTGAAATAAGACAAAAAGTCTATATACTCTCAAGAGGAAAGGAGAGACAGGAAGAATAGGGCAGAAAAGACATTTGGAATTCCATAAAACTTTCTTAAAAACCCTCAGAACATGTAAGAGCATCTTCAAACTAAGAGCTAAGTAAGTGCAAAGAAACATATGATTGAACACTTCACTGTGTAAAAGGGATACAAATTGGAAAGAAAGAAGTCAAACTAAAGGGATACAAACTGGTTTCCGGGTTTCGGCACCAGTTGTCGGTCGCGTCTATCTCGCCAGCAAGAAGGACACGAGACAAACAGAATCCTTTCACAGATGTTCATTGTGGGGTTGATTGCAGAGGCGAAAGACCCAGAAGGGAATGGTGCGTCTTAAATAAGCCTAGGCAGGATGTGCCCTTACATGATTGGTGCATACTACAATGCCTTATTTGCATGCTCCAAGACTGAGCGGCAGACCGCCAAACCTCTACCCGCGCATACGCAGTAGGGTGAGAGTGGAGTAAACAACAGCACAGTGCTGACTCATCACAGGAAATGGGCGCCATCTTGTAATGGTGAACGTGGCTTCCTACACAAGAATAGACAAATGGGACCTCTTAAAATTACAAAGTTTCTGTAAGGCAAAGGACACCATCAAAAGGACAAAATGGCAACCAACAAATTAGGAAAAGATCTTCACCAACCCTATATCCGACAGAGGGCTAATATCCAATATATACAAATAACTCAAGAAGTCAGACCCCAGAAAACCAAATAACCCTATCAAAAAATGGGGTACAGAGCTAAACAAAGACTTTTCACCTGAAGAACTTCAGATGGCTGAGAAGCACCTTAAGAAATGTTCAACATCATTAGTCATTAGGGAAATGCAAATCAAAACAACCCTGAGAGTTCACCTCACACCAGTCAGAATGGCTAAGATTAAAAACTCAGGAGATAGCAGGTGTTGGCAAGGATGTAGAGAAAGAGGAACACTCTTCCACTGCTGGTGGGATTGCAAGCTGGTACAACTACTCTGGAAATCAGTCTGGTGGTTCCTCAGAAAACTAGGCATGACATTTCTGAAGGATCCTGCTATATAACTCCTTGGCATATACCCAGAGGATTCCCTGGCATGCAATAAGGACACATGCTCTACTATGTTCATAGCAGCCCTATTTATAATAGCCAGAAGCTGGAAAGAACCGAGATGTCCCTCAATGGAGGAATGGATATACAAAATGTGGTATATTTACCCAATGGAATAGTACTCAGTGATTAAAAACAATGAATTCATGAAATTCTTAGGCAAATGGTTAGAACTGCAAAATATCATACTAAGTGAGGTAACTCATTCACAAAAGAACACACATGGAATGCAGTCACTAATAAGTGGATATTATCTCAGAAGCTCAGAATACTCAAAACACAACCCCCATATTAAATTCTTCCCAAGAAGAAGGGAGGAGAGGGCCTTGGTCCTGGAAATGCTTGATGCAGCATTGTAGGGGATTGCCAGGACAGAGGAGTGGGAGGGGGTTGATTGGGTAACTGGCAGAGGGAAGAGGACTTATGGGACTTAGGGGAAGGGGGAAGCTGGGAAAGGGAAAATCATTTGAATGTAAACAAAGAATATAGAAAATACAAAAGAAGAAAGAAAGAAATTGTAACAACACTCAGAGTTTCAACAGCAACCAGAGAAAACACTCTTCATTCAATTCAAAGGAACATTAACAACAGCAATTCAGAAAACAAGGTAAAATATAACCAAATTCTACAGTAAAATATGTGCTAACCCCCAAGTTATATAATACAAATATTGTAATAAAAATATAAGTGGAAACTTACTGCCGTAGGTTCTGGATTCTGCCTGGATGGTTCCTGGCTTTGTGTGCATATTCTCAGGTTACTTTCCTGGATCTTGTAGTTGACATCACTAGAAGTCACGGTCTTCTGCTGGTGACCTCTGCATTGCTCATCCATCCTCTCTAGAATTTGTGAGACTCTAGCATCTATTAACTGTGTCTCATGTTAAATTTCCACAGAACTACTTTTTCTTCATTGTATCTCATTGCTTGCCTCTGACTGAGACCTGACCTCTGACTGATACCTATCCTCTAGTTGATACTTGACCTCTGACTGACACCTCAACCCTGGCTGATACCTGGCCTCATACTGGACTGTGCTTGCCACTCCATTGTCCCATATCTAGATCATCAGTTGAGACATTGGTGGATTCCAGGGCCTTACATCATGATGCAAAGGGCAACACAGAGAAGTGTAATACTCTTAAAAATGAGAATATGAAGAGAAAACTTGTTATATACAATATTTCATTGAACTTGAAAATGATAAGACAATTCATTTTCTTTACACATACCAAAATTATAAATGCAGGCTTTTGTTTTTTAGACAGAAATGCTATTCTTTCATGAATATGTTGTATATATTGAATCTTCATCAAATTATATCACAGAATGGATCACGATAATACTTCCAAATATTTCAAAATCCTGAAGTTCTATAGATTGCATTCTCTGACTATGATTGAATCAATGTAGATACAAAATCCCAAGATATTTCAATATTAGCTAAAATATAACTCAATAACTATGAGAAAAATAATTCATAACAAAAATTTGTAAATATTTATATTCAAAATAGTAATAAAGTACATGGTATCAAAACTGTGGGATGTAACAAGAATGATTTCTAGATTTCAATGCATATCCCAAGTTCATATATCAAAAATAAGAAAAGGTGACAATCCATTACTAGTGGTAGAACAGTGAGATGGGAGTGGGTGAGTGGGTAGAGAAGCACCCTCATAGAGGCAAAGGGAAGGAGGAATGGGATGAGGGGATTGTGGAAAGGAAATATAGAAGGAGGATACCATTTGAAATATAAACAGGTAAAATGATTAATAATAATAATAATAATAATAATAATAATAATAATAATAAAAGAAATAAGTGAGACACCAAATAAAAAGACAATAATCGGGCTGTTGAGGCCATTCCTAGGTAAAGTTGCTTGTAACCAAGACTGATGATCTAAATTTAGTCCTATAGTATTACATGGTGAGGGTGAGAATAGATCTTGGCAAGTTGTTCTCTGACCTTCACAAGTGCTCCACAGCAAGCAAGCATGCATGTGTGCACATACATTAAAAAATGGAACTTTAAAAAATTGATACAGAAGACAGTGCCAAGGAAGACAGAATACAACAGAACAGAGTGTAACAATATTAAATATTATTTCATTGTAAAGATCACTGAAACTAATATGGTAGCAGGATTGTGCATCAAGAGTGGGTAAAGATCATGCCACCAATACCAGTAATACAAAATCAGCTACACTGCCAACTTTAATTGTTAGTAAGAGGGTAAAGCCAATATGTAAAGACAGTACCTGTGCAAGCCTAATGGCCCTGGTTCAAGCAGTGTAAACCAATCACTGTAAAAAAAATCAGATACAGAAGCACAAATTTGCAATCCAAGTAAACGCAGCACTCTTATGGAAATATTGAGAGAGGAAGAAGGATCACTGGCCTAGAAATGTGTAGGCCAACTAGCCTGGGGTACATAGGGCAGTATCAGAAATAGCAAGAGAGACCACATCTCAGCAAAGTAGAAGGCAAGAATTAGCTCTCGAAACTTATTCTGGCATGTTTATGCTTATCTCTCTCCCTCACACACAAATAAATAAATATATCTGAGATTAAGAAGTTTAATGTCGCTGGGCGTGGTGACACACGCCTGTAATCCCAGCACCTGGGAGGCAGAGGCAGGTGGATTTCTGAGTTCGAGGCCAGTCTGGTCTACAGAGTGAGTTCCAGGACAGCCAGGACTACACAGAGAAACCCTGTCTCGAAAAAATCAAAAAGAAGAAGAAGAAGAAGAAGAAGAAGAAGAAGAAGAAGAAGAAGAAGAAGAAGAAGAAGAAGAAGAAGAAGAAGAAGTTTAGTGTCATAGTGTGTGATGGTTTTAATGAAAATGGCTCACACAGGCTCAAACTTTGAACACTTACTTGGTCCATAATGGTTGGGACTGTTTGGGGAAGGATTAAAAGATGTGGCCTTGTTGGAGGTTTGTTGTTTTCTGCCTCTAACTTGTGGATAAGATATATCAGCTACTGTTCTAGTACCCTGCCTGCCTCCCTGCTACCATGTTTCCCATAATAATATTCATAGATTTATCCTCTGAAAGTCTAAAAAAGCCTAATTAAATTCTTTCTTTTATAATTTGACTTGGTTTTGCTTTCTCTTTCCATTAATAGAAAAATAACTAAGACATGATATCAGCAAGACAGAACTGTAGGTAGTTCAAAAGCTGATATCATAGCAACATCCATTTTGAAAATTATTCAAGAAATGTGAACAAAAATAACTTTATACCAGGATAGTACAAACCATAGTGCAAGGCATGGTATACCTTTTTAAGAATCACTGGTCAGAGAGATTCATGGGGTTTCCAAAATACCAGAGGATATTGTGATTGTGATTGGTTATCATTCAAAGGACATGATAAAACTTTATTACTGAGACATAATACACCTTGGCTGAAGCACATTGAGAAAGCAATCTCACACTAAATAGGAAACTTCCCTCCTGCTGGCCTGCATTCATAGAGTTGGAATATATTATGGAGGTTTTGGGAAAGAGAAAGAGATCAATAGTCTTTCTTAGCACTGGACCCTTAATGCTGGCCTGCTTTCATAGAGTTGGAATATGTTGTGAAGGCTTCTGGGAATAAAAAACATCAATATTTGTGCCTAGCGCTGGACTCCACCTGCTACAATTCCAATCCTCCAGGCACGATATGCCTATTGGTGCAGTAGTGACATGATTGTTAATGACCAATTAAACACTTTCTCGTTGGATTTGAGGCCTGATCCACATGAGGAAAATTTTGCCTGGGACTAGAACTCTGGTCAAAAGTCTATGGCTGTGTGAGTTATAGGCCCTAAAGTAGAACCAGTAATATTGTTTTTTCTTCTGGTAAATGGTCATGTTGTCAAATTTACTTCTAAATATTTGAGTTTATATCAGTACAACTGAGATGCTCTCAACCTTTGTCAGAGACATTTTTTAAGGTGGACAATGTCTAATGAATAGATGCTTAACTGACTACAATAATGAGAATAACACACTATTATCAGTCCTAAAGCAAATATTATTATTATCTTCCCCACCAAGGTTCAGGTAACATCACAGAAGAAAATGCAGAAAATAGGTAAGAGCTGAATGATGCAAGAAAGAACTATGGACCTGTTCTATAAACGGCATGGCCCTATACACAGAGATTCACACCAAGCCAAATCACTAGCATAGAAGGAGTGGATAATCTCCAGGCATGACCCTTTACTGAGGCGATACCTGCAACTGATAGTTGCTAATAGAGCGAGAAGCACCCTTGGTTTGAGGATGTGACCAATGATAGGATTTACATGTTCCTGTTGTTGGCCCATGGAGATATGGGCAACACTAACTTACCTTAGTGGGATATATATGTAAAATGAATTTAGAAAGGGCAAATAGAGAATGATATGCTGGAGGCTGGGGGAAGAAATAAGCACACATATACTCATATTTTATTGTATACATTATGAAACTCTCAAGAATAAAGACATTTAAAAATGCAATGGATTTTCACAAGACACAAATATAAATAGATAATTGCATAATTTGTTTGGTACCTGTATGTCTTTGATAGAAACATAAACTCATAGAGCATGGATATAAATTTATATATTTCATAAAACCCACAAAAGCTGCATAGGCTTAACTTTTACATACTACATTACTCAGCAATTTCATATCTTGTGTGTTTAGCAGAGCTAGACATACATCTATGGAACCTAATATTAAATAATATATGAACAAAATTGTTCTCAGCAACATTAACAATAACAGATCCAAGCTGGCAAAAACAAAATATCAAAGAGTAGAATAAAACCAACCACTATTATGAAAAAAAAGTGGATATTTCTGACAGGCAAAATGTTGAGGGGAAAAGCCAGAAATGTCAGTATATAGTATACATTTCCAATCTGAATAAGTGGTCAAAAGTAATGTTATACAAGTAATTTTAGACTTGAATGGCCATATGGTGATTCTAACAGTGCCTAGTATCCCATATTCGGACTTTGGATCTCACATGGCAAAGTATTAAAGAATAAAGGCTTCCCATTTAGGAGGATGTACGATCTTTGGAGTATTGAGTATTATTTTAAAAGCAATCTTGTACATTATGTTTCAAATGAATACAATATTAACTTATGAACACTGAATCACAAATTTCCATAGTTTTTATATGGATTGACATAGGTTTTATATGAGTCAGTGCTATTTTTAATGCTTTATAATCCTTTAAAGTGGTAAAATTATTCTTTAAATTGTAGCTTGTACAGGAATAGGTGGTAGGCCAGATATGACCATAACCTAAAGCCTATTTTTTAATTGGCTTATTGTTAAGTGCATGTGCTCACTTTAATGATTTACTATTCAGCTTCAACTGAATATTGGTTTACTTTAATGCTGTATACTATATTTTAATAAAGTTCTATATTAAAAGTGCTGAGAAAATCTATTTGTCCTTGGCTTGACAACACAGATTTAAATATAACACCAGAGGCAGGATCCTTGAAAGAATATTGATAAGATGGATTTTATTAAAATCTAAAACATCTGCTTTCTGAGAAAATACCTAATAAGGGAACACCAACCGTAGGAAAATATTTCCAGACTACATTTGATTAAAAATAATACAGGTCTTACTTATGTTTGGTAGCACATAAATGTGATTCTAATACTCTAGAGGCAAAGGAGGAAAGACTAGGCACTCCAAGCCAGACTGGAAGCTATATCAAAATAAATACAAATATATAAAAAAGCATATGATATATATATGTAAGAAATATCTTAAATTTTAAGATATGAAAAAATCCAATTAAACATAGGAAAATGAACAAGCACATTGCTAATCAATAAAGATGAGATGGCAGGTTAGTACAGGAAAATATGCTCAATATCACTAACCACTACAGATCTTCAAATTAAATAGAGGCACCATATTACCATATTCTACACCTGCTAACATGTCAAGAAAACATTAGAAACAGAATCAAGCAAGCCAAACAAAAATGACAAGATCATACACTCAGAGCATGTCAGGTTGGGGGCACTTTTATTTATTTATAAAGGGCTGGGCCACTTTAGAGGACAATTTACTAGTTTCTTGTAAAATTAAGTATAGCCCTTTCTTAGAACTTGATTTAAATATTGTCATTGAGTGACATGTTTCAAGGATCATTGAAAGAAATAGTTGAGTCTAAAATTTTGGAATGAAACACATAAAATGAACATGATGTGAGAGCATACAACTGCTAAAATCAAACAAAAAGATGAAAGACCCTGCAATAGCAATTATATCACAAGATAAAGAGCCCTATGTACCCAATACCATGTAAAATGAGGTTTTTTTGGATGGTAACAGGGTGTAAAATATACAACTCTACAATGTATTCTGATATTGTTACATAATTAATCATTAGGCATTAATTATTCATTTTAATTTTAAATTAATGTTAATTAATATTAAACAAAAGTAGAAAAAAAGAATTCCTAAGATTTATGAAAACATTTCACCTTCAAGAAAGTATAACATTCTTTGAGTGTGGTCTTCTCATAATTGCTTATAGAGTAGTACATAGAAAAGGAAAGACTTTACTGTGGAAAGACCTGAAAGCTATGATTTCAGTCAAATGACAAACATCAGAGTCCATTTTTATAGTATCACCCCTTGGAATGATTTGAGATAAGCTATACATTTTCTGGAAAAAATACATAATCTCAATATATTAATGAGAGATTTTTTTGTACAACATTCATCTGAAAGTAGGCTTATAAAGTACAATTTTCCAAATTGTCAAGATCAACAGAAAATCTGATAAATTATATAGCCAAGACGGGGCCAAGGAGACAACTGCATGTCATCTACCCTGGATGGGATCCTACAAGCAGAGGTGGGATTTGTGGTAAAACCTGGAAGCCTTAGCAAATCAAAGCCTACAATGAAAAATGTATCAGCCCTGATCTACTAGTCCTGACACATGTCTCACAATGCCCAAGATCTTAACTAAGGGAAGGAGAAACAGACATCTCTGTCCTCAACCATCTTCACAATTTTTCTTAAATTAAAAGCTATTCTAAAAGTAAACCAAAAAGTCTCTGGAAGATTTTCTTGAGACTTCAATTATGGATACCCAAGGCTCCAAATGAGTTTTAGAAATCTGTCTCCAGGTGAAAATTCTTTGTTTAGCTCTGTACCCCATTTTTTGTTAGGGTTATTTGGTTTTCTGAGGTCTGACTTCTTGAGTTCTTTGTATATATTGGATATTAGCCCTCTGTCAGATGTAGGATTGGTGAAGATCTTCTCCCAATTTGTTGGTTGCCAATTTGTCCTTTTGACTATGTCTTTTATCTTACAGAAACTTTGTAATTTTATGAGGTCCCATTTGTCAATTCTTGATCTTAGAGCATAAGTTATTGGTGTTCTATTCGGGAACTTTTCCCCTTTGCCGATGTCCTCAAGGGTCTTCCCCAGTTTCTTTTCTTTTTTCTTTTTCTTTTTTTAATTATTTTTTTACATTTTTTTTATTTTCTATATTCTTTGTTTACATTCCGAAGGCTTGCCCCTTTCCCCATTCTCCCCTCACCATATGTCCCATATGTTTCTTTTCTATTAGTTTCAGTGTGTCTGGCTTTATGTGGAGGTCCTTAATCCACTTGGAATTGAGCTTAGTACAAGGAGATAAGAATGGATCAATTCGCATTCTTCTGCATGCTGACCTCCAATTAAACCATCACCATTTGCTGAAAAGGCTATCTTTTTTCCACTGGATGTTTTCAGCTCCTTTGTCGAAGATCAAGTGGCCATAGATGTGTGGGTTCATTTCTGGGTCTTCAATCCTATTCCATTTTCCACCTCCCTCTCACTGTATCAATACCATGTAGTTTTTATTTTCACCTGAAGAACTTTGGATGGCTGAGAAGCACCTTAAGAAATGTTCAACATCATTAGTCATTAGGGAAATGCAAATCAAAATAACCCTGAGATTTCACCTCAGACCAGTCAGAATGGCGAAGATTAAAAACTCAGGAGACAGCAGGTGTTGGCGAGAATGTGGAGAAGGAGGAACACTCCTCCACTGCTGGTGGGTTTGCAAGCTGGTACAACCACTCTGGAAATCAGTATGGTGGTTCCCTAGAAAACTGGGTATGACACTTCCAGAGGAACCTGCTATACCACTCCTGGACATATACCCAGAGGATTCCCCAGCATGTAATAAGGATACATGCTCCACTATGTTCATAGCTGCCCTATTTATAATAGCCAGTAGCTGGGAAGATCCCAGATGTCCCTCAATGGAGGAATGGATACAAAAATTGTGGTATATATACACAATGGAGTACTATTCAGCCATTAGAAACAATGAATTCATGAATTTCTTAGACAAATGGATGGAGCTGAAGAACATCATGCTAAGTGAGGTAATCCAGTCTCAAAAAACACCCATGGCATGCATTCACTGATAAGCAGATATTAGTCTAGAAGCTTGGAACACCCAAGACACAATCCACATATCAAATGATGTCCAAGAAGAAGGAAGGAGTGGCCCGTAGTTCTGGAAAGGCTCAGTGAAGCATGTAGGGGAATACCAGAACAGGGAAGTGGGAAGGGTGGATGGGTGAACAGGGGGGAGGGAAAAGGGCTTATGGGACTTTTGGGGAGCAGGGAGCCAGGAAAGGGGAAATTATTTGAAATGAATAAAAAAATGTATTCAACAACAACAACAACAACATCAACCAAAAAACCCAAAATCTGTCTCCAGAATGCATGTGGATCAGCTTGACTCCAGAGAAGCTTTCACCATTTTCTTTCCCCTTCACATCTAGTCTTACTTGTTTCTTTATGTTGGAAGAGTAAGAGGATGGACCTTGATTACATGGTGAAAGATCATCCTGTGCCATTATGTGACTTGGCTTCAGTTGCTCTTAAGTTAAGTTCTTATTAAATCATTTGTGCTAAGTCCACGTAGTTTCTTTTTATACTCCGGGATCCTTCCAGCACAGTCTCCACTGGCCAGTAAGTGTTCACACTCCATACTGGCATGGTACCAACACTCTTTTCAGTTTTATTGTCATTCTTGCTTTCACTAAAAATTTCACACACAGAGATAACTTGGAGCTTGCTTCTCTATTCTCCCATCAATAGGAGATTCCACAGGTATCATTTAAATCTCTGCTTTACTGTTTTGTTTTTGTGAGATTGCCTTTATTTTTTGTGTCTGTGTTACCTTCCATTGCATTATTAGTTATAAAGGTGTAGGTTTTTAGAATGAACTATAGCTTTCCAATGCTTGGGTAATTAGAGTTTTGGGAAGCTCTAACAGGCTAGAATTAGGCTTCTCCAGGAGAAGCAAGGTCATATATTGCAGGGACTGATATTAATGATGGAGAATATCTAACCATAGATCAGTCAGAGACCAGATAGAAGACTAGTCTCTTCCACTGACTTATTAGGTTGACATAAAATAGGCTTTTTGATGATTTGATAAATAATACAACTGTTGACCAAGGAAGTTTCCTGGTGCTTAGTTATTATACTATCCAAAACCTGGATCCCAAATCCTGGGATAAGACTGTGGGGTCATAAATATAAAATTCAAGAAACGAGTACTCAGAAACCTGGCCTATTGTGGTTTGAGAACAGTTGTTTCATGAGACTCACACTCAGTCTGATTATCTCTAGGTACGTAGGAAATATTAAGGTGTAGAAATCTAAGAATAGGTGTATGCATTGAAGCTATTACAGCAAAGGTACAGGTGTTAGCAATCTCAGCTAATTCAGCAGGATTTTAGACCAGGTTTTAATCGTAATGGAGCCCTGAAGGTTAGAGGACAGAAAATAAATAAATAGGATTAAAGTCACTATTTGGAAATGATAGTGGACATCTGACACTTGTGTAGCTGTCTATGGATTAAAGTTACACCACAAAATCAAAGACAGATTATAAGTTTTCATATGCCTCAGATATGAGCAGAACATGGCATGTTCACTTTCTACAGCACACAACCTTGTTCATGCTGAATGACATGACATACATCTTTTTCTATATCCTCCTACTCACAGAGGGGAACATGCTTTGACACATACAGTGAGGAGGAAGCTCTGTCAAAACCAGTCATTTCTTTTCTTCCTGGCATTCCCCTTAAATCTGCCTCCCACTATCAATCTCTAGGAAATGCTCAGTCCTAATTTATTTTGTCATTCTCTAAAACTCCACTCTGTCTTTTTTCTTTCAAACCTCACAGGACTATCATTGGTATATATTGCTTCTTTAAAAGAGACACATGACACAACCAAGCCTTGATACTCAAAGAAGAGAAGATGAGTGGACCCTGTGTCTACTCATTGTGTGCAGGAAATACTATTTCAGATACACACACTCAAAGATCTGACTGTCCTCTCAAAGCTAGTATGGAATATTTTCTTGAGATTCTATCTACCCAATTGAAAGTCTTCTTTCTAAGTATTCCCAATGCCTTATAATGGGATTATGGTAGCTTTGTTCAATGTCATGTGTCTAAACTAGTAATTTATACTTGACATTTATTTGGCTTCTAGTTTGACTGTTGATGTTAACATAAAGGAGATAAATCAGAGATGACAATCTATATTGTACTATGCAGTTTGCTGCCTCCTCCCCATTTCAACTGCCTATATGTCATTGTGGTGAGTAATTTAAGAATGATGAAAGAATATACAATGTTATAGGTTGTGTTTAATAACATAGTGAATATGCATATTCTTTTTTGTAAAAGTAAAATGCTGTTTTGGTTGCTTTTTTCATCTCTGAGGCAACATATATATAACAGAAGCAGCTTAAGGATGATGGGTATATTTTAGCTTAGAGTTTCTGAACTTTCAGTTTTCATAGTAGGGAAATTACTATGGCACACATGAGGTTACCTGTCACATTGTGGTGGCTGATGAGAAAGAAGATAACGAAGGCTGGAACATGAAATAGGTATAAGTCCTGCTTATAATGACCTACTTTCATTACCATGGTCCCATATCTTGAAGGCTCTACTCTAATCTCTACAAACATCATAATAAGCTGTTTACCAAATGTTTAAATATAAGAGCCAATAAGTGCTATTTCACAACCAAATAATAATATATTTGCCTTTAAAAGTGTGTGTGTGTGTGTGTGTGTGTGTGTGTGTGTGTATCTGCAATTTGAGTTGAGGTACATACACAAACCATGACAGCCAGATATAGGTCAGCAGCAAACTTGGGTGGTTGTTTTTGCATTCCTTCTTGTTTAAGAATGAGTCTCTTATTGCTTGTCACTGAAAACATTAGACTGATTGTTCTAGAAGCTTACAAGTACTGCCCTGTCTCAAACATTCATTTCAGTTTAAGAACTGTGATTACAGATGTGTAAAATCACATCTGGCTTTATGTGGGCTTGAGGATCTAAACTCAGGACCTCACATTTACATGACAAAAACTTGACCAAGTCATGATGCTGATACTTATAGTTTCATTACATATTCTGACAAAATGCCTTTCAAAGTAATGTGATCCAGATGAAAATACTTTTTGGTTTTCCTACAACACTATACTAATGGATGTCATATTATTTTAAAACATATGCACTGAGCCTTTTACAGAAATTTATGAAGAAATCATTTCAGTAAAAAGCAACTACACTCTCCAATTGCTAAACATTTAGTCATAGTACTGTGAGATGAAGTCTTCTGGAATGGGCAGTGTCATTGCAATAATGAACTCATAGCAACTGTGTCTGACATATGACCTACCCAGGATCAAGACAGTAGACACTCCATCAGGAAGATGGAAGGAGTAATGGATTCTCTACTCCTATTTGAAGACCTACTGTCAATTGTTAGCATAGGGACAAGGAAGAGACAGTTTTTTTCAGTATTGTGGTCCATGGTAGGTTGCCTAAAAAACTTATATATGAATATAATAACCTACATATGGATGGCACTAACAAATTCAGCAGGGAAAGAAGAGGAGAAGGAGGACAGGGAGAAGGAGGAGCAGGGGAAGGAGGAGGAGGAAGAGAAGTAGAGGTCACCAAGTTGGGAGAGAGGTGTAGGGGTGAGATATCTGAAAAGAACTGATAAGAGGTGGGCGTTGATACAATCTAGATACAATTATTTATGTATGAATTTACCAAAGAAAGAGTATTAACACCTATTTTCATGGAATTTGATCAGAAGTCAGGAAAAGTGACAAGGAAATTATGGCAACCAACAGATTGGGAAAAGATTTTTACCAATCCTCCATCCAATATAGGGCTAATATCCAAAAATATACAAAGAACTCAAGAAGATAGATTCCACAGAATCAAATAACACTATTAAAATGGGGTACAGAGCCAAACAAAGAATTCTCAACTGAGGAATATGGAATGGCCGAGAAGTACCTAATGAAATGTTGAACATTCTTAGTCATCAGGGAAATGCAAATCAAAACAACCCTGAGATTCTACCTCACACCAGTCAGAATGGCTAAGATTAAAAAAAAAAAACAACAACTCAGGTGACAGCAGATGCTAGAGAGATTGTGGAGAAAGAAGAATCCTCCACTGTTAGTGGGATTGCAAGCTGGTACCATCCCTGCAGAAATCAGTCTGGAGGTCCCTCAGAAATTTGGACATAGTACTACTTGAGGACCCAGCTACACCACTCCTGGGCATATATGCAAAAGATGCTCCAACCTATAACAAGGACACAAGTTCCACTAAGTTCATAGCAGCCTTGTATAAAACATCCAGAAACTGGAAAGAACCCAGATTCCCTTCAACAGAGGAATGGTACATTTACACAAAGGAGTACTACTTAGCTTTTAAAAACAATGACTTCATAAAATTCTTAGGCAAATGTATGGAACTAGAAAATATCATCCTGAGTGAGGTAACCCAATCACAAAAGAACACATATACTATGTACTCACTGATAAGTGGATATTAGCCCAAAAGTTTGGAATACCCAAGATAAAATTCACAGACCATGTGAAACACAAGAAGAAGAAGGAAAACCAAAATGTGGATGCATCAGTCCTGCTTAGAAAAGAAAACCAAATACTCATGAGAGGAAGTGTGAAGACAAAGTGTGGAGCCGAGACTGAATGGAGCAAGACCATTCAGATACTGTCTTGTCTGGGGATCCTTCCCATATATAGCCACCAAACCCAGATACTGTTGCAGATACTATGAAGTACTTGCTGACAGGAGCCTGATATAGCTGTCTCCTGTGAGACTCTGCCAGAGCCTGACAAATAGAGTCAGATGCCCACAGCCAACCATTGGACTGCACATGGGGTCTCCAATGGAGAAGCTAGAGAAAGGACTGAAGGAGATGAAGGGCTTTGTAACCTCATTGCAAGAACAACAATATCAACTAACCAGACTCCCCCCTCCAGAGCTCTTAGGGACTAAACCACCAACCAAAGAGTACGCATGGAGTGGCCTATGGCTCTAGCCACATATGTAGCAGAGGATGGTCTTATCCAGCATCAGTGGGTGGAAAAGCACTTGGTCCTGTGAGGCCTTGATGCCCTAGTGTAGGGAAATGCCAGGGTGGGGAGACAGGAGTAGGTGAGTGGGTGGAGGAGTACCCTCATGGAAGCAGGGAGAGGGAATGAAATAGGGGGTTTGGAGGGGAAAACGCTAAAGGGGATAACATTTGAAATGTAAAACAAGAGAATAGCCAATAAAAGAAAAGAAAAAATAAAATACATTTAATATAACCAAGAATTCTTAGTTTTAATGCATTTTAATAATAAAAAAGAAATTTTAAACATGTAGGCATTTTAATACCATTAATTATATTCTTCTCTAATATCCTTTTCCTTCATAGCTCTATAAAAAGTGTATTTTTTACTTATGAGATTTATAATTTATCAGAATTTTAGTAGCCTTGGTAGTAGCCCAAGTAGATTGTTCCTAGAGACATCTAAACACATACTTATTAGAATTAAAGAGTCAAGGAGTAAAGACAAAGACTTTTCTGAAAGTGTCAACAGAGAATACCTATAAGAGAATTCAAAAAGGCTTATTGTGGTTTTCTTAGTAGATGTTTCAAGCCATGATAGAGTGACATGATTTCATTAAAGCATTCGATGTCTCCTTCCGCCCTCTCCCAGCCACTTTCCTTCCCTCTCCCCATGTCTCTTCATTCTTCTTCCTTCCTCCTCTCTCTGGGAAGAGAATTCATCTTTAGAAGTTAAGTAGGCAGGATGGGGTGACAGTTTGCTGGGTTGCAAGTTCCTTGTATATACTCAAGGAACTGAGTTCAGATGTCCAGCTTTCCTGTAAAAGCCAGTCACAGTGCATCTGTATGCTTATGACTACTGTGAGATGGGAAGAAAGGCAGATACTTGCATTTGCTGGGCATCTAATTTGTCCAAAAGGGAAAACTCAGCTTTAGGGAGAGACCTTGTCTCAAAAACTAAAATAGAGAATGATCAAAGAAGACATCAACATTGAACTGTAGTTTCCACATACTACACACACACACACACACACACACACACACACACACATACACATACACACACACACACACATACCACTCTCTCTCACACTCAGACACACTAACAAACACACATATGGATACACTCATCATATGCATTCACACACATGCATACACATAGTATATACAAAAATTAAAGAGATAAAGAATTCCTAGGCAGTTTAGTGCCAGTGGATGTGTCTTGCAGGTGAAAAGGAATCTCAAAATTAAAACAAAAAGTTTCTAAACAGCAATATAGCAATATACAATAATATAATCCCCACTGTCAAAGATAAGTATGGTCTAAATATAGAAAATACATTATTTTAATGCTGGCTTACAGATCATGCATGAGCTCAGCACACACTTAAAATGACAAAAACATGAAATACAATTGTAACTATGAAAATGTGCTAAGTGTACACATTGCAAAAAAGATTTAAGTTCTGACCTTAGCAACAAGAAATGGATGAAGAATAAGATTGGAATCTTTGCATAAAACTAAAATTTATTTCACCATAAAAAGAAACATAATAAGAATATAAAGATGCATAAAAACCACAAAGAACAAATTATACCTGTTATGAAATACAAAGAGAAAAGAATCAAACTGTATTGAAACAAAAACTGGGAAATCACAAAGGAACAGAAAGACAGAGAAAGAGGAGCATAACAACTAGACAATTAGATAAAAAGATGATAAAAGGTTGAATGCAATATATAGACCTAACAATTAAAAATTTAAATGGCTGCTGAAGAAATCGTTCAGTCAGTCAAGTATTTGCCATACAAGCATGAAAACCTAAGTTCAGTTCCCCAGTTCCCATGGCAAAAGCTAGGTGTGTTTTCATAAACCCCAAATTATAGTGCTGAGGAAGGAGAAATTAGAAGCTGCCCTGAAACTCATCAGCCAGCTACTATTGTCAAATCAACGAGATCCAGGTTTGATGAAAGTCTCTGTCTCAAACGACAACAATAACAAAATCATAGAATAGAAATAGAAAAGTGACCTTAATTTCTGATAAATATGTAAAGTAAGGTACATATACATATATATGTATTATATGCATCCCCTACATATGCTTATGGACATGTACATACTACACACACAAACACATTTCAAATATCTATATTAAATATAAAAAGGGAAGTCCTGATAAATATGGAGGGACAGATAGTTCTCGTCACAAAATTCAAGGAATCCACTTTGAATAAAGGATTCAATCGTCCAGAAAAAAGTTAAAAAAAAGATGTTCAACATCATTAGTCATCAGGGAAATGCAAATCAAAACAACCCTGAGATTCCACTTCACACCAGTCAGAATGGCTAAGATTAAAAACTCAAGAGACAACAAGTGCTTGCGAGGATGTGGAGAAAGAGGAACACTCCTCCACTGTTGGTGGGATTGCAAAATGGTAAAACCGCTCTGGAAATCAGTTTGGCGGTTCCTCAGAAAATTGGGCATGTCACTTCCAGAGGACCCTGGCATACCACTCCTGGGCATATACCCAGAGGATTCCCCTGCATACAATAAAGACACATGCTCCACTATGTTTATAGCAGCCTTGTTTATAATAGCCAGAAATTGGAAGGAGCCCAAATATCCCTCAAAGGAGGAATGGATACAGAAAATGTGGTATATTTATACAATGGAATACTACTCAGCAATTAAAAATAATGAATTCATGCAATTTGTAGGTAAATGGTTAGATCTGGAAAATATCATCCTAAGTGAGTTAACCCAATCACAAAAGAATACACATGAAATGTAATCACTGATAAGTGGATATTAATGAGCCCAGAAGCCCTAAATACTCAAGGCACAATTAGCAAGTCAAATGATTCCCAAGAAGAAGAAAGGAGAGGACCCTGGGCCTGTAAAGATTGGATCCAGTTTTGTAGACCCAGAACAGAGAAATCGTGGGGGCGGGGGGAATGATTGGGGAATAGTTGGACGGGGGGAGAGGAACTATGGGACATATGGTGGGGGGAATTGGGAAAGGGGAAAGCCTTTGGAATGTAAACGTAGAATATAGAAAATAAAAATTAAAAAAAACAAGGAACTATACTTAGAACAAATAAATGCATATGATCTTATTCTCTCACTTTTTGCCTCTCTCTCTCTCTCTCTCTCTCTCTCTCTCTCTCTCTCTCTCTCTGTCTCTCTGTCTCTCTCTCTCTCTCTCTAGCTCTCACTTTCTTGCTCTCCCTCTATCCCTCCCTCCCTCTCTCCCCTCTCTCTCTCCCCTCTCTCCCTCTCATAATATGAAAGTGAACATAAATATAAACCCCACTAAAAATACAGTTAGAGACAATACATGCTAGATTGTAAAACATGTCTTTTCCGATTTAAGATTATGAAAATTATACGGATTGTCTCCTCTGAATATGATGGCATTTGATGGCATAACAGAATTCAAAAAATGGAAATTAGACCATAAACTTTTAAATGTCAAATGGTTTAAATGAATAATTCAAAAGAGAAATTAGAAAATATTCTAAGACAAAATAAACCCACAACATACTATAATTATATATATATATATATATATATATATATATATATATTAAAAATAAGACTAGGAAAGACATTAAACATGGCAGAGCCTTATATCTAAGACAGAAAACTCTTCAGCAAACTCACTTTATCCTTTAGTAAAATATGAGAGAGAAACAGGAGGGGAGAAGGAGACAAAGGGAATGGGAATGAGGGAGGGAGGGACATACACCCACACACAGGCAGAGAGAGAGAGAGAGAGAGAGAGAGAGAGAGAGAGAGAATCAGTGTTAGCAACAGGAAATGGAATGTTCAGTATAATACAAGTGACTGAATTAAAGAACAAAATAATAGAATTCAGTGGAGAGTTGAACACTTAAAATTTGTTTACAACTTACAAACACCCCATAAACTAAAAGAAAAACTGATTAGGCTAAGAAAAAGCATGAAAGGAAAGGAAATGTTACAAACACTACAAATAAGAAAAGTTCACAAAGGGAAAATATGAATAATTGTTATAAAAACTGGACAAGGCAGAAGAAATAAATATATCCCTAGGAATAGAAGCCCCTGCACATTGTGCAGTAGTGGCAGGATTATTATTGATTTAATTCATGATACTAGTTGTATACAAGTGGCTTCCAGATCAGATCAACAACAAATACTTCTGTCAAGCATTCTTCTGTGTTCTTTGGCTTGACCACAGAAACATTTTTTCAGTTAAGTAAATGCTACAAGTGAAATTTGAAGCCAGAGTGCACATTTCTGTTGAGTGTTGCAATTGCAAATTGTCAAAAGCTGTTGGTATCATTTCTCCTTGAATTGGTGATGCCTGAGGGAAATGCTAACGCTTCTACACCATTGGTAGCACTGTTCCCAACTTCCTGATCCTTAGCTGCTTGATGTGAAATAGTGTCTCATTGCATCTTAGTTTGTATATCTTTGGTAAATAATTACCATGAACATACATATCTTCATACATCCTGTTGATTATTGACCTGCTGTCTATCTTTTCATATGAGTTGACTTGAAGATAGGGACAATGTTTCCTCAGGTCTGCTCTCTCATATTGAGTTTGAGAATTTATTGTTATAAAATCAGTTCATGTGTCAGACACATGTGATTTTGGGAAGTACTCTATGAAAATGAATATGTTTTTAAAAATTAGATATGAAGATACATGCTTACATTAAAAGAAACTATATTGTTACATGTCTTTAAGCTGAAGTCTGTTATAAAATGGAAGTCAGAAATTTTTTTCTTTACTGTACCATAATCCATTAATGTTTTATACTTTCCAAAACTGCCTACATATTAGTCTTTTCTCTTTTCACAGTGTAAATGTTCTAATACTCATGTTATTAGAAAATAGTAAGATAATTGTTTCTTTTTTCTAATGTAGCTGAGAAAAATAATTTCTTTTATTATGAGTAATTTAGAAATGTGCCATTCAGTTCTACATGCCATTATGATTAGATTAATATACACTTTTAAGGAAGATGTAAATGTTGAAAATTTGTACCATGTTTCTTTCACTTATTATCTTTAAGAATTTAAGAACTTTATGTAACTGAAATGTGAATTCTTAAGAATTCTTCGGTTTAGTGACAAGAGGGAATTCTGATGATCTTTACTTTTTTATGACTTTTAATAAACAATAGAAAGTACAATGTCTTTAAAACTGCATTCCTACACTGAAGATATATTTTTAGGTATAATGGTACTTATATTTGAGTTATGCAAAAGATAATTTAATTTTTTGCTTATAATATTAGAGGTCAGAAGACTAGAAGTCATGTTTTATACACTAAAATTTTGTTTGTCTTTCATTACTTACACAGTTTTTGTGCTAGTTATTCAGTGCCTTGAAATATTTTGAGCTATGTACCTTTGCATCATACTTCTGAGTGATGTGTCACATGCATGGACTTCCTGGAATTTATTCTCACATGTGGCAGAAAACAAACACAGTTGTTCAGAGGAGGCACTGTGAGTAAATTCAGCACTGCCCACTGCACCCAAACTAAATGCACTTCTAATTCAATATTTTGCTTCAGGGGATTTGCTTCAGTTTCATTGTTACTTAATAATATGATCAAGAGTACCTGAAACTAATCATCATTAAGACAAAATACTTCAGGGACTGAATCCTTCTGCTTTTCATCTGCACCAGTAGCTGATCCTGTGCCACAGTGCTCCATACCCAAATACTGCTGGGAGAAAGCTAGTCTCTCAGGAGTGCAGACTCTCCTGTGAACAAAGGTATGCTGGAAACACTTAGGACACAGGAACTGAGGAGTAGCCTGGGACAGTATCCTTCTGGTTTCCACCTGTGCCAAAAGCTGACCTTGTGCTCACCATACACAAATTCCTCCCACAGAGAACTGGTCTCCCAGGAGTACTGACACAAAGGCTTGCAGGAGTGATAAGTCACAATCAGAGACAGAAAGACCAGCTAACACTAGAGATAACCATATGGTGAGAAGCAAGGGCAAGTACATAAGCAACAGAAACCAAGGCTACTTGGCATCATCAGTACCCAGTTCTCTCACCACAGTGAGCCAAAGATACTCCAACACACCAGAAAAACAAGACAAAGATTTAAAATCACATCTGATGATGGTGATACAGGACGTTAAGAAGGACATAAATAATGCACCTAAAGAAATACAGGAGAACATAGGTAAGAAGCTAGAAGACCTCAAAGAGGAAACACAAAAATCCCTTAAAGAATTACAGGAAAACACAAACAAACAGGTAAAAGAATTGAAAAAAACTTCTAGGATCTAAAAATGGAAATAGAAACCATTAAAAAAATCACAAAGGAAGACAACCCTGGAGATAGAAAACCTAGGAAAGAGATTAGGAGATATAGATGCAAGCATCACCAACAGAATACAAGAGATAGAAGAAAGAATATCAGGTGCAGAAAATAACATAGAAAACATTGATATAGTAGTCAAAAATGCAAAATTCAAAAACTCCTAGGCCAAAACATCTAGGAAATACAGGACACAATGAGAAGACCAAACTTAAGAATAATAGATATAGAAGAGAATGAAGATTCCCAACTTAAAAAGCCAGTAAATATCTTCAACAAAATTATGGAAGAAAAATTCCTTATCCTAAAGAAAGAGATGCCCATAAACATACAAGAAGCCTACAGAATTTCAAATAGATTGGATCAGAAAAGAAATTTCCTCCTGTCACATTATAATAAAAACACAAAATGCACAAAAAAGAAAGAATATTAAAAGCAGTAAGGAAAAAATATTATGTAATATATAAAGGAAGACTTATAAGCCTTATTTATAATAGCCAGAAGCTGGAAAGAACCCAGATGTTTTTCAACAGAGGAATGGAAACAGAAAATATAGTATATCTCCACAACAGAGTACTATTCAGCTATTAAAAACAATGAATTCATGAAATTCTTAGGAAAATGGATGGAACTAGAAAGTGTCATCCTGACTGAGGTAACCCAATCACAAAAGAACACATATGGTATGCACTCACTGATAAGTGGATATTAGCTCCCAAACTCAAAATAAACATGTTACAATTCACAGACCACTCGAAGCTCAAGAAGAAGGAATAGAAAAATGTGTATGCTTAGGTTTTTCTGAAAAGGGAACAAAATACTCACAGCAGCAATTATAGAGACAAAGTGTGGAGCATAAACTGAAGGAAAGGCCACACAGAGACTGTCTTACCTGGGGATTCACCCTATAATCAGTCACCAAAACCCGACACTACTATGCATGACAAGTGTGTGCCAAAAGGAGCTTGTTACAGTTGTCTCTGGAGGGTCCCAGTCAGAGCGTTACAGATACAGAGGGAGATGATTGCAGCCAACCATTGCACAGAGCATAGGATCCCCAGTGGAGAAGTTGGAAGGAAGACTGGAGGAATTGAAAGGGTTTGCAGCCACACAGGAAGAAAGATGATGTCAGCCAACCAGACGCCTCAGGGCTCCCAGGGACTAAGCCATCAACAAAGCTGTATACATGGTTCCAGCCAAAAGTGTGGCAGAAGAATGCCTTATCAGGCATCAGTGGGAGGAGAGGTCCTTGGTCCTATGAAGGCTTGATAGATATCACAGCTTGGGATAATTGAGGTGGGGGGGTTGGTGGGAGGCAGGGGGTGGGAGGCTGGGTTGGGGGTTTTCTGGGAGGAAAAAACAGGGAAAGGGTATAACATTTAAAATATAAATGAAGAATATATTCAATAAAAATTTTTAAAAAGAAACTGAAGAGAGCATACACTAGCAGCTTAACAGCATACCTGAAAGCTCTAGAGCAAATGCATCCAAGAGGAGTAGATGGCAGGAACTAATTAAACTTAGGGATGAAATCAACCAAGTAGAAACAAAAAGAACTATACAAAGAATCATCAAAACTGGGAGCTGGTTCTTTGATAAAATCTAAAAGATAGATAAACTCTTAGCCAAACTAACCACAGGGCACAGAAACAGTATCCTAATTAACACAATCAGCAGTGAAATGGGAGATATAACAACAGAAATGGAGGAAATCCAAAAAAATATCAGATCCTAGTACAAAAGCCTATATTCAACAAAATTGGAAAATCTGGATGAAATGGACAATTTCTAGACAGATATCAAATATCAGTTACATCAGCATCAGAAAAAACAAAAAACAAAAAACAAAGGCTTCTTGCAGCAAAGTACGGGATTACCAGGACAGAGAACCAGGAAAGGGGAAATCATTTGGAATGTAAACAAAGAATGTAGAAAAAACAAACAAAAATTTAAACAGTCCTATAATTCCTAAAGAAATAGAAGCATTCATTAAATTCTCCCAACCAAAAAAAAAAAAAAAAAAAAAAAAGCCAGTACCAGATGGTTTTAGTGCAGAATTCTACCAGACCCTCAAAGAACACATAACACCAATACTCTTTGAACTATTGCACAAAATAGAAACAGAAAGAATACTAACCAATTAGCTCTATGAAGCTACAGTTACGCTGATATCAAAACCACAGAAAGACCCTTCAAAGAAAGAGCACTTCAGACCAATTGCCCTTCGGAATATTGATGCAGAAAAAAAAACTGGCAGAAATAAGATCTCCACCTTCTCTCTGGAGAGGACCCAGCTAGGAGCACACAGGGCCTAAGATCAGTGGAGCAGCTGGGAAGTAAGTTTTTTCTGCCACCATTTGCACTGGGGAGTCTGGAAACTCCACAGTCTTCTATGCATAGCTGGCCAGGAGAAAGAGATCTCCCAGCAGTGCTTTCTAGCACCAGATGGCAAAAGGCAAGCACAAGAACCAATAGAAACCAAGGCCACATGGCAACATCAGAACCCAGTTCTCCCACCACAGCAAGTCCCCTATAATCCAACACACCGGAAAAGCAAGAGTTGCTTTTAATTCTTTCACTTAAAAAAAAAAAAAAAAACAGGAGAACATTGGTCAACAGGTAAAAGCCCTTAAAGAGGAAACACAAAAGTCCCTTAAAGAAATACAGGAGATCATTGGTCAAAAGAAGAAACACAAAACTCCCTTAAAGAATTACAGGAAAACACAAACAATCAAGTGAAGGAAATGAACAAAACTAGTCAGGATCTAAAAGTGGCAGTAGAAACAATAAAGAAATCACAAAGTGAGACATCTCTGGAGATAGAAAACCTTGGAAAGAATCCAGGAGTCATAGATACAAGCTTCAACAACAGAATACAAGTTAGAAGAAAGAACCTCAGATGCTGAAGACACCATAGAAAACATTGACTCAACAGTCAAAGAAAATGCAAAATGCATAAAGCTGGTAACTCAAAACATCTAGGAAGTCCAGGACACAATGAGAAGACCAAACCTAAGGATTATAGGCATAGACAAGAGCGAGGATTTACATCTTAAAGGCCCAGTAAATATCTTCAACAAAATTGTAGAAGAAAACTTCCCTAACCTAGAGAAAGAGATGCCCATGAACATACAAGAAGCCTTCAGAACTCCAAATAGACTGGACCAGAACAGAAAGTCCTCCCAGTACATAATAATCAAAACACCAAATTCACTAAACAAAGAAATAATATTAAAAGCAGTAAGGGAAAAAGGACAAGTAAATTATAAAGGCAGCCCTATCATAATCATACCATACTTCTCACCAGAGATGATGAAAGCTAGAAGATCCTGGGCAGACCTCAATCAGACCATAAGAGAACTCAAATGCCAGCCCAGGCTACTATACCCAGCAAAACTCTCAATCATCATAGATGGAGAAACCAAGATATTCCGTGATAAAACCAAATTTGCACAATATCCATCTACAAATCCAGCCCTACAAAGGATAATTGGTGGAAAATGCCAACACAAGGAGGGAAATTACACTCTAGAAAAAGCAAAAAAGTAATCTTCTTCCAACAAACCCAAAAGAAGATACCCACACAAACATAAAATTAACATTAAAAATAACAGGAAGCAACAATCACTACTCCCTAATATCTCTTAAGAACAATGGACTCAACTCCCCAATAAAAAGACATAGACTAAAGAAATATTTCTCATGTAAATCTTCAATTTTATCAGAAAATGTTTGTAATTCCCCTTTTAACTAATTTAGCAATTTCTTTTATATCTACCATTTTATCTGCATTATTTTTATAATAATCTTCAATTTTAATGTCTTTCAATATACTTCCTCTAGCTTATCAGAAATGATTCCAATCTAAATCTTTGATTGTATCACAAATGTTCCTAATTCCACCTTTAATTAAGTTAGAAAGAGTTTTTACATCAACCATTTTTTATACAAAATTTTCCATTAAATACTCAATTTAATGTGTTAGTCTATTTATTTCTTGAATTTTACCAGAAATATTTTCCATATAAATCTTCAATGTTATCTGAAAATGTCTATAATTCTACCTTCAATCAACTTAGAATTATCATTATGTCTATCATTTTATCTATATAATTTCCATGATAATCTTTAATTTTAACATGTTTGTCTATAATGTCTACAATTTTATCAGAAATATTTTCCATGTAAATCTTCAAGTTTATCAGAAAATGTTTAAAATTCCACTTTTAATCAACTTAGGAATATTTTTATGCCTACTATTATTATATCTATACAAAATTTTCCATGATAATCTTTAATTCTAACATTTTTTGTACATTTTTCTACAATTTTATCAGAATTTTCCCCATAAATCTTCAATTCTATCATAAAATGTTTCTATCCCATATTTCAATTAATTTAGCAATGTTTTACATGTCTACCACTTAACTCCTTAATTTTCCATGAAAATTGTCAATTGTACCATGAAATATTTTCCATGTAAATCATTAATTTTATCATAGTGTTTTACTTACCTTTACTTACCTTTTCAATAAATTAAAGAAAGTAAAGAAAGAAAGAAAGAAAGAAAGAAAGAAAGAAAAGAAAAGAAAAGAAAAGAAAAATTTCCAATATACTAGCAACAGCAAGAAAACAAAAAACAAAAAACAAAAAACAAAAAACCCTCAATATAATTCTCACAAACCAAATCCAAGAACACATCCAAAGATCATTCACTACAATCAAGTAGGCTTTATCACCAGGAGGCAGGGATGGTTCAATATAAGGAAATCTATCAATGTAATCCACTACATATACTCAAAGAAAAATAAATACATGATCATTTTATTAAATGCTGAAAAAGCACTTGACAAAATTCAGCATCCCTTCATGTTAAAAATCTTGGAAAGATCAGGAACTCAAGGCCCATACCTAAACATCGCAAAAGCAATATACAGCAAACAAGTAGCCAACATGAAACTAAAGGCAGAAAATCTTGAAGCAATCCCATGAAAATCAGGGACTAGAGAAGGTTGTCCTCTCTCTCCCTGTCTATTCAATATAGCACTGAAGTTTTAGCTAGAACAATAAGACAATGAACACAGGTCAAAGAAATACAAATTGGAAAGGAAGAAATCAAAACATCCCTATTTTCTTTGATTTGGTATAAGTGACCCCAAATTAAATTCTACCAGAGAATTACTACATGCTGATAATCAATTTCAGCAAAGTTGCCACATATAAAACTAACTCAAACAAATCACTAGCCTTCCTTAAAGGATAAACAGGCTGAGAAAGAAATTAGGGAAACAACACCCTTCACATAGTCACAAACAATATAAAATATCTTGGTGTGACTCTAATCAAAAAAGTGAAAGATCTTTATGACAAGAGCTTCAAGTCTCTGAAGAAAGAAACTGAGGAACTCAGAAGATGGAAAGATGAATTGGCAGAATTAATATAGTCAAAATGGCCATTTTAACAAAAGCAATCTATAGATTCAATTCAATCCCCATCAAAATTCTAACTCAATTTTTCATAAAGTTAGAAAGAGTAAATTTCACATTTATTTGGAATAACAAAAAAACACAGGATATTGAAAACTATTCTCATGAATAAAAGAATTTCTGGGGGAATTAACATCTCTGACTGCAAGCTGTACTACAAAACAATAATGATTAAAAAACAAAATAAAACAAAACAACATGGTACTGTTATATGAAGGTAGATCAGTGGAAGAGAATTGAAGACGCAGGTGAACCCCACACCTATGGTCACTTGATATTTGACAAAGGAGCTAAAACCACCCAGTGGAAAAATAACAGCATTTTCAACAAGTGGTGCTGGTTCAACTGGCAGTCAACATTTAGAAGAAAGCAAATTGACCTGTTCCTATCTCCCTGTACAACGTTCAAGTCCAAGTGGATCAAGGACCTCCACATAAAACTAGATACACTGAATCTAATAGAAGAGAAAGTGGAGAAAAGCCTCAAACACATGGGCAAAGAGGAAAATTTCCTGAACAGAATACCATTGGCTTTTGCTCTAAGATCAAGGACTGACAAATGGGGCCTCAAAAAATTTCTAAGCTTATGTAAGGCAAAGGTCACTGCCAATAGGACAAAATGGCATCCATCAGATTAGCAAATGAACTTTATCAACCCCACATCTGATAGAGGGCTAATATCATATATATAGTTAGTTAGTTAGTTAGTTAGTTAGTTAGTTAGTTAGTTAGTTAGACATCAGAGAACCAAATAATCCTATTAAATTGGGCGACAGCTATAAACAGAGAATTCTCAACTGACAAGACTCAAATGGCTGTGAAGAACCTCAAGAAATGTTCAGGGAAATGCAAATCAAAAGAACTCTGAGATTCTACCTCACACCAGTCAGAAGGGCTAAGATTGAAAACTCGGGTGACAGCAGATGCTGGAGAGGATGTGGAAATCAGTCAAGTGGTTCCTCAAAAAATTTGACATAGTGCTTCTTGAGGACCCAACTATATCACTCCTGGGCATATACCCAGAAGATGCTCCAATATGTAATAAGGACATATGCTTCACTATGTTCATAGCAGCCATATTTATATAAGTCAGAACCTGGAACAACTCAGGTGTCCCTCAACAGAGGAATGGATGCAGAAAATGTAGTACATTTACACAATGGAATACTACTCAGCTACTAAAAACAATGACTTCATGAAGTTCACAGACAAATTGTTTAACTTGAGAATATCATGCTGAGAGAGGTAAAAAAGTCCCAAAGGAAAACATGATGTACTCAATAACAAGTGAATATTAGCCCAAAAGTTTGGAACACCCAAGATTCAACTCACAGACCTTATGAACTCCAAGAACTAAGAAGACCAATGTGTGGATGCTTCGGTGTTTCTTAGAAGGGGGAACAAAATACAGGAGGAAATATGGAGACAAAGTGTGGAGCAGAGACCGAAGGAAAGGCCATCCAGAGACTGCCCCAGCTGGGGATCTATCCCATACACAGCCACTAAACCCAAATGCTATTGTGGATGCTGGAAGTGCTTGCAGACAGGACCCTGATATTAGTCCCCTGACAGGGGCTACTGGAGCCTGACAAATACAGAGCTGGATGCTTACAGCCAACCATTGGACTGAGAGCAGGGTCCCTGATGGAGGAGTTGCAGAACAGACTAAAGATCCTAGGGATGGGATAGGTAGGGGTTTTCTGAAGGGGAGACCTGGAAAAGGTGAAAACATTTGAAATATAAATAAAGAAAATATCCAATAAAACAGAAATATATATATATGTATATGTATATATATATATGTATGTATATATACATACATATATATTACATAAGCCAAATAGAAAAAAGAAAAAAAAAGAGAAAAAAATACTTTGTGTTATAAATTAAGCAAGAACATTTCTTTTCCTTTTGTGGTAACACATTGCACAGAAAGACTTCAGCAACCTAGTCAAGCTTCAGTTTTTCCCTGTCAAACCCACCTTAAAGCCGTCTCTGACCTTTGCTTGTTTGTGGCTTGCATTTTCACTATTGCAAGAGCAGATACTTTCAATTCTAAATTAATCCAATCCTGTATACTTACATAGCATGATGTTTTAGGATAATATATGTACCATTTTGACATCTATAGATAACTTGAAGGATGAAACTGGCCTGCACATTATCTCATACAGCTATCTGTGTTTGCATTTATGTAGAAGAACTGAATACACTCATCAAACAGAATTCGCAAATGTATTATGAAACATAATCTTCATGTTGCACATTCAATCTTTAGATTTGTTTACCTTACCCGTCTGCCACTAGGGTATGATTTTTTTCCTTGTGATTTTTGTGAGATAGAGTCTCATGAAAAGGCTGGTCTTGCATTCAATATGTAGCCAAGGTTGTTGAACCTTTGATCCTTCTTCCTTTACCATCACAGTGGCAGTATTAGAGACCTGTCTAGGTCCAGACATATCACTACTTTGCATCTTTTGACTCTTCTTTTTACTCTGGTTCAACCTTTAAAATAAGCACTGTACTTTCATATAATTTTTAAAATTGCATTCACTATAAAACTGACTTCACACAGAACTTTCCTTTCTGTGTCTGTTTTATTTCACTCAGCATAATGTCTTCCAGCCCAGTCATATTTTGAGAAAGGGCAAGGCCTGTTTTTTAAGATCAACAATATTTTATTGCAATATCTTTTTCCTTGTACCTTTACCTGGCAATTGATTGCTTCCTTGTTTTGGTTATTGTGAGCATGAACTGTAGATATCTTAGTCAGGCAGTCCTTTCCTTTCCTTTGTTAAATATTAGAAAGGGCTTGTTCTGTATAGTAATTCTCTTTTTAAATCCTTATGATAACCTATATTGTTTGGCTGAGGGTTTAGAGGAAACAAGATGACCTAATTCATTGTAGTTTCAAACAAAATTCTTTCTCACTTCGAGCTTTTCCACAAGATTAGAAATGACTTCAATGGGATGCTCAAATAAAGATTTTATTCTCCTTTTCTAGGAAGCTTTGGTGGCAGATGATGTTAACTGCCCTTTGGTAGATGTATATTGATTGTCTAAATGGTGTCAAAGAACCTCGGTGAACTAGCAACATTTCTTTTCTGAGATATGCCAGAGAGAGTGTGTCTCAGAGAGAACCTCAGGTATGGTTGGTATAATAGAGTAGATTCGTGTTATATACATCTGAAGCCAAGATGTTAGACAGTTAAACATCAACAGAGTATTAATGGTTTGAATTGAAGGGAATTGGAATTGTTAAAATTGCTGCAGTTTTTGGACTCCAAAGTTTTTATAGCTAATCAGAAAGCTAAGATTATATTGAACTGTAGAAAAAAGGCCATTCCATATGGGAAAGGAAGAGTGCTTAGATAAGAGTAAAGAACTGAGATTAATGTCCTCAGGATGGAGTGAGTAGGGCTAAAACAGGGATCCTCTTTTGGGGAGGATGGCTTCCTTTCCATACACAGTTCTCCCTCTGGGAGTTGCTCAACTCATATTTCTCCCATCCCCCTGAATCGCTACACTTCCTGTCAATCCATGAACTTTTTGGCAGATTTTTGTCTCATTCATTTCCAAATAGGAATCTTTGGTCAAAGACCCCTTCATTAAATTCATTGCCTAGGGGTATTGCAAAGAGGTCTTAGCCTTTTTTTTTTCAAAAAAATTTTTTTATTGGATATATTCTATATTTACAATTCATTTCCCTTTTTTTGTTTCCCCACCCCCTTAAGGTCCCACATGCCCTTTTCCCTCCCCCTGCTCCCTCATCCAACCCTTCCCACTTCCCTGTTCTGGTATTCCCCTACACTGATGTTTTGATCCTTTCCAGCACTAGTGTCCATTCCTTTCTTCTTGTCAGTCATCATTTGGTATGTGAATTGTGTCTTTGGTGTCCCAAGATTCTAGGCTAATATCCACTTATCAGTGACTGCTATGCTCATTGTAGTACTCTTCACAATTTTCCCTAAGACATTAAGTACAGAATTGGCTTGTTTGGGTAAGTGGTAGGTGAACAAGGGACTTGGTTGAGAAATGAAACAGAGTAACACCCTAAAAGTCAACTCCCAGTTGAGGATGTAGTTCAGTTGGTAGAGTGCTTGGCTGGATTTTTCAAAATTCAAATTCAGTCCCCAGTACAACATAAACAGTTGCTGTAGATACATAAATGTAACCCTGGCACTAAGAATATCAGAAGGTAGAACAGGATCAGAAACTCATGGTTATCTTCACCTACATAGTAAGTTTAAGGACAGCTTGAGATTAATGAGACTCTAAAACTAAAACAAATTCCAAGATTCATTTTTTATTAATTATTTTGTTTATTTACATTTCAAATGTTGTTCCTCTTCCTGGTCTCCTTTCCACAAACTCCCCTACACGCCCCTCCAACCCCATGCCCCTCCCCTTTGCCTCTAAGAGATGTTCCCCTACCCATGCACCCACTCACACCTATAGCATCCCCCTTCTTTGTTTTTCCAATGGGGTTCCAATCCCCTTAAGCTCCTTCAATACTTTCCCTAATTCTTCTTTTGGGACCTCCGGGCTCAATCCAGTGGTTTTATCTCTATCTTAGTCAAGTGTTGGCAGAACCTCTCAGAGGACACCCATACTAGGCTCCTGTCTGCAAGTACATCTTGGCATCAGCAAATAGTGTTGGGGTTTGGTGTACAAGGATGGGATGATCCCAAGGTTAGGCAGTCCCTGGATGGCCTTTATTTCAGTTTCTGCTCCATTTTTCATTTAGACAAGAACAATTCTGTTTTAAAAATTTTGAGATAGGTGGGTGGTCACATTCCTCAACTGGGGGCCATGTCTATATACTGTCTCTTCAGGTTCTATCTCCCCTGCATTTCAGCTAATGTCATCCCCATTGGGTCCTGAGAGCCTCTCACATTCCCAGTGTCTGGGACTTTCTAGTGGTACTCTCTGTTCCATTCCTCAACCCCCACTGCTACATATTTCTATCCATTCTCCTGGCCCTCTTGACTTATCTCCTGTCTCCCCCATACCTGCTCCTTCTCCTCCCTTTTTCCCTTCCCCTCCTCTCACCCATCCTGGTCCCTCTTTCTCTCTGCATTCCATGATGACTGTGATTATTTTGCTCCCCCTTCTAAGTAGGATTGAACCACCCATACTGGTTTTCCTTCGTGTTAAGCTTCATATCATCTGTGAGGTATATCATAGGTATTCTGAGCTTTTGGATTAGTACCCACTTGTCGGTGAGTACATACCCTATTATACCCTTTTGGGTCTAGGCTACCTCACTCAGGAAAAATTCAAGATTCTTATTCTCCCTTTCTTTGCATGTATATGTAAGTAGACATATTTGTATGTCTGTGGGCACACATGTGTGCATGATTGTGCTTGAGTGTGTGTGTATATGTGTGTGTGTATGTGTGTGTGTGTGTATGTTTACAAGTGTATGAGTAGTCACGTGGCAATCTGCTCGAAACTCTTTATTTACTGAAACAGGATCTCTCATTTAATTTGGAGCTGACCAATTTGAACTATAATACCTAGCTAGCTTGACTCAGGATTTTTCTGCTTCTACCTCCTGATTGCTGGATTTATTGGTGGCTGTCATATCTCTTTTCCTTGTACGTGGATCCTGGGGATCCAAAACCATATATGTAGATCCTGGGGTATCCTTAGGTTTTCAGAGTAATCCCTTCATCTACTAAACAATCCTTCCAGTCCCCTCATAGTCTTTTAATTCATTTTTACATATTCAAAAATATTCTTAAAGTTAATACATAGATCCTTTAAAAAAAAAAAAGCTTTTATATAGAGTACCAAGACTCAGCTGGCAATAGAGTATCCTTGATATAATTGTAATTCAAGAACTTCTCAGGTGAAGAGACTGTCTGAAAACGACTTACCAACTTCATGAATTGCATTTGGAGAGTCATATTTAAATATGAACAAGGCTAGTTAATTTTGTGAATCACCTTTGCATATTGAGAAAATTTTGTTTGCTACAAAAGATTTTATATGCATTTCAATTGCCTTTAACTGAAACAATGTGAATGGTGTATGTGAAAAGTAGGATATTGGTAGATATTTCTAATCAGTCATACCCTGTTTCTCTACAATTAACAGGCAGTGGTACCAAATTGCTCACCAAAGCTAAACAACAAACAAATAAAACATCCTGGAAATGATTTGGATTCAAATATAAGTGTGAAGCTATATCTTTGCTGGTGAAACACTTCCTTAGCATGTTTGAGGCTCTGGGTTAATCCTGAAGTCTGGTACTACAGAAATTCCAAACTGCAATAAACAAAGCACAATAAATTCCCTCACACTTGTCTACCTCTATTTGTTTTCTACAAAATTATTCTCTCTCTGTAGACTAATTAGCAATATGACTGTGTTTGCTGCTGTGAGCTGTGCATGCCTTAGGCCCCATTCACACTGTCCAGTGAGTACTTAACTTTAATTAAGAGCACAGAGACACCATTCTTTTTTATTGGTTATTTTATTTATTTACATTCCAAATGATGTCCCCCTTCCAGGTTTCTCCTCTGCAAACCTCCTATGTCATCCCCTCCCCCTGACTCTATAAGGGTGCTCTCCCACCTACCCCCACCTCACTGCCCTAGCATTCTACCACACTGGGGCATCTCTGAGGCATCAAGCTTCCACATGACCCAGGGCCTCCTCTCCTATTGATGCCACATAAAGCAATCCTCTGCTACATTGCTAACAGGAGCCTAGCATAGCTATCCCCAGAGGCTCTGCCAGAGCCTGACCAATACAGATGTGCATGCTCAGAGCCAACTGTCAGACTGAACACTGGGACCCCAAGAGAAGAGTTAGGGGAAGGACTGAAGACACCATTCTTATTCTGTACATCCACATCCTAGTCTCTCTCATTTAATTCTGATGTGTGTGTGTGTGTGTGTGTGTGTGTGTGTGTGTGTTTGTGTGTGTGTGTTTGTGTGTGTGTGTGTGTGTGTGTGTGTGTGTGTGAGAGAGAGAGAGAGAGAGAGAGAGAGAGTGTGTGTGTGTGTACACACACGCGTGCACGCATGGGTGTGTAATTCCTCAACAGGACAATGATTCTGTGGCTTTTCTTTATCAATTTTTAATGTCTGCTGGATATCAAACATCAGTCTGTATTGAATTGTGTGAGGAGGTGGGAGCTTCGGGGGGGGGGGGGCTCAACCTCTCCTGAAAACCCAAGGTTTCAACACCTTTGTCACATCTACTGTGACTCCTGAGACTTTGCCTGACTAGCCATTTAGAGAATGAAGTAAAGGAGAGGGAATGCTATGGTGGACATTTTCTGTGAACACTATCAGTATTTACACACAGACATGAGCAAGATATTACTATCCCTTTGAGACTCACGTGAGGAAGGATTTGCTCCTCCTGTGTGGGCTGAAGAACTGAGGATCCTTGACATGACTGTGGTCATATCCACAGCACACACTCACCAGGACTTTCTTCATTCAGGGCTTCTATCCTCTCTATATTCCTCTTCCACTCTGAGGCCTCTGTTCAGTGGCATCCTGTAGCTAAGTAAGTCCCTGGTGACATTTTTATGTGTTGGAAACTAGCATTGTCTAAGGATATTTGAAACCTTGTATCACTTTATCCAAACTTGAATGTTATATGCCATACATATTTTGAAGTTATGAAATAGGGAAATCTTTTCAATTACTTTTAAAACATTTTTTTAAAAGAAATAAAATGGTGTGCATCAAAAATGAAGAGAAATTTATTGTTGTCAAACATGCATTCAAACAAATATATTTCCCCAGAGCTAGTTATACTTCACTTTCCCATGACCATTAAATATAAAAATTTAATTCTGGGCATAAAGGAGATTGATAGAAGCTTCATTTGAGAATTGAAGGGAAGTTTACTTTTCCCTATTGAATGGGCAAATAAATTAGAGTCAATCCAGGTAAATTGACTAACTTTGTAATTCTGGTTATTTTGCTCATCTAGTATCTACTGCTACAAAGGATTATACCCTGAAGTTGTCAAGGAAAGTTGACTAAACAGGAAGCTAAACAGAAGTTAAACAGGGTACCACATGATGAGGTTTATATCATCATGTAAATGGGTTTATTGCATCTCAGAGAGTACAGGGCCAGAAAAAAAAGGGCTGGAGAAAAGAATCAGGGGATAAAGTGTTTGTCCCACAAGCATGATAGCCAGTGTTCAGATCCCTAGAACTCATGTAAAGGCCAATCAGGTATGACAACAGGTTGTAATCCCAATATAAGATGGGAAGAGAATGAGGATGAAACAAGATAGCTAGTAAATCTAGCTGGAATTTGAAAGCTCTAGGTTCAGAGAGAGACCTCACCTCAATAAATAAAGTGGAGAGCAAGTGAAGAACATACTAGATCTCAACTTGCTACCCCGACAAGTGTTTGCATGTGCACAGGTATACATATATGCATATCATACATGTGAACATGCATGTATACATGCATGCATGTATATCGCATGCACTTACAGAAGCAAAAGAAATAAAAAGAAAGTGTATGGCCACCAGTAGAAAGCAGAAGTCTCCTGGTCTTCTGCTTCCAGTAACTCATAAAGACCTGAATCAATAACCTATAGAAAGGCTGTCCCTCATGGCACCAACATTTCCTGGAAAGTGTTAAGTTTGATAGAACAGTGATATGTCTCTCTAGACTCTAGATGTTAATGTAAGAACACTGTAGATGCTTCATTGAGTGACCCATGACAATACTGAGAATAAAAGGACAGTAGGGAGCCCTTGTGAACACAGTTGCTTGAGCCCAGGGTTTCATTTTCTTTTCCCCTTTCAGCCATAAATTGTGGCAGAGCAGGAGGAAAGTGTTACTTTTTCTTTCTTCTCTAATCCTTTCCCTAATCATCAAAGGAACTTCCCTTTCCATGTGGCCTCCTAAATTCTAAAGAGACCCCCATGCCACCACTGCTCTTCTGAACTCACATGAATTGCCTTGCTGAGCCTTAATGTGTTTGTCTGAGAAGAAAATAAAGATTCTTGCCTCAGTAACAGGCCTCAAATCCAGACTCGCTTTCTGATAATAGGTGACTGGTGCTTTGTACAGAAAGACCCCACCCCACAGAGGGATTTCCTGTCCCTGTTCTCACCTCACCTCTTAACATCCCATAAAAATTCCTTCATGCTTCTTTTTTCCACTTACCCCCAGGAGGATTGGAGGACAGAAAGGTGTCTATTTATCTCAGGGAGAGCCTTGAAGAAATTTGATTCTTCATCCCCCAACCTCCAATTTCTGTCTTGAGGACATTAGATCCTAAGAGCCTTACTCATGCAGTAAGGGAGAAGATGTTACTGGTTATGCTTTGCCAACCTCCCCTGAGATCACTACCCAGACCATTATGGAAATTTTCTCAAGGGACCCTTTACTCTTCCTAACTGTAGGTGAGCAGTATGCTTCAAAGTCTGGAAAAGGAATAAAATGTCTTTTAGGGTGAGATATGCCATCTTGGAGGCCTTGCTATCTCATTTGATCTCCAAAACAATCCTGAAATGTTAATAGTATTCTCCCTTCATAGACAAGGTAGGATCATCTTTAAAAGATAAATTCTGAGTTAAGTTCTCATTGCTGAGACCAGAGGAAGACATTCTGAGATGGGATGTCAAAGGCCGGAGCTTTGGTTTCCACCCTGCTTTCAGGTTGGCAGTGACGCTCTTAGAAATTATTCACCATTAATCGTTTTATTCTTCTGGGTCTTCTCTCAAGTGCCGTTTGACTTTTCTCCAGCACACAGAGGAAAACGCAACATAAAGAGCAACAGAGCCTGAGGCATCAGGGAAATAGTAGACATTTTCCCAGGTGAACATGCTGAGATCCAAGACTGGGGAGTCAATCCCTGTAGTCAAAGGTGGCCAGAGACTTAAGGTAGTTTGAATGAGCTGGGCCACAGCTGTGCTTCTGAGACTCAATGAGACACAGAGAGAGGGGCTTTGGACCCTTTCACAGATAATACTCTTATGTAGAGAGAATACTCTTATGTAGAGAGAGCAAGTGACAGCACATGATGACAAATGGGACCTGTCAAAATTTAGTGGATAAAATCATTGCAGGACTGAGAAGATAGAGGGTAGAAAAAAGCAATCTGAGATCTGATAGGTTGTTTCTCTGCAGGTGAAATGACCCAATTTAGGACAGATTAGAATATATTAAGGACATCTTTATTAGGAAACTGGTCTTGGGAAAGTTCTCTTCCTCAAGGACCAAGGCCAAGGCATGTCACCATAAAGAGAGGGGTCAGGTGAAAGAAAGAGAGGGCACATGAGCATAGAGAAAGATGGGGAAAAAGATAGAGAAGGAGGAGGAGGAAGAGGAATTAAAGCAAGAGAGGGAGGAGGGAATGAAGGAGGAGGAGGAGAGAGAGGGGGAGGGGGGAGGGATAGAGAGTAAAGTATCTAGATTATATAGGGAGGAGTCTCTGGGGGAAGGACAGCCCAGCCAGCACCCGGCCTTGAACTTTTCAAGGCTAGGAGCAGGATATGTTAAGTAGGGACTGAGGGATGCTTGGAGAATTTGAAGGCCAGGTCTGCTTTGATATATAAAATATGTGTCAGTCCCTTGACCCTAGGTCAGAAACCAAAGAGCATCAGCTGCATTTCTGCTCATAGCTTGTCTCAATTTTTAGAAATTACTAAATTTTGTAAAATTTACTTTTAGAAGAGAACATTAAGTTTAATATGAGCAATTAATTTATTAATTTAGTAATTTGCTTGTCAATCCAAATATAAAATTCAGCCTTAACTTTGCATAAAACATTAAGGATTAAGACATGAAGAAAGTAATACTTTTACCTTAAGTGATAGTCTAGTTTGTATACAATTGAAAAGCAAATTACTAGGAAGTCACTAAACTTGATTAAGTGCTAGAGAGTTAGAGGGTAGATTGCATGGCCTCCTCCAGCAGAGGCAGCAGGAATGTTGTCTATGAGGCTCAGACCCAAGAAATAGAAGGAGCCAACAGGTAGAGTGATGTAGCAAGACAAGGTCTACAAGATGAAGATCTCTAAGAGGAAAGGCATGCACTGTCCTTCCCATATGGCCTCCTAAATTCTAAAGAGAGGCCCCCAGGCCACTAATGCTCTTCTGAACTCACATGAACTGCCTCACATGCCAGGCAGTGGTGGTGCACGCCTTTAATCTCAGCACTTGGGAGGCACAGGCAGGCAGATTTCTGAGTTCGAGGCCAGCCTGGTCTACAGAGTGAGTTCCAGGACAGCCAGGGCTACATAGAGAAATCCTGTCTCAAAAAAAATTGTTTGAAAAGAAAATAAAGATCCTGGCCCCAGTAGCAGGCCTCAAATCCAGACTCACTTTTGGATAGTAGGAGACTGGTACTCTGTAGAGAAAGACCCCGCCCCACAGAGGGATTTTCTGCCCCTATTTTAACACCCCATAAAAGTCCACCATACTTCTGTCCTCCTGCCACCAGCTCCAAAAACAGATTTGAAACAGAAAAGCCTCTTCTATTTATTTCATGGAAATCCTGTCATGTGCATGCATTTTTCTGTGCATGTTCACATGTGTGGAGGTGCACATGTGTGCACTTGTCGACGTGCACACTCATGAAAGTGTCAAGCTGATATCTTATGTCTTCTTCACTTTATATCTAATTTATTTGTTGAGGCAGTGGTCTCTCCTTGAACCTAGCTCTTTCAAATTCTTGTTTCCATCAAGAATTAAAAGTTGTCAGTTGACTGTGGATTGTGGCAAGGATGGTCTTGTGGAGATAAGTTGGAACTAAGTCATATGGTGTCTGTGGGCACACATGCTGCAAGGTTTTATTTCATCTTCAGCACAGTAGATTGGTGTTGTAGGCTTTGTGGAGAAAGTATGATCTAATCTGATTTACATTTAAATTGCTGTTGTGGATAAAACAGTTGTTTGATCCTTAGAATTTTTGATGGCTTACATATGAGTAAATGCAGTAAGGTTCTTTTCCAGAGGACAGCGAAGGAATCTCACTTACATTTTTAGTTCCACAATCATCTGAAGTACAATGTTGAGATGGAAGCTCTAGGTCACCTGCATCCAATCCAACTCAACCACCTGGAGTGATGAGGTCTGCAAAGAGGTGAGATTAGGAAAGTGGCCAGGGAAAAAGGAAAAAGAAGTGTGTGTGTCACGTTGGTATGTGTAGGGGAATGGGAAAGGTAACAACATGGGAATCCTCACTCATATTTTTATAAATTTAGATTGGTTACTTGTGACTTTTGTGCAGTCTGCATGTTCTCCTGTGTAGCATGTACACATTCTGTGCTCATTTCCATGGCAAGAAAGTGTTCATGTCCTGGAGCTAGAGTTACAGTTTCTTGTTAATCAGTTTGTGAGAGCTGAGAATTGAATCAAGATCCTCTGGAAGAACAGCTAACGCTCTTAACCACGAGGCCATCTCTTCAGCCCCTAAATATATATTCCTAAATATAGTTTGGTGGATCTATATAGTGTTATTTGCGTGCATTTTTCAGGGTTGAAAGTTTGAGGCTAGACAACCAGTTAATGTGATCTTCCTTTTGGGAGGACTACTTCTGTTTGCAGCTTTTTCCAGCCTTTCCTCTGGGTGTGTATGATTGACACCTTGGGTTTTTCCATATCCCATTTTGCCTGTTCATGGTCACTCTCGTTCAGCTCACATCTGGCCAGTCAGGTTAGTGAGAATAAATGGCTATACTTTCTGACATCTACTAGAAGTACAATCTCACAGCAAACTCCCTGATAATCTGCTCTCATAGATTTTCCTCACCCATACTACTTGCAATGCTTCCTGAGACTTAGTGCAAGAGTGTTTTGTAGATATATCTACTGGCACTGGGATCCAAAACCATAAATATTGATCGGCCGTGGTTTCTGTAGCTCTCTGTATCTGCTGTGAAGAGAAGTTTCTTTGATAAAGAGTGGGGATTTTTGGCACATTGTTTCATTATGCAGAAATGTATGGTCTTCAGAGGAATTACATTATTGTGCTTCGAGATTTTTGCAGTGAGGCATTTTTGAATGGAGATTTTTTTAAGGTTAAAAGCAGCTCCTAAGAACATGGCTTGACATTAGCTCTGTAAACTGCAAGTCTGTCTGACATATAAAGTTCTATGATCTACAGAGGTCTACTCAGTTTCTGTGAAAGACCCAAGAACTACTTCAACATCCTTCCCCAGTGACTTAGCGTCAGAAAGTTACCACTGATACCTGAAGGAGATTGCAGGACCTGCTTGCTTATGAAAGGCAAGAGTAATACAAGAGGGTCCTGTGAAATTCCCATCACAGTCTTTTCTAAGACAGAAGCTATCAGGTAGATACAGGTAAAGAGTCAACTGGGCATGAGTTCAATTGTGATCAACTCATATGGAGAACAGTTGTCTAGATGACCAATTGTTTTATTTCTTTTCAGTTATTTTGATTTTCTTTTATTACTTTTCTAATCTCTTCTTTCTCTCGTTCTTTCTTGCTTTCTCTCTCTTTCTTTCCCTCCCTCTTCCTTCCTCTCTCCCTCCTTCTCACCCCCTTTCTTTCTTTCTTTCTTTCTTTCTTTCTTTCTTTCTTTCTTTCTTTTTCTTTCTTCCTTCCTTCCTTCCTTCCTCCCTCCCTCCCTCCCTCCCTCCCTCCCTCCCTCCCTCCCTCCCTCCCCCTCCCTCCCTCCCTCCCTCCCTCCCTCTCTCTCTCTCTCTCTCTCTCTCTCTCTCTCTCTCTTTCTTTCTTTCTTTCTTTCTTTCTTCTGTTCTTTCGTTCTTTCTTGCTTGCTTCTTTTACTCCCCAGTTTTGTTTTTTTGTTTTTTTGAAAGTGGGTTTCACTATGCAGTCCCGACTAGTCTTGTGTATGCTATGTAGACAAAGTTGGTCTTGAACATGCTGTGGCACTATGGTTTTTTTTTTTTTGTCTCTCAAATGCTGGATTTACAAACATGTGCCACCAGCATTATACCTGTGTCCAGCTTGAGCTGTGGGCTGTGATTCTCTGTGAGTAAAGTTGTGAAAAATCATTCACAGTAAATGGTTTCTGGATACACAAATGACTAAAAATAATTCACAATAAAATGTGTTTGTGTATTATTTCAAGGTAAATTGTGAAATCTAAGGTATTTCTAAAATCATTTTCCCTCTTTGTATCTTGCACCTTAACTCAGCCTTGGTGCTGAATGTGTAGTGGGGGTACCTACACTGAGCATGAAGTCAATCCATGAAATACTAATGGACACTGTGTTAACATCTCAGCCCAGGTTCCACACTGAGTATGCCACCAACTGCAATGCTTTTCCTGTACTGATTCTATTCTCTTCTGGAAACTTAACAGTTTAATTATAGCAAACACACTCTTAATATATTCCTACCATCATTCATGATTATATGTGTTAGGTTACTATGTCTTTAGAGTGTACTGTGTTTGGACTTTTTATTGTAAAAGTTGGTGTTTCCATTGTTGAGTTGAGCTTCATAAAAAAAATTAGTTAAGTGAACTTTGGAGATTTGGGCATAATTTTCAGTAATTTCTTAACTGGTTCCAAACATACTTCTATTTGAAATTAATGAAACAGTTCTCAGTACTGACAACTATAAAATCAAAATATCAGTCAGTTGAAGAACCTCTAATTTTGATTAGCAACTTGACTACATTGGGAATTAACTAAGTCCCAAGCAGCTGTAGATGCCTGTGAAGAACTCTTGATTGGATCACTATGTATATGAAGATCTACCTAAACTCTGGCCACATCTTCTGGTGGCAGCTCACATAAAATACAAGAAGAAGGTAGCTCTTGCTTTTGCCTACTTATTCTCACTTTCACTGGCAAGTTCAATGCTCTTTGACATTCCAATGTAGCGTGAGGCCAGCATCTCTCCAGGACTTCCAAGGGATTCCAGCATCAGATTGGAAGGCAGAAATACCCATTGTCATGTACTGAACTACTGTTAGACCTTGGGTCTTTCTGATGAGAGACATCCATTATTTGACTACTCATTTATTCATTCTATCAGTGATGTTCCTTTACAGAACCATGACTAATGTTGTATACACCCTGGAGTATTGATTATTCATCCAAGATTGAATTCTTTTTGTAAAAGTAAACAAGCATATCTATCTCATTAATATGTAAATTTGCTTTCATCTCTGATAACTGGTAAAATTGCATGTCCATTGAGTAATTGATTTCCAATAAATGTATTTATTATTACTATCAGGAGCTATTTTATTTCTTTGGTGGAAAGGGGTCACAAGTGTACTGGGCAGGATGTGGAGTCCTCATTCTCTTTGGGCCTGGCAAAAGTTGTGAAATTTAGAGGTTAGTAGAAGCAGAGTTTTTCAAAGTGGTGAGGGCTAGAGGTTTTTGAAAATAAGACAGAAGAAGACTCCCTTTTTCCTCAGTACTGAGAAAGCAGGAATCAAAAGAAGTCCCGGTTTTGCTTACTTCAAGTGTCTCAATGCCTCACATCAAAATATCTAGGAAGGCAAATGAATTATGACAGATAAATATTTCCTGTAATATAAAAAGGAGAAAAAATTATCTGGGTGGGCTTTTTCAAATGTGTGTGACAGACCCTTTCCAGCTATGGCTTTGTTTGTTTGTTTTCTTTTGTTTACATTCTAGGTGAAAAGGATTCCACTGCTGCATACATCTGGCCAAAGCTCAATTGGAGACAGTAGAGCACCTGCTCACAAAAGAAGAGGTTAAAAGTTAGGTCCACAGAAGCCCTCTGAAGTCAGGAGAAAGAGGATATCTATCTATCTATCTATCGAGAGAGAGAGAGAGAGAGAGAGAGAGAGAGAGAGAGAGAGAGAGAGAGAGAAGATTGTTTAACACAGTTTTCACCAAGGACATAGAAAAATTTCTCTATATTGCCTCTCTGCTGGAGCACCAATGTCATAGAAGACAGGGAAAGAGGGAAAGTATAGAGACCAATGGAAGAAGGCTGAAATATTAAGCAAAGCATATTTATGGATAGTTTTGGTTCTCAATATGTCACAAGACAACTATTTCAAAGGTCATGGACTCAAATGCTTTCATGAAATTGCATTAGAATAATGTGGAGGTAGAGCTCTGAACAAGTCCTAACACTTGCATTATGGCTGTGGCAAATGGTCAAAATGATACAGCATACAGCTATTGTTACCAGTTAGGCATATGAAGATATGCTGAGACCACTGTGTGGATGAAGCCTAACACTCTGCAGAAACGCCCCTATCCTAGGGATGATCCTCATAACTGAGCTTTACAAAGACAATGCTTCTGCCTCGTGAGTCTCTTTTTCTCAGTGGGACACTGGGTCTACTGGTAAGAACAGAAGCACAGTGGGTTTATGCACAGCAAATAAAATGGTGAATATATGACCTGACTGTACATTCCTTAGATGCTAGAACAATGTGGCATGCTCTCATTCCCGACAATAACTCTATGCAACTGTGGTGTTTCACCCCTGGGGCATAAGAGATCAGCATATCCTTCAAGATCTGAGCATCCACAGGACTTTTGTTTCAGAATTTACTAACAGTCATAAATGACGAGAACAGTCCAGCATGTTCTCTGTGCTCTTGGCATTATCTGATCAAATCCTGTTGTCCAGTGGCCAGGATATAATTGCCCCTGACAGAGGATATAACATTAAAGGCATGAGATTTCATAGACAAAGAGCAGGCAGTAGAAGGTCTGTGCAGAGACAGCAGCAAAGGAAGCAAAGGTTATGAATCACCCCAGAGCCTTTCTGCTGTTCCAGTCTCTACAAGCTGTGGAAAACAGCTCTTGGTTTTACCTATTCATCTCAGTCTACTAATTTGGAAAATGCCTCTAAATATTTCATAGGCAGCTCTGTCCTCCTCAGAGCCTCCACAGGAAGAAAAGTCCTTCCTTCTTGTCTCATTAATTCACAAAATGTACTTGTTTCACTTGATGGAAAATTCCTTTGTTGGAAAAAGAGAAGCAGCTCTGTTGTACAGAGTGAGATGCAAAGCATTGTCTCAGTATCCTTCCGAGGATGGCTGGAGCTGAGGGGATGGACAGGAAAGACAATGAATCCTCATGGCTGATAAATATTTGTGCTTTAAGAGACACTGAGCATGTGCATGAACAGACTCCTAGTGTCTCCAAAGGTGCGAATTAGGCTGGGAAAAACCTCAAGTCTAAATCTTAGTCTCTTTAGTAAGGCAGCACAAAAGACAGACAAAAATGTGTGAGTTTGTACACATATACACACATACACATATAAACACGCATTGAGAGATAGAGAACGCTCAAATGCTCATGTTCACAGCACTCCCTGTAGATACTATGCTTAGATTGTGTTTGCTGGATAAGACCTCTAAGTGTGATATAGTAGTCATTGATGATATTGGTACCTTTAACTCTTCACATGAATTCTAGCAGGCATGCTTCTCTTGTTCAGTTCATTCCTGTTGTACTCCAATAGCACCCCTAAGCCCACAGGGAGGCTGTGTGGTTTCTTTCCTTGGTTTCAGAGTGAGCAACAGGTTTGGTGTTATATGTAATTCATTTAGTGTGGATTAACACATCACACCTGATTCACATGGTGAAACTGAAACAAGTCTTCATCATAGCCACACTTGGATAGGATAGTTAAAATATAATGACTCCTCCTTCTGTCTACTTCAAACCAGTGGGATCATTTCTGAAAGATCACTGAGTAGGTCAAGGATATTTCTTTCAGAAATACATATCTAGTCAAGAATACCATTAAATATTGCACTACACTTCTCTATGGAACATGATCTGTGCTCTCGTCCAGTTGTTCAGTTAGTCACAGCAACCATTAGGATGTTCGCTTTGCTCTCACAGTACCTGGCTATATCTAAATGTCTGTATCATTCACTGTACTTCATATCATCATAGAGCCATTACATCATCATCCACATCAAAGGACTGAACGTAGTTCAATTAGACTGCATTCTGTCACTTTTACCACCATATATTGTATGGTTAACCTATTTGTTCATAGTATTGATTTCTATGGAAACCTAATTTGTAAGTACATTTAAGAAAAATCATAGTATATACAGGGTACCACCTATGGTTTCAGGCATCTATCTTGTGTGTCTTGAATTGTAGCCCCTATGAATAAATATTCATGTATACTTTAGCCAAGTATATTCAATAGGCCAACTATAAATCACTGGGAAAGAGATACACAATCAATATTCTTGAGTAAGGAATAGTAATTACCTAGGAATGAAATGCTTGTGCCTTGGAAAAAGGAAGAATAAAATGATAAAAACAATTGAGTTTACACTAATTAAATATATAACAGACAATATCTACTTCCAGATATTGGTGGCAGAGCGGGAATCATTTTCTCTAAGAAGATATATTGTAGGTTGTATCATAAAACAAACATGAAAATCTGTAGTATGTTTGTCATGAGTTCTGTATGAAATGGTATAGCAAAATAAAGAGAGGAGAAAATTTGTGAGACATTTGTGTGTGTGTGTGTGTGTGTGTGTGTGTGTGTGTGGCATTTAGTTGAAAGTCAAAGAGTCACTTCATGGTTTTGAGTGGAAGTACCTTATGACTCTCATGTCCATTGGGAAGGTTCATCTGGCTGTTCTAGGGCAGAAGCAAGATAAGCAGGTGGTAGCTTTTATGGTAATTCAGGAATAGCTGATAGTGGTTTGGGCCAGGTTTCTGGGGAAGCTGAACAAGTTTTGAGGAGTGGACAGGTACTACTATGTGTATCTGTAAAACACCAACAATAACAACAACAAATAATTTGCTTGTCCAGGATGTTTGAGAAAATATAGTTTTAAGCTATCATAGCCAGTTTTTATTCAGCAATGGGAACAGATGATACTTTGATAGGTGGTGTACTACAAAGAAAAGGGGCAGGAATGATGTAGCCATCACTTTTTTTCTATGGACAGGCTTGAGCTTCTTGACAGACTTCTAAGTACAGATGTACGACAGAGGGGTTGAGGTGTGGTTCTGGAGTCCAAGATATTAAGATAAGAAATTTCCCTCTGAAACCTGTCCCTTTACAGTCATAACTATAAGAACACATAAGCTGACTAAAGCAATGGGATGAGCAGTAAAATGGTCTAGGGTCAGAGTCTTGAAATAAAAAAAAATGGTGTAGGAAGAAGGGAAGGAGTTGCCAGCAATAATGATAAAGGGAAACCAAGGGTGGGGCATCATCCATACTGAAGGAAGAATGCCAAGAGTAAAGGAGTATGAGGAAATGAATCCCGGCTCAGTGTGACCAGCCAGCGCTGGGCATAGCCACTTAACTTAGTCAAAGGTGGCAGAGAAAAGCTGCAGAGGAGAGATTTGTAGAGGAATGGATGGCACAAGGCTTTATGAATCCTCTTAGCTGTGGTCACTGGGAATGCTCAACCTGTAGACAAAACACACCAAAGCTGCTGTTGGCCCTGAACGGTTGGTTATTAGCAGGCTCAGACCTTCAGCCTGTGTAGTCTGGCTTCCCTTTTGGACTAGTAGGACTGAGGCACTTGCTAATCTGCTGAGCAACACTTGTTTAATCACTTGTAATCCGTGTAAAACTGGCCCAAATGCAGCGAGTTGCATTCAGAAGGGGAAATGGTATGTCATCCAAAGAGCATTGACAAGTGACTGAATTCTTTATCATGGCTCTTAAAAGAAGCACTAAACAGGGATTATACACTAAACCAGAGCCAGAATTCTAAATCTCAGCCCTGCGTCTCTCTCTCTGACCCTTTCATTTATAAGGTGCTGGAGCTGTCTCTCAGCCTTGCCTCTCTCATATCTACAGAGTCCCATAAACTCTGGGCAAACATGACCCAGGCTGACTTTCCTCTCACTCCATCTCCCCGCCACCGTCAGTCTATCTATATTATTTATTTATTTTCCTCTCATGGAAGACTTTCTGCCCTTTCTGATGCAGATTGACTTAGCCTTTCTGGTGGTCTTTCAATTTTCTTCTCTACTATTACTAAGATCAATAAAGCAAAGGCCAGAAAGCTGGCCAGGCAAACACAGACATCTTAAAGGAAAAAGAAATGGTAAACAATGCCAAGTTATCTATCCACTACAGTGAGCCCGTGAATGCTGCAGGTGGTTAGACAGCTATTCCTATTGCTTGTGCTTTCAAGGATCTTTTTAGGGTCCATACTGTCCTGAAGAGCCTGCTGGGTTCCTTCATCTGAGGAAGGAACTGAAGCATCTCTAGCTCAAAGCATGGCCCAGCCTGCTAAGCTCTGACCATTTCCAAGAAATTAGATTCTTCTCCCCCCCCCTTTTCATTTTGACCTACTTTTCTCTTTCTCTGAGCCATGTTTCTCCTTTGAGCATTTGCCAAAGACAAAAATAATGATCACAATAGATTGTCACTTAAATAAGAGATTTATTAGGTTTATCAAAAGGCACATAGTTAAAAAGAGAGAAAGACATAAGGTTAACTTCAGGTCAAGTAGTGCCAACTCCAATGGAGACAAATCTTCCCCCAAATCATTTATTGGCTAAGTAGGCCCAGCATCTGACCCACAGAAAACAGCCAGGGGAAGGCATCAGAAGCTCTTGAAAAATCCAAGCCCTTTTTTGGATGCCTCAGCCCTTGGTGGATTCCCCAATTTTGGGACTTAAGGCTTCTGTAAGATGAAGGCTACAATTCAGAATGGCTGCTGCTGTCTGACACTTGATCAGGGCTGTAGTAGGAGAGGGTTGGTAACTTTCACACTATGAACTTCTAGGACATGACAGAGGTAAATTCATTCCTCAACTGGCTCAAAGAAATGAGGGATAGAGTCTGTCATTGGCTATTCCTATACCTTAGTCCACTGAGAAAACCTTGGTAAGTAGTGAGGAGTTGAAATCAAATGTGACATCCAAATAGCAATCAAAGCTTATTCTGTGTCTCCTTAAACACATAATCCTATATCCCCATGGACTGAAAACAACAGCTATCTCCATGGTTACAGACATCTACTTTCTAAAAAGAATTAAGCTACTTCAAAACAAATGACCAGAAGAGAAACAAAGTTTGGACATGGTGTGTGTGTGTGTGTGTGTGTGTGTGTGTGTGTGTGTGTGTATGGGGGGGGTCGGGAGAGAGAGAAGTATGTTTTATGTACACCAGGTCCTTCCAGTATTGTCTTGAAAAGCTGATTCATGTACACCCTTCTTTGCCAGACAGATTGGTCAGCGAGACAGAAATTAAATTTATTATGTTTACCACTAGTCCCTTAAAGCACATTTTCCCTGGAGTTCTGTGTGCAGAACTCAGGAAAGCAGCAAAAATGGGCAGAAATCCCATGGTTCCATTTAGTTGAACAAACATGTCTGCATTTTCTTTTGCATATATGATACTCACAAACAATTAAACATCAAAACTAAATGTGAATTTGCATACCTTCTGGAATTCATGGATCAAGACCACTTTCTTGACCCTAATAAAAGAAAGAATAGAGGCAATTCAGTGGCTTTATTTCTTGATCTACTTATTTCTAACTTCAGCCTCTCCATTCCAAAATTAGTTTGAACCACAATATAGCAGTAGTGCAACTTACAAAGTATTTTTAATCTTATGTATAGTATGTGTGTGTGTGTGTGTGTGTGTGTGTGTGTGTGTGTATGGCAGTCTGTCCTGGTTGAGCAAGGCTTACTCCAGAGACCCAGTAGAACATTCTACAGGGGGCAGAACCAGTGCTCCCAGACTCTTGACTCCTCAACTTCATAATCCTGTGGCCATCAGTCACATATGGCCATGCCCCAGGCCCTTAGTGTCCTGGTTGGACTCTATTCCTACAATCACCTGGCTACAGCCAAGTTTTTCCCACCCACAATTACTTGGCAACCCAGTCCACTTTAAAAGGAGGCTTCTTGTCCCTCTTCATTCTCTCTTGCATTTCTCTCTTACCCTTACACTTTTGTCTCCATGTTTACCCTCCCCTCTCTCCTCTTTCTCTTTTCCCTCTTTCTACGTGGTCATGGCTAGCGCTCATCTCTCTAACTTTTCTTTCTCTCTTTAATTCTATCTTTCCTTTTCCTATTTCTCTGTAATAAAGCTTTGAAGCTACGAACTTCTCTACTTATCCGAACCCACCGTGTATGAACATGGATCAGGCCTCAGCTTCTCCAGCCGCAGGAAAGGACCAAGCCTCTTCTCAGGCAGACTTCCTCAACAGGTACCCAGGGCCATGCCAAAACGACCTGCCTTCAGGGAAAAGACCTCCCCACTAGCCAGGCAGCCTCTCTCTCTACAGGTACTCTGGCGCCTATTGTCCCTACCCTGGTACAAGAATGTATTTTTGTATATTATAGATAAGTTACTTGTATGTTTCATGTTTTATAAAATGCCCTTAAGAAAGAAACCATTTGCTGGCTCAACTGGAGGTCAACATGCAGAAGAATGAGAATTGATCCACTCTTATCTCCTTGTACTAAGCTCAACTCCAAGTGGATCAAGGAACTCCACATAAAACCAGATACACTAAAATTAATAGAAAAGAAACTGGGGAAGACCTTTGAGGACATTGGATCAGGGGGAAAGTTCCTGAACAGAAAACCAAGAGCTTATGCTCTAAGATCAAGAATAGACAAATGGGACCTCATAAAATTACAAGGTTTCTGTAAGGCAAAAGAAACTGTCAAAAGGATAAATCGGCAACCAACAAATTGGGAAAAGATCTTCACCAACCCCACATTTGACAGAGGGCTAATATCCAATGTATACAAAGAACACAAGAAGTTAAACCCCAGAAAACCAAATAACCCTATAAAAAATGGGGTACAGAGCAAAACAAAGACTTTTCACCTGAAGAAATTAGGATGGCTGAGAAACACCTTATAAAATGTTCAACATCATTAGTCATTAGAGAAATGCAAATCAAAACAACCCTGAGATTTCACCTCATACCAGTCAGAATGGCTAAGATTAAAAACTCAGGAAACAGCAGGTGTTGGCGAGGATGTGGAGAAAGAGGAACACTCCTCCACTGCTGGTGGCACTGCAAGCTGGTATAACCACTCTGGAAATCAGTCTGGCGGCTCCTCAGAAAACTGGACACGATCCAGCCAAAACACTCCTGGGCATATACCCAGAAGATTCCTCAGCATGCAATAAGGATATATGCTCAACTATGTTCATAGCAACCTTATTTATAATAACCAGAAGCTGGAAACAACCCAGATGTCCCTCAATGGAAGAATTGATACAAAAAAATGTGGTATGTATACACATTGGAGTACTATTCAGCCATTAGAAACAACGAATTCATGAAATTTTTAAAGAAATGGATGGAGCTGGAGAACATTATACTAAGTAAGGTAACCCAGTCTCAAAAGAATACCCATGGTATACAGTCACTGATAAGTGGATATTAGCCTAGAATCTTGGGACACAAAAGACACATTCCACATACTAATTGATGTCCAACAAGAATGAAGGAGTGGACCCCGGTTCTGGAAAGGCTCAAAACATCAGTGTAGGAGAATACCAGAACAAGGAAGTGGGAAGGGGTGGATGGGGGGAACATGGGGAGGAAAAAGGGCATGTGGGACCTTTGGGGGACAGGGAACCAGAAAAAAAGAAATGAAATATAAATACAGAATATATCCAATTAAAAAAAACTCAGCTGAAAAAAATTTTAAAAAAAGAAAGAAAGCATGTCTGCTTTGCAAACTTTGTTTTTTGTACTAATATTCATAGTGTATGAAAAGCCCAGGGTAGGTGCTTAATAAGTTTTTTTTATTTGAATGGATTTACAATGATATAGAAGTTAGGTACACAAAAGCTCCTAGTTGACATAAAACCTTTCAGCACTGACTTATCAGCCTTCATTTGCCTTCATGTCCCTGTGAACCTCAAGTCATGATCTACTCCATTCTTACACAGTTATACTTCTTTAATGATAAAACTCAGGTATTGACATAGGATATCTGTTTGAGATCATGTGTAGACCTCACTACTCTGAAGTGGAATGAGAAGTCAATCTTGCCTCCTCCTAAGAATCCTTTCCATCCTTTGACTATACTTTTTGATTATTAGATTGAGATCTTTTGGTGAATGAACAGAAAACCAAAAACACTGGAGTTATCAAGAGGAATATGACATGTGTACCATACTGTATGAGAAAATGTACCAAAGACTTCTTCAGAATGAATGCATTGAAGAGAAATGTACAACAGGGGCCAGTGAGATGGCTTGGTGACCAAGTGTGCTTGCTGCACCCGTCTGATGATCTGACGATCCTCAGAACCCATGCAATATGTGAAATACAGAACTGACTTTATAGGTAGTTCTCTGTGACCTCTGTACACATGAATGTTATACTACCACCAACCACTAATAATAATAAAAATACTGGTAATAAATAAGACATTTTAAAAGATTGCATGACAGTATTTTTGAAATGGTTTAGCTGATGAGAATGAGAAATAAAGTCGCATGTTTCAGGGAGAGTCCAGCAGTTCTCAACCTATAGGTAGCAAAACTTTTCAGGGTCACATACCATAAATCCTGCATATCATATAGTTACATTTCAATTGATAGTGTACTGGCTAGTTTTGTGTGTCAACTTGACACAGGCTGGAGTTATCATAGGAAAAGGAGCTTCAGTTGGGGAAGTACCTCCATGAGATCCAGCTGTGGGGCATTTTCTCAATTAGTGATCAATTTGGGGAGAGCCCCTTGTGGGTGGTACCATCTCTGGGCTGGTATTCTTGGGTTCTATAAGAGAGCAGGCTGAGCAAACCAGGGGAAGCAAGCCAGTAAGTAACATCCCCCCATGGCCTCTGCATCAGCTCCTGCTTCCTGACCTGTTTGAGTTCCAGTCCTGACTTCCTTTGGTAATGAACAGCTGTGTGGAAGTGTAAGCTCAATAAACCCTTTCCTCCCCAACTTGCTTCTTGGTCATGATGTTTGTGCAGGAATAGAAACCCTGACTAAGACAGATAGCAATAGCAAAATTACATTTATGAAGTAGTAATGAAGTAATTTTATGGTTGGGGGTCACCACACCATGAGAATTTGTATTAAAGTATCTCAATAGGAAGGTGGAGAAGCACTGAGTTAGAAAATACAAATTACCATGAACTCTTTTTTTTAATAATAAAACAGCAAAAATAACCCCAATCTGTACTTTCATTACTTTTTGACTTATGTATATTTGAAGCAATTGAAAGTGTGATATATTAAAAATTTTTGTATCTTGGTATTGAAAAAATTACTCAGACTTTAAGAGCACTTTCTGCTTTTGCAGAGGACCAGAGTTTGATTCCTAGCTCCCACACAACAGTCTGTAACTCCAGCTTCAGAGTACCTGAGGCAAATGGGATTCTGCATGCATATGAACACACATAAGTGTATGTGCAAGCATGCACACATGCACGTGTGTGCTCTTGCATGTGCATGTACACACACACATACACATACACGAACTTAAAAATAAATCTTAAAAATATTTGCTTCTTTATATTTGATCTCAGATATGATCTAACACTATTATATATATATATATATATATATATATATATATATATATATATATATATATTGCCTTAAGCAAGCAGTCAAACCAATCAAAGAGACTTTAAAAGGAGAGAAAAGCATTCAAAATAAACAGTAATTACTCTTTCTGAATACCTAGGAATAATTCAGAAGGGGTGTGATTTAGCATTTGAGCTGGACAACAGTATAGAACATAAGAATGTATTTCCACAAGGATGGTCCAGAGATAGTTCCCAAAAGGTACAGAACTCATGGGAAGCAATTTAGAAAGGAAGAAAAACAGATGACAGTGGAGCCTGTGGAGCCATAGTAAAATCTACTTGGGCAGATTTTATCCTTGTATATCTTGAAAGCTGGCAAAGACACATGGTTGGTTCCTGGCTCTGACTTCTGATCTTGCTTTTCACCTTTCTATTTCAGAGGAGACAACTGTTAAGCTGATATTAAGGTATAGATAGAGGTAATGGAAAATCTTCAGTACAGTGTATTTATAATTTAAGAGGAACCCATACATTATGCAAAATGGGTCTGTTCTTTTCAAACCAAATAAAATAGAGAGAAGAGAAAACATTTCTTTAGTTCTTTGTGGGAAGCAGAGACAAGAATCATTCAGGACAGCTGACAGATAGGGACACCAGCTCTATCCCTTCACATCTGCCACTTATTTTCTTGCCTGCCCTTCACGAGCATTGAGGGATGCCAAGCAGGTGGTGGTCACATACCTGGTTGATTTGTGATGGTGTGGCTTTGTAAGAACAGAGAAGATTCATTGGCAGGACTTGTTTAGAGAATTCCTCTTTAGCAGCACTAACAGGTTATACTTCCCCACCCCTCTGGTACCACTGCAGATTTTTTTGGTCATTTTTTTCTAAGTCCAAAGCAAGATAAGAAAGTTTTTGTGACTTGCACATAAGATCAAAATTCACAGAAAAAGTGTCTTTGCTAATTCTGACCATCTCAGACAGACCAGCAATTTATATTTCAAAGTCTCAACTTTGCATGTCTCTCTGTAAGGCCATCAAGCTTCAGTGCTGCACTGACCATGGTGCCTTTGAGACTCGGTTACTATGGTCAGTCACAGACCTTCTTTTGGCTGTTAACTCAGAAAGAGTTACACAAGCACAAAAGTTCCAAAGGCACATAACATGAGGTGTATCTTGTTCATTTAAGAACACACTCAATTTTCAAGGGTAGTCCCCAGGTTTCTGACCATCTTGTTGCCAGTAACCCTGAATTCTCACACACCACAATTCATTTGTCTTTATGTGAACATGACTCAGGTTTGTGGAAACTTCTCTTGACTCTATATGCTGATGTTCAGGCTTCTCCCTGAATGTGACACAATACAGTAGGGCTATCAGATGGAGGATGAGGCTTTCATTATGATTTTTTAAATGATAAAGCAAAAAGAATATTTCATGTACTTAAAATATAGTAGTAGAGAGTAAATATTCATGTTACAAAAGGAGGAATGGAATACTAAGTATCCAAATCAAGCAAAATTAAAATCCAGCAGGAAAAATTAAACCCTGTAGCTTTATTTTCAGTATGTGAGACACACCCTGGTATGCTGTGAGTCCCAAGTTGCTTGGATAGATTTGCCCGATGACCCTGTTAACCATAGCCCAATGACCCCCTGGTCTTTTTCTTGCCCTGAGTTTCAATGATGCCCACAATTTTTCCATCATCTCTAACATCCTGATGTCACCACTGACTTATCAGCTTCATCCTCACTATTCACTTTCTCTCTCAAAAGCTGCCTATAAGAGTCTTCACTGTGCTACACAATGCCTGGCCTCTGAGATCATCCATTGAAATCATGACAGAAGTCTCAGTCACTATATAACTCTTGGATTTTCATGACTTCAAAGCCATCATCATGTGGACAATCCTGAGAGATCCTGCAGCATCCTTGCAGTAGAGCTGAAGCAACCTCTGTGTACCTGCACACCTGACCAAAACGACATACTTTTCTAGACATCCCAGAATGCAAATCCCTCTACTTAATGAAAATACATTCAAATGAGTGGAGACCTATATCCTTGTACCTAGATTAAAAGAGTCTATCCATTCATGAGACACTCAGTTAACATATTTCATGTTGTCCTGCAGCAATGGAATCAGAGTTTCCCTCTTCAGAAACTGCTATCCTTAGCCACAAATTGCATGGCTTTTCTGATAAAATTACATATTTTTAAGTTTTTACTACTTTGCTTCTTGCTCATGATTCTCACTGTAAATCTAACTAAAAGCAACTGCAGCTTGAATGCTGGGTTGTCATAAAAACTTCCTTTACAAATTTAACTAGCTTGTCCCCTGAAACCACAGCCATATATCCAGCTTTAAGTCATAGGCAAATGATAGACCTATGTTTTGTCCATTCTGTAACATGAATAGTCTCAAGCCGTTATTCCCATTGGTTGCGGCTGGAATGTGACATGTCTCCCATAGGATTATGTCTTAATAGTCTCTCACCTGCTAGTGATTTGGGGGAGTGGTGTGAAACCTTTAGGAGGTGAACCCTCTCTGGGGGAAGTAGGTGACTGGCAGCAGGCCTTGAGATTTTTTTTTTCATAGTGGAGCATGTGTCTTTATTGTATGCAGGGGAATCCTCTGGGTATATGCCCAGGAGTGGTATGCCAGGGACCTCTGGAAGTGACATGCCCAATTTTCAGAGGAACCACCAAACTGATTTCCAGAGCGGTTTTACCATTTTGAAATCCCACCAACAGTAGAGGAGTGTTCCTCTTTCTCCACATCCTCACCAGCAGTTGTTGTCTCTTGAGTTTTTTTTTTCTTTTTTTTTTAATTTTTTTTTTATTTTCTATATTCTATGTTTACATTCCAAAGGCTTTCTCCTTTCCCAGTTCCCACCCACCATAGTTCCCATAGTTCCTCTCACCCCCCCCAACTTTTCCCTAATCATTCCCCCTCCCGCCTCGGTTTCTTTACTAAACTGGATGCAATCTTTACAGGCCCAGGGTCTTCTCCTTTCTTCTTCTTGGGACTCATTTGACTTGCTATTTGTGTCTTGAGTATTTAGGGCTTCTGGGCTCATTAATATCCACTTATCAGTGATTGCATTTCATGTGCATTCTTTTGTGATTGGGTTAATTCACTCAGGATGATATTTTCCAGGTCTAACCATTTACCTACAAATTGCATGAATTCATTATTTTTAATTGCTGAGTAGTATTCCATTGTATAAATATACCACATTTTCTGTATCCATTCCTCCTTTGAGGGATATTTGGGCTCCTTCCAGTTTCTGGCTATTATAAACAAGGCTGCTATAAACATAGTGGAGCATGTGTCCTTATTGCATGCAGGGGAATCCTCTGGGTATATTCCAAGGAGTGGTATGCCAGGGTCCTCTGGCAGTGACATGCCCAATTTTCTGAGGAACCGCCAAACTGATTTCCAGAGCGGTTTTACCATTTTGCAATCCCACCAACAGTGGACGAGTGTTCCTCTTTCTCCACATCCTCGCCAGCACTTGTTGTCTCTTGAGTTTTTAATCTTAGCCATTCTGACTGGTGTGAGGTGGAATCTCAGGGTTGTTTTGATTTGCATTTCCCTGATGACTAATGATGTTGAACATCTTTTAAGGTGTTTCTCGGCCATCCGAATTTCTTCTGGTGAAAATTCTTTGTTTAGCTCTGTGCCCCATTTTTTGATAGGGTTATTTGTTTCTTTGTGGTCTAACTTCTTGAGTTCTTTGTATATATTGGATATTAGCCCTCTGTCGGATGTGGAGTTGGTGAAGATCTTTTCCCACTTTGTTGGTTGCCGTTTTGTCCTTCTGACAGTGTCCTTTGCTTTGCAGAAACTTTGTAATTTTATGAGGTCCCATTTGTCGATTCTTGATCTTAGAGCATAAGCTATTGGTGTTCTGTTCAGGAACTTTTCCCCTGTGGCCAAGTCCTCCAGGGTCTTCCCAAGTTTCTTTTCTAATAGTTTCAGTGTGTCTGGTTTTATGTGGAGGTCCTTGATCCACTTGGAGTTGATCTTAGTGCAAAGAGATAAGAGTGGGTCAATTCTCATTCTTCTGTATGTTGACTTCCAGTTGAACCAGCACCATTTGTTGAAAAGGCTATCTTTATTCCACCGGATGGTTGTGGCTCCTTTATCAAAGATCAAGTGACCATAAGTCTGTGGGTTAATTTCTGGGTCTTCAATCCTGTTCCATTGATCTGCTTGCCTGTTGCTATACCAATACCATGCAGTTTTTAACACAATTGCTCTGTAGTACTGCTTGAGGTCAGGGATATTGATTCCCCCAGAAGTCCTTTTATTGTTGAGAATAGTTTTTGCTATCCTGGGTTTTTTGTTGCTCCAGATGAATTTGAGAATTGCTCTTTCAAGATCTATGAAGAATTGAGTTGGGATTTTGATGGGGATCGCATTGAATCTGTATATTGCTTTTGGCAAGATGGCCATTTTTACTATATTGATCCTGCCAATTCAGGAGCAAGAAATATTTTTCCATCTTCTGAGGTCTTCTTCGATTTCTTTCTTCAAGGACTTGAAGTTCCTGTTGTACAGATCTTTCGCTTGTTTGGTTAGAGTTACGCCAAGATACTTTATGTTGTTTGTGGCTATTGTGAAGGGTGTTATTTCCCTAATTTCTTTCTCTGCCTGCTTGTCCTTTGAGTACAAGAAGGCCACTGACTTGCTTGAGTTAATTTTATAACCTGCCACTTTGCTGAAGTTGTTTATCAGCTGTAGAAGTTCTCTGGTGGAGTTTTTTGGGTCACTTAGGTAAACTATCATATCGTCTGCAAATAATGATAGTTTTACTTCTTCCTTTCCAATTTGTATCCCTTGGACTTCTTTATGTTGTCTAATTGCTCTTGCTAGAACTTCAAGTACTATATTGAAAAGATATGGAGAGAGAGGACAGCCTTGTCTAGTCCCTGATTTTAGTGGGAATGCTTCAAGTTTCTCTCCATTTATTTTGATGTTGGCTACTGGTTTGCTGTAGATTGCTTTTACTATGTTTAGGTATGGGCCTTGAATTCCTGCTCTTTCCAAGACTTTTAGCATGAAAGGATGCTGAATTTTGTCGAATGCTTTTTCAGCATCTAATGAGATGACCATGTGGTTTTTTTCTTTCAGTTTGTTTATGTAGTGGATTACATTGATGGATTTCCGTATATTGAACCATCCCTGCATCCCTGGGATGAAGCCTACTTGATCATGGTGGATGATCGTTTTGATGTGCTCTTGGATTCGGTTAGCAAGAATTTTATTTAGTATTTTTGCATCTATATTCATAAGAGAAATTGGCCTATAGTTCTCTTTCTTTGTTGGATCTTTTTGTGGTTTAGGTATTAGCGTAATTGTGGCTTCGAAGAATGAGTTGGGCAGTGTCCCTTCTGTCTCTATTTTGTGGAATAGTTTGAAAAGTATTGGTGTTAAGTCTTCTTTGAAGGTCTGGTAGAATTCTGCACTAAAACCATCTGGTCCCGTACTTTTTTTGGTTGGGAGGTTTTCTATAAACCCTTCTATTTCTTTAGGGGTTATGGGACTATTTAGCTGATCTACTTGATGCTGATTTAATTTTGGTATTTGATATATGTCTAGGAAATTGTCCATTTCCTCCAGATTCTCCAGTTGTTTTGAGTATAGGCCTTTGTAGTAGGATCTGATGATCTTTTGAATTTCCTCAGTTTCTGTTGTTATGTCTCCCTTTTCATTTCTAATTTTGTTAATTTGTATACCATCTCTGTGTCCTTTGGTTAGTCTGGCTAAGGGTTTATCTATCTTGTTGATTTTCTCAAAGAACCAACTCCTGGTCTTGTTGATTCTTTGTATGGTTCTCTTTGTTTCTATTTGATTGATTTCAGCCCTGAGTTTGATGATTTCTTGTCTTCTACTCCTCCTGGGTGAATTAACTTGTTTTTCTTCCAGGGCTTTAAGGTGTGCCATTAAGCTGCTAGTATATGCTCTCTCCAGATTCTTTTTGGATGCACTTAGAGCTATGAGTTTTCCTCTTAGCACTGCTTTCATTGTGTCCCATAGATTTGGGTAGGTTGTACCTTCATTTTCATTGAATTCTAAAAAGTCTTTGATTTCTTTTTTTATTTCTTCCTTGACCAAGGTGTCATTGAGTAGAGTGTTGTTCAGTTTCCATGTGTATGTGGGCTTTCTGTTGTTTTTGTTGTTATTGAAGACCACTCTTACTCCATGGTGATCTGATAGGAGGCATGGGATTAGCTCGATCTTCTTGTGTTTGTTGACATCTGTCTTGTGACCAATTATATGGTCTATTTTGGAGAAGGTACCATGTGGAGCTGAGAAAAAGGTATATTCTTTAGCTTTAGGATGAAATGTTCTATATATATCTGTTAAATCCAATTGGTCCAGAGTTTCAATTAGTTTCACTGTGTCCCTGTTTAGTTTCTGCTTTCCTGATCGGTCCATTGAGGAGAGTGGAGTGTTGAAGTCACCCACAATTATTGTGTTAGGTGTAATGTGTGCTTTAAGCTTTAGTAAGGTTTCTTTTACGAATGAGGGTGCCCTTGCATTTGGAGCATAGATGTTCAGTATTGAGAGCTCTTCTTGGTGGATTTTCCCTTTGGCCAGCAAGAAGTGACCTTCTGAGTCTCTTTTGATGATTTTAGGTTGGAAGTCAATTTTATCTGATATTAGAATGGCTACTCCAGCTTGTTTCCTGAGACCATTTGCTTGTAAAATTGTCCTCCATCCTTTTACTCTAAGGCAGTGTTTGTCTTTGACACTGAGATGTGTTTCCTGTATGCAGCAAAATGTAGGGTCCTGTTTCCGTATCCAGTCTGTTAATCTATGTCTTTTTATTGGGGAATTGAGTCCATTGATATTAAGAGATACTAAGGAATAGTAATTATTTCCTCCAGACATTTTTGAAATTATATTTATTTATTTTATTTATTTTTTTATATTCGAGAGGTTACCTTCTTTTGGGTTTGATAAGAGGAGGTTTCTCTCTTGCTTCTTCCCGGGTGTAGTTTCTGTCCTTGTCTTGGTGTTTTCCCCCTATTATCCTTTGTAGGGCTGGATTTGTGGAAAGATATCGTGCAAATTTGGTTTTGTCATGGAATACCTTGATGTCTCCATCTATGGCGATTGAGAGCTTTCCTGGGTAAAGTAGTTTTGGCTGAAGTTTGTGTTCTCTTAGAGTTTGCATTATATCTGCCCAGGATCTTCTAGCTTTCATGGTCTCAGGTGAGAAGTCTGGTGTTATTCTGATAGGTCTTCCTTTATAAGTTACTTGGCCTTTTTATCTTGCTGCCTTTAATATTCTTTCTTTGTTTAGTACATTTGGAGTTTTGATTATTATGTGACAGGATGTATTTCTGTTCTGATCCAGTCTGTTTGGGGTTCTGTATGCTTCTTGTATATTCATGGGCATCTCTCTCTTTAGGTTGGGGAAGTTTTCTTCCATAATTTTGTAGAAGATATTTGCTGAACCTTTAACTTGTACATCTTCATTCTCGTCTATACCTATAATCCTTAGGTTTGGTCTTCTCATTGTGTCCTGGATTTCCTGGATGTTTTGGGTTACAGCCTTTTTGCATTTAGTATTTTCTTTGACTGTTGAATCAATGGTTCCTATGGTATCTTCAGCTTCTGATATTCTGTCTTCTATCTCTTGTATTCTATTGTTGATATTTGCATCTATGGCTCCTGATTTCTTCCCAAGGTTTTCTATCTCCAATGTTGTCTCCCTCTGCGATTTCTTAGTTGTTTCTACTTCTGTTTTTAGTACCTGGATGGATGTGCTCAGATCTTTCGCTTGCTTGATTGTGTTTTCATGTATTTCTTTAATAGATTTTTGTGTTTCCTCTTTCATAGCTTCTACTTGTTGGCCCACGTTCTTTTGTATTTCTCTAAGTGATTTTTGCCTTTCTTCCTTATTGTCTTCTTCTTTTTGATCCATCTTCTCCTGCATTTCTTGAAGTGATTTTTGTATTTGCCTTGTAAAGGCTTCTAACTTTTGATCCATTTTCTCTTCTATTTCTTTACGAGATTTTTCTATGTGTTCAGCTACCAGCATCCTGACCAGTGATTTTATATCCAAGTCTTGTTTTTCTGGTGTTTTGGGGTATCCAGGGCTTCCTGTTGTTGGCGAACTGGGTTCAGATGCTGTCATGTTGCCTTGATTTCTGTTAGTGACATTCCTTCATTTACCTTTTGCCATCTGGTTATTTCTGGTGTTAGTTGACCTTATTGTCACTGGCTGGTGTTTGAATCTCCTGTGAGGCTGGGCTTACCTGTTGTTTCTGTACTGGTGGTTATGCGTGATTGCTGCTCAACAGGGTCACGAGCTGGCTGCCACCCGCTGACTTTGTGCAAGGCCTGAGGTCTCCGGGAAGTGTGGGGGAGTGCAGAAGAGCCTGGGCATGCGCTGCTGGGCCTGCCTAGTAGCGAGAGCCTAGCAGATCCCCTCACGTGGTAGCCCCTGATGGAATCTGTCTACCTATGCCTTTCCAGCTGTGTTCTGGTTGCAATATGGAGGCCTGCCACCATCGCTGGTCCAGGGTCCTGGGGAGCTGGGTGGTTCCGGCTGCCTCGGTGCAAGGCCTAAGCTCGCAGGGACCTGCTGCAGAGGCTAGGCGCCTGGGCCCGCCTGTGGGCCAGAGCTTAGCAGCTCTCCCTGCTCTAGCCCCAGACGGAGTCTCTACCTGCACCTTTCCAGCTTTGTCCTGGTTGCAATATGGAGGCCTGCCGCTATAGCTGGTCCTCACTCTTCTTAATAAACAAGAATTGTTGCTTATCCTGGTTCCACCGGCAGGGTCTGAGCGCCTGGCAAGCTGGCTAGGTCTGGCTTCCCTGCTACCGGCTGGATGGGAAGCTGCCAGCAAGATGGCGCTGCCGGCAGGGGGTTCTGGGTCCCGCCTGCGAGCGCAGAGCGCAGGCTCGGCTGCTGTACTCCAAACCGCTAGTCTGTGCACAATGCCTGCCCCAGACCTGAGTCCCCGGAGGTCTTAAACTCGGGCTGTCTCTGGTACCTGGTTCCGCAGGCAGGGTCTGAGCACCTGGCAAGCTGGCTAGGTGTGGCTTCCCTGCTACCAGCTGGATGGGAAGCTGCCGGCAAGATGGCGCTGCCGGCAGGGGGTTCGGGGTCGGCCTGCGAGCGCAGAGCGCAGGCACGTCTGCTGTACTCCAAACCGCTAGTCTTTGCGCAGTGCCTGCCCCAGACCTGAGTCCCAGGCGGTCTTAAACTCGGGCTGTCTCTGGTACCTGGTTCCACAGGCAGGGTCTGAGCACCTGGCAAGCTGGCTAGGTGTGAGGCCTTGAGATTTAATAGCTTAATAGCTCATCTCCACTTCTCTGGCCATGCAGATGAGATCAATATGACCAGCTGCCTCATGTTCCTGCTGCTACATGTTCTCCATTAGAATGGAGTGCATATCCTCAAACTAAGCAGAATTCATCCTTCTTTTCCTTTTTTTCCCAATTTTTATTCGATATATTTTTTATTTACATTACAAATGATTTCTCCTTTCCTGGCTCCCCCCTCCCTGAAAGTCCCATAATCCCTCTTCCCTCCCCCTGTTCCCCCACCCACCCCTCCCCTTTTCCCTCTTCTGGTATTCCCCTACACTGCTGCACTGAGCCTTTCCAGAAACAGGGGCCACACCTGCCTTCTTCTTGCACATCACTTGATATGTGGATTGTTTCTTGGATATTCCAAGTTGCTAGGCTAATATCCGCTTATCAGTGAGTGCTTACCATGAGTGTTCTTCTGAGACTGGGTTACCTCACTTAGTATGATGTTCTCCAACTCCATCCATTTGTCTATGAATTTCATGGATTCATTGTTTCTAATGGCTAATAATACTCCATTGTGTATATGTAAAATGGGGTACAGAGCTAAACAAAGAATTTTCACCTGAAGAACTTTGGATGGCTGAGAAGCACCTTAAGAAATGTTCAACATCATTAGTCATTAGGGAAATGCAAGTCAAAACAACCCTGAGATTTCACCTCACACAAGTCAGAATGGCTAAGATTAAAAACTCAAGAGACAGCAGGTATTGGCCAGGATGTGGAGAAGGAGGAACACTCCTCCACTGCTGGTGTGATTGCAAGCTGGTACAACCACTCTGGAAATCAGTCTGGCGGTTCCTCAGAAAACTGGGCCAACACTTCTGGAGGACCCTTCTATACCATTCCTGGGCATATACCCAGAGGATTACCCTGCATGTAATAAGGATACACACTCCACTCTGTTCATAGCAGTCCTATTTATAATAGCCAGAATCTGGAAAGAACCCAGATGTCCCTCAATGGAGGAATGGATACAAAATCCTTCTTTTCCTAAGTTGTTTTTTCACCTGTTTGGTATTTGGCCATGACACAAGACAAATGACCCAGGTACCAATTGCATTGATGTGGAATTTGGGTGTCTTAAGATCCTGACAAGACTGCCCATTAAGCTCTGCTTATAGCATTCTGACTTTTTCCTACTTGTATGCCCAAACTTCTGATTGCTCTTGCAATCCTGTTACAGATGGTTCTAAATCAGGTAACAATAGCAAAGAACACAATTCTTGTTTTTTATTTTCTCTGTTAGAGTTCTCATTACTCTAATATACCTACACTTATATATATAAGAAAAGATTCTATTTTCAGTAAAGGAAAAAAGTGAAGAAAAGAAAAATGAGGGAATACAGCTTTAGGTCAGAGATGGTGATTACCAAAAGAAGTTCTTTTATTGTTGAGAATAGTTTTCACTATCCCGGGTTTTTTGTAATTTGCAAATTGATCTTTCTAACACTAGGAAGAATTGAGTTGAAATTTTGATGGAGATTACATAGAATCAATTTTTACTATAGTAATCCTGCCAATCCATGAGCATGGGAGATCTTTTCATTGTCTGAGATCTTCTTTGATTTCTTTCTTCAGAGACTTGAAGTTCTTGTCATGTAGATCTATCACTTGCTTGGTTAAAGTCACCCCAACGTATTTTATATTATTTGTGACTATTGTGAAGCGTGTTATTTCCCTAATTTCTTTCTCAGCATGTTTATCCTTTGAGTAGAAGAAGGGTAGTGATTTGTTTGAGTCAATTTTATATCCAGCTACTTTGCTGAAGTTGTTTATCAAGTTTCAGAGTTCTCTGGTGAAATTTTGGGGGCCACTAAAGTATAATATCATATCATATGCAAATAGTGATATTTTGACATTTTCCTTTCCAATTTGAATTCCTTCAACCTCCTTTGTTTTATAATTGCTCTGGCTAAGACCTATGTTGAATAGGTAGGAAGAGAGTGGACAGTCTTGTCTTGTCCCTGATTTTAGTGGGATTCCTTCAAGTTTCTCTTCATTTAGTTTGATGTTTGGCTACTGGTTTGCTATATATTGCTTTACTATGTTTAGGGATGGGCCTTGAATTCCTGACTTTTCCAAGACTTTTATGATAAGAGGGTGTTGAATTTTGTCTAATGCTTTCTCGGGATATAATGAAATGATCAAGTCTTTTCTTTCTTTGAGTTTGTTTATATAGTGGATTGTGTTGATGGATTTCCATCTATTGAACCATCCCTGCATACCTGTGATGAAGCCTATGTGATTAGGATGGATGATCATTTTGATGTGTTCTTGGATTCAGTTTGTAAAATTTTATTGAATATTTTTACATTGATATTCATAAGGGAAATTGGTCTGAAGTTTTCTTTCTTTGTTGGGTCTTCATGTGGTTCAGGTATGAGCATAATTGTGGCTTCATAGAATGAATTGGGAATTGTTCCTTCTCTCTCTATTTTGTGGAATAGTTTGAAGAGTATTGGCATCAAGCAGTATTAAAGAGCAATAGTGATAAAAACTGCATGGTATTGGTATATAAACAGGCAGATAGATCAATGGAATAGAATTGGTGACCCAGAAATGAACCCATACATCTATGGTCATTTGATCTTTGACAAAGGAGGTAAAACCATCCAGTGGAAAAAAGACAGCATTTTAAACAAATGGTGCTAGTAAAACTGGAGGTCAGCATGTAGAAGAATGCTAATCAACCCATTCTTATCTCTTTGTACAAAGCTCAAGTCCAGGTGATCAAGGACTTCCACATAAAACCAGATATACTGAAGCTAATAGAAGAGAAAGTGGGGAAGAGCCTCAAGCACATGGGCATAGAGGAAATTTTACTGAACAGAACATCAATGGCTTATGCCCTAAGATGAACAATAGATAAATTTGCAAAGCTTTTGTAAGGCAAAGGACACTGTCAATAGGACAAAATGGCAACCAATAAATTGGGAAAAGATCTTTATCAACCCTACATCTGATAGAGGGATAATATCTAATATCTACAAAGAACTTAAGAAGATAGACTCCAGAGAACAAAATAACCCCATTGAAAATGGGGTACAGAGCTAAACAAAGAATTCTCACTGAGAAATAATGAATGGATGAGAAGTTCCTAAAGAAATGTTCAACATCCTTAATCATCAGGGAAATGCAAATCAAAAGAACCCTGAGAATCCACCTCATACCAGTCAGAATGACTAGGACCAAAACTCAGGTGACAACAGATGCTGGTGAGGATGGGGATCAAAGGGAACACGCCTCTATTGGTGGGATTGCAAGCTGGTAGAACCACTGTGGAAGTCACTAAGAAAATGTGGCTTCTCAAAAAATGTGACATAGTACTACTTGAGTGCCTAGCTATTCCACTCCTGGGAATATACCCAAAAGATGCTCCAAACATATAACACACATTCTACTATGTTCATAGAAGCCTTATTTTTCATAGCCAGAAGCTAAAAAGAACCCAGATGTCCTTCAACAGAGGAATGGATACAGAAAATGTGGTACATTCACACAATGGAGTACTACTCAGCTATTAAAAGCAATGACTTCATGAAATTCTTAGGCAAATATATGGAATTAGAAAATATCATCCTGAGTGAGGTAACCCAGTCATAAAAGAACACGCATGGTATGCACTCACTGATAAGTAGATATTAGCCCCAAAGCTCAAAATACCCAAGATACAATTCACAGACCTCATGAAACTCAAGAAGAAAGAAGACCAAAGTATGGATGCTTCAATCCTTCTTAGAAGGCGGGACAAAATACTCAATGGAGGAAATGTGGAGACAAAGTGTGGAACAGAGTCTTGAGGTGAGGCCATCCAGAGACTACTCCACCTGGGGATCTATCCCATATACAGACACCAAACCCAGACACTATTGCTGATGCCAAGAAGTACTTACTGACAGGAGCCTGATATAGCTGTCTCCTGAGAGGCTCTGCCATATCCTGACAAATACAGAGGCAGATACTTGCAGTCAAACATTGGTCCCCAAAGGAGTATTTATAGAAAGGACTGAAGGAGCTGAAGGCATTTGCAACCCATAGGAAGAACAACAATATCAACTAACTAGACCCTTCAGAGATCCCAGGAACTAAATCACTAAGAAGATAGTACACATGCAGGTACTGATGGCTCCAGCAGAATATGTAGCAGAAGATGGCTTCTTGGACATCAATGGGAGGAGAGGTTCTTGGAAGGCTAGATGCCTCAGTGTAGGGGAATGCCAAGGTGGGGAGGCAGGAGTGGGTGGGTGGTGGGATGTTTGGCTGGGAGAACACCCTTATAGAATCAGGGGAAGGGAGGTGGGGAGAGGCTGTCTCTGGAGGTAAAACCAGAATGGCAGATAACATTTGAAATGTAAATAAATAAAATATCCAAAAAATTATAGGGAAATCATGTCCTGGCACTAGAAACCCAGGGCTAGCGAAGTCATTGATCTTGCCATTTTAATAAGCAACATTTATTGGCATGGAATAGCAATGACCATTATTTTACTAATTCATTCTACTTATTTTTATACCCACAGACAAGTCTAGTCTTCATTCCTCATCAAGGAAACCTGGTTTTGCAACAAACCAACAGCATCATGGAAAGCTACAAGCAATCAAAATGTAGAGTTCTGAATCACAGTCCCCACTGATATATCTACAATATAACTCCTGCTCAGGTTCATTGTGGATGTGGAGTTAAAATATTGTAATAGCCCCCAAATGGGAAGTTTTCCATAATGCTGTCTCTCCTAGGAATGTCAGAAGCTATATTCATGAGTTATCTCCAAATGACTGCCAATAGACACAACAACATGGACAGGGGAAGAGCTGGTCAGGTTTCAACCATAGACAAAGAACTGAATACTGACAGAGGCATAACACAATAATTAGTATCCAATATAAAATTATTACATTATTTTATACTATTATATTCCTTTATGTAAAAATATATAATTATAATATATATTATCCAGCATGAAAACTTTTACATGCTGAAACCTGTAAGTACTGAAATACAATTCTCTTTCTCTCTCTCTTGCTCTTTCACTCTATTTGTGTATTTCTGTCTCAGAAAGCAAAGGGGTAGAAAATGTAAGGAATGTGGGGGATAAGTATATTCTACAAATATATAAATATATTGATTATTGCTAGAATTTTCAGCATTTTTCTAAGTTAAATACAACTTAATTATGAGTCATTATTTTATGTAATTGATATGAAATACATTCTACATAATTTGAACATAAAAAATACATAATTTGAAAACTTTACAGATGTTCTTGTAATTATCAATACACTAAACATATAAATCATCCCCCAAATCCACTCACGTCTCTTGTCTTCCTTCCTCAAAAGTTCTCCCTAATTAATTAATTAGTTAATTAATTAATTAAATGATTAATCATTACGGAAATGCAAATGAAAACAACTCTGAAATTTCACCTCATACCAGTCAGAATGGCTAAGATTAAAAATTCAGGAGACAGCAGGTATTGGCCAGGCTGTAGAGAAAGATGAACACTCCACCACTGCTGGTGGGATTGAAAGCTGGTACAACCACTCTGGAAATCAGTCTGGCAGTTCATCAGGAAACTGGGCATGACACTTCCAGAGGACACTGTTATACCACTCCTGGGCATATAACCAGAGGATTCCCCGGCATGAGATAAGGACACATGCTCCACTATGTTCATAGCAGCCTTATTTATAATAGCCAGAAGCTGGAAAGAACCCAGATGTCCCTAATCATATCATATCCTTTAATTGTATAGTGTTCTACTACATGCATGTAGCATGCATTATTTCTTCAGTTATCTTTTCAGGGTTCCTTTTTTCGTTTTTTTTTAAATTTTCTATATTCTTTTTTTACATTTCAAATGCTTCTCCCTTTCCTGGTTCCTCCCTCCCCATAAATCCCATAAGCCCTCTTCCCTCCAACAGTTCCCCAATCAACCCCTCCCATTTCTCTTTCTTGATACTCCCCTACAATGCTAGATCAAGCCTTTCCAGGACCAGGGCCCTCTCTTTCCTTCTTCTTGGGATTCATTTGATATGTTAATTGTGTCTTGAGTATTCAGAGCTTCTGGGCTAATTAATATTCACTTATCAGTGACTGCATTTCATGTGTATTCATTTGTGATTGAATTATCTCACTTAGGATGATATTTTCCAGTTTCAACCATTTGCCTAAAAATGTAATGAATTCATTGTTTTTAATAACTGAGTAGTATTCCATAGTATAAATGTACCACATTTTCTGTATCTATTCCTCCATTAAGGGACATCTGAGATTTTTCTAGATTCTGGTTATTATAAATAGGGCTGCTATGAACATAGTGGAGTATGTATCCTTAAAACATGCTGGGGAATCCTCTGGGTTTATGCCCAGGAGTGGTATAGCACCCAATCACAAAAGAACACACATGGTATGCACTCACTGATAAGCAGATACTAGCCCAGAAGCTTGGAATACCCAAGAAACAATTCAGATATCAAATGATCCCAAGAAGGAAAGAGGGGCCCCTGGTCCTAGAAAGGCTCAGTGCAGCAGTTTAGGGGAATACCAGGACAGGAAAGTGGGAAGGGGTTGATTGTGGAACAGGGGGAGGGAAAAGGGCTTATGGGATTTTCGGGGAGGGGTGATCTTGGAAAGGGGAAGTCATTTGAAATGTAAATAAAGAATATATCGAATAAATAAAAGGAACACAGAGTGTTCCTCAGATGACCATGTGGTCTAAGAATATCCTATTCTTCCCGAATCAAAGGAAAACTTCACCATTCATGTAATTTGATTTCCCTCTAAGTATCTATCTCTTTTTACATATTAAATTGAAATTTGCTTTTAGTTTAAAATATATAAAAATGGGCAAGCTAGAAAAGATGTACGTCAAAAGGAACATGAAGGTCAAATTCTCAGCAGCTGCTAAAATCTACCCACAGTATAAGAAATATTGTAAATTTGATGTACAGGTATTTCAACCAAACACTTTAACGAATTATTGCTCTACTCTAATAGATGTGGGCTAAGCAAATTCACTTGCATTTTGACTTTTAGTTATTCACAGGGTCCACAAATACTCTTAGAGCTTTCTCTTGGGAAATGATATAGCTATATCTGAACTCAGGAGCTTCCCCATAAATATCCATGTGTCTGTAGTCATTGTATTCTGTAGTCTGTGCTTGTCTAAACTCACAGTCCTGAATTCATCTTTGGCATTGCCTGTTGGGGTAGACACTCTGGCATCTGTCTTTGAGGAGAGCATATAGTCAATATTTAGAGCATAAATCATTTTTGGCCACTACTTCCATAGTAAGCTGAAAACTGTTTTTATGTTGACAATAGCCTTGCAAAGTTTGTAGATCAGCTAAATCAAGCAGGATGAATTCATGGAACTTGGCTATAATTTGTTATTTTGAATGATGTTTAATTTTATTATACATTTTTCTTTATTTGCTAAACTAAGAATTAGAAATTACTCATTTATTTCAATTCAGCCCGTGGTTCCTTAGTTAATTGGAAGCCAGTGGAAAGGTCTTAGGGGCCAATAACGCAGCCTGAGGACTGAACAGGTAGGCTCAATGGTGAGGTTTACTGATGTGTGGTAAAGGTCTGTTATGGCTATGATCTGGTCATAACTTAATGTCCTTCCTTTAGTGACCTGCCCTTGCAGGTAGATAGGCCCAAGGAGTGGGGTTCAGCCTTCATCATGCTCTGAGTTTGTTGGAAAACTCCCACTTTACCAATATAGACATGAACTTAGGAAGTTCCTACTTAAATAACTCTCTCATCAGTACTTTGTTGATTGGGTTCTCCTTTTCTTATCTCATTCATTACCTGCTTGCAACAGCACAGCTTAGATTAACCCAAGATCTTAATGTACATGTGAGCTTTTGCTACAAACTATTGAAAAAGTCAGATGCTTACCAATGGTACCATGTCCTGCAGTCTGGCCTAGACAGACATTCATGGATCTTCTCCATTCCTGCTGATATTCACAGTATAGACATCATACAGGAAATACAAATTGCCTCTGATGTATTCATATTCTTTTATAAAGGGTTTGCAACATGTCTTCATGTAGCATGCTTTAAGTAAGTATGACATCATATGAAAACTTCTTTATCATCTGATGCCCCTCTAAATCCTTCTTAGAGCTCCATGTGCATCTCAGTCACTTATCCTCTATATTGTGTTTGCCTTTGGCGTCTTGACATCCAGCCTTTCCCTAGTCTAATCATTTGTAATCAACAGCACACTTTCAGGGACAGAGCTTTGTTTATATCCATAATCATGTGATACTGGGAAAACAAATATTCAATCCCACCTCACATCCTTCATCCAAATAGCAATGGCAGTAGCAGTGTGCAACTGATAGAGGAGACATGGTGACAACAAATGAAACATTAGCAAGTTTATGTAAGTATTGAACTGGAGGAGAGTCTCAAAATGTTAACTAATTTGTGCTAAAATCAAAAGTATTAGCATTGGCATGGTAAGACACACCTGTAATGATGACTCAGAAAGCCAAAGCAAAACACTCTCAATCTCTAGACTATCTTAGAATGATAACAAACAAGAAACAAAAATGACAAAATAAAACAAACATCTCAAAAATCAAAACATGCAAAAAAGTGCTGCTAAATGAATTGAGTACACATTCTATGTGAAAAATAGGTCAAATCTACATAGACTTAACAAATGACTGAATAATTTTCACGTGTCACATAGGAAAAGTATGTAGTATGTCCTGTTATTTTTCCACGCACATATAAATTTGAGAGATAACCAAAGATGAATAAAATCATTCCAGATTATAAGATGTGAGTGAATCATGATTTGATTCCAAGCCATGAGAAGCCAGAATATCTACTCTTTACCACTACATCAAGCCTTCCTGGAGTATGCCATAATACTTTTTTATGCATATCTTTTGGAAGGAGAACTTGATGAAAATTATGCATAGATGCTCTCAATATAGATTATATAGCTCCAAGAATATGTTATGTAAAATTTCATAGAATTGTCCTGTCCCAAAAGGACATTGGACACATTCTAAGGCTTGGATATACCAGAGCTAAAATCTGTAAGATGTACGGTTTTCAGAGGAGACCCACAAAGCCCCAGAGCAGGAGATGAAGAGTTAGTGATAGAGAAGAGCCAGAGAAAAGCAGAGTACAGAAAGCCAAAGTCCAGGGTATACCAGCTCTTCTTTCTCATTCTGCTTCTGCTTTGTAACAGCCCACTCATTCAGTTCATAATTTATCTACATTTGTTAGACATTGATTGCTCTCTAGTATGGTCCAAGAACCATTTCTTCTGTCATAACTTCAAAAGTGTTTATGATAGTCCTTGTCAGGAAATATGTTTGAAAAGATTAACTGAGATGTGCCCAAAGGAGTGCTGAGGGGCCTTTTGGAGGCGGTCTCTGGTCTCCTTACCAGCTATCTGCAAACATATGTGGAGTATGTATTTAGGAATTTAGGAATTATGGTTATAAACCAAAGAAGAACAAGATAAGGAGAACCCTCAAGCTGGAATCCAGGACAAAGTTTAAGGCAAGACATTGGGTCAAGGTCAGATATTTCAATCTAACTGAGGAAGCCAATGGGTTCATTATGGAAGACAGTCCTTTTGTTTCTTTATACTTCCTCTTATATCAGCACAAAAATTGTATAGAAAAGATGAAGCAAGAACTGGGGAATTTTTATGTGTTAATTAACTGTGAGACAGATTTCCTGGAGAAAGGGCACATGGGCTGTTGGCTGTCACTATTCTCTGTTATGGATAGAAGTTTTTATTTAATTCTCAGAGAGGAAAATAAAATCATAATAATCTCTCACTTTAGGTGGTTTAGTGACATATTCCATTGATCCCAGGTCTACCTAATAAGTTCCAGGTTAGCTTGGGTTACACAGCAAGAACTCTCTATAATTAGAGAAATTGTAGAATATAGAATTCCTATCATTAGAAGCCTGTGTAATTAACTATATTACTTTATGATATGTATAAGGAAAAGTCTCTTACATGTTTTATTACAGATCAACTTCAGCCATGTATGCTTCCATTTCTTCTAAATGTTAATTTTCAAGTGATAAAATTTGCTGGTCAATGGAAAGAGTATGAGTATCGGTTTAGAATGTTTCTTGCCCTGTTGGGACCATAGCATAAGATCACTGTTGTATTCCTATTTGTAAAATTGAACACTGACAGGAATGCAAAGGTGATCTATATGGCTGGCTGGATAGGAGCTTGACTTCCTCTCCCACAATTATTTCCATTTATTAAGGTGACTTGATTTACCAAAGTAGCACACAACAGTCATTAACCTATGTTTCCCAATATAGCATTTCAACCAAGGGCCTGAGCATGAGATTAAGTTCTCATTGTTTATATTTGCTCCAAAGCCAATGAGAGATAATGACCTGCCCAAGCATGTCCAACTTGCCTACAATTATGGCTTATTGTTCCCTCCCCTGAGCCCTGCAAATGTTTCAGACCAAAAGGTTCTTTCTGGAGATGGGGGTAACTTTCCTATGCATTTTATAATGTTTAGCCACACACATCCCTGCCTTCTATCTACTAAATATTATTGCATTTTCACAATTTTAATACCCAAAATGTGTCTCCAGATATGAGCAAAATTAAGACCTTCATGCTTTATTGAAAGCTACCACTCTATATGATACAGGGAGTTGTCAAATCATCTGGAGCCTTATGACTACTCATGAACTCTAATCCCCGGTACACCTACAACTGCTATTTTGTCCTCCATTCTCTTTACTCCCCCTTTACCACTTAGCTTGTCCGCACACAAAAATGGGTGCTTTGAGAGATCTCAGAGGTTTTTCTACAAGTAGATGGATATAGAGGGTAGCGTGAACTTCTGTTACATGAATATTCCATACCTGGGGAAACTCCTCATTCTGTAGTGCATGAAAGGTTATAAAACAGAATTCTGGGCACTGCCACTAACCAAGCATATGGGGATAGTTCTCAAGGGAATGTCCAACTTATAGCCTCGGTAGAATGGCCCAAAGCAAGCATCAACTCTAACAGGCTGGCAACAGCACCTCAGCAGCCAGCTCGTAGGTAGAACAGTTGGCTGGGGACTCAGCTTCATTTTTTTTCTGGAAAGGCAGAGAAGATATTTTTACATCTGGGAAAGTTCCATGCATGGCTTCTTTGTGAAGTTAAAAGCCAAGACCAGGCTGCAAAGTTTGGACTGGCTCTTCCAGTGGCCCATGTTCCTGGCTGAGCATCACCCATGGGCACCATGCCCCCAACAGGCCTGATCCATGAAGCAGAAAGCCTTAGTTTTCAGTTTTGCAGCGGCAGCAGCCTTTAGGCTAATTAATAAATCATCAACACATTTGTGGTGTGAAAAATGAAATATTTATGCTCGCCAGAGTAATATTTCTGTCTTGCAGCCCCATGCTCTGTTGATGCCTGATGGAGGATGAAGTAAATACCAGCTGGTGTAGAATGAGTGGAATATAATTACTCTCTACAAAGTTAAGTGAATATTAAAACACAGAAGTCATAGATGCTGGCACTTGTCCCTCTCTAACTCTGTTGCCCAATCAATGGTTCCCCGAACTGATCTTTCTCTATGACCTGATGTTTGGCTCCAAATGCAGCTTCAAGCAGAGTCTCAGCAAAAGGTTTGCTTGTGAAGAATGTAAATGCAGCTGGTTAGAGAAAGCTGCAAAATATCAAAGCTGACCTCTCTGAATGAAGAGATTTGCCTGAAGTTAGGAAAAGGAAGGATAGGAGAGGAGAAGAGGGAATTGGAGAGGAGAGAAACAGAGACAAAGACAAAGAGAGAGAGAAAGGGAGAGGACAGAGAACAAGAGACAGAAAGGAGAGGAAGACAGAGAGACACAGAGGGAGACAGACAGACAGACAGAGTAAATTAAATGTGCCGTCTCTGAAAGTTCTAAGCTGGCTGACCTTGACAAAGGTCAAGGTGAACCTTGTATACTTTATATACAGAGGCAATTCTGCACCATGTGATCAGAAAACACTGCTTCAGAAGTTAATTATCACAGTTCTTCATGGTGGCATGAGTGAAGGTGGAGATAAAATTCAAGAGCAGCCAATCAGAGACCAAATTAATGGCCCACACATGTTAATATGTCAAGGTGAAAGCAATGAAAATGCAGAGGACCACTCAGCAAAAGTAAGGCCTGGCAAACGGCTCTGGCACAGAGAACACTGGATTCTGTTACAAACATGGACGCTTCCATTCACATTCATTTTGTCAGCATGCAGTGCATACTCTTTATATTTTCTGTGACACGTCTAGACTTGTGAGAAAGTAATGACTTTCAGCATTATTACTTAAAATATTTAGGTATTCACTTGTCACTTGCCCCTGTATGCTTAGAATTTTTTAAACATGTGTAATTATGCCCCTGTCTCACAGGAGGCACTTGCCAATGTCTAGAAATACATTTGGTTGTCACAACTCTGGGAGTAAAAGATGCCAGAGAGGATGGATGCTACTAAACATTCGCAGTGCACAGACATTCTCCCATGACAAAGAACTCTGTAAGTTAAATGTCAAGGTTCAGATAGAAATGTCAAGATGAAGTAGAGAGAGTCTGCTCTGGAGTATTTCATAATAGAGTTGAGATATACTTTTTTTAAACAGCCACAACTAATCAACACTGATGTTGTTTTTAATTATGCCCAGATGCACCATGTCCCTTATGAGTGTGGATCTATGTATTTTAAATTCCTTTGCTCCAGATTGCTCACATAATGAATGGGCACACTTAATATTTGAGTAGCACCACCAAATAACCTTGTAAAGAAAGCCTCCTGTGCTGCAGCAGCCAAGTCTCCCAAGGAGGGTGTAATTCCTGGAACTGACTTGGTGGAAGACGAGAACTGAGCCCTGCAACTTTTCCAAATGTATGATGTGGTACATGTATGCACCCCAAACAAACAAACAAACAAACAAACAATAAATAAAACATAATGATAAGGAAAAGTATGAAATGAACTTCTTTAGTTTACTTGTCAAAATGCAATCAACATTACCTCCTTCATGAATCCTTACTGATATTGTATATCTATCATCCATCTTTCTAATCTTGTTGGTTAATTTGTGTCCTGTGATGTGAATAAAGCCAGGTGCTACAAACTTCCTCTTTTGTGCGTGAATTATCATTTTACATTTTTCTCATGTCAAATGTGTTATATGTGTTACTTGCCCATTTTCTTTCCAATTATTTTCTTTTTCCTATTATTTATTTGTAAGCAGTTATCTCATATACTTCATATTAATGATTTTATATTGAACTGGTAAAATTCATCTTGTATCTACCATATCCTACTACCTAGAATGTTTAGGAAAGAGTAATTGTATGAAAGTTATAGTAGCTGAGAAATAGTTCATTTATTTCATTGATTGGGTTTGGCTGATTGGCACTGTTTTGGGAGACCAAGTTGGTATTATATGAAAGTAGTAGGTAGCTGCTCTTCCTTGCCTGCAACTGGCTAATTCTATATGTAGATGATACAGAACTTTTATACTGACCTTTTAAAAATAATGTTGTGATATTATAATTACAACATAACCCCATTTCTTTTCCTCCCTTCAAATCCTTCCATGTAACTCCCACAGCCCCCCAACTCTCTTTTAAAATCATGGTCTTTTTTTTTCATTCTTCATTGTTACATTTGTTACACACACACACACACACACACACACACACACATACACACACACATACACACACACACACTACTTCAGGTTATATAATTTTACTTACACATCTGTTTTTCTATGATCAGGATTGCAGAGTTTCCCACCGTGTTTTGTCTTGACTTGAGGCCTCATTAGCTTCCCCTCATCCACTTTCCACTTTTCACTGTCTATTGGTGTCATCCTTGTTCAATTCAGGATTTGGCAGTCATGGTGATGAGACCCCTGACTGTAGCTTCTGAAATTTCTAGCAGACACATTCTCAGTAGAACAGGAACAGCAGACTTCCTGTTCCTCTGGCCCTTAGAATCTTCCTTCCTCATTCTTTGTAATGCTTGTTAAGAATCAAGAATTTTCCCCATCCATATTGGGCCTGTCAACGGTTGTTCTCACTGTTCAGATCTTGTTTGGGTAGGCATATTCTTGAGATGAATTTGTACAAGGAATTAAAGAGCACAGAGAGAGGAAAAATTAGTTTCTTCATGAATGAGTCTTCTAAAATACCATGTAGTCATCACTTAAAGCTATACAAATAAATAACACTAAATGTACTTACCAGATTATATTCATATAGTCATTCACATACATATATGCATATATACATATGTGCATATATATGTATACATATGTCTGTGTATAGGTTTGTCACAATAATACTTGTAAAAAGAGGACATGCTACTGAGATGAAAAGGCCCTGTGTAGGTATTTGGAGGGAGGAGAGGAAGCAGAGGAATAATAAAAATAAAGTACATGTATATGATTTTTTTAATTAATAAAAAATCAGGAAATTCATTATGGTATTTCTTCTTCCTTCACTATTGTCTGTATCTGTGGAATATTAAGACAAACCACAGTAGAAGGCATATCAAAAGCTCTCAGTAAATTATCAAATTCAGGGCTGAAGTCAACCAAGTATAAACAAAAGAACTATACAAAGAATCAACAAAATAAGGAGCTGGTTCTTTGAGAAAATCAACAATATAGATAAACCTTTAGCCAGACTAAACAGAGGGCACAGAGACAATATCCAAATTAACAAAATCAGATATAAAAAGGGAGAAATAACAACAGAAACTGAGGAAATTCAAAGAATCACCAGATCCTATTACAAAAGCTTATATTCAACACAACTGGAAAATCTGGATAAAACGGTCAATTTCCTAGACAGATACCAAATACCAAAGTTAAATCAGGTTCAGATAGACCATCTAAATGATCCCATAACCCCTAATTAAATAGATGTGGTCATTGCCAGTCTTCCAACCAAAAAAAGAACCAGATGATTTTAGTGCAGAATTCTATCAGACCTTCAAAGACCTAACACCAATACTCTTCAAACTATACCACAAAATAGAAACAGAAGGAACAGTACCCAACTCATTCTATGAAGCCACAATTTTGCTGATACCAAAACCACACAAAGATCCAACAAAGAAAGAACTTTGGATGAATTTCCCTTATGAATATCGATGCAAAAATACTGAATAAAATTCTTGCCAACTGAATCCAAGAACACATCAAAACAATCATTCACCATGATCAAGTAGACTTCGTTTCAGGGATGCAGGGATGGTTCAATATATAGAAATTCATCAATGCAATCCACTACATAAACAAAGTTGAAGAATAAAACCACATGGTCATTTCATTAAATGCTGAAAAAGCATTTGACAAAATTCAGCATCCTTTCATGTTAAAGATCTTGGAAAGAACAGGAATTCAAGGCCCATACATAAACATAGTAAAAGCAATATACAGCAAACCAGTAGCCAACATCAAACTAAATGAAGAGAAACTTGAAGCAATCTCACTAAAATCAGGGACTAGACAAGGCTGCTCTCTCTCTCCATATTTATTCAATAAAGCATTTGAAGTTCTAACTAGAGGAGTTAGACAACAAAGGGAGGTCAAAGGAATACAAATTGGAAAGGAAGAAGTCAAATTATCACTATTTGCAGAAACAACCCCAAAAAACTCCAGCAGAGAATGCCTATAGCTGATAAAAGCTCTCTTCTTGTCCACCTTGACAATGGAGAAGGACAGATACTAGACCATGATTCCAATGTGGATTCCCAGGAGTGGAGAGACAGCTGCACCCCATCCTCAACAGCATGAGGGATCTAAAGGTTTATCAAACTGGGACAGAGCCTTCTTTACTAGATTGACCATATAGCAGAAAGAGGTGGAACAGACACACCAGGTGCTGGCAGACCTGCTTCTGGGAGGAAGAGGAAATTCCTTCCACCTTTCCTAACAAGATAAATGATTTCATACTTCATAGAGAAGGAGAAAGTGAGGAGAGAGAATGGGGACAGGGGGTGTATAAATGAAGGGATTTAGTGGCTATTTCTGTGCTCTATCAGCTCCTTTAAGTCCTGTGACAGGTCTGCTCCTTACTTTCTCTGCCATCTTGCTTGCAAATGCTTATTTGGCAGTGTGTGGTCCAAGCTTTTCTGCTATCTCTGCTGCCCTGCTACACATTATTTCTTTTCTACCCTTTGTGCTGATTACTGATGACCACATAGTAATTCCTCTTCTTGCATTTAAAGTCCTCAAATGTCTGTCTAAGGACTTCCTTTATTACCTCCATCTTCCTTCCTCAGGCTTGCAGGCGAACCCATGAGGACTCAGGGTGGACTTAGAAATGTCTTTGTCCTTTGTTTTATTCCTCCTTTAACTAATTCTATTTCTTCTTTACATCTACAGAGTTGCTCTGTTTTCCATTACCACCATTCCAGATAGTTTTGTAAATCTTTTTATAATCTTTCTGCTCTCTTTTACTATATAAATGCTTATTTTCCCTAGACTACAACCTTCAGCTGTCGTTTCAATCTCTGTGCATGTCTAGTAAATGCATGATTCATCAGTCATCTATGTACTAACAATTCCAAATGTGTATCTTCTTATCTAAACCCCGCACACTCACACCTGTGTTTGCAGTGCTCTGTGAATATTTATATGGTGTTGTCAGGATGCCATTTCAAATGCCACATGACTAAATCCTACTTTACTTTCTATATTTGACTCAGTTAATATAATTAGCATCTGTTCAATTAAAAACCAAAACATTATGTAGAATGTAGCTCTGCCTATTTTTCAAATCATAGGTTTTATTATTATTTGATTAACACTAACCTAAAATAGTCTTTAAAACTCAGAATTTAAGCATGCCTCCCTATACACAGGCTGACCACACATGTGATTAAACAATAAGCTAGATGTTGTTGTAAAGGTTTGGGTGTGTGTGGTGGCCATATCAACATTTAAGTTGGTAGAAATTGAGTAGGGTTAATTACCCTATACAGTGTGATGGACTACATCCAATCAGTTGAAAGGCTTAATAGATAAAACCCAATGTCCACTGAGCAGAAAGCATTCTCTTAGCAGTCTAAATTTTTCAGTTAAACTATAAATAATTCCTGTGTCTTCATCCTGAGGACATTAAGTTTTTCAAGGTCTCATAACCATGTATATTAATTTCTTGATATATTACTTCATAGATGGAAGTATTTACATATATACCATGATGATTCCATTTTTCTGTAGAACCCTGACACAAAGATTTCTCTAATTATTTATTTAAAAATGAGGTCATTCACAACTTACATGTCTTGTATGTATAAGAGAAAAAAAAAGATAAATAACCAAGCAAAATTAGCCAAGAAAAATACCTTCAATCAGGAAAATAGTTCAAAGATATATAAGCGTGTGGTGAAAACACAGCCAAACTCTGATTGTTCTGGACTCACAGCACATTCTTCAGTGCTCCTGGCTGAATTGCATGATGTTTTCTCCCATCTTGGAATAGTCTTGTGTGTTCTTTGCTTGGCATTTCTCAAGATGCTCAAGCAATTTAGATGTGACCTTCCTCTTGCTCCAGTAACACTGTCTCCATTGTTTTTATTCTGATTCCACATTTAATGACAATTACTTATGTCTGTGTTGACACCCATCCCAAAGTGACCTCCTCAAACCCAGGAGCTCCTAGCCCTAACACCTTTCTCAAATGAGATATCATTATTTCACAGCAAGTTTCTCCCATTAAATTCTTCATATGCTTAGATTCAATTTAATCAATTGCTTTGGTAGAGATCAAATCTGTACCCTCCTCTGAATCCCTGACAATCAAGCATTTAGTGTCTTCTCTCAACTATTGCACTCAAGGGTTGTTCTAATTACAAGCAGGAAAGCTAAGGTTGTAAGAGTAGCTGACTCCTGGGCATTGCATATTTCACAGCCTGTTGATGGTTCCCTAGACTAACAAGGTTAATCATGATGTTAAAACACAAACAGAAGGTGACTTTGGCAGAAATGGCTGATTCTTTTTTATTCAATTTTATACTTTTATTTTTATTTGACTTTATTTTATTGTATCAATTTTTATTTCTGGATTGTGAGTAGGCATGAGGGAGTTGTTTTCTATTTTTTTTCTTTTTTATTGGATATATTCTATATTTACATTTCATTTCCCTTTTTTGTTTCCCCGCTCCCCTAAGGTCCCACATGCCCTTTTCCCTCCCCCTGCTCCCTCATCCACCCATTCCAACTTCCCTGTTCTGGTATTCCCCTACACTGATGCTTTGATCCTTTCCAGAATTAGTGTCCATTCCTTTCTTCTTGTCAGACATCATTTGGTATGTGAATTGTGTCTTTGGTGTCCCAAGATTCTAGGCTAATATCCACTTATCAGTGAATGCATACCATGGGTATTCTTTTGAGACTGGGTTACCTCACTTAGTATGATATTCTCCAGCTCCATCCATTTCTCTAAGAATTTCATGAATTCATTGTTTCTAATGGCTGAATAGTATTCCATTGTATATATATATATATATATACCACATTTTTTTGTATCCATTCCTCCATTGAGGGACATCTGGGTTCTTTCCAGCTTCTGGCTATTATAAATAAGGCTGCTATGAACATCGTGGAGCATGTATCCTTATTGCATGCTGGGGAGTCTTCTGGGTATATTCCCAGGAGTGGTATGGCTGGATCCCCCAGAAGTATCATGTCAAGTTTTCTGAGGAACTGCCAGACTGATTTCCAGAGTGGTTGTATCAGCTTGCAGTCCCACCAGCAGTGGAGGAGTGTTCCTCTTTCTCCACATCCTCGCCAACACCTGATGTCTTCTGAGCTTTTAATTCTAGCCATTCTGACAGGTGTGAGATGAAATCTCAGGGTTGTTTTGATTTGCATTTCTCTAATGACTAATGATTTTGAACATTTTTTAAGGTGTTTCTCAGCCATCCGAATTTCTTCAGGTGAAAAGTCTTTGTTTAGCTCTGTACCCCATTTTTGGATAGGGTTATTTGGTTTTCTGGGGTCTAACTTCTTGATTTCTTTGTATACATTTGATATTAGCCCTCTGTCAGATGTGGGGTTGGTGAAGATCTTTTCCCAATTTGTTGGTTGCCGATTTGTCCTTTTGACAGTGTCTTTTGCCTTACAGAATCTTTGTAATTTTATGAAGTCCCATTTGTCTATTCTTGATCTTAGAGCATAAGCGATTGGTGTTCTGTTCAGGAATTTTCCCCTGAGGCAATGACCTCAAGGGTCTTCCCCAGTTTCTTTTCTATTAGTTTTAGTGTGTCTGGTTTTATTTGGAGGTCCTTGATCCACTTGGAGTTGAGCTTAGTGCAAGGAGATAAGAGTGGATCAATTCTCATTCTTCTGCATGTTGACCTCCAGTTGAGCCAGCACCATTTGTTGAAAAGGCTATCTTTTTTGCACTGGATGTTTTCAGCTCCTTTGTCGAATATCAATTGGCCATATATGTGTGGGTTCAATTCTGGGTCTTCAATCCTATTCCATTGATCCACTTCCCTGTCACTGTACCAATACCATGCAGTTTTTAACACTACTGCTCTGTAGTATTGCTTGAGGTCTGGGATATTGATTCCACCAGAAGTTCATTTACTGTTGATGATAGTTTTAGCTATCCTGGGTTTTTTGTTATTCTAGATGAATTTGAGAATTGCTCTTTCTAACTCTATAAAGAACTGAGTTGGAATTTTGATGGGGATTGCATTGAATCTGTATATTGCTTTTGGCAAGATTGCCATTTTAACTATATTAATCCTGCCAACCCACGAGCATGGAAGATTTTTCCATTTTCTGAGGTCTTCTTCAATTTCCTTCTGCAGAGACCTGAAGTTTTTGTCATATAAATCTTTCACTTGTTTGGTTAGAGTCACACCAAGATACATTATATTGTTTGTGGCTATTGTGAAGGGTGTCATTTCCCTAATTTCTTTCTCGGCCTGCTTATCCTTTGCATATAGGAGGGCTACTGATTTGCTTGAGTTGATTTTATAACCAGCCACTTTGCTGAAGTTGTTTATCAGCTGTAGGAGTTCTCTCGTGGAGTTTTTTGGGTCGCTTAAGTATACTATCATATCATCTGTGAATAGTGATAGTTTGACTTTTTCCTTTCCAATTTGTATCACTTTGACTTTCTTATGTTGTGGAATTGCTCTAGCTAGTACCTCAAGTACTATATTGAAGAGATATGGTAAGAGGGGGCAGCCTTGTCTAGTCCCTGATTTCAGTGGGATTGCTTCAAGTTTCTCTCCATTTACCTTGATGTTGGCTATCAGTCTGCTGTAAATTGCTTTTACTATGTTTAGGTATGGGCCCTGTAAGGTAACGGGGAAATGAGCTAACTAGCTGCTTATCTAGCTTCTGTAAACTGCTTAAATCATCACCCCCACCAAGGTGCCCACTCAGCTATGGACCTCTGAGAAAATAGGAAACTGATTGGTCCATGGAGTGCAGGCTCGGATAATTTAAACTGATTGGCCTAAAAACTATGGAGTGGTACAAATTGATTGGCTCACACTGTGTGGGATCTCGAGGCTAAGGAATGATAGGTTTGTGATGCCCAGGCTTTGTTGTAAACCCATAAAAGCTGTCCCAATTCTGCACTTGGGGTTCCACAGTCCTCTATCCCTGCATGGTGTATGACTGTGAACCCCAGAGCCTCTGGAATAAAAATCCTCTTGCTGTTGCATCAAGACAGTCGAGAGTTGATTTGGGTGTCACCTTTAGAGGTGTGGAGCGCTGGGACAGCCTCATTTTTTCAGGCCTTACAAATGCAATCTACTACATAAACAAACTCAAAGAAAAAAACCACATGGTCATTTCATTAGATGCTGAGAAAGCATCTGACAAAATTCAGCATCCTTTCATGCTTAAAGTCTTGGAAAGAACAGGAATTCAAGGCCCATACCTAAACATAGTAAAAGCTACAGCAAACCGGTAGCCAACATCAAACTAAATGGAGAGAAACTTGAAGCAATCCCACTGAAATCAGGGACTAGACAAGGCTGCCCCCTCTCTCCATATCTTTTCAATATAGTACTTGAAGTTCTAGCTAGAGCAATTAGAAAACATAAGGATGTCAAAGGGATACAAATTGGAAAGGAAGAAGTCAAACTATCACTATTTGCAGATGATATGATATACTTAAGTGACCCAAAAAACTCCACCAGAGGACTCCTACAGCTGATACACAACTTCAGCAACGTGGCTGGTTATAAAATCAACTCAAGCAAATCAGTAGCCTTCCTATACTCAAAGGATAACAGGCTGAGAAAGAAATTAGGGAAAAGACACCCTTCACAATAGCCACAAACAATATAAAGTATCTTGGTGTGACTCTAACCAAACAAATAAAATCACTGTTTAATCCTGAATTGTCCATACCTTCCCTGTTATAGGCAATCAGAATTCTCCCCCTGCCCCCAGCTCTTCTGTGGTAAGCTTGCCAAAACTGCTCAGACTATATTAACCTTGCAGTAATAAAGAAAAACAGCAAGCTAATTTGGGAAGTTTCCAGTAACAAAATGTCCATTAAAATTTGAAAATGGTATGAAAACAAAAGGACCACAACAGCCTCTTTCTGTTTTGCTTGGGAACCAGAGGTGAGACGTATTTCCAGTTCTCAGCTTCTGCTGTTTGCTTCCAGAAACGACAATTTAAGTGCCTGTTATTAGAGTCTGTCAATAAATTCTAGAACCAAAGCAAATCACGCTCAGCTGACTGACAGCTACAAATTAATTTTGCTCTCTTAGTCAACTACCCAAATGTTCCTGCAGCTGACAAGCCTCACTGTGTGCTCTTCTTGCTCAGTGTGCTTTGCTGCACCTGCCATCATGTACTACAAATCATTTTCCCTATAACTCAGGCTCTTAATAAGAAAACAGGACAGTGTGTTAACACACACCTGGGCAACATAACCCTCATGTTTCCAGTTCTCCCTGTTGACAAAACATAGGTATACATGCTTGAAGATGTTCCCTGCAAGAATAATCTCACATTTATAAAAGATCAATTCAGTTCAGTTTGTGACTTCTTAACAAATTTTGTGTGTGTATGGGTGTGTGTGTATGTACATGCATGCACACTAGCTGACAAAACACTGTGTTAGGTATTGGAGATTGTAAAACTGTCACAGCATAACAAAAAGAAAAACACAAATAGCTCATTATAATTATAGCTACAAAATTCAGTAAAGATCCAAAGACAATGTGGTGAGATTTTTATTAAATTTATTTATTTATTCTCTTCACAACTCAATATCAACCCTTACTTATTCTCTTCCAAGTACCTTATCACCCAACACCCCCCACCCCTTCCCCTTTTCTTTTGAGGACAAACCTCCCTCTGGGTGTCAAACTCCCACTTTGCAAACTCCCACATTGAAGTCACTGTGGGATTAGGGACAATCTCTCTCACTGAGGCCAGAGAAGGGTATCCATCGAAGGGTGAGGAATCCACAGGCAGGCATAAAATCAATAGGCTCAGGGACAGTGCCTGTTCATCTGCAACATGTATGAAGGAGACCTAGGTCCAGGCCACACTCACACTTTGGTTGGTGATTCAGGCTCTGGGGTCTTCCAAGGGTCCAGATTACTTGACTCCATTGTCTTCCTTTGCAGTCTGTCTGAACTCTTTGGACCCCTCAAGCTTTCTCCTAACTCTTCTGTAAGACTACTGAGGCTCCATCTAAGGCTTGAGTGTGAATCTCTGCATCTTTTTCAATTGGCTGCTGGGTAGAACCTCTCACAGGACAGATGGTAAGTTCCTGTCTGCAAGTATAATGGAGTATCAGTAAAAGTGTCAGGGATTGGTTTTTGCCCATTAGATGGGTCTCATTTGGTGGCAGTAATAGGTTGGCTGTTCCCTCAGTCTCTGCTGTATCTTTGTCCTTGCATATCTTATAGGCAGGTCACATTTTGGGTCAAAGACTTTGTAGGTGAGTTGCTGTCTTTTAGCCTTCCACTGGCAGTCCTCCTTGGCTATAGGAAGTGGACACTTCAGGATTCATACCACCCACGGCTAGGAATCTTAGCTAGGGTCACCCCTCTTAGACCCTCTGGGGCTTTCCCCATCCCAGGTCTCTGGCAACTCCTAGAGATAACTGTCGCTCCACAAGCAGATCTATCTTTCCCCTACATACAATTCCTACATATGATCCTCACACCCCATTTCCTTCCCCATCCCCTCTTCTACCCTGTTCCTTCCTTCCTGTGATCCCCAATATCTATTTTCTTTCCCCCTTTTAAGAAGCTTCAACCAGCCTCCCTTGTGTACTCCGTGTTATTTGGCTTCATTGGGTCTTTTGGTTATACCATGGATATCCTGTACTTTATAACTAATATTCACTTATAAGTGAGTATATTCCATGTATGTCCTTTGGGGTCTGGGTTACCTCACTCAGAATGATATGTTTATTTGCCTGTAAAATTCATGAAGTTGGAGTGTGAAAATATTCCTGAGTGGGGCTACTTATTGTTGGTATTTCACATGAGTTATACCATACACACACACACACACACACACACACACACACACACACACTGATACTTAATTAATGCTTTTAATCTCTGCAAAGTCCAATGCATTTTGTATTTATGAACACATGAGCTATTACCATCCAGGTCAATGTATCAGATGGAGCTTTTTAATCTCTGTAAAGGACTTTATAGTCAATACTTCTCATCTTCAAGGCATAAATATTCTTTTATCATGATGGAGTCATTTTGCAAGTCTTAATTTCATGTACAAAGACTCATATTAGTGGCATGCTCTCTTTCATAGCTGTCTTTTTCAGATCAATGTGCATCTATTAGAACCAAATGTATACAATGTGCATTTGCATTCTTCTTGATGCTGTGGAATATTCCATTACTGATACTGTCATTTGCATGATGTGGTCACATTGCTCAGAAAGAGACAGCTAGAAGAAGGCAGAGTACATATTTGACAGTGACTGTAGAAACTTTACAGGAATGTGGGGGTAGATACAGGAGATTGGCCTTGAAAAAAGAAGATTGTTGCTAATCTGCAAAGGATACAGGTGTATTGGAAGATGCTTGAAATGGATCACCCTGCCAGGTATCATGAGAGCTATTTAAACCTAAGCCATGAAGTGATCAAGGGTATTTGGCACATTACTCCAGTGTAAACTGTCAAATATAGGCTAACAATTGGAATCCAGAGTCAAAAGAAAAAGGAGAGTGAGAGGGCCATCATAGTAACTGAAGCAGCTTGAGTCATGAGGCAGAAGGTAGTGGAATAATGACTAACAGACAGACAGACAGACAGACAGACAGACAGGGAGACAAGTGGGTGGGATGAGAAACATATTTGGGCAGAAAAGAGAGAAGCTAAAGTAATGGTTTCCTAGATTAAAAGCTGAGCTGTAAAGTAAGACACTTTTTGAGGAATTAAGAAATAAGACCCACTCCTTAAAACTGACACATGAGAGTCAATTATATGCAGATTCTCTAGCTACCCACCTGCACCAAGGTACTCTTACCGTACCCATGTTTATCTTAGTATTAGTACTCATAGGACAAGAAAGATCAGAATACACCAAGGAATTATGCATATTTAATTTACATCTAGGTCTGAATCCCCATGGCTGCCTTTCTGTCCTTTTGCCATTTCAAAGAATAGCATACCAGGGCTTTTTATCCCAGCCCTGTGGTGGTACCCTTTCTGAGAGAATAAATCTGAGGTAGTGTTGCCAAGAGCCAGTGACATTTGCCATGTTTGAAAAGGCCTCATTTTGAAGAATGATTATTGATTCTTTTCCACATTTCAGATCACTCCTTTGATGCTGCCTTTTACTGGCCCTGGTGTGTGACCCTCAGCTGTGTTCCTGGCTCCTTGACACAGCAGTTCACCCACAAAGAACGCACTGTTCTTCTAAGTGGCACTCACCCTGAGCCTGTCCACAGGAGAAGTCACTGTTTCTCTGAATATTTTATCACACAGAGAAGCTTCTCCAAGTCTTGCCTGTGGTGTTGAAACATGGAGAATACACTCATGAATGAACACCAATGATCGTGGATTGTTCCAAGAGAAGAACGGAGAGGTATCAATACACTAGGTCAGAGTGACAGTTCTGAGATGGGTTCATCCTCCTGGGGGCTTGAAATCCTAGAGAAGTGTAATGTTGCAGGGAGATAGTAGCAATCATGTATATTATAGCTGCATGCAGCTGATTATCAAGAAATAAATACTGTAAAGGATTGCTTTGTTTGAGTTCCAAATATTGAGTTAGCTCCAATATGAAGCATGTTGCTGTATTTCTTCTCCATTATGATAGAAGGACCTAGAAGGCGTTTCTCTTATGATGTCATTTGTTTTACCCAATTCACCCTCACCCTGACTTAGGAGGCATTCAGGCATGGTCTTCTCTAGACTGTACTGCTTAAAATTATAACACAGAATTATTTCCCATAATAACAAGTTACCATTGTTTTTCACACACACTCCTTTCCTAAAACTCTTCTCTATACGTGGCATTAGAAAGAGCAAAGTACTATTTCGGGTTCAATACAATTTTCAATAATGTTTAAGTAGAAAGGAAATTCTGTTAACCACATTTCTAAATATGATTTCATGTTGGATATAGAGCAACAAAAGTCACACATGGGGTGGACATATGGGAGAAGCTGCATTTAATGGTTCTAATTTGAAAATGACCTACAAATTTCTAAGTATGGTACAGTCTATGTGTCCAACACTTAAAAGGGGAGTTGGTACTTATATCCAGACCAGGGTGTTACATGAACTCTTTCCCTGTGCACTAGCTAGTGTCTAAGTATTGCTAAAGAAAGTATTATGAGATACTGCTGCTCCAAATCCTCAAGCAAAAAACACATCACCTGTTGTTATAAACAATGTAACTGTCTAGAAAGTTCAGACCTCTAAGGAGTCCCCTTACCAAAAGATGTGAGGTGCTGCAATTTCAATGGTATCCCTTCCCATGGCTTAACCAGTAGAGGCAGCAGGGATGTTACCATGAAATGTATATGGAAGAGTTACATCCTCGAACAGCACAGAGAAAAAACTTGTATGCCAATGATGAAATGGTATCAGTCGTCTAGGTTTTAATGGCACATGCATGACATTTATTGTGACCACATTCAAATTTATCTTGCACATCAAACATAGTAGTTAAGAGCTTTGAGCACTGGGAAAATTTTATTGAGTGATTACTTTGTGCTTGGCATTGTATTCGGTACTTGTGAACAGAGCACAGTCAAATTTATGTCTCACAATGACTGTAATGTTTTCCCTCTGCATTATTAGGCTTTGAGATGTTCAGGATCAAAGAACAAGGAAATGGCTATGAGGCTATGAATGTCCAGCCTCAGATCCTAGAGACTATGTCGAGGTGAAACTATCTTAGCCTCTTTCTTATAAAGACTTTCTCATCTATTCATTCAATCCAGAAGTAATTATTGAACAAATACTGGACCAAATGTTGAAACAACATCTGTAAGACAGAATATATAGTCTTTCTTAGAAGGGAGAGTAAATGTTCATAAGGAAAGCACTGTTAACTAAAATTGTATGAATACCCATTTAAACACTCAGGAAAATGGCAATGGTGAAAAGCTTGGAGTATTATAGAAGGTTTAAGAGGGCTCAGTGCAGTCCAGAGAGCATCAGATATGCCTGTGAGCAGCAGACACTGCAGCTTAGACCTAAGATAAGAAGACATATCTGTTAATAGACCATGCCAGCAGAAGGATCGGTGTGAGCAAGCCCAGAATGAAGCAGAGACTGACCAGTAGAGATCCAGCAACAGGAAAGGCCAGTCTCCCAGGGCTGTGGAGAGCAGGCTGAGAGGAAACAGACTGATGAGGCAGACAATAGCACATCAAGAGCTCCAGAGCCCAGACAGATGGCAGAGAAAAAGAGGGATCAGTGCGCTGGCAAGGCATATTATCATAGATGATGGGAAAGGAAATGACGGTAGAGATCCTGGTTCTACTATTTTCATTATAAATTTTAAATGTAGAGATGGACAATGCATTGACCCTTTTTGACATTCTTCTTAGGTTTATATGTTCTAACTTAACTCCTCTTTTATACATGATTACAGAAAATCTGGTTAAAACCTGATAATCAAAAAATTAAGAAAGGCTTATTTTACCAAAACTTGAGTTAGATGATATTATAGAATATTAGGTACATGGGATTTATGAGTTATGTAATAATTGAGCTATCAAATTGCAAATGAGCACTGTATAATCAAATCCTTTAAAATTAAATGGTATTTAATTCATTTTACTTCAGGCTCCCAGTTAAACATAAGTTCTCACTAAGTCGACAGTAGTATCCTCTTTCAGTTTCTATAAGCTTCCCACTCCAAATACACTGATTATAAAGACAATAAAACAAACAAAAATTTTCACTTATATTTACTAACTCCAATCACTGAATATCCTAGGGTCTTAAAACACTCCAGATAATAAAAATCGTCTGTTGAATAGCCATATACTATACTACTCCATGTTTTGATCCTTCTAACAGCTTTGCCATTTATAACTTTTACATTTTCAAATTTTAATAATAAATATGAATATTAATTCTTTAAATAATTTGTTAATACGCCAAGTAGCAAGATCACACAACTGGTAAAAACTGGAACTAGGGTCTGATGCTTCTGTCTTCAGTGACAACATACTATGCTATCTCCAGCTAGGAGAGCCAAAGTACAATGTACCTAAGCTAAGACACCCAGTTTTCCAAATGCACCCCATCTTAACAGGTATTATTGTCTCTGATCTGTGTATAAATGTCACCTTACTCTCTGAAGTAAGGGTTTTCATCTGTCCTACCTGAGCACAGATACCTACTAAGCTTATTTTCTTTCCTTTCCTCCTTCCCACGACTTCTATTTAAATTAGCTTACTCTCTCCCTTGCAGGGCTTTAGCCTAGACCTGGCCTTAGAATTCCAATCTAAGACTCCCTTTTGCTTTCTGCCTAAGTATCTGTGCATACAGAAAATTCCTCTGTGCAGTGCTGAACTGCTGTGTAAACAACTCACGATTTTGAGACACTTAGTCACCACAACTGAAGCGGAGTAGGTCCAAATGAGTGGGGCTGAGATGCACCCTCTCCTCTTAGGTGAGGCAAGATACAGGCTGGTGGAGGCTGCTTAGGATGCTAAATCTCAGTGCAGCAGACAGAGTATGGCACGATTCTTGATAGGTACTTGGGATCAAAGCATATTATTGATTCCCCTTCCCTGTGGGTATGTAAAAATCCTGAAAGGCAGGCCGGTTCAGGAAGTAAAGCTCTTGGCAGACCCTGAGCAGCATTTCATACCTCTCAAACTATCTCACACCTGAGACTGCAGTGTAACACTGGTTCCTGACCTGGCCCTGGTACATCTGCAAGTCATAGGAGCATATGAACAACAGGAATCTAATGTCAATGTTGTACTGGGGCTTTCCGGGATGTAACCTTTGAACAAAAATGAAATGTATTAACTTTCTGTGGATGCCTCTAGAAAAAATCTCTGCCAAGGAATATATTAAGAGGCATTTTTACAGTTAGACTGATAGGGACACAGAACCTGTAGAGAAAGATAAAGCTTCAGGAGCATGAAGGGATGTAACTCTGGGGAACTGAACAAACAGAGCATTTTAAATATAAATTGATCCATTGGTAAAGATACTGTGTGAATCTGTGTGGTGCATATTCCCTGTGGTCATTGTGTGTGTTTAGCCGAGGCAAAGGCATGGCTTATTATAAGCATGCATGAATTCCTGAGTCCCTGGGGAGCAAGGCATGTGCTCCCTTCTGCAGTCAGCTCACAACCTCATCTATTACCTGTATAGGGCAGTGAAGAACCAAAGAATATTAAGTGCAGATATTATTAACCTGTGAGTATGGTGCCTCTCTAACACTCGAACAACTAAAACTAAATTAACTTTGGAGCACACTTGTCACATCTTCCCCATCTCTGTGGCTTTGGTATTGGTGCCATCTTGAATAAGGTCATTCTGATTTCCTCCACTGCTTCACTAAAAAATGTCCTTGTGAAGGTTCCTTAAAACTGACAAATCCTGTGACTGTCCACTTTTGTAGGATGCTGCTGCTCTGCATGGATTGACCCAGTTAATTACTCTCCATCATTCTTTGTAACAAACCTATTTGCTCCCTTCTTTTTCCTTCTGTAGCTTGCTGTTCTTATGTGGCTCTCGGAGGTCTTTCTCTTGGCTGGCTTCTCCACCCTTTGTTGACACCATTGCACTGTACTCAGTGCCTTAACTGCCCTGAATAACTCTAGCAAATAAACTGATTCAGGAGTGAGAGAGAGGCTGACCCAGGTGGGCCAACTGCAAGATGTTTATATGAATTTTGAAATGGATGTAAGAAAGGCTATCTCCTTGGATATCTGTGTTTCCAGAATAAACTAAAGGAAACAGGGGTAAACTAGCCTGTACACTGGAGAAATGAGTTTGCAGTATGAGAATCAAGCACAGAAAATATAGAGAAAAGAGGAGGGGAGGAGAAATCAGCTGCCAGTGTTTCGTGTGTGCACCAGCACTCTCAACTCTGACATTCCAAAGACATTATGGAAGAATACAGAGATGTTAAATGACAATGGCATGGGCTAGGAAGAGAGGGTTACTGTTCCCATAACACTAAAGAGTCAGGGAAGATAATCTTTGTTTCTTTTTTCCCTAGACGGGGTTTCTTTCTGTAGTCCTGGCTGTCCTGGAACTCACTCTATAGACCAGGCTGGCCTCAAACTCAGAAATCCGTCTGCCTCTGCCCCCCAAGTGCTGGGATTACAGGCATGTGCCACCACGCCCAGCTGAAGATAATCTTTGAAAGCAAACTGAGGTACTCTTCCCATCAAAGGCATGACGAACATGAACAAACAGCACACTTTTGAGGAATCCTAAAGCTTGCCTGCCTTTGTCCTCCCATCTCCTCTCTGTCTCTCCGTTCCTTCCTCCCTCTTGCCCATCATCCCTCTCCTTCCCTCCCTTTCTCCCTCCCTCCCTCTCTGTTTCTTTTTCTGTCTCACTCTCTCTCTTTCTCTCTTGCCAAGTTTTCAATGAAAGGCTAAACATATTTGTGAACGTGAATATATTACAAATTATCCATGGTCCATTCAGATAATTACAAGCAGGAGAAGGGCTCAGGATTGAGTCGGTAAAGCCATTGCTGTGCAAGTTTGGGTACATGAATTCACTTCTCAGCATCTTCACAGAAAGTGTGGCATGCTGGCCTACCCTTGTAATAACAGGCACTTGGGATGAAGAGACAAGCACCTATGGCTCACTCAGCAGCCAGCCCAGCTTACTAGGGTGAGCTCCAGATAATGAGAGACTCTGTTTGATAGATAGATAGATAGATAGATAGATAGATAGATAGATAGATAGATAGATAGATAGATAGACAGACAGATAGACAGATGATAGAAAAATGGATTCAGGAGATAGTTCAGTGAATAACGTTCTTGCCATAGAAGCTTAATTATAGAGTTAATAAGTAGTGCCCCTATAAAAATCTTGTTATCTCAGTACTGAGCAACTAAAAACAGGATTCTGGTGCTTGCTGGCCAGTTAGGCCAACCAAACCAGTGAGCTCCAAGTTCAGTGAGTCTCTTTCTCAAACAAGTATGGTAGAGAATGGTTGATGAAGGCACCTGATATCAACCTTTGGCTTCCACATGCATACATACATGTGCAAATTCATACCCACACATATGCACAATTTGTGAATATATGTATATGCACAAAAGAAGCAGAAGAGACTGAAAACCGAAGTGACTTCCCAAAGTGAACCTGCTCTATCTAGTACAATAGGGATTTCTAATATCTTCATTTTATTTGTTCTATTGTTCTCTCCTTTTATTTTTTAAGAAATAGAGATGGGTATAATCTGATTTTTTAATGAGCTCCTCTCTCTCTCTCTTGTCTTACTTAAATGTGCCATTTTATTAACAATGACCAAGTCATATGCCATGAATTTTGGAATTAGAAACTTCTTTATAAAATCCAAGAGGAAATTAAAGCAGCATCATATCAGAGTGGATGTGGTTTCCTCCTCCTGTGAAATCATGGAGGGCTTGTTATCTAATCTCCTGGTACTCAGCTTCACCTGCCCACTGGAGTCACCTGGGTTTTCACTCCAAATGGTCACTTACCAAAGTCTTAATACATATCCATGTCTGCTATGGCAGAAATGGGAGTTGAAGCCAAAGCTGTCTTATGCTGCATACATTGTTGGTTTTGATTAGTAGAAAATAAAGAATAGATTACTTCCTAACCAATTAAAGAAAATAAGATAAGATTATCCTCTTGTGTTCTAGTTACCAAAATGAATACCATAAATATTAAATGCTAGGTATGTTAGTGCCCCTTTTCATAGCTGTGACCAAATGCTGACAAGAACATCTTAATGGAGGAAGGGTTTATTTTGAATTGGATTTTACAGAGATACAGTACTCATGGTGGGGATGGCATGTCGCTAAGAGGCTGACTGCTGACCTCTGGCCAGGTAAAATGGCAGAACAAGATGAATGAGGTCATACAAGTTTCCTTTTCCTTTTTTCCCTTTTTTGCCCTCACAGACACAAGTGAAGGTGTGTCTCTTGAATGATTCCAAATCCAGTCAACGTAACAATGCAGAGTAATTGTAAATACCTAACACAGACTGACAATAACAACATCTTGGTCTTCACCACATTGATTGGCAAGACATGAGGAAACACTGGATTTTTCCTTTGCTTCATCCGGATGTTTCCTATGGGAGAACAGATATGAACATGCTCATTTCTAGACATCAGGTTTTTATCCCTTAAACCATTTGTTTTCTCATTAACCCACTTTGTTTTGCTTTGTCTATAATTATATTGATTCAAACATGCACATGGCAATGTTTGAACATGGATGCCTCTTGTTTTATATGTGTAGCAAGTCATTTATGCCAAGTTATGACTTGTCTTTTAACCACACTTCACCACTTTGAAATTCAGCTGAATAAACATTGAGTGACAGTGGTAAAGCAGGGAGAACATACTCCTGTTTTGATGTCAGAGCAGGACCTGAATCTGAATCCTAAGATCACTGTTCTCTGACTTGTGCAAGGAAGAGTTCCATAAATCTCATGAACCCTCTATTTCTATTAATAAACATTGTTGTTATCTCACTAGTAGACTTTCAAAAGGATTAATTGAGATAACATAGCTAAAAGTTCTGTTCAGATACCAAAGTGCTATACAAACTTAAGCGGTCCCTTGTGGTTCCATACTATGAGACAGGCTGTGGTGCATATAGCCTAAAATGAACCTAACTATTGTCTTTCATATTGGTAAATTTAATTCCAACTTACATCATTGATAGTCGTATTCAGTAAAGCTCAGGTTATTGTTTTGAATGTTTCCTTTTTCAATGGCTGGTAGCATTGTATGGGTTGAATGCCCTGCTTAGCTTTTCTCTTTTGTGCAATGACACTAAAGATTGCCTTTTATGTGAACTGACCTGTTCATTTTGCAAACTCTACTATCCAGTCTAAACATGGCCTTCAGATCCATCCATTTGTCTATTTGTTACCAAATTCATTCCTTTCCTTTCTCCTACTTTACTCTGTATTTCAGAGGGTGACATTTCTCAGGATTCCTTGCCTGCTAGCATTGTTTAGTAAGTCTTATGTAATAAAAACTTCCTTTAAAAATATACATCCAAATTTGTCAACCACTTACTTTAGGTCTGGATTTTTATATTGATTAGGAAAGACCTTGTTTATATAAGAAGAATATAAAAATAATTTGGTATATCTTATATTCTATTCATAATAGCAATAAAACAAGATTGTGTTGGAAATGGTACCACATGCTTGTATTTTCAACAGTTAGTGTGGTGAGGCAGGAGGATGGTAAGTTCAGGGCCATTGTGGGCTACATAGTATGACTCTGTTTCAAACAAACAACAAATAAAACAAAACAAAAATCAATAAACAAGAGATTTTTTTGTTTTTAGTTTTGTTTTTTTGTTGTCTCCCTAGAATCTGTTTATCCTGTGGGATATCTATTTCCTTCCCAAATGAAGTGTCCCAAGATCATATACTGAATAGTTTAGTAATCTTATTCTTTTCTCACAATGTGAAATTCTACATTCTGCTTATACATATGAGCTACACTATTACATTTCAAAAGATGACCAGGTCAGATATGTTTATACATACAATGAATGTTTTATGCTACTAATAAATCTAAAAACATCTTTCCCACAAGGTTTTATGACATATGGTTTCATCATCATATTTTACTATCAAGACATTGGCATGAAGCCATTGGACCTTGTTATCTTCACAGCATTGAGTGACTGTTTTTCTATAACTAAATATACCTCTAGTAATATAAGGGTCTAATGTGTGTTTAAGTTATATAGAAACTCCTAAGAAAAGATAGTTTAATGTTTTAAATTTAATCTGTTTATGTGTATATTTATATAATTGTTTTTAGGGATTTTTTTAACCATCATTTGACTTGTGTGTGTTTGTGTGTGTGTGTGTGTGTGTGTGTGTGTGTGTGTGTGAGTATGCCTGTGTGTGTGTATTGCATCTATGTTTCTATGATTCTTTGTATGATGTTCTGGAATTTTATATGGTTTGATTGTCATTTGAGGAAAGAAAAATTTTAAGTGTAATTTTTAGACATCTATCAAATCCAATTCTGTTTCATTATTAAATTCCAGGATACTAATTGTTATGTAATGTCTTACTTTCTCAATTTTATTTGAGTTTATTGTATCCCTCATTCTCTTTTAGCTAAATGCCTCTTTCTGGTTTCTAATTTTAAAATAAAATAGGGAGCCAAGCAGGAATAGGTGTTGGCATTATTTAAAGATGCTTTGTAATCACTAAACAGCAAAATAATGGAATTTATGAGACGGGAGGAATGGGTTTTCCAAGGACAGCAAGCTTTTTCCTCATAGCTCAGTTCTAGGCTTTCTAGCTTCCAGTAGCAACACACACCATATCTAAGTTATCCACCACATGACTGCCTAGATGAGCCATACTTTGTGTTGAACAGGTAATCTTCAAGTTGGTTAATCTTCAAGTCCCATCTGAACTGGGTATGGAGCCACTTAGGGTGTATACTTCTAAGCATATCTGTAGGGTTGTTTCCAGAGAAGTTTAACTAAAGAGGGAAGACCCACCCTGAATGTAGGCACCATCTTTTCCTAGGCAAGGGGCCTAATATGAATAAAAAGGGGCAGGAGAGGTAGATAGTTGAGGACCCATATTCAATTCTGCTTCCCAACGGTAGGCATGATGCAACCAACTACTTCACACACCTGCTGTCACACTTTGTCTACCATGATGAGCTACATCAAGCTGTGCACAGTAATAAACCTTTCCCTGCTCAAGTTTCATTTGTCAGGTATTTTGTCAAAGCCATGAAAATAGTAACAAGCTATCCTGCTGTCACAGCTTCCTAAGTGCTGGGATTATAGGTGTGTGCCACTGCACCACAGCCCAGGTGTGGCCCTGGGAAGGAAAAATAATGGAGGGTTGGATGGTGGACAACCCTTCAACTGTATGGGTGAAGATCACAATTCCCATACTTAGTGGAAAGGATATTTCTCCTTGAGAGATCCTTGCAGCTTGTTGTCTAATCCCTGCTGGTTTCCTTTTGAAAACAGCTATCCTTCTGGTTTATGTGAATAACTTTAAAGGTATATTCAGTGTATAGTGTTTCTAATTATTTGGAATTCTCCTTCAGGTATGCACTTACAAATAAATATAGGAGGATATGAAATTATATAGCTAATATTATTCCTTTCAGGTAATGTGCCCTTTGAGTATTTAACAGTGTCTTTGTATTTTCTGATAGATATAGGCACATCCATATTTTAATGATTTTACATAGTACATTTTGGGATATAAATAGTTAACTGTATAGTTTTTCTACTGATGATGTCTAAGCTGCTGTAATTCTGACTATTGTAATCAATAAAATATGAACGTTATCTCATTCAATTTTTATATACATGAATGACTATCTTTATCCATGTATAATGGATGTGCTTTTACAGTTAATACATAGTATTCTAAACCTTCACTTCATATGATCCTCCATTTATATTACTTTCACTGAGAGCTGAAAGCCATAATAATGAAAGTATGTTTGTTTGTATCCTTGTGAGTATAGTCATCCAAATATTCACTTCTCACTTTAAATTTCTGTATTTGAAGTTTCCACAGTTTGATTTGTCAACATTCTTTCCTTTTCACTGGCTTTTAATAATCCAGTATTTTTTCAGATGTCAAACCATTGCTGTTTATTATTATTATACACAAGTTGCCAAAATGTGTGGACAGTTTAGTTTTGACCACTATAATTGTTATTGTCATATAACTATCAGTATGAATGTAGTCAATTGCACCAATCCTTAAATTTGCATGTTCTTTATTTAATAGTTTCTCCATTTTCTATATGTTAGAAATATGCCTATGTGCAAATGTTTAATTCTATTCATATGCAAAGATTTAATTTATTTCATTAATTACTGTCATAGGAGTCCGTTTTTGTTTCTTTTGTATAATTCAGAGTGAGTGGGTGGATGGAGGAGCACTCTCATAGAAGTACGGGGAGGCTGGATGGGATAGGAGGTTTCTGGAGTAGAAACTGGGAAAGGAGATAACATTTGAAATGTAAATAAATAAAATATCCAATAAAAAAGAAACCCACTATAAATGTTTACTCTAACCATTTCCCAAATGTATATGGTTCTCTGGTTCTTTTCTTCTGTTATATTTCTATTTTCGATGGCAGTCTGTGTGTCTGACCTACTACTGCAATGATGGATACAATAATTTCATTATTCCATGACTTTAAAATCACTCTTGATTTAATAATAATGATAATAATAATAATAATAATTATTATTATTATTATTATTATTATTATTATTATTCCACCTTTACCTCTTTCAGGTATAGGCACTAAAGAAAGAAAATCTCCAAGGAACTTTGTCCACCATAAAGGAGGTTGTCTTCCCAAAGACTGCCTTCAGTAATCCTGTGAACAGGTGATTTGCATTTTTTATGTGGCAATGTTATAGACAAACATGATGCAGAAGGATGAGAATGACCTGGACTTTGGACTAGATTTAGAGCCTGGATAAGCACCTGACTTGTCTCTTTGTAAAGTGAAGGGTAAAATGAAGAATTCAAAATGAGAGGGGAAATGGATCAGATAAAATTCTGCCCATCTATCAATACCCAGTTCATATCTCCAGAATGAGATATGAACAGTATTTCATGTTCATCTTTGAAGTTTGCTGTGACTTTCTACAGTGCATGCCCATTCCCCCAGGTCCCTAAATTGACTTAGAAAGGAGTGAATTTACTGTTAGCATTTTTTATCAGTGGTAAAGCTTTGTCCATAATGACATTCTGCTTCTAGGCTACCACAGAACAAGGTAGCACATTTGCTATAATTTGCAAACATCTCTTCTTCTAGAATTCTAATTTGGGGGATGGAGGGTGCGTAGTTTGTGTGGAATTCAGTTCAACTCTTCAATTAATAGCAAATAATAGAATTGTTTCTGTCACTAATGCCTTTTATCTACTATTCCTTTTTTAAATTTTAAGATGTTTACCAAAAATATAATTTTGAAAAAATAAAATGGAGAAAATATATAGGTAACTAAAATGAATTTCTCTTCATAGTTAGATTTAATATTTGGCAGAATTAGGATACTTAATTCAAATCGGTCATTCCTATTTCCCATTTTCTTGATTAACGTCTCTGCTTGGTAAAGAAACAGATTGATCTTGCTTTTCTTAAGGCAAGGTTTTACTATATAGCATAGCTCATGATGTTTTTGAACTTTTGATCCTCTTGCCTCATCCACCATAGTTTTGTGATTACATATGGGTACAAACGCACTTTGTGTATAGTCCAGTGTCATGAATAAGAGCTAGGAAACTGGTAATTGTCTAAAGATGCAGTGAATTGTATAGTGTAGATCTAACTCTGCTGCGTCTAATTTCAGTTCTTCTTGCTTTGACAATTTAAACTATAAATTGAGATTAATTTTTAGGTTTATTTTCCAAGTCACCTAAATACATTTGACCCAGGAAAATTGTGTTGCCAAGTTTGGACTTATGTGATTTTTAATCTTATAATATTTCATTTTCCTATGAAAACATAAAGACAAATTACTTTAAATTCTCCTGTGGTAAGTATTAACCTGAATTATCAGTTGTAAGTTCTGAGTGTTCTCTCCAGCTCTCCTTTTAATGATAGTTGGGATTTTTTTAAGTGTCTTCTTCTTCTTCTTCTTCTTCTTCTTCTTCTTCTTCTTCTTCTTCTTCTTCTTCTTCTTCTTCCTCCTCCTCCTCCTCCTCCTCCTCCTCCTCCTCCTCTTCTTCCTTCTCTCCTCCTCCTACTTTTTCTCTCTCTCATGTGTGTGTTTGTGTACATGTGCATACAGGCGCACACTCACATGCACATTTACATACCTGTGTGTATAGAATCAGAATATTTTTGCTGGTGTCATTTCTCTATCTCTACCTTTTGAATTCCGGGTCCCAAGAATCAAACAATTCTTCAGAATTGGTAGAAAACTCCATTACATGCTGAGCCATGTTGCCATTCCCTCTTATTAGAGTTTTTATTTTGTCTAAATATTGAGTGACATCACCCTACTTTATTATGTGTGTATATGAATGAACTTACAGATTTATCTGTATCTTATGATCACTGGCGTTTTCTTGGCATATGCAATAGTTACTATTGTTACAGCAGAAAGTGCTGAGCTCACTATTCCCAGCTCACAGAAGTTCAAGCTTTTACCTTGAGTCCATAAGGAGCACATCTGGATGAGGAGGCCTGTGCTCCAGGAGGACAGCCTCAATTCACCCCTCCACATTAGCTTACTGCTAATACTCACATCAGAATCCCCATGATCTAGAACAAGATTTCCAAGGTCTTGATGCTTTTGAAAAATGTAGAGGCTGCAAGCCCAATGGCAGTTACCAGAACCATTCTGTAATCCTTTATTGCTCTGTGCAAACAAATGTAAATTCCAGAGTTTTCTCACAGTGTATTAATAGGCTTAATTGTTCCTTGGCCCTATTATTTTGGAGATCAATATTACTTCATTAGTTTAATATCTTCAAAAACACTCTGGATATTTTTGCTCCTGGCAATATTCTTTAGTGGTAATTCTTTTTCTTCCTTTTTTAGAGTAATCTTGTCATCTTTTGGAGGAATTTTAAAATAAACAAGAGAAAATACTTTTGCTTAAGAACTAATTCAGAATGTTCCCCATTGCCAGCCTAGGAGAGGCCTTTTAATCAGTATTTTCCATGCAACATCCTAATGTGCAGCCCCATGTGATTTCTCTTTCTGTTTATCCAGATCCCAGTTTTCCATGTGTGTGTGTGTGTGTGTGTGTGTGTGTCTGTCTGTCTGTCTGAAATATGCATAAACACTGTCTTCACAGCATCTGTCCTCAAATGTCCTCTGACCTTCCTGATGGACTACCTCTTGTTCTCATAGAGCAGATCTATACTAATTATTTCTGTTCTACAGTTCCTGATGTGATAGTCTTTTTGGTTTTATACTCTTTGGTACCTTTCCATTTGAGAACACTATTTTCTTATTGTTCAGTTTTTCTCCATACACATTAAACAATCAGATCTTGATAAGGATAGGAAGTAAAGCATCTCAGGAAGATGTTTGTCTTCTTAGAATAAGTCTGTTTTATTTTTTAAAGAAACATTTGATGTAAGTCCACTGCCTCTTATTAGCAGGCTGATTTCTTTATCTATGTATACACATCAAAGATATATTCTCATGATTGTCTAGTACTGGGAATCAGGAGAGCGTGGGGCTAGAGTAGACAGAGCTTTCTTTCTTAATTGCTAGGGTGAGATGAGTGAGAGGATTTTTCTTTGGGGCAGAGATGTGCATCTGTGTGAGCAAATATAAGTAAGCCAACAATATCTTCATCCATTTTGTGATGCTATAGTAAAATTCTTAATGCTAGTGATTTGTAAGAAAAGGAAATTTATTTGCTTCACAGTTTGGAAAGTTCAGGAAGGGCAACTGCATGATGGCGGCCTCAGGCTCAATCCTAACATCACAGACAACATCCTATGAGGGATGAGTATGGGACAACTCCTAGAGCAAGAGAAGAACCAAGGGATGACTGCACAAAAACTCAACTACTTATCTCAGAGCTGGAATCTCATCTGCTGAGGTATAGAACTGACTCAATTTGAAGATGCTTCTTAAATACCTAGCTAGCCTTATTCCATTCCTTTGGTAGATTAAATTGAATTTTATGGAAGCAAACAGAGCTAAAACCTTAGCGAGCAATGCCTGTGTAGTAGTGCTGGAGGGGAGCTTTGTCTGTCTGCTGAATGCCTTTTTTATCTCTTTTCTCATGGTCTTCCCTGAGATGGAAACTTCCTTGTTAGGCTCCTTTAGATGCATAGGCTCATCATTTCTTTAGTTCAATGTCCATAAGAACAACTTGTATGCTGCTCACACAGGCTTTTCCGGGCTGGCTTTGCACAGCTTCAATTACAGTTACGTCATGCCAAAAGTTGCCTTTGGGCTCTGATCCCTGGAACTCAGTCTTGATGTTGGGAGCTTGCTGGAGGCCTTTTACACATTCACAAACCCAGGCAAGTCTGGAGGCAAAGGTGGCTTATTTTATTCAGTGTTCTCAGTCTCTGACACAGAATTTGAGTTTCTGTTTTGCCTTTGGGTGCTATGTCTTCTTACTTTCAAGTTGCCATGTACGTTTCTCCCAATTTTATATTTCATCAGTCATGCTAGTAGAATCATTCCAGGGACAAAATAAGTGGGTGTATTTAAGTTGCTATTTAACTGAGAGCCCTGTTGATTGTGGTTTCAGCCTCACTTCTCTGTCTTCCTCTGGTCCCTAACAAGGGAGATTTTAATGCATTTCTGTTGTTGTTTGGCTGACCTGAAAGCCCATCTCAGATCCCCAGCTCCTTGTAGATCTCACCTTTACTGTTGTTCTGTCACTTTGCTGAACTCTTATCTTTGGTTTATGTCTGTTTACAAATTTCTATTCTTGTTTCACTGGGAATGTGTCTTCAATGTTGTTAGGATGTCAAGTGTTGATGTTTTATCACCCTCCTCCTTCTGTTGACAATCCCCACTGCACATGGTGAGCTTTGCTGCTCCTACCACAGAGTCTTTAGCTGTACCTTCTCCTTTTTGTTCTATGGAATCTACCTTGTCTTGCAGTTTTCCCTCCTGTTTGGCTGTTAGAGTCGCCATATCATTTATCATTATTAATGGGATAATTTTGAAAGAGAAGGCACTAAAATATTAAAAATAGCTCAGTTTTAAAAATCTACCAATAGGCAAATTAAAACTATTATATTGAAGACCTATAAATGATTTCTGTTAGAATCCTATCAAAAATATTAGCAAGCAAAATATAATGACATTAAAAAGATAGTGTCATGAGAAGACAAAGTTTATCTGGTTCTATAAGTCTTGTTTAAGATTTGAAAATCAATAGACATTGCCTATACATTTAAAAAGAGAGCAACCATGCGATTATTTTGCCATATATCATGAAGAAGATGATTTGTTGATATTCTCTAGTTGTTAACATTATAAACAGGAAAGGAAAATTAGGATGAGAACCTCCAACATGTGTACTGTGAAAAACATACTTTTTTTTGAAATATCTATTTTAAACACTTGATGTAAGAAGTGATACCAGAATGGTTCCTTTCCCTGCTTCTGTTGGACTCTGCACTAGAAACCCCATCAAACTCAATCAACACAAAGTACAATTTCTACAAGGGACCTAATATTTCTTGTGAGATGATTGCTTGCTTGGTTTCATTTGATGAAAACATATAGCTCCATATTATGGTCTAAATAGGAAATGTCTCCACAGATTCATATGTTGAAGCCCAGATCTTTAGTGCTATCATTTAATTAGAAGAAGTAGGCCACTGGAAGTATATTCTCGAGGTACATCCTTGCCATTCTGTTATTAGCACAAAAATTTTTGTGCTTTCTTCCCTTGTCACTATGATATTCTGCCTCCACCATGGTCTGAACACAATAGTCCCAGATGACCAGGGACAGGAATAAATGACATTTCAAGATGAAATAAACATTTCATTTTTAAAAGTTATTCAATAAATCATCTTGTCAAGATTACAATGCATAATATTTATTGACCTCTTGACTGGCTTCAAATTGCCATGAAGACATAGTCATGAGAGTATTCACGACTCTACTTCTGGAAAGCTGTAAGTGGGAAGGTCTGTGGTTCTGGACTGGACAACAAAGCATTTCTTTCTTCTCCTATTCCATGTGTGTCTACTCTCTACTCTATACATTTTTTTATATAATCATTTTACTGGTGGCCAACAGTCTCATGTGAGTATGAAAGGTTGACTATGTACTAGAAGTAGCTGAGGACCTGGGATCCGAATGAGTTAGCAGAAACCAGCTACTTTGCTCAGAGTTGAAGGCATCAACAAGCATGTAGTAACTGAGGGGAGAATCTGGTAGAATTGTCCCAGAAATCAGAAGGGAGTGAGGACTTATTGTTCTCCACTTAATAATTTTTTCATGCTTATGGGGATTAAAGTACTTTTGAAAGTACTTTTGTACATTATATTTGTCAAGGTTTCTTTCTCTGTGCCTCTCTTTCTCTTTTTCTTACTCTCTCTCTCCTCTCTCTCTCTCTCTCTCTCTCTCTCTCTCTCTCTCTCTCTGTGTGTGTGTATTCATATGGGTTGCAGCTGAGGTTATAATATGTAATATTAATATTTATAAATCTATTTATAGTTTAGAAAGTGCTACTTATATAAAGCATAGGAATTATGTAAACAAATAACCCTGTCAACTTTCCTAACCTCTTGTATGATTAAGCTATTATATGTAGTGTATCTGCTCATCTTAAAGCATAAGATGATTTATAGATTCGTTGTACATATTTATAGAATACATGCATTTAAAAATATCCCTGACCTCAAGCAGTACTACAGAGCAATTATGTTAAAAACTGCATGGTATTGGTACAGCAACAGGCAAGTAGATCAATGGAATAGGATTGAAGACCCAGAAATGAACCCACAGAATTATGGTCACTTGATCTTTGATGAAGGAGCCACAACCATCCAGTGGAAAAAAGATAGCCTTTTCAACAAATTGTGCTGGGTCAACTGGAGGTCAACACGCAGAAGAATGCAAATAGACCCACTCTTATCTCCTTGTACTAAGATCAACTCCAAGTGGATCAAGGACCTCCACATAAAACCAGACACACTGAAACTATTAGAAAAGAAACTGGGGAAGACCCTGGAGGACATGGGCACGGGGGAATGTTCCTGAACAGAACACCAATAGCTTATGCTCTAAGATTAAGAATTGACAAATGGGACCTCATAAAATTGCAAAGTTTCTGTACGGCAAAGGACACTGTCAGAAGGACAAAACGGCAACCAACAAAGTAGGAAAAGATCTTTACCAACCCCACATCCGACAGAGGGCTAATATCCAATATATACAAAGTACTTAAGAAGTTAGACCCCAAAGAACCAAATAAACCTATCAAAAAATGGGGTACAGAGCTAAACAAAGAATTTTCACCAGAAGAAATTCAGATGGCCGAAAAACACCTTAAGAGATGTTCAACATCATTAGTCATCAGGGAAATGCAAATCAAAACAACCCTGAGATTCCACCTCACACCAGTCAGAATGGCTAAGATTAAAAACTCAAGAGACAACAAGTGCTGGCGAGGATGTGGAGAAAGAGGAACACTCCTCCACTGTTGGTGGGATTGCAAAATGGTAAAGCCGCTCTGGAAATCAGTTTGGCGGTTCCTCAGAAAATTGGGCATGTCACTTCCAGAGGACCCTGGCATACCACTCCTGGGCATATACCCAGAGGATTCCCCTGCATACAATAAAGACACATGCTCCACTATGTTTATAGCAGCCTTGTTTATAATAGCCAGAAATTGGAAGGAGCCCAAATATCCCTCAAAGGAGGAATGGATACAGAAAATGTGGCATATTTATACAATGGAATACTACTCAGCAATTAAAAATAATGAATTCATGCAATTTGTAGGTAAATGGTTAGATCTGGAAAATATCATCCTAAGTGAGTTAACCCAATCACAAAAGAATACATATGAAATGCAATCACTGATAAGTGGATATTAATGAGCCCAGAAGCCCTAAATACTCAAGGCACAATTAGCAAGTCAAATGATTCCCAAGAAGAAAAAAGGAGAGGACCCTGGGCCTGAATAGTTTGGATCCAGTTTTGTAGACCCAGAACAGAGAAATCGTTGGGGGGGATGATTGGGGAATAGTTGGTGGGGAGAGGAATTATGGGACATATGGTGGGGGGGAACTGGGAAAGGGGAAAGCCTTTGGAATGTAAATATAGAATATAGAAAATAAAAATTTAAATAAAAAATATTATCATAAAAAGTCTTATATTTAGCACATTAATACTTTCAATGTATTTGTAAAAATTCTTTTTTTGTTCTTTTGTAATTTCTTTCTTTTTTTTTTGTTTTTTTGAGACAGGGTTTCTCTGTGTAGTCCTGGCTGTACTGGAACTCACTCTGTAGACCAGGCTGGCCTCGAACTTAGAAATCTGCCTGCCTCTGCCTCCCAAGTGCTGGGATTACAGGCATGCGCCACCACACCCGGCTTGTAATTTCTTTCTAGGTTGATAAATTTCTTTCATCAGTGATTATGTTGTGATAGAGGAGTGAATTCATTTAGGCTTTCTTTGTCCAGCAATGCCTTTGTTTTGCCTTAATTTGTTAAACAATAACTTATATTTGTAGAATTATACATTTTGAGATAGTTAACTGAGATAATTAACACATATATTATATTATGTTTTTTTGTGTGTTGTGAATAACTATAATTTATTTTGTGGTTTCCAAATACAGGAAACATTTATATTAAACATAGTCATTATTCTGTATAATAGTTTACTTCTTGAAATTACCCTTTTCTTTAAACTGGAATTTTGTATCTTTTGTCCAAAAGCTAATCCACCTTCTCCCATCTGCCAATAGCCTAGAAATAGTACAACAGCCGGATTTCATGGATGCTGTTCCACTATACTCTGATTACCATAATTTCTAATCAGAAGTCTGTAGTCATTCAAATAGTTATTCCTCTCTGTGTAAGTAATGGATGATATGCACTGGCTTCTTTTTACTTTTTTCTATTGGCTACTTGAAATTGTATAATGGATTTTCTAGTGTGGTTTATACATTGAATATTCATGTTAAATTTCTATATAGAAAGATGATAGGATCTTTAGAACAAATTTGAGAGTTTAGTTACATTAATTATCTGAATATTTCCCCACATTCTTTCCCTTTCTTCAGTGACTCTCATTTTCTGGATGTATGAAAATTGTTACCTGGTACATTAAACTCTATTTAACCTATTTCTTAAATTTAAAGTAATGAAACTACTCTCTAGTTATCTTTTTATTTGGTGATTTATTATTTCTATTAGTATACTGATATTTAATACATTTGTTGAACTTTTAGGTATTTACAGCTCAGTAGAATTGGAGGTTTATTATTTTTACATTTTCTATCCTTTGCATGGATTTGATATCTTTCATTTTTATTCTAAGTATACTATTACTGCATTTTCCATTATTTCAACATTTATTTCCATTTAAGGAAGTAAGGTGGTTTTTTTTTTTTGGAACTGAGGTTTTAAATGTCATTATTTAATGATTTTTATATGTCATCACCACAAGATTTATTACTATATCTCATATTTTTCTTTGATTTTATGGATTATTTGACTTTAAATGATATCATGAACATATTCAATATGTTATAGGTTCATTTTATCTTCACAGGTCTTTTATTTCCTGTGCTCTGGGCTGAATGCAAAGCCTTGTGTATACTGGAACAGTGGAAGAGCAGGCTACCATTGATTCTACCAACAGTCTAATCTACATCCAATTTGCTAATAGTTTTAAGTAAGGATTAACGTATTATCTTAAGATACAACAGACATATCTTAATGCATACTGGCCTAAGGACAATCCAGTTCTGACTACCTTTGCCCTACATATGCAGGGTTTATATATCAGTCAAAAGATTTTCAAAAAGTCTGCATAATATAAAGACTTCTATGAATTGGGGCTCTTGAGTTGATTCAGTTGAAAAACAGTGTTTGTTGTGCTATATTTTTCTGACCTAGGTCCTCTGCAAGAACATTATGGTTATGCACCTTGATTTTCTTGTGGGAGTTATCACAGTGGCAGAATGTGGAGAAGTCTCTGTCTCTTTTTCCTGCTTTTGAGACCCTTTCCCTCTTATTGGGTGGTCTCATTCATCCCTGATATGAGGGGCTTGTGCCATAATATGGCAACTTAATATGCCTGTTTGTTTGATGTGCCTCAGAGGCCTGCTCTTTTTAGGGGAGGGATGACAGTGAAGTGCTTCTAGGGCCGAGAATAGGATGAGTGGAGGGAAAGGAAACTGCACAAGGGATGTAATGTATGACAATTAAATTCTTTAGAGCCCCTGTGAAGCCACACACAGAACATGACTTTTATCACAGTATTTGAATAGTGAGATGCAAGGTAGAGGCATGACTGTCTCTGGAACCTTGCAACAACCTAGTTTGGAATAGGAAACTTCAAAACCACAACAATCCCTTTCTCAAAGAAAGTAGAAAGCTGGTGAGTGACATTGTCTGAGGATATTTTTTAGTCTTCACATGCATTCCATGGCATTTGTGTGGCCCTACTTACACAGGAGTGTGCACACACACACACACACACACACACACACACAGACAGAGAGAGAGAGAGAGACAGAGACAGAGACAGAGACAGAGAGACAGAGAGAGACAGAGAGAGACAGAGAGAGATTTAAGACCAACAATAATAAAAGGAATAAAAAGAATTTCATAATTTTGCTTCTATTCCACTTCCTTAATTCTCATCTATCTTCCTTGATGTTCACTATGCTTACTGGTTCCAGGTATTTTCCAATTGAACAGGCCCCATTTTAAAAATCGTGTTTCAAGCTTAGTTTGTTATTATGTTTGTTACTGCTATGACAACTGCAATAGAATGGCATTGCAAATGTGCAGAAGGATAAAGAGACTCGAAGAGAGGAAGGGGTGGATAGAGAAAGGGAGGGATAGAAAAGAAATGAATAGGAAAGAGAAGAGAGAAATAGATGAAGAGGAGGAAGAAATGGGAGGAAGAAAGCAAAGCAAATGAAGGAGAGAGGGTGAAAAGGTGAAATAGCTTACCCACTTCATGCATTTTCTGTAGCAATCTCCAGAAAATTGGGCCTTTTCAAACTTTATCTTAAAGACATTTCAGAATTAGTGACTAACAATTTTTGGTGGGTGAACTTGTTAGGAATGTTCTGCACAGTGAATGCCAGCTACAAAATTTTAAATTGTCCATCACAGGCTACATGACATAAGTGCTTCATTGACACTGGACTTCTTGATAATTCTAAGAAAGCTGAACTTCTGATTTATGTTATGTAAAAATAAATTACATACTTAGCAACAAGGTTATACTACATGTGTGGATTTGTGTGTGTAGACAAATGTTATAAATCAAGTCTCATTAAAACATCCAAATATTAAAGATGCATTTTATAAAATAAAACATGGTGGATCACAAAGCAAGAGTTCAAAATAAATGAACTATCAGGTTTTATACAAGTGGAAAATGATACCCCCTTATCCAATAACTACTGAATGCCACTAGTTCCATATGGAGGAGTATAACTTCACAGCACTTTCCCCATCTATGATAAAATATTGATGAGCCCAATCTTGTATGGGTTTTGTTCATAAAACCACAGCTACAGTGAGCTGAGAGCAACAACTAGCTCATGTCTAGAATTTTTCTTATGCTACACAACTGCCTGTCTGCCTCCAACCTCTTACATTATTTCCTTCTCCTCTTCTGTAATGTCCTCTGAGCCTCTACTCTATCATCCCTTATTCTCAGCACCCTAGCAAGTTATGGATTTCTGCAATGGCTGTTTCTCAATGCAGTAAGAAACTTCAAAGATGGAGATTGACAACACTGCAGATACAAATGTGATAATTTAATGGCGTCTTTGAAAACATGACTATTTAGCGATGTAATGGCAGTAGGTTCTCCCCCTGGGTCACTGATACTGACATGGGCTTCTTTAGCAGGTTTCTAGAGTCCTCAGATCCCATCATAAAGTGGGCTGATACCTTTTAAGTACAGTCATGCCAGTACTGTACCACAGTGCACACTTTGCCTAGCATGTCAATATTGTAGCTTTCAGGATTTACAGCTAGGTAAGATTGTTGCCTGGAGAACATCATCCAGCACTATGAAAGTCAAGCAAGAAGAAAGCTTCCAGCTCAGCTCAGCACAGCTCAACTCAGCATGATTTCTCTCTGTCCTGTGACCATGGTGTATAGTATTTTCTACAATATGGTCTTACCAGCATGTTCTGGTAGATAACTGAGAGCGATGGCAAAAGTTTGTACTATTTGGAGGACTTCTAGGGCCTACTACAAAAGTTGTGATGAGGAAAGAAGAATTTAATTTTATGACAACTGTTGCAGGGTAAGAAATGCCAAAGCCAGAGTGCACAAGTTCCCAGTCTAGAGATTTCCCTGTTGTTCATTTCTTCCTTCATCTCTGGACTGAATGACAAAGAGAACAGAAATATGGATTCTTCTCACCATAAAGATAGCCAATATTGCTCTAGTAACCTATACTTATTTTTTTTTTAGAACTTGACACTCCTATGTCTTACCTGAAGCTGTGCTTGCAATAAGGATGGTATTGTGATCTAAGAATTAAGGAGTCTGATGTAGAGCATAACTTATACTTGGATATAACAGGAGACAAAAACAATCTTTTGAAGCATATACTTCTGTAATCTGTGCTTGCACAATGTGCTGCCATTCTGTGTGTGCATAAAGGAACGAATGAGCAATTGATTTGGTTTGAGACTCCCAGAGAGCAGCAGAAAGGTTTTGACATTTGCAGTGGGTCTTAACAAAGTTGAATAATAAAGAAAGAAAGCAATATGAGCAAAGGCATGGACTTTGAAATTGTGCAAAGAGGACAATTATGGAATGTTTAGACAATAGTGTTTGAACATTCAGAAAGGTGAATTTGCTATGGTGGCCTGAAGCTAATATATTGAAAAGGTGTCCCATTTGCATTTACAAGACACAGAAATAGCAGGAGACCATGAAGTTCTTAACATCAGGGATTTTTATCAAAGTGTGTCTGCAGAATGAAACTTTTCAATGCAGTGGGGAAAATATTGAAGGGAGAAAGACTATAGGCAGTGAGCTATTGGTAAAGAGTTGAGGCAATGCAGGTGATAGAGTGACTCTAAGAAAGAAGGTAATGGAGACAGTAGTGATAGAATTGTCAACCCTGGATGCAAAAGAATGGGTAATGGTGAGCAACACATGTGTTGTGTGGTTTGAGGTTTGTAGCTTGGCTCAGTGGATTTCTAAAATAGAATGGGCAAGAGGAAGACCCTTAGGTCCAAGGGAATGGAAAATAAAATTGACTTGGAAAATATCAGCATCTATTCCTCTTTAAGACATTACCATGCAGGTGTTCATATGGTGATTGGTAACAGATCTCATGTGGTCAGCAAAGAAGTATTATAAAAAATGACTCCTATTAATATGTTTAGTTTCAGATATGGTGACAGAGGTCTGCAAATGAAGTGTAAGCAGTAGGAGAGGTAGAAAAGAAAGTGACACCGAAATCCTCCAGGACAGAAAAACCTTTCCAAAAGCAACTCATTTGTGGAAGTGTGAAATTACAGAGCTAGGCCAAACAGCCTGATTCATCAAAGAGCCCAGTGTAGAGTTTGTGTTTTCCATGGATGGACGTCTTCTGAACTGTTAATGGAATAGGGCTCAGGGGAAGGGATGTTATAAAAGACAACAAATTAAAAGCAGTGAAAACAGGCTTGACTTGTAGGTGGAAAGGAGAGAGGTAGATGCATGCATCTGTGAGATTCACATAAAGGAGCTGTAAGAATGGGAGGCAGCAAAGGCAGAGTGAACACAAACTGCAGGGAAGGGAGAGCAAAAAATGAGTTAGCTTGTGCCTCTGCAACTTCTGCCATGATTAAGAGCATCACTGAAGGGTAACAGCATCTAATAGATTCTTACAAAGTATGTTTCTTGGTCTTTTTACCCTTCGGCTAGCTTTAATTAATTTAGATCTAGAGATAATACCTGACAGTTGTGTAAGAAAAATTGTGTAGATAAAGGAGGATGCAGGGAGCTATGCTGAAGCTGATCTGGAATGAAGTGGGAAACACAGTTTCACAGGATGTACTCTCGTCTCTACCTATTATGATCTCACATTTGCCTTAAAGACAGAGGAATTGTAGGCTGACAAGTTACAGGGGGTGTGTTGTCTGCTTGTTTAATTGTTTATATCTAATGTGATTTTACTTGGATTTCCATTGTGTCAAGAAATGGGAGTGAGTCTGAAGGCAAATGAATCTGAATTCAGTATTGGTTTTAGTACCAAGAACTAAATGATGTGAGCCTCAGTTTCCAAAGCTATAATTATGGCAAGTTTTCTCCTTTTGGATTAGTAATGCTTTTATATATATGCAGATTCCATCCCTGCACCTTATAGATCAAAGATGAATGACAAAGGGGTAAGAGTTATTATGAAATATAATCCAGTCTTCTAAAATGGTGGTTTGCCATGCACTCATCTTTGGCCATTTCCTGGGGGAACAAAAGTTACTTGTCAATTGTTATCTTAAGGATTTAGAGGGAGATGAGTTAGACATCTGCTTTTGTTTCTAAAGTTTCAAAGTTGTATAAAATATATTTAGCTATGAAGCAAAGGAGGAAAAAAAGGTTCTTATTACCTCAACATTCTATTATTCTTAATTATCTATAACTTCTTCACTTATCTCTGTCTCTCTCTCTCTCTCTCTCTCTCTCTCTCTCTCTCTCTCTCTCTCTCTCCCCTCACTCCATCCTTCCCCAACTCAAAAGGATTAAAAAAGATATGATAACAAATTTCATAATCTAAATCTAAATCTAACTAATTCTTTCAAGTCAGGTCTACTATTTTTGTTACACTAATAAATACTTAGTCAAATCACAGATCAAACTCCTTAGTGATTAATTTCCTGGAATCGTGGAAAGTCAGGAAAGGAGTATGCTCCAACTTGGGGCTGCTGTTCCACATCCTGGATTCACAAGACCTCTATGCTGAAGACCCCCACCTTTTCTAGTCAATGGCGCCAAGCTAACAACAGTAGCTCAATATTATGGGTAGTGAAATATGTGACCTACTTCCATACATTCCTTTCCTACTGCCTCCATTACTAATTTATACTAATTTATACTTACCATGGAGCTTCCTAGCCTTCAATATCCTGGCATATAGGTCAATAGTCCAATCATGGGACTCCTCTCTCTCTCTCTCTCTCTCTCTCTCTCTCTCTCTCTCTCTCTCTCTCTCTCTTTCTCTCTTCTCTCCTCCACTGTCAAGTTCCTCAGAAGGGATGCATAGATCTAAAATCTCAATAATTTCCTACAACCATTCTGGAAGCTCTGAGAAGCTTGAGTTCCCTCCAACCACACAGGAAACCACACACACTCTTCCTAAACTAACGAGGCTTTCCCCTGTCTTCTTATGGACTTAGGATGATGGAGTCTTATGTAAAAATTCCAAACATAGCTTCCCTTTTAACCTCATTGAGATGTCTACCATTCTGTTCTCTTCTCCTGGATTTTAACAGCTAATATTTTTATGTCTGGTTTATCATCTTCAGTTGTTGCTCTTATCTGTTTTCCATAAGAACTCTGCTCCTAATGTCTTGTGGAATATGAAGTCCCTTGACTTTTTCCTACCAGAATTCTTCATCTCATACAAGGGAACTTCTTCTTTCTAAAAGGCAGCACAAAACTATTTTCTTCATTTGGCAGAAAACATAGTATACCTTGATTTTAAAGGTTGGATACTTTAACTTTTTTGCATTTATTTATCCCAAATGAACCACATTTTTTTAAGACTTCTGGTAGAGCTGCTCATGGTTTATCAGCTCCAAATCCATTTTTCTTTTTACACTCAGTTTTGGAATGTTGAGACCAGATTTCTGAAAAGAGACATATTAATAATAATTGCTCCCTACTGGCAATTTCAAGCATGGACACTAGAGGGACACACAAGGCTGGAGCAGAGACAGGCTTTCTTGCCTGTATGTTTATATTTTTAGACACAGCTTCCTTTTCCTGTGAGCACCACCCAGCTAGTCTTCATTCTGCTTGAGGCAGTTTCTTCCCGTAGCAGCAGTTAAATTCAGTTTACAATTTTTCCAAAATTTGTTTAGTCGACTTCATTTTATATCTCTCAGAGATAGCTGCACAGGACAGAAACACTTTTCTGAGACGATCAGGTTTGAGACTGTTGAGGTTCTTTGAGCTCAGACACCAGCATTTACTGTCAGGGATCTCCATGCACAGTATATGTCTCTACAGCATCTAAATCTGAAACTTTCCTACTGACCCCTTTCCCAGGCTCTAGGATGGTAGCTCATCCACTACATGCTACTTTGACAATATATAGTTAAAACCCTTGTATTTGATTAATAATTCTATGTATTAAAGATTCTCATGAAAATAACAAATAAAATTTAAATCTCCCCAATAAATCTAACCCAGTTCCATCTTACCAAATGAATGTAATCTCACAGCCACAAAGCTGTTATTTGTAGGTAGGGCTTAAGGGAGAAGAGGAAAAGGCCACTGTAGTTATACATCATTTTTTAATACATCTGTTGATCTTGTGTGTTTGGTGCAGATATCCTGTGATCTTCAGCTTAAAAGGAAAGGTGACAGCCACTGAGGAAATAAGTATAGGAAAAGAACCACAGAGCTTTAGACTAAAACAACTTAACTATTCACACTAGAATTTTTACAAAGCACAGTGCTCTCAGACACCCCAAACCATCAGTATCTTCTGAGAATACAAGCAACAGAAACCTCCATATGAGTCAAGATCTGAAGAGTAGGAATCTGTGTCTAACTGTAGAGATTTTCTTATGTGTTCCAGTTTGGTGAACACAGCTAGATATCATATAACTGGATGAAGAACATTCTACAGGAAGCAAAAATGATTTTCTGTAATTGTGTTCCTTTTCAATCCTGGATTTTCACCTATTCTTGGTTCTATACCTCCTTAGACATGATCCTCATTATATACCATCACTAAATTTTAGAAAAATTGAAAAGGTATATTAGAATTCTAGTCTTTCCAGGTTAGCTTCAGTCTTTTAAGTATTATATTTATTTTTCATATGCATATATATGTGCAAATATATATACATGTGTGTGTGTGCATATGAATGTGCATGTGCATGTGCATGTGTGCATGTGTGCTTGCGTGCGTGCGTGTGTGTGTGCATGTGTGTGTGTGTGTGTGTGTGTGTGTGCCTGTTTTATTTAAGTGTTTTTGGAAATGCTGGGAAAATGCTGAGTCCAGATCTAAACTATGCTATGTAAATGACCACTGACTACTTTTCAAATCTTTCCTGTTTCAAAACAAAACAAAAACAAAACAATAAGGAAAATAAAATTGGTAACTGGTGATCGTAATTTCTCTATTAGCTATAATTTCTTTCTTCTACAGATTGCAAGAGGACATCATTGCAAGTCAGGCTAGTAGTGTGCTGTCTGAGAAAACACAGACCAACCAGGGCTGTGCTCATATCTATCTTAGGGGGGCAAGGTAGTTATTGAAGGTGAAAGTGCACTCCGCAAAACAGACAAATGCACACACACCTGTAGAAATAACACTTTGATTGTGTACGGAGAGTAGGTTCAAATCCATTTACTCTGTGGGGTAGTGCTGAAGAGTCTTTTGCAAACAAGGCATTTTCGTAGGCTTCCATGAGAACAGAAAAGTGAAGTGACTGCCTACCTGAGAAAATATCCAAGCCTGGAGGCTGGGGGACAGCTAGTGACAGCTGGGGACAAGTAGAAACAGAGGTGTCCCCTACAATCTCATCTCTGAAAACATGCAGCAGCAAAAAAAAAAAAAAAAAAAAAAAAAATCTCCAGCCAAAGCCTGTAGGGATGGCATTCTGGATCCCTGCCAAACCTTTCACTAACTTACTACATGTTAACTGTAGTCTATGGGAAACTTCAGCACAACAGATGTGGGCAACTCAGAGGGAAAACACATCTTTGACAGTTGGAGAGAAAATACATTAAGTTTAAAAAATATCTGATTTGTGTTCTGTGAGATAAAGAGGAAACATGAAATAAAAAATAATATGGAAGAAAAGAACAGATGAGATTAAAAACAATAAGAAGTTGAGATAAAATAGCATAAACAGGAAGGTTTAAAGACTGTTTACAACCCCTCAAAATAACATCAGATTTAAAGTTAGATTGGGGTACAAAAAACACAATGATGCAGAAAAATTAAATTAATGCTGAAGAGAATGATTGACAAAAATTTCCAGAAATCAAAAGAAAAGATGAAATATTATAGTATAGAGGTAAGAATTCTTGGTAAGGTGGGGAACATACACAGAGGGGGGAGAGGGTAAGGAAAGGGTGGGAAAAACAAACAATGGGAAACTATGAATTATAAGCATCTCTATGAACAAGCCATTCCCTCTACAAAATAGAGCAGAATGAAGGCAGGAGAAATAATTCTAACGAACAATTATTTTGAAAGGAAAAAAGTGGGAAGAGTTTTTAGAGTGGGTCTAGTCTTTAAATGTCAAAGATAAATGTTAGAATGGTGTAAACATGACAATAAAATGCAAGCATCTTTCCCAAGTGAATGCAGTTAGTAAGAGAGGCTGTGAGACAGGAAGTTAGAGTCCTTACTCTTCTGTTTGAATGGGTAGATGAGACAGTGAGCATCAATCATGACTGACTTCACAGCAAGAGACCACCCATATCCTGCTAATTCGCTGAAGATAGTCATTACTGCAGATCCGGGTATGGGTTTTTTTATTACAATAATCCCAAGGCAGATGAAATATTTCACTTCTGGACCTATTTTGTCATCCACATTAAGACAGAGATTCACCAAAACTCATGTATTTCCAGGGAAATATAAAAGAGCTAAATACAGGAAGTTTACTGAGAGGTGATACAGAAGACACTGTAGACGAGTAGGTTGTCTGGTTCCAAATAACCTTAAGAACATCTAGTATAGACAACACAACAGTTCTTGATTTAAGGCTTTATTTATTTGTAAGTGTGTGTATGTGTGTCGGGGGGGGAGGGCAGGGATCTCAGTAAATGTGCTCATATTAGTGAAGAGCAAACAGGCCAGAAATGAGCAACAGATTCCTCAGAGTTGAAGTTAAAGGTGATTGTGGGCCACCAGACATGAGAATAGATGCCAAACCCAGGTTTCTAGCAGGAGCAATATGAACTCTTAGGTCCTGGGTCATATGTCTATTCCTGCCCCTTATCTTTCTTGGTATATGTAACTTCTAATTTTCTTGATGCTTACATTTCCTTTATTGTTCCTTGCCTCCCTGGTTTAATTTTTTCCCTTTATTTTAAAGCAATTATTTCTGTCTGTCCATACCACAACCCCCAGAATGAGATTTTCCAGACAGTGCAGTCATCGGTCTAGTTATTGATTAACTTTGAAACTGAGGGTCAGAAATTGTATGCTTGACAGTTTTCTCATTTTCATAGTGGACACAGAATGCCAGGATGGGGGAAAGAAGAACATTAGATAAGTAGGTTCTAGATCCTAGGTTGGACTTAGGTGCTATAAAGAAAGGGGGAAAGGGAAGAAAAACAAGACATAGTCATCTGAGAAATATAAATTAAAAACTACTTTGTGATACTCTGAAAGGATGGCTATCCTCAAGAATTCTTAATAAATGATGGTGAGGATATTTACAAAGAAAAACTTCATTCAAATTTGTGAAGAGTGCAAATTTGTACGGCTATTTTGAAAATCAGTATGGAGGGTTCACAAAAAAATTAAAAATTGAAATACCATATGACCCAACTAAACCACTCCTAGGCATATATCTTAAAGACTATATCCTATCACAGAGACACTGGTCTATTTATGTTCATTGCTAATCTATCCAAAGTAGGAAGAAAACAGAACCAGTCTGAATGTCCATCAATAGGCAAATGCATAATAAAGTTGTGTCACTCATATAAAATGAAATTTTATTCAGCAATAAGGAAAAATGAATTTTTACAATAATTTTATGTATCTGGAAATTATAATATTAAGTGAAGTGACCCAAACTAAGAATAGCAATTTTGTTATTGAATCTGAACCAGTCATATATTTGTGTGTCTCAACAAATGGGCGTATTTTGAATAAATCTTAAAAACCAAGAGAGAAGACCAAGAAAAAGTTTCCTTCTTTTTTTAATTTCAAAGATAAAAATACTGCAAAGAGTACCAATCCTCTAGAGTTTTGCAAAGATTATATAAAATGCATGCAAAGCTTATGACAATGGCAGCGACTTGGGAAATCTTAAGTCCCTTCTTCCTCACAGGCCTATTTCTCCTCTAGCTCTTCATCACAGTTAGCACTTCTGAGGGACTCCAGCTTGATTGTCCACACACCTGTACAGGCCTAAAGCCAATATGTAAAATGCATATTAATCAGAACAAGTCTATTATCTGCCATCTACACTACAAATGCCACCAGCTCAACTATGCCCCAATGCAATCCCAAAGTTTCCATCTCCCTAGGCCCACTTTATCCTGATTTTGTCACCTCTAAACCAGAAGTGGTCAGAACATGAAGTTTTTCAGATTCAGTGGCTCCAACAGTAGAAACTATTTATACAGAGGAGATTCCCAGCACAGCTGATAAAGATCCAAAGGCCTCTGTCTTTGTACATAGGTACTGTCTAGAGGTCTATATGTTGTCTGAATCTCAGACCTTTTATTTCTTATAAGATAGGCAAGAATTATCTATTTTTTTTCTGATTATACTGGCCTTTAAAATAGAAAGTTTTGGAATCTTTTCATAGCAACAGGAGTACTGCTTTCTTCAGTGACTTGGAAGCATGACTTATTGCTTGCCTATGCTTCTTAGTAGGCTAGAGCATCTAATACCTTATAGACTGTGTAAGAGGTTTTGTCTTTGTAATTCACTAACCTTCTACAATGAAAGGCTGAAAGGTATATTGGAACAAAATAAATAAATAAAATAAAAATAAAGACCTCTGTTCTTTTACTATTCAGCTCACATTTTTACTAACCTCCAATCAAATGCTAAGATGTAGATAGAGGAAGGCAGAGGAGGCTGTTGTGATATCTGTGACAAATGCAAATGGGTGAGACATCTGACCAAACAAAAGAAGTTGTTTTATGCTCTTGTTTGTTGTCTGGGAAAAGTCATGTAGGTCAAAGAAGTGGGGAGAGGGTGAGATTTGACCCCTGTGGGGATTTTTTTTTTTGAGTGTGACTTTGCTAGTCAACTGTGTGGTCTCATAGACAACCCCCCTTCACTAAAAGGGATCCCTCTGCAGTGAATAATCTTCAGTATTGAGAAATAGACAACAAATTCCCATACTGCCTTGCAAATCAATTCAGCAGGGGGTGGGAGGGCCTCTTTTGTGTTGAAGGTTCCAGGCTATGCTAACCTCACCTTCCCACCTCTGTTGAACATCACTGTTGGTCAAATCCATATCTAGACACAATTTGCCTTTTCAAGGCCTGGATAAGTTTGTCAGGTAATGTCTTATTTCAGAGATGCAGGCTTCAAGTTCAATACCCTTTTCTGAGAAAGACTTATAGGACCCAGTTCAGGAGAAACGCTGAAAGTGATTTCATAGAATCCCAAACATCCAGTACTCTGACTCCCACACCACATCCTAGGAGAATGCTCAGTGTAGGTGGAAGCTATCAATCATTCCGGAGAAAGTAGCATCAAAGCAATTGGAAGACAGGGGCATGACAAGAGCAGCTCATCTTGTCACAGCCAGTCTGTCTTATTAACTGACCATAAAAATATATGGTGGGGATCAAAGAGAAATCAAAGAGCTTTCTCACATGGCCTGTAGGATTACTCTTTCTTGTTACTATCCTGAGTACAACTTTACTCATTTCCATACAATTGTTATGTTTGTGAGTTCTTTAAACAGGGCAGTTGTGTAGGCCAGTCTCCACACAGCGCATCTTACCAATAGGTGAAGTCTTTCGGAGTTAATTCCAATAAAGATGAGTTTTATTGCTTCCAGCCTTGTCATGGTCAATTACATTTGAATTAAAACTGTAGAGTAAAATCTGCCCTCCGTTAATGGACAGTTTGGCATTTTGAGCTTCAGAACACTTGTAAGCAAACACAGTATGGAGGGCATAATGGTTCCCTTAGTAACTATTCCAAGACTTTGGAGTCACATTTGGATAGGAAAAATATGACTGGATCTCCAATATTGAGGGATAGACAACAAATTTCCATATTGCCTTGCAACTCATCTCACCAGTGGGTGGGAGGGCCTCTTTTGTGTCAAAGGATGCAGGAAATTCTAACTTCACCCTTTTACCCCAGTTCCAGGAAACTAAATTAATGAAAATACTTTTTAAAGTTGTGAAATAAGAGTTCCTCCAATTTTGGACTATAATGACCCAATGCTTAGATCTCAACAGGATAGGACAACTTGACAAAATCGCAGTTCGAGTAGGAAGAAGAGAGCCACTACTATCTACAGGTAAATGTGCTAAATGCATTTTAGATGCTCAAAAGGTAATTAGCATGTAAATTGAATTCTGAAGAGGAGAACACAAATAATCATGTCACCAAGGACTTATCTACAGTGGATTTTTTGGTGCCAGAGTTTGACCTACAGTCCTCTCTAACGAGGTGATAATGAGCTGTGAAGACCCAAAGGAGCTGTTGGGTAGCAATCCTTGTAAAGTGAGGCAAGCAGCAGGCACATTCCTACATGCATGAGCAGTCCTGGAATATAGTGATAAAGTCACTCACATCTGCGGCTATGACTTCTTTAGGAAAGAGGATATTTCATGGGAAATAACATTTGTTAAAGCTTCTTGTGTTTTGAAGTTTCTGGTGAGATCCAAGGAATCATGTACATATTAAGAAATAAAAATGGATTTGGCAAAGTACAAGCAGTGTAGTATTTATCCAAGAACGTAGACATCTCACTTTAAACACTAGTATAAGGACCCATTTCTCATCCTCACTATTAACTGCAAGCCTATGGAAAATGGAAAGCAGGATTTCCTACTTATACAACATCTGTTTTTAATTGCGAAGAAATTTCATGACCAAGAGCAACCTAATAAAGATAACATCTCAAACCCACACAGGAAGCACAGAGAGAACAGTGAGTAGGGGAAAGCTATACACACCCAAAGCCCACCCTCAGTAACATGCTTTCTCCAGGACGTGGCACTTCCTAAAGTTTCCAGAACCTTCCCAAACATTCCTGGGACCAGGTCTTTAAATACATCAGTCTATCGAAGGCATTTCTTACTAAATCTTTAACATTGCCCTTCTCGCTAAACTTATCAGAAATATTTCCTACCTGCTCTACTGCAATATTGGCCATTGAACTAAAAGAGCATAGTGATGATGACTTTACTGTAAAGGCAGAGAGGTTGTTCTAATTATTCAGCCTTCTTAAAGACTAAGACCCTGTTTTTCTTTTGCTATGGGATTTGGAGTCTCTCCTTAAGCATCTAGGGCAAAACAGAACATGACCTATATTTTTCAAGGTCCAACTGAGAATGTCCTAGAATCAAAGCCCAGGACATATGGTTAGGACCATCAGGGAAGGAAGCCAGGAGGAGAGGATGGGTTCCCAGGTAAGAAAAGGCAGGTTCTCAGAACAAAAGCAAACAAGAAGCAGAAATTTGAATTAGATCCACATTGTAAAATTATCTGAGAGAAGGTAGAATGTATATATTATTTTAATTTAGTAAAACTCTCTTGAAAATACATGAATACTAAAATAAGCCTGAGGCAATGTTAAGATCCTCAGTGCATGAGGGTATCCACAGAGCAGGAAGTTTGCCCAAACTTTGTGCAAAGGCTGATGCCAGCTCTCTTTAATTGGTAGTTGCTCTGTGTGGCTGTCTCTGGTTGATGTTTTAGAGGAAGCTGACCCACTGTATGCATACTGATTAGATGTCAGTTGGCTGCCTAGCCTTCTAAGACACTATGTTCTGGTACCCTGGCCCCTGCTGGCCACTCAGAATTTCAATGTTATTCTTTGTGATAAGTCGTAAAGAGACATACATGCTATAAGAAGAATAAATAACAAGGGGTCTGGTCTGATCTGTAGAGGTCAGTTAAGCCTGTCCGGGGAAAGAGGATTTAACAGGCTATCTAAAGGGTACTAGGGGCTTTGGCTAGGAGAAGAATAGTGGGTGAGGGCTTAAAATATGGCCCTTGCAAAAGCTTTGAAGCACAATGCTAGTAAGGTACTTGGTTGAGTGTGTCCCAGAGCATTTGCCCTCTGAGCAGCTCTACCTTGCCATAGCACTGCTCCAGAGATGACTCCCAGAGAGAAGGAAGGAAAGAACAGTCTGTGTTTACAGATGCTCATGGAGGGAATGTCTGGCAGATGAAGAAGATAAACCAGTGTTTCTCTTTCCTGCTGCTTTAGCCAATGTGTCTCAATTGGAAATGGGAGAATATTCAGCATTTCTAATATTTCAAAGCATTCTCACCAACCTCCAGTTACAGCTAGAAAGAATGACAAACTTTTGGGCTAAAAGAAGTTGGCATGTACACAATACACACACACACACACACACACACACACACACACACACACTGATGCGACAGAGACACACAAAGAGAAACAAAAAGAAAGAGAAACAGAAGAGAAACTTAAATTTCTATAGTATTAAATGAGATGGAATTCATGTCACATTTACTAAGCTGCACATAGCAATTACCAAACAGCTAAATGGTCAAGAATTTCCATAACATAAAATACAAATACCTGATATTTATGTTTTAAATTCTCTCCTTTGAAACCATCATAATTTAACCCTCAGCTTGGAGATTCCCTGCTGACACCAGAGTTAGACTGACAGAAAGGATCAGCCACTATATTTTGTTTCTATTGGGATCACATTACCAACCTGTAATTTCTCCATATTAGAAAATAGTGCTTGATTTCGACATAATGAGCAGTTGGAGGATGGCTTTGCCCTGCTGCCACCTAACACTGTGCCATTTATATCCCACATGGTGTGAAGGCAGAGACCTGCTTCATCTAGTCACTTGTAGAACAGACCTCTGGCATCTCTGTACCATGGATCCAGTACATCTGTCAGAACAGACACTAGGCTGAAGTTCTGATTTTCTCCTGTGCTCAACCCTGATATCCTGGGGCTCAGAATGCCTCCTTCTGAGGAAAAGTTGTTCCAAAACTCATTTACATGTCAGGACATTTTAGTAAGTGATAAGTGTGTTTTCTCTCAGCTTCCATGACACAGTGTATTCTGTATAGAGACCTTTTATTGGAACATCCTTCATAGAAACTCATCATAGAAATCTGGTCCAGACAAATCTCCCTTCTAATGGATCAGCCACATAATCTGTAAGGTTCTACATCAAGGACAGAGGTACACCACTTACAGTCTTACAACCCCCAAAGGCAATGGAGTGAGGAGAGGGTTATGCCAGATTGCATAAAGCAGTGGTATAGAACGAGAACTTGCAGTCTCTCATCTGTAGAGAGACGGACATCACCACTAGAAGCTTGTGAAAAGTTTTAGAGAAGAAACCATTTCTGGTAGTGGTGAAGAGAAGGCCTGATTCTAAGGGAGGCTAAAACGAGCTTAAAACCCAGGCTCCAGGAACAAAGAGCTGGGCGATGCCTAGGAATGCCCATTTGAGGAAAAGAACATGGTTAACATGAAACAAAAGCTTAAGCAAGAATCTGGATAGACTTTCACAGAAAGAATAGAGTTACGAGATTGTTTGCCCCAGCTCTCGGGGAAATGGAAGATGGGCTACCACTCTATATGTAGAGGCTGAAGCCCACTGCACTTCCTTCCCTGACTTTGGTAAGGCTTAGTCTAGCCTGTGGACACCCAAGTAATACCTGGGTCTAGCTCAGAAAGGGCTTGGACTACGATTGACTGGTTGCAAGGCAGAGAGTATCTCTAGTGGCCCAGTTGTGGCTGGACTACGGTCTATGCTCAACAAAAACATTTTCATGTCAGTGGCTTAGGTTTTGCCACACGTACAAAGAAAAATGTGGTTATGATCATCTCTGGTATGATACATGTTGTCACTTATTCAAGACAGGAAACAGCACTATCTGCATACTGCTGTGCACTGGCAGGCCGCATTCTATGAATCCCTGTACCTTCACTGGCAAACTTCATTTCAATTCCAAAAGCACCCTGCAGAAAGGATTCTGTACCCACTTCTGTAATCTCACAGAATACAGCCAGAATAGGAGTAGGGCAGACTTGAGATAAAATTCAAGTTGTGACATAATTAACCATATGACCTTGGCCAGGTCTGCATATCCTCTCCTGACTATGAAAGAGAGATGATATTGAGTTGAAATTTGAAATGCTGGCATAAAAAAGAAATGTTATGTCATATACGAAAAGCTTGACATTTTCCTTAACTTGTCATGTCCTAAACCTCTATGTGACTACAAAATCCTCCCTCCTGCTCTCTTCTAGCATCTATTCATATCCCACAAAATAGTCAGGAACATTACAGATCTACCTATCTGTAGATCCCAATTTCCCTGTCTTTCTCCTCCATTTGACACTGAGTTGCAGACCACTCAGGCTAGACACTACAGTTAAGCTGCAGAAACTCTGTAGCATGAAGCTTACTAGGAGTAAGCTTCCCTAGTGACAATAGTTTATGTACACCTGAGATGGCTATGACACTCCGATAATGTTTACCAAATTAACTCTGGACTTCTTAGGTTAACCATTTACATAGGAAGCTGGTTTTGATTTTTGACAGTGGACCTTGCACTTCCCAGAGCAATGCAGGGCTGTAGATGTTATTCAAGGATCTTCTTCCATGTCTCATTAATATTCTATCATACTCCATCACAAGCACACAAGGATCCAATGTGCCCTTCGTGCATGTGAAATGAGTGAAGCAGTAGGACAGAAGGGGCTGGCATCAATTGTGCCTTGCTCAGCAATCCCTAAATTAAAAATGGAAAGGCCACAAGACCCTGGACTACAGTTCTGCAGACACAGGCTACTCATGGCACGACATGCAAATCAGACTTTTCAGACAGTGAACAGAGGTGCTAAGACATTTTTTCACCTGCTCTATGTTCCACAAAGTTAAGCCTTGTCTCCTATTTCTATGTTTGGTGGTTTGTTTTCTTGATTGCTCTGAGATACCCCATCCTTCCTCTTTAGAAAGCTTGGGGGTGTGGTACTGGCATTTCATGATTTCTCTGCTCAATGCTGCCTCAAGATGGCATGCAAAAAAAATCCTAGCTGGCTTTGTCAAGTTGACAATAAGTGCTGCAAAGGTCCAGAGGACTAAGAATCTTCGAGGATGAACCTGTGCCACTTGCCCTGGTGTCCTGGGAGATGCCTGCATGATTGATCTCCTCACTGGGCCCCAGAAGGGCTCAGTTCAGAGATCAAAAACAAGAGGTCCCCAAAGAGCATTAGGCCAAGTGTGTGCCCTTCACAGTAGACATGGAGACAGCACCCCTGCATAATAGGAGCAATATAATTAAATATAACCAGAAGATTAAATTAAAATTGGCACACAACCCAAATTTCAAGCTCAAGTCTTATCCCAATCCCCACCATGGCTTTAATATCTCTTTGTTTCATAATATATACCATGGAAACTAAAGCTACAGCTTATTTGAGTTCTGTAGCTTATATTTGCCTTTTTATAAAAATTTTCACACTAGGTACAATATCAGGTTATTTTAATTAGTTTTTCTATAAAAACACATTTGCAAGCATAACCTGGTTTAAAATCTAATAGAACCATAGTTTGTAAATGTTCAGCTAAAGATTTAGGTGAATATGACTGTCCCTTCAATGAGTACTGTGGAAATTTGTTCACAGAAATTAGATTTTTGATGCTGTTTCATTTCCCAAGTGGCACGTTATCATCTTTTTAGCTACATTTTGCACCGGATTGTTGCTGCAGATGGAGTCTCAATGTCAAAACTTTGGGGGGGAAACAGTGTCATATTGTGAACAGATTCTAGCAATACCATGGCACCATTTGGAGAAAGCTGCATCCTTCTTAAGTTCAATACCATCCTTCCCACAGCAGCCCTACAGAAATCAGAGTCACACATCTCTGAGTAGGCTGTCCTCTGCACAGGTGACAACTGATTTAAAAACCACATAGGACTAATACCTGAAAGCTAAGAGTTGCTGCGAAGGACAGGGCTGGCAGAGGCAGCTTAGAAATTGTCAATGCATAATTGCTTGCCTGCCAGGTTATCATTATTCACTCGGGGCTGTGCACAGATCACATTAATACACTGACAACTGATTCCTGAGGAGAATGGGGAGGTAGCAAGTGATCATTACTTAGAAAATATCTAATACACAGCATGGGGACAGAGAAAAACCTTCTCACGTTTCTTTCCATTCCTCACTGTTTGGTATCTTTGAAGTAAGTTCACTGGTGCTATAGAAATGGTTGGGAGGTAGCTTCCATTCTGTGAATCAACCTGAGACAGGATCCAAAATGATGTATACATTTAGGCTCTATCTAGGGAAGGGTTCAACATTTTGTAAAGAGTGTTACCATCAGGATGAATAAGTCTTGTGTAGATGTTGTATCTTGGCAGAGGAAAGAAAATGTGGGGACTCAGGAAAACAGAGTGGGTGTGATGCCTTAGGAGTGACTGCTTGCTTGAGACCAAGCCTGTTGATGGTATGCTCTGAGTTTGATCGAAGAGGATACAGAATAAAGGAACAAACTGCCCTACCAAACAAGGTTGCTCTTAGAAAGGAAAAAGTAAAGCCAGGAAAGTAAGAGCTTGGATATGGACAATCACAGGGTAATGATTCTTTCACATTGTACCTGCAAAAGTTTTGTCTGAAAAGTTGAAAGACTTAGCGGGGGTGGGAGGAGAGCTGTTAGCAAAGAGGCAGGCTGTGGAGGCAGTTCAAGACCATGGCATCCAGGTAAGGACAGGACATAGCTTTATGTAAACAGGCCCAGCTGTGTTAGACCTCAAAACAAAAGGACTAAGCAAGGTCCTATGCAAGGGGTGTATAAGAGAAATAAATGCAAGCCCCTACAATTTATCTGATAACAAGTCTCTACTTGTGAGTGCTGTAGAAAATCTGGCTATCCATGGGGGTGCTTCTATACTACTGTAGCCTCTCCATTTCCACACAAATACCGGTAGTGCCAATTATTAGAGTTGATGTTGAGATAGGGAAAGATCATTGCCTACATCAAATATAAAGGTACAACATTAGCTTTAAAACCAGACTCATTGACCTGCCCACACCTGTAGCTTGCATGCCTCCCAGGAGATCCACAGTAATCAAATACACAGGTGAGAATCTCAACCAAATAACAAGCCAGCTGGGAAAACCAGGGGCCCAGCTGATGCAGGACCCACCTCTTCCACCCCAACACCCAGAGCTATAGCATTCATCTGGCCCTCTACTTAATCTGTCCAGATCAGCAGGACTAAAATCCTCCCACAACCTACAGCCTGTCCGCCTCCCAGGAGGTCTGCAGTAACCAGGGACACAGGAGGCTTGCTCTAACCAGAGACACAAGAGGCCAATCCTAACCAGAGACAGCACTGCCGGTCTGCAAGGATACTGGCTCTAGTGAGAGACGCCCAGGCCAGTAAACACCAGAGATAACCAGATGGGCAAGAACATAAGCAACAGAACACGATGTGATCATTCACCACCAGGATCCAGTTCTTCGAATATGATAGATGAACAATAAAGAAATCACAAAGGGAGGCAACCCTGGAGATGGACAACTTAGGAAATAGATCAGGAGCTACAGATGCAAGCATCACCAACAAAATACAAGAGTTAGAAGAGAGACTCCTGGGCCTAGAAAATACCATAGAAATATTGACACAAGAGTCAAAGAAAATACAAAGTATGAAAAGCTCCTATCTCAAAATACCAGAAAATTCAAGACACAATGAAAGGATAAAAGCTAGGAAGAATAGGAATAGAAGAGGGTGGAGAATCCCAGCTCACAGAACAAGAAAAATATATTCAACAAAATCATACAAGATAACTCCCCTAACATAAAGAGATAGCCATAAATGTACAAGAAGTCTGCCAAACACCAAATAGAAAAAAATCCCCCTGATATATAATAATCAAAACACTAAATACACAGAAGAAAGAATATTAAAAGCTGTAATGGAAAAGGACCAAGTTATATATAAAGGCAGACATATCAGACTTCTCAACAGAGATACTCTAAAAGTCAGAAGAACCTGGACAGATGTCAACCAGATCCTAGAGAATACGAATGCAAGCCTAGGACTCTATACTCAGCAAAACTCTCAATTGCCATATATGTAGAAAACAAGATATTCCATGTCAAAACCAATTTTAAACAATGTATTTCTACTAAACTAGGCTTACAGAGGATACTGGAATGAAATCTCCAGTACAAGAAGAGTAACTACACCCAAGAAAGCAAACATTTCATAACAAACCCAAATGAAGAGAATCATACACACATAATACTACATCCAGCAACAAAATTACAGGAACTAACAATCATCTGTCTTTAATATCTCCCAACATCAATGGAATAAATTCCCCAATAAAAAAAGCACAGGCTAACAGACTGGATACATAAACAGTATACAGCCTTTTGCTGTGTACAAAAAAAAAAAAAAAAAAAAAAAAAAAAAAAAAAAAAGCTTCTGTGACAGACACTGCCTCAGGTTAAAAGGCTAGAAAAAGTTTTCCAAGCAAATGGTGCCATTATAATATCAAATAAACAAGACTATCAACCAAAAGTTATCAGATAAGTTGGGGAAGGACACTTCATATGCATCAAAAGAAAATTCTACCAAGAAGAAGTCTCAATTCTGAACATCTATGCCCCAAATGCAAGGGTACCTACATTCATAAAAGAAACATTACTAAAGCTCAAGACACACAATGAACCTCACACAATAATAGTGGGAGACTTCACACCAAGGGACAGGTCATTAAAATGGAAATTCAAAGAGGAACAGTGAAACTAACAGAAGTTATGTACCAAATGGATTTAGCATATAACTTCAGAATATTTCACCACAAAACAAGAGAATATACTTTCTTCTCAGAACCTCATGGAAACTTCTCCAAAACTGACCACATACCCACACATAAAACATAAAGTCTCAACAGACACAAGGCAAATGAAACAATCCCATGCATTCTATCAGATCACCAATGATTAAGGCTAGATTTCATTAAAAACAAAACTAACAGAAAGCACATATACTCAAGGAAACTAAAAAACTGTGCCTAATGATAAGTTAATCAGGGAAAAAAGAAAGAAAAAAATCAAGTACTTTATGCAATTCAATGAAAATGAAGACACAACAAACCCAAAATTATGGGACACTATGAAAGCAGCTTTAAGAAGACAATTCATAGCACTAAGTAACTTCATAAAGAAATTGGAGAGGTCCCATTCAAGCAAAATAACAGCACATCTGAAAGCTCTAGAACAGAAAGAAGCAAACATATCCAAGAGTAGACAGCAGAAAATATTGGCACTGAGAGCTTGAATCAACCAGGGAGTAACAAAGAGAACAATACAAAGAATCAACAAAACCCAGAGATGTTGATTGAGAAAATTAACAAGATAGATAAGCCTTTAGTCAAACTAACTAAAGAGCACAGAGACAGTCTACAAATTAACAAGATAAGAAATGAAAAGGGAGATATAACAACAGTAACCGAGGAAATTAAAAGAAATCACCAGAACCACAAAAGCCTATACTCAACAAAACTGGAAAATCTACATGAAATGGATTATTTTCTAGAAAGATACCATGTGCCAAAATTATATACAGATCAGGTAAACTAAACAGTCCCATAACCCCCAAGGAAATAGAAGTAATCGTCAAAAACTTCCCAACCAAAAACAAAAAACAAACAAACAAACAAACAAACAAACAAACAAAACACTGGGCCAGATGGTTTTAATACAGAATTCTACCAAATCTTAAAATACTGATACTTCTTGAAATATTCCACAAAACAGAAACAGAAGGAACACTACCTGATTCATTCTATGAAGCTACCATTGTTCTGATACATGAATCAAACAAGCACCCAACAAAGAAAGCAAACTCATACCAATTTTGCTTATAAATATCTATGCAAAAATAGTCAATAAAATTATTGCAAACTGAATCCAAGAACACATCAAAACCATCATTTACCACAATCAAGCAGACTTAATCAAAGTGATGTCTTAATATACAAAAACCCAACAACATAATCCATTATATAAACAAACTCAAGGAAAAAAGCCACTTGATCATCTCTTAGATGCTAAAAAAACCTTTGACAAAACATAACACTCCTTCATGTTAAAAGTCTTGTAGAGATCAGTAATTCAGGGCCCATATCTAAACATAATTAAAGCAATATATAGCAAATCAACAGCCCACATCAAATCAAATGGCAAGAAACTAGAATTAATCCACTAACATCTGGTAAAAAAAAAATAAGTTGCCCACTCTCTCTGTCTATTCAACACAGTACTCATAGCTCTACTCAGAGCAATTAGACAACAAAAAGAGATCAAGGGGATATAAATTGGAAAGAAAGAAGTCTATGTATCACTATTTGGAGATGATATGATAGTATCCATAAGTGACCCTCACAGTTCCACTAGAGAATGCCTACAGCTGATAAATAACTTCAGCAAAGTGACAGGATATAAAATGAACTCAAATTAGTCATCTTCCTTTATATAAATAATAAACAGGCTGAGAAAGAAATAATGGAAACAACACCCTTCACAATAGCCACAAGTAGTATAACATATCTTAGTGTAATTCTTACAAAGCAAGTGAAAGATTTATATGACAAAAACTTCAGATCTCTGAAATAAAAATGCAAAGAAGACCTCAGAAGATAGAAGGGTCTCTCATGCTCATGGATTGGTGGATTAACATAGTAAAATGCCCATCTTCCCAAAAGTAATCTACAGATTCAATGCAATCCCAATCAAAATTCCAACACAATTTTTCCCAGACATGGAAAGAGCAATTCTCAACTTCATATGGAAAAGTAAAAAACCTAGGAGAGCCAAAACAATTCTCAACATTAATAGAACTTCTGGAGGAGTCACTATCCCTAACCTCAAGCTGTACTACAATGCAATAGTGATTTAAAAACATGTAGTATTGTATTCTTACAGAAACAGGTCGATCAATGGAATAGAAACAAAAACCCAGAATTAAACCAACACAATTATAGATACTTTTTCTTGGACAAAAAAGCCAAAAACATACAATGGAGAAAGAAAGCATATTCAATGACTGGTTCTAGACTAATATGTGGTCTGCATGTAGGAAGATGAAAATAGATCCATATTTTTCATTTGACAAAAAAGCTCTTCCAGTGGACCAAGGACCTGACTATATAACCAGATACACTAAATCTGAATGAGGAGAAAGTGGGAAATAGCCTTGAATACACTGGGACAGGGGAAAATGTCCTAAACAGATCACCAATGGCTCAGGCTCTAAGACCAACAATTGATAAATGGGACCTCAGGAAACTGAAAAGCTTCTGTAAGGCAAAAGACACCATCAAGAGGACAAATCGGTAACCTACAGATTGGGAAAATATTTTCACTAACCCTACATTTGACAAAGGACTAACATCCAAAATACATAAATAACTCAAGAGGTTAACTTCAAATAAACCAAATGACCCAATTATAAAATGTGGTAGAGCTAAACAGAATTCACAACCAAAGAATTTCTAATAGCCAAGAAGCACTTAAACAAATGCTCAAAGTTCTTAGTCATCAGACAAATGCAAATCAAAACCTTCCTGAGATTCAGCCTTAAACTAATCATAATGGTGAAGATCAAAAACTCTGGTTATAGCACATGCTAGCAAAGATATGGAGAAAGAGGAACACTCCTCCATTGCTAGGATTGCAAGATGGTGAAAGCATTCTGAAAATCAATCTGGAGGTTCCTCAGAAAAAAGGAAATAGTTTTACCTGAAGACTCAGCTATACCACACTTGGGCATTTACCCAAAAAGTGCCCCACCAAACTCCAAGGACAGGTGCTCTACCATGTTCATAGTAGCCTTATTTGTAATAGCCAGAAGCTGGAGACAGCCCAGATGCCCCAAACCAAAAACTTTATAGAGGAAATGTGATTCGTTTACACAATGGAATGCTATTTAGCTATTAAAAATGAGGACATCATGAATTTTGCGGGCAAATGGATAGAGCTAGAAAATATCTTCCTGAGTGAGGCAAGTCAGAGCAAAAAGATATACATGGTATGTCATCACTGATAAGTGGATTTTAGCAAAACAGTACAGAATACCTAGGATACAACCTGCAGACTATAAGATGTATAACAAGTAGAAAGGTCCAAGTGAGGATATTTCAACTTCAGTTAGAAGTGGAAGGATAAATAATCATGGGAAGCAGAGGGGGGGTACCTGGATGGGAGCAGCGAAGAGGAAGGGAAGAGGGAACAGGATCAGGTATGGTTGGGTACTGGAAAGAAGTCCAGAGGGCAAAGAGAATAAATGGAGATAAGCAACATAGATGTGCAAAAGGTGGGGGTGTCCCACTAGAAAGTACCAGATAACTGGGAGGCGAGAGACTCTATGTACTCAATGGGGGTGACTTTAGCCAAAATGCTCAACATTGGAGAGAAGAGTCCACCCCCAGTAGATATACTCTTCAAGGGGAGGGACAGTATTACTGACCCACAGTCAAAGTTTCTGACTGAGAACTGTTCTTTTCTAAAAGAATGCAGGGACAAAAATGGAGAAGAAACTGAAGTAAAGGTAGTCAAATGACTGTCCCAACTTGGGATCTATCTCATAGGAGGGCACCAAGGTCTGACATTATTACTGATGTTATGATGTGTTTACAGACAGGAGCCTGGCGTGGCAATCCTCTGAGAGTTCCTACCAGCAGCTGATTGAGACAGAAGCAGATATTTATGCCCAATCATCGAACTGAAGTTGATTTCTGTCGTTGAACTAGGGGAAGGATTAAAGAAGCTGAATGGGAACATAACCTCATAGGAAGGCCAGCAGTCTCAACTTACCCAAACCCCAGAGAATTCCCAGAGATTGACCCACCAACCAGGAGCATGCATTGACCAGTCGAAGGATCCTGGCACAAATAAAGCAGAGCTGTGTCTGGTCTGACCTTAGTGAGAGAAAATGCATTTAATCCTCAAGAAACATGAAGTCCCAGGGAAGGGGGAGGTCTGGTGGTAGGGAGCACCCTTTCGGAGGCAAGGGAGAGAAGGAATGGGATGAGGAACTGTGGGAGGGGAAACAGGGGGAACCGAATGGGATACAAATAGATAAAATAATAAAAAACTGAAAAACAAAAACAAAACAAAAACAAACAAAAACAAAACCAGACTCATTAATCAGTTGAAAGGAAGGTGGGCAGCTGCCATCTTCCATCTCTAGCAGCCCCTACTTCAGCTTTCTGATGGAGATCAGACTGCTCATGGGACAACCCCTGCCAGTATGTTAGTATTATGCATAACATTTAGTTATGTAAGCATTTACACAATGCAGGCCATGTGTAAATCAACACACTTACCTCTATGCTCTACTGGGTCTGCAGAGATTTTTTTCGATGCATACACCATGACCTGAAGGCTCCCCTTGGTTAAATATACCTCTCTAGTGGCTCCAGTACAAAGTCTACAATATATGCACTTATGTTAGGAAGCACATTCCAGAGATCCTAACAGATGCTTTGACCCTGTGCCTCCATTTTCTCATGCATTGGTTGACAAAGATCAGTTTAAAATCAATTGTATGATAATCACAACCACTTCCATGCCAATTGCCAACCCAATGAAGACTGGAGAGATCCAGATTCTACGGTATTGTCCAGTAAAAAGCTCTGTGGCTATCTTCCCACCCCTTTTTCCATTCAGAATTTGAGTGTTTAGAATTTTCGTACTATGCAAATTTTGGACCCAGGCACTGACCCTGATTTTATGTTAGGAATCTCTCTCCTAAGGGTCCCTCACATAGACTGTTAGTCTGTGAATCAATTATTTCTGATACTTGTAGAGGAGGCCTCACCTGTCTTACCAGGGGAAGCTTGTGCTCTAGAATAGAGTTTTTAATGTTCTGCAAGGTCTATACTCTTGGCATCTAAGATACAATCCAAGACTTCCAGAAGGGCTATGGAAGCACCATAAGAGGTTCTTTTGGCTTATTTTCAACAGGTTGCTATGATATTTCATGGCAACCACATCTCAGAGACAATGGAATTACCTTGAGTTCCTGATGTAGAGAACAGATCAAATGCCAGTCATTGTTAATATGGTCATCATAGATGGCAATGATCCTTAGAGATCCTTGGAAAAAGCTTCCTTTTACTATATTCTGCCAATCACTTAGGTAGTAGTCATGGTGCCACTTTTCTTGGCAGCCAAGATACTATTGGCAACTTCTAGAGACTTTAGGGCCTTCAACTCCATGTCTGAGTCTATACAGCAAGTCAGGTATGTATAGGAAATGCATGAGCAATTCTTTCTTTTTGTCTTTTAACAATCCTCCCCTTCTCTACTGCTCTTTCCTCCACCCTTTTCTTTTCTTCCCTAACTCACCACCATTTATGCATTTCCCAAGCTTTTCTGACCTTTTTCTAGGTCTTGGAGTTACACGGAGAGAGGCAGGCACTACTAACTACTACTCACAGTCTGAGAAATATTTTATGTAAAGGACAAAACAACAGTAAGACAAAACAACACAAAAACAAGAGTAGAACATAGAGTTTGGAAAAATAAACTTTACAAAATGCTTTAGCTTGAGGAATCATCCTAAAGTTTTGATTCTCAAAGATTACTAGATGCATTAGTAAGGGTTTTGATTGCTGTAAAGTGACATCATGACCATGGAAACTCTTATAAAGGAAAACACTTTATTGGTACTAACTTAAAGTTTCAGAGGTTTGGCTTATTATCTTCATGGCAGGAAGCATGGAAGCATGCAGACAGATATCGTGCTGGAGAAGAATCTGATATTTCTACATATTGTCCTGCAGACAGCAGGAAAAATGGTCATTCTAGGCCTAGCCTGAGCATCAGAGACCTCAAAGCCCACCCCCACAGTGACAGAGTTGTTCCAACGAGGTCATGCCTCCTAATGGCACTACTCCATTTGGGCCAAGTATTCAAACATATGGGTCTATGGGGGCCATTCCTATTCAAACCACCATACCAGTCTTCAAGATAACATTAAATATAGGGTGAGGGTGTTGTGATGGTAATGCGTCAACCAACAAATTCATACTAAAGTGAACAGCTATTATTATGTGTATATGTCTTTCTCTTGAAATTTTTATGCTGAGAACATGATTCTCATGTCCATACATTAATTACATTTGAAGATAAGGCCTTTGAAAGTTCATAAGGATGGGTCTTAGTATTGACAGACATGCTCCATCGAGGTCATGCCTCCTAAGAACATCATTCCCTCTGGCACAAGAATTCAAACATATGACCAATAAATTCAAAAGATCTGGAGATTGCAATGCCCAAGGACATGACCCTGGAATTAGGTAGTATTGTTTTTCTGCATCATACCAAAGAGCAGGCATGATACTGAGACTGAGCCAATATGCTCTCTATGGTTTCTCTTTCTTGGATCTGTGGATGCTCTGGATCTGTGGATTTGAAACCTGTGGTAAGACAGCCCCACATATCAAGAGGGCACAGTGGGTGAAACTTTTCATTACTTGAAATTTGTACAGCAAAAAGAGAGGAGAAAGGGAGTTAAAACACCAACATCCATTTCAAGGTCATGTTCCACTGTCTAACTTCCTCCTCCTTCTGCTTCTCCTCCTCCCCCTCTACCTTCCTTCCTTCCTTCCTCCCTTCCTCCCTCCCTCCCTCCCTTTCTCCCTTCCTTCCTTCCTTCCTTCCTTCCTTCCTTCCTTCCTTCCTTCCTTCCTTCCTTCCTTCCTTCCTTCCTGCTCATAAGCATTCTACCACTTCTCAATAGTATCACAAATGGCCAAACAAGCCTCAAACCCTTTCAAAATGAACATATATGTAAACCATAACTCAAAAGTTGCATGAAGTCATCTTTTGTGAGTTACTGCTTTCCCCTCTCCCTGGGCATTAGAGATTTGGGTCAAAGTTTCTGCCCTTCATAGATCAGGTCTAAATTCAATGATGTGGGTTCTTCAGATTTTAAATGCCAAATGAATGTTGTTGTGTTAGTTCTTCTGTCTGATATACTGAGGGAGTATACACAGTACACACAGTACACACACACACACACACACACACACACACAAGTTTGGCATGTTCCTTCTTATTCATTGTTCATTTTAATGCGTTCCTGATTATAGAGGGAAACATTTTTAAAGCATTTATTTTTCACTCACTAAATCTTTCTCTTTAATAAGGTAATATACTATGCCCAATATATTATATATAATAGAAGGCAGGGTTGTAAGAGGTTTTTCAGGATTGCCAGAAGAAGAGAAAGGGGTGAGAGTCTTATATCACCTATGTGAAGGTTAGATGTTCCACAAGCAGTAAAATATAATAATTAGATTTTTCCAAAGACTGTAGACTAGCAGAGCTTGTTGGTCAATCCCACTTAAAAGGGTAAATAAAATATATCAGAAAAGCACCACAAGTGGACATCTTTGGGTAAACCATGAACTTTTCCATCCAGATTTATAAAATGGGGTGATAATTACATTATTTTCATCACACTACCATTATGAAAATGGAATGCAGAAAAATGCATGCAGAACTGAGAATACAGCAAGTGCTCTCTAGATGTTAGATATTATTATTTTATTTATAAGCCTAACAAAACCTACAAAGCTCATAACACAAGAAAGCAGAATTCAACCATATGTTTGCTAATATGCATGGCATCCCCACTACTCCTTTGACAATCCTGTAATAGTTCCAAGAGGAATTTGTTTGCCTATCTGGGTTTTTGAGATATTAGGCTGAGATCTTTAGGGTATTGGAAGAGGAAGGACTGTGTCTGGCATGTCCTGTTTCTCTAATGCAGAATGTATGGCCTAAGAACCATGCAAGGGCTAATGTATCATGCAATCTGGTGCTGTGTTATACTTTTTCACACAATGAAATGCTAATGTGAAAAAGATCATTTACATATGGCCTACTAGTTATTTAAGAAAACAACAATTAAACACGTTGAGATAATTAACAGTGTGCACATGATTAACAATGCTTTTTAGATGCTAGAAATTAATGGAGTAGATGCCAAATAAATGTAATCCCACACTTCAGTTAGAATTTTTTCCTTAATTATATTAATTTACAAATTTAAAACAATAATCACATTCATTCAAAAAGAATGAGTATCTTAAATGCAGAAATAATCAGAGGGGGGGTCTCCTATTTGAGAATAGAATGTAATAGATTAACCTTATTCTTTGTCCCCACCAGAGGACAGCGTAATTAAGGACAAAAAATAACCTGCTTCAGTGCAGGGCTGTCCACAATGGATTCATCCAAGCCTTTCGTAAGCATAATTTGTTTTCAAGATAACTAGCCTGCTGGTATCCAACAAAATGGAATTGTTCTGCAGCTGTGATTTAGGTGCCCTTTCCCAGAACTGAGTCCTGAGTTGAACTCCAGTACAGTATAATTCTATCTGCACTTCATTTTTCGTGTGCGTGTGTGTGTGTGTGTGTGTGTGTGTGTGTGTGTTTGTGTGTATGTATTATGTGTGCATGGCTTTGTGAACATTCACACATGTATAGGAATACATATGCTGATGCACATATGTGCCTGTGTACTGGGATTTTCAATATTGTCATGGGGAGTCTTCCTCAATCACTCTGCAACTTATTCATGGAGGCAGGTTCTATCAGTAGAACACAGAACTCAATTATAGGGCTATGATGATGACCAGTTTGCTCTAAGGACACCCTTTTTCTACTCTCCTACCCCTACAATTACAGGCTGCCTGACATTTTTTATATATGCATATTTACCCATATAAATACATATGTAGTATATATTCCTACAATTACATAATTAATTCCTTCAACATCTTCTCTATAAATCCTTTTTTATGCTATTTAAAATTCATGGCCTCTTTTTATTAAATATTACTTCATACATATTTGTAGATACACATGCATTCCTAAATACAAACTCCTTAGTATCTATGGTATTACTCATATTTAGTTTTCCAGGGTTGACCATTAACTACTGGATAAATAATAGGAGTGCTTTTCCATGGGGGAGACCATTTCTTCTATTCTCAGCATGTCTAAGTTGCCTGTAGCTCTTTGTGTAGGTTGAGGCCCCATGAGCTTTCCCATCCACACTGGCATGTCTATTCTACCTGATTTTTAATAGGTACTGGGCAATTAAACTTTGGCTCTTACTTTTATAAGGCAGGTTTTTAAACTACTGAGCCATATCTTCAACCTCGATATAGCACCACTTCCAAATGACATTCAAAGAAACATCAGGTACATATACTCAGAATAGTACTTCACCCTTTTCACCTGCCTTTATTCCCCTCTGTTCATATCCTATGACTGTGCCTAAAACTATTAGAGTGCTTCTAAAGTGTGACCTCAACACTATTATACTTAGGGCATCCAAGGACATATGTCTGCTGAGCCACCAGAAAAAGAAAGTCTCCTTGAGGAGCAACCTGGTCCAGTGTAAACTTGGATAGAGCAGTTCCTCCTTTTCCCAGCTGGATGGTCTTAGGCAAAATTACATGATTCAATGTTTCTAAACTTGTAAAGTGGGGATAGTATGTTATTATCTACTTCGTGGAGTTATTTTGGGTACTGAAATGAAATAATCCCTTGCATGTTAATTGTCTTCACTTTTTGTGAATGTGATTAGATCCTAAGTATTCAGGCAGCTGCAAAAAGGGTTCAGTTAACTTGGAAAGAAGGAAAGAAGGAAGGAAGGAAGGAAGGAAGGAAGGAAGGAAGGAAGAAGGAAAGAGTGGATGAGAGTCAGGACATTTAAATTTTTTAGTTGACTATCTCAGGGATACAGAGTCAATAGCAGGAAAAGTTTCTCTGTATAGAAAAGTGTCAGGCTATAAAAGAAAAGGAGTATAAAGAGTGAAATTAGTATAAGGTCTTGAAAAGGAGTACAAAGAGTGAAATTGGTATAAGGTCTTGATCTAAGATCATTGCTATGAAAAGGCCATTGCAGAAAAGAAAATGACCATTGATTGATTACTGTGCCATCTTGGTTCTGTGTTTAATGTTTAACTCAAACTCTCCTGATACAATTGATGAATTTCAAGGCTTTGATTTGAAGCCACGTCTTTACCTGCCTTGTTGGACTTATTTGCTCGCTGAGATGAAGACTCTATATTTTGCTGGTTACCAGCTTCCTCCTTCCAGTTTATATCCTTGAGTAACATCATGCTGCAAGAATTTCAGTTTGCCCATCCTTAGGGTGACCTTCCATGTGCCAAAGACCACTGACTCAGATTAGTGCCACCGTTTCAATTGCCAACCTGCCTCTGCCTGTGTTGAAAGTATTCCCACTTTCATGTTCAAAACTAAACACAGTTTACTCTCTTGCTCCTTTACAAAATATACTGATTTGAGCTTCTGAATCCAAAACTGGTTTAAAAAACAAAACAAAAGAATAGCTCTCAAAAGGAAACAATATTCTAAGCATTTCCTGTTTTGAGGCCCTTGCTGTCCTGTCTGCTACAGGTTTCCTTGTACCTTCTCATGTCCATAGCCTGGTGCCTTATGAATTATTCAGCATCATTCCAATAATTATCTTCTCCTGAAGCCATCCTTGACCAGATGCCTCCTTACACATGGTTCTGCTCTTCGTTTCGGAAGCTTTTATCTGTTGCTATACTGGCTAGTGTTTCTTTGCTTGCCCTCACCCTTCATTTTTTTTTTTAAGTATACCAAGATCTTCCAGACCCAGTCTGTATCTAGGTATTTACCTATTATACCCAGAACTAAAATGGTTAACAAAATTATGCTTACATTTAACTAGATTAATTAATCTGGTGAAGATGAGTTGCTTTGGAATCCAAATTACTTCTGCCATTCGGATAAGATATTGTTGGAAGGCATCCAGTACATTCTCATTAGAATGGACACAGATAAAAGTCATTAGAATGTCCCATCCACACTCCCTGAAAGCAAATGGGATCTATTTAGAACAGACAGTTAACCTGCTCCCCTCACTAAGTTCATCTATAGCTTCGGGCAGTGGGAGGAAGGCCAGCAATTATCCAGTGATTTCATCAATGGAGGGCTAATCTCACCAATTCAGCCTGAAGGAAGCACCTGTTCACTAAGGCCCCTTTTGAATCTTCATAGTTCCTGCTGAAAGTGAATTTTTCCTCTTATCCCTGTCTTCTGCTCTACTGGAAGCTTCATGGCCATAAGCCCCATGTGTTGCCTGCAGTGTTGCTAATGTGCTGGCTCTGATTTGGGAAGTTTTGGGGTAGGGCCTGAGACTATTTTTTTTAATTTTTATTTTCTATATTCTATGTTTACATTCCAAAGGCTTTCCCCTTTCCCAGTCCCCCCCACCATATGTCCCATAATTCCTCTTCCCCCCAACCATTCCCCAATCATCCCCCCCCCACACTTTTAGAGACTTTGCAGCATTTTCCCAGGTTAAGGGCTGGAGCCTTGAGTCTACAGAAGACACAGTGAGTAGCAAGAGTGTGCAGTTCTCTACTTCAGAAGTCTTTCTTACTCAACTGGAGAGTTGTAGAAAAGTACCTTGTCCCAAGCACTACCTCAGACCAAGTCAAAAGTCACACAATGCTCAGGCCATGGTATTTCATAGATCTTCTATGAAACACCCACTTGACAACCAAGGCCACCCATTGGCAAATTCTCAATCTCAAAAGTTAAGGTAGAGATGAATTTGAAGTTCATGCTTTGTAACCCAAGCACTTAGGGAGTGGAGATAAGAAGATTGTGAGTTAAAGTCCAGCCTTAGCTATATAGAGAAAACTTGTTAACAAACAAGGAGTAATTAATGGCATTAACAATTGTTCTGGGAATTGAACAGTGGCTTGGTGTTGTCTATAAATGTATCAGAAATGCATCAGATCGGTGAATAGGTTTGTGCATTCTGTCAAGTGTAGCAAAAAGAGCACTGCGCACTAAGAGGCAGAAGGAAGTACTGATTCACACTACAAAATGGACAGATCTCAAAAACATTATGCTAACTACAAATAAAAGGCCACATGTTTATGGTCCTGAATTTGTAAATTTTGTATAGGGCAAAAGTAAAATTTGCCAGGGCCCTGGAGAAAAGGAATATATATTCCTAAACTGAACTCTGTTGGTAGTGTTCTTGCTGGCCAGCTTTAACTGTTTACTTGGCACAAGCTGGAATTGCCAGAGTCTGAATGATGAATGACATAGATCAAGTTGGTTGGTGGGCATGTGTGCAGGGCGACTAATTTTTGTTTGCTTATTGTTGTAGAACAGCCCAGTCTACAGTCTGTTTCACCATCCTTTAGCTGAGGAGCCCTATAGTCATAAGAATAAAGGAGGCTGGCTGAGTGCTAGCTAGTTACCAACTAGGCAGCAACAATATATGCCTCTTATTGCTCTTGACTGTAGTTGTGATGCTTCAGGTTCCTGCTACAGCATTCTTGCTATCATGGACATGGAATTATAATCCAAATTGCAAGCCTTTCCCTCCCCTAAGTCTCTTTGGGTCTGGGTGATTTTTTCAGAGCAACAAAAATTAATCTAACACAGCCTTATAAGTAGGCAAAGATTCAAAAATTCATTGTGTAGTCTGTTTAAAATAGTTGAACTTTATAATGTGTATCATATATCTCAACGAAGCTATTATTGTATGTGAAGCGTATCTCAGTGGGAAGACACGAACATTCTCTGGCTTTACCAAGACCTAATAGATCTAGAGTGGAAGACAGCACCCTGTGTTTAATGAGACCTTCAGGAGACTCTGAGGGGCACTTGCAGCTGGGAAAGTGTTCTGGGAGAAGTTTTAGGGTCCAACGACAACCACTCAGAGTAATTGCTTACAGGAAAGCAGAACTGTATTCCAGAAAGGAATAAAATCCCTTTGTAATGAGTACTGAGACAGATTTTTATTTCCACTCCTTTCATTTCACCTCCCTGTTTAGTGCTGAGGCTAGAACTCAGGGTCACCTGCATGTTGTGTGAAGGCTTTACCATGAAGCTACATGCATATCTGTTCATGTTTACTAGTGATGGCTGCATGAACCTGGCAAAAAAAAATCTCCCTTGTGTCATCCTCAGCAGCCTTATCCATGAATGGGAGTAGACAAGTTTGCTCTTCAGGCTTGTTGTGCTGATAAATTCAGAGGGAAACAGAAAGGCTCTTAGCACTGATAGACTTTTATCAGACATTTGTACAATGCGTGTCAAGAATAAGAGTTATTGGTGCCATTTTATCTTCATACAAACTGCTATAATTTAGCCTCTTTTAAGAAGCCCTTCCTTGAATTTTCTGCAGTATTGGAGAATCTTTCTTCTACTATATTTAGAAGGTTGTTATTCCAGCAAATGTATATTCTTCGGGTTCTTTCTTTGCCTCGGGTCTTCTTTCAGGCTGCTTACTTTCAAAGTCATATGCATCTGGTGTGTTGGAAAGGGCTTCAGGACAATAAGCTGTATTTAGCCTCTTCCTCTTTGTTATCAAAAGAACAGATACAGTACTTTTACTAAAGAAATTGCCACTCCTAAAAGGGATTTTTTTCTAATCCTGGAACCAAGGAATGACTCTTTGTAGTCCTTAACTTAGTAGGTAGGACAAACATCACAAAAGAATGCATGCATGCCCCACCAAAGCCATCAACATATGTACTGTGAATTTGAGTTCAGTCTCACTGAGATAAAAATCAAATTCCTGTATAATACATTTCAGGTTAACATATAGCACTTTATAGCAATTGAAGCTCAACTCAAGTCATCGTCAGCTAATCATTGATAATCATTGGTAATTCAGGTATGAATCAAGCTAATTTTTATAGACAAAAAGCTCTTTGGAAGGTTCCAGTGAATTGCAAGAACATGGTTTTTCATAGCATTTGGACACATAAAGGAAAGCTATACATATTACTATGGGTAGTGAGTGAGTGAGCGATCAAAGCCCCCCCCCTCCTATTTCTTGTACTTGAAAGGTTTTCCTTTTAACTGGGTTTTGTCTTTAAGGTCATCAACTAATGTAACACAGTGCAAATGGAAATTACTTTGCACCAGCCATGGTTTCCCACTTTTGCCCAACTGCATACTGAAGTGGAAACTTAAGGGTTCTTTGGAAAGTTTGTTGTGATAGACACCTGTTTGCCCCAGCAAATCACCATGCACCACTACTGACTTTCTAAAGACCTCTTAAATTTCCACTTCAATATCCCTCTCAAAGGAAGTATGTGTCTTGTTCCCTGGTATACTAACTCTAAGAATCCTGTGAATGTCTGGGCATCAGGCATTTACCAAGGTCTATTAACAGTTCATACTTCCCCTGCTCCTATGCAATGGGCATTATTAGATGGAATTTACCAGGAAGTCTGGGTTAGAATCAGAACACAGACGCATGTATTTCAAACACCAATTCACACACTGATTTTGGTGCCTCTTTCCCACATCTCTAGACATCTTTGTGTCTAGAGAAAAGCAGCCAGATTGTTATCTGGACATGACTTTCTATGTCAGCCTATTGTTTTCAGTATTGTGTAGGACCCTGGATATTTACAAGATTCACAAGTCCATGCATTGACTAGAGAATGAGTCTGTTTCCTCCACTTGCTCTTTCTCTGAGACAACTCTGATCCTTTGAACTAAATCCATCTCTGCTGAAACCTCTGAGTCCAGTTCCTCCAGTAAGCTCTTTAAACAGCTTGCTCATCCAGTCTATAACAGTAAAAATCCTTGGTACAACAAGCAAAGAATTGCTCGAAATTCCAATTAAGCCAAGTCTTACCAAAGCCTATTCCATTATCTCAGTAAGCTGCTTTCTACATTAAAGGGCTCCTCTTAATTAATTTTTCTTGCTGGTCGGTGGCTATGCAATGCTTTATTAGGAACTGTGAATTCAAAAGCAGGAATATAAAGCATCAAGAAATTATGCGTTAAGTTCCCACCATCAATTCATACATGTTCCTCATCGCACTGTTGTAACAGAAGTGTTAGAGTCGCAGATCTTCAGTAGAGAGTTGTGTGAGAAACAGCAGAGTGGTCATTGGGCTCCTCGACACAAATCGTGGCATCTATCAGAGGTTTTTGAGATGGCCATGTCATCTCCAGCTCTAGATAGACAAAAGAAACAGAAGAGGGATAACCTTTTTCCTCATATTTCTTGCCCAGCATTAAATACACACAAACAGTTTGTTGCATGGACAGATATACAGCAGTGGCGATGCTAACATGGTACAGATTCATTACTAGCATTGCACATCTGCTCACTGTTGATTTCCCACCGAGTATTCCATGAAGTAAACCCTACCTTGCTAAAGCTGATGTCATCTTTAATGTTGCCTCTGCTTGTATCTCCCAGCTACCTCAGGGCCTAGATTTAGAGCCTGCAACATTGAGGCCTCTCCTTTCTGGTTCAATACTATATTGAGAAAGTAGGCTGAGAAAGCGATGTGACCTCTACTTAGCATATGCTCACTCTGCAGGTGCTATGCTTCTCTAATGTTGACTGTTCTCTTTCTAATTTGCCTGAATAGAGGCCTTATTGTAGTTAACCATCAATGCATTTGTATTTGCATTTGTATGTGTTTGTATGTGTTTTTGTCTTCAACCACATTTTCTAGGATATATTGTAAATCTCCAAATTTATAAGAAGAAAGAAAAATGTTCCTTCCACTTTTGCAATGTTTGTCCTTTACATGTTTATAGCACCACTACCAACATTTCCTTTTGATTACTTCCATCTATAAGATAAAAGTTCTCTCTGTTATGTAGATTCTTGAGCAAAGAAATCAGGGTGGGTCCAACAAGATGGGTCAGTGGGTAAAACAATTCCTGTAAACACACACACACACACACACACACACACACACACATATGCAAAACACATTTTTAAGTGATCAAATGGGCCACAGAGATGACTCAGTGGTTAAGAGTACTTGTTGCTCTTCCAGAGGACTTAACTTCAATACCCTACATGCACATGGTTACTCATAGACATCCATAACTCTACTTCCAAGGGATCCAGTGTCTCCTTCTAATCTCAATGGACATTGATCATGCAAGTGATCCATGGACCAACAAGTAGGCAAAACACACATATTCATAAAATAAAATTCTAAAAATTAAATTGAGGCAAGGTAGAAAGTCCAAGATCTTTAAGAAAATAGAATCCCCAAGAACCACAAATATGTGTCTCTTTGGGAATACCAATGTCAAAGTAAAATAGTCACAACTCCTGTACCTAAGGCTCAGGATTCATTATAGAAGACAGGAAGGAAAGATAGTGAGAGCCAGTGAGAGTTGTCTGTGAGACTGTGTCTCCTAGTAATGTCAGAAGTCTCTACAGATACTACAGCTGAACAAAGAAAACTGTAGACATGCTAATGTGGATGGAGGAAAGTACATAAGGCCTTAATCCTACACAAAGAGTGACAGACACTAAGACATCCTGAAAACAGGGGAAATAGTCTTCTCTTGGGAAGGGCACACCAACTGTTTAGCTAATACTAAATGGTCAGCTCTGAAGACTTGTACATATAACATCATACAGGTTAAGTAACATATATGTATGCATTTAGTAATATGTATTTATATACATATATGTTTATGTATATGTCTTAGTCAATATTCTATTGCTATGAAGAGTCACCATTACCACAATTTCTCTTATAAAGGAAAACATTTAATTCAAGCTTGCTTATGGTTTCAGAGGTTTAGTTAATCATCATCATGCCAGGAAGCATGGTAGAATGATACTGAAAGAAGGAGCTGAAAATTCTACATTTAAATCTGCAGGCATCAAGACAAGAGAGTTACTGGGTGAGGCTTGAAGTTTTGAAACATTAAAGCCTATCCCAGGTGACTTACTTCTTTCAATAAGGTCATCCACAAGTAGTTCTACCTTTGATGATGAATCATTTAAATATCTGAGCCTATGGTAGTATTTTTATTCAAATAACTACAGTATGTATCAACATACTGTAGTATGTTTTTTTCAGAAAAAAAGGTTGTGAATATTAAATAGAGCAAGGAAAGTTATATGTGAAAGTTTGGAGAGCAGAGAGGGAATAGAGAAATTACACAATTGTATTGTTATTACAAAAATAGCAGATATAAAATATGATGGTCACACTAAGAGGCGGGAAAGGAGATCAAAGACAGCCTGACAACGGTTCATTATTGTTTCAATGGCTTTAATGAAACTTAAAGCACACTTACAAATAAGTGTCACCATTAAACATATTCAGGGTGCATATTTTTCTGTGGTTTGAGACACAGGTCTCTGGGAGACAGGTCCTTGTAGACCTGATTCTGCAAGAAGGGTGAGTTTGCCACAAAGTATGGGACTGAGAGTAATTAGAGTTACATCTACCCCTCCTGAATGTGCAGAAAGGCAATGTTGATTCTGAAGAAAAAGATGTGTAATTGCTGCCATCAAACAAGCTCTAGTGGATAAAGGAAGACACTTCTGGGGACAAAATCTTTCTGCCAAGATAATGTTTGATTTATGGTTTTGTATTACTGAGTTTCAGGGTTCCACCACCTACCTCTTTCTAAAAGCCATTTGTTTGTCTACATCCTAATGGATATATGGTTTAAGTGCAAGCGTAGAGTGAGTCTTATAGAAAATATTACAATAGTAGCCAGGATGACATGCATGGATTATCATGCACCACAAAATATCTATCTAAACTGTAATTTTAATCATGTGCATCCTCTAAAGGATCCACACAATGTGCCCTTGTGTCCCCTTCAGGATAATAACTACATGCCACCATCATAGAATTGTAAGGGTTAACAGTATGCTATGCTGCATGAGGCAAGTATTCATCAAGAAGACCCACAGTGCAGCTACTCCTAGTCCTTTCCTGTCACCTTCGCATGTTTTCCTCTAGCTCATGGTTGACTTTATTATTCTCAATGTATATTTGCTTCCTCGGACTCTTTGCTTTCTGACTCTAAAATGGCTTTTACTGACTTTTCATAGTTTACCACTATTTTTCCATGCTCAGTTTAGGACTGCTGATGTTTGGGGAGTTGAAACACATCATCCATGATAAGGCCCACCAGTTTCAGGGAGCTCACGTAAATAGTAATATGGGCACTTCCACATATAAACAGACACTTGAGATAGGTGAGAAAATGAGAGCCCTAAATGTGTTCTTGGCATAGGCATAGCTAGCACCTTTCCTGAAGTGAAGCTGTGTGAGAAGAATTCAGAAATAATAAAGGGCCAGGATAAGGCTGGAAGAGGAAGCTGCAGAGATCAGGGAGAGGCCTGGGAATCACATGCCTGATGACGAGAGTTTTGAATTCACTCTCAATAAGACTAAAAATTATTGGGGAAGTAGGTTAGCACCAAGGAGACATTTTTGTAGATTACCATGCAAAGAGCAAGTTGACTGAAATGATTGGAAGGATAGATAGAGCTAGGAGATGACACAATGGTTTATGTTGGATGGCAGGAGTCTTAAATAGTCAACAAGCAGTTGGTGGTGAGTACATCTTGAAATGTATGTATGTAGACAAGAAGAATGACAGAGGAGCAGCCATGGAAGGGAAGTGCCAGGACTCTTGGTCAGGATAATTGCTACAATGGGGCGGCAAGCAATAACAGGTGGCAGTTATGTCTGAAATAGCAAGAGGGAAGGCATTAGCTACTCCACTAAGGTGTCGGTGATTGATCAGACATCTCCTCTGTCTGCCTTCCCCACTACTACTATCTCCTTGAGATGGGATAAAGTTATTCGTCATTCCAGCTCCAGTCTGCGTTCCTGAGCTTTCATCCAAGGATCCCAATTCTAGTTTTACCACAGTTCATTTATATCTAGGTCCATTGCCAGTAGTATGTCCTTTCTGTAACTTCCCCTCGGCATTGGTCAAGCTTCATTGACTCAGTTTCTCCCTTTCAATCATTTATCTGAATCTAGCTACTTCCTTCAGGATTCTTCTACCTTTGAAGTGTTCTTACCTTTGAAGTGAATGCTACAGAGAACAAACCTGACCAGGTAAGTTGAAACACGGGTTCTACAAAGCTCACCTCTTGTTCTGGATTTCCCTAGTCATTACAAATGCTGCAGTTTTATGGGATTCCTGGGTGTTCAATTGAATGTCTCTATGTGTCTGTATCTGTTTCTTATGTTTTGTCTTGGACTCTTTTCCTCCTCTGTGTTAGTTTTGTCCTATTTTGTTGTGCTTGTTACTGCTTTATCTTATTTTATTATTATTCTTTAGAAGCCTGCCTGTTTCCTAATGAGAAAGAGAAAGGTGGTAGTTCCAGATGGGAGGGGATATGGGGAGGAACTGGGATGGATAGAGGAAAGAGAAGTCATAACCAGGATACATTATATGAAAAGGGTGTGTGGGGAGGAGTGTGTGTGTGTGTGTGTGTGTGTGTGTGTGTGTGTGTTTGTGCGTGTGTGGGGTGTGTGCATGGGGTGTCGGAAGCTGGAGTACAGCACACATGATCACAACTGTTTCATCGCTGCCTGACCTACACCTAGTACTGAGTATGTTGTCTCCTTGTGCAGGATCACTGCTATAGCCAGAAGCCAGCTGATCTCCCTTGTGTGTTCTAGCCTAGTCTTTTCCTCACAGTATTTATGAGGATTGCCCTCAAATTAGAAAAAGAACAGAATTTTTTGGCCTGGCCCTCATTCATTGTCTGCACCATAGTCATTGCTGTTTCCTTGCATGTGCCATTTTCTTGTGCTTTTAGCTCCTGTACTCCTGACATATCCCACGATTGATTTAGTCTCTTCTAGGTTTCAAGTGTTTTCTTATCACAGAATCATACTGACCCTGGGTACTTTTTCTGAAGATGTACTTATTGACCACCCTCTTGAATCTTCCTGGTATTCCTGCATGTAGTTACAGTTCACTTACATTAGTTTAGTGGTTTATTGATGACTATCCCACTACAGTGTAAACACACTATGGTGACTGGAGATATGGCTCAGTAGTTAAAAATGCTTCCTGATCTTCCAGAAGTCCTGAGTTTTTAATACTCATGTTAAGTGGTTCACAATTTGCTGTAACAGCAGTTTTAGGGGATCCAACGCCCTCCTCTGGATTCTTTAGGCACTGGAATTCACACATGCACGTCTCTTTACCCCCACATAAGTTAAATTTTAAAAATTACAAGAATACAAGTGTGTTCATCCAGCATCCACAAAACCTGGCACTTAATATGCCTCAGTAACTCTGAGCAAGTGGGATTTTGAAGAACAATTATAAAAAACATTTGAAACAAATGGAAATCTTCACTTGTCTGTCAATTAATCAATAAAAGATTGGCAGTTGAAATAGCAAGTGGACAAACAACTTTCAAAGAATAATTAAACTGGACGCTTACTTTTTCTTTTCACTTTCCTCATGTATCATTATATTTCTTTTATTTTAATTAAATATTTTCTTTATTTGAACTTCAAATGTTCTCCCCGAAAACTCCCTACCCTCTCTCCCCTCCCCCTGCTTGTAAATACCCCCTCCCATTTTCCTGGCCTGGCATTCTCCTACACTGGGACATTGAGCTTTCACAGGACCAAGGGCCTTTCTTCCCATTGATGTCCAACAAGGCTATCCCCTGCTACACATGAGCCGTGAGCCATGGGTCCCTCCATGTGTACTCTTTGGTGGTTTAGTCCCTGGCAGCTCAGGGGTTACTGGTTGGTTCATATTATTGCTCCTCCTATAGGGCTGTAAAACCCTTCAGCTCCTTCGTGGACACTTACTTTTAAGGCAGTTTTAAAATTTTAACACAGTTGATATCTATATTTTGAATAATTATAATCTACACTTTGTAATTTTTCTGGAAAAATCATCCATATATTGATGTCATAAAGCTTTAAATAATCAGTTATCCTCTTTTGCAAATATTTTCATGGTTTTACATGTGGAAATTTTAGTATCTCCATAACCATTTCAAAATTATCAGTTTTTATAGCTATGCTTTTATTCTTGATTTTACTCAATTCCATCTTAATTCATATTTTGTAATATTTACATTGTATTTCCAATGCTTCTCAAGGAAGATATTTTGTTCTGTTTTTTTTTTTTATTTCTTTTTTAAGGGTCCATTTTTATTTTCTATTGTGTGTATATGAGAATGGGTGTATGTGGGTTAAGGGCATGTGAGAGTGCAGGTCTCCAAGGCACCTAGGTTTGTTCTTTAGATCTTCAGGAGTTGGACAATCTTCACTACAGGCAGTGGTGAGCCCCTTGATCTCAGTGGCAGGAACTGACATGGCAAGCAATCTCTTCAGCCATCCTTTCCTTTCATTATAAAAATTTCTTTAACTATTTTTATTCACATTTCATCCGGGACTGAGGTGGTGGCTCAATTGTTAAAGTAAAAAATCTAGGCAAGCACAAAGATTAATTTTGACCCACCAAACATACCTAAAAATGTCACGAATGTTATCTCCTTTGGAGTGGTGTGGGGTACTGACTTTCAGATATGCCATGGCATTGCATTCTTGAAATCATGATTTTGATGGGCTGTGTTGATGCATAATATTGCATTCTCTTATATTCCATCACAGATGGAAGATTCCAGAACACCATTCTGAGGATTTATACCAGTTAATGGCTGATAAGGAACAGATATTTTCTTCAGTCTTGTAGCCACTGATAAAGTATCTTGACTCTAATAAGCAGTCCTCATCCATGCTGTTAACTCTAATGAAATACATCAAAAATAACATAAGTTGAAAGTGTGACTAGTTATAAAAATAAGGGATTAATAGCAGTGGGGGTACAGGAGAGGATGATGGGATAAATAGTCAAAATGAATTATATATATAATGTTATAATAAAGTCCCTAATGTATAATTAATATATACTAATAAAATGCATCTAAATGAAGATCAAACAGGGTGATCTGTGCTTGTTATACCAGGGCTGAGAAGTGGAGAAAGGATGTCTGGGGCTTTCTAGTATGCACTTAGATTCCATTAAAAGACCCTGTCTAAAAATTGAACAACAACAAAGAATTGAGCTGGAGGATGACTAAACAAGAGTAAAAGTTTTCTCTGCATGGAAGTTTGGGTAAGAATGTCCTTCATAGACTCATATGTGTGAATGCTTGAATCACAGAGAGTGGTTCTATTAGGAGTTGTCACCTTGTTGGAGGCACTGTGTCACTGGCATGGCCTTTAAGGTCTTAGAAGTTCAAGTCAGACCAATGTGTCTCTATCCTCTGCATCCTAGAAATCAAGGTGTAGGACTTTCATCTCCTTCACCAACACCTTGTCTACCTGTGCACGTCATTCTTCTTGCCATGATGACAATGGACTAAACCTCTTAAATGTAAGCCAGCCCCAATTAAATGCTTTGTATTATAAAAGTTGCCATGGTCAAGGTCTCTCCACAGTAATGGAACCTTAATGAAGACATGCAGCCTCTGCATATATTCACATGCATCTGTGCATGATATCATGAACCTATCAAACAATGACTTCCTTAGCCTCTGCATTTCTTTATTATAGCTTGGTGTGGAATGCTTTCGAAGCTGTAGTAATAGCTTAATACTAAAAGATGTTGAAAGAAAGGCCAGGAAAGTATTTCTGCTTTGTGACAATAAAAATTAAAAATTAAAAATGATTGAAGCTTTTAATGAATTCTTTGTTATTTAGTTTAAAACCACATTAAGTGTTCTGTAATTATTAAGTGGGTATTTTATCAAAGGATATATTAAATACTGAGTACTTGGTATATTGCATTATAATTAGTTAATTAGAACTTGCAGAATTTCTACTCATGGTGCCAAGAGATTCCTTTGTTTTCAGTATAAGTTATAAACCAGCTGTAGAAATAATCCAGTGGCATGACAAAGGTATATTTCTTTATTTCTAGAATTCATGAATTTATTTTATTTTAATCAGTGTGTGGATAAGGGCATGTGGCACATGAATATAGTTGCACATGGAGATCAGAAGCAGAAGACACATCCTTTGGAGATGGAGTACAGGTATTTCTAAGCCATCTACTGTGCATGCTGGGGACTGAGCTCAGCCAGTGCTCTTAACCACTAAGGTATATTTTCAGTCCCCAAACTGTACATTTATATATTTGATAATTAAGGATATATCTTAATACTTCACTGATTAATTGATTTTTCCTTGTGATTTTTAAAAATATATTTATTTATGAATATGTAAAAAACTGTAATTTGAGAAAATGTATCTAATATGATATTATCAATTTCCTTTTTAGGGTAATTTTTATATATATTTTTTTCTAAATTTTTGTTTACATTCCAAAGGCTTTCCCCTTTCCCAGATCCCCTCCACCATACATCCCATAAGTCCTCTCCCCCCAACGATTCCCCAATCACTCCCCCCCACCATTTCTCTGTTCTGGATCTACAAAACTGGATCCAATCTTTTCAGGCCTAGCGTTCTCTCCTTTTTCCTTCTTGTGAATCATTTGAATTGCTAGTTGTGCCTTGAGTATTTAGGGCTTCTGGGCTCATTAATATCCATTTATCAGTGATTGCATTTCATGTGTATTCTTTTGTGATTGGGTTAACTTGCTTAGGATGATATTTTCCAGATCTAACCATTTACCTACAAATTGCATGAATTCATTATTTTTAATTGCTGAGTAGTATTCCATTGTATAAATATACGACATTTTCTGTATCCATTCCTCCTTTGAGGGATATCTGGGCTCCTTCCAATTTCTGGCTATTATAAACAAGGCTGCTATGAACATAGTGGAGCATGTGTTTTTATTGTATGCAGGGGAATCCTCTGGGTATATGCCCAGGAGTGGTATGCCAGGGTCCTCTGGAAGTGACATGCCAAATTTTCTGAGGAACTGCCAAACTGATTTCCAGAGCGGTTTTACCATTTTGCAATCCCACCAAGAGTGGAGGAGTGTTCCTCTTTCGCCTCATTCCCGCCAGCACTTGTTGCCTCTTCAGTTTTTAATCTTAGCCATTCTGACTGGTGTGAGGTGGAATCTCAGGGTTGTTTTGATTTGCATTTCCCTGATGACTAATGATGTTGAACATCTCTTAAGGTGTTTCTCGGCCATCCGAATTTCTTCTGGTGAAAAATCTTTGTTTAGTTCTATACCCCATTTTTTGATAGGGTTATTTGGCTCTTTGGGGTCTAACTTCTTGAGTTCTTTATAAATCTTGGATATTAGCCCTCTGTCGGATGTGGGTTTGGTGAAGATCTTTTCCCACTTTGTTGGTTGCCATTTTGTCTTCTGACAGTGTCCTTTGCCTTACAGAAACTTTGCAATTTCATGAGGTCCAATTTGTCAATTCTTGATCTTAGAGCATAAGCTATTGGTGTTCTGTTCAGGAACATTCCCCCTGTGCCCATGTCCTCCAGGGTCTTCCCAAATTTCTTTTCTAATAGTTTCAGTGTGTGTGGTTTTATGTGAAGGTCCTTGATCCACTTGGAGTTGATCGTAGTACAAGGAGATAAGAGTGGGTCAATTTGTATTCTTCTGCATGTTGACCTCCAGTTGAAACAGCACCATTTGTTGAAAAGGGTATCTATTTTCCACTGGATGGTTGTGGCTCCTTTATCAAAGATCAAGTGACCATAAGTCTGTGGATTCATTTCTGGATCTTCAACCCTATTCCATTGATCTACTTGCCTGTTGCTGTACCAATACCATGCAGTTTTCAATACAATTGCTCTGTAGTACTGCTTCAGGTCAGGGATATTGATTCCCCCAGAAGTCCTTTTATTGTTGAGAATAGTTTTAGCTATCCTGGGATTTTTGTTGTTCCAGATGAATTTGAGAATTGCTCTTTCTAGATCTATGAAGAATTGAGTTGGGATTTTGATGGGAATTGCATTGAATCTGTAGATTGCTTTTGGCAAGATGGCCATTTTGACTATATTGACCCTGCCAATCCAGGAGCAAGAAATATTTTTCCATTTTCTGAGGTCTTCCTCGATTTATTTCTTCAAGGACTTGAAGTTCCTGTCATACAGATCTTTTGCCTGTTTGGTTAGAATCATGCCAAGGTACTTTATGTTGTTTGTGACTATTGTGAAGGGTGTTATTTCCCTAAATTCTTTCTCAGCCTGCTTGTCCTTTGAGTATAGGAAGGCTACTGATTTGCTTGAGTTAATTTTATAACCAGCCACCTTGCTGAAGTTGTTTATCAGCTGTAGAATTTCTCTGGTGGAGTTTTTTTGGGTCGCTTAGGTAAACTATCATATCGTCTGCAAATAATGATAGTTTGACTTCTTCCTTTCCAATTTGTATCCCTTTGACTTCCTTATGTTGTCTAATTGCTCTCTCTAGAACTACAAGTACTATATTGAAAAGATATGGAGAGAGAGGGTAGCCTTGTCTAGTCCCTGATTTTAGTGAGATTGCTTCAAGTTTCCCTCCATTTATGTTGATGTTGTCTACTGGTTTGCTGTAGATTGCTTTTATTATGTTAAGGTATGGGCCTTGAATTCCTGCTCTTTCCAAGACTTGTAGCATGAAAGGATGCTGAATTTTGTCGAATGCTTTTTCAGCATCTAATGAGATGACCATGTGGTTTTTTCTTTTAGTTTGTTTATGTAGTGGATTATGTTGATGGATTTCCATATATTGAACCATCCCTGCATCCTTGGGATGAAGCCTACTTGATCATGGTGAATGATCATTTTGATATGCTCTTGGATTCGGTTGGCAAGAATTTTATTTAGTATTTTTGCATCGATATTCATAAGGGAAATTGCCCTGTAGTTCTCTTTCTTTGTTGGATAGGTTTGTGGTTTATGTATCAGCATAACTGTGGCTTTGAAGAATGAGTTGGGCAGTGTCCCTTCTGTTTCTATTTTGTGGAATAGTTTGAAGAGTTTTGGTGTTAAGTCTTCTTTAAATGTCTGGTAGAATTCTGCACTGAAACTATCTGGTCCCATACTTTTTTGGTTATGAGGCTTTCTATAAACCCTTCTATTTCTTTAGGGGTTATGGGACTATTTAGCTGATGTAATTGATTCTGATTTAATTTTGGTATTTGGTATCTGTCTAGGAAATTGTCCATTTCCTCCAGATTCTCCAGTTGTGTTGAGTATAGACCTTTGTAGTAGGATATGATGATCTTTTGAATTTCCTCAGTTTCTCTTGTTATGTCCCCCTTTTCATTTCTAATTTTGTTAATTTGGAGACTGTCTCTGTGTCCTTTTGTTAGTCTGGCTAAGGGTTTATCTATCTTGTTGATTTTCTCAAAGAACCAGCTCCTGGTCTTGTTGATTCTTTGTATGGTTTTCTTTGCTTCTACTTGATTGATTTCAGCCCTGAGTTTGATGATTTCCTGTCTTCTACTCCTCCTGGGTGAATTAACTTTTTTTCTTCCAGGGCTTTAAGGTGTGCCATTAAGCTGCTAGTCTATGCTCTCTCCAGTTCCTTTTTGGATGCACTTAAAGCTATGAGTTTTCCTCTTAGCACTGCTTTCATTGTGTCCCATAGATTTGGGTAGGTTTTACCTTCATTTTCATTGAATTCTAAAAAGTCTTTGATTTCTTTTTTTATTACTTCCTTGACCAAGGTGTCACTGAGTAGAGTATTGTTCATTTTCCATGTGTATGTGGGCTTTCTGTTGTTTTGTTGCTATTGAAGACCACTCTTACTCCATGGTGATCTGATAGGAGGCATGGGATTAGCGCGATCTTCTTGTATTTGTTGACATCTGTCTTGTGACCAATTATATGATCAATTTTTGAGAAGGTACCATGCGATGTTGAAAAAAAGGTATATTCTTTTGCTTTAGGATGAAAAGTTCTCTCTCTCTCTCTCTCTCTCTCTCTCTCTCTCTCTCTCTCTCTGTGTGTGTGTGTGTGTGTGTGTATATATATATATATATATATATATATATATATATATATATATAATCCAATTGGTCCAAAGTTTCAATTAGTTTCACTGTGTCCCTGTTTAGTTTCTGCTTTCCTGATCGGTTCATTGAGGAGAGTGGAGTGTTGAAGTCACCCACAATTATTGTGTTAGGTGTAATGTGTGCTTTAAGCTTTAGTAAGGTTTCTTTTACGAATAAGGGTGCCCTTGCATTTGGAGCATAGATGTTCAGTATTGAGAGCTCTTCTTGTTGGATTTTCCCTTTGACCAGCAAGAAGTGACCTTTCAAGTCTCTTTTGATGACTTTAGGTTGGAAGTCAATTTTATCTGATATTAGAATGGCTACTCCAACTTGTTTCCTGAGACCATTTGCTTGTAAAATTGTCTTCCAGCCTTTTACTCTAAGGCAGTGTTTGTCTTTAACACTGAGATGTGTTTCCTGTATGCAGCAAAAAATAGGGTCCTGTTTCTGTATCCAGTCTGTTAGTCTATGTCTTTTTATTGGGGAATTGAGTCTGTTGATGTTAAGAGATATTAAGGAATAGTAAGTATTACCTCCCGACATTTTTTAAATCATTTTATATTTGAGAGGTTGTCTTCTTTTGGGTTTGATGAGAGGTTTCTATCTTGCTTCTTCCGGGCTGTGATTTCCTACCTTGTGTTGGTGTTTTCCACCTATTATCCTTTGTAGGGCTGGGTTTGTGGAAGGATAACTTGCAAATTTGGTTTTGTCATGGAATACCTTGATGTCTCCATCTTTGGGATTAAGAGTTTTGCTGGGTAAAGTAGCTTTGAATGAAATTTGTGTTCTCTTAGAGTTTGCATGATATCTGCCCAGGATCATCTAGCTTTCATAGTCTCAGGTGTGAAGTCTGGTGTTATTTTGATAGGTCTTCCTTTATATGCTACTTGTCCTTTTTCTCTTGCTGCCTTTAATATTCTTTCTTTGTTTAGTACATTTGGGGTTTTGATTATTATGTGATGGGATGCATTTCTGTTCTGGTCCAGTTTGTTTGGAGTTCTGTAGGCTTCTTGTATATTCATGGGCATCTCTCTCTTTAGGTTGGGGAAGTTTTCTTCCATAATTTTGTAGAAGATATTTGCTGGTCCTTTAACTTGTAAATCTTTACTCTCATCTATACCTATAATCTTTAGGTTTGGTCTTCTCATTGTGTCTTGGATTTCCTAGATGTTTTGGGTTACAACCTTTTTGCATTTAGTATTTTCTTTGACTGTTGAATCAATGGTTCCTATGGTATCTTCGGCTTCTGAGATTCTGTCTTCTATCTCTTGTATTCTATTGTTGATATTTGCATCTATGGCCTCTGATTTCTTCCCAAGGTTTTCTATCTCCAATGTTGTCTCCCTCTGCAATTTTTTAGTTGTTTCTACTTCTGTTTTTAGAACCTGGATGGATATGCTCAGATCTTTCACTTGCTTGATTGTGTTTTCATGTATTTCTTTAATAGATTTTTGTGTTTCCTCTTTCATAGCTTCTACTTGTTGACCCATGTTCTTCTGTATTTCTTTAAGTGATTTTTGTGTTTCCTCCTTATTGGCTTCTGTTTTTTGATCATTATTCTCCTGAATTTCTTTAAGTGATTTTTGTGTTTGCCTTGTAAAGGCTTCTAGATTTTGATCCATTTTCTCTTGTATTTCTTTAAGAGACTTATCTATGTATTCTGCTACCAGCATCCTGACTAGTGATTTTAGATCCAAGTCTTGTTTTTCTGGCGTGTTGGGGTATCTAGGGCTTTCTGTTGTTGACGAACTGGGTTCAGAAGCTGTCATGCTGCCTTTATTTCTGTTAGTAATGTTCCTTCGTTTTCCTTTTGCCATCTGGTTATCTCTGGCATTAGTTGGCCTTGTTGTCACTGGCTGGTGTTTGACCCTATCGCGAGGCTGGGCTCACCTGTTGTTTTTCTACTGGTGACTATGCTGCAAGATAGAGACTGCCTCTGTGAGTGCTGAGGGAACCTCAGGGAGGGCGATTCCCAACTGAGTTGGTGCAATGCCGGAGGTTGTGGCGATGTCTCTCCAGCTGCCGCCCTTGCCCTGGTTAGTGGGTTGAGCCTGGAGGATCTTCCCAAGTGATGGTGGCCCCTGATTGAATCTGTCTACCTGGGCCGCTCTAGTGGTGTCCTGGTGGCAATATGGAAAACTACCACAACCCCTGCTGTAAGGGTCCACAGGCCAGCTGCTCCCAGCTGCATTGGTGCAGGGCTGGAGGGCATGGACAAGTCCCGCAGAGCCTCGGTGCTGGGCCTGGCTGGTGGCAAGAGCCTGGTGGATCCACCTGTGCGATGGTAGTCCCGGCTGGAGTCTGTCTACCTGGGCCTCTCTAGGTGTGTCCTGGTACCAATATGGAGACCTACCTAGACTGCTTTTTAGGGTAATGTTTTAAGAGTGAATTCTTTGTAGTCTTCAATGATTTATTCATTTCATGTTTAATATATTATTTTGCATTAATTTTTAAAATTTAAGCTATAGATTATATCAGAATTAGAGCACAAGCTAACATTTGCAAACATTGATTTGTATGTTCAGCAATGAAAAAAGAGATCAAGAAAGGCTAGGGAGGAGATCAGGAAAGGAGGGAAAGAGAGAAAAAGAGATGGGTGTGGGGATACACTAAATGTTGGGCTGAGGATAAAGAATGTCCTTAGCATTTACAAGGCCCTTAGATTATTCCTCAGAACCAAAGATGCATTAATAAATGCATAAGTAAATATAAATAACAGATTCAGCAGTCTTTACACTTTTCTACTTAAATTTCCTTTTGCCTGACATTAACTTTTCTACATCTGAATTCTGCATATTCCTTTCCACATTCTAATGTTCTTCTCTTCCATCTGTAGCATTTGTTGCTGGGCTGTCTGTTTGCAAAAAGCTTACATTCTAGTTTGCTGTTGTGTTTTGACCTTATGTGAGACACTGCATTTTAATAATTGCTATATATGAAATATTTTCACTTACTTCAATTTTCTCATGAGTCTGTGCTGTACCATTTTTGTTTTCTTTTCTTTCTTTTTTATCCCCCTGAGTGATTTGGAAATTGTAGCCTTCATGGGGAAATTAAAAACTCTGCTGAGGCATTCAATTCAATTAAATAAAAATCAATTTTATCCAGACAATGGGTGAATGCCATGGTCTTTAAAAGTGGAAATGCCCTGGTTTATTCCTCTGCAAGATCCTTTCTCACCCTCCAAAGTTAACTTCAAGTCTGACTTCTTGCAACTGTGGAAGCTGTGGGCTCCTTGCTCAGGCTCTCTTCCCTCCCTTCTGCTCTCTATGTTCCCCATGTATACAAGTTGATATAGGATCATTATTTTTCTAATCTTTTAGTTTTTAAAAATCTCATCAAATTTCACAAATAACAAAAGATACATACATATATTCTACCTAGATTTGTCATACAGTAACATTTCCATCATTTGCTTCTGTGTGTGTGTGTGCGTGTGTGTGTGTGTGTGTGTGTGTGTGTGTGTGTGTGTTTATACTGAATCACTTGCTATTAATGGGCAACCCTATGATCCTCTATCTTCACAAGGTTCTCAGAAAAATAGTCTTATGTAATGACATCATTGTCAAATAGTGGAATTTAATGTTGACATATCTGCTGTTAGTTAACATACTGTCTGTATTTAAATGCTATAAATAAAAGTAATAAAATTATAAAAGTAATGACACATAGGGATAGCAGAACCTGTTTTCATCTTGTTGGCACTACTTGAGCCAGCAGTCCAAAGCTATCATTATCAATTTTTCTTATCCTTTGGCAGAAAGCGATGAGAAGACTGAAGTCTGTCTTCAGAGGTGCCCTGTTCAAAGATACATAAACCTGAATGTAATTATAGGGAAACTCTATGAGATCTCATAATAAATAGAACTTTACAAAACTACCAGGTTAAACTCTTTAAGAATGTCAAAGATAAGAAACACAAGTAGGAGGTAGGAACTAACCAAGAAGAGAGGTCCATGCAAAATGAAACTCTGGTTGGGGCTGGAGGGAAATGGCTGTAAAGCAGAGGTTGGCAAGCTATTTCTGTAAAACATCAGATAGTAGATACTTTGGACTTTATGGACCATATGGTCTCTACTTCAAGTTCTCAACTCTGAGGTTGTGCTGTGAAATCAGCCACAGACAACGTAAACAAATGGGAACTATTCTATCACAAAACTACTTGGCTGAACAGAGCAGAAAGCAAGCTTCCTGTGGTTGCTTCTCTAAATGACATTATTAGGAATGGCTAAAAAACATTTGAATATGAGCCAAGGAATAATTCTTTTGAGTTACTATGGTTAAATTCATAATATTGATCAATGTCCAATGATTGGGTCAGAGAATATTCTTTATATACTATTATACATACAGAGTAAAATAATTCACTTGTATATGACAGATTTCCTAGATGATGGATGAATAGATGATAGAAAGATAGATAGATAGATAGATAGATAGATAGATAGATAGATAGATAGATACTGATAGATAATAAGTAAAAGCAGATTAATCTAATGTGTGTCTTTATATAGTTTCCTTTACTGATCCAGGCTCCAACCCAAGGCGATGCATTTCATTTGGTCTGCTCATTTTTGTCTCTTGCTTCACTTTAATAATTATTGCATTTTTGGAAGGAAAGCAAGCAACTTGCTTCAAAGCATATCCTTCAACTTTTTCATGCTACACAATGTTAAAAGTTCTACTATAGAAATGTCATTCTATCATATCCAATATACTCTGTAGAGAGAGACATAGGACCAACTTATTCTCCCAAGTTAACACTAACTCATCAGTAAATGTGCATTATGTATATTTTTCACTGTAAAGAAAACTTTTTCATTATTTCTAATTTTTTTAGATCTATTCAAATAACATTTTTACTGCTGATTGATATCTTCCTCATTTCATTGGCACTATCTAACATTTCATAGACTTACAGAAAAGAACCATTTACATTGTATCAGCAACCTCTAAGCTCAATAGTTCCCAGGGAAATCTTGTAAGAGGCTGCATTTGTTTCTGCTGCATTTAAAGTTCTTTCCATTATATTTGCACATAACAGTGCAAGAGAGAGGCTGAGCCTCTTAATCATGTGGGTGGGCCCCTTGCAGAGATCCAATATGTTTAAAAACATACTCTTCTATTTAAAGGTTATTGTGTGAATACCAAATAACTACCACTGCTGGGCATGAGGTGGTGGCTTTGATTCAAAGGCCTTTCAGGGCTTTTATGATTTGCATTACTATAGTTGGAAGATTTTTATTAAAAGTTATATATTATAATAACCTAGATTTTAAAAATGAATATGTGGTTTAAGATATTGATGTAGCAACTATACAGCTAATTAAGAGTTCAGAAAAATCAAAATTACTAAGCTTAAAGCTTTGAATGTTTCAAATGATTCTTAGGAATGAGAAGCACACTGGATTGGTAATGACAGTGGCCATCAAGATAGTTTCTTTTACTTAAACTTTATATCTTAAAATCTTTGATCAAAAAGCCAAGACCATGGGTATTTTATATGAATATATATCTTCAGGTACATCTTAAAGTAGCACATTACATTTACCTTATTAATGGGTTATATTGACACTATGATGAACATTGACTAGCAATATGTCAAATTGCATATGAGTGATGAAAGGGGATTGAGTAGATGTCTGGAATCCTAATGGGGTGCTGACATTGGTAGTGTGGGCACATCCTTCAGAAGGAGCACAGTAAGACAACATGCCCACCTATAATGGAAAAGGCCAGACACCTTACAAAGCCAGTGGATTAAGGGAATTCTTAAAAGCTTGACACATTGGAACTGAAATAGCAAATCTTTTGGTCTTCAGTCACCTTGATGGATGGAGCAATGTAGTACATTTTGGCTTTGAAAGCAAATATACCTATACGAGTAAAAGGGAAGGCATTTCTGAAAGAGAGTAAACTAGGAAGCCACTGTCCTCCCAATTATCTTGTGGAGAGATAAAGATTTATTAAAGGATGTTTATTCAGGTTGATCAATGGCTTCCTGTCTAGCTCTGGGTATCTGGCAGAAAATTTTCATTTTATATGGCAGGCAGAGAACATCAATTTATTTCTCTTTTCCGAGGTTATGCTTGACTGGAGGTGCGGAGAGCAGGCACACCTAACGTGGACTCTTTTATCACTATCTTCACAGAAAGGCATTGGAAAATTCAGTTATGAAAGATCCAGCCTTGCATTTGCTGTGTATAAGAAGTTTTGATAGCTAGTCTTCTCAGATTGAGGTTGCTAGAACATATTTGGACAGATATTTGGTGAAGAGGTACTGAGTCACAGCCAAAGCACACAACTCACTATTAGACACTGAGATCCAGAGGGCTGATTCCTAGAAGAGTTAACTAGAAATGCCTAGAACTGTTCCCTTAGAAGCAGTGGAATCAGGGCTTCAAGTTGACAGTGAGTTGGAGGACAGATTAAAACCAACTCCCCTTTTCATTTTCATTGGTATGGCATTGGGTGTCATTCATCCCTAACATTCTACTTATTCTCAAAATATCCACTCAATGCTCCTAAAGCCTAGAAATAGCCACACTAATGTTTGGGTAATATTGTCCATTCTGAGTCTCAGAGGAGGCAAGTACTTTGGGTGGTGAAGAGGAGGTACCTTTTCAGTATAGTGCTGCTAAGGAAAAAAATTTCCTACTTCCTATGTGGTCTGTTTCCTTCCAAATCCTCTCTACCTATATGCCCTAACTATCTGTCTGCAGAGGCCTCATACATAAGGCAGGAAAGGCTGCATTAGGTAGGAGTAGCCATTCTCTATGCCTGTGATCTGTTTCTAACCCAATTTTCCATCTGAGTTCACAAGACCAAGTGTAGTGAAGCAGTTTGACCTTGATTCCCAGTGATCCCAGAACAGAGTCTACATTTAGAAGAGAATTTACTTCTCTTGTCCCTAGGCTGCTCATGTCAGTACTATGTCCCCAAGCCTTTCAGCTGCACTTAGATATGGTCTAGATTAATATCCACTTAAGCACTAACTGAATCTTTGCCAGCCCAAACCAGCTGGCAAGCTGTGTGGCAGAGTCCTTCACCCTCTTCAGCTACACAGCATCTATCATTCTCCAATCAAACAATCAATTAACTTTGGTAAAGTAGGAATATTTTTGTAAATTAGTAAAAGCAAGTTGTCCTTCAAGTAGTCCTTTTAACCTTTCTACCACCAGAGATCAGAAGAGAAGGGTAGAATGGTCTTCCCAGGAACTGGCTGCCATGCTACCTGAGATGACTCCTTTTCTAGAATCTTGGCCCATTCTTTTTTTATTAAGATTCATTTCTTCTCTAAAAGGAGCCACGCTATCTATAATCTGATGCATTGAAATACTTTTCAAATTACTAATGAAACCAAGTTTTAGAACTAGCATTCAATTTGGCCATTTTAATTATGGACATTTCTACAAATCTGATCAGAGTACCAAAAAATATTGGACGGCGATTTTATGTTTTACTCCAGAAGAGAAAAAAATGCTTTCAGTTGCCCAGAGTGCGTTCTTAGCATTATGGCAACCAAGAGCATTGGATTTCTGAAGGACATGGATAATTCAAACAGATGGGGAATCTGCCCTAAAGGGTTTACAGGCACATAAAGATGTTAGGAATGGCTGGAGACAAGCAGGGATGGGCAAGATATGAGTCTGAGTCTGCTGGTAGCTGGTACTTATGGGGGAAGGATCCATGGAAATATGTTTAATTAAATTAATTAATTAATTAGATAATGGTTTTACATATAATAGTTTCTTTAATCTTCTGGGGGAGGTATATATCCCATATCATTATGCTTGTCTTAATAATGAGAAAGGCTCTTATATTTTATCCTATAGTGAGATTTCTGAAAATTTGATTAAAAAAGAACAGAATATTATAGAATATGTTTTTATTTTAATCCCAAGTGTGGGGATATAGGATATTCACAACAGCTGAATATGACTTGCCTTGTGCTCTAGCAGAGGGCATGGCTTTGCCAATTGCAGATACTTTCTGCAATTGTTCGACATTTGAAATTCTGCAAACTTTTCAGAAGGTAGTTGTTTGTTGTTCACAGAGCTTAGCTGTTGTTTGTTACTAGTTGTGATCAAAGTAGAAACATAAAGAAAGAAATTAGATTCAAGGATCAATCTCTCTACATTCTATCATTCTTTCTCTTCTATCTAGTGATAGCGGGTGAAACTGGGTAGATGGAGGATGGGAAAGAAAAATTCACAGAGTAGCACAGACAAGTTATAAGAAACAAGAAGAAAAGAATTAGATTCAAAGATCTCTGTCCTTTTCTTTCTGCTTTCTAACCTTCTTTGTTTGTTAATCTTGTGAATCTGGGGAAGGAGGATATATGGATCCACAATAAAGGGTGGGAGAAAACAGTCACAAGTAGCACAGACCTGCTACACTAATTACCCCAAGGTAACTAACCTAAAGATTTTTATCAGGTGCTCCACAGCTCTGCACTGAAGGAAAGATACTGAGACCTTCCATAGGCCCAGCTCCTTCCAAGGAAGCAGAATGTCAAGGATTCTAGAAAATGGTCTTGTGGTTGGCCTCCTAGCCACATGCAGGTTTATAATAAATACGGGGTATTCTGCTTTACTGTACTTCACCCTGGTTAGATACCAGCCTAGGCTATAAAGAAGGACCTGACCACACAAAATATTGTTAATGTCACAAAGTACAAAAAAGCCTGCCAAGGAAAAGAAAGACATGGTTCAGATTGGCTGCATTTGTTGGAAATGATATACTCACCATGTTGTGTGGCAATGCAATATCCTTTCAGGATCTATGAGTTGAAGTGAAGTAGAATATGTCCATATAACTGTGAACAGAGAGGAAGGGGAGATTAGTCCAACAGTCTTCATCCTGGTAAGTCTATGTTAGTGTTGGATGCCTGATGACCTCTTCTGAAGTACCATCACTGTTCAAACTGTTCAGAGAATCTGCTTTTAGGCCATGGAGTTCATACCCCTAAAGAAATCCTCAAAACCTCAGAGATGGCTTATACTTTCATGCATTCTCTAGCAAGTTTATCTGCTTTTCAAATCCACTATAGGGTTCCTCCACTGGGGTCATCCCAGCCAGAAACACAGGCATAAACAACACTCTTAGATGGGATATATTGGAAATGCCATACAGTGCCCCAATGCCCCAGAAAGTGTGTTTAAAATCTTCCCTCCTAATGCATTCTAGATGCAGTGACAACTGGAGAAATGAGGGGCTCATAGTATACTGAAGAGCTTCCCACTTCTGCTTCTATAGACTACTCTGTCTCATAATCGATTACTCGCTCAGAAGAATTTACTTCAGTGGAATTTGTATACCCAACTCACCATTTTTGAGTAGTCTACACCCTTAGAAATACTTAAAACAAGGAAAACTGCTTCCAGGAGAGATGAGAGATACAGAGTGCTGAGCCTAGTGCCATGCATGGATAAGAGGTTGAGTTAATACTTGTCAAATCAGTGCAATAAAGAATGGATAGCCATGCCCCACCTCTTCCTATATGCTGGTTCTTATGGAATCTATCATATGAACAAATGAGGGTCCAGAGTAATTTAATCATTTGACTAACCACCCTAGGTCTGAGAGGTCATCTAAGATATTAACCTAACTTAGGCAAACATTTATCCACAGAAAACCAGTGGGGAAAGACAGGAAATAAAAATAATTACCAGTGATGTCCAGTTGTACCATCTGTGAGGCATTATATGAAACCTATATGTCTTTATGTTTAATACTCATAACATTCTAATAACAGTGACATACTTATCAACACCACTAGTGGGTGAGAAAACAGAGACCCCAAAATAATCTATGTAACTTACTCAAAGATGATATGCTGGCAGAAGGCAGAGCCAGGATTTTAATTCAAGCCATTTGACTCCTATCTTAGATTGCCTTCCTTGGTAGGATGAGCTTCTAAGAATACATCGTTAGGGGGTGTGGCACTAAGCACAATTATAGGAACCATAGTCCAAATGTCAGAAGCAGATGAAGTTTGGTCTTAAGGAAGAATATGAACATATTAAAACCTAGGTAACAGATGACACACTAACTGATGTTTAGCAGAAAGCACCTGCTGGAGACTGTATTTATTAGGACAAGGTGGTATTCAGTAGGCAGGATCTTAGGACCAAGTAAAGTGTAGAAAGTGAAAGAGCAAAGAATTAAATGATGGGAGAGATCAAATGTATTGCTTGATGAACATGTGGTGGGATCAGTGAAGGTCTACAATTATGGAGAATAAGCTACTCTCCATGGACAGGCACTAAAAACCATCTAATCCCCTTCTGCATATGGCAAGCTGAAACTTAGCCAGCTTTACTCAAGGCACGGATGTCTTGAGTAAGAAGTTTCTGTATCTCATGTACTCTAGGGGAATAGGGTTGCTGAGACCAGAAGTCAACTCAAGTATTCAAAGGTAAGCACAAAAGCAAGCTATCTATCCTGTATCCCCCGTGAGGGGAAACAGGTGGCAGGAAAGTGTTTCTGGCAAGGGGCTAAATGGAATCCTGTATCCAAAGTGGCTCTTCAAGCACAGGATGAACAGTCAATTGGCAGACGGGTGGCATTAGGTGTCCTGGGCACTATAGGAGGATAACCAGATGAGAATTGGTGATTGCTGCAGATAATAATTCAGCTGATAATAGGTGGCAATAGTTAATTTGAGGTTAAGATAACACAATGGTGAAATCATATATCACCACAGACATTGGTGAACAGAGGAATGTTGTCATATGACAAGATGACTTGCCTTTGGTTAATTCTGTGATCATAAAAAAGACAGATGTCCTTTGCTACCCACATTCTCTGGTCAATTTCAAGTATGTAATATTGTTGGGTAGATAATGGTTATTCTCTTAGGACCGAGTTGAATGGATACTGGAGTTTATGGAGTAGTCTAGAATGGCTGAGAAAATCCTTGACAGTAGACTAGTTAGTATTGGCTTAACAAAGATGTGCATGAGGTTTTTTTCTTGAAGAGTCTAACAAACAGGTCAGTCAAGCTGTGATGGCCTGTACATTGGTACTATATCTTCTTGAAGTTTTGATTCCCCGTATCTCTCTTCTTCATTCCAGAAGAGCTCTGTCAATGTCCAGATGGGCTCAATGCTTTTATATACTAATGACAGAGTTTCCTTTCTCTAACCCTACAGGAGACCTAAAGCCATAGATAACACCAACTCCAGTGTGTGCCATGTCCATTTCTAATATTCACATAACATAGTGAAATTTAATTTATAAATTAGGCATTCTTAAAAAATATTTATAATAGTTATAACAATAATTATTAGAAACAATAACTATAACAATTATTATTTCTTGTGATTTAGCAGCAGAAAAGGGTTGTGTGAATGCAGAACCATAGCAATTAATCTGAAAACTATGATACCTGCCCTATGAATTGGAGCCATAGATCATGGTGATACAGGGGACACAAGGAACTATTCAGAGTTCTGTTAGATGACGCAGAGTGGCATGAGGTTTCATCACTTAGAATGAGGCACAGTTGAAAGCATTTGTTATATTTATTTCTAGTTTTTTCTATTTAATAATTCTATGTTTTAAAAATTGAACCATGAGTACAAACAAACCACAGACAAGGGACTACATTATACATCGGGTCCAAGAGGCTGCTGTGCAAGTTCATCAAATCCAGACTACAAAGTATTCAGCTCAATACAGACAAACTTGAGCAATGAGCAATCCTGTTAGGTAGAGATGGCCTACCAAAACCTCTGTCCATATAAGAGACTTTCTGGTCTTCTGATTTTTCCATAAGAATGAGAATGACCAACTGAGAATTAGCCCTACACTATATATATACAGAGACAGAACCTCTACATTTGGAAATATGAGCCTCATAGCAAAAGTGGCACTTGTTGTACCTGAAAATACTATTTTTACATCTCTACCTGACCACAGCCAGTCTTACCTACTAAGTGGGGTAAAGCCATCCCTTTCCCTTTTTTTTCCTGACCCAGCCTCTTGCAGAACAGACTCACTTCATTCCCTAGCATCACCTTAATCTTTGGAGTAGATAACAGATAACTGTGGAGAACCTTGCAGCACAGTACAAAAGGATAGGTCAAACCAAATCCTACCCTGTGATTGCAATGGCTCAGCAAATCCTTGCTCCTGCTTATCACTTCTGCATTCATTGGATTCTGTGGCCACATTGATCTCCTATATTCATACTATTATCACTAAATTTTAATGCTGTTAAGTAAATACATCATGGAATCATTGTACCAGAGCTTCTGCCACTCACAGTCCAGCTGATTGAACACTAATATTTTGTTTACCTACCCCAATAACCTAAGGAAAGACAGACAAGGCAAATGTCCCAAACATCATAATATCAGTTGACTTGACAATGAAGTTCTTTTTGCCTTAATTCAAATTAATTTTGAAATATCAAAGAACTTTCATCATTTGCATTTGTTTGCTGAATTCAGGTGTGTCTGGAGAGCCAACCCCTTCCTCTAAGCCCATAAAACATTAATCTCATGGAATGATACTCTCATATTCTCAAGTTAAAAATAAAACAAGTTAGTATCTTTAATCAAATTGATGTTACCTTTGTCTTTGGATGGTCCAGGTGTCATTTTCTGTGGGAAACCCCTGTTGCCCCTTCCATCCTAATAAGGTCACTTACTCCCTGAGGGCCACCACCTGCATTTGTGACACTTGCAATCACTTCTTTTCTTGTGTGGAGTTTTAATTAGTTTCCAGCTCATTCTCTGGGCTGTAATTTCACTCACCCCATTCACTTCAGCATCCAATAGAAGGTATGATATATCTGATATGAAGGTTGAAAAATTGAGGGATGAATGGGTAAGTGGATGCCCATCTAAATGTTTTAACCCCAACTGAGCCCACAGCTCCATATGCCACTGAATCAGGATGCACTGGCTTGAGATTTTTCACTTCACAGAAGTGTAAAAGTAACACATATACAGTAGAAGGCATTTCAAATTTCAAATTTTTATTTTTATTTCCCAAGCTGGTGTTATGTGGTATGGTCTACTTTTGCGATACTGGGCAGTGGCAGTGAGCCTCAGCTACCAGCCAGTCATTTGATTGTAAGAGTAAACAACAGTATTCTACAGCATGCTGTGCTGCGAAGGTCTACAGTAAGATGGCATCTCCTGCCTGTGAAATTATAAAGAATGAAAAGAAAATGTGTGCTAGGTTTGCCGTGGCAACTCGAGCGCAAAAGTTACAGTTCTGATGTGTGATGAGTGCTAACATAAGGAGGGAGAAGGCATTAAATCTGTGGGCAGAAGACATAAAAAGAAAATATGTGCCAGTTGATGGCAATGTGTTTGCACCCAAAAGAATTGAGCATCTACCAAGACTTAAACATAACATTTCTGAAGAGCATAAAGATTATTGGAAAGGATGTGTTTGTCAATGAGGCTGCTATTCTTGTATTTCTGGCAGAGTTGAAGTTGAATGGATAAGTAGAAAAAGTGGGGAAGGGGGATTTAGATGGGAAGGAGGAGGGAGCAATAAATAACACTAAGGATGTTTGAAAAGGCCATGATAAAACCTTATTTTACATTTATTTAATATACATGTATAAGTATATGTAATGTATATATATATATATATATATATATATATACATATATATGTTACATATATTGGATATAGTTATGCCACTTGGGAGACAATGCTCCTCCAAAGCACTGTAAATGACAAAAAGCCCAATGCCAGACATGGAAAGCTGCCCTTCTAGTTATTGATCAGAGGAGTTAGAGATGCCAAAAACAATAGAGGCTTTTTTGTTGTCCTTGCTTGACTCACAGAACTAGAAAGTAAGTACATATTGCTGAAGGAATTGCACACTTGAGATACAGGGTTTATATGACATGAAAACTTTCTTCCTAAAGACTTCTGGTAGTATCCAAAGACACTATACAAGCTTCCAAGGGAAAAAATCAATTAATATTTCTAGACAGGTGCACAGTCTATGGACTACAACAATGACCGGCAAGGCAAGGTGTTCCTATAAACATAGTAATGGTACTTACATCTTTGGTGACAAGTAACAGCTGGTTACTTGTTCTGTAAACCTAACAAACTACTGATGGCTGGATGCCAAAACTCTGAAGGAGAACCTACTACTATCACTTTCCTATGCCAGTATAATTTCTAAATATAATCTGAATACATATTCTTACACTGACAGGTAAGTGTAGTTTTCACATGAAAGTAGCTTGTTTTGCAGCAGATAAAGTCAATAGAAACCCATGATCTACTGTGGAGAACAACTGGTTATGACATGTTTAAGTCCAGCTGATACATTCCTAGCCTAACCCCAATTACTAAGGCTTAAGGAATATTGCAGAAGATGGGGCAGAATTTGTAAGAGCCAGAGGACCAGGACATGTACTGTGAGATCATGTCTTCTCTATATGACATGGAAGCAGCACCATGGAATCTCAAAACTGTTGTAGCCAAGTCTCTACAACATTGTTTGATATGCTAATTTGGATGATGAAATTTTCCCAAGCCCTTATCTCTAAATGAAGTACTATGGGCAATTAATGGTTACTGAGAGTAAAAGTATCTACCTCCTCTAAGGAAAAAAATATCCTCATAGGTAGGTTATGTAATCTCTCAAGTGGTCAACCATGAAAACATACACATATGAACCACACTGAATAGAATCAGCAGATTTTATATATGTATACATGCATGTATGTATTATGTGAATATGTATGTATATGTGTGTATATGTAACAATAATTGAAGAAGAGGTCATGAATTTGAAAGGGAATAAGGGAATTAAGGGAAGGGTAGAAATTATGTAAATACAGTATTCGTGTATTAAATTCTCAAAAAAGTCATTTAAAACAGAGACTATGTTACTGTGGGTATATAGTTTATTGGTAGAACACGAGTTTATTATGAGCAAGGTTTAATCTTAATTTTGGTAGCTAAAATAAAAATGGGAGACTTTTCATTACTGTGATAGAATTCTAGTGATGACTCCCAAGGAAAATAATATTCATTTGGCCCATGCTTCCAGGTATCAGTACAAAATCAGTAAGCTCCGTGTTTGAGGACCTCTAGAAACACAGAACCTCACGATACTAGGCCCTCAATAGAGCAAAGACAATCAATTCCTGGTGACTAGAAAGGATAAAAAGAGACAGTTGTATTATCACTTTCAAAGTCACACCTGATAACCTAACTTCCTTCTACCTCCTAAAGGATTTATGTACCAGCTTCAGTAGCACAGCATGTTATAACCAAGAATTCAACAGGTAGAATTTAGAGGAAATTCCAGATGTTCAACATTAAATCAATGAATTGCCATTTATTGGCAATCTATCACTGTGCCTGGTTTATACATTACATTTAACAATAAATAAGTGTGGGTGGTTTACAACACAGGATTTACAGCATTCACTACTATCAAGGTTACAGGCATCCGCTAGGGCATTTGAACAGAATTTACTGGAATGACATAGAAACTGTGAAATACATAATGAAGACAGTAATGTAGTGGGGATTGTTTTTTTTACATCAGGGTTATATTTTAAAGTCTCTTTGGGTGGTCATACATAGTGATTAGAACACAAAATGGCTCTCCATACTTCTAAAGAGGGATAGCAGTGGCGAGTAACTAATTGTTATGGAGAAAGTAAACCTGCAATGCATGATGTTCCATGTGCTTCATTTACTTCTCACAGAGAAAGTGGCAATTTTAATAATATCTTATAAGGTTATTGTTGAAAAACTCTGAGATATGCATAGAAAAGGCTTGGATTGATATTCAAAACTTGATATTTTTATTATTTATATTCATCACAGATACCTAATTAAACACATGGAAAGAGAACACATTAAAGCTGGCCCAGGGTTTGGCAAACCCTAATATTGGGACCTTTCAAATTTAACCCAGCCTGCTGTATATTCTTCTAGACAGGGGAGATAATCTCTGAAACCAGAGGACATCATAAGAATGTTTTGGTCAAAAGATTGCCTTGTAGAAGTCATCAGTCTTGTCAGTTCAGCATACTACATTTTACTGAAACTTGATAGTACAAGTTGATCATATTTCCACTTACCTTTTCTGAATACAGCACTTACTAAGTCTTGCTAAGATTGGCAGTTGTATTTCTCAATTCTCAAAGGGTATACAGGGAAAAAAGAAAAACATTATATTCTCTGTAGTTGTCTATATATTACTCAGAAAATAATCCATAGGAGGCCAGCTTGACTTTTAGGTTCATATGAAAAGCTGTAAGGCTGAACTAAATAGAGTAATAATGAAATCCAAAAGGCAACTGGGGGAGGGGTCGGAGGAAGAAGGATGAAAGAAAGAAGGAAGGATGTGAAGAGGGGAAGGAGTGAGAAGGGAAGGAAGGAAGAAGGAAGGAAGGGAGAGAGGGAGGGACGGAGGAAGGGAGAGAAGGAGGAAGGAGGAAGGAGGGAAGGAAGGCTGGTTGGTTTCTTTGTCCAATTTTTAAATAGGTACAAGACTACCTTAAAAGAGAAAGGGAGATTTAAAGAGAACTTGCTAAAATCAAGATGTTCCCAAGAGGTTTCACCAAGTAGAACACCACAGAAAGGAAGCTGGAATTCCATTTAGGAACTCAAGAGCAACTTCTTTTCCCTGGGCAGCAGATCTGCTGAGTCAGCCTCCCAGCTAGCTGTGTGCTGAAACACCCAGCCAGAACAAGTAGAATTGCTTAAAGAATCTCTGATGGAAAAAGTAGGATGGAGCTAAGAAAGGCCAAGTAGGTCACTTGAAATACTGGCGAGAAACTATCAATAGAAGAGCCCTCTATGGTGGGCTTCAACTCAGGTGAACTCTGCAGGTCTGGACTTAGAATTAGGATAATTAACGTGCTTCTTTTAGGAACATAGTCTGAAGCTCTAACCCATTTTAGTGCAAATGGTGCTTGCTGGTGTGAAGTAGTAAAGCCCCTGCAAGCTGTTGATATAGATAGTCCAGCTCAGCTATAGTGGTTCACCTGGACTTAGACAGCTTATCAATATCACCTAGGGTCAAAGAGGAATGTTTAAAACAACAGAACCAATAAAAAGCAATTATAGGCAGTTATTTTTTGATTCACATATGAGTATATCCATCACACTTATGATTCTATGCTATCTTTAATAATTCCCTCATCATCACATGTACTGGCTAGTTTGGTGTATCAACTTGACACAGGCTGGAGTTATCATAGGAAAAGGAGCTTCACTTGGGGAAGTGCCTCTGAGATCCAGCTGTGGGGCATTTTCTCAATTAGTGATCAAGTGAAGGAGAGCCCCTTGTGGGTGGTGCCATCTCTGGGCTGGTATTCTTGGGTTCTATAAGAGAGCAGGCTGAGCAAGCCAGGGGAAGCAAGCCAGTAAGGAACATCCCTCCATGGCCTCTGCATCAGCTCCTGCTTCTGACCTGCTTGAGTTCCAGTCCTGACTTCCTTTGGTGATGAACAGCTGTGTGGAAGTTTAAGCTCAATAAACCCTTTCCTCCCCAACTTGCTTCTTGGTCATGATGTTTGTACAGGAATAGAAACCCTGACTAAGACATCACATATGAGTATATCCATCACACTTAGGATTCTATGCTATCTTTCATAATTCCCTCATCATCAAATTAAAGAGATGTTTAATACTTTGGGTCAGTCATCTTTAAAAATATATCTCGTTACAGTTCCTATTAATCCTGCTTCTTGATGCCTTCCTTGTTTACCTTCTTTCCCATTTCAGTGTTGCAGAATGGAAAGATGTTGTAGAGAGGAAACCAGAGAGGCCAAAGTTCAGAGGCTGTCTGTATAGCCTCAGTCTGGGAGTTCCTCTTGGATTTTGGGTGCTCTCTTTTCTTATTTCTAGACTCATCAGTGGAGATAGATTTGGCTTTTCTCTTCTATTTGCTTCACATAGTGAAGAGGGCCTTTTGGATTACCATGGGTCATATCAAGAGTGCCATTTCCAAATTAAATTCCTATTTCAAATGGCACTTTAGTTGACAAAGTCATTCTTTAGTTACTCTTCCAAACATTGCCTTAGTAATTTAACCAGGTTTTGCCCTGCCAGGTGACAGAGTCAGAGCAAGAAGGAACTTCCATTTGCACTGCTGTTGGAATCAAACTCTCTTGATATTGGAGCTGAAAGGAGAGTCCATATGTTTGGACTAGAGTGGAAAGGGCTTTGGAACTGAAGTTGGCAGGGGAGTGGATCTCTAGGCTAGTCAGGGCAGTGTTCACATGATTGAGAATAATTATGTTGACAAAAAGGGGAAGTGTAAGGGCACCTGGTAATTACAAACAGATGTATTTGGATGACAGCAACTAGTCTTTCAATGTCCCAACAGACCAATGCTTCAGTAGAAAACAGGGCTGAAGTCCTTCAACACTTCTGACATCCTCATCATGGCAACTCAGATTGATCAAGTTATTTCCACAGAAAAATATACACAAGGAAAATATTTAAAAGCAATAGAATAAAACAAACAGGCAAACAAATAAGCATGCACTCATGTTTTTGTTCCAACTGATCTGGGTCACATCCCAAAGAATAGCCATTTCACAACTTAAGAAAATGATGACTTAATTTTATCACTGAAAGAAAGGACCAGAATGATATTTCCCCTACTTCCATAGATGCTAGTAAATTGCAAGAAGTATGTCAATTGCCTAGCACACAAGAGACGCTGGAAGTATAAAGCAGGGTCAAGTTGGCTAAGCATCTGGGTGGTTTTCCTGCTTCCAGTCTGCTCTGAGTGATACATTCTACAGATGAATATTTTAAGGCATAAGTCAGAGTTTGAATCTGTTCAAAATTTCCCAACAATTCTCCATTATATTTTAGCTAAAACCAAGGGTCTTTACCCTTTAAGGTCTAGGTCTACACATGCATCCAAATTTTACTATCATCATTTACCATGCAGAGTTTATTCTATCACAGTATTCTCACTACTCCTTGAGACTCACATTCTAGCTTGCTTCTCAAAATTCCAAAGAAAACATTTTCTCTTACTACCTTGGGTTGTGTTTTCTAATGATGAGGGCTTAGAAAAAGCTAACGATGAGACAAGGAAGAGGAAAGCTGAACGTAAAAAGAACAAGGATTGTTTTTACATTGACATTTTTACAGTCATCTTCTATCAGCTAAGGACCAATATAAAAATGCCTACAGTTTTTAGGTGAATGGTATTGATTTATTTATGCTGCTGTTTCTGGAGGAATACATAAAAAGACCTACTAAGCATCTGTTCTCCTTCATGCCTCCCTTACCCACCCACATAGTCTAATCATAATATGACTTCAACTCTTGCACTTACCAATATTCTTGGATGATATTTCCCTTTGCTTATTTGCTCCATGACTAGATTGTAAGATCTTAAGGACAAGACCCTCATCTGTTTGCTCCATGGATGCTCTCTAAATTCTTGAGTGAATGCTCTTGTGACAAAAGACTATAGATTGTCCCATGGATTCTCCATCTGAAACAGAAAACAGGCTAATTTCAGAAGAAGAATGTATCAACAACAAAGGTGAGCACTGAATTGTCCTTGTCAAGGGCACCTGTTCTCTAGAGTTGTTCTGTTTCCTGGATCATTTTTCTTTTGCTTTTTTTCTTTTTGCATCAGTGGAACATCAGCTGGCTTTTTCAAGCATTTTAAAGATGCTTGCTTATAAACTGTGTTTTCTAAGACAATGATACCTGCCACCAGGGAGGCAAAGTCAGCTTTCAGCATTTATCCTGAAATATTTACAGAATGGATTTGAAGGAAGAGAAGGGAAGAGATAGTCCCTAGCAGCTTATCTCCACTGCTTATTTAATGTGACTTCCCCTTCAAGATGTTCCCCAATCAGTTAATTGCTAAAGGGATGAAGCTATTTCCCCTGAAACATACCCCTAAGCCTTTCATGTATATCAAAGCACAATCTGTTATGTGTGTTACTGCTGCCTTCTCCTTCCCCCTCTTTGTCTTTCGGGAAAGGAGATTATGGCCAAATAACAACATGCTAGAGGATTAATAGGATAATGAGATGTGTACCTCTGCTTCATACTGTGTCTGAACAAACCAGAATGCATACCCCCTGTTGAAAAATGAGGGATGCCAGCAACTATTAAAGAAGTCTTTTTGAAAGTTTCGGTTTCCAACAGACCTTCTGGCCATCGGCACTTCCAAGGATTGTCTGTTATATTCTGAGCCACTTAAATAAAGAGCCAGAGGCACAAAGAAAGTAAAGCAATAATGTTGCATGTAAGAATACATAAGAGATGTGAGGATTGGTACACTGCAATATAAAATAATGGCATGCTGTTTCAATCATCTCCCAAGCACCAGCATGGGATGAAGCATGTTCAAACACTATGTGCTTGGATCTATGAGAATGTCAAGAGATACATGACATGACTTTTTATAGACAAGGTAACCGACACATGTAAATGAAATGCATTCTTCTGTTCAGTTGCTATTTATTGTTTTATTTTTCTCTTAATTTCTTTCTGTTGTGCTATTTGTATACAGTTTTATTATTTAAATTATATATACATATATAATTTCTTTAAGTTCTTTCTCAAAAAAAGAAAACAAAAACCAAATACAACAACAAAAAATTTCCAAACTGTGAAAACAAAATGAAACCACCACCCTCCATAAAACACCACCAAACTATAACCAAATAAAAGCACACAGAAAAACTGTGGAGTTCATTATATGTTGGTCAATTACTTCTGAAGATGAAGTGTCACTCTCTAAGAAAAATCTGATATTTCCTCTCCCAACAGATATAAGATACAGTTCAGTTATTAATCTTTACCCTAGTACCTATGTTTTAATTCATCCTTCCACCCACCCATCCATCCATCCATCCATCCATCCATCCATCCAGTATTTTAAAACATAAAAAATAAAATATAAAAGATAAAACAAAAGCTAACACATCAGCAGTAAACAGCACTAACAGTAGAAAAGGAATACAAAGAAGGCACAGGAATCACAGACCTACTCATTCTCACATCAGGAATCCTACAAAAACACTAAACTGGAAGCCGTAATATATATGCAGAGGATCTGGTGTGGACCCATTCAGGCTCTGTGCATGCTGCCTCATTCTCTGTGAGCCCACATGAACTTTGCTCATGTTGCTTTACAGATTCTTGTGACTTGGTGTCCTCTTTCCCCTTCAGTTCTTGTCTTGACTTATCGTGCATCTTTTATGTATAACTCTTCTGGCCCAAACAGTCTGAATTGCATTCAAGAAATTCTTTCCACTTTCCTAAGTATGTGCATTTGAATTCCATGTATCATATACCAGGATCCATAACTATTTCAAACATTGTTCCATTGTCCTGGCCATTGTGTTTGTTCAAAGAAGAGCCCATTAAGCACGTGAAACTTGACTTTCAGACTTTCTCATGGAAATGTTGATAAAGAATTATACCTTGCTCCTAGAATTGCTCAGGTAAGGTAGGTAAAACTAATAATGACAAATCTCAACCACAAGAAGAGATCTTGATGACAACAGCAGATGTTAGGAAAAACAGATGTACTTTGCAGAAGGACAGAGCCCTAGTCTTGTACTGTGAACATGTGAATTTCACCTATATTCTAGTCTCTGAAGTGTGCTTAAAATACTGGTTCTTGAGGAGCCAATGTATTTTCTTTTTCTTTATTTCATAAAACAATTTATAGGCGATTTTTCTCACTAGTAACTGGTTGAATTTTAATATAGAATTGAATAGGTAATGGATGAACTTAGTGATTAACAGATTAGCTGAGATCCCAGTACTGTATGTACAACAGGAGAGCAGACATGCTCCAAGAATCATGCAATGGGAAGAAACTGAATTTTCAAATAGCTTTTCCCTTCTGAATTCTTGGCTCTTTTAAACAGAGATCTGATGCTCCTGGGCACAGAACTAGCCCAAGTGAAAGGAAATGGGGGTAAGGAAAGAGACTGAGACACTAAAGGATTTGGGTTTGAAATCACACTCTACTTGGGTCAAATCTCAGCTATGCTACTGCATCCAGAGGACATTTGGAGAACTGCTGAGCATCTTGAGGCCTCCGTCTTCTCATAACGAAGGTGTGATGATAAAACTCATTTCCTATAGAAACAGTCCTCTTCATAATATTAAATGCACATCCAAGATAGACACTAAATTTATGTCAAGTTCTCCACTCCAAACCAGACATCCTCTCTAGCTGTCTCACGAGACTGGAATAGTCAAATGAATCAGATCAGCACAGGTCTGTTTCCACAAGAAGTTGCTGATTTTTATGAAAAGTAAATGAAGCAAGTTTTCTCAAGCTTTCAGACTTGGGTATACATGACTTTACATAGTCTTAGGAAGAAGGTAAAGTGCCTAAACAAATCCATCCCACCTTGATAGAAAACGTCACTTTAGCCAAATAACTGATTGTGTCTTTGACACTATGTCAAATAACAGGTTTGACTGATTTCCCTCTTTCCTCTAAATAAAGGTTCTCTAGATTGATCAAGCCAATGAAGTTTCTTGACAATTTGTAATAATAACAGAGGCATCCTTCACCTCTATGATAACCAACTGTCAGGCGAGTAGAACATGGCCCTTGAATGGAGAACAGGGGGTACACAAGGTCATCTGCACTGTATAGTGTTCCTTAAAACCAGTGACACATGGTAATGAAAAATCTAGTTATAGTTAGGACATAAATAATGACTGAGGAGTTTGGGTATTAGTTTCCTGAAAGAAAAGGTCATGCCTTTGTCATCTTCCAGTTCTGGAAAGGTTCACCACACAGCCATTTGAACTATAATGGGAAACCAAGCTTACAAAACAAATGGGTATTGACTAGATCTCCATTGTGGCTACAGTGATTAGGGTCTATTTAGTCTGTATACAGTAATAGATTGTCTACTGTGTGTCAAAAAGCACTCTATATGCACAAGTCCAGATAGAACCCCCATTCTCATGAAGATGGGGATTGGATAAGAGGAGACAGAGCAACAGCAGAAAATCTTCAGTGTGGTAGATAAGGGTAAGTGCTATAAATGGATATGAAATTACAAAGGGGATAAATAATATTCTTAGATGTCAAAAGCAGGATATAAAGTCTTATGATTTAGAACACTGCTATTTGAAGAAGTAGCATCTCAGAAAAATATAGAGAATTTCAAAGGAAGGAAGGAAGGAAAAAAGGAAGGAAGAAAGGAAGGAAGGAAGGAGGAAATAAAGAAAGGAAGGAAGGAGGGAGGGAGGAAGGAAAGAAAGAGGTCTATGTGGATTTCTGGAAGAAGTGCTCCCATGGCTGGGTAGTGGTGGTGCACGCCTGTAATCCCAGCACTTGGGAGGTAGAGGCAGGTGGATTTCTGAGTTCGAGGCCAGCCCGGTCTACAGAGTGAGTTCCAGGACAGCCGGGGCTACACAGAGAAACCTTGTCTTGAAAAACAAAAAAACAAACAAAAAAAAGAAGAAGAAGAAGAAGAAGAAGAAGAAGTGCTCCCATGAAGTTGAGGTGCACTTGGCCTATATGGAACAGCAAAGGAAAATCAGCCAGTATGGATGGGCAGGGTAGGAGGTGAGAAGGTCAGAGTGAGTACAGTGGGATGAGGTGGGAGCTAGCCTACTTAAAGTCTTTTCTCCAGATAGAGGGAAACCACCAGAAGAATTTGAGTAGTTCTCATGTTTCTCGTACTTATCTGCTGCTGCTGCTGCTGCTGCTGCTGCTGCTGCTGCTGCTGCTGATGATGATGATGATGATCCTGTTGCTGTTCAGAGATTGTCTCTAGTGTAACAAGGAAGAACAAGACAAGCCAGTGTAGGCAGACGAGATGAACCATTATTACAATGTTATTACACTTCTGAGAATGGCTGACACCAAGACGTAGACGTAGAGAGAATGGCAGAGAGTCAGCTTAAAGAATAACATTATGGATTGGGTCACCCGTGGGCAGGGCTAAAACAAGCACAGTAGTCATCTAAAGATGTAAGTGACAGTGACAGACTCTAAGGTCAAGGAATATAAGGCAATTTGCAAAAGTGCTCACAGAGAAGTCACAGACAGTATAAGCCTGTGTGAGGGAAGAAGATTCCCAAGATTCTGAAAATGAGGTATAAGAGACATAAAGATATGGTGGGTGTGGTGACAGTGACAGGGATCAAGAACAGCACCAAGAGTAATGACTGGTGGGGCAGAATGTTAGAGTCCTGTCAAAAGACAGAAGCACACATCCTCATAGGGTTCCAGTATTGAGAGCGATGTTAGACGGAAACAGAGTGCTGCCAACAAGATGGGAAGAAACAATGGGTCCAACAGCTTCCAGTAGTTGATAGCTGCACTCCAAGCATGATGGAAAGAAGTGATAGGTAAGAGGAGGTGATGGATAGTTCGGGTGTGATGATTGGGGATTGAATACGAATGAGCCACATAGGCTCATATATTTGAATTCTTAGTTTCTAGGGAGTAGAACTTGTTGATAAGATTAGGGGTGGGTAGGCATCTTGAAGGTAGTGTGTTGCTGAGGGTGATCTTTAAGATTTCAAGAGCCCAGGCCAGGCCCAGGTTCTCTCTCAGCCTTTGGATGAAGATGTAGCTCTTAGCTACTTTTCTACCACCGTCTGTACCTTTGGGCTACCTTGTTCCTTACCATGATAACAATGGAGTAAACCTCTGAAGCTGTAAGCAAACCCTTCACTGAACACTTTTATAAGCATTGATTGGGTCATGGTGTCTTCTCCCAGCAACAGGACAGTGACTAAGACAATGATGTTATGGGACAGGACAGATGTAAAGGACAGCCTCTTCGAGGTTTTTCTCTGTGCTAACTCAGAGTGAGCAAACAGAGTGGTTCCTTTTCTTCCTGGGAACTGTACTGATTGAAGACAAGCTCTCAAAATTTCATTGCAGAAAATGAAAAGCCTTTCCTGGTGAGTGTCATTTTCTGCTTCTCTGACCTCACCCTCCACAGAGCTCCAAAGAAGCATGACTCATCCTTCATAGGCCTTCTTCCACCAGAGGGCAGTATTCGTCTTGGGGTGAGTTGCATCTCTCACCTGGACAGAATCAGGGATGCAACTACAAACAGGGCTCATTTGGTTAATCTCCCAAATCCTTCAGGCCAGGGCTCACTCCTTCAATGCTGGCAGAATGCAAACGTGACAAGGACTAAAGGACACAGGAGAGAACCCACAGGCATTAACTCCTTCACTTCTATTAGGGAAGGAGCAAATACTGTCAGATGTTTGGGAGGAAACACTAACATATTCAGCCTCAGGGGTTTGAAGGTGATTCTGTGAACAAGTCAAGAACAATTTAATGATTTGCTCAGTCTCATTTCTTCCTTAATTTCTGACCACAGCATCACTAAAATATTCTTTTTTGTGGTGTTCAGCCTGCCTTCTATTATTATGAGAATGATAAACCAGGGCATAGCTGCCAAGGAATCACTATGGTTGCTCCTTGATCCCCCAAATAATACAAACTGTGACACTTTTATCTTATCAAACTCTAAGTTCCATAGTGGCAGAGGCAGAGAGAGTATTCAAACCACAGGCTACGAAGAGTCACAAAGTCATTCTGCAAGCAATAATCACAAATGAGGCACCTATGTTGCTGCCAGCCACTCTTTGTGACCATACTGTAGAAAGGTCATCTGCTGTGTTTGTTTTCAGGGGAGGACAAGCTGGTGACTGAGGATTAAAGATGTACCTATTTAGATGGCAAATGTGGGGACAGACTCCCTTACATACAAGATTTCATTCATTTCTCACCAAAGTAGCATGAGGAAAATGTTATCTACATAAGAAAACTGAAACACAGAAGGTTTACATGATCTCTGCACGGTCTCTGAGGGAAACAGGTCCAAAGTCTGGGTTCATTGTGATAGAGAAAAGAGACACCACCTTGGCTCAGACAAGGTCTAGTGTTAATTGTGATTCTTCTCCTCTAAACTCACAGGAATTAGTCCCCAGAGATAACCCTAGCAGAATGATTGTGGCATTTAAAGAATATCAGGAGGAATGCTGAGTTTTATGCTCATGTGGATTAATGATTATGAGGAAGGCAGGAGGTAACTTATAGGTGACAATGGGCAATGGACATGGATAACTTAGTGTGAGTCAGAGAAGCTGTCATTCAAACATGACCCTCATTCACTGTTCTAGCCCTTTCATTTGAGAATAATGTGTAAGAAATGCTGTTATCACTTATAATGAGAATGCAAGACTACATTATTTACATCCTAAACACTGGCCCCTCACAGAATCCCTTCCCCCACATCCCCTTCCTTTCTCCTCTGAGAGGGTGGGACTACTCTTTGTAGGATTAGGCACATCTCCTCCCACTGAAACCAAGCAAGGAAGACCTATTGTGGAATGAATTCCACAGTCAGGCTACAGCTTTACTGACAGCCCATGCTCCAGTTGTTGGAGGACCCACATGGAGATTAAGCTGCATATCTGCTACATATATGATGTGGACCTAAGTCCAGCCTATCTATAATACTCTTTGGTTGATGGCTCAGTCTCTGAGAGCTTCCAGGTTTCCAGGTTAGTTTACTCTGTTGATCTTCCTATAGAGTTCCTATCCCCAAATTTGTACTGTCTAAAAGAAATGCAGGGACAAAGATGGAACAGAGACTGAAGGAATGGCCCACCAATAACCAGCCCAACCTAAGACCCATACCATGGGCAACACCAGTCCCTAACACTGTTAATGATATGATGTTATGCTCACAAACATCCTAGCATAACTATCCTCTGAGAGGTTCTACTAAATAGGTGACTGAAACAGATGCTTATATCTACAGCCAAACATTGAATGGAGTTTTGGGACTCTTAGGAGGCTTTGGGGGCAAGGATTGAAGGCAGGACTACATTTTAAAAGTTTTTGACATGGTGTGTGTGTGTGTGTGTGTGTGTGTGTGTGTGTTTGGTAGGCTTTCCTATAGCACATAGGCAAAGGTCAGGGGAAGTTCTCTTCTTCCACCATGAAGATGGAGCCAAATATATAAATTTCCGTGATCGGTCTTGGAGTCAGGTGCCTTTGCCATCTGTGCAGCCATCTCACAGCCATGACTGCGCTGAAGCGATCTGAGTCATGTTTGGTTGTGTGCTGGCTATGTACCAGTAGTAGGAATTGATTTTGAGTGAATAGTACTGACAGTCACAGTTCTGTCATAGTAGTTTAATCTGCAGTGTATTTACCTATAGATATTTAGTCAGCATCAGAGGAAAGTGGTGAGAAGACAGAAACAAATAGGTCAACAGGGTCAGAAAAGATGCTGGGGCTGCAGATGCACATGAGTTGCTGGGGACCAGAAGGAGGGGAGGAGACATTAATGTGTGCCATTTTTTAATGAAGGCAGTTACATTGTGATGTTACCAGAGATGGGACTTTTAATATGATCTGTCCTCATAATTGCTTTAGTGCAGGGTGCTTTAGCTTCAGTATATCAAGTGATAACACCTCTCTCTCTCTCTCTCTCTCTCTCTCTCTCTCTCTCTCTCTCTCTCACTCTCTCTCTCCTCCCTCCCTCCCTCTTCTCTATTTTTCTCATTCAATTCTTACTGTCTCTTTGGCCTTCTACCACGTAATGCCTTTATTAATGTTATGACAAAGAAAAAAAAAGCTCTCACTACAATTCAAGCCTTTTATCTTGCATTTATCTGAACTACAAAGCAGTGAATTCTGTTCAGGAAAGGCTACTCTGTATGTGACACTTCGTTATGGCAACATAAAATGCACTATGGCAAGCTGAAAGGTTGTTTTCTCATGAGAGGTCTTACAGGGCCTTGTGTGGTGTGGCTCTGGCAGAACTGGGAGGGGACATGGCTGGGGGAATCCGTCTTTGCCACTGCCTCATCAACATTCTAGACCATTGTCTATCTGAGCAGCATGTGTGGTAGGACAGGCCGCCCAGGTGCGTGTGTTCATCATGTAGGTGGACTGCAAATTTTCTGCTCGGCATCCTCCTTCCTCTCTCCCTGACACTTCCATCTTTTCTAGGCAATTCCTTCTTGCTCCAGTGACTTTAAGAATCATTCCTTCTCTCGTGCTTTCTACTGAAAAGGAAAAGGGAGTCTAATCTTATTCTCAGGCTGTGGCTTCTAATTAATTCATTAAAGCTGCATGGAGTACTTAAGCCCTTTGTATAGATGGCCCTAAGATTCTGTGTCCAACCTGTGATATCAATACTCTGTGAAGCTGGAATGCTTGCTGCTGAGTGCTGGGTAAAAGAAATATTTAAGCAGTACTTCTTTTCTAAACATAGTTCTCCTGCATAGAGTCCCAACCTCCAGAGCCCTGTAAAGAGAAGGGGCTGTGTTGGAAATGTTCATTCTCTACAGTGCAAATCCATTTGCAATGTCACAGTTTGAGAAAGCAAGATTTACAGAAGCCAAGTTCATTGCTAAATATAAAATAATGTTTTTTTTTTTTAAAAAAAAAACAACCTTGTTGTTCTGCTGAAGGCAGCTCACCTGCTAATTTGTCAAATTTGTGATTTTTTTTATTGCCAACAAAACAAGAGAAACAGGCAAAGAAGAGGTGTAGAGAGTGTTTATTATAAAGGAGAAAATAAAGGCTTTTGTTACGGAAAGTAATTTCCAGTGCTCCCTTTCCCAGACAGAAGAAATATGCCCCAGTGCTGGCAGCTCCTTGGGAAAGCTACTTCATTGCAGGGAGATGTGGATTTCAGAAAAGTGAAAGAGTTTAAAAGTGTTCATAGGAGAGTTATCCCTGACGATACTTATTGTTAACCCCAGGATGTTAAGAACCCGTTACCGTCCATATGAGGCCCTTTGTATCCTCCATCAGTGTGCGTTTCTCCTTGTTCTCTGCCCCTTCATCCCTTCACCTGACAGCTGTTCTGCATTGTGGCTGTAGAATAGCACACTGTCCACTGAGCTTCACGAATGTGCACTTCAAGACTGTCTCTAGCCACAGTCTCCATTTTAAACAATTGTCCCCAGGCATCTACCAATTCTTTGGAATTTGAATAAGCACGCTTCCATAGGATCCCATATTTAAATGTTTGGTCCCTAGTTCATGAAACCGTTTGGGCAGGATTAGGAAGTGGGGCCTTGCTGGGGGAGCTGAGTCACTGGAGATACTGGGGATGGATTTTCAGCTTTCTTTCTTTATATTTGTATCTTTTTATTATAAATATTTTTATTAATTATTTCTAAACACTCCATATTTTATTACCCACTCCACCAACCCCTGTCTACCTTCGGACTGTTCCGCAACCATGATTCCTCCCCTTCCCCTGTCTCCAACATGGATGTGGATGTCCTTACTCCCTAGCCCCCTGACCTCTGAACTCCCTGTGGCCTCCAGTCTCTTGAGGGTTAGGTCCATCATCTCAGAATGAACAAAGACCCAGTGGTCCTCTATTGTATGTGTCCCAGGGGCCTCATATCCGCTGGAGTATGGTGCCCTGTTGGCGGTCCAGTGTTTGAGAGATCCTGGGGTCCAGATTAATTGAGATTGCTGGTTCTCCTACAGGGTCATCCTCAGCCTTATTCAGCCTTCCCTAATTTAACAGCAGGGATCAGGTTGGGTGCAAAATATCTGCATCTGACTCTTTCAGCTTCTTGGTGGGTCTTTGGGAGGGCAGTCATGATAGGTCCTTTTTTGTAAGTGCTAGCTCCATAGCCTCAGTAATAGTTTCAGGCCTTGGGACCTCCCCTTGCCCTGGACCCTACTTTGATCCTGTCACTGGACCTTCTATTCCTCTGGCTTCTCTCCATTTCCATTCCTGTAATTCTTTCAGTCAGGAAAAATTATGGGTTAGAGTTATGACTGTAGGATGGCTCCCCTCTCCCTCATTTGATGTACTGTCTTCCTGCTGGAGGTGGGCTCTATAAGTTCCCTCTACCTACTGTCAGGCATTTCATCTAAGGTCCCCTCCCTTTTAGTTCTGTGGATCTCTCACCTCCCATGTCTCTGGTGCATTTTGGAGGGTCTCCACAACCTCCTATCTCCTGATGTTGACTGTTTCCATTCTTTCTGCTGGCCCTCAGGGCTTCAGTCATTTTCCCTCCCCCAATATCAGAACATCCCTTCTTCCCCCCATCTTCCCTCTTTCCCCTCTCTCCAGCCCCATCTACTTTCCCTCCCAGGTCCCTCCCTCCTCCTCACTTGTGATTGCTGTCTTCTCCCTCCCAAGTGGGACTGAGGTGTCCTCACTTGGGTACTTCAGCTTTTTGAGCTTTTGAGTTTTGAGGACTATATCTTGGGTATTCTGTACTCCCCCCTAATATCCACTTATTAGTGAGTACATACCATGCATGTGCATTTGGGTCTGAGTTACCTCACTCAGGATTATTCCACCTTACACCAATCAGAATAGCTAAGATCAAAACCTCAGGTGACAATACATGTTGGAGATTATGTGGACAAAGAGGAACACTCCTCTATTGCTGGTTGAATTGCAAACTGGTACAACCTCTTTAGAAATCAATCTGGAGGTTCCTGAGAAAACTGGAAATATATCTTCCTGAAGACCCAGCTATACCATGCTTGGAATATACCCAAAAAGATGTCCTACCATGCCACAGGGGCACATGTTCCACTAGACTCATAGCAACCTTATTTGTGATAGCCAGAAACTGAAGACAGAAGAATGGATAAAGAAAATGTGGTTCATTTATACAATGGAATACTACTCAGCTCTTAAGAACAAGGACATCCTGAGCTTTGCAAGCAAATGGATGGAATTAGCAAATATTCTGAGTGAGGTAAGTCAGACCCGAAAGGACATGCTTTCAGCTTTCAAAATCCCTCAAGACAATCCCCCCTCTCTCCTTTTAGATAAGATTAGATAAGATGTAAGCTGTTAGCTAATGCTCCAGCACCATGTCTGTCTGCATGCTGCCATGCTCCCCAGTGTGATAGTCATGGACTCACCTTCTGACACTGTAAACAAGCCCTTAATGAAATGCTTTCTTCTATATGTTGTCTTGGCCATATCGCTTCTTCAGAGCAATAAAAAGTAACTATGATACTATTTCGCATATTCAGTGCATGCACAACCTCCCTTATTGGTGCTTTTCTGACTCACAGGTGCTGCATGGCATTCCTATTGCTTCTGTTTAGCTTCATTGAGCCTTACCCATTAACAATCAATTATATCTGCAATGATATCCCATCTCCTGTTTGTATCTCTAGGTACTCAGTCTATTAGTCAGGGCTCTCAAGAGTCCCAAAAAATGTATGAGTAGTCTCTATATAGCAAGGGAACTTGTTGATGACTTACAGTCTTTAGTCCAACTCCCCAACAATGGTCAGCAGCAGCTGTGGATGGAAGTCCAATGTTCTAGCAGTTGCTTAGTTCTACAAGGCAAGCAGGCAAAAAAAAAGATAAAGCACAAATCTTCCTTCTTCCAATGTTCTTATGTAGGTCTCTAGCAGAAGGTGTGGTCCAGATTAAAGCCATGTGCCACCACGCCTTTAATCCCAGATGATATTGAACTCAGAGACCTCTCTATCTTATTCTTCTGGAATTCATAGTCACTATGCCTCAAGATCTTCATGCCAAGGTCCAGCTCAGAAACTTGTATCTCTCAGCTTCCAGATTAGGATCACAGGTGAGGTTCCAATTCTGGATTGTAGTTCATTCCAGATATAGTCAAGTTGACAATCAGGAATAGCCACTACACTCACCATCTAAGCTTCTGGAACTCTGATGATTTTGTCAAATATGTGAGGGAAACTGAGTGAGAATATTGATATAGCCTCAATTATAATATCTTAGGGCATATAAGGGCCATTGTTAGAATATAAAATGTCTCTATACAACTGATATATTAAGTAAATGCTTGATCCTTAAAATATGGTGCTATCCAAAGGTACTTTAAAAAGTATGAACTTTTAAGCCAATGTGAATGTGCCTTCAAAGAGCATTGTGTGAACCTTGTCACCATTACCCTTTTCTCCTTTCCTACCAAGCAATGAACAGCTTTGTGCAAACATACCTGCCACACCACAATATCTTAACTCTGCACAAGCCCCCAAATAACAAGACAGAAAATGGGATGAAATAATGAGTCCAAAACCTTTCTTCTTTTAAAGTTATTATTTTCAAAGGAATTTTGTTATAGCAATAGAATGCTGATAGCTATGAATCAAGGTTTAAGTGTGCTAAGTTAGATACTTGTGGATCAGCCATACTGGCTAAGCCCAAGAATAACATCTGCAGAAGGTAAAATGTTGAACACAAATCAATACTGAAGAAGTCAAATGATTTAATTCAATTCAACATACAACCAAACCTAAGCAAAACAAACCAAAACAAACCAAACAAACTTAAATAACAATAACATCAACAACAACAACAACAACAACAAAAACAAATTAAAGTAACTGTATGGGGGAACACCAAGAACTCCATGGTAACTCTGAGAATTGTGTGTGTGTGTGTGTGTGTGTGTGTGTGTGTGTGTTTGTCGGTGTGTGAAAGAGAGAGAGAGAGAATGAGAGAGAGAGAGAGAGAGAGAGAGAGAGAGAGAGAGAGAGAGAGAGAGAGAGAGAGAGAACAACAGCAATGCATACCATACTAATATCTTGGGGACTTGACTTTTAGTTTTTATTTTCCTATAGTGAGACAAAACTGTATTTCATATAGCATCTATTCACTACTCATATTCTTCCATAGGAAACACACAAAACTTTCAAACATCCTGATCATGTGGCATGTTTTCAATTGTTTCCCGGTTATCTTTTATCTCAAGCTATCTTTCTTCTAAAGAAATAGCTGAGTCTTCTCCCTGTGCTGTGCTTTAAAATGATGGCTTTCGCATCTGGGACACTCTTTCCTGGATCCTTTATGTGAACTGGCACTGATTTTGCACACAGGCACCTCTTAGACCAGTGAGCATTGGTTCACTCAATGTTGCGTGACACTCCACCCTCTGCAGTGCTGCTAGCTCCTCTACAGGATTTCCTGATGGTGTTGACCATTTCTTCAGAAGTTTTTAACCCTGTTCCAGCATGTTACACAGGAAAGATTCCTCTCCATTTCTGTCACTGATACTTGATACATACTACTTGACAGGAATACCATCAAGCCCTTAGAAGACTGATTAAGACATTTGAAGATGGAAGAGTTATGTACAGCCTCTTTCTTCAAGTGGTGCATTCTGCTCTACAGAGTTATGGTCCAGGATTTGAGGCATTAATATAAAATACAGATGTTTCATCAACACAACCACAGACACTGTGATCTCCAATGGTATCTTACCTGAAAGATATAATAGGACAATGGCAGCACAAAGTTTGTGGGTGTAGCCAACCAACATCTTATTTTACTTACAGCATACTCTACAAGATGGAACTCACATTTGACACTGCTTGGAGGACCAAGAATCTGAGACTAGCTATCCCAGGAATTTGGGGAACAGGCAACTTTTTTTCCTGTTCAGACAGGGAAAAAAACTAGCAATAAAATGACTTATAACAACATTCCACTATGCTCATTGATCAGTGCCTTGCTTAGCTTACTCTGGTGTTAGATGGGAAAAAATACAGAATACAACAAGGAAACTAGAAAGAATGAGAGATTCTGAAGAACACATACATAATCATGATGTCCTCATCAAATCCCTCCTCTCTGGACTCAGAGAACCTTGAGAAAGAGGAGGCAGAAAGAATATAAGAGACAGAGGGAATGAGAAGTCTCTCAAAGTCAACAGGATAGAACTCATATGAACTCACAGAGACCGAGGCAGCAATGCACAGGGCATTCACCAGACTACACCAGACAGAGTCTTAGATTTGAAGGGAGAATTGGACATATGTTTGCTATCTCCAATCTGGAAGCAATCTCCTTTGTGATAAACACTTACAAATAAAAGTTTAGTTTTCTCCAAGGTAGACTTAGTAGGGAAAACAAACCTAAGTATTTGGCAAATTTCTTGCTATAGATGGCCAACAGAAAACAAATTCAAGGGAATCACTTGTGGTACCTTGCCTCATAATGTCATGCCAGGAATTTTTTTTAAATATCATATTTTTATTTTATTGCAATATATATACATACATATATATTATACATACATATAAATATATGGGTTTCTATATCTATATCTGTTCCATGTGCCTTTTCTTGAGTTCTTTTTCTTCTGTTTGTTTTGTTCTACTCAGAAGCAATTACTTCTGTTTTATCTTATCTTATACTTTATTATTATACCTAGAAGCCTGTTCATTTTCTTATGAGAAATGAAAAGTAGATGCATAAGGATGGAAAGGAAGGTAGGAAGGAATAGAGGAAAGAAAAAATAGTAACCAGGGTATATTATGTGAGAAAATAAAGATACTTTCAATAAAAGGAAAAATAATCAAACTATCATGAACCATGAGGATTTGCAGCTCAATTTGAATTTTGCTATATTTTTCATTATACATTTTGTAAATAGTGAGAAATAAAAAACCATAAATAAAAAATGCTCCACTGTGTCAAAACATTTTATTTTAGAGAAAAGAGGAAGAAGAGTGAGGTATATTGAACCTTTACCTGAGGAATATAGAATGGCTGAGAAGCACCTAAAGAAATGTTCAACATCCTTAGTCATCAGGGAAATGCAAATCAAAACAACCCTGAGATTTCACCTCACACCAGTCAGAATGGCTAAGATCAAAAACTCAGGAGAAAGCAGGTGCTTTTCAATGTGGAGAAAGGGGAACACTCCTCTACTGCTGGTGGGGTTGCAAGCTGGTACAACCACTCTGAAAATCATTCTGGTGGTTCCTCAGAAAACTGGGCGTGATACTATCAGAGGACTTCATTATACCACTCCTGGGCATATACCCAGAGGATTCCCCAGCATCTAATAAGGACACATGCTCTACTATGTTCACAGCAGCCCTATTCATAATACCCAGAAGCTGGAAATAACCCAGATGTCCCTCAATGGAGGAACTGATAGAGAAAATGTGGTTTATTTACCTTATGAAATACTACTCAGCTATTAAAAACAATGAATTCATGAAATTCTTAGGCAAATGGGTGGAACTGGAAAATATCATTATTGAAGTAATCCACTCACAAAAGAACACACATTGTATGCACTCACTGTTGCGTGGATATTAGCCCAGAAGCTCGGAATACCAAAGAAACAATTCACATATCAAATGATGCCCAAGAAGAAGGAAGAAGAGGCCCCTAGTCCTGGAAAGGCTTGATGCAGCAGTGTAGGGGAGTACCAGGAAAGGGAAGCAGGAGGGGGTTGATTGGGGAACAGGAGGAAGGAAGAGGGCTTATGGGACTTTCAGGGAGGTAGGATCCGGGAACGGGGAAATCATTTGAAATGTAAATAAAGAAAATATCTAATAAAAAATATCAACACTTGTCATTGCCATCATTTCATGAGAGAGAACATCATTGACAATTTAAAAACAATCTTTTTAAATATCTGCATTACTTACCTAATTGAATAAACATTATATGATTTTTTTTAGTTTCATTATTTTGCCATGAAATACCATATAAGCTCAATCTGCCATTTAACTCCTCCCATGAACCTACACTTATAAAGATGACTTTCTTCATTTCTTTGGAAGAATCTTGGCAGAGACCAGTGTTCCCAGTAACCTCACTTCTGCTACACAACCCAAGATGATGCACAGGTTTAACTAATATTTGTAAATATATAAATGTATAGGTAAATATGATTTGTGGCAAATAAGCTTCATTGAGGTAAAAAAAAATATTGCCAACCATTCTTTAGTTCAGTGGCTATTGATCCCATTGCAAGAGATGTGTCAGCTTCAGAGAAGACATGGGCAAGTAAACTCTTTCCTATCCTTCTTTGACCAAGTGAATGTGTCTTGTGCAATGTGCCCTCTTCCATTTAGCAGAACCTCTGACTTCCAGCAGCCCTCAAACTCAACAAGCCTGGCACTACAATATTGAAGTTCCACTAACTTCAATAGCACCACATAACAATTCCCTAGTATCTTCCATACCTACAAATAAGAAATGAAATCTCAAAGATCCAGCAGTCAGCATGAGTCATACATACTCCAGTTCCAAAGATCACTTGATAAATATCTCTGCAACAGCTTCCAACTTCTTCAGCCTTCAAATGGTTATCAAAAGCCTACCTCTAGTCATTCTTATCTTTGATGTTTGTACAGCACTACTTGATAACGTTTTCTGAAGACCCACTCAAATCTCTTTATGGCTCTCCACTAGATGCAGGAAACAGCTCAAACCCATAGACCAATGTTAAGGACTTCTAGTATCTTGACTAATATTTTCCCAACTACATTACTTAAAAATGTTTATCTTTAACTCTTTTAAACTTTTTTCAATATATACCTTGCCTATTCCTAAACATTTATATCTTATGACCTCTGAAAGAGAATGATGTTTGTGCTTCCAAAAAATCAACACACAGTCCATCAAATACCACATCAAATTACAGTTGGTCAATGTGGACATAAACAACTACATAAACAATGTGGACAGGCAGAGAGAAATGATGCTCATAGTCATATTGTGATTTATCACCATATTTTAGTTACGGGCAAGTCATATGTCATCAGTATATAAAGTTATTGAAGAGGATATCAGGCAAGAAGGAAGGGAAATAAGTTTAGAGTAGGAGGTGATTTAAATTGTATTACAATCCTATCATCAACATAAGGACCACATGGCAAAGATGTGGGTGGATAATGCTGAGAGACTGAGAATGACTCAAATGTTGTGAGTCAACTTTGCCCACAAAGACTTAAGTAAAGAATAAATACAGACTTTTGTCACAGGTGGTAGGAAACACTGCCGACAACAAAGCAGAGCAATATTGAATGTCTGATGAAAAACCAAGTGGGCCAAAGATTTGGTGATAGATAAATGTAGAAGATCCCATTGATTTCCCTCTGGTCCTCAGCTTCCTCTGCTGTGTTCAAGCTCACCATGTTTTATCACAGTGATCTCAAACAGTGGTTCCAGGCTACATAGGACACTTGTACACAGAGACTTCAAAGAGGCACCACACACACTTGGAAGCTTTCCACAGACTCTACTCTAGATTCTTTATCAATTGTCTATAATATTCAACTTGTTAGCCTGCTTGCTTTTTCAGGATGTTTACTTTGTGACACCCCTCTGAGCTTCTCTTAGATACTCACATACCATCTGTATCACACACCTTTGGAAAGTCTGATTCCTGAAAGAAGCTTTTTGCTCCCTAGGTTTGTCAGGGGATCACCTTTCCTGAATGAATCCTGACTAATAGAGGATGAGGAGCTCCCTACCTACTCTTTCTTCATTTGACTATCATGCTGTGAACGCTCTTTCATTCCGAACACACATGTGCATTGACCACATATCAAATGGGGACATATCCAAAGGCACCTAGGATTCTTTTTAATCTGATGTTGTAAGAAAGGAGACATGGACACACTTATCATAAAGAAAGAACTTGATATTCGCAGATATCTGGAAATGGGAAGACGCCATGCTATGCAGGAACACATAGGAAAACACCAAGAACACTTAGATGTACAGGGGGTGGGAAATGAGACATGACCTAAAGTCTTTATTTGTATTTTCACTGCAAAGAATCAAGAAAACAATATGGATATATTAGGTGAGTTTCAGAGTGTACAGTGAGTAGTAAAAACAGCCATGTAAGGCAGTGGAGTTGTCTCTCATCTGAACATGGATATGAAGCAAGTAGCTTATTGCCTTATCACATGATATTTGATATGACATTTCTGGTTTAGAGAGCTGCCTCATGACCGCAGGAAGAAATTTGACACCTCTACGATTATGTGGCCTTGGCAGGAGTAGTGTCTCTACGATAAATGCCGCAAACTAGAATATCAAGAATATGGTTAACTCTAAACTAAAGGAAGGTTTGAATAGGTGACTCAGGGGATACACAAAGAATATGGACAACAGAGCTAAGATCTCAGAGCCATTATCAGGGCACACAACTTGGTCATAGTTAGTATACCATCCTTGAACAGTGCAACCATACCTCACTGGATTTTAAAATTGTTGTGGAGCAATAATGTTCCTGTGACTTTACCTTTTTCATTTTGAAATTGTCTATCATTTGGACATTTGCTAATTTTGTAATATCAGGTTTGACTTCTTAACTCATAGTTCATCATATTTACAATAACCATAGAAGACCTGTTCTCATGGAAAGACACCTGTGGCTTTGGACCTGGTTAAATGACAAGACTGGCCTTCAAGACAAAGTATGATGTTGTAAAATGACAAGATTTTTTATGCCTGTTGTGCTATGGAGCATATTTTACAGAAAGTCAGGGTGGTGGTGGGAGGAGTAAATAATCTATGAACATAGGGTGAACTGTGCATCCATTTAAATGGAATGATAATTCTTATGCCTGCTGCTCACATCTAGAAGAGAGCTTTATTTGCCTCTCTTTGCATGCTGACTGCCATTTTCACATGCTTTGACTTACAGAAGTCGTCAAGTAGCTTACAGTTCTGAACCCTAAGAAAGGGGCAGTGTTTGTGCAGTATGAACACAATCATGATGTCGAGTGGTTGTACTGTAAGGAGCTCAGGCAGGTTGAAGATGCAGGGCACAAGAGAAACACACTGTGCAATGACATCCTGCGCTGAGCTCCCAGCCAGCAGCGGGGCATTTGGGTTACTTATCTTATGTGTTCAGCTTGTTCCCAAATGAATGACAGTTGCAGTTCCAGCCAAACAAAGAGAATCAGAAGCAACCCCATTTAAGCCCTGGTGAGCTTTAGAATTACAAAAGATAATAAATGGTAATTATTGTTCCTAAGCCACTTTGAGCAGGGACATTGTCACACAGCAACCACTGAAGCAAGAGAAGGGGAAACTGAAAGATGCTTTAAAAATGGAAATTGTTAAATTCTCTATCTGACCTTGAATGTTAACATCTATTTAAAAGCCTATGTGCCTTTGACCCTCTCCAAAGACCACCTTCCTCTAAATAACACATATCAGGGTTTCCAAAGACACCTCGAATGCTTCTTTTGGACAATTCTTGTCTGTCCTTACTGAAGCAACCTTTTCCAATTTCTTATTCTAACCGAGAGGAAAATGTCTTTAAAACAAAGAAGTATAAACATCTCCTTGGAGATTGATATTCCAGGATAGAGAAGTAACAAGTTTTCTACAAGTTCTAGTCACTCTGTTTTCATTTTGCTTTTATATTGCCTATGGCAAATCTTCATATAATAAAAGTATATCTCTATACTCTTAAAACAAAAAATTTAAAGCTCCTTTATATATTGATGGCTGTGAATGAAGAGGTAGCAGGGCTTATTTGTTCCTGGCTGCCCCGTTATCACTTTTTTGAAAATCTACACATCATAAGAGGATATTGTGTCTTCTTTTCTGAAACATGTTAAAATCACTCCAGCATTATCTAAGACTTGATGGAGATTATGCAAGACAGTCATCATGATTTGGCATCCAAATTATAATGATATAATTTAACCTATGCTCTTGGGCTCTTATACTCCGCAACCAGACAAAGCAACCTAAGGTGAGAGACATATGTGTACATACTTTGTAGATCCAGCAAATGAAAAATATATTCAAAAGCTAAATTTGAGGTTCACATAAACAATATAGTTTTATTTAATTTATGTAGGTTCTATTTTATATTTAGACAACTTTCTGAATGTTTTATATTTTATTTGATTACCTTATCACAAAATACCCTGAGGTATATAGGTAGATTAAACTAAATAGTTGCATTATCACTGCTAGGTAGATGTGGTGGTTTAGCCACACTGTTATATATATATATATAACATGTCTGCTTGCTTCTTTTACTGCAGTGGTTCTCAACCTGTGGGTCATGACCCCATTGAGGGATGGATGACCTTTTTCACAGGGATCATATATCAAGATATTTACATATCAGATATCTACACTACAGCTCATAAAAGTAGCAAAATTACAAGTACAATGTAACAAAAAATAAATTTATGTTTGGCTGTCACCACAACATGAGGAATTGCCCTAAAGTGTCACATCTTTAGGAATGTTAAGAACTACTGTTTTACAGGATTTCCAGAGTTTCAACCTGTTATGTAAACATAGTATTAGAACAGTAGAAGTCAGGACAGTGTGGCTAAACCACCACATCTACCTAGCAGTGATAATGCAACTATTTAGTTTAATCTTATGTCCTACAATAGACTGAGCAGATGTATATGCATCCTCATGGCTAATGAGGAGACATAACCAGAGAGAGACTTGTCCTGGTCACTCAGCCGCAGTGCAGCTCAGTTTTGTGCTACAGGTATCTGAGGCTCCCAAGCCTCTTCCTTCTGGCTCTGTACACTGATCTCAAGGGAGGAGGGTAAGAAGTGGGGGGTATGAGGAAGGAGGGAAGTTGCTACTCTCTTCAGTTACTGCTGGGCTGAGAGCTTCTTCCCTTATGCAACAGCATTTGAGAGGCCTACTGATAATTATATACTTTACTGAGGACAAATGAAGGTAAGAAAAGACCAAAAAAATGTGGAAAAAGACATCAAATGTGTGTCTTTTTTAATCTCTGAAGGAAGAATAATCCTCCTACAATGACTTAAACAGGCCCCTAGCCACTTGCTCTTGTTACATGCAGATGGTAGCAGATTCCTTTTCCACAGAAAATGAACCCAGCAGGGGCACTCTCTGTTGTAAACTCTCAGTTAAGTGGTCCCACTTTGGTCACTCACAGTCCAAGTGGCACGCACAGGTCTATTGTTCTGCAGGCTGCCTGGAACCTAAAATTGACAGTTGAGCTCTTCTGAAGGTGGAGAGTAGGTCTCTGTGTCCTGGGAAGTCTCAGGCAGGAATAAAGGAGAAAAGAATGAGGACAGGAGGCAATGTCAGGTAGGTGATAAGTCTCAGTGCGCTGTAGTTTTGACCTAGTCTATGTAGTACAAAAGAGAAGCCTCAGCCAGCAATGTAGAAAGATTTGGTTATGAAAAGATATAGAAATATTCCATCACACTCATGGAGAATTTTTTTCCCCTATAAGAGTAAGCTAGGATGTAGATGCCATCAGACCAGCTTCTTTTTCTTATATGTTGATAGCTTTTTGACAGCATTGAAGATATTATAAGAAATTCATAAACTAAATATAAAGAAAACAAAAGCCTCTCCCTCCCCCTCTCCTTCCCCCTCTCCCTCTCCTTCTTTCTCTGCAGACAGGGAAATCTAATATCAAAACACATTTGGTGTCTGATGAAGACTCAATTAATAGACTCAAGTTTTCATGGTTTGTGTTCACATAGGAAGCAAGCTGAGCAGTAGTTCTCTGGCCTCTTTCATATGGCTACTCAGCTAATCCTGTTAATTAAGGTTTATCCCTGGCACCTAATTATCACCAGTATCTAAGTGTCTTTATGTTGTATTAAAAAATAATGTCTGCCCACCTAACCTCCCCTGAACAGCTCCCTCTCCTCATCATGATATCCAAGCCTACAACTCTTGTGGAAGCTCCTCCCTCACTAGTGGTCATGATGTGACAGGAATCCCAGGTAGGCTGATTGCCCACAGAGAGTCTGCACTTTCTTTGTGCCTGTCCAGCCCATCTCTCCCCTTCTGATCACTATACACCAGCTTCCAACCCTAGTGAAGGAAACTTCCTGCACCAGAGGACAAACTGGCCACCAGAACCACAGCATTGTTCCCACTTGACTCACATCCAGCCTGTTCCCAATTGCCACACTCCTCCCCATTTCCATATACCAATCCCCAACTCAAACACATGAACCCGGGCTGGAACAGAGGCCACTCTTGTCACCAGAATTCCACCACAACACTGCTGAGACCCTACTCAACCACAGGGTATTTCAGCCAAGAGATCAGAGTGGAAACAGAAGCAAGTGGAATATCACATATCCAGCAAAAACAAATTCAGAAATAGGCAAATAGATCTATAATTACCCCAAACCCAGATGCCTAGAAATCAGTATAAGAACAAAATCAACAATAAGCAGAACAATATGTCACTACCAGAGCCTAACTATCCTACTGCAGCAAGCTCTGAGCATTCCAACACAGATAAAGTGCCAGAAAACAACATTAAAACCGATTTTATGAAGATGATATTAGCCTTTAAAGAGGAAAGGAATAAATCCCTTAAGGAAATCCAGAAAAGACAAAAAGTGGAAGAAATTAATAAATCCCTTAATAAAACAAATAAATAGTTAAAAGAAACAAAAAACTGTATGAGACTTGAAAATTGAAGCAATAAAGAAAACACAAACTGAAGATAACCTGGATTGAATATGTAGGTAAGGCAACAGGAAATACAGACACAAGCATCACCAACAGGATACAAGAGATGAAAGAGATAACCCTAGGCAGTTGAAGATAAGATAGAAAAAAATTGGCCAAAAGGCTGTTAATTCTAAAATGTTCCTAACAGAAAACATCCAGGAAATCTGGGACACTATGAAAGATCAAACTTAAAAATGATAGATATAGAAAAAGAAGAATAGCCACTCAAAGAAATATTTTAGAAAATAATTTAACATAAAATATTTTTTAATAAAATCATAGAAGAAAATTTCCTAACCAAAAGAAAGACTTACCTTTAAAAGCAGAAGTTACACAACACAAAATAGATTGGAACAGAAAAGAAAGACTCCTTGACATATAACAATCAAAATACTGAGCATACAAAAGAAAGAAATAATATGAAAAGCTTCAAGGAAAAAAAAACCAAGTAGTATATAAACACAGACCTATTAGAATTATACCCAAATTCTTTTTTTTTTTTTTTTTGGTTTTTTTTTTTAACTTTTTTTTAAGGTTTTCTTTCTTTTTTTTTCTTTTTTTTTAATTTTATTTTCTATATTCTATGTTTACATTCCAAAGGCTTTCCCCTTTCCCAGTTCCCCCTCCCTATGTCCCATAGTTCCTCTCCCCCCAACTATTCCCCAATCATTCCCCCTCCCCCCACAGTTTCACTACAAAACTGGATCCAATCTTTCCAGGCCCAGGGTCCTCTCCTTTCTTCTTGGGAATCATTTGACTTGCTAATTGTGCCTTGAGTATTTAGGGCTTCTGGGCTCATTAATATCCACTTATCAGTGATTGCATTTCATGTGTATTCTTTTGTGATTGGGTTAGCTCACTCAGGATGATATTTTCCAGGTCTAACCATTTACCTACAAATTGCATGAATTCATTATTTTTAATTGCTGAGTAGTATTCCATTGTATAAATATACCACATTTTTTGTATCCATTCCTCCTTTGAGGGATATTTGCGTTCCTTCCAATTTCTGGCTATTATAAACAAGGCTGCTATAAACATAGTGGAGCATGTGTCTTTATTGCATGCAGGGGAATCCTCTGGATATATGCCCATGAGTGGTATGCCAGGGTCCTCTGGAAGGAACATGCTCAATTTTCTGAGGAACCGCCACACTGATTTCCAGAGCGGTTTTACCAATTTGCAATCCCACCAACAGTGGAGGAGTGTTCCTCTTTCTCCACATCCTCGCCAGCACCTGTTGTCTCTTGAGTTTTTAATCTTAGCCATTCTGACTGGTGTGAGGTGGAATCTCAGGGTTGTTTTGATTTGCAATTCTCTGATGATTAATGATGTTGAACATCTCTTAAGGTGTTTCTCAGCCATCTGAATTTCTTCTGGTGAAAATTCTTTGTTTAGCTCTGTACCCCATTTTTTGATAGGGTTATTTGGTTCTTTGCGGCCTAACTTCTTGAGTTCTTTGTATATATTGGATATTAGCCCTCTGTCAGATGTGGGGTTGGTGAAGATCTTTTCCCACTTTGTTGGTTGTCATTTTGTCCTTCTGACAGTGTCTTTTGCCTTGCAGAAACTTTGTAATTTTATGAGGTCCCATTTGTCAATTCTTGATCTTAGAGCATAAGCTATTGGTGTTCTGTTCTGGAACTTTCCCCCTGTGCCTATGTCCTCCAGGGTTTTCCCAAGTTTCTTTTCTAATAGTTTCAGTGTGTCTGGTTTTATGTGGAGGTCCTTGATCCACTTGGAGTTGATCTTAGTGCAAGGAGATAAGAGTGGGTCAATTCGCTTTCTTCTGCATGTTGACCTCCAGTTGAACCAGCACCATTTGTTGAAAAGACTATCTTTTTTCCACTGGATGATTGTGGCTCCTTTATCAAAGACAAAGTGACCATAAGTCTGTGTATTAATTTCTGGGTCTTCAATCCTATTCCATTGATCCACTTGCCTGTTGCTGTACCAATACCATGCAGTTTTTAACACAATTGCTCTGTAGTGCTGTTTAAGGTCAGGGATATTGATTCCACCAGAAGTCCTTTTATTGTTGAGAATAGTTTTAGCTATCCTGGGTTTTTTGTTGCTCCAGATGAATTTGAGAATTGCTCTTTCTAGATCTGTAAAGAATTGAGTTGGGATTTTGATGGGTATCGCATTGAATCTGTAGATTGCTTTTGGTAAGATGGCCATTTTTACTATATTGATCCTGCCAATTCAGGAGCAAGAAATATTTTTCCATCTTCTGAGGTCTTCTTCGATTTCTTTCTTCAAGGACTTGAAGTTCCTATCATACAGATCTTTCGCTTGTTTGGTTAGAGTTATGCCAAGGTACTTTATGTTGTTTGTGGCTATTGTAAAGGGTGTTGTTATTTCCCTAACTTCTTTCTCAGCCTGCTTGTTCTTTGAGTACAAGAAGGCTACTGATTTGCTTGAGTTAATTTTATAACCAGCCACTTTGCTGAAGTTGTTTATCAGCTGTAGAAGTTCTCTGGTGGAGTTTTTTGGGTCACTTAAGTAAACTATCATATCATCTGCAAATAATGATAGTTTGACTTCTTCCTTTCCAATTTGTATCCCTTTGACTTCCTTATGTTGTCTAATTGCTCTCGCTAGAACTTCAAGTACTATATTGAAAAGATATGGAGAGAGAGGGCAGCCTTGTCTAGTCCCTGATTTTAGTGGGATTGCTTCAAGTTTCTCTCCATTTATTTTGATGTTGGCTACTGGTTTGCTGTAGATTGCTTTTACTATGTTTAGGTATGGGCCTTGAATTCCTGCTCTTTCCAAGACTTTTAGTATGAAAGGATGCTGAATTTTGTCGAATGCTTTTTCAGCATCTAATGAGATGACCATGTGGTTTTTTTCTTTTAGTTTGTTTATGTAGTGGATTACATTGATGGATTTCTGTATGTTGAACCATCCCTGCATCCCTGGGACGAAGCCTACTTGATCATGGTGAATGATCGCTTTGATGTGCTCTTGGATTCGGTTGGCAAGAATTTTATTTAGTATTTTTGCATCGATATTTATAAGAGAAATTGGCCTGTAGTTCTCTTTCTTTGTTGGATCTTTTTGTGGTTTAGGTATTAGCATAATTGTGGCTTCAAAGAATGAGTTGGGCAGTATCCCTTCTGTTTCTATTTTGTGGAATAGCTTGAAAAGTATTGGTGTTAAGTCTTCTTTGAAGTTCTGGTAGAATTCTGCACTAAAACCATCTGGTCCCGTACTTTTCTTGGTTGGGAGGCTTTCTATAACCACTTCTATTTCTTTAGGGGTTATGGGACTATTTAGCTGATCTATTTGATGCTGATTTAATTTTGGTATTTGGTATCTTTCTAGGAAATTGTCCATTTCCTCTAGATTCTCCAGTTGTTTTGAGTATAGACCTTTGTAGTAGGATCTGATGATCTTTTGAATTTCCTCAGTTTCTGATGTTATGTCTCCCTTTTCATTTCTAATTTTGTTAATTTGGATACTGTCTCTGTGTCCTTTGGTTAGTCTGGCTAAGGGTTTATCTATCTTGTTGATTTTCTCAAAGAACCAGCTCCTGGTCTTGTTGATTCTTTGTATGGTTTTTCTTTGTTTCTATTTGATTGATTTCAGCCCTGAGTTTGATGATTTCTTGTCTTCTACTCCTCCTGGGTGAATTAACTTGTTTTTCTTCCAGGGCTTTAAGGTGTGCCGTTAAGCTGCTAGTGTATGCTCTCTCCAGTTTCTTTTTGGATGCACTTAGAGCTATGAGTTTTCCTCTTAGCACTGCTTTCATTGTGTCCCATAGATTTGGGTAGGTTGTACCTTCATTTTCATTGAATTCTAAAAAGTCTTTGATTTCTTTTTTTATTACTTCCTTGACCAAGGTGTCATTGAGTAGAGTATTGTTCAGTTTCCATGTGTATGTGGGCTTTCTGTTGTTTTTGTTGCTATTGAAGACCACTCTTACTCCATGGTGATCTGATAGGAGGCATGGGATTAGCTCGATCTTCTTGTATTTGTTGACATCTGTCTTGTGACCAATTATATGGTCTATTTTGGAGAAGGTACCATGCGGTGCTGAGAAAAAGGTATATTCTTTAGCTTTAGGATGAAATGTTCTATATATATATCTGTTAAATCCAATTGGTCCAGAGTTTCAATTAGTTTCACTGTGTCCCTGTTTAGTTTCTGCTTTCCTGATCGGTCCATTGAGGAGAGTGGAGTGTTGAAGTCATACCCAAATTCTTAATGGAGACTCTTAAAGTCAAACGTATCTGAACAGATGTGTGACAAACTCAAAGAGACCATAGATCCTAGCCCAGATTCTATACCTCACAAAACTTTGAATCACCAGAGAGGAAGAAAACACGATATTTCATGATAAAGTCACTGGAAAGCTTCTGTATAGCAAAGGACATAGTCAATAAGACAAAATAATGGACTAAAGATGTTATGAACCAAATGGACCTATCAGATACCTACAGAGGTTTTCACCCAAAGACAAAAAATAGATCTTCTTCTCAGCACCTCACAAAACATTCTCCAAAAATGCACACATATTCAGTAACAAAGTAAGTCTCAACAGATACAGGAAAATTAAATACATGCTATCAGCATCCTATCAATCACAGATTAAATCTGATTTCAACAACAACAAAAATAAAAGAAAGCACACAAACTTATGGAAACTAAAATGCTCTCTATACAATATTGCACTTGAAATTCTAGTTCAAGAAATAAGACAATTAAAGGAAATCAAGTGGATAAAATTAGAAAGAAGTCAAAGTACCATTATTTGCAGATGACATGAGAGTATACATATGCAACAACAAAATTTGTAGCAGGGAACTGCTATAGCTAATAAACATCTTTAGCAAGGAGCCTAGAGACAAGGCTAAGTAAAAAAAAATCAGTAATGTTCCTATACATGAATGAAACATGGGCTGAAAAATAAATCAGGGAAACAGAACCTTCATGATAGCTACAAATAACAAAATATCTTAGGGTAAGTCTAACCAACCAAGTGAAAGCAGTGTATATCAACACCTTCAAGTCTTTGAAGAAAGAAATTGAAGATAATTAAAGGAAATTAGAAAGAAGTCAAAGTACCATTATTTGCAGATGACATGAGAGTATGCATATGCAACAACAAAATTTGTAGCAGGGAACTGCTATAGCTAATAAACATCTTTAGCAAGGAGCTAGACACAAGGCTAAGTTAAAAAAATAACAATAGTGTTCCTATACATGAATGACACATAGGCTAAAAAATAAATCAGGGAAACAGAACCTTCATGATAGCTACAAATAACATAAACTATCTTAGGGTAAGTCTAACCAACCAAGTGAAAGCAGTGTATATCAAAACCTTCAAGTCTTTGAAGAAAGAAGTTAAAGAAGAAAAAGATGGAAAGTAGGCAGTAGGATTAACATTGTAAAAATATCCATGTTACTAAAAGCAATCTACATAGTTAATTCAATGTCCATCCAAATTGCAAGACAATTCTTTACAGACCTTGAAAGGGCAATACTTATCATCATATGGAAAAACAAATTTCAGGATAGCTAAAACAATTCTGTAGCATAAAAGAACTTCCACTGATCTTACCATTCCAGATTTCAAACTGTACTACAAAGCTATAATAATAATAATAATAATAATAATAATAATAATAATAATAATGTCACAGTAGTGGCATAAAAACAGACAGGTTAATCAATTGAATCAAATCAAAGACTGGGGTGTATATCCAAACACCTATGGCCATCTAATTTTTGATAAAGATGCAGAAATACACAATGAAAAAAAAAGCATCTTTGAAAATTGGTGTTTGTCTAATTGGATGTCTGAATGTGGAAGAATTGAAATTGATCCATAGCTATCATCTTGCACCGAACCCCAGTCTAAGTGGATCAAAGACTTCAACATAAAACAATACACCAACTATAATAGAAGAGAAAATTGGGAATAGCCTTGAACATACAGGCACAGGAGACAACTTCCTGAACAGTGCACTGATAGCACAGGTGTTAAGAACAGTAATTAATAAATGGGATCTTATAAGTCCAAAAAGCTTCTATAAGACAAAGGACACCATCAATAGGACATTATGGCAGCCAACCTAATGGGAAAATCATTTCAACAATTCCATATCCACAGAGGACTAATATCTAAATAACTAAAGAAATTAGACATCTATTACCCAAATAGTCCAATTAAAAATGTGTAAGATATAAACAGAGAATTCTCAACAAAGGAATCTCAAATGGCTTAGAAATACTTAATATCCTTAGCCATTAGGGAAATGCAAATCAAAATGATATTGAGAATCAATCTGACACATCTCATAATGACTAAGATCACAAACACAAGTGAATGTTGGCAAGGATGTGGAACAAGAGAAACAGTGCTGCATTGCTGGGGGGAATGTAAACTTGTACATGAATTATGGAAATCAATATGTGGAGTGCTCAGAACACTGGGAATCGATCTAGCTCTAGACAGAGCTATATCACTCACTCTTGGACACATACCCAAAGACTGTGCCAACCTACTAACAAAGAAACTTGCTCAACTATTTTCTTTGTGGGTTTGTTTATAATACCTGGAAACTGGAAATAGCTTAGATGTCCCTTTACTAAAAAATGTATAAAGAAAATGTGGTACATTTACACAATGGAGTATTACTCATCTGTTAAAAACTATAATATAATGAAATTTGCAGGCAAATGGATGGAACTAGAAAACATTATTTAGACTGAGGTAACCCAGACCCAGGAAAACAAACATTGTATGTACTCACTTATATATGGATATTAGCTGTTAAGTGTAAGATAAATGATGCTACAATCTACAGATCCAAAGAGGCCAAGTAACAAGGATAGCTCAAGTGGATCTCCCTGTGAAGTGGGAACAGCATAGATTTTGCAGGTAGACTGGGGACAGATTGGGATAGGAGCAGGAGGGAGGAAGAAAGGGTAAAATCAAACAAGGTGTTCATGAAGTATTGACTAAGATACACTGGATCCCAGTAACAGACACTTGCAGGATGAGGATACCAAGTTCTACCATGTAGGTGGTACACATAGCATGCAAAATTGGGAGGAAACATGAATTAGTGTCTGTCCTGCTTCTTTTATGTGTTTAGATAAATATTTGGCTTCCTTACTGTTAGAATACTGATGCATTTGTATGTGCATATTTGTGTGTATCCCCTTCCTTTTTTCACCACAACCAACCTCTTAGAGCACAACAATTGTGTGTGCTGCATGTCCCACAAGCTTCTATGGGAATTTACAAACACTGGCAGATACATTTTCAGTAAAGGATTTTTATTTTAAGATTCTTATAAGAGCTAGAATGGACCAAAGCATCATTGTGGGAGAGTACAAGAACAGTGAGGTGGGAGGGGGTGGATGAGGGAGCAGGGGGAGGAAAAAGGGCATGTGGGACCCTTGGGGGTGGGGAACCAGAAAAAGGGAAATGAATTGTAAATATTTAATATATCCAATAAAAAATAAATTAAAAAAAAGATTCTTATAAGAGACACAACACAACAATGCTATACTAAATTGAATAAACAGTCAGGGTTGACTCTGCCTTCTCCTGTATCCCTCATTGATGAATAGAGCCTTTCATTCCTTGTTGCTCACACACTCTCAGTCTTGTACACTTAAAAAAGCACTGGATCTGTAAGGGAACCTAAGATTCCCCGACTCTCCTTTTCTTGGAGCTGCTTTGTGTCTTTTAGGATTTCTTTTGTGTTACGATGTCACCACCCTGGCTGGACATGCTGTTTTTCATGTAAAAGATACTCCATATGACCTGGATTCTTTTTGCAATAGCAGTCACTTTATCTAGTTCCTATGCACAACTAGCATTTGTAACAGTTCATGTTCTCTTGAATAATGGATATAGAAATGAAAACAAGACACAGTGTCTTCCCAACCCATAATCCACAGGAGAGAAGATGAAAGACAGATCAGTATACAACCTTGCTTCAGAATCTCTTATCCCTTTGGGATCCTGGCATTTACTCAAAGGTGTTTGTCTCTGGGAAGGCAATGTGGAGCAGACCATGTAATATATAATCTCTGCTACCATGTAATATCACCAAGACAGGTGGTGACATCATAGCCCTTACCATGATCTTGAAGTGGCTGTGAGCATAATATCCATTTTATAATTGATCAAACTGAGGCCTACAATATTGTAAAGACCAAGGCCTAAGCATTAGAAAATGGAAAAATCTATGAATCTAATCTATATGTTTGTTCGCCCAAATCTTGATTTGGCCCCATTCAACATTTTTTTCTTGTTATTTTTTGGATTGGTCCTTACTGCCAATGGATGAAAGATGAAGAGGAAGTCTTTTAAGCTCATCCCTATGAAAGATTATTTCGGCATCTGAAATCAGGCTAGCATCAGACATGTGACACGACAAGGGAACATTTCCCCATTCAGAGGGTCATTAAAGGAAATGAAAGCTGACACCCCTTTGCTATGCACGAGAAAACAACATAAATGGGAAAGCTATACACACATCATCTCTGCAAGTCTCTGGGAAATTTTCAGCAGAAACAAATGGGCCAGAGTGTGAATGGGTAATGTTTCACCAATAGGAACCTGGAAACTATGAGGCCAAGCTTACAGAAAAAAATGATCTGTTCTGTTCAGTGAGAAATGAATTCTCTGGTGAAATCGAGGCGATGCTTAACCACCTGCTCCTCCAGAACAAGATCTATGCATCTGGGTTGAAACTTGTGGAGATGAAAAGATGATAAAACATATTCTTCCTGGCACATAGGCACAGTTTAAAGGCCTCTTCTGTCGGTGAGCAGAAGCCCATCAGCAATTCCTCTGAAAATTGGGCAGTTCCTTGAGATCAGAACTTGTACTCACACATGGCTCACACTAGAGGTTAAAAAATGAAAAACAAGAACATGCTGAATATTTTGTCTTTGGTGTCTAACATAATGCCTCTTATAGCAAATATGACTCAATAAGCCTCTGCAGTTTGTGATGAAGTAATTGTGTCTAGCTAATTAAGAGAAAGGGAATGGCTTGATTTCCAGAGGACAGTTGATTCTGATGTCAGTTTCCATTCTGACATACCTCAGGTCCCAGTCTACATGGAGATTTGCAGCTTATTCCCATCAGATGATTCATACAGATTTTATTGATCAGTGAGTGAGTAGTTAACTAACAGGTCTACTTTCCCCATGAGGATTCTTATGCATCTTTAGGAAAGGTGAATCAAAAGTTACATGCAATAAGATATGCTTCTCTGTATTCATTTTGCATAACAGAACCTGGAATTTGATTATTCTCAAGATGTTTGTATATTGACTTCTCTGATTTTATGGAAAGATGTTCTGGTCTTTTCAAGAGTATACAAATAAGACTAATAATGCTACGTCAACATTAATTGAACATTTGAGTGCACAAACTGGTGAGCACTTTTCATACATTATCTCATTTGGTCCTCCCATAAATCTGTGAAGGAACCATCATTATACCATTATATACCTAGAGGCTACAGATCAATAGGCTAGATAGGGCAAACCCAGTTGTTTTTCTTTGACTACAAAACTCCCAACTCTTGATTGCTTAGCGTCTTGCTGCCTTTTCAACCATCTTTAAGATTCATGATGCAAATTCAAGAATTGGATGATCCCAGAAGTACATACCAGAGAAATCTGTTTAATGTGTTGATTCCATTATTAAGCCCTTTCAGGTAGTATTGCCATAATCAGTAGATCTCACACATTTTCCCAGAATAGTACAGGTGTGCTAATATAGTACAAGAGATGATGATGATGATGATGATGATGATGATGATGATGATGACAAACATGATAGTGATGATGATGATGGTAGTGACACTTGCGTAGATATTGCTATGTGTTAAATTCTTCCTATACCTTATTTCACCTAGTCCTTACAATTTCCTTAGACTATGAGTACTCACTATCTGAAACAAGAGATCACTGAGCAATAAATGCTTTTGTTCAAGGTCACACCCCTGGGCAATATTGGAACAGGGATTTGAAAGTGGCCTTGCTGCCAAGATGGTATCTGTACTTGTCCTAAATGTTTGCAGAAGGCATTCCCCCTCAGGGAGGACTAACGCTTTCCACTCTTTGAGCTCTCCACATACCAATTGCCATGCTGAGATGACCTGATGATTTTCTTTCAACATCCAAAATACACTGCAAGAACAGTTCCTTACCCTCTGCCTTCTTGGATCACAGAGCTTTAGGGACATGTTGGAAGCTCCATTCACAGCCAGGTAGTTCTTCTTTCAAAACCTGCTGTGGCAGGGTAGTCCCATCAGAGTTACTGAAACAGGATGAGCATCTCTGTCTGTGGAACCCTGTAGACCCTGAATAGATTATGGCTCTGAGATACACAGATTTCAAAATTGGAGCAATAAAGCACACTTTTCCCCTCAGCTTGAAATTGCCCCTTAATTGGACCATGAATAGCAATTACATTATAAAGCCTAACAGGAATTTGTGGGTAATTAGAGTATGTCTTGGGCAGTGGGTCTTAATGGAGGAACCCAGCTAATAATCACTGAGCGACTTTCACCCTCCACCAAGTGATAAAATCATCACAAAATCCCTATCAATCACTCTGAGAAATTGCAAGTGTGGTGTTAATTCCAGGCAGAGCCATTCTGAGAGTGCTGAAAAACTTTCCCCTGCTTGGGAGGATCTTTCTGTCCTTGAGAAAACAGGAGAAGTAGAAACTAATGTGCCCTTACAGCCTTTGAGGTCAGACATCAGAGTTCTGTCTGCTGTCACGTTGTACAAGGTGCACATCTCTCTCCACCTCCACTAGTCTTTGAATGAATAATATGTTTCTTTTTCTATTGTACAAGTGAAAACATGGAATCAACCCAGATCCATAAAGGTAGTAAGGTATAGATGCAGAGCTCATTTTATTTTGGCTTTCTTTGTTTGAATGTCACTGCTGAGGAACTAGGCGTTATACATCTTAGGCAAGTGCTCTGCTGTTGAGTTGTACTTTAAAGTCCTTCAGCCATATTTTAGTCTCAACATCCTGTGGCCTTTTGATTCTGCTACCACCACAAAGTGTTTTCTGAACACCTATTCTGGGACTAGTACCTTTCTATATATCTGCAATGAAATACTTCAAGAGCTATGCAAAATAGGAGTAGAGTATGCACAGGGCTGGTGGTTATTATTTAACTGCCACCCTAATTTACCCCTCTGCATACCCTCTCCCTTTCTTCTCTGTTTCCAGTATCTAAAACTCAATACCTCTATGTTCTATTAAAAGCAGGACATGAGACATTGATAGGAGTAATTCTCTTAAACACTGCACTAAGGGACTGAATAAACGACGCAAGAACAGAAATCAGTGGAAAAACCCTGAGCCCAGGTTTGGAAGATAACTCAGTGGGTAAGGTGCTTGCTGTACAAACAAGGATTTGAGTTTGGATTCCTAGAATCGGTGTATAAATAAGGCATGCTGGTTTGCATCTATAACCCATTATGTAGTTAGGGAGAGAGCAAATTATTTTGGTGGCTTGCTGGTTTGAGTCCATTCAAAACAGCAAAGTTATGGTTAAGGGAAATATCACATCTCACAAAATAAGGTAGAGAGAAATAGAGGAGGATAACTGGCATTGACCTCTGTCTTTTATACTTGCACATACACTACTATGCACATAAACAGATTGAGATAGCCAACCAGCTACCATTCTCCATGTCAGGATTCTAGAGAATTAGAAAAGCAAAAACATTGAAACACTTCATTAACTTTGTGTTGATTAGGTCTAGACTGTTCTCCCAAAGGCTTTTATGGTAAAGTCTTGGTCCTCAGCTTGGTGCAATTGGAAGGAGGTAGAAGCTTGAAGATGTGAGGCTGAACAGGAGGTTTTAGATAACTGAAGACTTGGTCCTGATGGTGACTGTGATGTATGGATGCCTTTCTTTTTATGTCACTCCTGGATGTCACAAGCTGTGCAAATCTACCACATCCATTGCCTCCATGAGCCACTTCATCACAGTTCCCATAGAGTGGATCATCAACTAAAACATTTATCTGATTAAGATTACTAACTTAGAACGTTTAACATAGTAACAGAAGACTCACTAAGATACTTACTGTGGTGGGCCAGAAAATTGTCCATCCACGAACTGCACTAATCAGACTCAAAGAGTCCTAAAAATAGCAAAGTTAACTCTTCAATATGTGCAGTCCATTAAAAAAAGTAGCAATGTTTGCTCCAGAAGCAAAGAAGTCCCTCTGCAATAGAACTCAGAGACTTAAAGTTGGTAAAGACAGGGCCAGATTCCTAGTCCATCAGAAAAGGGGTAGCTAAACTTTGGAGCCCAGAAGCAGAAGGGCAGCACCAGCCTGCATACCTAGAATCAGCTGTACCTGGTTAGGGATGGTTGCTGCCTCATTTTCTAGCTCTGATTAAATAAAACTTATGTGTTCACCTTTTTATATCCATCACTGGTCAGCTTACATATGAACAAGGACTAAAGCCATATTGCAGCAGGGACTAGGTCCTCTCACATCCCTGTGCCTGCTCCACTTAACCAACATTATCAAAATATTTCAATTCACCTATTCCTTGAAAACTAACCATAGTAAACTAATGAGATCAATTTTTTAAATTCTAGTGAAGGCATCAAATATCCTTACACAGCTCTAAATAAGTTAATTTTGATGAAGAATGAATTCCTTTGAAATCTAGCTAAAACCTAGTAGCTTCTTTGCTAAACTAGATGTATATTAGGGGTTCAGTGATGGTTTTGTTTTTGTTTCTTGTTTGTTTGTTTGTTTGTTTGTTCATTTGTTTGAATCCTTCAGAAGTGGCAGGTATGCTTCAACAGTATCTGGTGAAAATGCAGACAATATAAGCAAAACCAAATGAACAAATTTGGGTGAATTTGTTTCTTGCCTGGTGTGAACATTTCAGACCTCATCTAGGTAGTAACTCATGTGAGCCTGTGCATTACCACCGGGAGAAAAATCACCCTGAATAACAAATATGAGTGGTTGAAAGCCAGATAGGATCGTTTTCTCAGTATCATGGTTCCAGGCAGCAGTAGGACCACATGCTTCAAAGGGGACAAACACATTTTGTGAATCATTTGCTCAGTTCAGCTTTGGGCCATTGGTTTCCCTTCATGTCAGCATCCTTCCAAAAAATGATTTAGGTCATCCTCAAGGATAAATGCTGACTAGCTTATTCTCAACTAAGAAAAGAAATGATAAAAAATAGAAACCAACTTTGGAATTATTTAATGCAAAGGTCTAAAATTCTGTGAATGCTTAGATATAAATATTGAAATGCTCATTATCAAGAAGATGACATTAGAAACACTATCCTGGGAAGGTGCTATGGTCTGAATATGTCTCTTTTAAAACTTGTATGCTAAATAATAATCTTTATTGAGGGGTCCTTGCAAATGATAAGGTCAAGAGAGAGCAGCACCCACAAGTGTATAAGTGACAAAGTCTTGAGGGACAATTTTATTGATTCCAGTCTTCTGCCATATGTGAAAACAAAGTTCAGCTTCTTTTGTTTCACCATGTAAGGACACAATCATGAAATGATGCTGTCAGTGAAACAGACACATATGAAACTTTGATCCTGCCAATGTCTTGATCTCAGAGTTTTCAGTCCTCAGAACTGAAAGAAATGTATGTGTATTGGTATTATAATTATAATTTCTAATATTTCTATTATTTTCTCATATATTACATCTTGACTGCAGTTTCCCTTCCCTCAACTCCTCCTAGTTCCTTGTCTCATACTTCTTCTCTGCCAGGTCCACTCCTCCTCTGTTTCCCTTCAAAATAAAAAGAGTAGACCTCCCAGGGATATCCACTGAACAAAGCACACATTGCAGTAAGACTTGGCAAAACCCCTCATATCAAGGCTGAACAAGTTAACACAGTAGGAGGAAAAGGGTCCCAAACATAGGCAAAAGAGTCAAAGACATCTGTCTACTCATACTGTTGCGTGTTCCACAAGAACATCAAGCTACACAGTCATAAAGTTTATGCAGAGGGCTTAGATCAGACCCATATCAAGTCCATGATTGTTACTTCAGTCTCTATGAGTCTTTATGAGCCCTGCTGAGTTGATTCTGAGGGCTGTGTTCTCTGGGAGTCCACTCTCCTTCTGACTCTTTCAATACTTCTTTCACTTTTACTGCAAGTGTTTGCTCTGCCTAGTGTTTGGTTGTGGGTCTTTGTACCTGCATCCATCATTTGCTGGATGACCACCCTCAGATGATGCTAGGCACCAATCTATGAGTATAGCAGAATATCATAAGGAAATGTTTTACTATATTAAAAAATCAGTCATGTTTGGTCCTGCCTTCAGTTTCTGGCCATCCGGGCAGTGTCAAAGATGGGCTACCTCTCACGGTGTTCGTCTCAAGTTGGATCAGTCATTGGTTGGCCACTCCCATAAGTTCCCCACCTTTACTTCAGCACTTCTTGCAGGAAGGATAGACTGTAGGTTGAAGTTTTTATGGCGGGATTGATGCCCCCAGTCCTGCTTGTGGGAGCCTTTTCCTGGTTATAGAAGATGGCAGTTTCAGGCTCCATATGCCCGTTACTAGCACACTTCTCTAGGGTCACTCTCATAGACTCCAGGGAGTCTACAGGGAGTTTCTACTGTACCCCAGTGCACTCCAGATGTGTCCCCAATTCCAGTCATACCTCCAAGTACTCTTTCTGATTTTGTAGTAAGTGAAAAAAATCCGAGACCTGGATGAAATAGAAAAACAAAACTGGAGGAAAGTGAGGATTTAAAAGAAGGAAGGAAAGTACTGGATCATCTCTAAATAAAATAGCTTCTATGGTACAGCATGCTCAGCTTGGCCTTAAATAGGTTTTCATTTGTGAAACCCAATGAAGAGGAATTTATCTTAAGTTCTCCTTAATGTTCTGCACAGGGAATGCGCCTGCTGGGAGCGTCTGTATGCATCAGGAGACAGATGCCCTGTATAGCTTAATAATGGAAGGATGGATAGTAATCATGTCATTGCCATCTGAGCTCCCATTAGAATCAATGGGGATTATTTCTTTCCAGTCACTGAATCGTCCAACTGCCTGCTTTCTCCTCTGACGATCTATACAACTTTGCCTACGGAATCACTCTAAAGAAAATATATGTTAAAGGCAGAGTTGGAAAGGGGGTTCCCTGGGACGCTTGCTCAGGCATGTGCAGATATGCAGCTCAGACCGTTCCATCTCCTCCTGTGATGATCTCGCTGGAGCAGCCAGACGCTGTCACTCAGTTATTGGGTCACATTCTATACAGGGAAGCAGGGTAATAAAAATAGCACCTCACATTTGAAAAATGCTTTACAATTCCCAAAGTGCTTCTCATACCTGTCATCTGACTGAGTCCTCAGAATACACTTCTCTGTGAGGAAGGACAATATCCCATTTGACAGAAAAGAGCTCTGTCAGCCAAAGTCACCTGCCTAGCATCTCTGATTGTTCTCCAAAGCATGAGTGGTCTTTCTTCCCAAGGCATGGTTTAATAGGAAGTTGGGGGTAGCATGGCCCAAGTACCTTTACTGTCTATACCCAATTGGCAACTGTGCTCTGATCTTGTTCAGGGTATCTCTCCCTATCACTAGCAGTTCCTCTGCTTGGTTATCACCTCCATCACTGGCAGTTCCTTTGCTGGGTTATCACCTCCCATCCACTCTCACTTTCTACTCCTTATTCCTCACTGTTGTGTGCCCCTAACACATATTTGCATCAGAGGAGAAAGCAGATGATTGGATGGTTCAGTGGCTGGAAAGAAATAAGCCCCGTAGATTCTAATGCCAGCTCATATGGCAATGACATGAGAAGAGGATATGCTGGCTTGTTGGTGTTTTCCTGTACCACAAAATCAAGAATTCACTATTCTTACTCATATTTTGCATGGATTCCCTAGGATAACACCTAGGTCCAGTCTGTCTCAAGAGATCTCTTGCTGAGTTCTCAAGTGTTGTTAGACCTCTCTCTCTCTCTCTCTCTCTCTCTCTCTCTCTCTCTCTCTCTCTCTTTCTCTCTTTCTCTCTCTCTCTTTCTCTCTGATGTTCTCAGCATCAATGATACTCACATGTATCCCTTTGCTAAGAAGGAAATATCCCTCCTGTGGGCTCTTGGTCATGTATTGGCCTTTCTTGGATTATTGTAATTATGATCCTTGTTATAACAGCAGTATGAGAATATTAAGAAATGCAGTGATGAGACTCCTTTCTTCACATTCACTATTAATTTTACTTTTTTATGTGCATAACTACTCAGTATTCTGGTGGCAGAGAATGTATTGAAAATATAACTACCTCCTTAGACAGACCTCAAACAACAATCTTCCCTAAAACCACCTGACTAATTATTTTATGTTTTGCTTCTCTCTCCCCCTCTCTCTCCCTCCATCTCTGTCTCTTTCTTTTCCTTCCTGCCTCCTTCCCTCTCTCTTTTCTCTTCTTCTCTCTCCCTCCTTCTTTTTTTCCTTCCTCCTCCTTCACAGATTGTCTGGTCACAGCTCATTTATTTGTATCCATGTATGGTGATGTCCTGTCTCTAATACCACTGCCATTGAAAAAAGTATGAACTACTGGAGAAGAGAGCCAACATGGACATTGTGCCAGGCACATGAATGATTTAATGTCAGCTTGACTGTATTAAGGGACTATTATTTCTGGGTATGTCTGTGAGGATGTTTCTGCTGGACATTAGCATTTAGATTGATAAGGGAAGGTAACTCGTACCAATGGGGATATACAGCTACCAGTCTAATTACCTTCTATTTTGTTTAGTAGAACCAAAAGGCAGAAGATGGAGAAAATCTATCCCTTCTTGTACTTGGACCTCTACCTTTTTCTGACTTTAAGCACCAATATTATTAAATTCCTGTGTCTTCAACTTGGGCCATTAGTTTTGGTGGGTCTCTGTCTTACTGATGTCAGAGGACGGGACTTAGTCATTCACCATGATTGCACCATGCCAATCCTTAGAAATTAATCGACTTCTATTTATCTATATATGTATGATTGACCCTTATTCTCTGGACAACTCTGACACAGACTTAGTCTTGTTTACTCTGTAGTCTCATCCTTAAACTGTGTCTATGGGTCATGTCATTAAATGAATCAAGACCATTTAAATGCTCATGCAAGGTCAGACAGTTTTCCATCAGTAGAACCAAGGATTTGCTCAGACTTTTCTGACCCTAAACTCCAGTATTTTCTCTCAGTGTCAGATGATAAAGAAAATTGTTTATAGTACATAAATTCACTTTTTTAGTACCACAGTCAGAAATAGAGAAAGAAATGCTGTTTGATACTAGGAATTATGTCTTAGTTAGCATACAGCTCTGTTATTTGGCATAGTTATTCAGAACAAGAAGTTGATGCTTTTGTGTGAAGGAGATAAAGAACCATTTACCACGTAAGTTTGTTGTATATTATTTTAGACTAATGATATAAGTTGTAATGGTAAGACCACTGCTGCTGCCAGTAGTGGCCCCTTCGAACTTGCCATAAATTCTCAAGATCTAGTTAGAAAGTGAGTAACAATTCTGGGGGTATGGCCCCAATGTCAATTTTACTAAAAGCCCTGCACATGTTTCTGACTCATTAAATGTAGATAATTCCTGATCCAGGTTAGATCAGCTTAACTAAATGGAATTAACACAAAGCTGGCTTGTTACCAATCTTTCAGACCTTGCTTACTATTGTCTCACAATGGAAAGATGGTTAAGACAGAATCACTTAAGCCTTCTCTTTAAGAGTACTACCAGCTCTTTGTGAGACACCTGCAACTTTTCATGCCAGTGTCATCTGGCTTTCTATGGTAACCATTTGCCTATGGCAGGGACCAGTACAAAGGAGTCTTCCTTGGTCCTAGAACTACCTTCCTCTTACTCTTCATGATTTCTGCATCTAGGAGATTCTCTGGTTGAGACAAGCCTGACATTTTATCTGCAGATCTGATCCTATTGCCCTGATCTAAAATTTACCTACCACTATGATGAGAAAGTAAAGCTGGCACTAATCTTTCAGATGCCACTAAATATCCTCTAATTTTTTTAAATCCTCTGTTGCCTGGTAAGCTAGTTTTCTACCAGGACCCAGCTTCTTGGAAATAGTACCCTCTTCCAATAGTCAAAACTAGAACAATGCCCCAGAGAGTTTGAGATTCACTTATTTGTTGTTTTAAGAGTGGGGAGCCCCAAATAATCATTTTTAATAATCCCATTGCCTGACCAATCAGCACTGGCATTGGAATCCCAGATTGTCTTGGAGGGGGTATCAACTTTGAAGTAGGAGGTAAGACAGGGTTTCTCTCTGTAGTCTTAGCTATCCTAGAACTCAGTATGTAGACCAGGCTTTCCTCAAGCTATTCTGTAACAACTTAGTATGCTTCTACTTTGTCCTCACTGAAAAGAGGCACATTCCCTTCTAAAATGATCCTTTATATTTTGAATAGCTCAAGAAGTGCAGACATCTCCAGATGGTTCCATTTGATTTCACCACTGTGTCTTACCACAATTCCTGGCTCTACAAACCAATTTAGCTTCTGTTGCCAAAAAGTGTCCATGCCAGAGGATTCACTGATGATCCCCCCAACTCATCAGTACTATGGCTCTAGGAGAGGGAGAGCTTCTGGAATTAGAAGCTTTCCTCCTGAAAAACAAATCTGTATTTATTCCTTCACTAAAATGAGAGTCTTTACAAGGCATCTGGTGTTACAAAGCACTGTTGCAATCTTTCCAAGTTATTGAAGTAGATCCCAGTACTGAAACAAGATAGGAAAAGATCTTCATAAATGTGCCAGTGACTGCCTAGAACTCTCTACAAGCTTGTCCCTGTGGGCTTGATTATTAATATTTCAGTATCATTTTATTTATTTTTAGAGAATTCCCCATGGAATTTAAAGCTTGGAGAGAAACAGAAGGGCATACGAACTCTCCAGATCCCTGTAAACATTTTATGGGTGTGTGATAGAAAAAGATGACAATAGAAGCAAAATTACTAAAGATCAGGAGCATGTGGACATTGAATAATACTGGTAAGAAGCAAAGGTACTGAACACAACAAATATACCAGGATAATTCTGCTGGTACAGCTATTTGTTCATTTGCTGGTTTCCTACTGGATCAGGGTCATCTGTTTAGGCCAAATAAAGAGCTCATTCACACTGTATGATACTATGTATTACCTCAATAATACTCGGTTCCAATGGTTTCCTAGATTTTGAGGCTGACTTAGTTATGGTTTTACTAATGTAAACAGACACCATGACCAAGGCAACTCTTTTAAAGACAACACTTAATTGGAACTGGCTTACAGGTTCAGAGATTTGGTCCATTATCATGAAGGTGGAAACATGGCAGCATCCAGGAAGGCATGGTATAGGAAGAGCTGAGAGTTCTACATCTTCTTATGAAGGCCACTAGGAGAAGAATAGCTTCCAGACAGCTACAAAGAGTGTCTTAAAGCCCATTAGAACAGTGACACACTTTCTCCAGCAAGGTTAAACCTACTCCAACAAAGCCACAATTTCAAATAGTACCCACTCCCTGCGCCAAGAATATTCAAACTACTACATTCTACTTCCTGGCACCCATAGGCTTATTCAAAATTATGAATCTATGGGGGCCACAACTACCCGTAGTATAATGAAAAATACATTTTGTTCAACTTCAAGAATTCCCATAGTCTATAGCAGTTTCAAAAATGTTAAAAGTCCAAAGTTCAAAGTCTTTTCTGAGTTTCATTCCTTCACTTAACTGTAATCCCCTATAAAGTTAAAATAAAAAAGCAGATCACATACCTTAAATATCACAGGATATACACTACCACAAAATGTCATAGTGAGTAAATATTGGAACAAACAAGACAAAAACCAGCTGGGCAAACTCCAAACGCTGTATCTTCCTGTCTGATGTCAAAGTGCTCTTCAGATATAAAACTCCTTTCAGCTTTGCTGACTGTGACACACTTCTTTTTCTCAAGCTGATTCCACTCCCTGTTAGCTACTTTCATCAGCATGCATCCCACATCTCTGTCATCTCTAACATCTTAGAGAATTCTAGGCAACTTCAATTTTACAACTTCCCGTTCCATTTTCTGGGATCCACATGTGATCTCCAGGCCTCACCCAAAAGCCTTGGGTGGCCAGGGGTGGCAGAGAGGGTGTGTGGGGGGACTTGGTCTTAGGAAGTTCTGGGATAAGACTTTGTCTTACAAGATATTTAGGGTTGTTGTATAATAAAAAGTTTACTTATCTAAGTCTAAGCTACTATTTTATTGTAGCTGACCTGCCTTCTGTGTTCCTCTGAAGCCAGAGACAACAGTCTCAGGCACTTAGCACCTCATCCTAAAACTGCAGGAGATTAAGTAATTTATTTACTTTGAATACTGATCACAGTTTCCCTTCCCCTCATTTCTCTCTTGCCAGTCCATTCCTCTCCCTTCCCCACTCCCATACACCACTCCTTCCCTTTTCAAAAAAGAGGAGTCCTCCCATGGATATCAACCAGCCTTGGCATATCAAGATTAGGCACATATTTTCCTATTGAGGCAGACAGGAAGCCAAGCTAGGGGAATGTGGTCTAATGGCAGGCAACAGAGCCAGAAACAGCCCCTGCTGAGTCCCATATGAAGACTCAGCTGCACAACTGTACATATGTGCAGAGGGACTAAGTCTGTCTCATGATGTTTTCTTTTTATAGCATATAATTGGACTTTTTAAGTTTCATGAATGAGGGAGGCTCAATGCTTCTTTGCTCAACAAAGGTAGAGAAGTTGGTTTACTCTGGGTTCCCATAATTACTAGGGCCTTGACCTGAATATATTTTAAGAAAGGAGCTGAAACATCGTAGTTCAAAGTGGAAAAAAAGACAAAGACAGACATACCCTTCCAAAATCAGATATTTTGAACTCAGAGTATGAGTGGAGAATCTAGACTAGAATATGGACAATAACCTGAAAAAGATCCTCAGAGAACAGAAGAGATCAGAGTGAATTCCCATGAGCCATGGATCAAGGAGATAATTTGTTCATAGATGGGTGGGCTTTGGAGCTAGCGAGAAACTTTTGTAGTCTGTTTTCTGCAGTTTCTCTCTGTCTGTGCACCCATAGAAATAAGCCTCTTCACTACAAAGCATGCATCTTTCATATATTCCCATTAGCTTAGTAATTTCATCTGGCCCAAATTATGCCATATTGAGAAGCTTGAAGGTCCTAGTACAGAGCAATCTGAAAGATGAGTACAAGTATTACTCATCTTTCCATTCCATTACCACAATGAGTGGTATCATTGTGTCATAGTCTAACTAACAGGACCAGGATTAAAGGCAAGTTCTACCACATACCATATGAATGACTGGGATATGAATCCTTAGCATGTATGAACTTAAGTTTTCTTCTTTATAGAATCATACTAATTCTCATAGTATTTGATTAAATGGAGGAATGAATGGAAACAGTTTATTCCATAATAAGGTTATTTTAATTTTTATTTTATTATTGCTATGTGTTTTGTCTGAAATAGGTTCATATCACTCTTTTCCTTGCTATCTTCCCTCTAGACCCTATCATCTACCCTAAACTCACTCCCTTCTTTTGCCCCCTTAAACATTAATAGTCCTTGGTTGCCTCTCAGATTTTGAGGGTGGGCCCCTATTACTTCAAAAATTGCACACTTAAGAACACAGGTAATGCAAGCTAGGCCTGACATGAAAGGCTTTTTCTTTTGGTCTGGCTTCAATGGCTCCAGAAAATACTATGCAAGCTGCCAAGAAAGGGAAGCAATTAAACAGTCTTACCTAGTTATAATAACTAGGAACCACACAATGGCAAGTATGGCAAGATATGCACAAAGGAGCAAGAAATGTTTTCTCAGATGTCATTGACAATCAACAACTGTTTAATTGAACAGAACTATTATTGGAAGGCCACTCAACAGGAGAGAAATCATTGCTGGCATTGAAAATCTAGCCAATTTCTGGAGGCTAATGAGATCACAGAACTTAGAAAAGAATCAGTACAGGGGGTGGGAGGGAATAAAAGAATCAGTACTATGTTACTTGTCCAGTAAAATTCCTTACTATATTCCAAATTTTATCCTTATGTCCATAGATAATTGTAGCTACCATCCCTATTCAAAGATGCTTCTTTTTATATCAAATGGAGACCATCACAGAAAATAACCTCTAGACACAACACAGAGATCAACAGATCATGGGAAAATCAACCTGCATGAATGTACTAAAACAGTTCCTGAATCTATGCCTTAGGGAACATAAGAGAAAGCAGAATGATTCAAAGAGACAGGATAACATGAAATCTGCTGTGAAAGAGACTTTCTTAGAAATGACTGAATAAACAATACCAGAACAGGGGCAATATCAACAGACATGTTAATGTGGGAGGGCATAACTTCACGAGGTCCCACATCTAGACAAAGAACTTTAAAGCAATTAGTGACTGCTGGGAGATGGAGAATTAGTCTCTGTATGAGATGATGTTTTCCAGTGTAGAGTAGTCAACCCTGAAACCATCTAACAATTTACAAAGAAAAAACAAAAACAAATTCTAAAAGTTACACACACACACACACACACACACACACACACACACGAAATAATAAAATTCTGAAATGCTTCTGTCATCAACATATTTCTTCCTGTAGTTTGGGGATAGAGGATTGATCTGAGTTATTATATGTTACTCATCATCAGATCACATTTCAGGTCTCTTCACCATGAAAAGAAATTGAGTTCAGCTTCATGGGCAATAAAAAGTAACAAAGTGTGATTCATAGTCCAAGGAATTTATGAATGGATATGAGAGATAAGAGGAATGATGATCATAACTAAAGTCCTCTAAAATTCTGTACTATTGGAGGATGAAAGGTTACTTTTATTTACTTAATATCTTCTTTGTCCTAAGGCATCTAAAAAAAGTTAAAAAAAATCTTTGTCTTTATAATACTTCTCACTATACTGTGTGGTAAGTTCATAATTATCTACATTAAATCATTCTGAGAACTGAGGCTCAGAAGGGTCAAATAAGTTTCCAAGAAGCCAACTCATAGACAATAAAAGGGGTTTTAAGTAGACTAAGTCTTAAGCTATGTATTTTCTAAAAACTTTTATTAACTATAACTTAAGTAAATACAGAAATATGTTTGTGTTATCCTTAGGGAGATGGGATGCTTTACCACTGGTAAACAGAGAAGCAAGCCATTCCTCAAGAAATGTAAAGTTCATGGACATTTTTTTTAAACTTTCAACTATGAAAACAGAAATATAGTTTCTCTCATTATTGCTAGATATGAATAACATAGGTTGGAGTGTCTAAGTAACCTCATGTGGGATCATTGATGGCTCTAACAGAGTAACATCTAATGAGGCTGTATTGGAAATCTTCCCAGAATATCATCCTGAATAAATGGGTCATGGAAATTTTCAAAACTGTGGCCTCAGAAAATAGATGGTAGATAAAAATATCAAATATTTTAAAATGAAAAATACAAGGAACAACTGGTTAGAAACCTTAAAGAACATATTCTTACAAATAGAAAGCAATGGCATTTACCTTGATCTTTTTCCTAAGAGTTCAATATAAGAAGTTATTGAAGGCACAACACACTTATGATACAGGACTTGGAAGAATTAATATAGAACTGACCTTAAAGACTTCCCAGCAAAAGGACTAGCTCTCATAATGTCCAATAGTCCTATTCAAGAGCCAAGAAAAAAAAGCAAACAATAGTCTAATTCTGCCTTAATGTCTGTGGAGCTCACCAACATTCAGCTTAGAAAAAAAAAAAGATGAAAGCAGCAGCATCTATATCATGGAAGTAACCAATAGCCATCCAATTAGAAATTAAATCTACTCAGTAAGAGAGAAATATACCTGGTACTATATACCTAGTCCAACTACAAGTGGCCAGATAGGTCATAGACCTAAATGAGAACCTACAACTGCTACTTTTCGAAACTAGTACGATTTCTAACTGTTTTCTAAAACATATTCCCATCCCCACAGATGAAGGAAGCATACTCTCTTCATCAAAGTAGCTTCTTTCTGCAGCAGTTGGTGACCACTGTAGAAATCCACTGCTTGTTAAAATGCAGAGTAGAACACACTGTGTGGGATTACTGTCTTGGTTAATTTTTATTGCTGTAATGGGCTATCTCTATAGGGGAATGAGTTTTACATGGGCTTACAACTACAGAGGATTAGAGTCCATGGTCATTATGATGGAGTAAAACTACAAGGCAGAAAGAGATATTGAAAATGGCAGAGACTTCTGAGAGCATACGACCAGTCACAATCCTCTTACAAAGCCAAACTTCCAAATCCTTACCAAACAGTTCCACCAACTGGGGACCAAATATTAAAATAATGAGCAAATGAGTGCCATTCACATTCAAACTACCACAGATACGAACCTCATCTGGTACATCACCAGTATAACTCCTATAACGAAGGCTTAGGGAAAATCACAGAAGATGGGAAGAAAGTCTTTTAGAAGCCAGGTGACTAAGATATCTGCTACATGATAATAACTTCTCTGTGTGACAGAGAAGCTACATGCATTAAATCTCAAAAGTGTGGTACCCAAAATAAGAATTCTATGATTGTAATACCAATTGACCATAGCAACACTGATTAAAGACATCCCACAGAGTCCCACCCCTAAATGAATAACTATAAGCAATTAATGGGTATGGAGAAGGGAAGAATAAGAGTCAGTCTCCTCCACAAGGGACACCCCCCTGTAAGTTATCCAAATTGTCAGCACATAAAAACTATCTTCACATAATGGACTTAAAATATTTATACATACACACATATGCACACTGTACATCAAATAATAATAATAATAATAATAATAATAATAAAGCAGTCATGAATTGTATAAGGAGATGACATATATGGAAGAAGTTGAAGGGGGAGAGGAAGAAATAAATAGGATATGATTACAGTAAGCATGTAGGAAATTGTGAAAAATATTAAAATTTAAATGAGACAAAAAATAAATAAAAGGCAAGGAAGAAAACAGAACTTTGCAAGTTAATCTATCCTCATAAATTCTGCTCTATTTTTCATGGACAGTTATTGGGTCTTAAGCTGAAGAGACTGAAATGCGTTGTATATAGAGAAGCAAAGTCCATCAGTAGCTGTAACACTTCATCAGGATGCAATGAGGACATGATCATGGTGATGTCATGGATTACCATTTGAGATGGTGTCTACAACAAAGAAACCTACTTAGAAGAAAGTAGATCTAAGGGCAGGAGGGAAGTTTAGGAGCACAGGTGTTGATGGAACACTCACACTTAAATTACACCAAAAATCAAGTCAATCCCTAGTTTCTATTACTGTGTAATCCATTATATATTTTTCATTGAGTTATTTTGTACTGGAGATATCTTCACTCATAACTAAGAGCCCTGACAAACATGGAAATGAGCTACTACTGAATCTCCAGCAGTAAAAACAAAAGCAGGCACAGCGGAGATGCTCAGAGTTATTATTAGAATGAGTAAAATATCCTGCTCATCTTCATAAACAGTTAGAAACAATAACTCACAGAACTCCAATCACCTAAACTCTATGTTGTTGTTCCTTCAGTTACTTTACATGATCGATCTTCTCTTGTGTAAAAGGCACTTGTACCTGTCTCTAGTATATATGGAAGAATTTGTCTTTTTGTTCAATTACCTCTCCATATTTCAAGTATTCTGCAAAGAATACATAAATATTTTTCATCATGAAAGATCAACTCCCACCACCTCCCTCCCATTTACTTCATAATGGAAGTTTGATACACATTCTAATTGATTTCCTTTACACACACACACACACACACACACACACACACACACACACACAGAGTCAATGAAGAATCCAATGAGGATATTTGCTCTTTTAAAAGGGATCAAACTGAGGGATGAGAAGGGTACATCTATCTTGTAGGGTTTGGATGAAACAGAATGTACTGTACAGATCACTGTGGAAACAGCACAGTGAACACACAGAAGTGTATCACTTTTTCACTCTACTTTTACATATTTGATATAACTTATCCTCCATTTTAGTTTGCTGAATCCCTTCTTTTCTTCAAGTCCCCCATCATCTTGCCTTGTGGTTTGTGGTGTGCTCCACTGCACGTAATTTGGGTTGCTTGCATATGTACGATTGGGGAGCTATTCACAGAATTTTAATGAACATTTTACCACTAAATGAGAAATATGACTTTCCCATTCTTAGCAGCCATTAACTACCCAGAGCTCCCAGGGAGGTGTGGAGTTCCCTGAGGTCCTTCTGCAAATTCACAGTGTATTTATTGGTAAACTAAATCTCCACATGAGTACAACAACTATGGAGCACCCAGAAGACAGAATTTTGTAGCAGCCTTGGAGTAGGTAATGGAGATGTCCCACTTAAGGACAAGCACCCAAGAGCCACTAATTATCTGTACACTGACCAGCTGTGAATCACTGCATTAAATATTTGCCATTGCAAACTGAAACTTCTCTGACCAAGGGTGATTAAGCCTAACACTAATTGGGCAGATCACCAGTGGTTTCCTGAATTCTACAATTGGTAGTACCACTCCTTCCTCTGAGTCAGTTGTGGATGGTCTTATTCCTTATGATATGTCGGACTGACCCATGGGCTATATTTCACAAGTAGAGTCTATTCTGATCATACTTGGGTTCATTGCTCATTGGTTCCATTTGAAAGTGTTAGTCCTGTCCCTTTCTGGCTCTTGCCTAGGTCCCAAATGCTGCTGGAAGATTGCTACCAGATGTTCAGCACATGTGATCCTTTTCTGACTGGATTGAAGGCTTTACTTCACAATCTCAAAGTGTTCTCTTTTTTAGGTTTCAGCCTAGTCCCTTATCTTGGTCCGAGTTTCCTGAGAGCATCTTTCACAAATTCTCAGACACATGAACCACTATAGCAGCAGAATCTTTTTAGTAAGGTGTCTTCTTCTTTTGGGCTGGTAGCAAGTGCAGAACACTAAGGCCCAGGGAGAGAGTTAATCTCAGCTTCTCCTTCTATTCATTCTGTGGCTGCTCTGAGTATGCCCCACTCTCTGTTGACAAAGTTTCTTGCTTTTCTGTGAACACTTCTCCAGATTTCCTAAGACCATTTCCTGAAGACTGCCTGACCTTGCCTGAAATTCTCCTCCATCTTTGACTTCTGTACGTTCTGGGTATATCTCTAGTCACAAATGAAACAGTAATGAACAAAATTCAGGCAAAAGAATTTGGACTGGATTCAAGTGGTAGCACAGAGTTCTGATGAGATTTCCTTTTAAGATGCGTCATGAAAACATGCATATTATGCAGTACATGGAACACCTGGGCAAGAAAACTGTCTTCCTGTGATTGGGCTAGAACTCTGACATCCATTCTCCTGAGAACAGTTGTGTTGATGAATAGCATGGGAAGTCCCACCATTCCTATTCTGGTAAGAACTGAAGCATAAGATTAATCTCTACTTTTGTGAAAATATAAGCTAAACCTCATATACTTGATGAGAGATTTCAGGAGTCACATCTGTATGTATATTATAGGTTATCACATAAATGAAGGTAATCTCCCCCACAGTTCTTGTATTAAGTAATAAAATTATTTAAGAACATCCTCAAATGGAAGCTCAAACGGGGTTTTCTAAAAACAAATCACAGGGTAGGCAAGCTCTATGCTATAACCTCAAAGAGAAATATAGAGAAAAAGAAAAAGGAATATCACAGTATTTATAATCAGCCACATGTCCAAATAGGTTAATTGAAGAAAAAGTCTAAGAATCCCCAATCTTTTTAGGAATACATGTTCAGTCTATGCTCACTATAGAAAAGAAATAGTAAAGGAGAAAAGAAGTTGTACTTTTCTGAGTAGTCTGCATAAGGAAGGAGAAACCCCACTGTGTGGTGGTGGTTCCATAAGTGACCTACTTTAAACTTTCTTGGCATTATGAATGATTTTTCTATAAACATTTAATTTCAAATATTTGCATGGATATGTGTTTCCATTACTATGTATAAGTAAGATGAAGTTTCTGGGTATTCAGTAGCCATAAGTTACCATGTGGAATAACAGACAGAATAGACAACTGATATTGAGAAATGTAATTTAATATGTTTCATACTCATTTCTTTTTTCTTTCAGGGCCAGTTTAGATCTGCCCATGAGGTTTGCCACTGATTTATTTACTTAGTTATTAAACCATGGTTCTCAAATGGTCAAATGGTTGTGTGAAATTGGAAAGTCCACCATCCCAATCACTTTTAGGCCATGATGGTTGGGTCAACATATGTATATATATATGTATGTATGTATATATGTATCTGAGTCATTGTGAGTCAGATGCTTATTGGTGAAGGGTCATATTGGGAGATGGAAAGATGGAAGGTTTTCCAGTAGAATGAGATGAGTAGGTTTCATTAAGTACAGTGACTGAGCCTTCTTACTGTTTAATAGCCATTTGTTTTTTTAGATACATTTGCTTCTTAAGAAACAAACAACTGAATAGTATTCCATTATGTCCATATTATCATTATTTATTCATCATCTGAAAGATATTTGGATTGTTTTCATTTCCTAGCACAGAATAGAGTGACTATGAATGTGACCAAGCAACAATCTTTAAATAAAAGAGATGCATGTCCTTTGAAGGTATGCTCAGATTACAGAGTTCGGTTATGTGGTATATTGATCTTTAGATATTTGAGAATTCCCACACCAATATCCAGGCGGCTGCACAAAGAGTCCAAATAATATAGGTGATTACCTTGTTCCTTAGGTACTTCCAAGAACTTGAAGAATCTATTCTTTTATGATTTTTTTTGTTTGTTTGTTTGTTTTCCTTTGGACAGAAGGTAGGTTTAATAATTTCCAATCCACTTTTACATAATTTTAATTACATGCAGGTATTAAGTACAATGAGGAACAAGCAAGAAGATAGTCAAGGAATAAGCAAGACAATAAAGACAAAGCCCCATGATCACTCTGTTTCTAAAGGGTGATCAAGATTTCTGAGCCTACTTCATTGTCCTAGGCTAAAGTCGTAATCATGAATTGCAACATAGGCGATTTACTCAAAAATTATTTAGCTCTCCATTTAGGCTTGGAGACACACATCTATAATGAGCCTTTGGAGGCCCAAGCAGGAAGATCAAAATCTGTTCAAGGCCAGCCTAAACTATATAGAAATTTCAATAATATAGTGGGAGATACTGTATTAAAATTGATTCTTTCATTCATTCACACATACATTAATTCATCCTCACCAGTCTTTAGGCTAAAACTAAATATCTAGTTGTTTGAACATCCTTTGCCTTGCAAAAAGACATTTTCTGGCTTATCTTTGTGACTTCTTTTGTGTCTTCATGTGGCAGAGTAAAGGAAGGGCATTATTCTAAGGATATTGATCACATTTCTGAGGAGTGGACCTTCATGACCTATCTAACAATTCACCTTTGAGTATGTTCCTCACAGTTCTCACTCTTTCTACCATCAAACTGAAGGATAGATCCTAAACATTAAACTGGAAGAACATAAGTGTTTATTCATATGAATAATATAGAATGGGTACATTCACAGAAAAAAATACCAGTTTTTGTCATGGGATAGGAGAAGAGACGATTGGGAGAGGACTTATAAATGGAAACTAGAGTTCTCATTTGGAGGATTACAATGTGTACAGAGTGAATATAGACAGTGATTACACACAGCTGTGAATGCACCATTTAAAATGGTAAGAGTTATACTACATAAATTTTGCTTCTTTTAATGGAAAGAAATTTCACACCTTTCCCCAAATAATAGGCTCTCTAAATCTTGAACACACTTATTTTTGCATATATTTATAATAAAATATATTGAAACGAGCAAAATACGCTTCACACCATATAATCACACATATATGCATCTATATAAAAGCAAGTGGGCTGATATCATTTCTTTTATCCTAGTCACAAATTACTTCTCTGGTGCAATAAGAGATGTAGTCATTTAAAGATGTCATTTTTAACAGACTAACACCCCCTCCCCACAAAAGCACAAGGGTCGTCATCCTTTTATGATCCCTTATTATTTACAATACAAAATGCATATTTTCTGTACTGCTTTTCCACATCCAGACTGTGCTATTCCTGGCTCTCAGTTTTTATTCAATCACATATTTTTGATAACCCTATCTTACCTCTGCAGTTACCCAAATGTAATAGGAAGTCTCAAGTTTATCCTTAAGTATACATTGCTGCATGATTATGAAAGCAGTTACATGCTTTCAAGGTTTTGTTAACAGTCCAGTCCACTAGGAGACAATTTTGTTAACATAGATTCACATAGAATGAGAGGAGCTAAGCAGGAGATCTGTGCACCTATAGCTCAGCAGCGGTTACTGGCCTCTGGGGACCGGCTTGCCAGGGTTCCAGCGGGGCCACCATCTTGGCTCAGGACACCACAGACTGCTGGAGGCTGGAGTCAGATGCATGGACAGAGACCTAGCTTAGCTTAGTATAGATAACCCCATCAGGCTCTTGCCTGTGGCGCCCAGAGCCAGAGAAGCTAAGCAGGAGATCTGCACCTACAGCTCAGCTGCGGTTGCTTACTGCAGCGACCAGCTTGTTGGGCTTGCAGCGAGGTGCCATCTTGCCTCTGGACACCGTGGACTGTTGGCAGCTGGAGTCAGGTGCGTGGACAGAGACCTAGCTTAGCTTAGCATAGACAACACCATCAGGCTCTTACCAGTGGCGCCTAGAACCAGAGGAGCTCTGCAGGAGATCTGTGTACCTACAGCTCAGCTGCACTTACTGGCCTCTGGGGACCGGCTCCCTCGCCATCTTGACTCGGGACACAGTAGACTGCTGGTGGCTGGCGTCAGGTACATGGACAGAGACCTAGCTTAGCTTAGCATAGACTACTCCATTAGGCTCTTGCTGGTGCCCAGAGCCAGAGGAGCTTGATAGGAGATCTGTGCACCTACAGCTCAGCTGTGGTTGCTGACCACTGGGGACCAGCCATCTTGCCTTGGGACACCATGGACTGCTGGCTGCTGGAGTCAGGTCACAGCGAACGACTGGCAGCTGGGGTCAGGAGCACAGACATCCTCCACTACAGCAGCGCCAAAGGCCAGGCTCACAGGAGCTTCAAACTCAAACCAGTAACAATAAGACCAACTAACCCCAGAGTTAAACAGATGGCAAAAGGCAAACGTAGGAACATTACTAACAGAAAGCAAGGCAATATGGCACCATCTGAATCCGATTCGCCAACCACAGCAAGTCCTGGATACCTCAACATACCAGAAAAATGAGAGTTGGATATAAAAGCACTGGTCATGATGCTGCTAGAGGAACACAAAAAAGACATAAACAAATCTCTTAAAGAAATGCAGGGGAACATCAACAGGATAGAAGCTCTTACAATGCAAACACAAAAATCACTTAAAGAACTCCAGGAGAATATGGGCCAACAGACAGAAACCAATAAAGAGGAAATGAGAAAATCACTTAAAGAAATGCAAGAGAATTTGAACCAAAAGGCAGAAATCATGAAAGAGGAAACACAAAAATCTCTTAAAGAATTGCAAGAAAACACAAACAAATGAAGGAACTGAGCAAAAACATCCAAGATCTGAACACAGAGGTAGAAACAACTAAGAAATCACAAAAGGAGGCAACTTTGGAGATGGAAAACCTTGGGAAGAAATCAGGGTCATAGATGCAAACATCAACAACAGAATACAAGAGATAGAGGTAAGAATCTCAGATGCTGAAGATAACATAGTAACCATTGACTGCACAGTCAAAGAAAATGCTAAATGCAAAAGGCTTGTAACCCAAAACATCCAGGAAATCTAGGACACAATGAGAAGACCAAACCTAAGGATTATAGGGATAGATGAGAGTGAAGATCTACAACTTAAAGGGCCAGCAAATATCTTCAACAAAATTATGGAAGAAAACTTCCCTAACTTAAAGAGAGAGATGCCCATGAACATACATGAAGCCTACAGAACTCCAAACAGACTGGACCAGAATAGAAACACCTCCCGTCACATAATAATCAAAACCCCAAATGTACTAAAGAAAGAAAGAATATTAAAGGCAGTAAGAGAAAAAGGCCAAGTAACATATAAAGGAAGACCTATCAGAATCACATCAGACTTCTCTCCAGAAACCATGAAAGCTAGAAGATCCTGGGCAGACCTCATGCAGACCCTAAGAGAACACAAATGTCAGCCAAGACTACTATACCCAGCAAAACTCTCAATCAACATAGATGGAGAAATCAAAATATTCCATGACAGGACCAAATTTACAAAATATTTTTCCACTAACCCAGCTCTACAAAGGATAATAGGAGGAAAATTCCAATACAAGGAGGGAAACTGCACCCAAGAAAAAGCAAGATAGTAGTAACCTTCTTCCATCAAACTCATAGGAAGATAACTACTCAAAAACAAAAATAACATCAAAAATGACAGGAAGAAATAATCACTATTCCTTAATATCTCTTAATATCAGTCGACTCAATTCCCCAATAAAAACACATAGACTAACAGACTGGATACGGAAACAGGACTCTACATTTTGCTGCTTACAGGAAACACACCTCAGAGTCAAAGACAAACACTACCTTAGAGTAAAAGGCTGGAGGACAATTTTGCAAGCAAATGGTCGCAGGAAGCGAGCTGGAATAGCCATTCTAATATCAGATAAAATTGACTTTCAAGCCAGAGTCATCAAAAGAGACACAGAAGGTCACTTCTTGCTAGTCAAAGGAAGAATCCACCAAGAAGAGCTCACAATTCTAAACATCTATGCTCCAAATGTAGAGGCACCCTCATTCATAAATGAAACTTTACTAAAGCTCAAAGCACACATTGCACCTAACACAATAACTGTAGGGGACCTCAACACTCCACTATCCTCAATGGACCGATCAGGATAATAGAAACTAAACAGGGACACTGAAACTCATTGAAACGTTGGACCAATTGGATTTAACAGATATATATATATATATATATATATATATATATATATATATATATATAACATTTCATTCTAAAGCAAAAGACTATACCTTTTTCTTAGCACCTCATGGTACCTTCTCCAAAATCGCCCATATAAGTGGTCACAAGACAGACCTCAAGAAATATAAAAAGATCAAACATCCCATGCCTCCTATCAGATCACCATGGAGTAAGAGTGTTCTTCAATAGCAACAAAAACAACAGAAAATCCTCATACACATGGAGGCTGAACAATATTCTATTCAATGATACCTTAGTCCAGGAAGAAATAAAGAAATTAAAGATTTTTTAGAATTTAATGAAAATGAAGGCACAACGTTCCCAAATCTATGGGACACAATGAAAGCAGTGCTAAGAGGAAAACTCATAGCCCTGAGTGTCTCCAAAAAGAAACAGGAGAGAGCATATACTAGCAACTTAATGGTGCACTTGAAAGCTCTAGAACAAAAAGAAGCAATTTCACCCAGGAGGAGTAGAAGACAGGAAATCATCAAACTCAGGGCTGAAATCAATCCAGTTGAAACAAAGAGAACCATACAAAGAATCAACAAAATGAGGAGCTGGTTCTTTGAGAAAATCAAGAAGATAGATAACCCCCTAGCCAGAATTACCAAAGGGCACAGAGACAATATTCAAATCAACAAAATTAGAAATAAGAAGGGAGATATAACAACAGAAACTGAGGAAATTCAAAAAACATCAGATCCTACTACAAAAGACTATACTCAACACAACTGAAGAATCTGGAGGAAATGGACAATTTACTAGACAGTTACCAAATACCAAAATTAAACCAGGATCAAATAGATCATCTAAACAGACTCATAACCCCCAAAGAAATAGAAGGGTTCATAGAAAGTCTTCCAACCAAAAAAAGCATAGGACCAGATGGTTTTAGTGCAGAATTCTATCAGACCTTCAAAGAAGTCCTAATACCAATACTCTTCAAAGTATTCCACAAAATCGAAACAGAAGGAACACTACCCAACTCATTCTATGAAGCCACAATTACCCTGATACCAAAACCACACAAAGATCCAACTAAGAAAGAGAACTACAGGCCAATTTCCCTAATGAATATCGATGCAAAATATTAAATAAAATACTTGCCAACCGAATCCAAGAACACATCAAAATGATCATTCACCATGATCAAGTTGGCTTCATCCCAGGGATGCAGGGATGATTCAATATACAGAAATCCATCAACGTAATCCACTACATAAACAAACTCAAAGAAAAAAAACACATGGTCATCTCATTGGATGCTGAAAAAGCATTCGACAAAATTCAGCATCCTTTCATGCTAAAAGTCTTGGAAAGAACAGGAATTCAAGGCCCATATCTAAACATAGTAAAAGAAAATTACAGCAGACCAGTAGCCAACATCAAGGTAAACAGAGAGAAACTTGAAGCAATCCCACTAAAATCAGGGACTAGACAAGGCTGCCCCCTCACCATATCTCTTCAATATAGTACTTGAGGTACTAGCTAGAGCAATTTGACAACATAAGGAAGTCAAAGGGATACAAATTGGAAAGGAAGCAGTCAAACTGTCACTATTCGCAGATGATATGATAGTATACTTAAGTGACCCAAAAAAACTCCACCAGAGAACTCCTACAACTGATAAACAACTTCAGCAAAGTGGCTGGTTATAAAATCAACTCAAGCAAATCAGTAGCCTTCCTATTCGCAAAGGATAGGCAGGCCATACACAATGGAGTACTATTCAGCCATTAGAAACAATGAATTGATGAAATTCTTAGAGAAACTGATGGAGCCTGAGAACATCATACTAAGTGAGGTAACCCAGTCTCAAAAGAATACCCATGGTATGCAGTCACTGATAAGTGGATATTAGCCTAGGATCTTGGAACACCAAAGACATAATTCACATACCAAATGATGTCTGACAAGAAGAAAGGAGTGGACACTGATGCTGGAAAGGATCAGAGCACCAGTGTAGGGGAATACAAGAACAGGGAAGTGGGAAGGGTTGGATGAGGGAGCAAGGGGAGGGAAAAGGGCATGTGGGACCTTTGGGGGGTGGGGAACCAGAAAAAGGGAAATGAATTGTAAATATAGAATATATCCAATAATAATAATAATAATAATAATAATAATAATAATAATAATAGAAAACATGGCCTTCCAAAACAAACAAACAAACAAACAAAAAAAGATTCACATAGAATATTGTTCACAGGATAAATGGCAAATTTTCTGTGCTTACACATGCTGACTTTTGTTTTTTTGTTTTTTTGGTTTTTTTGGTTTTTTTTTTCGAGACAGGGTTTCTCTGTGTAGCCCTGGCTGTCCTGGAACTCACTCTGTAGACCAGGCTGGCCTCGAACTCAGAAATTCACCTGCCTCTGCTTCCCAAGTGCTGGGATTACAGGCATGTGCCACCACGCCCGGCACACATGCTGACTTTTATTTTCATCCTTTCTTATTTACATCTTAATTAATTAAAATAATCTTCCATATGTAATATCAATAGAGTACTTTTGCAAACTATTTTTATTGAATGTAGATTTTTTTTTTGGTGCAATATATTCTGATTACGGTTTGCCTCCCACAGTTCTTCATTCTCCCCATTTCCCCAGCCACTCAAATTCATACTCCTTGTGAAATGGAACAAAGAAACCATGAAGACATTGCAAAGAAGAGTAAAGGAAGAATGAACACAACTGCACTTCATTTTGACAAAGGAAACTGCCCCACACTCTGGAGTACCAAGGGATTCTGAACACATGCACATGACTTGGACTCCTCAGATCACTGGCTTGCTAAACAGGGACTCAGGCACTCTGTGTGAAGGAAGGAGCTGACTGGGGGATGAACAGTAAATGTCTTTGGGGCAAACACCACTGGGGACAACAAAAAAAGAAAGCACAGAGTATAGAGGAATAGTGAGTAAGGGAGATGAGGGTCTAGAGAAGAGGTTGGCTAACACATAACACAGGATGGAGACAGAGAAAGTGTGGTAGTATCATTTCATTCCATTGCTATGACAAACACCAGGCATAAATGCAATATAGTGAGGGAAACTATTTCTTGAAGGTGGAATGTCACAGTTCATCACTGAAGATAGTCAAGGACCCAAGCAATAATTGGAAGAATAAGTAATGCAACATGAATTCATTCTGAAAGAGTGCTGGGGGGAAGCCTGCATATTGTAAGCTGGTGAATGTGGCTAAGCTACCGGTTTACCGAGAGCTACAATCCTCTGGGTTAGAGTCCTAAGATGATCTTGGAGATGGAAAATGATTCTGGGAAAGTCATTCCTATGTAGGAACAAAGACAAGGTAGAGCTGGTGGCTGTCACAGGTATGCATGTACTCTCATTCCACACAGAAAGTACACACAATGCCACATAGAAGAAAGGCAACATGGCTTGGGTTTATGGTAGAATGGACTAGAAGTTTAGGAGTAGTGTTACAGATGCACTTAACTAGGAGGGACTCAGATTGCAAAGCTGATGTGCTGCCTATATCCAGACATCCCTGGGAGTAATAGAATGTGAAGCACCTGTGTAACTGTGTCTATTTATATTCCTAGGAGGTTGGAGGGGGATCTAGGAGGAATATAGGAAAGTCTTGTTGAAAATGGGACAGTGATGTGATCACCCTCTTGATGATGACCTAACAATGCAGCCCTTTGTTAACCAAGCAGCCCATTGCTTAGAGGAAGCCCAACAGGCTCACTTGACCGAGACAATAGAGACGGCAGGATGTTCTCTTGCTGTCTTCGGACTACTCGAGGCTCAGGCCTCAAGAAGGACAACAGGGAAGGCCATTGTGGTGTCTGGAAGCACAGAGTTCACTCTTGCCTTCAATGCCTGTGGCCATTTTCCCGAAAGGGAAAAGTCTTGACAAAGGGCAGCCAAGGACAGAATCAAACAGACCAGGTAACCATTGTTATCTGTGTATTTGGCAGAATGATTTAGGAAATCTTGACATGAGAAGAACCAATCAGAATGCTACAGTCTTGTGTCTGTTTGAGTCCTTCACTTAATCTCTCCTCAGGGTGAGAATACTTTTGCCCCACAAGACCATAGGGAGCCATTTAGAGAGTCTTACTTCAGTGCAGAAATGGTTATTAAGCTGGTGAATAGCCTGGTGCAGAAAGGGGACCACTTCTTTGTCCCTATCTTTCTGTCCACATACAAAGATTTGTCTCCCCCCTACAGGTACAGAGCTTGCTGTTCAGAGATTGCCCCTTCTTTGTCCCTATCTTTCTGTCCACATACAAAAGATTTGTCTCCCCCCTACAGGTACAGAGCTTGCTGTACAGAGATTGAGTGCTTCTCTCTCTCTTTCTCTCTCTCTCTCTCTCTCTCTCTCTCTCTCTCTCTCTCTCTCTCTCAATTATGGTTGCTTTACTTTCCTTCTTCACCCACATACAGGGCTTGCTATGCTGAGAACTGGGTTCTGATGATACCAAGTATCATTTTGCTTATTATATTCTTGTGCTTGCTTTTAGCCATCTGGTTATCTCTAGTGTTAACTCTTCTTGCTGTCTCTGACTGTAGCTTGTCCCTCCTGTAAGCCTGTGAGCCTGGGTATATCTGAACTAATGGAGGTCAAGCTGTCTTTATGAGCCTGAGTCTGGATGTGTTAGGCTTCCTGGGGGTCAAACTGCGAATGTGAGCCTGGATGTGTCAGCACTCCAGGGATTCAAGCTCTCTCTGGGAGGGTCTGCTATTGGTTGCAGATGAAAACTTAAAAACAAATAATTCAGTTACTTACTGTATTCTAAAACACATTTCTATTCCCACAGATGAGGATAGCATTCACTCTTTATCAAATGAGCTTCTTTCTGCAGCAGTTGGTGACCACTATAGAAATCTACTACTTGTTAAATGCAAAGTAAAGCACACTGATTGTTACTGTTTTAGTTACTTTTCTATTGCTGTAATATAGGATATCTATAGGAGAAAGAGTTTTACTTGGGCTTACAGCTACAGAGGGGTTAGAGTCCATCCTCATTGTGAAGGAGTACATAGTGGCAGGCAGGCATGACACTGTATCAGTAATTAAGAACTTATATTTATTTTATTTTATTTTTTATTGAATATATTCTTCATGTACATTTCAAATGTTATACCCGTTCCTAGTTTCTCCCTCCCAGAAAACTCCCAACCCATTCTCCCACCCCTTGTCTCCAACAAGATGCCCCTTTGCCCAACCCACTCACACTTATCCCTCTTAGGTTTCCCCGCCTTGGGTCATCTACCAAACCTTCATAGGACCAAGGATCTCTTCTCCTACCAATGCCCTACAAGACATTCCTCCACCACAATTGCGGCTGGAACCATGTGTACACCTTGATTGATTGCTTACTCCCTGGGAGCCCTGGGGGTTTTCATTGACCAGCATCATTGTTGTTCGCATGGGGCTGCAAACCTCTTCAGTGCCTCCAGTCCTCCCTTCAACTCCTCCATTGGAGACACCTCGATCAGTCCAATTGTTGTCTGCTAGCATTTGCCTCTGTATCTGTAAGGTCTGTGCCTGTAAAGGTCTGGCAGGGCCCCTCAGGAGACAACCATAACAGATTCCTTTCAGTAAACTCTTCTTGTCATCCATAATTCTTTGGTTACTGTTTATAGAATGAATCCCCAGGTAGGACAGTCTCTGGACAGCCTTCCCTTCAGTCTGCCTCACACGTTGTCTCCATAATTGCTCCTCTGAGGTTTTTGTTCCCTTTCTCAGAAAAGCCAAAGCACCCAAACTTTGGTCTTCCTTTTTCTTGAGCCTCCTGTGGCCTGTGAATTGTAACTTGTTTATTTTGAGGTTTTGGGCTAATATCCACTTATCAGTGAGTACATACCATGTGCATTCTTTTTGTGATTGGGTTACCTCATTCAGGATGAGACTTTCTAGTTCAAGCCATTTGCCTAGGAATTTCATGACTTCATTGCTTTTAATAGCTGAGTAGTACTCCATTGTGCAAATATACCATATTTTCTGTATCTATTCCTCTGTCAAAGGACATCTGGGTTCTTTTCAGCTTCTGGCTATTATAAATAATGTTTCTATGAACATAATGGAGCATGTGTCCTTATTACAAGTTGGAGCATCTTCTGAGTATATGCCCAAGAGTGGTATAGCTGAGTCCTCTGAGGAGCCCAAACTGATTTCCAGAGTGGTTGTACCAGTTTGCAATCCCACTAGCAATGGAAAAGTGTTCCTCTTTCTACACATCCTTGCCAACATCTTTTGTCCCCTGAGTTTTTTAGCCATTTGACTGGTGTGAGGTGGAATCTCAGGGTTGTTTTGATTTGCGTTTTCCTGATAACTAAGGATGCTCAACATTTTTTCAGGTGCTTCACAGCCATTTGGGTTCTCAATTCCCCAGTTGAGAACTGTTTTTCTAGCTCTGTACCCCATTTTTAATGGGGTTATTTGATCTCTGGAGTCTAACTCCTTGAGTTCTTTGTATACATTGGATATTAGCCCTCTATCTGATGTAGGATTGGTAAAGATCTTTTCCAAATTTGTTGGTTGCTGTTTTGTCCTATTGACAGTGCCCTTTACCTTAAAGAAGCTTTGTATTTGTCGATTCTTGCTCTTAGAGCATAAGCCATTAGTGTTCTGTTCAAGAAATTTCCACCTGTGCCCATGTGGTCAAGGCTCTTCCCTACTTTCTCCTCTATATGCTTCAGAGTATCTGGTTTTATGTGGAGGTTCTTGATCCACTTCGACTTGAGCTTTGTACAAGTAGGTAAAAATGGGTCGATTTGCATTTTTCTACATGCTAACCTACAGTTGATCCAGCACCATTTGTTAAAAATGCTTTCTTGGGGCTAGAGAGATGGCTCAGTGGTTAAGAGCACTGACTGCTCTCCCGAAGGTCCTGAGTTCAAATCCCAGCAACCACATGGTAGCACACAACCATCCGTATTGAGATCTGATGTCCTCTTCTGGTGGGTCTGAAGACAACTATGGTGTACTTACATATAATAAATACATACATACATACATACATACATACATACATACATAAAATGCTTTATTTTTTCCACTGGATGCTTTTAGCTCCTTTGTCAAATATCAAGTGAACATAGGTGTGCGGGTTCATTTCTGTGTCTTCAATTCTAATCCATTTAGCTTCCTGCCTGTCGTTGCACCAATACCGTCCAGTTTTTATCACTATTTCTCTGTAGTAGAGCTTGAGATCAGGGATGGTGATTCCCCCAGAAGTTCTTTTGCTGTGGAGAATAGTTTTCACTATCCTGGTTTTTGTTGTTGTTGTTGTTGTTGTTGTTGTTGTTGTTGTTTTGTTTTTGATATTCCAAATGAATTTTCAGATTGTTCTTTCTAACTTTATGAAGAATTGATTAGGAATTTTAATGGGGATTGCATTGAATCTGTAGATTGCTTTCAGCAAGATGGCCATTTTTACTATATTAATCCTGCCAATCCATGAGCATGGGAGATCTTTCCATCTTCTGAGATCTTCTTTGATTTCTTCCTTCAGAAGCTTGAAATTCTTGTCATACAGATCTTTTACTTACTTGGTTAGAGTCACCCCAAGGTATGTAATTTTATTTGTGGCTATTGTGAAGACTGTCATTTCCCTAATTTCTTTCACATCTTGTTTATTCTTTAAGTATAGGAAGGATACTGATTTGTTTGAGTTAATTTTATTTTTTTATTTTTTTAAAGATTTATTTATTTATTCTACATACAGAGACTCATACACACACATTCATTACAAACACAGACACACAGACACACACACACACACACACAGAGAGAGAGAGAGAGAGAGAGAGAGAGAGAGAGAGAGAGAGAGGTGTTTGTAATACATAAGAACAACCTTCTCAAGTTGCTATTACTTGTTTGAATTTGCTTTCAGGGCTGACCCTGTCCTATGAAATAACCTTTCATATGCTCTTTCATGGAGAAGATTACTTCTGCTTTCAGTTTTCTTAAGTTTCCTGTAGTTCTTTATGTTGGGTTAAGGTCTCCTGAATGTCCTCCCATATGTGTTAGCTTGCCTGTCAGAAACCTAGTTCAGCTCATGTTCAGACAGTCATGTTGCTCAGACTTGATGGGTGTAGCTTCCTATATTCCTAGGAGACACAATCTCACAGGGCATGCCCTGTTTCTCTGACTCTGACATCCATACTGCCCCTCTTTCTTGTCACTATGATCTTTAGATCATTGACCTTTGGATGCACTTATGCTGTAAATGTATAAGTTGTTACAGGGATCCATACCTCTAGAGTTTGACTTAAGACCTACTAATTAAGAGGGAAATCATACCTGGTATTGGAAACTTAAAGAATGACCAGGACTAGAGAAGTCATGATTTTGGGGGGAAGTCCTACAATGAGCATATTAATACATCAGTATAATCTCTAAATATACTCAAAATATTGTCCTCATTATTCCCAGGCAGGTCTACTTTTAACCTCTCATCAAATGATCTTCTCTTGACAACAGATGGAGACCAGTACAGAAAAAAAACCATAGCTAATCAAAATGAATAGTATCCAGCCCAATATGCAGGATCTTTTTCATATATAAAATTTTGTTTTGTTTAGAGCAATTTTTACCTGACTTTTGTATTCAATTGTGGTGGAATTGAATCCAGAGCCTTGCACATCCTAGGCATATAATCTACAAAAGAACTAAATCCATAGCTTATGTTATATTCTTATAATATTATCAAGGAGTCTATTTTGCAATTTAGAAGTACTAACATCTATCTATATTTCCATGTTTTCATGCGAATGCTTGATATTTTCACTCCAATACTGCTATTTAAACTTCAAAACCATTTATACAGTTCATTACCTAAAAATTCAGTGTAAGTCTTGTAAAGCACTCAATCTCTAGAGGCAAAAAGAATGAGCAAGATAAGAAAGAGGTGAGTTACGCCAAGGTACTTTATGTTGTTTGTGGCTATTGTGAAGGGTGTTATTTCCCTAACTTCTTTCTCAGCCTGCTTGTCCTTTGAGTACAAGAAGGCTACTGATTTGCTTGAGTTAATTTTATAACCAGCCACTTTGCTGAAGTTGTTTATCAGCTGTAGAAGTTCTCTGGTGGAGTTTTTTGGATCGCTTAAGTAGACTATCATATCGTCTGCAAATAATGATACTTTGACTTCTTCCTTTCCAATTTGTATCCCTTTGACTTCCTTATGTTGTCTAATTGCTCTCACTAGAACTTCAAGTACTATATTGAAAAGATATGGAGAGAGAGGGCAGCCTTGTCTAGTCCCTGATTTTAGTGGGATTGCTTCAAGTTTCTCTCCATTTATTTTGATGTTGGCTACTGGTTTGCTGTAGATTGCTTTTACTATGTTTAGGTATGGGCCTTGAATTCCTGCTCTTTCCAAGACTTTTAGCATGAAAGGATGCTGAATTTTGTCGAATGCTTTTTCAGCATCTAATGAGATGACCATGTGGTTTTTTTCTTTTAGTTTGTTTATGTAGTGGATTACATTGATGGATTTCCGTATATTGAACCATCCCTGCATCCCTGGAATGAAGCCTACTTGATCATGGTGAATGATCACTTTGATATGCTCTTGGATTCGGTTGGCAAGAATTTTATTTAGTATTTTTGCATCAATATTCATAAGAGAAATTGGCCTGTAGTTCTCTTTCTTTGTTGGATCTTTTTTGTGGTTTAGGTATCAGCTTAATTGTGGTTTCGAAGAACGAGTTGGGCAGTGTCCCTTCTGTCTCTATTTTGTGGAATAGTTTGAAGAGTATTGGTGAAGAAAGAAATCGGAGAAGACCTCAGAAGATGGAAAAATATTTCTTGCTCCTGGATTGGCAGGATCAATATAGTAAAAATGGCCATCTTGCCAAAAGCAATCTACAGATTCAATGCAATCCCCATCAAAATCCCAAATCAATTCTTCATAGATATAGAAAGAGCAATTCTCAAATTCATCTGGAGCAACAAAAAACACAGGATAGCTAAAACTATTCTCAACAATAAAAGGACTTCTGGGGGAATCAATATCCCTGACCTCAAGCTGTACTACAGAGCAATTGTGTTAAAAACTGCATGGTATTGGTACAGCAACAGGCAGGTAGATCAATGGAATAGGATTGAAGACCCAGAAATGAACCCACAGACTTATGGTCACTTGATCTTTGATAAAGGAGCCACAACCATCCAGTGGAAAAAAGATAGTCTTTTCAACAAATGGTGCTGGTTCAACTGGAGGTCAACATGCAGAAGAATGCGAATTGACCCACTCTTATCTCCTTGTACTAAGATCAACTCCAAGTGGATCAAGGACCTCCACATCAAACCAGACACACTGAAACTATTAGAAAAGAAACTTGGGAAGACCCTGGAGGACATGGGCACAGGGGGAAAGTTCCTGAACAGAACACCAATAGCTTATGCTCTAAGATCAAGAATTGACAAATGGGACCTCATAAAATTACAAAGTTTCTGTAAGGCAAAGGACACTGTCAGAAGAACAAAACGGCAACCAACAACGTGGGAAATGACCTTCACCAACCCCACATCCGACAGAGGGCTAATATCCAATATATACAAACAACTCAAGAAGTTAGACCCCCAAGAACCAAATAACCCAATCAAAAAATGGGGCACAGAGCTAAACAAAGAATTTTCACCAGAAGAAATTCAGATGGCCGAGAAACACCTTAAGAGATGTTCAACATCATTAGTCATCAGGGAAATGCAAATCAAAACAACCCTGAGATTCCACCTCACTCCAGTCAGAATGGCTAAGATTAAAAACTCAAGAGACAACAAGTGCTGGCAAGGATGTGGAGAAAGAGGAACACTCCTCCACTGTTGGTGGGATTGCAAAATGGTAAAACCGCTCTGGAAATCAGTATGGCGTTTCCTCAGAAAATTGGGCATGCCACTTCCAGAGGACCCTGGCATACCACTCCTGGGCATATACCCAGAGGATTCCTCTGCATACAATAAAGACACATGCTCCACTATGTTTATAGCAGCCTTGTTTATAATAGCCAGAAATTGGAAGGAGCCCAGATATCCCTCAAAAGAGGAATGGATACAGAAAATGTGGTATATTTATACAATGGAGTACTACTCAGCAATTAAAAATAATGAACTCATGCAATTTGTAGGTAAATGGTTAGATCTGATAACTATCATCCTAAGTGAGCTAACCCAATCACAAAAGAATACACATGAAATGCAATCACTGATAAGTGGATATTAATGAGCCCAGAAGCCCTAAATACTCAGGGCACAATTAGCAAGTCAAATGACTCCCAAGAAGAAGAAAGGAGAGGACCCTGGGCCTGTAAAGATTGGATCCAGTATTGTAGACCCAGAACAGAGAAATTGTGTGTGGGGGGAATGAGTGAGGAATAGCGGGGGGGGGGAGAGGAATTATGGCACATATGGTGGGGGGTAACTGGGAAAGGGGAAAGCCTTTGGAATGCAAACATAGAATATAGAAAATAAAAATTAAAAAAAAAAGAAATGTCACCACAAAAAAAAGAAAGAAAGAAAGAAAGAGGTGAGATAGCTGGGCATGGTGGCGCACTCCTGTAATCCCAGCACTTGGGAGGCAGAGGCAGGCGGATTTTTGAGTTCGAGGCCAGCCTGGTCTACAGAGTGAGTTCCAGGACAGCCAGGACTACACAGAGAAACCCTGTCTCGAAAAACCAAAAAAAAAAAAAAAAAAAGAAGAAAGAAAGAAAGAAAGAAAGAAAGAAAGAAAGAAAGAAAGAAAGAAAGAGGTGAAATACATTCATGGATGAAAAGCAGTTTATTTATATCCATGGAAATACGGACATCAAAATATTTTAGAATGTTCTGTCATTATCATAAGCAACTATCATTTCTCATGTCTCCACCTGTCCTTCTGCTAATGTCTACATATTTGCTAATTGCATTTCATATACTTGAAAGTATGCAATATGTGCTCTTTTATCATAAGCTTTTTCTCTTAGTATAATCATTTCAAACATCATCCTTTGTGGATATGCCATATTCTTTTTATTAGATGACTCCCCAGCTTAAATGCATTTCAATGATCTTCACATTTTTACTATCCTTATTCCTTAACAACTTCATCTGTATGTTTGCTGTATGGATATGTGTGTGTGCGCACTCTTTGTGCTTTGATCATAAACAACCTATTATCTATTGTCCCATTTTTTTCTGCTGAATCCTTTCTTTTCTTCAGGTTCCCATCATTCCATCTTCTGGTTTGTTGTGTATCCCACTGTAAATAATTAGGGTTGCTTTCATAAGCATGATTGGGGAGCTTTTCACAGTATGGCCATTTTACCACTTGCTGAGCAATATTACTAGCCCATTCTCAGCAGCCATTAACTACACATAGGTCTCAGGGTTGCATGGAGCTCCCTGAAGTCCTTCCCCATCCTCTTGGAGTATTTATTGGTGAACTAGGTCTCCACTGCTGTGCTCATGAGTACAACAACCATTTTGTATCCAGAAGACAAAATTTTGTAGCAGTCTTGGAATAGGTAATAGCAATGGCCCACTTAAGGCTGAGCATGCAATAGTTATTCTCCACACACTGAGAAGCATGAATCACTGCACTGAGTACTAACCATTACAAACAGAAACTTCTCTGACCAAGGAAGGTAGAGAGTATCACTAGCTGGACTGATCATTGGTGGTTACTTTAATAGTATAATTGGTAGACCTATTCTCACCCCTGAATCAGGTTTGAATGGTCTTATTCCTTATTCTGTACTGATACAGGCCCGTGAATTGTATTTCCCAAAGAGTCTGTTCTGCTCATATGTCAGTCCATTGCTCAAAGGCTCCAAATTTGAGCCTATCCCTTTCTATCCATTGCCTAAGTCCCAAATGCTGCTTGAAGATTGCTACCAGATGTTCAGCACATGTGAGCCTTTTCTGACTGGATTCAAGGTTTTACTTCCCAGTCTCAAAGTGTTCTCTTTGTCTGGTTTCAGCCTAGTCCCTTACCTTGGTCCTTGTTTTCTGAAAGCATCTTTCATAAATCCTCAGGCTGTTGAACCAGTATCGCAGCAGAATCCTTTTAGAAAGGTGTCTTCTTCTCTTGCGCTGGAAGCAAGTGCTGAACTCTAAGGTCCAGGGGGGAGAGTTATTCTCAGCTTCTCCTTCTGTTCATTCTGTAGCTGATCTGGGTGTGCTCTAATCTCTATCTGTTTACAGTTTTCCTTGTTTTTCTATGAACACATCTCCAGCTTTCCAAAACATTCTTCTGAAGACTGCCTGACCTTGCCTGAAGTTCTCCATCTTTGACCTCCCTATGTTCTGTGTATATCTCTAGTCACAAATGAAACAGTAATGTACAAAATTCAGGCCGGAGAATTCAGACTGGATTCAAGTGGTAGCATAGTTGTGATGAGATTTTCTTTTAAAACAGGCCATGAAAACATGCATATGGTATAGCATCTAGCAAAGGAAAATATATTCTTATGATCAAGTTGGAACTCTGACACCCATTCTCCTGAGAATAGTTGTATTGATGAATGGTATGGGAAACCCCAGCATTCCTATTCTTATAGGAATTAAAGCATAAGCAAAATTTCTATTTTTATGAAGATATGAGCTAACCCCCATATAGTTCTTGAAGAGAATTTTCAGGAGTCACATCTGGAGGGATATTATATGTTATCATATAAATATAGATGGCCCCTCATGGTTTGTATATTCCCTAATAAAATTGTTTAAGAAAATCTTTAATAGGAAGGTCAAAGAGAGTGTTTAAATAAAACAAGGTAGGCAAGCTCGATAGCAATCCCTTCAAAGAAGAAGATAAAGAAAATGAAGAGGGCATATCATACCATTTCTAATCAGCCACATGAACAAATGGATTGGTTACTTTGAAGAAAAAGGCTGAGAAATCACATAATCTTTAGGAATGCATTCACAGTCTATGGCCTCTATGGAAAACAAATAAATAGGAAAGAGGGAAATGAAGTTATACTTTTCTGAGCAATATGGATCAAAACTCCACTGCACTGTTGCAGCTCCAAAAGTAACCTCCCACTTTCCACTTTCTAGGCATTATGAATGATGATGGTTCTATGAACATTTGAGTTGAAATATTTGCATGAATATGTGTTTCTCTGTATACGTAAGAATGAAATTCCTGAGTACATGGTAGAAAAAGGTTACCATGTAGAGTAACAACCAGAATATAAAATTGAGAAATGTGAAGTGTAATTTAATGAATGTTTCATACCCACATTGCATTTTTCTATCTAGGCCAGTTTAGCTCTGTTAGTGAGGTTTCACAATGTTTTATTTACTGTCTTTCCTACTTATTAAATCAGGATTCCAGAACAGTTGTGTGGAATTGTACTGAAAGTTGTTCACTTACAGACACCTGATCATTCATTTTCCAGTCATGGTAGGTGGGTCACCATATACATATACAATGACACCAACTTATACATCTATAGCTGGTGTTATTGTGATTTTGCTGGGTGACCCCTACATTTTTCCCTCTCCTGTAAATCTCAGGTGGGTATTTGTCAATATTCATGAACTATTTTTTAAAAGATTTATTCCTCTCTTTTATGTATGTGATGCACTGTCACTGTCTTTAGATGCACTAGAAGAGGGCATTGAACCTTATAACAGATGATTTTGAGCTACCGTGTGGTTCCTGGGAATTGAACTCAGGACCTCTGGAAAAGTAGCCAGTTCTCTTACATGCTAAGTCATCTCTGCAGCCTCGATGAACTCTTATCTCCATAGTCTCAACTCACTGTAACTGTAGTTCTACTGGATTTTCCTACACTCTGCCTGGAAATCTCTCTCTTAGAGAGGAACTCTGAAGTCCATAGAAATGGCCTGAGAATTGAGAGCCATTGCTTATCTCTACTCTTTGTTTCCCTTCTGACATGCTCCATACTCCTTACTGTCTAGTTTCACAATATGAAATATTTCACCATTTATTTGTTCCATTTTCTTACTGCTTAGAGAATGTTAGAAAGTCCAACATTAACTCTATCATTGATGGGTTTCAGAGGAAATTTTAATGATATAGCTAAGGATCCTGTGCCTGAAAGAAGTCCCTTTTCTGGCTTATGTTTGTATCTTTCTTTGTGTCTGCATGTGGCAGACAAAAAAAAAAGAGCACAATTCTAAGCCATCCATCCCATTCTGAGGATTCTCCCTTCATGAGTTGACTCCACCTTCATGTCAAATACCCCACCTTTAAGTGTGTCTGTCTTTTTAGCGTCAAATTAAAGAATAAGTCATAAACATAAAAATATGGATAAGCATTTATCCATATCAATAATAAATGTAGATTGGGTACATTCGCAAAAAAGAAAGAAAAATATAAGTTGTTCTCATGGGATATGAGAAGAGGCAGTTGGGAGAGGAGTGTAAATGGGCACTAGATTTCTATGTTGGAGGATTACAATGTGTATAGAGTGAACATAGCAATCACACAGTGCTGTGAATGTACTGAATTGCTTAGTTTGAAATGGTAAGTTTATATTTTGTTTCAGTTAATACAAAGAAGTTTCACACCTTCCCCCATATCATAGGCACTCATAATCTAGAACTGTTTATGTTTGCATACATTTCTAATAAAATATTTTGAAAAGTGAAAAATACTCATCATACCTTATAATCAAACATATATGCATCTACATAAAAAACAAGTGGCTTGATATCATTCCCTTTATCCTATTCAAAAATTCCTTCTCGAGATGACCCTGGTCCTGAAAAGACTGGATCCAGTTTTGTAGGAGAGTATCAGAACAGAGAAATGGGAGGGGGTGATTGGAGAATGGGCGGAGGGAAGAGGACTTCTGGGACATATCGTGAGGAGGGAACTGGGAAAGGGGAAAGCCTTTGGAATGTAAATAAAGAATATAGAAAATAAAAAAACACAATAAAAGAAAAAAGAAATGTAAATACAGGAAAAATATACGATTAAAAAACAAACAAACAAACAAACAAATAAATAAAATCAATCTCCAAATATTTTAGCAAAAAAAAATTCCTTCTCTTTTTCAACAAGAGATGTGGTTACTTAACCACTCTGGAATACCAGGTGAAGTCCCAAAACATGCATATGACATGGAGAACTCAGATCTTCTGTGTGAAGGAGAAAGCTGGCCAGGAGATGAACAGTGAATGACTTTGGTGCAAACACCACTGGGAAAGGAGGAAAAAGAGAATACTGTGTACAGAGAAGAAATGGGATACCGGGGAGCAAGGGAGATGAGCAACTAGAGAAGAGGTTGGCTGCCACCTAACACAGGATGGAGACAAAGAAAGGGTGGTGTTCTTACTTCATTATCTTACTGTGACAAACACCATAACTAAAAACTGCTTTTGGAAGGTAAAATTTTCTTGCAGATGACAAGTCACAGTGCATCACTGGAGAGTTAGGACAAAGACTCAAGCACAAATTTGAACCAGAAGCAATGAAGGGTGAATCTGTTCTGAAAGTATGATATGGTACTAGCTTCTGTCTTGTAAGCTGGTGTATGTACCTCAGCCAGTTATTTACAGAGGCCAGCTGTAAGCCTCTGGGCTTAAGACCTAAAATGATCATAGTGGTGGAAACTGATTCTGGGAAAGTCAAATACTATGCAGGAACACTCACACGTTGGGACTGGCGGCTGTCACAGGCATGTGTGTGATATCATTTCACATAGAACACATACAAGATCAAATAAAAGCAATGGATTACTATATTTTATGGATATTGGGCTAATTAGGGCTGGGCTTATGATTAGGGTTACAGATGCAGTTCAACAGTGGGGACTCAGATTACAAAGCTGAGGTGCTGTCTAAATTGAGATATCTCCGGGAGAAGTGGAATGGAAAACACATTTATACTTCTGTTGATTTGTGCACCTGGGAAGTGGGAGGTGAATCAAGGGGCCCTTTAAGTCCTATTGACAGTATGGGACAGTAATGGGACAACCCGCTTACAGTGAATTCACAATGCAAAACCTTTGTAACCACACAACCCACTGCTGTAGGCTCACTTGTCTGAGACACTAGAGAGGGCTGGATGTTCTCTTGCTGTCTTCGGACTACTCAAGGCTCTCGCCTCAAGAAAGACACAAGGGAAGGCCATGGCAGTACCTGGAGGCACAGGGTTCACTCTTGCCTTCACCGCCTCTGGCCATTTTCCCTAAAGGGAAAAATCTTGACCAAGGGTAGCCAAGGCCAGGACCACACAAAGCAGGTAACCACTCTATTATCTCTGAGTGTTTGGCATAGAAATAATTCAGAAAAACTTGGAATAAGAAGAACTAACAGAATGTTGCAGACCTGTGCCCTGTGAAAGCTTGACCTGTTTCTTTCCTCGGGGTGAGAATGCTTCTGACCCCTCAGAACCTGAGGGAACCTCAGAAAGAGTCATGCCTCAGTGCAAAGACTGTGGTTAGGCTGGTGAACAATCTAGTGCCTTCTCTGCAGGAAGGGGGTGACCCCTTCTTTGTCCCTAACTTCCTGTCCACATACAAAAGATTTGTCGCACCCCTACAGGTACTGGACCTGCTGTTCATGAGGTGAGTGCTCACTAAGCCCATAGTTCTCTTGCTGGCTCTAGGATTCTCTCTCTCTCTCTCTCTCTCTCTCTCTCTCTCTCTCTCTCTCTCTCTCCCTCCCTCCCTCTCTCTCTTCCCCTCTTTAAGAATTGTCAGGACCCAGCATCATGAAGTAAGATAAAGCTTCTCCCAGGCTTGGTCCAATGGAGTGGGCTGTCAAAAGTTGAGACCCTAATGGATGACATGTACCTTGAATATCTCTCACTCTATCTCTCACTTATTATTTCTGAGTCCTTGGTGAATGCACTATCCCCATATATAAAGGAGGTTCTAGAATTATTTAAGCACCCAATAGAGATGTGTCCAAAGTGGAAATCCATGAAGGATAATCTAAGGGACCCTGTGACCACTGAGAGGTTTGGATAGAAATGGTTGTGTTCAACATTTGCACACATATATTGAAAAGCACCTACTGTGTACAGGTAAACTAATACATCTGAGAGCAAGCAGAACTGCCAGTATTGGGCGGGGACCATGGTACTTTACAGGAGACTTTCTGTCTCCTCTTCTCTAGGTATGCCTACTTTTGCCCTCATTCTGAAGAGGATGAATGAGTAAAGAAAACCCTCTGTAGCTTCCTGGACACATGGATGGACAAGAACCCTGAGGACTTTTGTGAGCCCTCAGACCTGTTCCCTCTGAAATACCTGAAGGCCTCCTTGAGTGTTCACATGCTACGCTCAGATCTTACTGCCCGTGTGAATTGGCCACTCTGAAGCTGGATGCAACTTGTATACCGGAGCTGGAGAGCAAAAACGCCACCAGAAGTTTCTATGACAGGCTCATAGCTGCAGCCAAATGTGGCAACAGCAGTCATGTCTGCACACCTGGTAGCAGCTGTGGAACCTATGTCTGAGCATGTCTGTAGATACAGTACATCTTTCAGTTATCTCCTGCTTGCTACAATGGGCCTACATATTTAGAGAATGGCCCCGTCGAATTAGAGAAACAACTATTTAAGCATAACATTTAAACCTGCAGAATGCTTACATTTATAATTTTATTTTTGGGCCAAAAAAGTCTTTTTGAATAATCTTAAAATAACTTTTAATTAAATAGCATATTTATAATATTTAATAATATTCTCTCATTAGATTGTTTTTTAAAAACTCTAACAATTTGTTAAAAGCATATACACAACATTGAAAAGATTAGAAAGAATAAAAAGACCATTTCTCATGGGAGAGGAAGGCTGGCTGTGGAGCTGGGACTGCTGTTGTAGGGCAGCTATGAAAGTTTCATGGCTTCAGATATTGGTGACATGTTCAGGCTACTAGATGCTTGGGTCATGAGGATTCTTTTCTCCTTATAGCCTGTTGATGTCTTGATAATTTCCAACTTATCAAGTGGACTTGACCTCTTCAAAGATGTAGCCTATGAACTTAGATGTCTCTGTTTCCATTACCTATAGCTTGAACTCACCATCTGGTTGTAGACATATATCATACAGGTGTGTATTTAGTCAGTTTTCCAGAGTCCTGGCTTTTAAACTAACCACTAAGAGGAAAGTTCAGTCTAGGTGCATACACACACACACACACATACACACACACACACACACACACACACACACACACACCACATATGTAAGCAGTCATGTACTGAGAGGCATGTCGAGGAGTGTACCTGCTCTTTTTCTCTCATTAGAAAATATTGCATGTAAAAGAAAAAGTAAATAAAATGGGGCAAAATAAATAAAATCAAACATGAATAAGACAAAATAAAGTAATGGCAAAGAAAACAGAGAAGAAATTCATGTAGACACATAGACATACACAACCACACACAGAAATCCCATAAAGATAAAATTGTAAGATATAATATATACACAAAGTAACTATAGGGTAAAAAAAATATGTGCACAGAAACAAAACTATGCCCTAAAAACATCCACCTAAAACACCACTGTGCTTGTTCTGTAGTGGCCATCTATTACTGCTGGGCACGAGGCTTATACTTAAGTGGTTTGTACACACACTGAGAGTGATGGAGAAGACTATTTTTTCCTCTCATTTATCCACTGGGCATAGCTTGTAGGAGAGGAGTGGGGCTTGTACATACTTCCCTTCTTAGCATTGGATCCCCACCTGTCTCCAACCTCTGCAGCCTGTGAATGTTGCCAGTCTCTGTGAGTCCAGTAGGCCCTAGTCCTGTTATATATAGAAAGCTTTGTACCTGTGGTTGTCTCCCATCCTTTACCTTTCAAAGGATCATGTTAGGACCATCAACATTAGCATCATGTGAGAACTTGTTACAGATGCAGACTTCCTACATCAGCCCCTATATGCTAGCAAGTGTCTCAGATGATTAGTATGTGTATTTAGATTTGGAAACCACAGTACAGACCTCAACTTTCCTAGTTATGCCATTTTAATGCTCTTTCTACTGTTCTATATGAGCATCCAAAGCATGAAGATTTTGGAGGATAGAAATATTTTCTTTATCATTGTATACTCACATCCCCAAGTGCTCTGAGCTCAGATTTTTCATCAAAATACTTTTACAACTAATGGGGAAATAAAGTGTTTTTGGCAACCTCCATGCCAGATCTCAGAAGTCTGGGACAAAAGCCTGAGGAGCATATTGAGATATCAAAGCAGACCCTGTCCAGCTCTCCTAATATCACTGGGTACTTGTGGCTCCTCCCAGTGTCACCCAGTGTCTGTGGCTCCTCCCAGCATCCCTCAGTCCCTCTGGCTCCTCCAGCTGGCCCAGTATCCCTCAGTCCCTGTGGCTCCTCTCAGCACCTCTCACCCTGCCACCTACTCTAAAGCTTTCCCTTCCAGGGACTGGGCTTTCACTTTCCTTTTCCCCAGCCTGATCCCTATGTAATCCAGCCACGGCAGGCAGGTTTCTCTTGGCAGAAGCCACCTCTTGATTTGCAGCTCCTCGCTTGTTCTCCCTCCCTCCCCTCTCACTATCCAGTTTAGTCTACAGACCATGTTCAGCCAGGACTCTCTCTACCCCTTTCTCCCTTATATTTATAATAAAACTCTTCTTGAGCCTTTAGGATTAGTCATGTCTTCCTCCTTTTTTTTTTCATGTTTTCATTCATCCCTAAGGGGGTTTTACCTTTTCTCCTCTCTCTTAACTATTAGAAGTCAGTCCATCTTGGGACTTTTGTCTTTACTACAATTTATATTTGAACTGTTGACAAAAGTCATGCATGTGTTTCATCCTCAAAGTCTGTTTTCGTTTATTTCAACAAATATTTATTGAGCACCTACTAAGTGCCACGCACTAAGGCAGCCCTGTGAAAATACAGTGGTTGCCAATGCAGAGCATGTCCCTACCCCTCACGGAATTTACAGTCTACAATTGCAGTCACCAAATAATCTCTTAATAAAGATCTTACTAAGGAAGTCCGTGTCTTTAGAAAAGGAAGGAACATGCTAGAACATTAGACTCTGGCACAGACTAGAATCAGCAAGGGCTTAAGGATGCTTAGAAAATATCTGCAGGGTATGCCTGGTTATGGTATAAGAGGTTGATGGGGAGCACTGTATGGAAGACAGACAAGCTTGAGAAAACTAAGGACTCAGTCAAGCAGAGACACCATGTTTAGTAATTGAGGCTGAAAGAACAAGAGGAAAGGGCCTGAGATTTTGAACAAAACAAGTAGAGTGTGGTCCCAAAGCCAAAGTAGACCTGAATCGGAGCAGCTAGCCATTTCAAGAAGAAAGCCACCAGCCTTTTCAGTGTGGCCAAAGCAACGGATTAATAAAATTGCAGACAAAGCAAGTGCCGCTGACTCTTCAGGTGAGGGGGGCAAGGGTGACCAGAAGCCAAGGGCAAGGAGGCTCAGCACTAAGACCAAGGCCTGGCCTGAGGCCAGGTCAACAGAGAAGATAAAGTAAGAGGGGCCAGAGAAAAGTCTGACGAGAGACAAATGGGGCTTACGGTCCCAGACTGGAGGGAACCGCAGACAATGAAGCTATGGCTCAAAGAACTGGGACTGGGAATAAGAGACCCCTCCCCAGCTACAATATGAGGATGTTGTTGTTCAGACATTGGGGCTCTAAGGGGCGGGCATTCAATGCTGCCAGTTTCTATTATGTTTGAAGAAGCAGATATAAAGGCTAAAGATAAAGAACACATAAAAGAATCCCATGAAAGAGGAGCCAGGGTGGATCAAGGGTCACGCTGGACAATGCGGCAAGATGGAAGATGGCCCTTCACTTCGGGTAAGGCTCACGTGCTGGCCTATCTGGCATCTTCCATCTTGACTTAGTGATCAGTGCTGTAAACAAAACTGGGGACTTAAAGAGGCGAGGCTGTACAAGCTTCCCTGAGGAAACCCTCCTAGAACTGAGGAGTCTCCATGAAGAGACGCTGAGGGGTACAGGAAATGAGTTCTGGGTGAGGCAAACAGTATGAACAACAACCTCAAAGCAGGAGGATCAGCAGAAGAAATATGGCACCCAGAGCTGGGAGCAGAAACCAAACAGAAAGGCAGACTAGATGCTAGCAGAGGCCAACGCAGGCACCAGTGAGGGTGGCTAGGGGCCAGCCAATTTTTGTTGGTCTTTATTTTTAAGAGGAATAGGATACTTCCTCAGAGTGTAAAGCCAAGACACACCAGAAGGGCCCTTTCCCATATCAGTCCAAACACTGAGGACTCTAAACCTCTGGGGTAACCCAGACAAGAAAGATTTAAAGTAATCTAGCTCACAGAAACCAGTTGTGAGAATAAATGAGACAATACGAAAACAGTGAGCAAAGTGCAGAGCAAGGAAAAGGGGTTTGGCCACGTGTCACTCGGTAGGGCCTCACATAAGCCTTGCCATCTGTCTCTACCACAAGCCTCTGGTAGACTTAGAACAAGTCTGTATCTGTTCCTAGCACTGTGCTCAGCACATAACAGGCCATACCAAAAATGCTGCTGATGGGTTATCTCTAAACCTTTTGGGTACCGAAAACCTGGTCCTGCAACCCAGAGAAAGCAACCATTTCAGTCTCTGGGCTATATGTTAAAGGCTGCCAATTATCTTTTCTGACCTTACCTGACAAGGGTCAGTGGTACAGCTGGCCGACAGCTAACATTTCTGAAGCCTTCTACCTCAGACCTCCCACAGATAAGAAAGGTATCCCCTGAAGTCCACCACCATTTCCCCAGAAGGCTAGATCAGAGAGGGTAGCTGTTCTTCAACAGCACTTCAAATCAGCCGCAGCACACAGGACTTAAAAAAACAAATAAGATGAAGTGTATTTGCTAGGAAAGCCACTGACCTACAAAGAAAACCTTATCATTGATCTAGCAGTGCATACCAGCCTCCCCTTTGCAAGAGCTGAGATCAAAGGTAAAGAAGCTATCAAACAGCCATCTGCACACTTAAAATAACCACAAACATGGGGCCAACTACCAAAACAGTTGTCTAAATGAACTACTTCAATTTCTCCTTAAAACAGCCCATATATTTTAAAAGAAAAACACCTTCTCCACCCATCTTGGCAAGGCAAGGTTTTGATTTGTCTGTTCTCTTCTTTCCCCATTCTTGAAAATGACCAAACTTCAGTGCCCAACTGTCCTTACAGAAAGCCTCCCACAACCACCAAGGAGATGAGAAGTGATTGAAATGCAGGTGATTCTGGGGACACTGGACCTGGGTGGTGGCTACACCACTGTATACTTGTGTGTAAATCATCAGCCACACACCCAGGATCAGAACTGCCCACTTCTGTGTATCTCAATAAAACATGAAGCACACATAACAGATCCAGGAGGAAAGGAAGAGCTAAGAGCACCAACAGCAGAATGCAGGATTTGTTTTTAAACTAGAGTCCCTAACATTTCCTCCCTGCCCTTGCTGTTTACCAGCTGAGTGACTCTGAGCTCCCCAGTATAGCACCCACAATCAACAGCACATTCAGCTGGCCTCAAGCAGAGAATGTCCCTACCTCTCTTGGTGGTCAGGAGATGCTGATATACGTGAGCACCTAAGCATTAATGCTAATTAACACTACTATGGCATTACTTTGAACTAGACTCAACTTTTTGTGCTTGGATTCATCCTGTGTGGGACATGCCATAATTACCTGTTTTACAGAGGAGGGTAGTTATTTACAGCAACACATCAGTTAAGAATTGGATGCCAATAAAAAAAAAAGAAATAGAAAAAAAGAATTGGATACTGTCACACTAGAAAAGTGGCAGGCAGGCTTAGGGTTTGAAGCCAGGAAATCTAATGGCAGACTCCAAGGTCTTAAGGCATCCAGGTCCATCCACTAAGAGCTAAACCTTTTAGAACCATTCACAGCCAAGCCCTCACCACAACCAGCAGATCCCACAGCACCCTGCTCCATCGTATATCTTCCAAGGGCCAAAAGGGCAACCTCCTATTCCCATTTCTCACAGGAGCAGGAAAATGCATACATCTCACAGGAGACCTAACTGACCCTGGTATCAGGCCTGGCTGCTGCCCTTGGCAAATTTAAGCCCTGGTAAAGACCTAGAAAAGTATATCAGTCTCCTGGGTAATAAATCATCTTTCTCCCAGCCCCTCAAGTTTATAAGAGGTGAGAGAATAAGAGAGAGTGAGAGAGAGAGAGAGAAGAAGGAGAAGGAGGAGAAGGAGAAGAAGAAGAAGAAGAAGAAGAAGAAGAAGAAGAAGAAGAAGAAGAAGAAGAAGAAGAAGAAGTGGAAGGAGAAGGAGAAGGAGAGGGAAAGGGAGAGGGAGAGGGAGAGAGGGAGGAAGGGAGAAAGAAGCTTCAAATCTGTTTCTCATCTGTTACACCTCTGCCATGGCCAATGTTCTATGTGAAAATATAGCCTCACTCCCTAATCACCACAGGAGGCCTCAGGCTACCATAGGAACATTAAAAAAAAAAGTGTGCCTAGACTTCAAGGCCAGAAATAGTTAAAACTAAAAAGCCAAGACCACCACTTCCTCAACCAGTTTCTCTACTCTGTAACTCTGGCTTCCTGCTGTGTCAGATAGGAATCAGATTGGACTCCACACACCCAGAGACCCTTCGTCCACACCATCGCACCCCATGGTCTCTCCACTCCAGCACACTGGCTGACATTCACACCAAACCCATAACCACCTCGGGACCTCTGAATCTTCTCTCCCCACTACCTACATTTTCCTTCCATGTACGTACGCCACTGCTCCATACCAGTCTGCACTCAAGTTTAAATGCCACTCCCCCAGAAATTGTTCTACCTGGTCCAAAATCTACCAACTCACTCTTCCATAGCTCCTCGTCATCACTGTCTGGGACTCTTCACAAGCGCTCACCCTCCACTTGTCTACAGCAGCAACTCCCTCCAGAGACTTTCAGTATTCTCCTCTCAGCACTAACCTCAACCCTATTTATCTTATCTGCTTGTTTGCTTTTTCATTGTTTCCCAGAAGAGCCTCGCAGGATGGTTGGGGACAGGGAAGGTATCTGTCTTGTTCAGTGTCTTATAGTGGAACTCATAAATGGATGACACCCCAGTGTTTAAAACAGTGCCCAGCACATGTTTGGCCTCCACTACTCTTTGACTGAATGCACCTTCCTGCCTGTCCTGGGGAGGAGGCTTGGGAGAGGGAGGACTTCTGTTGGGAGGCTTGTCCTCCATTCTACATTCAGCCCTGGGTTGGCAGCAGCAATGCTGATAGACATTACCTGTGCCTCACCTGCTCATGCTGCTCTTCAGCTGACTGGCCTCAGCCTCCGCAGGACCCTGGCCCTCAGACCACTGCTCCAGCTGCTCGGGCAGCCCTTCCACATCAGTGGGTGCGGGAGCCAGTGCAATCCGGAGCAGGACAGTGTAGTTGGAGGCATGGTGGTTGACCTAGAAAGTGCCCTTGGGGGTCTCAGCACAGTAAGAAGTCACGGCTCACCTTATCTTGGAAGACCTCAGCAAAAAGCTGCTGGAAGGCAAAGCAGTCAGTGCGGCCACCATCCGGCCACCGTCTGGTGAGGAGGCAGGGCACTCCCCCGCCCAGGCATCTCTACCCCCACACACCAGGAACCGCTCCTGGAGGAGGCCGCAGCATCTCCACCATCACACGCCCCAGCCCCTCTGACTGCTCAGCTCCGGAGGCCAATGTGGGCACCAGGTAAAAGTCCCCTGCCAGTAGGAACAGGGCAGAACAGAGAGGGATCTGGAAAATCCTCCTTTTCTTTGTCCCTGTCATCTCCATTCTTACCATCATTGTCCTTATCAGCACCACCGCAGCCACCGCCATCTTGCCTGGTCGTTGCCACGGGGCCATAGCAGCATAGTTGCTGCGGTGGGTCCACGTGGTCTATACAAGCCATAACCTCAGCCACAAAGTCTTACACTGACAGTTTTACGAGGTAGAAACAGTGCAGCCATGATGTTTAGACTCGAAGCCATTGGGTAGAGATTAGATAATAATTCAGTCACAAAGATTATTGAGTCCTAGTGATGTTGCCTTTAGTAAAAGTAGAAGAGAAAACTCAAAAGGCTGGATATGAACATACACGCTGCCATGTTTCGATGTAAAAGAGTCCCTAAGGGAACCTGAAAATGCTCCTTGAACTTCCAACTTTCAAAAATCGCCAGGCAAAATAAACCTCTTTTCTTTTTTAGGCAGCATCAGTTAGTTCATTAGAATACGGAAAAGCTGACCAAGTAAGGACCATGCTTTGCTCTGTAGAATTTGCATAGAAGGATTTCTGTCTTACTGTGAAGCTACGAAAACTAACAGAATAATGGGAACAGGTCACACAGAAGAGAGATTCCCCTCTTTCCCTTGCTTCTCTTGCCCCTAGTTTGCCAAAATATTCCTCTAGCCCATTTCTCATAACAGGAGGGAGCCCTGAGCTGTTGTTTAAAAGTTTCATGTCCAGTCCTAAAGCAACTTCTCCATGAAAGCCAAGGGGAAGGAAGAATTGAGCCATTCTTCACTGCAAGCACTACAGAGCTATATAGTCCAAGGTGCAGAGGGAGGCAAAAAGATGTGGGACAGAGGAAATATGGATGGAGCACTCAGATTGGGGACCAGGGGCAGAAGGGCTTTTATCACTTACAATATGGGCTTTTTCTCTATGGTGTTCTTTTCACTGTGATATAAATCACAATGATAAATAGATTTTCAGTCACCACGATCTTGCAGACACAGAATAGGAACAAATCTCAAGCAACAATATTGACTTTATTAGTGATCTCAGGACTATCTCTAATTATTGTCTCTTTCATCCTCATTTAAATATTTATTGTGACTTTTTCAGTCTGGTTTTAGTTTTTGACTTAGAGTAACTATTGCCCTATCATTCCAGATCTCAAAGGAAAGCTTTGTTGTTTGTGATACCCTACTGTAGATTGCCTTCTCACACTAACTAAGTCACACATACTTTGGTAAGGAATTCTACTACAAATGGATGCTAAACTTCGATCCATATAAAGATAAAACACACTACCTCCTTGCCCAGTGTCTCTGCCCAGCAGGCTTCCATGCTCTGGACTTAGCTCTGCCAATTGGCTAATAGCTCCTTTTCCAGGATCTCAGCCCATGCTCTGACCTCTCCCAGGTTAGCTCCAAGATCGGCTCCTAGCTTTGCCAACCTACCAGTGACTGCCCCGTCTTTTCTTTTTCTCTGCCCACCTATGCTCTGTGGATGGATGGAAAACACTAGACAGTTTCACAACTTTAAAACTAGCCACATAGCACAATTGCCTGGCTCTTATCAGGTAACCTATTTCAGCCAACTGCTGGTAGCAGAGGCAGCTGGTTCTGGCTGCCCTAAGACCTTACATGACAGTTGCATCCAACTCTTTCCAAAGCCAAAAAGTCTCCTTTCTCCCAGGACCCTGAAGGCCCATCTTTTTCCTTTTGTCCTGCAGTTGCCTTCTTCCTTCTTTATTGACACAATCAAGAACCAATTAGAATCAGATTTTAGTATCAGCTCCCCCCTCCCCTACAAAACTTCAAATACTGGCAAGGAGATCATGGACTTTTCTCCTCTCAATGTGTTAATTAAACTGCAAAATTTTCTAATGCTCTTTAACATCTTGAATTTATAAGATGAACTTAGTTTGAGCATTGTGCCTTATATGTTCTTTCAACAGATGTGAAGATAAGTTACACATGTTACATTAATAAATCCATGCCTTTCGGGTTCAGGCTCCTCTAAATCACTTGCCACCCTTCATTGTCATTTACATGCAAATAGAAAAGAAAAAAAGAAAAAGACTCTCCATTTTTCCTGTGTAGCTTCTACAAGTTGAATTCTGCTCATGACAATCCAGTGATGTTATTGAACATCTGTTTGGCCAACATGTTATTTGATCTCCACAGCTTTACTAAATCAATCTGCAGGGACTGGTGGGATTTAGAACTGATTTTTGTGGGGTCAAAATTCATTTCGACATATATTTACATATTCCATAAGGAACTTTGTATATTTGCTAGTATATTTTTGTAATAGTAGCAGCAGTTAAATATTGAAGTACTTACATGTAGAATTCATTAGGTGTCACAAAACGCCAGTGTCCTTATGATATCATTGTCTTCCCCTTCATTAGGTAGAAGAGTTTCTATGTGTTTTACTAGCATGTATTTATTATACACAATAATAGGTTGCATTATATTCAAAGAAAGTTGTGTTTTAATGCTATCTTTCAGGTTATAATATACTTACATTATTACAAAGTGTTTATACATATATAGAGTAGACTGCTCTCAGACTTATCCCTCCTGCACTTACCTTCCCTCATCCTGCTTCTGCGAATGCTAATCATTTTCCTTTCTCCAATGAGCTCCCCTTTTCTCCTCTCATGATTACTTGGTTTTGCTGTTTGTCACCGAACAAGATTTCTTAGGCTTGTTTTCTGAAGCATGGGTGGATCTTTGTTAATGAATGTATGGGCACCTTATCAGTGTCTACACTACTGAAGACAATGTTTCTCCCACATCAATTATAACTACATATAAATCATCAGGGAAGGGTGATGACATATGATCCCTTCCCTGTTCCATGACAGAGTGTTCATGAGCCCAATCATGTTGAGATCTTTTGCTTACACTCATTGCTGCTGTGAGTTTAAGAATGTAGCAGCCACATCATTCCTGGAGTCAAGTTTCCACCTCTCTTCTATTCCCTTCGACTCCTAGATTCATTCTCTCTGCAATGAGCCATGGATGATGGTCTAGTTTAATTTTTCTACCTTCATATTCCCTGCCTAAGTTAATAGGCCAACAAATTTTATTGAAAGGTGATGCTTCCACACAGTGCACAAGAGATTCTCTTTACAACTGAATCAGCAACTCTGGGGGAATACTGGTTACTAGCTTCTCCATCTCACTCTCAGGCTCTTGTTCTGCTACCATTCTTATATAGCTCAGACCCACCTGTTTAGTAATGTTTCTGCCCACAGTAAGCTGGGCCACATCAATCATCAATCATTATAAGCCCTCACCAACACAGCCACAGGCCAAACGATCCAACCAATCTCTCAGTTGAGGTTCCTTAAATGGCTCTAGACTTTGTCAAGTTGACAGCTGAAACTAGGACAGAGAATGTGATACAGACATTTGATTCTGTCCAGGCACTCAACTGTCATTTATGCTCACCATTTTGACAAGTTGTTAGTCTCTGTAGTCATCACTGACCACTATACAAAGAAGCTTCAGTGACCAAGTTGACAGCAGTACTAATCTATGGCATAATCAAAGTTATTTAGAGAGCAATTTGACAGGTACATCTTGTCCATTTTAGCTAGAATACTTTAATGATGAGCAAAGCTGCCTTGTATATTTTGATGACTTAGTAGTAAGGAATGATGATAACATGTTTAATTTTTCCTTTCCTTTTGAAGTTCCAATGAAGACCAAAGTGGATTTTTCCCCCTTAGGCATCATCTTTATGCTCTGTGGTTTTACCTACTTGGGTACAAAATTTGAACTCAGCAACTAGCTAAATACACATTAACCAGTGTGTAAATTGCCTCCACTTTTGACCAATAAAACGTTATTTGAATTGAATTCAAATTTCTTTAAACATGACCTAAATATTATTTGGTGAGAAAGTTATTGTCCACTATGATATTTCCCCACAAAATCATGTTAAATCTTTATGCTTTATGAATATTATGGTTCTTTTTAGCTTAAAAATTCATTTTAAAAGTAAGATTTGTGAGCTATGGAAATCCTTCACTACTAGTTTATCATGTTATATTCCCAACAAATGGATTACATCTAATTGAGTTGGTGAATAAAGGGCCCTCTAGGAACCTTCAAACAACCCAGGCTATTCTCAAGGCTACATGTCACTCCCTACAAACTGACAGACCCCACTCATGAAGAAAATACCTACATAATTCACTGAAAACTGAGAAGTTTAGCTGGTGCCTACCTAGAGCCTTCACACCTATGAGGTAGTGCTTTTACCAGAAGATACTCCACATATTGCCAAAGAAGTGTAAACACCAACCCAGCTGCAAACCTCTTTATCTTCAATGATATCCTGCCTGCAAGATATGCTAGTGTGATGGTGGCCCAAAGACTGTGAGAATAACCAACCAATATCTGATTTGACTCAAGTTCTACTGGCTAAGATGGAATCCATAACCATAGTGCTTGGGTGACAAAGAACCCGAGACTAGATAGACAGCCCAGAGACCTAGATTTAAAAAAAAAGCAAATACTACTGTTATATTAAAGGAATGTGAAAATAAAATACACTTAGTTCCATTTTGCTGAATTCATAGATCTGTGATTTTCCCGGTCATCATCAGAGGAGCTTCCTCCTGCCCCAGATAGAAAGAAGTAGAGAGACCCACAGCTAGATATTATGCCAAGAATGAGAAACCTCTAACTGAAGGAAGTCTCCATCAAGCCGTCCCCCTTACCTCAATGGTCAGGGAACCCTGTGGAAGAGGAGGCAGAAAAAATATAAGAGCCAGAGGACAATGAAGAACATCTAAACACAAAAGTACTGACACATGTAAACCCACAGAGACTAAGTCAGGATGCACAACACCTGCATAAGTTAATACAAGATGAGGCCCTAAAATTGAAAAAAGTGTTTACATGCCCCTATCCCTAACACAGAAGTTTTCTTAATGTGATAATCAATTGCAAATGAAAATTTAGTTATCTCTAAGGGAGTCTCACTGGGGAAAGAAACTACTATTAAGTGCAGACTGTATACAAATTAGGAGATGAACAACAGCAAATAAACTCAGTAACATCTTTGAGTCTCTCTCTCTCTCTCTCTCTCTCTCTCTCTCTCTTCCTACTTCTTGTTTGTTTTCTCCTATTCCAGTGTGTTAATTCTTTTCATTTATCTTATTATATTTTATAATCCTGCAGGGTCATTTTTGTTTTCTAATGGAATACAGAACATGTTTTCTAGCAGCTAGATAATACACATACATGTGTAGTGTGTGCATTTGTATGCATATATCACTTTTGCTGTTGTCATATTTGGATACCAGTACTTTAGGGCATGCTGGATGATGATCTGATATTACATATGTACTTGTTTGATGAATTTCAAATTAGACATAACAAATGTCTCTAAAGCACACAACAAGCACATTAGCATTATTACCCACAATGCATTTATTGTAATTAGTTTGAAAAGTTTTGCTTTCATTTGTTCCCTGAAAGAATATCCCAATAAAGATATATAGTCAAATGATTGGGATTTCTGTCAACTACACTGGTTCTCCTCAGAAATGTTTCAACAAACAGGAAAAAATTTTTAAGCAGAAATAGATATAGGTATATATATATATATATATATATACACATATATATAGTTATAGATATAGATATATAGAGAGATGTAGATGTAGATACAGATATAGATATAGATATATAGATAATATTAATATAGCTATAGAGATAGAGATAGATTTATAGATATATAGATATATAGATGTATAGATATAGAGATGTAGATGTAGAGGTAGAGCTAGAGATAGATAAATAGATAGATAGATAGCTATGGATAGATATAGATATAGAGATATAGATATAAATTCACAAATATGTATATATATATAATTTTTAAAATTTTCAAGAATCTTTTTCTAAAACCATGTTTTTACAAAAGTATATTCAAAGATAGTTTCTAAATTTCCACTTCTATAATATTTCTATTCTCCTTTTCACAACTATAGATAAATATAGACATCTAAGTACATTCACACACAATTTTGAATTCTCACACTTTTTTAGACTATTTCAAGCTATGCACATTTTATCTCCTGTATTTTTTATTCTGATTTTAGTATTTGTGCTGCTGAGGCATACACTATTTTTTTATTTTTAGATGAAATAATATTCCAGAAAGTTCCAAATAAAGATGTTCAAATTATACTGTTTAGAACTGCCTGTCTTGCATAGCTACTACGTGGGTTGTTCCCAATTTTCTATTCATATTTAGAATATTTCTCGAAACAAGCCAGGACAATATGATTTTCCATGGTCTCATGTGAATGTGCATTTTTGTTATCAGTTCCTAAAAGCAGAATTGTTGGGTCAAAGTGTAAATTAATCTTTAGTTTTCCTAGCAATTATGTGTGCATACTTATAATACTCATTTTTACCAACACAAAACAAAAACAAATTCAACAGTATTTTTGTAGAATTTTTATCTCACATGTTTTTGTTGGGGCATTTTTTTTTTGTCGTATTGGTATTTGCACATATATTTTGGCATATGTTTTGTGGGATTGATTTTTCTGGTATATGTATTTCTTGGTTTGTTTGTTTTTTAAAGAGATATAGAAAGAAAGGGCATGGTTTGGGGTAGGTAGAAATATAGAGAGGATCTGTCAGGAATTAGGGGAGGGAACAACATGACCAGAATATGCTGCAAGAAAAATATTTTCAGTAAAAAGAATGTTATAGAAATTCATTTGTGGCCAAACCTCATTTACTTATCATATTGCACTTGATGCCTATTAAAGTCCTATCAACAGTTTATGGCTTTTAAATTTAATATTAAACTGTATGTGTGGCACAGTTTAGCTATTTGGTCACTAAACTGAATTGTAGTGCCTAATATTGGTATAGATTCAAAATCTCCTGAGCTGTTACAAATGAAGCTTCCTGCAATGACAATATTGGACTAACCCTCTGAACTACAATCCAGCCCCAATTAAATTCTTTCCTTCATAAGAATTACCATGATCATGATGTCTCTGCACAGCAATAGAACCCTAAGACAGTATATTATAGAAATAATAGAAGGCAGGGACAGTGACTTTCAAAAGGAGAAATCACCCTATATAATGTGGATAAACCAATAAAATTATTTCAAATTGTGAAAACCAGAAAAAAATAATCTAATTATAGTCAAAGTTAGAACAACCAAAAAAGAGTCACACTGATGCTACATTATTGACTTGAAAGGTATGTACCTGAATTCACAAAAAGAATTTGGGTACTATGATAAGCTAAAAAAGCAACTCTCTACTAAAATCTCAGAGGCAACACAGCGTTGCCAGTATTTTGATGTTAGCCCAGTGACATTTGTTTTGGGCTTCTGGCCACTCGAGCTGCAAGAGTTGTAAGACAATAAATTTGCAGTGTTTATGCTAAGACAAGTTTGACAGGAAGAGAACATCAATGGGATCTCTTTTATAAACTAAATAAAAGTTTACTGGATGGTCCCATAATTACACCCTTGTTGTGGTTTCATAATACATCATGTCTAAAACACTAGACTATCTACTATTATAAAATGGGCTACTAGTATAAAATATATACTATTAAAAATATTATAAAATATTCTACCTACTATCATAAAATGTGCTTTGTGAGCATACGAAAGTATTTTCTACTAAAGATACTTCATTTAACATTACAATGGATTTACTGAGACACAAGCCCTTTGTACTCTGAGGAACATCTGAATTCTAACTACAATTTATTACAACATATTTGTCTTTTAAGTGTGTGTGTGTGTCTGTGTGTGTGTGTGTGTGTGTGTGTGCGCGCGTGTGCGTGCGTATGAGAGAGAGAGAGACAGAGAGAGACAGAGAGGGGGGAACAGAGACAGAGAGAAAGAGGGAGGGACGAAGGAAAGGGAAGAGGGAGAGGAAGAGGGAGAGGGAGAGGGAGAGGGAGAGGCAGCAGGTAGGTAGAAATGGGTTTAAAGGTGCCTATGTGTGTTAAGGTCAGAGGTCAAACAGGGGTATAGTCTTCAGAAGTTGTTCTCCATAGTTTTTGCTATTTGTTAAGATCAGCCATCCACAGGCTAGGCTGCTTGGTGATCAGTAAGCATCAGGGAGCAGCCTGTATCTGGCTCCTCAGTTCTGGTTTTACAAACCTGTGACATGGTTTCCCATATATTAATGACACAAATGCTTTAAAAATGCTTTCTCTCATCTTTATGTAGTTTTTGACAAAAATCAAGTTGTGGGAAAAAGATTCCTTGACTTACACATTGTAGTCCATCCCTGAAGTAAGTCCGGACAGGAACTCAAACATGGCAAAACATGGTGGGAGGAACTGATGCAGAGGCCATGGAAGGCTTTGCTTGTTCAGCCTGCTTTGTTATAGACTGCAAGACAACCATTCCAGAGATGGCACCACCCACAATAGACTGGAGCATCCACTCTCAATCACTAATTAAGAAAATGTCTTACAGACTGATCTTCTAGAGGCATTTTCAAAATTGAGATAGCCTCCTTTCAGATAACTCTAACTCATGTGAAGTCGAGTATGAAGTCAGTTTGGCAGTTGTTTCTACTACATTCTTCTTTTCCAAAGGAAATAATCATTAATTCTGACCTAATTCAACAGTAAAATGTGTCCTAAAACTTCTGTAATTAATATGGTGACCAAGTCATATAATGAAAATGCAACCAATAGAAAATCAGCTTGGTCAAAGATCTATTGTTTAGCATTTTTAAAATCTCCTAGTTAGATCCATAGTACTTCATAAATTAGGTGAGGTCATGGACACCTTTATCAAGCAAAAAGGAGGCAGAGATAGAATATCAGAAGTTAACAGGATGATTAGTCTTAACTAGGTAGTGAATTCAAAGATAGCTGGAACCTTGAGCTTAATTTATATAAGACCTTGTCTGAGAGAGAGAGAGAGAGAGAGAGAGAGAGAGAGAGAGAGAGAGAGAGAGAGAGAGAGAGAGAATCAAGCCTATACAAATCTCTAAGCTTCATTTCTACTGGATAGCTTTTATAGTGCTAGAAAGTGCTACACAAACTACTGAAGAAGAAAAGATGCCATCAACCTGACCCAGCCATGAACCTTGTGAGCTATAACAATGAGTAACTAGACAATATATACCCACCTGTTTGTTCAGTATTGACACAAATGTTGGAGGGTAACCAAGCATTTTCTGATTGGAGTTAAGGCCTGCTCCAAAATATGCCCATAGCTAGCACCATTATGTGAACAAAACCCTAGGATTAGACAGATAATATTCCATCAGAGAGAACATACTACTATTATTCTATTAAATGTATATTATATTAAACCAACTTCTTATGGTTTATTACTCTACCTATATATTAAGGCACCTCCCAGTTCTTACCATTGAAAGTTCTATTTGAAATAGATAACAATTATCACAGAGATCCACATCTATCAAAGTTGAAGAGAGTAAGAAACTGGAGAATATTCAGCCCAAAATGGAATACAATATGTATATACACACATACATATATGTGTGTGTGTGTGTGTGTGTGTGTGTGTGTGTATGGCACTTCCTCCTTGAAAGGCTCAGGGATCATTATAAAAGAGGGAAGCATGCAAGAACCAGAGATTGTGTGTGTGTGTGTGTGTGTGTGTGTGTGTGTGTGTGTGTGTTGATTATTAGCTGCTGGAAGAGGAAGGGTCAACTTTCTATAAAAGTGTAATCCCTGGTAAATTGAGCATGCTTCCATAAGAGAACAAATATCCAAGAATATTTTTCCACCACAAAATGGCATTGGTGATGAAATAAAAGGATACAAATGTCAGTTGGGGGCAAAAGAGTTAGAACTGGAAAAGTTTTAGGGAGGGTAACTATGATCAAAGTATGTTGCCTAAAATTCTCAAAGAAATAGCATCAGAAAATAACATATTTTAAAAATGAAACTAAAAGTATATTTCATTACATTTGGAAACTTAGTGTATAACACAGGGGAAACTGAAAATCAGTAGGAAAAATAAAAATCATTTATGTTGGTGATTTTTGTATAGCTTAGAACAGAAAATTCTCGGTGATATAGATTTTCAAATTTTCCCAAGATTCACATAAAACCATACAATTCTCACAAAATCTTTAGATGAATCATTTATAATTTGTGAGTTGAGAAATAATTTTAATCTATTACTCAAAATCTAGGAGCTTTAAGAGAAACTAAACGCACATACATTATGTAGAGCCTCATATGACAAAAATGCCATAAGCAAATTAAAAAAGCACTTACACACTGAGGATTCAAACTGTACTTCTAATAAGACAAATGAATATTCTGACTTTTCCTAACAAAATGTGAGCTTTCAAAAATAGAAGAGAACAAAGCCAAAATCTTCACAGAAACAGAGGCTAAATAAACAGAAAATTCTCAGAAAAAGAAAATGCAAATGACTTGCAACCACATGAAAAGATGTTCAAGCTTGTTTATACAGTAAGAAAAATGAAAATTTAAATTGTAATGAGATATTATTTCTCACTCATCAAACGGGAAAACAAAATCCCAGCTGTCCAATATATTGCATGATGGATCTGTGTAGAGATGAGTAACCTTGTGCACTGCCCATGAGAATGATCGCATATACATGCTCACCATCGGACTTAGCATTCCCACTTTGAGGACCACTCCTGAAGAGTCACATTATAGTAATTTCACATTTCCCCATTTGTACCCATTGTTGCTTGAAACTGTCATAGTTTTAAAACTTGGTCTTCATATTGAATGGCCAAAATTAAAAAAAACAAAAACAAAAACAAATATACTATCATGTCAGCTATTAGCTTTTAAAAACACTTAGACACCTTACTTTTGTGTTATTTGGAATTCAGAGTAAATTAAATATCTCTCCCAAGGGTGTAGATATCATGTTTTCTAAGGCTTCCTTCCTGAACTGACACACAAACACACAATTTGGAAAGAGACTACACAAAGGAATGCATCATCATGGTGAAAGAAAAAAGACAGTCAGATGAATATCAAAGAAGATACTAAAGCTGAAGCTAAGGACTGTGATATAATGAGGTTACAGAGTGTTTCAAAGACTCTCTTAGTGACTTTCTGAATTGAACAAAAGAGAAAACTTCATTTACCATGAAAGCAAAAGGGGTTGTTTCAAGTCCAAATCATTAAATTGACTCTTAATCAAAACTGAACAATTAATATGTCTTTCTCTGACTGGTCTTGTGCTATCTTAAGATAAATGCTGGAAAACAAAATGCTAGTACTAGGAAAGACTGTGGAACCTCCCCTCTGAAACACAGGTGAGCATACCACCCAACTGAAATGCAAGCTGGGGTTGCTCAACTGAGACAGCTAGGATGCAAAAACAAGAAGCAGAGCCAGCCCCAAGAGAGTACACCATGGAGGTGGTGCCGAAAAACTGCCACTTTCCTTGCCTTAGTCTCTGAAAACAATAGACAGCACCTCCCCAGTTCACATAACTAATAGCCTACAGACCTGAATCATTTCCTTAAACCAGGCTGTCTTCACGATTGCTGCTGCTCCAAGGATATGCCCTCAGGGCAGAGTAGTCAACCCCTTAGCCTGTATGAGACCTGCACATGGATGGCATAAAGACCAATATGAGTATTGTAAGGATGAACATACAAGGTGACCTTGCTGACACGCCAATGTACTGGAATAATATGCAAGCATAAAAAGGAATGAACCATAGATCTGTGCAACAATGTAGAGACATCAAATTCATTTTTATGAATGTAAAAAAATTATGGCATTTTAGGTAAGAGGACTTTTTTTTTTGAGACATTAGATCTGGCTTACATCTTTTTTCGGTGGACTTTACTTAGTATGTTTGTATAGAAAAAAACAAAACAAAAAACAAAAAACATCCTAGCAGAATTAGGTTTTATTGCAAAACATGTTTTGAGAACATTTCAGCAGTATAATTTTTTGTTGTTGCTGTTGTTGTTGTTCTCTTGAATATTTCATCCTATGTTTGGGGTTGGTTCTAATGCTTTGTCATAATTCAGCTCCCTAAATCACATGAGAATCTGGATGTCCAGACACTGAGATTCCCTATTCCCAATTGTTTTTTGATCAATAAATAGCCAACAGTCAATGGCTGGGCAAGATGAAAGGAGCAGGTCTTTTAGGATTCCCCAGAAAGAAACACAGGGGAGAGGGAGAAGAATTCTGGACTACACCATGACAAGAAAACAAAGATCAGAATTAAAAGCCCACCAACATGTAAGAGTCAGGGAAACAGCCCCAGTGGCTACTCCCCTGCTTGGGTCTGAGGCAACAAAGATAAAATATAGATTTAGAAAGCATTAACTCAGGAATACTGGAGTGTGCTAGCCATGGGAAGGTTTGGAAGTGTCCAGCTATTTAGCTAGTAAGGCATTTTAAAAATAACGCTACGATGTGTATCTTTCATTTGTGAATCCAGAGCTCTTGGGCAGGTAGAGAGCAAATGTGACTTGCCGGGAGCTCAGTTCAGCTTAACTGTTCACTGCTATAATCTTGTGGTTAAGTACTTTGAAAAGAAAGCAGTCTATATGTTCCATTAGTATACAAAGGGACCTGTAAGTTTTTTAAAAAGCTTTCTAAAGAAGGGCACATTATCCATAGATTGATTATTTGGTGCATTTGGTCTCCAAACCTGTCAGCACTAAGCATAACCTAATGACTCTGCTGATCTTAGAGCACTGTTCAGTGTTTGCTACATTTGAGGAAAGCTTTGTTTGTGTGTGTTCTAGGAGTGTTCTTTGTTTTGTGTATGTGTGTGTGAGAAAGAGAGACAGAATTTGAGTGTGTGTGTGTGTGTGTGTGTGTGTGAGTGTGTGTGTGTGTGCACAGACATGTGTATGACAGAGAGTCTTGTTTATTCTTCTCAGTATCCTTCAACAACACCTTCTCCAACTGTTGACCTTCCATAGCTCCACTTTCAAGCTTCCCCTTCCTTGATTCCTAAGAAGAGGTTAACAGAGCATCAGTTAGAGCCTCTATCCATTATCTTCCTAATTTCAGTCATGAGGAGATGATGATACTCAGTATCTTGCCAAGTCATCAGTGTTCTTTCTGTATTTTTCTGTTTTCATTGCTGTTGAGTAAATACTTTGAATCACTGTTAGTCATCTTTCCATCACTCTGACACAATATTTGAGTATATCAGTTCAAAAGCAAAAGTAGACACATTATTTTATATCACTGTTTGAGACATTTTAAATCATGATCACTTGTCTCTGTTGCTTCTGGGACCCAAGATACTTTTCAGAGGTGTCATTCAATGACATGTTTCCTCTTATGAGGCCATCCTCCAAAGATTACCCCATCACAAGCTTTCAGTACATTTAGTACACAAGCCCTTAGGGAACATTCCAGATCCAAATTATAGCAGCCAGCCCTCTGGCATTTTATAACCACATTTAAGTGGCAGCTAAGCTAGCTAGTGTTTTGTTGATCAACTACTTCACACTATTTTATATAAATGTGTATTTCTCAGATCCAGAAAATAATATTCATAATTTGTGTAAATAGATATCATTGAGTGGAAAGATAGTAGCACTGATTATGATTTCATCTCCTCTTTTGTTCTCTAACTTCACTTTTACTTGATGTTTTGGTCCTAGTTGACATACCATAAGCATCTAAAATTAAATCAATTAATAAATCATGGTTGCAAATGGAAGGTTGAAGTTTTATATTTTATGTGGGAATTAAATTGAAGAGCTTTAACTGAATTATATTCCTCTTTGAGATTATTAATTATGCCTCCAATTCCATTTAATAATGGTCATATGCTCTAGGAGATTTTGTGGGTTGTATTTTTTTCTTAGTGTCCAGTGGGGCTGGTTATGGAGAGAAAATCACTTATACAGCATTTGTGACATAACGGTCATCATAACATTGGAAGTTCAAGCACAAAGAAGTATCATATTCTATTCTTGGTAAGATAGACCAAAATAAATCCAAGGATATTAGAGAAAATATAAGAAAGTGTGATAACTAAACCTGGAGCTAACTAGAACTTGTAAGAAATGACTTTTCAAACATATTCTGAAGTTCTTTCTAAAAACTATGTTTCATAGGTAGAAAAAGTTCAACCAGGGTCTCAGCAGCACACAGCGTTCTCACAGGCTGGGCAGTCACATCTCACAGGCTTAAGGCATGATTATAGAAACCAGAGGCTTCTTAGTAAAATGTAGCAAAGAGCACTCAACAGAAAATTGTTCAGACAAAATCCCTTACATTTATATACATGTCTGTCTGTCTGTCTGTCTGTCTGTTTGTCTGTGTCTGTGTGTCTGTGTTCATGCATAACACACACACATACATAGAGAGAGAGCTAGAGAGAGAGAGAGAGAGAGAGAGAGAGAGAGAGAGAGAGAGAGAGAGCTTCAACTATAAAATCTGAGTCATTTGATGAAATGTTATCAAAGCAATGAGAATGCTTAGGAATTAATACTAATAACCAGATCAATTACACACCATATTTCACAGCAGGGTTTATTGTTCTGTAAACTTAAATTTTCTTATTTGAAAGAGCATATTTTCATATGATAATAAATTATAACTTTTAAAACCACACATAATGTGTTTATTCCAAATAATGTTCAATCTATTTATCACTCAAGAGATTACCTATCACACTTAAATCTACATCTGTTTGATTACTTTATGTTGATAGAGTATACTCAATAAAATTCATTTAGAAGAATGTGAGTTGTTTTTATTTTCCTGTTAAAAATATGTAGCCATCAATAATTTGTGTTTTCTTAAGGGATTTATATATTCTATGTTTCTAAAGTTTTAAAGTTAAGTGGAAAACATTTCTTCTTTATTTTTACACAGCCAAATATGTTACTTCAACAAAAGAATGGTGTGTGTGTGTGTGTGTGTGTGTGCGCGCGCGCGCGCGCGCGCGTGCATGCGCACACGCATGTGCAAGTCATCAATTTTAACTGTTAAAATAACTAAGAATTGTATTCTATAGGTATCTTAACACACTTATACACACAATCCAGGACCTGCATAGGATATAGGAACTAATAAATAACTATTCCTTTAATTGGTATGTTAGCTTTCGAAATTCCTAACAATTCTTTTCTTATTTTTTTAACTTGATTAACAAATGAATTTCATTGGAATTATTTACAGTAATATGGATGAATGATTTCTTTTTTTTAATATTTTATTTTCTATATTCTATGTTTACATTCCAAAGGCTTTCCTCTTTCCCAGTTCCCACCCACCATAGTTCCCATAGTTCCTCTCCCCCCCAACTGTTCCCCAATCATTCCCCCTCCCCCCTCGGTTTCTTTACTAAACTGGATGCAATCTTTACAGGCCCAGGGTCCTCTCCTTTCTTCTTCTTGGGAATCATTTGACTTGCTATTTGTGTCTTGAGTATTTAGGGCTTCTGGGCTCATTAATATCCACTTATCAATGATTGCATTTCATGTGCATTCTTTTGTGATTGGGTTAATTCACTTAGGATGATATTTTCCAGGTCTAACCATTTACCTACAAATTGCATGAATTCATTTTTAATTGCTGAGTAGTCAGAATGGCTAAGATTAAAAACTCAAGAGACAACAAGTGCTGGCGAGGATGTGGAGAAAGAGGAACACTCCTCCACTGTTGGTGGGATTGCAAAATGGTAAAACCGCTCTGGAAATCAGTTTGGCGGTTCCTCAGAAAATTGGGCATGTCACTTCCAGAGGACCCTGGCATACCACTCCTGGGCATATACCCAGAGGATTCTCCTGCATGCAATAAGGACACATGCTCCACTATGTTTATAGCAGCCTTGTTTATAATAGCCAGAAATTGGAAGGAGCCCAAATATCCCTCAAAGGAGGAATGGATACAGAAAATGTGGTATATTTATACAATGGATGAATGATTTCTTAATGGGAGGAGGAAAGACTCAATGGCAGCTGCGTCACCAAAGCTAACTACAGCATGGGTAACATCTCACAAAATCTAGAAGCATGGAGCATACTGCACAGCCTGCTCCACAGGGTATAGAATGTCTTCCTGGTGTCTCAGTAGGTCTGAAAATATAGGCATTTTAGACGATCTCTGCTTCATGTAGGCTGGTTGGCTGATCTCTGTTTCTTCCAAGTACTTGGGCTTGTCTGAGAGCAACTCTTAGAAATCTTTACTATATGTAGGATGAGGGAGGGGCCTAGTTAATCTAGTCTATTTCAGGGACTTTCTGAAGTTATTTTGAATTGTTTACTTCCTGTCTTAATGAAATTCCATGAAGACTGGCATGTTTCAATCTTGAAGAAAGGTGGTACAAATCATTTTACTTTTTCCTGAGTTCACATCTTTTCCCTGCTCCCTCTTCTACATTCTTCCCCGAGTCTTGGAAAGGATGACATAGAAGACTATGATAACTCTAGGTGGATATTGAGCCTTTATGTTCTTTTTAACTTTCTATTTCCAGAGCATGGGTGGTGGGAAGTCTTAGTGGTATTTCCTTTCCTATAAATCACTAATTGGGAAAAGTTAGAAAATAGAAAGCAGAGAAACATCCAAATAAACACTGGCAAAGCAATAAGATGGTTGTAAGTGTAATCATTGAGAAACACTTTAATCGATATATCATAGCATTTATTTTCTCACTAGTGTCCATGGCTACTCTGGACACATATGTCTTGTCTAAATTCCAAGAACTAGCCATGAATTTCCCCTATAGAGCAGGACTTAAATAAAATCAGAAAGTTATTTTTGTGCATAGCTACTTGTGCTACTACTAGATTAGTGGACATATCTTAGCTGACATTTCCATAACAAAGCATGCAGAATCCACAATGGGTAGAACTTAAGTGAGAATTATCCTCAACAAAGTCAGTAGTGAGTAGCACATTCTGGTTGAAGTCTGCTCCCCCACCATAGTTGTAGCCATTTTGTTCCATATTGTTATTGAAGCAGAAAAATAGCTTGACTCAGAGTGAGGTTTAGTTAAAAGCAAGGTCAAGTTGACAATATATCATATTATGCTTTGAGGTTTATTAATATTAAGAAATTCTACAACCATAACCATAATAAGATAAACATAGGACCAATCAGAATAATGGTCAGTTAGAACATTTTTATCAAGCTAGCCAAAGGAACTTGAGTCAGAGATGACCACTGACAATGCTTACTGTACCTGTACATGAGCTCATTGTGATATTTGCCTATATAACATGGCCCTGAGAAATATTCTGGGCTGCAGTCAGCTCCTGAGTCTGGTTTGTCATCCTGATCAACCAGTCTCGGTGTGCATTCAACAAAGCAGCCCTGTTTAACTGAGATCAATGTCTCATTGTGTGGCAATTCTCAGACCTCAACAATTCTGATAGTACATGAGCTAGTCTGCAGGAAGGGGACACTTACGGCTGTCTCAGTCCTAGTCTTATTTCACTTATAGCAAAAGCACTCAATATCTTAAGCAACAGGGCCTCACCCTCCAGTTCTGAAATGGAACCAACGGCAATTCTTTCAGGGCCCTATGAGGCCTCTTTGGCCAACAATTTCTAGACAGATAATTTTACCCTAACACCGGGATTTTTGATACTCTTATGGCTTTCTGGAAAAATCAGGTTTTCTTTACTCTTTTTGGTGTACTTACATGTGTTTTAAATGTGTTTCTAGGACTGAAAACCATTTAAAATCTGCAAATGTTATCTACATATATAGAAACCCTTTTACAGAGGATGAAAGGACAATGCAAAGTCCCAAACCACCATACAATAACTAATAGAGATATTCTTAGTTCGGGATATTTTGGAACTATATTCTTTTCATACAAATATCCTGATCATGGTTTCCCTTCCCTTGTCTTCCAGATCTTCTCCAGTTGCCAAGCTATCTAATTGCATGATTTCTTTTTTCCTTCATTCCTTCTTTCCTTCCTTCTTTTCTTCCTTCCTTCCTTTTTTCCTTCCTTCCTTTCTTCTTTCCTTTTTTTTTGAAATCAAATAGGCAATGAAAACAAAGACGAATAGAACAAAATAAAGACGCAGGGGTGGGGTGGGAGGGCAAAACATGGGAAGCACATATGCAACCACATATACACACAAATAAAAGACACACATTCATATGATACACACATAGAAAACACATACATACACTAGAAAATCTGTAAAACTTTGAAGACAGTTTAGAAAAGTTTTGTTAATTCAGTCACTTGCTTCCTTGATCTACCCACACTTAAATAAGAAGAATTCACTCAATTATCTAAGCAATGCATTCAACTTGAACTTTTTAATTCTAAATCAATAGGCTGGCACATATACTCAAGTAAGGATTTAAAGAGAAGCAGATGATGAAGCACCAGATACAGAACAGTGAGTATTTTCTTTATAAGAGTATAATCTCACAAGGCAGTGACTATAGAGAAGATAATGCAAACTAAGGCTAATGATATATTAGACCAGATCATCTGAAATGTACAAAAAGATGTGATTACTTTGACTTTGAATCTAATTATCATTGGAATAATTTGTTTATCAATCCTTTTTTCTCATATTAAACACATACACACACATGAGATAAAGAGAGATAGAGAAATAGGGAGATAGATAGAGACAGAGAGGAAAATAGAGACAGGGAGACAGACAGAGAGCAACGAAGACAGACACAGAAAGACAGAAAGACAGACAGAGAGACAGACAGAACAAGAGGATGGTGCTTGGAGTGACACTGAGCGTGAGCTTTTCATTTTACAGACATTCAGAAGTAATTGCACATAGGAAACAAAAGTTCATGGCTTTGTGATCAAAGGTTGGCCCTCCTGTCCACACCATAGCAAAACATGAAACAAATGAAAGGCAGACAAACCTCAAAGGGATCTAGGTATTTTCCCATTCCTTGGCTATATGTCCACATCCTATGAGTGTGCAAGTAAGGTTTATGAAAGTCAGAAAAAGGTATTGCATCCCATGGAAAGAATCAAATCCAGTGGGGAACCATCCCATGTGGGAACTAAGAACCAAATTCTTGTTCCATCTGTAAGAGCAGCAAGTCTTTTTAACCACTGAGACATTTCTCCAGCACCTTCTGGTGACCCTTACCATAAACAATATTATAAAACCAGGAAAGGTGAAAGCAAATTACACCATACCCTAGCATGTTTTTTTTTCACTTATGTACCTATGGATGCTGTGGAGTCTATTGGGAGTTGGATTCATAGTTTTGTGGTCTGAGCTGCATATAAAACTGTTGTACACCATGTGTGCTCTTTTATGATTGGGTTACCTCACTCAGGATGATATTTTTTAGTTCCATCCATTTGCCTAAGAATTTCATGAACTCATTGTTTTTAATAGCTGAATAGTACTCCATAGTAGTACTACATTTTTCTGTATCCATTCCCCTGTTGAGGGACATCTGGGTTCTTTCCAGCTTCTGACTGTTATGAATAAGGCTGCTATGAAGAGAGTGGAGCATGTGTCCTTATTATATGCTGAAGAATATTTTGGGTATATGCCCAGGAGTGGTATTGCTGGGTCCAAATTTCTGAGAAACCTTCTGACTGATTTCCAGAATAATTTTAACTCCTTTGTCAAACATCAAGTGACCATAGGTGTTTGGGTTCATTTCTAGGTCTTCAGTTCTATTCCATTGATTGGCCTGACTGTCACTGTACCAATACCATGCAGTTTTTAACATTACTCTCAATCGTACTGCTTGAGGTCATGATTTCCCCCAAAAGTTCTTTTATTGTTGAGAATAGTAGTAGATATTACCAAAATCTCTGAATACCCAGGATACAATTCACAAACCACATGAAGCTCAAAAAGAAAGAAGACCAAAGTGTGGGTGCTTCAGTCCTTCTTAGAAAGGAGAACAAAATACTCACAGGAGCAAATATGGAGACAAAGTACAGAGCAGAGATGGAAGGAAAGGCCATACAGAGACTGACCCACCTGGTAAAGTTATCAAACTCTGCCACTATTGTGGGTATTAAGAAAGGCTTACTGAAAGGAGCCTGATATAGTAGTCTCCTAAAAGGCCCTGCTAGAGCCTTACAAATACAGAGTTTGATGCTTGCAGCCAACCATTGCACTGAGTGTAGGGTCCCCAATGGAGGAGTTAGGAAAAGTACTTACTGAAGGGGCTGAAGGGGTTTTCAACCCCATAGGAAGAACAAAAATATCAACCAACCAACCACACACACACACACACACACACACACATACACACACACACACACACACACACACACACACACAGAGCTCCCAGGGACTAAGCCACCAACCAAGGAATACAAATGGCTCTGGCTGCATATGCATCAGAGGACAGCCTTGTCAAACATCAATGGGAGGAGAGGCCCTTGATCCTATGAAGGTATGATAGATTCCCCAGTGTAGGGGAACTGAGGGTGGGGAGTGGGGAGTGGGGGGATGGGTGGAAGAATATCTTCATGAAGCAGGGGAATGGGGGATAGAAGGGGTTCTTGGAGAGGAGGAAACTGGGTAAGGAGAAAACACTTGAAATGTAAATAAATCAAAATGTAAAAAAAAAAAAAAAAAAAAAAAAAAGGCCATGCTGGCTTGGTCACAGTTAAAAACAAAAACAACAACAACAGTAAAAAACTGTTGTAATGTGCAATGAAGTCTTATGGTCTCTAGGCATATTACAAATCAGTGTAATATCCGTCAGTGATAAGGTATGAAAGGAAAATCTCAGCTCATAACACCCTAATACAGAGTTCTAGCACAAAGATTCATTTGCCCCAAAGGGTCAGAGGGTAGGGAATAAGTGACAAGGCAGGAGACAGAGGATGAGGGTGAAGAGGGGAAGAAAGAAGAGAGAGGATAAGTGTAGGGTTAATGGGGTCCCAAGTCAGCTCTGCCACAGGGCTAGGGCAGCTCAGGGAGGCAGGACAAGGGACTTTTCACTGTGCTTATCCCATGCTGTCACCGGGCAGGTGTCTGGCTGTGGGGAAGCAGGAGGACACCACTCCAGGGGTGCTGGAGAGCAGTCTGAGGTGCAGGACAGCCAGAGCTGGCTAGGGAGTCCCTGGGCCTGCAATAATATGCGTTGGCGGGGTGGAAACGGGACAGGGGCATCTTGTTCTCAGGCTCTTGGGCACCCAGGCACCACTGGGAGTCCTGGAAGAGCTGAGAACAGAGTGGGGGCCTGCATGCTGGATCGAGCCGGGGCTGGGGGTGGAGCTCTAGCTGGTCCCACCCGGAGATTTCTTTGACTTGTAGGTGGGTGCCTTGCTTGAGCTCTGCTTGGTCATGGCTGGAAGGGCAAGAGAGGCCTTCTATGAGAGAATCGGCAGTGGCTCTTTAGGCAAAAACTTTCTCCTTTGCTCCCCATGGCAGATCCTGATGAAAAGAGACAGTCCATGGTTTTAAGGTATTTATTGTTATGGTGGAAAGTGGACAAGTAAAACCTTCACCCACTTTTCAGGGCAGGCCTGAGGTTAAATAACTTTTGAAGGGAGAGTTTATTGGCTAAGTCCTCCAGGCCTTCAGGTACCTCATTAAAATGGAGATCTGTCCTGATGCTATAGGACCACAGGTCATGTCCTCTACCTGTGGAGGGACTTGGAGTTCTGCTCCTATATGATTGGGAGCCACAGTTCTCTCTACATGGGGCTGTGGGAGCTGTAGCTATGTGAGAGGAGCCAGGTGACCAGGAGTGGGGTGAAACACCTTCTGTCCCATCAGGGTCACCGAGGTTTCTAGCCTTTGCTCAACCACGAACCAGGCTGCCTTCCATAGTCCTACAGATAAGTATTTGTCCTTGACTGGGACAAAGAACTGCCTCTGGATAGAGAGGAAAAAAGACACAGACATGCCACATAGAAAAGAAAAAAAAGGCAGTTTATGAAGGTACAAAGGGAAACCCCGTGTTAGGATGAGGTGTTTAACTTTAGTTGGGTATGCTATTTAGAGGAACCAAAGGGGGAATTTGATTGCTCGACTTCAATACTTTGATAGCTGGACCTGAGCAGTTAGTCTCAGGAGGAGAAAGTGGCCAAATAGGAGAATAACCCTTGGTGGCTAGCTTTAAGAATGCATTGTAAGGGTTTTCCACAAGGCGTAGGGAAGCAGGGAGAAGGGCAGGGCCTGCCAGAACCATGCTCAAAATATCTGAGCTGGTCAGAGTCCCTTTGAGGATTCCCAGGTCTGTCCTGTGACAGACCAATAGTGACAAGGCAATGCAAAAGTGACCTTGGCGATACCTGGGAAGTTGTAGTATCACATTTTACCACTAATCTTGTAGCCTAAATAGAAGACCCTCTTGGTTAGTTTTACTGGAGTGAAAAATGAGTTGGAGAAGATTTTGTTTTGTTTTGTTTTGTTTTGTTTAAAAAAGGAGGGTTCCCTGTAACAGCAGAAGAAGTTAGTGTCCTGGGTATTTGACCTCTGTTCTCATCCTAGTGGTCATAGAGACTAGAAATTTAGTGAGAAAATTACCCTAGCATGTAAAAGTGGGCAACATGTGGAAGCTGTATTTATTGATTGATTCTTTTATTGATACTTGCTTAGGTAGGGATTTACTGCTATGAAGAGACACCATGACCAAGAAAGTCTTATAAGGACAAACATTTAATTGAAGATGGCGTATATTTTCAGAGGTTTAATTCATTATCATTGTGGCAGGAAGCACGGTAGTGTCCAGGCAGACATGGTGCGGAAGGAGCTGAGGCATTTGCATTTTGATTTGACTGAAGACAGGATAAACTGACTTCCATACCTGGTAGAGCTTCAAAATCCAACCCTTCCCCCCTCCCCACAGTGATATACTTGCTCCAGTAAAGCCACATCCACTCCAACAAAGCCACATCTCCTATTAATGCCACTGGCCATGGGTCATGTATATTCAAACCATCACAATAGTATACACTAAAATTATTACCTATTTGTAGGTGTTCCTAGGACTTCTGAGAAAGAGGTATTACTACAAAGGTGATATATGTAAGGTAGAATCCAAGGGCACATAAATGATAAAGTTTTCTTGACCTGTGTGTTACACTAAAACACAGAGGTTACAGTAGCAAGAGATTTTTATCAATCAAGTTTCAAATATATTATCCATTCTGAGCACAATTAGATTTTTTAATATATACTGAATTATATTACTAATAATTTTCTATATATAATAAAAATGTTCCAGGGGTATAAATCCCAAATAAAAGAAAAAAAATGGTTAAGTTTTTGTGTGTATGTTTGTTTTGCCTGCATGTATATGTGTGTATAAGGTAGGTATAGTGCCCGTGGAAGCCAGAGGTGTCAGAATCCTTTTTGGGAGTCTCCATGTATGTGCTGGGAACCAGACCTGGGTCCTCTGCCAGAGTAGCAACCGTTCTTAACAGCAAATGTTAATTCTCCTGCTCTAGACACTGGTTAAAAGTAAGCTAAACAATCCCCCCCCCAAAAAAAAGAAAGAAAATAGAGAATGCTAGAAATATTTATTATAAGGATAGTGAGTACCAGAAATCCAAATACATTAATCCTGATGGATGGAAACACAGAATGTCAGTGCTGAGAGTGTACTTGAAAACTCCTTCCCACCTCTGAGACTTTACACAGCTTAAAATCTATAAAGCACTTGTGAGTCCTCGGCAATCAGGGGAAATACCTCGGACATTATTACCATGGAATCCAAAGAGGCTTGCTTCTCCTTAACCTTTTGCTAAATCCTCTGCCTTATCTCACCTCTTTGTGGTGATATTGACCACCTGGCACTCATCACTAACGTCTCTTTCAGCAGGTGCCTCACAGCACTTTTCAAGAACAGCTTAAAAGCTGAAATATGCTCCCATTTTCCCATTCTTTGACATGCCAATCTTTCAGGGAGATAATCTAGTTTCCATGAACAGCAACAAAATACCAAGTCACAATTTCATAAGAAACAATAATTGCAGTGTATCTCCACTCAAAGGGACCCAGCACGGGCTATGGAGAGAGATGCTTAGCTTTTGGCGGTGTCATTTCAAAGCTGAGTGGCCATTCCCATTATTGGTACAGTTTAGACAGCAATATAGGACAAAACACAAATGTAAAGCCCAGCTCCCTAGGCACTGAGGTTTCTTCCCTGCTTAAGGATTTGCTCATTGCTAATTTTATTTTGTAGTTAGGTCTTCAGTCTGCATGTACAGTGTCCTCAGTTTCTTTGTGCCTTGGACAAGCATCTTGTAATTTTTTTGGCTATTTTATTTATTTACATTTCAAATGGTATCCCCCTTTTCAGTTTCCCCTCCACATTCATCCTACCATAACCCAACCCCCCTGCTTCTGTGAAGGGTACTCCTCCACTCCCCCAGTAACTCTCATCTCACTGTCCTACCCTTCCCCTACACTGGGGCATAGAGCCCTCAGGGGACAAAGGGCCTCTCTTCCCATTGTTGCCAGATAAGGCCATCCACTGGTACAAATGAAGCTGGAGCCATGGGTCCCTCCATGTGTACTCTGTGGTTGGTGGTTTAGTCCCTGAGAGCTCTGGGGGTCAAGCCCTGGCAGAACCTCTCAGGACACAGCTATATCAGGCTACTGTAAGCACTTCTGGGCATCCACAATAGTGTCTGGGTTTGGTGTCTGCATATGGGATGGATTCTCTAGGTGTGGTAGTCTTTGGATGGCCTTTGCTTCATCTGTTTTAATTGTCAAAGTGCAAATACTATTATCATGAAAGCAATTAAGAAGTAATAGAGAATTTGCAAAGGAAAAAGGCCAACCTTACAAAATAAAAATTTTACCAGCCTACAGGATTCTATAATGCCTTCATCACAAATACTATTAAAAGATAGAAGTCTTACACAATGTTAGGAAGAAGGTAAGTACTCAGATGGATTGGCCATTACTGGGAGTTGCCAGCAAATATCATGTGTTTTAGAGACGCTCAGAGTTATGTGAATATGGTCTTTTATTGTTTATTTTGCCTCATTAACCAAAGTGAAAATTATACTGTCACTATTATTAGAGTTTAGTTTTTTTTATTAGATATTTTCTTTATATACATTTCAAATGTTATCCTCTTTCCTCATTTCCCCTCTGAAAATACCCCCATACCATCCTCCCTCCTGCTGCTCACCAACCCACCCAGTCCCACTTCCCTGTCCTGGCATTCCCCTACACTAGGGTATCAAACCTATACAGAGCACTGATGTCTGACAAGGCCACCCTCTGCTACATATGCAGCTGGAGATGTGGGTCCCTCCATGTGTACTTTTTGGTTGGTGGTTTAGTACTGGGGAGTTCTGGGAGTACAGGTTGGTTCATATTGTTTTTCCTCCTATGGGGTTGCAAACCCCTTCAGCTCCTTGGGTCCTTTCTCTAGCTCTTCTCCATTGGGGACCCAGTGCTCAGTCCAATGGGTGGCTGAGAGCATCCACCTGAGTATTTGTCAGGCACTAGCAGAGCCTCTCAGCTATACCAAGTTCCGGTCAGAAAACACTTATTGGCATCCAGAATAGTGTCTGGGTTTGGTAGATGTATATGGGATGGATTCCCATGTAGGACAGTCTCTGAATGGCACTTTTTTCAACCTCTGCTCTACACTTTGTAACTGTATCTCCTCCCATGGGTATTTTGATCCCCCTTCTAAGAAGCACTGAAGTATCCACACTTTGGTCTTCCTTTTTCTTGAGCCTCATGTGATCTATAAATTGTATCTTGGGTATTCAGACCTTCTGGGCTAATACCCACTTATCAGCGAGTGCATATCATTTGTGACTGGGTTACATCATTCAGGATGACATTTTCTAGTTCCATCTATGTGCCTAAGAATTTCATTAATTCATTGTTTTTAATAGCTGAATAGAATTGCAATGTATAAAAGTACCACATTTTCTGTATCCATTCTTCTGTTGAGGGGCATCTGGATTCTTTCTAGCTTCTGGCTATTATAAATAAGGTTGTTATGAACATAGTTGAGCATGTGTCCTTATTATCTGTTGGAGCATTTTCTGGGTAAATGCCCAGGAGTGGTATAGCTGGGTCCTCAGGTAGTACTATGTCCAACTTTCTGAGGAACAGCCAAACTGATTTTCAGAGTGGTTGTACCAGTTTGAATTCCCACCAGAAATGGAGACCTGTTCCTTTTTCTCCACATCCTTGTCAGCACCTGCTGTCAACTGAGTTTTTGATCTTAGCCATTCTGACTGGTGTGAGGTAGAATCTCAGGGTTGTTTTGATTTGTATTTCCTTGAATCAGGGAAGGTGATTCCAACAGAAGTTCTTTTATTATTGAGAAGAGCTTTTGCTATCCTGGGTATTTCCTTATTTCAGATGAACTGTTCTTTCTATGGGAATTGAATTGGAATTTTGATGGGGATTGCATTGAATCTGCAGATTGCTTTAGGCAAAATAGCCATTTTAAATGTATTTCTGCCAAACCATAAGCATGGGAGATCTTTCCATCTTCTGAGGTCTTCAGTTTCCTTCTTCAGAGACTTGAAGTTCTTGTCCTACAGATCATTACTTGTTTAGTTAGAGTCACACGAAGGTATATTATATTATTTGTGACTATTGTGAAGGGTGTTCTTTCCCAAATTTCTTTCTCAGCCTGTTTATCCTTTGAGTAGAGGAAGGCTACTGACTTGTTTGAGTTAATTTTATATCCAGCTACTTTGCTGAAGTTGTTTATCAGGTTTAGGGGTTCTCTGGTGGAAAATTTTCACATAACCATACTATCATATCATCTGCAAATAGTGATATTTTGACTTCTTCCTTTCCACTTTGTATCCCTTTGACCTCCTTTGTTGTCTAATTGCTCTGGCAAAGGACTTCAGTACTGTATTGAATAGATAGGAAGAGAGTGGGCAGTGTTGTCTAGCTCATGATTTTAGTGGGATTGATTCAAGTTTCTCTCCATTTAGTTTGATGTTGGCTACTGGTTTGCTGTAAGTTGCTTTTACTATGTTTAGATATGGGCCTTGAATTCTTGATCTTTCCAGGACTTTTATCATGAAGCAGTGTTGGATTTTTTTCAAATGTTTTTCTCAGCATCTAATGAAATGGTCATGTGTTTTCTTTCTTTGAATTTGTTTATATAGTAGATTATGTTGATGGATTTCTTTATTTTGAACTGTCTCTGCATCCCTGAGATGAAGCCTACTTGATCATGATGGATGATCATTTTGATGTGTTTTTGGATTTAATTTTCAAGAGTTTTATTGAGGATTTTTGCATCAGTATTCATAAGGGAAAAATGGCCTGAAGTTCTCTTTCTTCGTTGAGTCTTTGCATGGTTTGGGTATCAGAGTAATTGTTTCACAGAATGAATTGGGTAATATTTCTTCTGTTTCTATTTTGTGGAAGAGTTTGAAGACTACTGGTATTAGGTCTTCGTTAAAGGTCTGATAGAATTCTCCACTAAACCCAACTAGTCCTGGTCTTTTTTTTTTTTTTGGTTGGGAGATTATTAATGACTGTTTCTATTTCTTTAGGGATTATGGGACTGTTTAGATACTTTATCTGATCCTGATTTAACTTTGATACCTTGTATCTGTCTAGAAAAATGTTGATTTCATCCAGATTTTCCAGTTTTGTTGAGTACAGGCATTTATAGTAGGATGATTTCTTTAAATTTTATTTTCTATATTCTTTGTTTACATTCCAAAGTCTTTCCCCTTTCGTAGTTCCCCCCTCACCATGTGTCCTATATGTCCTTCTTCCCCCCCCCACCCCCCAAACCTGGGCATTCCCCAATCATCCCCCAACCCTTTCTCTGTTCTGGTACTCTCCTACAAAACTGGAAACAGTCTTTTCTGGACTAGTGTCCTCTCATTCCTTCTTCTTGGGAATCTTTTGATTTGCTAATTGTGCCTTGAGTATTCAGGGTTTCTGGGCTCATTAATATCCACTTATCGGTGATTGCATTTCATGTGTATTCTTTTGTGATTGGGTTAACTCACTTAGGTTGATATTTTCCAGATCCAACCATTTGCCTACAAATTGCATGAATTCATTATTTTTAATTGCTGAGTAGTATTCCATTGTATAAATATACCACATTTCTGTATCCATTCCTCCTTTGAGGGACATCTGGGCTCCTTCCAGCTTCGGGCTATTATAAATAAGGCTGTGATGAACATAGTGGAGCATGTGTCTTTATTGCATGCAGGGGAATCCTCTGGGTATATGCCCAGGAGTGGTATGATAGGGTCCTTTGGAAGTGTCATTCCCAATTTTCTGATGAATCACCAAACTGATTTCCAGAGCGGTTGTACCATCTTGCAGTCCCACCAACAGTGGAAGGGTGTTCCTCTTTCTCCACATCCTCTCCAGCACCTGTTGTATTTTGAGTTTTTAATCTTAGCCATTCTGACTGGTGTGAGGTAGAATCTCAGGGTTGTTTTGATTTGCATTTTCCTGATGACTAATGATGTTGAACATCTCTTAAGATGCTTCTCAGCCATCTGAATTTCTTCTGGTGAAAATTCCTTGTTTAGCTCTGTACCCCATTTTTTAATAGGGTTATTTGGTTCATTGGAGTCTAAGTTCTTGAGTTCTTTGTATATATTGGATATTAGCCCTCTGTCAGATTTGGGGTTGGTGAAGATCTTTTCCCAATTTGTTGGTTGTCCTTTTGTCCTTCAGACAGAGTCCTTTGCTTTATAGAAACTTTGTAATTTTATGAGGTCCCATTTGTCAATTCTTGATCTTAGGGCATAAGCTATTGGTGTTCTGTTCAAGAGCTTTCCCCCTATGCCTATGTTCTCCAGGATCTTCCCCAGGTTCTTTTCTATTAGTTTCAGTGTGTCTGGCTTTATGTGGAGATCCTTGATCCACTTGGAGTTTATCTTAGTACAAGGAGATAAGAGTGGGTCGATTCGCATTCTTCTGCATGTTGACCTGCAGTTGAACCAACACCATTTGTTGAAAAGGCTATCTTTTTTCCACTGGATGGTTGTGGCTCCTTTATCAAAGATCAAGTGACCATAACTCTGTAGGTTCATTTCTGGGTCTTTAATTCTATTCCATTGATCTACTTGCCTGTTGTTGTACCAATACCATGCAGTTTTTAACACAGTTGCCCTGTAGTACAGCTTGAGGTCAGGGATATAGATTCCCCCAGAAGTAATTTTATTGTTGAGAATAGTTTTAGCTATCCTCCAGTTTTTTTTTGTTACTCCAGATGAATTTAAGAATTGCTCTTTCTAGATCTATAAAGAATTGATTTGGGATTTTGATGGGTATTGCATTGAATCTGTAGATTGCTTTTGGCAAGATGGCCATTTTTACTATATTGATCCTGCCAATCCAAGAGCAAGAAATATTTTTCCATCTTCTGATGTCTTCTTCAATTTCTTTCTTCAAGGACTTGAAGTTCTTGTCATACAGATCTTTCACTTGTTTGGTAAGAGTCAGGCCAAGATATTTTATATTGTTTGTGGCTATTATGAAGGGTGTTATTTCCCTAACTTCTTTCTCAGCCTGCTTGTCCATTGAGTATAGGAAGGCTACTGATTTGCTTGAGTTGATTTTATAACCAACCACCTTGCTGAAGTTGTTTATCAGCTGTAGTTCTCTGGTGAAGTTTTTTGGGTCGCTTAAATATACTATCATATCATTTGCAAATAATGGTAGTTTGACTTCTTCCTTTCCAGTTTGTATCCCTTTGACTTCCTTATGTTGTCTAATTGCTCTCGCTAGAACTTCAAGTACTATATTGAAAAGATATGGAGAGAGAGGGCAGCCTTATCTAGTCCCTGATTTTAGTGGGATTGCTTCAAGTTTCTCTCCATTCAGTTTGATGTTGGCTACTGGTTTGCTGTTTATCGCGTTTATTATGTTCAGTTATGGGCTTTGAATTCCTGATCTTTCCAAGTCTTTTAACATGAAAGGATGCTGAATTTTGTCAAATGCTTTTTCAGCATCTAATGAGATGACAATGTGGTTTTATTCTTTTAGTTTGTTTATGTAGTGGATTACATTGATGGATTTCCATATATTGAACCATCCCTGCATCACATCCCTGGGATGAAGCCTACTTGATCATGGTGAATGATCATTTTGATGTGGTCTTGGATTCGGTTGGCAAGGATTTTATTTAGTATTTTTGCATCAATATTCATAAGGAAAATTGTCCTATAGGTCTCTTTCTTTGTTGGATCTTTGTGTGGTTTTGGTATCAGCGTAATTGTGGCTTCATAGAATGAGTTGGGCAGTGTTTCTATTTTGTGGATAGTTTGAAGAGTATTGGTGTTAGGTCTTCTTTGAAAGTCTGGTAAAATTCTGCACTAAAACCATGTGGTCCTGTACTTTTTTGGGTTGGGAGACTTTCTATAACCCCTTCTATTTCTCTAGGGGTTATGGGACTGTTTAGCTGATCTAATTGATCCTGATTTAATTTTGGTATTTGGTATCTGTCTAGGAAATTGTCCATTTCCTCCAGATTCTCAAGTTGTGTTGAGTATAGGCTTTTGTAGTAGAATCTGATGATTTTTTTGAATATCCTCAGTTTCTGTTGTTATAGCCCCTTTTCAATTCTAATTTTTTTAATTTGGATACTGTCTCTGTGCCCATTGCTTAGTCTGGCTAAAGGTTTACATATGTTGTTGATTTTCTCAAAGAACCAGCTCTTGGTTTTGTTGATTCTTTGTATAGTTTGCTTTATTTCTACTTGATTGACTTCAGCCCTTAGTTTGATGATTTCCTGTCTTCTACTCCTCCTGGGTGAATTAGCTTCTTTTTGTTCCAGGGCTTTCAGGTGTGCTGTTAAGCTGTTAGTGTATGCTCTCTCCAGTTTCTTTTTGGAGGCACTCAGTGCAATGAGTTTTCCTCTTAGCACTGCTTTCATTGTGTCCCATAGATTTGGATAGGTTGTACCTTCATTTTCATTGAATTCTAAAAAGTCTTTGATTTCTTTCTTTATTTCTTCCTTGACCAAGGTGTCATTTAGTAGAGTATTGTTCAGTTTCCATGTGTATGTAGGCTTTCTGTTGTTTTTCTTGCTATTGAAGACCACTTTTACTCCATAGTGATCTGACAGGAGGCATGGGATTAGTTCGATCTTCTTATATTTGTTGATATCTCTCTTGTGACCAATTATATGATCGATTTTGGAGAAGGTACCATGTGGTGCTGAGAAAAAGGTATATTCTTTTGCTTTGGAATGAAATGTTATATATATATATATATATATATATATATATATATATATATATATATATATTCTGTTAAATCCAATTGGTCTAAAGTTTCAATTAGTTTCACTGTGTCCCTGTTTTAGTTTCTGGTTTCCTGATTGGTCCCTTGAGGATACTGGAGTGTTGAAGTCACCTACAATTACTGTATTAGGTGTAATGTGTGCTTTAAGCTTTAGTAAGGTTTCTTTTATGAATGAGGGTGCTCTTGCATTTGGAGCATAGATGTTCAGTATTGAGAGCTCTTCTTGTTGAATTTTTCCTTTGACCATCAAGAAGTGAACTTCTGTGTCTCTTTTGATGACATTAGGTTGGAAGTTAATTTTATCTGATAATAGAATGGCTACTCCGGCTTGTTTCCTGAGACCATTTGCTTGTAAAATTGTCTTCCAGCCTTTTACTCTAAGGTAGTGTTTGTTTTTTACACTGAGATGTGTTTCCTGTATACAGCAAAATGTAGGGTCCTGGTTCCGTATCCAGTCTGTTAATCTATGTCTTTTTATTGGGAAATTGAGTCCATTGATGTTACCAGTGGGAAGTAAATAACTTCACAAACATCTTCATTTTAAAGACTCTACTCTTTGGATCCCCCATCTTTGGGTACATGTCTGGGCCACCTCTTCATGTTGAAAGTTTTGTAAATTATGTAAGTTATGCAGTATGCCAGGTGGCTGTGGCTGCCATAACAAAAGGTCACTGACTGGGTGGCTTAAATTACAGAAAGTTGAGCTTCCCATCCAGCTGGTAGCAGGGAAGCCACGCCTAGCCAGCTTGCCAGGTGCTCAGACCCTGCCGGCAGAACCAGGTACCAGAGACAGCCCGAGTTTAAGACCGCCGGGGACTCAGGTCTGGGGCAGGCACTGCGCACAGACCAGCGGTTTGGAGTAGAGCGGCCGTGCCTGCGCTCTGCGCTCGCAGGCAGGACCCCGAACCCCCTGCCGGCAGCGCCATCTTGCCGGCAGCTTTCCATCCAGCTGGTAGCAGGGAAGCCACACCTAGCCAGCCTGCCAGGTGCTGAGACCCTGACGGCGGAACCAGGTACCAGAGACAGCCCGAGTTTAAGACCACCGGGGACTCAGGTCTGAGGCAGGCACTGCGCACAGACTAGCGGTTTGGAGTAGAGCGGCCGTGCCTGTGCTCTGCGCTCGCAGGCAGGACCCCGAACCCCCTGCCGGCAGCGCCATCTTGCCGGCAGCTTCCCATCCAGCTGGTAGCAGGGAAGCCACACCTAGCCAGCCTGCCAGGTGCTGAGACCCTGCCGGCGGAACCAGGATAAGCAACAATTCTTGTTTATTAAGAAGAGTGAGGACCAGCGATAGCGGCAGGCCTCCATATTGCAACCAGGACACAGCTGGAAAGGTGCAGGTAGAGACTCCGTCTGGGGCTAGAGCAGGGAGAGCTGCTAAGCTCTCGCCCACAGGCGGGCCCAGGCGCCTAGGCGCTGCAGCACGTCCCTGCGAGCTTAGGCTGTGCACCGAGGCACCGGAACCACCCAGCTCCCCAGGACCCCGGAACAGCGATAGCAGCAGGCCTCCATATTGCAACCAGAACACAGCTGGAAAGGCACAGGTAGACAGATTCCATCAGGGGCTACCACGTGAGGGGATCTGCTAGGCTCTTGCTACTAGGCAGGCCCAGCAGCGCCTGCCGAGGCTCTGCTGCACTCCCCCACACTTCCCGGAGACCTCAGGCCGTGCACAAAGTCAGCGGGTGGCAGCCAGCTCGTGACCCCGTTGAGCAGCAATCACGCATAAACACCAGTAGAGAAACAACAGGTAAGCCCAGCCTCACAGGAGATTCAAACACCAGCCAGTGACAATAAGGTCAACTAACACCAGAAATAACCAGATGGCAAAAGGTAAACGAAGGAATGTCACTAACAGAAATCAAGGCAACATGACAGCATCTGAACCCAGTTCGCCAACAACAGGAAGCCCTGGATACCCCAAAACACCAGAAAAACAAGACTTGGATATAAAATCACTGGTCAGGATGCTGGTAGCTGAACACATAGAAAAATCTCGTAAAGAAATAGAAGAGAAAATGGATCAAAAGTTAGAAGCCTTTACAAGGCAAATACAAAAATCACTTCAAGAAATGCAGGAGAAGATGGATCAAAAAGAAGAAGACAATAAGGAAGAAAGGCAAAAATCTCTTAAAGAAATACAGAAGAACGTGGGCCAACAAGTAGAAGCTATGAAAGAGGAAACACAAAAATCTATTAAAGAAATACATGAAAACACAATCAAGCAAGCGAAAGATCTGAGCACATCCATCCAGGTACTAAAAACAGAAGTAGAAACAACTAAGAAATCGCAGAGGGAGACAACACTGGAGATAGAAAACCTTGGGAAGAAATCAGGAGCCATAGATGCAAATATCAACAATAGAATACAAGAGATAGAAGACAGAATATCAGAAGCTGAAGATACCATAGGAACCATTGATTCAACAGTCAAAGAAAATACAAAATGCAAAAAGGCTGTAACCCAAAACATCCAGGAAATCCAGGACACAATGAGAAGACCAAACCTAAGGATTATAGGGATAGATGAGAATGAAGATCTACAACTTAAAGGGCCAGCAAATATCTTCTACAAAATTATGGAAGAAAACTTCCCCAACCTAAAGAGAGAGATGCCCATGAATATACAAGAAGCATACAGAACCCCAAACAGACTGGATCAGAACAGAAATACATCCCGTCACATAATAATCAAAACTCCAAATGTACTAAACAAAGAAAGAATATTAAAGGCAGCAAGAGAAAAAGGCCAAGTAACTTATAAAGGAAGACCTATCAGAATAACACCAGACTTCTCACCTGAGACCATGAAAGCTAGAAGATCCTGGGCAGATATAATGCAAACTCTAAGAGAACACAAACTTCAGCCAAAACTACTTTACCCAGCAAAGCTCTCAATCGCCATAGATGGAGACATCAAGGTATTCCATGACAAAACCAAATTTGCACGATATCTTTCCACAAATCCAGCCCTACAAAGGATAATAGGGGGAAAACACCAAGACAAGGACAGAAACTACACCCGGGAAGAAGCAAGATAGAAACCTCCTCTCATCAAACCCAAAAGAAGGTAACCTCTCGAATATAAAAGAATAAATAAAATAAATAAATATAATTTCAAAAATGTCTGGAGGAAATAATTACTATTCCTTAATATCTCTTAACATCAATGGACTCAATTCCCCAATAAAAAGACATAGATTAACAGACTGGATACGGAAACAGGACCCTACATTTTGCTGCATACAGGAAACCCATCTCAGTGTCAAAGACAAACACTGCCTTAGAGTAAAAGGCTGGAAGACAATTTTACAAGCAAATGGTCTCAGGAATCAAGCTGGAGTAGCCATTCTAATATCAGATAAAATTGACTTCCAACCTAAAATCATCAAAAGAGACTCAGAAGGTCACTTCTTGCTGGCCAAAGGGAAAATCCACCAAGAACAGCTCTCAATACTGAACATCTATGCTCCAAATGCAAGGGCACCCTCATTCGTAAAAGAAACCTTACTAAAGCTTAAAGCACACATTACACCTAACACAATAATTGTGGGTGACTTCAACACTCCACTCTCCTCAATGGACCGATCAGGAAAGCAGAAAGTAAACAGGGACACAGCGAAACTAATTGAAACTCTGGACCAATTGGATTTAACAGATATATATAGAACATTTCATCCTAAAACTAAAGAATATACCTTTTTCTCAGCTCCACATGGTACCTTCTCCAAAATAGACCATATAATTGGTCACAAGACAGATGTCAACAAATACAAGAAGATCGAGCTAATCCCATGCCTCCTATCAGATCACCATGGAGTAAGAGTGGTCTTCAATAACAACAAAAACAACAGAAAGCCCACATACACATGGAAACTGAACAACACTCTACTCAATGACACCTTGGTCAAGGAAGAAATAAAAAAAGAAATCAAAGACTTTTTAGAATTCAATGAAAATGAAGGTACAACCTACCCAAATCTATGGGACACAATGAAAGCAGTGCTAAGAGGAAAACTCATAGCTCTAAGTGCATCCAAAAAGAAACTGGAGAGAGCATATACTAGCAGCTTAATGGCGCATCTTAAAGCCCTGGAAGAAAAACAAGTTAATTCACCCAGGAGGAGTAGAAGACAAGAAATCATCAAACTCAGGGCTGAAATCAATCAAATAGAAACAAAGAGAACCATACAAAGAATCAACAAGACCAGGAGCTGGTTCTTTGAGAAAATCAACAAGATAGATAAACCCTTAGCCAGACTAACCAAAGGACACAGAGACAGTATACAAATTAACAAAATTAGAAATGAAAAGGGAGACATAACAACAGAAACTGAGGAAATTCAAAAGATCATCAGATCCTACTACAAAGGTCTATACTCAAAACAACTGGAGAATCTGGAGGAAATGGACAATTTCCTAGACAGATATCAAATACCAAAATTAAATCAGCATCAAGTAGATCAGCTAAATAGTCCCATAACCCCTAAAGAAATAGAAGGGGTTATAGAAAGCCTCCCAACCAAAAAAAGTACGGGACCAGATGGTTTTAGTGCAGAATTCTACCAGGCCTTCAAAGAAGACTTAACACCAATACTTTTCAAACTATTCCACAAAATAGAGACAGAAGGGACACTGCCCAACTCATTCTTCGAAGCCACAATCACGCTAATACCTAAACCACAAAAAGATCCAACAAAGAAAGAGAACTATAGGCCAATTTCTCTTATGAATATAGATGCAAAAATACTAAATAAAATTCTTGCTAACCGAATCCAAGAGCACATCAAAACGATCATCCACCATGACCAGGTAGGCTTCATCCCAGGGATGCAGGGATGGTTCAATATACGGAAATCCATCAATGTAATCCACTACATAAACAAACTGAAAGAAAAAAACCACATGGTCATCTCATTAGATGCTGAAAAAGCATTCGACAAAATTCAGCATCCTTTCATGCTAAAAGTCTTGGAAAGAGCAGGAATTCAAGGCCCATACCTAAACATAGTAAAAGCAATCTACAGCAAACCAGTAGCCAACATCAAAATAAATGGAGAGAAACTTGAAGCATTCCCACTAAAATCAGGGACTAGACAAGGCTGCCCTCTCTCTCCATATCTTTTCAATATAGTGCTTGAGGTTCTAGCAAGAGCAATTAGACAACATAAAGAAGTCAAAGGGATACAAATTGGAAAGGAAGAAGTGAAACTATCATTATTTGCAGATGATATGATAGTTTACCTAAGTGACCCAAAAAACTCCACCAGAGAACTTCTACAGCTGATAAACAACTTCAGCAAAGTGGCAGGTTATAAAATTAACTCAAGCAAGTCAGTGGCCTTCTTGTACTCAAAGGACAAGCAGGCAGAGAAAGAAATTAGGGAAATAACACCCTTCACAATAGCCACAAACAACATAAAGTATCTTGGCGTAACTCTAACCAAACAAGCGAAAGATCTGTACAACAGGAACTTCAAGTCCTTGAAGAAAGAAATCGAAGAAGACCTCAGAAGATGGAAAAATATTTCTTGCTCCTGGATTGGTAGGATCAATATAGTAAAAATGGCCATCTTGCCAAAAGCAATATACAGATTCAATGCGATCCCCATCAAAATCCCAACTCAATTCTTCATAGATCTAGAAAGAGCAATTCTCAAATTCATCTGGAGCAACAAAAAACCCAGGATAGCTAAAACTATTCTCAACAATAAAAGGACTTCTGGGGGAATCAATATCCCTGACCTCAAGCAGTACTACAGAGCAATTGTGTTAAAAACTGCATGGTATTGGTATAGCAACAGGCAAGCAGATCAATGGAACAGGATTGAAGACCCAGAAATTAACCCACAGACTTATGGTCACTTGATCTTTGATAAAGGAGCCACAACCATCCGGTGGAATAAAGATAGCCTTTTCAACAAATGGTGCTGGTTCAACTGGAAGTCAACATGCAGAAGAATGCGAATTGACCCAATCTTATCTCTTTGCACTAAGATCAACTCCAAGTGGATCAAGGACCTCCACATAAAACCAGACACACTGAAACTATTAGAAAAGAAACTTGGGAAGACCCTGGAGGACTTGGGTACAGGGGAAAAGTTCCTGAACAGAACACCAATAGCTTATGCTCTAAGATCAAGAATCGACAAATGGGACCTCATAAAATTACAAAGTTTCTGCAAAGTAAAGGACACTGTCAGAAGGACAAAACGGCAACCAACAAAGTGGGAAAAGATCTTCACCAACCCCACATCCGACAGAGGGCTAATATCCAATATATACAAAGAACTCAAGAAGTTAGACCGCAAAGAAACAAATAACCCTATCAAAAAATGGGGCACAGAGCTAAACAAAGAATTTTCACCAGAAGAAATTCGGATGGCCGAGAAACACCTTAAAAGATGTTCAACATCATTAGTCATCAGGGAAATGCAAATCAAAACAACCCTGAGATTCCACCTCACACCAGTCAGAATGGCTAAGATTAAAAACTCAAGAGACAACAAGTGCTGGCGAGGATGTGGAGAAAGAGGAACACTCCTCCACTGTTGGTGGGATTGCAAAATGGTAAAACCGCTCTGGAAATCAGTTTGGCGGTTCCTCAGAAAATTGGGCATGTCACTGCCAGAGGACCCTTGCATACCACTCCTGGGCATATACCCAGAGGATTCCCCTGCATGCAATAAGGACACATGCTCCACTATGTTTATAGCAGCCTTGTTTATAATAGCCAGAAACTGGAAGGAGCCCAAATATCCCTCAAAGGAGGAATGGATACAGAAAATGTGGTATATTTATACAATGGAATACTACTCAGCAATTAAAAATAATGAATTCATGCAATTTGTAGGTAAATGGTTAGACCTGGAAAATATCATCCTGAGTGAATTAACCCAATCACAAAAGAATGCACATGAAATGCAATCACTGATAAGTGGATATTAACGAGCCCAGAAGCCCTAAATACTCAAGACACAAATAGCAAGTCAAATGATTCCCAAGAAGAAGAAAGGAGAAGACCCTGGGCCTGTAAAGATTGCATCCAGTTTAGTAAAGAAACCTCGGGGGGAGGGGGAATGATTGGGGAACAGTTGGGGGGGGAGAGGAACTATGGGAACTATGGTGGGTGGGAACTGGGAAAGGAGAAAGCCTTTGGAATGTAAACATAGAATATAGAAAATAAAAAAAATTAAAAAAAATTACAGAAAGTTATGTTCTTACACTTCTGAAGGCTTGAAGCCCAAGGTCAAGGAGCTGGCCCTTTCGTTACTTCTTAGATCTTGCTCTATCATGGTTAGATGCTCATATTTGTTTGTCTCCCCTGCCTGTGTGACTGGTGTTCAATAACCTATCCTATTGGCTTATGACCTACTCTAATGTCTCAATAGTAACTTATTCACCTATTTCAAGGTCAAGTTTTGAGATTACAGGGATTAGGCCTTTGCCATAGAAAATTTTAAGGAAACACAATTCACATTGGTACACTTAGTGTGACATTTAGGAGATTATGTCAACATTCTTGTAAGAGCACTCTGTCAGGCACAGTATCAAGGATGATTGGTGCAAAGATGGTGTTTAAAGAGACAGTGCTAGGATGGTGCTTAAGAGTCTGGGACAAAAATTTCTCACATAGTCTTATGAAATCTATATCTATATCTATATCTATATCTATATCTATATCTATATCTATATCTATATCTATATCTACATCTATATCTATATCTATATGTGTGTATGTGTGTTATAAAAGGTATATCTTATAACAGGCTGTGTGAGAAATTATGAAATATATGTTTATATGTGTGTAAATGTATATGTAGAAACTTATTTATAAAAGTAGGTCCATAGCATACCATTATCTTTTGTTATATATAGGCAATTGTGTTAAAAAACCTTCTTCATTTTTATGGTCAACTATCCTAAATGTGCACGGTCACTTATAGTATTATATAAGTAACTGACCTGCACACTGCATTCTATACTTGTGTGTAACTGTGCAACAAAATTAAAAACTGAGACATTTTAATAATATTACCATAGTAATATCCAATCAAAAGTTGACAAAGGACCATTTCAGATTTCTCAAAAGGGGTAATAAACATATTTATCATACAAAAAAGAGATATTAAGGAATAATAATTATTACTTCCTGACATTTTTGATGTTTTTTTTTTTGTATATTAGTGTGGTTCTCTTCTTTTGTGTCTGATGAGAGGGGGTTTCTATCTTGATTCTTCTGTGGTGTGATTTCCCTCCTTGTGTTGGTGTTTTTCCCCTATTATCCTTTGTAGGGCTGGGTTTGTGGAAAGATAATGTGTAAATTTGGTTTTGTCATGGAATACCTTGGTTTCCCCATCTATGTGGATTGAGAGTTTTGCTGGGTATAGTAGTTTTGGCTGAAGTTTGTGTTCTCTTAGAGTCTGCATGATATCTGCCCAGGATCTTCTAGCTTTCATGGTCTCAGGTGAGAAGTCTGGTGTAATCCTGATAGTCTTCCTTTATATGTTACTTGGCCTTTTTCTCTTGCTGCCCTTAACATCCGTTCTTTGTTTAGTACATTTGGGGTTTTGATTATTATGTGACAGGAGGTATTTCTGTTCTGGTCCAGCCTGTTTGGAGTTCTGTAAGCTTCTTGTATATTCATGGGCATCTCTCTCTCTTTAGGTTGGGGAAGTTTTCTTCCATAATCTTGTAGAAGATATTTGCTGGCCCTTTAAGTTATATATCTTTCCTCTCATCTATGCCTATAATCCTTAGGTTTGTTCTTCTCATTGTGTCCTGGATTTCCTGGATGTTTTGGGTTACAAGCTTATTGCATTTTGTATTTTCTTGTACTGTTGAATCAATGGTTTCTATGGTATCTTCTGTATCTGAGTCTCTTTCTTCTATCTCTTGTATTCTATTGTTGATATTTGCATCTATGGCCCCTGATTTCTTCCCAAGGTTTTCTATCTCCAAAGTTGACTCCCTTTGTGACTTCTTAGCTGTTTCTACTTCTGTTTTTAGATCCTTGATGGTTTTGCTCAGATCTTCTACTTGCTTGTTTGTATTTTCATGTATTTCTTTAAAAGATTTTTGCGTTTCCTCTTTCATGACTTCTACTTGTTGGCCCACATTCTCCTTTATTTCTTTAAGTGATTTTTGTACTTCCTCCTTATTCCTTCTATTTTTTGATCCATATTCTCCTGAATTTCTTTAATTGATTTTTGTGTTTGCCTTGTAAGGGCTTCTAATTTTTGATCCATTTTCTCCTGTATTTCTTTAAGAGATTTATCTATGTGTTCTGCTATCAGCATCTTGACCAGTGATTTTAGATCCAAATCTTGTTTTTCTGGTGTGTTGGGGTATCTGGGACTTACTGCTGTTCGGGAACTGGGTTTGGATGCTGCCATATTGTCTTGATTTCTGTAATGTTCCTACGTTTGCCTTTTGCCATTTGGTTATCTCTGGCCTTAGTTGGTCTTGTACTCACTAGCTGGTGCTTGAACCTCCTGTGGGCTTGTAAGGCTATTTCCCCACCACTGGATGACTGGGTTTCCCCTGGCACAGATTGCTGATGTGTTGTTTTCCTCTTGGGTGCTGTTGGACCCCTGGTGTATCTTGCTCTAAGCAATGTTATATTCTGTTATCTCTGTGGACCTGATGCTGCTTGTCTTCTCTGGTTCTATTTGCTTAGTTCAGTCAGCAGCAAGGATGCTGTCTGTGGCTGCAGGGAGTGGTGAGTACGGAGTGCAGGGACTCCCAGAGAGCCGGGAACCCACGTCCTGCTGGAACATAGGAACCAGCTGCTCTGCCAAGCTCCCGTTCTTAGATGACTGACTGGAGGCCCAGGTCCCCCGAGATCTTAAGTTTGGGATATCTTGGGTATCTGTTTCTGCCTGCTCAGTCTAAGTACCTCCATCAAGATGCTGTGGTTGAGGAGAGTGCAGGGTTCCCCTCAGAGAGCAGAGCCCAAGCCTGGTTGGGGCCCAGGAACAGCTACTCTGCCAGGTTTGCTGTCAGGCGGCCTTGAGTCCCCAAAGATCCCAAGTTATGGATATCACGGGTACTTGGCTCAGCTCTCCCTTAGTCCAGATGGCTGCAAGGATGCTGGCAGTGGCCCCTGGGAGTGGGGAGTACAGCTTGCTGAGTCTCCTGCAGGGCAGGGAGCCCATGCCCTGCTGGAACACAGGACTGCTGCTCTGCCAAGCTCCTGTTCTTAGATGACTGGCTGGAGGCCCGGGTCCCCCAAGATCTTAAGCTTGGGATATCTCAGGTATCTGGTTCTGCCCGCTCAGTCTAAGCACCCACCACCAAGATCAGGATGATTTTTTTTTATTTCCTCGGTTGCTGTTATGTCTCCCCTTTCATTTCTGTTTTTGATGATTTAGATACTGTCTCTGTGCCCTGTGGTTAGTCTGGCTAAGGGTTTATCTATCTTGTTGATTTTCTCAATGAACCATCTTCTGGTTTTCTTGATTCTTTGTTTTGTTTGATTTTAAAAATTTGCTTTGTTTTGATTTGTTTCATTTTGTTTGATTTCTTTTAATTTCTAATTGGTTGATATTAGCCTGAGTTTGATTATTTCCTGCCCTCTATTCCTCTTGGATGCATTTGCTTCCTTTTGTTCTAGAGTTTTCAGATGTGCTGTCAAGCTGCTAGTGTATGCTCTCTCCAGGTTCTATTTGGAGGCTCTCAGAGCTATGAGTTTTCTTATTAGCATTGCTTTCATTGTGTCCCATAAGTATGAGTATGTTGTGCCTTCATTTTCATTAAATTCTGAAAAGTTTTTAATCTCTTTCCTTCTTCCTTGACCAAGTTATCACTGAGTGCAATGTTGTTCAGTTTCCACGTGTATGTGGGCTTTTTCTATTGGTTTTGTTGTTATTGAAAACCAGCATTAGTCTATGGTGATCTGATAACACTATCAGATGTGCACAGGATTATTTCAGTCTTCTTCTATCTGTTGAGGCCTGTTTTGTGACTGACTTTATGGTCAATTTTGGAGAAAGTACCATGAGGTGCTAAGAAAAAGGCATATTCTTTTGTTTTAGGTTATAATGTTCTATAGATATTGGTTAAATCCATTTGGTCTATAACTTCTGTTAGTTTCACTGTGTTTTTGTTTAGTTTCTGTTTCCATGGTTTGTCAATTTATGAGAGTGGGTGTTGAAGAATCCCCACTATTATTGTGTGAGGTGCAATATGTGCTTTTAGCTTTAGTAGTTTCTCTTATGAATGTGGGTGCCCTTGCATTTGGAGCAAAAATATTCAGTATTGAACGTTCTTCTTCATAGATTTTTTTCCTTTGATGAGTATGAAATGTCCTTCCTTATCTTTTTTGATAACTTTAGGTTGAAACCCTATTTTATTCAATATTAGAATGGCTACTCCAGCTTGTTTCTTGGGAGCATTTGCTTAGAAAATATTTTCCAGCCTTTTACTCTGAGATAGTGTCTGGCTTCATCATGGAGGTGGCTTTCCTGTATCCAGCACAATTTTCAGTCTTGTTTACGTATCCAGTCTGTTAGTCTATTGTGACATCTGCCTGAGATCTTCTATCATCCATAGTCTCTGGTGAAAAGCCTAGTGTAATTCTGATAGGTCTGCCTTTGCATGTTACTTGATCTTTTTTCTTTACTGCTTTTAATATTCTTTCTTTGTTTTGTGCATTTTAGTTTTTTGATTATTATGTGGCAGGAGGAATTTCTATTTTAGTGCAATCTATTCTTCTCATTGTGTCCAGGATTTCCTGGATGTTTTGTGTTAGGACCATTTGGTATTTTGCATTTTCTTTGACTGTTGTGTCAATGTTTTCTATGGTATATTCTGCAGCTGAGATTCTCTCTTCTATCTCTTGTAATCTGTTGATGTTATTTGCATCTATGACTCTAGATCCCTTTCCTAGGTTTTCCATCTTGAAAATTGTTTCCCTTTGTGATTTCTTTGTTCTTTCTATTTCCATTTTTAGTTCCTGGATGGTTTTATTTAATTCCTTCACCTATTTGGTTGTGTTTTGCTGTAATTCTTAAAGGGATTTTTGTGTTTCCCTTTTAAGAGCTTCTACCTGTTTATCTATGTTCTCCTGTATTTCTTAAAGTGAATTATCTATGTCCTTCTTAAAGTCCTCTATTAGCATCATGAGATGTGATATCAAATCTAAATCTTGCTTTTCTGGTGTGTTGGTGTATCCAGGACTTGCTATGGTGGTAGAACTGGGCTCAGAGGTGGGATCTCCACTTTCTCTTCAATAAATGTCCAAAGCATGGCTAGCCAGGAGCACAGGACCACTGGAGCAGATGAGACAGGAAGTTTCTGGTCACCATCTGCACCCAGGACCTGGGGTCATTTCAGAGCCCTCTTTACACAGATCCAGCCAGAAGTTATCTGGTCTCCTAGGAGTGTTGCCTCAGGCTTATGGGAACAAAGGAGGGACAAGTTCCAGCCAGAGACAGCAAGACCAACTAACACCAGTGATAACCAGATCATGAAAGGCAAGTGCAAGTACCCTACCAACAGAAACCAAGGCTACTTGGCATCATCAAAACCAACTGGGTTATCTCTGGTGTTATTTTGACTTCCTGTCTCTGCCTGGAGCTTGTCCTTCCTGTGTGCCTGTAAGACTGTGTCAGCATTCCTGGGATACCAGCTCTCTTCTGGTAGGACCTGTATAAAGAACGCTGTGGAAAGGCCCCAGGTTCCTGGTGCAGATGGATACTGAAAAGATCCTGTCCCAGCTGCTCCACTGTTCCTGTGTCCTGTGCTCCTGGCTGATCCCGATTTGGACAGTTATTGGAGAGAAAGTGGAGATCTTATGACTGAGACCCCAGGAGTGAGAGCACTTCTGCAAGACCAGCTCTCCTCTGGTAGGACCTGTGTTCACTGGGCTGTGGAACAAACTTTTTTTTCACCTGGCCATGACTTTTGTCCAATTCCTCTTTCTTTTTTTTTTAATTTAAAATTTTATTGTCTATATACTATGTTTACATTCCAAAGGCTTTCCCCTTTCCCAGTTCCCCCCCACCATATGTCCCATAATTCCTCTCCCCCCAACTATTTCCCAATCACCCCCCCCCACTATTGGATCCTCTTTGTTTTTTAATATTTTTAATTAGATATATGCTTTTTTTAAAAAATTTCAAATATCCCCTTTCCTGGTTTCCCCTCCCCGAAAATCCCATAACCCATCTCCCCTACCCCTGTTCCACAATTAACCCACACCCACTTCCATGTCCTGGTATTCCTCTACGCAGCATCAAGTCTTCCCAGGGCAAAAGGCCTTTCCTCTCTTTGATGTCCATTAAGGCCATCCTCTGCTACCTATGCTTCTGGAGCCATGGGTAACTCCATGTGCACTCTTTAGTTGATGGTTTATTCCCTGGAAGTTCTGAGGGTAGTGGGTGGCTCATATTGTTGTTCCTCCTATGGCACTGTAAACACCTTCAGCCCCTTGTGTCCTTTCTCTAGCTCTTCCATTGGGGACCCTGTGCTCAGTTCAATGGCTGGTCGGAAATGTTCCCCTCTGTATTTGTCATGCACTAGCACAGCCTCCCAGATGACAGTTATATCAGGCTTGAGTCATCAAGCACTTGTGGGCATCCACAATAGTGTCTGTGTTTTGTAACTGTATTTGGGATGGATCTCTAGGTTGGGCAGTCTCTGGACGGTCTTCCCTTCAGACTCTGCTCCAAACTTTCTCTCTGTATCTCCTACTGTTGGTTTTATGTTCTTCAGGTTAAGAAAGACCACTCATAATATTCATAATTTGTTCTTCCTTCTTTTAAACTTCATTTGATCTGTGAATTGTGTCTTGGGTATTCCAAGCTTCTGGACTAATATCAACTTATTGGTGAGAGAATATCATGTGTATTCTTTTGTGATTGGGTTACCTCACTCAGAATGATAATTTCCAGTTCCACCCATTTGCCTAAAAAAATCATGAATTCATTGTTTTTACTAGTTGAGTAGTATTCCATTGTATAAATATACCACATTTTCCCTATTCATTCCTCCATTGAGAGACATCTGGGTTCTTTCCAGCTTCTGGCTAATATAAATAAGGCTGTTATGAACATAACGGAGTACGTGTTCTTATTACATGCTGAAGAATACTCTGGGCATATGCTCAGGAGTGGTATAGCAGGGTCCACCAGTAGTATTATGCCCAATTTTCTGAGGAACTTTCTTTTTTCTCTCTTTTTTTATTGGATATATTCTCTATTTACATTTCATTTCAATTTTTTTGGTTCCCTAACTCCAAAGATCCCCCATGCCCTTTTTCCTCCCCGTGTTCCCCCATCCATCCTTTCCCACTTCCCTGTTCTGGTATTCACTTACACTGATGCTTTGAACCTTTCCAGAACAAGGGTCCACTCCTTCATTCTTGTTGGACATCATTTGGTATGTGGATGTGTCTTTGGTGTCCCAGGATTCTAGGCTAATATCCACTTATCAGTGAGTGCATACCATGGATGTTCTTTTGAGACTGTTACCTCACTTAATACGATGTTCTCCAGCTCCATCCATTTCTCTAAGAATTTCATGAATTTATTGTTTCTAATGTCTGAGTAGTACTCCATTGTGTATATATACCACATTTTTGTATCCATTCTTCCGTGAGGGACATCTGGGTTCTTTCCAGCTTCTGGCTATTATAAATAGGGCTGCTATGAACATAGTGGAGCATGTATCCTTATTGCATGCTGAGGAATTTTCTGGGTATATGCTCAGGAGTGGTATGGCTGGATTCCTGAGGAACTTTCAAAATGATTTCCAGAGTGGATGGACCAGCTTGCAATCCCACAAGGAGTGGAGGAGTGTTCCTCTTTCTCCACATCCTTGCCAACAACTGCTGTCTCCTGAGTTTTTGATCTTAGCCATTCTGACTGGTGTGAGGTGAACTCTCAGGGTTGTTTTGATTTGCATTTCCCTAATGACTAAGGACTTTGAACATTTCTTTAGGTGCTTCTCAGACATTTGATATTCCTCAGTTAAAAAGTCTTTGTATAGCTCTGTACCCCATTTTTAATAGGGTTATTTGGATCTTTGGATCTAACTTCTTGAGTTCTTTGTATATATTGGATATTATCCCTCTGTTGGATGAAGAATTGGTGAAGATCTTTTCCTAATTTGTTGACTGCCATTTTGTCCTATTGACAGTATCCTTTTCATTACAGAAGCTTTATAATTTTATGAGGTCCTATTTGACAATCCTTGATCTTAAAACATAAGCTATTTGTGTTCTGTTCAGGAAATTTTACCCTGTGCCCATGTGCTCAAGGCTCTTTCTCGCTTTCTTTTTTCTTTTCTTTTCTTTTTTTTTTTAGTTTCAGTGTGTCTGGATTTATGTGAAGGTCCTTGATCCATTTGGATTTGAGCTTTGTACAAGGAGATAAAAATGGATTGATTTGGATTCTTCTGCATGCTAAATACCAGTTGAACCAACAACATTTTTAGAAAAGGCTATCTTTTCTCCACTGGGTGGTTTGAGCTCCAATGTCAAAGATCAAGTGAGAATGGGTTTATTTCTGGGACTTCATTTCTATTCCATTGATCTACCTGCCTGTCACTGTACCAATACCATGCAGTTTTTAACACTACTACTCTGTAGTACTGCTTGAGGTCCAAGATATTGATTCCCCTAGAAATTCTTTTACTATTAAGAATAGTTTTACCTATCCTAGGATTTTTGCTATTTCAAATGAATTTGAGAATTGTTCTTTCTAGCTCTATGAAGAATTGAGTTGGAATTTTGATGGGGATTACATTGAATCTGTATATTGCTTTTGGCAAGATGGCCATTTTTACTATATTAATCCAGCTCTTTCCATCTTCTGACATATACCTTGATTTTTTTCTTCAGAGACTTGAAGTTCTTGTCATACAAATCTTTCAATAGTTTGGTTAGAGTCATACCAAGATACTTTATATTGTTAGTGGCTATTGTGAAGGGTGTCATTTCCCTAATTTCTTTCTCATCCTGTTTATCCTTTGAGTATAGGAAGGCTACTGATTTGCTTGAGTTAATTTTATATACAGCCACGTTGCTGAAGTTGTTTACCAGCTGTAGGAGTTCTCTGGTGGAGTTTTGGGGTTGCTCAAGTATACTATCACATAATCTGCAAATAGTGATAATTGGACTTCTTCCTTTCCAATTTGTATCTATTTGACCTTCCTTTGTTGTCTAACTGCTTTAGCTAGAATTTCAAGCCTTATTTTGAATTGATATGGAGAGAGCAATCTTGTCTAGTCCCTGAAGTTTCCATTTAGTTACATGTTGGCCACTGGTATGTTGCATATTGCTTTTACTATGTTCAGTTATGGGCCTTGAATTCCTGATCTTTCCAAGTCTTTTAACATGAAAGGATGCTGAATCTTTTCTAATGCTTTTTCAGCATCTAATGAAATGTCGATGTGGTCTTTTTCTTTGAGTTTGTTTATGTAGTGGATTACATTGATGGATTTCTGTATATTGAACAATCCCTGCTTCCCTGAGATGAAGCCTGCTTGATTGTGGTGAATGGTTGTTTTGATGTGTTCTTGGATTCGGGTGGCAAGAATTTTATTGAGTATTTTTACATAGATATTCATAAGGGAAATTGGTCTGAAGTTCTCTTTCTTTGTTGGATCTTTGTGTGGTTTTGGTATCAGCATAATTGTGGGTTCATAGAACAAGTGGGGTAGTGTTCCTTATGTTTCTATTTTTGTGGAATAGTTTGAAGAGTATTGGTATTAGGTCTTCTTTGAAAGTCTGATAGTATTCTGCACTAAATCATCTGGTCCTGTGCTTCTTTTCTTTGGGAGATTATTAATGACTGTTTCTATTTCTTTAAGGATTATGGGACTGTTTAGATGGTCTATCTGATCCTGATTTAACTTTGATAATTGGTATCTGTTCAGAAAATTGTCCATTGCATCCAGATTTTCCAGTTGTGTTGATTATAGGCTTTTTAGTAGCATCTGATGATTAAATTTCCTCAGGTTCTGTTGTTATATCTCCCTTTTCATTTCTGTTTTTGTTAATTTGGATATTGTCTCTATGTTCTCTTCTTAGACTGGCTAAGGGCTTTTCTATGTTGTTGATTTTCTAAAAGAATCAGCTCCTGGTTTTGTTGATTCTTCATGTAGTTCTTGTTTCTACTTGGTTTCAGCAGATATTGATGATTTCCTACCATCTACTCCTCTTGGGTGTATAGCTTCTTTCTCTTCTAGAACTTTTAGAGTCCTGTTCTAGGCTCCTCCTAGGCTCTTGTGTTCTCAGGATTTCTGGCTGTTTCATCTGAGCATAAGAGGTGGTCCTACCTGTGCTGTCTGTCTTCTCTGCACTCCTGGGTGGTTAGCTACCTCCCTGTGCCACTCGGATAAGCCATGCTGTGCCAAAGGATGGTCTATAGCTGGAGATAGAAAGCTGAAGGCTCCTGCCTGAGGGTTCCGGATATGATCCTCTGAGTGGCAGGGGAGGTCCTTCCTGTGCTGACTGGCATCTCTAAACTCCTGGGTGGTCAGAATTCTCCCTGTGTCACCTGGATATGATGCTCTGTGGTAGAGGAAGGTCCAAAGCCAGAGACAGAAACCAGAAGGCTTGTGCCTGAGGGCTCCAGATGTGATCCTCTGAGGAGCAGGGGTGGTTCTACCTGTTCTGCCTGGCTTCTCTGCATTCCTGGGTGTTTAGCTACCTCCCTGTGTCACTTGGATATCACTATGGAACAGCTATAGCTTCTGGTGCAGATGGCAACTGGAAGGATCCTGTCCCAGCTGCTCTAGTATTTCTGTGCCCTGTGTACTCCTGGCTTTGGACTCCTGACCCTGCTTTGGACAGCTATTGGAGAGAAAGTCGAAATCTCACCTCTGAGCCAGGGAGTGAGAGCACTCCTGGGAGACCATCTCTCTCCTGGCAGGACCTGTGTCTAGAGTTCAGTTTTAAGCATAACTATAACTTCAGTTTTCAAAGATCCTGAAATCATCACTATGGCATTACTTGGGAGAAATGACAGACTGTATCCAGGTCTCAGATCTCTCCAGATTATTATTACAGAATGATCTAGGTGACAATGGCAAAACTAGAATGTAGCCACTCTGCCTACCAGCAATAGGGTTTCTGAAATAGATTCTTAAGTTTTTCAGATAATTGAATCATAGTTAGCCGTATCCATCCTCACACTGACTACCTCTGATTTCTCAGGCTACAGAAGTCTTAAGAACTATCCCCAAGAGTAATGAGTTTCCCAATGTTAGCTTAAATACCTTCATTCTTTCTCATCCCATGCATTCCCATTGTCTCTTTTGTCATTGCCCATGACACTGGGCATGGATTGAAATGCTGCTGCTGTTTATGCTTTGTAAGACACCATCTGTCACTGCTGATCTTAGCAGAGCCATGGGTGCTATGCATGCAGTGTGTCTTTCCGTACTTTAAGATTCATCATCCAGAGTGAGATATCAGTTCCTGTTACTTACAGTGTGAATTTGTTCCCACCAAAGAGAACAATGGGCTCTTAGAATGACATATAGAGGCAGGTTTCAGTGGCTGTTAAGTACTGACCAAATGACTCAACCTGAATCTTGATCTTCCCAAAGGGGTGGAAGAGGGAGCAGGGGGAGGGAAAAGGGCATGTGGGACCTTTGGGGGTGGGGAACCAGAAAAAGGGAAATGAATTGTAAATATAGAATATATCCAATTAAAAAAAAAGAATAAAAAAAAAGAATCAGCTGCCTTTGGGTTCTTGTTTTTCCTTTAAAGAAGTCTTCACTTTCATAACAGTTTTAGATTCAAAGTAATTTGAGTTCTTCTATAAGCTCCCTAGCTTCCTCTACTTATAACCTACAACTCTATTAACATTTCTCACTCAAGTTATATATTTACTATAATCTAGAAATCCAAGTTGTCCCCTATTATCATCCAAAGAACACATTTTTCATTATGGCTCATCCGTAGACTTACATGCTTTGTGAATTTTGACAAATGTATAATTATGTATGCCAACTAACAGCACCCACAGAATCTTTTCAGCATATTAAAATATCTGTGGTCTGCCTGCTTATTATTTTTTCTCCTATCTCCTGGCTTTTAACCTCCTCTGGAATGCCTAGAGGTTAAAAAATTGCAGCGCATTGCTTCTTTCACTCAATCACATGGAGCCAGACATTCTCTGTGTGATTTAATGACCTGGGAGACCATTTCCTTTTAGCACTGGATACACTACATTTATTCATTTATCTATGCAAGAATTTTGGATGCTCTCAAATATGGGAATTATAAATTAAGCTTCTGTAAACATCTATGCATAGGCCTTTAGGTGAATAAAATATGTCAAGCAAATTATACAATATCAGGGCCATATAATTATTTGATTATATGGTCAGAATTAAATTTTATGTAAATTGCAAGGCTGTCTTCTTCCAAAGTGTTTGTTCTTTTCTGTTATTTTAGCCTCTTTAGATTTCCTGTAGCTCTCCTATCACTATCTGTTAGGGCCAGTTTAAGTGTGGGCCATTATAATTCAAAACCATATAATATTTCATTGGATAATAGTTATTTCTAATATTAGGAAACTATACATATGTTTATTTACCACCTTTGTAAGTTATTTGGAGATATGTCAGCCCAGATATTTTGCCCATTACAAATCAAGATATATACTCTCCTATTTTTGAATTTTAATAACAAATTTTTAAATTTTAAAGATTGTCCTATATCAGATGGGTTTTCTAGTATGTGCTCTCTCTTCTCATACTTGCTTTCTTTTCATGAACTAACATTGTCTACTATAATGCAGAAGTTCTTAAGTTTAGTGCAGTACAGCTTCTTACTTTTGTTTCCTGTGTTACATCTTTTATATCATCTCATGCAGGAAGTATGAAAATTTTGTTCATGCATCATTTTCCAGTTATATACATGGCAGGTGTTTATGATGCCCTTTGGGTTAATTCTGGGGTGGAGTATAAAATCTTTACCTATATTTACTTTTCTTCATTTGCTGTCTAGATGTTCCACCATGAATTTAAAATGATATCCATTGTTTTATGATGGGTCCTTTGTCACAGACTAATTGATGCCAATCACATATTTCTGTCCTGTCTGTTCTGGTCCATTGGTATGGTTGTTGGCTCCTTTACCACCATTAACTTATCTTGATTGTTATAGCTTTATCATAAGTCTACTTGAACTTGACTATGGTCAGTAACTCAACATTGCTCCTTGACTTTAATATAGTTATAAATTTTTGTCACTTTACTCTCTAATTTAAACTTTAGAATAAGTTTGTCAATAATTTGTGGGTTATTTGTTGAAATCCATTGAAAAATCAAGCTAAAAAAATACCCGTGATGTCTTGACATTATTAATTCCTCTTTCTGACGTTCATGGGTTTCTCTACATCTAATTTTTGAATTTATTCATTAGAATTTCATAGTGTTCCTCATAGTTCTTATACAATTTTTATTTATAGGTGTGTATAAGCATTTAATTAATTCCTTACATTTTAAAATCCAATATTTCATTTGTTCATTCCTTAAATATAGGAAAATACATTTTGCACATTAACCTTGTAACATTCAGTCTTACTACAATCACTAATTTGTCCCAGAATGATTTTGATTCTTGAAGATTTTCCAGTAGGAGATTGGGTCATCCATGAACAGATAGATTTGTTTTCTTTCCAGTGCATAGGACAAATTCTTTCTCATGCCTACTGTGTCAGCCAAAACTGCCAGGATAATGTTAAAAGAGATTAGTAAAAATTATACTAAGGATCCAGAGAGGTCAAGGACACCACAAAAAAAACCTTATAGAATCAAGTAAACTGAATCAATAGGGGCTCACAGAGAATAAACCTCCAACCAAGGAACCTCCATAAGACTGACCCAGACCCTACGCACATACGGTACAGTTATGTAGTTTGGTCTTCAAGTGGGACTCTTACCAGCCAGAGCAGGGGCTGTCTCTGACTGTATTGCCTACCTTTGGGAGTCTTTGTTCCTACTGGACTGCCTAATTCAGCCTCAGTAAGAGATAATATCTCTAGTTTTATAGCAACTTGATATGCCAGGGTTGATATCTATGGGATCCTCCCCTTTCTAAAGAAAGAGGAGTGGGTGAAGAGGGAGGAAGTGGGAAGAGATGGAAGAGTTGAATACAGAAGAAAAGGAAAACTGTGGTTACTATGTAATATGTTAAAGAAAAAATAATAGAAATAGAGAAGTAAGACTTTTATAGATGTATATTTCATCACATCATGGAAGTCTCATCTTATTTCTTAAAGTCTGAGAGTTTCTATAATAAATGGGCTCTGTGTTTGATCAAATAGTTTTTAGACTTGTTGATATGAACATATGAGTTCATATGATATTATTTTCTTTTTAATTCTGTTATGAAAAAATAGATTAATTTGATGATTAAATGTTGACCCAGTCCTCTGTATCTGGAGCAAAATCCAATGAGTCATGGTGTATAATTCAATTCAAGAAACTTCATGTTTTAGTTGCTTTCATTGGACATTTTTGTATCTTTTTTCATGTGAGCTATTGCCATATATTTGCCTTAATATAATATTCTAGTTCAAGTATTGGACTAATCTTGCCCTCATAGAAAGAACTAGGAAATATTCCTTTGACACTTATAGTTTTGAAAACATGACAGAAAGTTGGAATGGCTTCTTTAAATGTTTAGGATAATTTGTTAATGGATTCTTGTGGGAATGTTTGTTTCTCTATTGGAAAGGTTACCAATTACTAATATAATTATGATTAAAAGTGGAACTTTTTATTGAATATTTCTTTTCATTGAGTTTGACATACTTTGACATTCAGTGCATTGGTCTCTTTGGTAATGACAATCAAGTCCATGATCAAAATGTGAACCCTCACAATCTTTCTTTATCACTTAATGTTTGTGGCATGTAAATGTTTTTTCATAGCATTATAGAACTGTGCCTTCATTTTCTAATTATGCTGGCTGGGTATTTGTCAGTTTTATTGATAATTTCAAGTAACTAAATTTTGGCTTATTCTTTTTCTCTATTTTCTGGTTATAATTTCATTGACTCCTGCATAAATTTGCATCTTTTTTTTCAATTATTTTAGACTTTAAATAATCTTTATTGTGGATTCTTAGAAGGATTGATTTTAATTATTTATTTTTTAATTTTCTTTTTTTTCTTTCTAGTCTTTTTGAGGTAGGATTTCTCAATAGCCTTGGCAGTCCTTGGAACTCACTCTGTAGACCACACCATCCTAGAACTCACAGAAGTCCTCCTGCCTCTGCCTTCCAAGTGCTGGGATTAAAGGAATGTGCTACCACATTTCTTGTTTTCTAATATATGTATTTAATGCTAATTTTTCCTACATACTTTTTTGCTAATTTCTCTTTTTCCTATATTAATTCATAACATTTATTTGTTTAAATTTCTTCTTTAAAATACAAATACATTTTAAAAATATAGAGATAACTCAGGAGTTAAGAAAAGTTGCTTCTCCTGAAAAGAAGTTGGGTGCAGTTTCTATAACCCACATGCAGCTTACAACCATCTATAATTCCAGTCTCAGAAGATCTGTACCTCTGTTCTGGAATAAGAAGTCATCAGCCATGCACAAGTTATACTTTACATACATGCAAAATATTCTCACACATAAAAAATAAATCTTTAAAACATAATCATGTCTGCAATGAAATTGAATGCTGTTCATGCTAATTTAAAAACCATAAATTTCATAATACATTTATATGTGTGTGTGTGTGTGTGTGTGTGTGTGTGTACTCACAAAAAGCAAATTTAAGCAAGCAAGTAACAGACAGAAAATGAGAGGTTTGCCACAGGATTCCCTAAGCTCCACTGGTTTGGCTGTGGGTCTCTGCATCTTTTTCCATCAGTTGCAGGGTAAAGCCACTCAGATGACAATTGGGTTAGATGCCAATTTGTGAGTATACCAGAATGTCATTGGAAATCATTTCATTGATATTTATTTATTTAATTACTGCAGTTCCACTTTAGTTCTATTGTGGGTCTCTGGGCTATCCAGTCTCTGACTTCTGGCCTTTCAGGCAGTGACAGGGATGTGTTCCCTCAGATGGCATGGGTTTTAAGTAAGGCCATTGCTTGGCCACTCACAATGTTTATTTATAAGTAAATAAAGAATATTTATATTTTTCTATTTGATTTTTATGGCTTTTAATTTATTGTTCTTAGTTTTCTTCTATCTAGATTTTGTGTTTGCCTAATTTTGAAAGTTACTACTTTGATTCTCTTCTCATTTGTTTTGTGTGTATGTTTCAGATGTATTTTTAGTCGTTACCATGGATTATAATTATGGGTTTTTATAGTAAGTTCAAATAACATAAATTCATAACACTCTGGTATAAATTAATATCCATTTTAATAATATGCAGAATGTGTGCTCCATATACCTTGGTCCTCACTAGGTTGTCACATTACATTTTTATACATTGTGTTCCATAGCACAGATTTATATTTTTTCTTTTCTTTAATCACCTAAATCACATAGGAATAAAAGTTACCTTTGTTAAAGATTCATATTTCCTTTTCTGGCTTTTAGTTGTTTTCTTTTTTTCTTTTTTTATTAATTATTTTTATACGCTCCATATTTTATTCCCCATGCTGCCAACCCTTGTCTACCTTCCGACTGTTCCACATCTCCTACCTCTTCCCCTGCCCCTGTCTCCACAGGGATGTCCCTACAACTCACCCTACCTAACCTTTAATTTCCTGGTGGTCTCCAGACTCTTGAGGGTTACATGCATCATTTCTGAATGAACACAGTTCTCTATTGTATGTGTGCTAAGGGTCTCATATCAGCTTGTGTATGCTACCTGTTTAGTGGTCCAGTGCTTGAGAGATCCCAGGGGTCTAGATTAATTGAGACTGCTGGTCCTTCTACAGGGTCACCTGCAGCTTCATTTAGCCTTCCCTAATTCAACAGCAGGGATCAGCTGCTTCTGGCCATTGGTTGGGTACAAATACCTGTATCTGACTCTTGAGAGAATCAACAAGTTAGATAAACCCCTAGCCAAACTAACTATAGGTCTGAGAGGCAGTATCCAAATTAACAAAATCAGAAACAAAAAGGGATACATAACAACAGAAATGAAGGAAATTTAAAAAATCATCAGATCCTACTATAAAAACCTATACTCAACAAAACTGGAAAATCTAAAAGAAATGTATGCTTTTCTAGACTGATGCCACCTACCAAAGTTAAATCAAGAGCAGGTAGACTATCTAAACAGGCCTACATCAGATAAGGAATCAGAAGTTATTACAAACCTACCAAACAAAAAAAGCCCAAGACCAGATGGATTTAGTGCAGAATTCTACCAGACCTTCAAAGAAGACCTGATACCAGCATTTAGTCTTGGTGCTTGTCACAGCAACTGAATGACACTCAAACCCCAAACACCATACTTTCTCTGTCCTCCTTCTGTGTTAGTTGGCAGACAAACTCTTCTCTACTTCCTCATCCCCCTCACTCCCTGGTATCCCATCCCTTTCTCTATACTCTGTTTTATTTTTCTGCTGTTTCCAGTGGTGTTTGCTCGAAAGTCATTCACTGTTCATCCCCTTGTCTCTCTCCTTCACACAACATCTGGGTCACTGTTTAGCAAGCCAGTTATCTGAGGAGTCCACATAATGGGCATGTGCTCAGAATTTCAAGGTAATCCAGAGTTGGGGCTAGTTGTATAGTTAATCTTGTCTCCATAGCACAAATGAAGTGTAGTTGTGTTCATTGCTCCTGTACTCTTCTTTGTATTATTTTCTCAGTTTCATTTTTTCCCATTCCCACAACTTTTGCAGGACCTCCTGCATGTGCCCATGTGTGAGCCTGCTAGTTCCTACCAAAACATGGGAGGGCAAGTGCATGACATAATTCTTACATATTTTACGTGTATTTGTGCATGTGCATGCATGTAAATACATGGGAGGGCTAAGTATATGAGCATGCATATATACTTACACACTTGTGGGCAGGCTTCTGTGGGTATGTGACCATGAGTGTTGATTTGTGTGTGTGTGTGTGTGTGTGTGTGTGTGTGTGTATGTGTGTGTGTGTGTGTGTGTGTGTGTGTGTGTGTGTGTGTGTTTGCAGACTGAAATTTCCTTTCACTGGTAAAGTCAAAAGCTATAACTCCTAAAAACTGAATACCTATACAAACCTTATTGGGAACTAACTCTCCTTTTATAGCAACTTTCTTCCAAATCATAGTCCTAAGCTTTTTTCATCCTCTGATTGAAAAATAATGACAATAGATAAACTCTGTGATACTTTGTGACTGCATGCCTACAACTAGTTGGTGAATTTAATCTATTGGTAATGAGAACAGAGACATCTAATTTCTTTGAAGATACCAAGTCCACTTGATAAGTTTGAAAATATCAAGACATGAAGAGCCTATAAGGGGAAGGGAATCCTCATGTCTCAAGTATCTAGGAGACTGAACATGTCACTGAGATCTGAAGCCATAAAATCCCCAGAGCTGCACTACAGCAGAACAGGCATGAATCAGGAAGATGTCTCACCCTACTAGATTTTGTAAATGTAATTTTAATAGAGAAGTGGAAGACTAAATATTACTGTTGACCCAGTGAGATTAGGAGTTAAATACATTGACTGTAATGCAAGAGAGGACAGCAGAGCAGACATATAGTTAACAAAAATGGTGGACTTCCAAATGCCTAGCTTCTTCATAGTCATGGCCTGCATAAAACTTGGTAGTTTAAAACAAAGGACTGATAAAGCTTTTCTGCATTAGTAGCTTCTCAAAAATCCCCATCTTCTTGCTGCTCTTGAGCCTGAACAAGTTCAACTCCTGATCAGGACATGTTTATGTGCCAAAGCTATAGGCCAATCACCCATTTTGTCTCTTTTCCAAAGTAAGCAAGCCTAAAAGAGGGGAGGGAAACTTAAAGAGCCTTACAAATATCAGCCATGGGAGAAAACACTAGATTTTTGTTCTTGAAAGTCCTCTGTTTTCAATTCTCTTTGTGTGTGTTTGTTACTATGTGTTTCGCTGTGTGTTTTTGTGTCTCTCTACTTTCTCTCCCTCTCTCTCTCTCTCTCTCTCTCTCTCTCTCTCTCTCTCTCTCTCTCTCTCTGGCTTTCTCTTTACCAGCTTCCCATCATCTCCCTTAGCAATATCTGAGAACCCAAAGCTCATTGTATAAGAGCAATTTGTTTATTTTGAGCTTTTGGGCTAATATCAATTTATCAGTGAGTGCATATTGTGTTTTCTTTTGTGACTGGGTTACCTCACTCAGGATGACACTTTCTAGTTCCCTCCATTTGCCTAAGAATATCATGAATTCATTGTTTGTAATAGCTGAATAGTACTCCATTGTGTATATATACCACAATTTCTGTATCCATTCCCCTGTTGAAGGACATCTGGGTTCTTTCCAGCTTCTGGTTATTATTAAAAAGGCTGCTATGAACATAGCGGAGCATGTATCCTTATTACCTGTTAGAGCATCTTCTAGGTAAATGCCCAGGAGTAGTATAGCTGGGTCCTCAGGTAGTACTATGTCTAATTTTCTGAGGAACCGCCAAACTGATTTCCAGAGTGGTTTTAACAGCTTGCAATACAACCAGCAATGGAGAAGTGTTCCTCTTTCTCCATATCCTTTACAGCATCTGCTATCCCGTGAATTTTTCATCTTAGCCATTCTGACTGGTGTGAGGTGGAATCTCAGGGTTGTTTTGATTTTCATTTCCCTTATAACTAAGGATGCTAAACATTTCTTTAGGTGCTTCAAAGCCATTCCAGTTTCATCAGTTGAGAATTCCCTGTTAAGCTCTGTACCCCATTTTTAAAAGGGTATTTGACTCTTTGGAGTCTAACTTGTTGAGTTCTTTGTATATATTGGATATTAGCCCTCTATCAGCTGTAGGATTGGTGGTGTTTGTTTGTTTGTTTGTTTGTTTTTGTTTGTTTGTTTTTTTGAGACTTGTACTGACTTTGTAGACCAGGCTGGCCTCGAACACAGAAATTCACCTGCCTCTGCCTCCCAAGTGCTGGGATTAAAAGCATGCACGTCACCGTCACCACTGCCCCAATGTAGGATTGGTAAAGATCTTTTCCCAATCTGTTCTTTGCTATTTTGTCCTATTGACAGTGTCCTTTGCCTTACAGAACCTTTGCAGTTTTATGAGGTCCCATTTGTTGATTCTTGTTCTTAGAGCATAAGCCATTGGTGTCCTAATCAGGAAAATTTCCCCAGTTCCCCTGTTTTCAGGGTTCTTCCTCACTTTCTCCTCTATAAGCTTCAGTGTATCTGGTTTTATGTATAGGTCCTTGATCCAGTTGGACTTGAGCTTTGTACAAGGAGATAAGAATGGGTTGATTTACATTTTTCTGTATGCTGTCCTCCTGTTGATCCAGCACCATTTGTTAAAAATGCTGCCATTTTCCTCTGGACGTTTTTAGCTCCTTTGTCAAATATCAATTGACCATAGGTTTCTTTTCTGGGTCTTCAATTCTATTCCATTGATCTTCCTTCCTGTCTCCATACCAATACCAAACAGTTTTTATGACTGTTGCTTTGTAGTAGAGCTTGAGTTAAGTGATGGTGATTCCCGAGAAGATCTTTTGTTGTAGAGAATAGTTTATGCTATCCTGGGTTTTTTGTTATTCCAGATGAATTTGAGAATTGCTCTTTCTAGATCTATGAAGAATGGATTTGGGATTTTGATGGGGATTGTATTGAATATGTAGATTGCTTTTGGTAAAATGGCCATTTTAACTATATTAATTCTGCCAATCCATGAGCATGGGAGATCTTTCCATCTTCTGAGAACTTCCATTTCTTTCTTCAGATATTTGAAGTTCTTTCCTTGTTTGGTCTTTGTTTGATTTAGGTATAAGCATTATTGTAGATCTCCCAATACACTACTCTATTTCCATCTATATTATCCCATATAACTTGCAGTTTTTCCAGGCCATGAGCTTCTCTCTAGAGCTTCTCCATTGAGATCCTTTATCTCCTGTTTTCTCCCCTAGACTCTCAGCTCCTCCCACTTCCTCCTGCCCAATCATTAGCTCAAACCTTTATTTGAAAAGGTGGAGAGAAGAAACTAAAGGAAACTCCTCATCTGCAGCCCCTCTGAGGAGTGGAATTAGCATTAAAATACAAGCCCTTGGCTATTCACAACAATTCTCCTTTGGAAGTTTTAAGGTCACTTATGTATACAATCACATCATCTGCAAATAGTGATATTTTGACTTCTTCCTTTCCAATTTGTATACTTTTGATCTCCTTTTGCTCTCTTATTTCTCTGGCTAGGGATTCAAGTACTATATTGAATAGATAGGGAGAGAATGGGCAGCCTTTTCTGGTCCCCGATTTTACTGGGATTGCTTCAAGTTTACATTTAGTTTGATACTGGCTACTGGTTTGCAGTATATTGTCTACATTATGTTTAGGTATGGGCCTTGAATTCCTGATCTCTCCAAGACATTTATCATTAAGGGATGCTGAATTTTGTCAAAAGCCTTTTCAGCATCCAGTGAAATGACCATTTTTTTCCTTTGAGTTTGTTTATGTAGTGGAATATATTGATGGATTTCAGTATATTGAACCATCCCTGCCTCCCTGATGATGAAGCCTACTTGATTGTGTTAAATTATCATTTTGTTGCATTCTTGGATTCAGTTGGGCAGAATTTTGTTGAGTATTTTTGCATCAATGTTCATAAGGGAGATTGGTGTGAAGTTCTCTTTCCGTGTTTGGTCTTTGTTTGATTTAGGTATAAATATTATTGTGGCTTCATAGAATGTGTTGGGTAGTGTTCCTTGAGTTTCTATTTCATGAAATAGTTTTAAGAGTATTAGTATTAGCTCTTCTTTGAATATCTGATAGAATTCCCCACTAAATCCATCTGGTCCTGAGCTTATTTTTTTTCATTTTTCTTTTTCTTGTCCTCTCTCTCTCTCTCTCTCTCTCTCTCTCTCTCTCTCTTTCTTGTTGTTGTTGATGATGGGCAACTATTAACAACTGCTTCTATTTCCTCAGTTCTTATGGGACTATTTATATGGTTTATCTGATCCTGTTTTAATATTGACACCTGGTATGTATCTAGAAAATTGTCCATTTCATCCAGATTTTCAAATTTCGTTCAGTATTAGCTCTTGTAATAGGATCTGATGATTTTTTGAATTTCCACAGTTTCTGTTGTTATGTCTTCCTTTTCATTTCTGATTTTATTAATTTGGGTAGTGCCTCTGTACTCTCTGGTTAGTCTGGATACGGGTTTATCTCTCCTGTTAATTTTCTCAAAGAAAATTATTCTTGATTCTTTGTATAGTTCTTTTTGTTTCTATTTAGTTGATTTTGGCCCTGAGTTTGATGATTTCCTGGGATCTACTCCTCTTGGGTGTATTTGCTTTTTTTTGTTAAAAGCTTTTAGGTGCATGTCAAGCTGCTAGTGTAAGCTCTCTCCATTTTCCTTTTTGGAGGCACTTAGAACTATTAGTTTTCCTCTTTGAACCAGTTTCATTGTTTCCCATAAGTTTTGGTATGATGTGTCCTCATTTTCATTAAATTCTAAAAAGTCTTTAATTTCTTTATTTCTTCCTTGACCAAGCTATCATTGAGTAGAGCATTGTTTAATGTCCATGTGTATGTGTGTTTTCTGTTATTTTTGTTTGAGCTTAAGATTAAAATCATTACTTTCATGGTACAAAAGTTTGGCTGCCAATTTCTACACAGGATGGTGCAGCTTTTGATATCTCATGAAAGAGACATTGTTTTAAATCTTATCCCTTATAAGTCTAGTTTTTAGGATAAGAATTAAGTAAAGTAGTATACCAATTTAGACTTATCTTTAGAGACCTGTTTTCCGGTGTTGGTTCATGTCAGATGTTATTTTTTAAAATGACTCCAACCTTGAGTTACCAGTTTGTTTGTTTTATTTTTCTGATTTTTTTTCCTATATTCTTTGTTTACATTCCAAAGGCTTTCCCCTTTCCCAGTTCACCCCTCACCATGTGTCCCATAAGTCCTCTTCCCCCCTCCCCACCCCCCTGCCCATTCCCCAATCACCCCCCCAACCCTTTCTCTGTTCTGGCATTCTCCTGCAAAACTGGAACCAGTTTTTTCTGGACCAGTGTCCTCTCCTTCCTTCTTCTTGGGAATCTTTTGATTAGCTAATTGTGCCTTAAGTATTCAGAGCTTCTGGGCTCATTAATATCCACTTATGATTAAAAACTCAAGAGACAACAGGTGCTGGTGAGGATGTGGAGAAAGAGGAACACTCCTCCACTGTTGGTAGGATTGCAAGATGGTACAACCACTCTGGAAATTGGTCTGGCGGTTCCTCAGAAAATTGGGCATGACACTTCCAAAGGACCCTGTCATACCACTCCTGGGAATATAGCCAGAGAATTCCCCTGCATGGAATAAAGACACATGCTCCACTATGTTCATGGCAGCCTTATTTATAATAGCCAGAAGCTGGAAGGAGCCCAGATGTCCCTCAAAGGAGGAATTGATACAGAAAATGTAGTATATTTATATAATGGAATACTACTCAGCAATTAAAAATAATGAATTCGAGCAATAGCAGCAGGCCTCCATATTGCAACCAGGACACAGCTGGAAAGGCGCAGGTAGGGTCTCCGTCTGGGACTGGAGCAGGGAGCGCTGCTAAGCTCCCGCCCAGAGGAGGGCACAGGCGCCTAGGTTCTGCAGCACGGTCCCTGTGAGCTTAGGACTTGCACCGAGGCAGCCGGACCCACCCAGCTCCCCAGGACCCCGGACCAGCAACAGCAGCAGGCCTCCATATTGCAACCAGGACACAGCTGGAAAGGCGCAGGTAGGGTCCCCGTCTGGGACTGGAGCAGGGAGCGCTGCTAAGCTCCCGCCCAGAGGAGGGCACAGGCGCCTAGGTTCTGCAGCACGGTCCCTGTGAGCTTAGGACTTGCACCGAGGCAGCCGGACCCACCCAGCTCCCCAGGACCCCGGACCAGCGACAGCAGCAGGCCTCCATATTGCAACCAGGACACAGCTGGAAAGGCGCAGGTAGGGTCTCCGTCTGGGACTGGAGCAGGGAGCGCTGCTAAGCTCCCGCCCAGAGGAGGGCACAGGCGCCTAGGTTCTGCAGCACGGTCCCTGTGAACTTAGGACTTGCACCGAGGCAGCCGGACCCACCCAGCTCCCCAGGACCCCGGACCAGCGACAGCAGCAGGCCTCCATATTGCAACCAGGACACAGCTGGAAAGGCACAGGTAGGGTCTCCGTCTGGGACTGGAGCAGGGAGCGCTGCTAAGCTCCCGCCCAGAGGAGGGCACAGGCGCCTAGGTTCTGCAGCACGGTCCCTGTGAGCTTAGGACTTGCACCGAGGCAGCCGGACCCACCCAGCTCCCCAGGACCCAGGACCCCGGACCAGCAACAACAGCAGGCCTCCATATTGCAACCAGGACACAGCTGGAAAGGCGCAGGTAGGGACCCCGTCTGGGACTAGAGCAGGGAGCGCTGCTAAGCCCCCGCCCAGAGGAGGGCACAGGCGCCTAGGCTCTGCAGCACGTCCCTGCGAGCTTAGGACTTGCACCGAGGCAGCCGGACCCACCCAGCTCCCCAGGACCCCGGACCAGCGATAGCAGCAGGCCTCCATATTGCAACCAGGACACAGCTGGAAAGGCGCAGGTAGGGACTCCTTCTGGGACTGGAGCAGGGAGCTCTGCTGAGCTCTCGCCCAGAGGCGGGCCCAGGCACCTAGGCTCTGCAGCACGGTCCCTGTGAGCTTAGGACTTGCACTGAGGCAACCGGAACCACCCAGCTCCCCAGGACCCCGGACCAGCTATAGCGGCAGGCCTCCATATTGCAACCAGGACACAGCTGGAAAGACACAGGTAGATAGATTCCATCAGGGGCTACCACGTGAGGGGATCTGCTAGGCTCTCCCTACTAGGCAGGCCTAGCAGCGCCTACCTAGGCTCTGCTGCACTCCCCCACACTTGCCAGAGTCCTCAGGCCGGGCACAAAGTCAGCCGGTGGCAGCCAGCTCGTGATCCCGTTGAGCAGCAATCACGCATAACCACCAGTAAAGAAACAACAGGTAAGCCCAGCCTCGCAGGAGATTCAAACACCAGCCAGTGACAACAAGGTCAACTAACACCAGAAATAACCAGATGGCAAAAGGTAAACGAAGGAATGTCACTAACAGAAATCAAGGCAACATGACAGCATCTGAACCCAGTTCGCCAACAACAGGAAGCCCTGGATACCCCAAAACACCAGAAAAACAAGACTTGGATATAAAATCACTGGTCAGGATGCTGGTAGCTGAACACATAGAAAAATCTCGTAAAGAAATAGAGGAGAAAATGGATCAAAAGTTAGAAGCCTTTACGAGGCAAATACAAAAATCACTTCAAGAAATGCAGGAGAAGATGGATCAAAGAGAAGAAGACAATAAGGAAGAAAGACAAAAGTCACTTAAAGAACTACAGAAGAACGTGGGCCAACAAGTAGAAGCTATGAAAGAGGAAGCACAAAAATCTATTAAAGAAATACATGAAAACACAATCAAGCAAGCGAAAGATCTGAGCACATCCATCCAGATACTAAAAACAGAAGTAGAAACAACTAAGAAATCACAGAGGGAGACAACATTGGAGATAGAAAACCTGGGGAAGAAATCAGGGGCCATAGATGCAAATATCAACAATAGAATACAAGAGATAGAAGACAGAATATCAGAAGCCGAAGATACCATAGGAACCATTGATTCAACAGTCAAAGAAAATACTAAATGCAAAAAGGCTGTAACCCAAAACATCCAGGAAATCCAGGACGCAATGAGAAGACCAAACCTAAGGATCATAGGTATAGACGAGAATGAAGACGTACAAGTTAAAGGGCCAGCAAATATCTTCTACAAAATTATGGAAGAAAACTTCCCCAACCTAAAGAGAGAGATGCCCATGAATATACAAGAAGCCTATAGAACCCCAAACAGACTGGACCAGAACAGAAACACATCCCATCACATAATAATCAAAACTCCAAATGTACTAAACAAAGAAAGAATATTAAAGGCAGCAAGAGAAAAAGGCCAAGTAACTTATAAAGGAAGACCTATCAGAATAACACCAGACTTCTCACCTGAGACCATGAAAGCTAGAAGATCCTGGGCAGATATAATGCAAACTCTAAGAGAACACAAACTCCAGGCAAAACTACTTTACCCAGCAAAGCTCTCAATCGCCATAGATGGAGACATCAAGGTATTCCATGACAAAACCAAATTTGCACGATATCTTTCCACAAATCCAGCCCTACAAAGGATAATAGGGGGAAAACACCAAGACAAGGACGGAAACTACACCCGGGAAGAAACAAGATAGAAACCTCCTCTCATCAAACCTAAAAGAAGGTAACCTCTCGAATATTAAAAAAATAAATAAAATAAATAAATATAATTTCAAAAATGTCTGGAGGAAATAATTACTATTCCTTAATATCTCTTAACATCAATGGACTCAATTCCCCAATAAAAAGACATAGATTAACAGACTGGATACGGAAACAGGACCCTACATTTTGCTGCATACAGGAAACCCATCTCAGTGTTAAAGACAAACACTGCCTTAGAGTAAAAGGCTGGAAGACAATTTTACAAGCAAATGGTCCCAGGAAACAAGCTGGAGTAGCCATTCTAATATCAGATAAAATTGACTTCCAACCTAAAATCATCAAAAGAGACTCAGAAGGTCACTTCTTGCTGGCCAAAGGGAAAATCCACCAAGAAGAGCTCTCAATACTGAACATCTATGCTCCAAATGCAAGGGCACCCTCATTCGTAAAAGAAACCTTACTAAAGCTTAAAGCACACATTACACCTAACACAATAATTGTGGGTGACTTCAACACTCCACTCTCCTCAATGGACAGATCAGGAAAGCAGAAACTAAACAGGGACACAGTGAAACTAATTGAAACTCTGGACCAACTGGATTTAACAGATATATATAGAACATTTCATCCTAAAGCTAAAGAATATACCTTTTTCTCAGCTCCACATGGTACCTTCTCCAAAATAGACCATATAATTGGTCACAAGACAGATGTCAACAAATACAAGAAGATCGAGCTAATCCCATGCCTCCTATCAGATCACCAGGGAGTAAGAGTGGTCTTCAATAACAACAAAAACAACAGAAAGCCCACATACACATGGAAATTGAACAATACTCTACTCAATGACACCTCGGTCAAGGAAGAAATAAAAAAAGAAATCAAAGACTTTTTAGAATTCAATGAAAATGAAGGTACAACCTACCCAAATCTATGGGACACAATGAAAGCAGTGCTAAGAGGAAAACTCATAGCTCTAAGTGCATCCAAAAAGAAACTGGAGAGAGCATACACTAGCAACTTAATGGCACACCTTAAGGCCCTGGAAGAAAAACAAGTTAATTCACCCAGGAGGAGTAGAAGACAAGAAATCATCAAACTCAGGGCTGAAATCAATCAAATAGAAACAAAGAGAACCATACAAAGAATCAACAAGACCAGGAGCTGGTTCTTTGAGAAAATCAACAAGATAGATAAACCCTTAGCCAGACTAACCAAAGGACACAGAGACAGTATACAAATTAACAAAATTAGAAATGAAAAGGGAGACATAACAACAGAAACTGAGGAAATTCAAAAGATCATCAGATCCTACTACAAAGGTCTATACTCAAAACAACTGGAGAATCTGGAGGAAATGGACAATTTCCTAGACAGATATCAAATACCAAAACTAAATCAGCATCAAGTAGGTCAGCTAAATAGTCCCATAACCCCTAAAGAAATAGAAGGGGTTATAGAAAGCCTCCCAACCAAAAAAAGTACGGGACCAGATGGTTTTAGTGCAGAATTCTACCAGACCTTCAAAGAAGACTTAACACCAATACTTTTCAAACTATTCCACAAAATAGAGACAGAAGGGACACTGCCCAACTCATTCTTTGAAGCCACAATTACGCTAATACCTAAACCACAAAAAGATCCAACAAAGAAAGAGAACTACAGGCCAATTTCTCTTATGAATATAGATGCAAAAATACTAAATAAAATTCTTGCTAACCGAATGCAAGAGCACATTAAAACGATCATCCACCATGATCAAGTAGGCTTCATCCCAGGGATGCAGGGATGGTTCAATATACGGAAATCCATCAATGTAATCCACTACATAAACAAACTGAAAGAAAAAAACCACATGGTCATCTCATTAGATGCTGAAAAAGCATTCGACAAAATTCAGCATCCTTTCATGCTAAAAGTCTTGGAAAGAGCAGGAATTCAAGGCCCATACCTAAATATAGTAAAAGCAATCTACAGCAAACCAGTAGCCAACATCAAAATAAATGGAGAGAAACTTGAAGCATTCCCACTAAAATCAGGGACTAGACAAGGCTGCCCTCTCTCTCCATATCTTTTCAATATAGTACTTGAAGTTCTAGCAAGAGCAATTAGACAACATAAGGAAGTCAAAGGGATACAAATTGGAAAGGAAGAAGTGAAACTATCATTATTTGCAGATGATATGATAGTTTACCTAAGCGACCCAAAAAACTCCACCAGAGAACTTCTACAGCTGATAAACAGCTTCAGCAAAGTGGCAGGTTATAAAATTAACTCAAGCAAGTCAGTGGCCTTCCTGTACTCAAAGGACAAGCAGGCTGAGAAAGAAATTAGGGAAATAACACCCTTCACAATAGCCACAAACAACATAAAGTACCTTGGCATAACTCTAACCAAACAAGCGAAAGATCTGTACAACAGGAACTTCAAGTCCTTGAAGAAAGAAATTGAAGAAGACCTCAGAAGATGGAAAAATATCTCTTGCTCCTGGATTGGCAGAATCAATATAGTAAAAATGGCCATCTTGCCAAAAGCAATATACAGATTCAACGCGATCCCCATCAAAATCCCAACTCAATTCTTCATAGATCTAGAAAGAGCGATTCTCAAATTCATCTGGAGCAACAAAAAACCCAGGATAGCAAAAACTATTCTCAACAATAAAAGGACTTCTGGGGGAATCAATATCCCTGACCTCAAGCAGTACTACAGAGCAATTGTGTTAAAAACTGCATGGTATTGGTATAGCAACAGGCAAGCAGATCAATGGAACAGGATTGAAGACCCAGAAATTAACCCACAGACTTATGGTCACTTGATCTTTGATAAAGGAGCCACAACCATCCGGTGGAATAAACATAGCCTTTTCAACAAATGGTGCTGGTTCAACTGGAGGTCAACATGCAGAAGAATGCGAATTGACCCACTCTTATCTCTTTGCACTAAGATCAACTCCAAGTGGATCAAGGACCTCCACATAAAACCAGACACACTGAAACTACTAGAAAAGAAACTTGGGAAGACCCTGGAGGACTTGGGCACAGGGGAAAAGTTCCTGAACAGAACACCAACAGCTTATGCTCTAAGATCAAGAATCGACAAATGGGACCTCATAAAATTACAAAGTTTCTGCAAAGCAAAGGACACTGTCAGAAGGACAAAACGGCAACCAACAAAGTGGGAAAAGATCTTCACCAACTCCACATCTGACAGAGGGCTAATATCCAATATATACAAAGAACTCAAGAAGTTAGACCGCAAAGAACCAAATAACCCTATCAAAAAATGGGGCACAGAGCTAAACAAAGAATTTTCACCAGAAGAAATTCGGATGGCCGAGAAACACCTTAAAAGATGTTCAACATCATTAGTCATCAGGGAAATGCAAATCAAAACAACCCTGAGATTCCACCTCACACCAGTCAGAATGGCTAAGATTAAAAACTCAAGAGACAACAAGTGCTGGCGAGGATGTGGAGAAAGAGGAACACTCCTCCACTGTTGGTGGGATTGCAAAATGGTAAAACCACTCTGGAAATCAGTTTGGCGGTTCCTCAGAAAATTGGGCATGTCACTTCCAGAGGACCCTGGCATACCACTCCTGGGCATATACCCAGAGGATTCCCCTGCATGCAATAAGGACACATGCTCCACTATGTTTATAGCAGCCTTGTTTATAATAGCCAGAAATTGGAAGGAGCCCAAATATCCCTCAAAGGAGGAATGGATACAGAAAATGTGGTATATCTATACAATGGAATACTACTCAGCAATTAAAAATAATGAATTCATGCAATTTGTAGGTAAATGGTTAGACCTGGAAAATATCATCCTGAGTGAATTAACCCAATCACAAAAGAATGCACATGAAATGCAATCACTGATAAGTGGATATTAATGAGCCCAGAAGCACTAAATACTCAAGACACAAATAGCAAGTCAAATGATTCCCAAGAAGAAGAAAGGAGAGGACCCTGGGCCTGTAAAGATTGCATCCAGTTTAGTAAAGAAACCGAGGGGGGAGGGGGAATGATTGGGGAACAGTTGGGGGGGAGAGGAACTATGGGAACTATGGTGGGTGGGAACTGGGAAAGGGGAAAGCCTTTTGAATGTAAACATAGAACATAGAAAATAAAAATTAAAAAAAAAATAATGAATTCATGCAATTTGTAGGCAAATGGCTGGATCTGGAAAATATCATCCTAAGTAAGTTAACCCAATCACAAAAGAATACACATGAAATGCAATCACTGATGTGTGGATATTAATGAGTTACCAGTTTTAAGCTATCTTTTTGTTACCAACATTACAAAATCTTATTCACACCCAATAACTTATAAGCCAATACTCTATAACCAAGACATGCAGAACATATTTATGCCATTAAAGTCAATCAGAAACAAAAATGAACTGGCTACACAAATTTTTTATATTTAGAACAAGCAAAATTTCATTTGTATGATCCTTTCAAGCTGTAATATCAAGAGAAAAAGCACCTTGTCACTTGCTGAACACAATGAACACAAATGCAGAGATTTTTCAGGGAGAAAAGAACCATCAGATTACTTGACCTAGAACTTGAGATGCCACTGGCTCCTTTAAAAGCAGCTTTTTCTCCAGCTGTGCTTGATTCCCAGCTACAGTGCAAGGTAACGTATCTGTTTCTGCTGTGCAACTAAGACTGCCATCCACAGGTTAAGCCAAATCAAGAGATGGATACCCAGCAAATAAAGTTTTAACCATTTTTTCAACATGAAACATAGAACAACAGTCATTCAAACAACAACAACAACAACAACAAATCCCATAAACTTACATGTTGACAGATTGATGCACCAAACAGACGATACACCAAGAGGGAAGAGAACTGTAATATATCTCCAGTATGAGCCTGAGAAGATGCAGGAAGTCTCCTTATTTCCTCTTTTCCCTAGGAGAGCTCTGAAATCCACTTTCTATCTTTCTTTCTCTCTCATGTGATTTGTATATTTATCATGCACAGCATACATATACTTGAGCTAAGAGTTTTTCTAATATTTTTTTTGTTCTTTACTCTTTTTATTTTATTTTATTTTATTATTTATTTTTATACCCTATTCCTCTCACCTGAAGCAGCTCTTGGCTGCTGACAAGTGCCTATATAGAATTCCCCATCCCAATGCACTGTCACCCCTAGCTGACACCAGCATTGGACCAACACTGACTCAGTCTACCCTATATCCATTTTGTAACTCCTGCAATCAATACCCTTCAAAAGATGAAATTTATAATGCTAATATTAATGCTAAATGTTGCTTATTGTGCAGGATACCCATTACTTCTTCCTTTTTCTGTGGAGGTCCACCAAAGACGGCATCCCTCAGTTGATCCCCCCTCTTGACTCCCATGCCCAAACCCCTAGTTTGGGCATCACCTGTAGCCATCCAGCAGCCATGGAGACCTGGGTACACCTGGAAGGGGATCTGCGGATGAAATAGGATGGGCTGACAAGAGAAATGTGGAGCCAAGACAAAAGTTCTCTGATGGAGGCTAAAAACTTAATTTTCTGCTCTGTGTGTATGTGTGTGTGTGTGTGTGTGTGTGTGTGTGTGTGTGTGTGTAGTGAAAAACTCACAGAGCATTCCCTTGTTTCAGCTGGATTCTCCTGCTTTGTTTTTTAGCTGGATCTTGTTGCAAAACAAGTTCAGATGATAGTCTGCTCCTGCAGAAAACTGAAGGTATAATAAGGCAGAAGGTTCCAATGTAGGTGGGAAGACTCCATCCTAGGTGTGCTATGTCCCCCAAAGACCAACTGTGGCAAACAATTGAGGTCTGATTAGCCTGCACTCCCAGGAGTACAGTCACAAGCTTACAGGCCCACAGGAAGAACAAGCTCCATCCAGAGATAGCAAGACCAGCTAGCACCAGAGATAACCAGATGGTGAAAGGCAAACAAAAGAGCCCTACCAACAGAAGCCACGGCTACTTGGCAATATCAGAACCCAGTTCTCCCACCACAGCAAGGCCTGGAATACCCCAACACACTAGAAAAGCAAGAGTTGGATTTAAAACTGTATATCTTGTTAGATCCCAGAAAACCAAATGCCCCTATTAAAAAATGGGGTACAGAGCTAAACAAAGAATTTTCACCAGAACAATTTTGGATGCCTGACAAGCACATTAAGAAATGTTAAACATCATTAGTCATTAGGGAAATGCAAATCAAAACCACCTTGAGATTTCACCTCACACCAGTCAGAATGGCTAAGATTAAAAACTCAGGAGACAGGAGGTGTTGGCGAGGATGTGGAGAAAGAGAAACACTCTTCCACTGCTGGTGGGATTGCAAGCTGTTCAACCACTCTGGAAATCAGTCTGGTGGTTCCTCCGAAAACTGGCATGACACTTCCGGAGGACCCTGCTATACGACTCCTGGGCATATACCCAGAGGATTCCCCAGCATGTAATAAGGATACAAGCTCCAATATGTTCATAGCAGGCCTATTTATAATAGCCAGAAGCTGGAAAGAACCCAGAAGTCCTTCAATGGAGGAATGGGCACAAAAATGTGGTATATATACACAATGGAGTACTATTCAGCCATTAGAAACAATGAATTCATGAAATTCTTAGAGAAATGGATGGAGCTGGAAAACAAAATCCTAAGGGAGGTAACCCAGTCTCAAAAGAACACTCATGGTATGCTCTCACTGATAAGCGGATATTAGCATAGAAGCTTGGAATACCCAAGTCACAATCAACATATCAAATGATGTCCAAGAAGGAGGAAAGAGTGGCCCCTGGTTCTGGAAAGGTTCAGTGCAGCAGTGTAGGGGAATACCAGCACAGGGAAATGGGAAGGGGTGGATGGGGGAACAAGGAGAGGAAAGAAGGTTTATGGGACTTTCGGGGAGGGGGATCCAGGAAAGGGGAAATCATTTGAAATGTAAATAAAGAATATATTGAGTAAAAAAATTGTATATTATGATGCTGATAGAGGACTTCAAGAAGAACTTGAATGACTCCCTTAAACAAATACAGGAGAATATGGGTCAACAGGTAAAAGCCCTTAAAGAAGAAACACAAAAATCCTTTAAAGAAATATAGGAGATCATGGGTCAACAGGCAGAAGCCCTTAAAGCAGAAGCAAACAAACAAACAAATCACATAAAGAATTACAGGAAAACACAAACAATCAAGTGAAGGAACTGAACAGGACCATCCAGGATCTAAAAGTGGAAGTGGAAACAATAATGAAATCACAAAGTGAGACATCTCTGGAGATAGAAAACCTTGGAAAGAATTCAGGAGTCATAGATGCAAGCATCAACAACAGAATACAAGAGATAGAAAGAAGAATCTCAGTTACTGAAGATACCATAGAAAACATTGACTCAACAGTCAAAGAAAATGCAAAATGCATGAGGCTTGCAACCCAAAACATCCAGGAATTTCAGGATACAATGAGAAGACCAAACCTAAGGATTATATGTATAGAAGAGAGCAAAGATTTACAACTTAAAGGGCCAGTAAATATATAAAATTATAGAAGAAAATTTTCCTAACCTAGAGAAAGAGATGCCCAGGAACATACAAGAAGCCTACAGAACGCCAAACATTGTTTCTGGTCTGGACCAGACCAGGAAGTTCTCCTGGCACATAATAATCAAAACACCAAATACACTAAACAAAGAATATTAAAAGCAGTAAGGGAAAAAAGGCAAGTAACTTATGAAGGCAGAACTATCAGAATTGCAACAGATATCAGACCAGAGACCATGAAAGATAGATGATCCTGGCCAGATCTCATACAGACCCTAAGAGAACACAAATGCCAGCCCAGACTACTATACCCAGAAAAACTCTCAATCACCATAGATGGAAAAAAAAGGTATCCCATGATAAAACCAAATTTCACAATATTTTCCCACAAATCCAGTCCTAAAAAGGATAATAGGTAGAAAACCTCAACACAATGAGGGAAACTACACACTATAAAAAGCAAGAAAGTAATCTTCCAACAAACCCAAAAGAAGATAACCACACAAGCAACAATCACTGTTCCTTAATATCTAACATCAATGGACTTAATTCCCCAATAAAAAGATATAGACTAAAAGAAATATTTTTCATGTAAATCTTAAATTATAACAGATGTTTGTAATTCCTCTTTCAATTAATTTAGTAATTTTTATGTCTACCATTTTATCTGTTATTTCTCATGATAATCTTCAATTTTAACATGTTTTTCTATATATTTCTTCTATTTTATCAGAAATGTTTTCCATGTAAATCTCTGATTTTATGACAAAGTGTTTTAATTCCACTTTTAATCAACTTATAAAGGTTGTTTATGTCTACCATTTTATTTGTATGATTTTTCCATGAAATAGTTAATTTTAATGTGTTTTTCTATATATTTCTTGAATTTTATCAGAAATATTTTCCATGAAAATCTTCAGTTTTGCCTGAAAATGTTTATAATTCCACTTTCAATCAATTTAGAATTAATTTTAATGCCTACCATTTTATCTATAAGCCAGGCGGTGGTGGCGCACACCTGTAATCCCAGCACTCTGGGAGGCAGAGGCAGGAGGATTTCTGAGTTCGAGGCCAGCCTGGTCTACAGAGTTCCAGGACAGCCAGGGCTATACAGAGAAACCCTGTCTCAAAAAAAAAGAACCAAACCATTTTATCTATATAATTTTCCATGATAATCTTTAATTTTAACATGTTTTTCTATAAATTTGCTCAATTTTATCAGAAATATTTTCCATGTAACTCTTCAACTTTATCAGAAAATGTTTATAATTCCACATTCAATCAATTTAATAATACTTTATGCCTACCATTATTATAGCTATATAAAAATTTCCATGATAAGCTTAAATTTTAACATGTTTTTCTACAATTTTATCAGAAAATTTTTCCATGTAAATCTTCATCATAAAATGTGTCTACTTCATTTTTCAATTAATTTAGCAATTTAGTTTTTTATGTCTACTACTTTACTCTTCAATTTTTTGTGAAAATTTTCAATTTTAATGTGTTTTTCTATATATATCTTCTATTTTATCAGAAATAATTTCCATGTAAATCTTCAATTTTATCATAAAAAGTTTTTACTTCCTTTATCAAAAAAATTATTCTCTTCTTTGCTGTTTCTCCTTTAAGAGCTAATTTTAGAAAAGTCATTATAATCTAAAAGATTATTTAAACATTCAATATATTTTCTTCTGTTGTTTTCTATGTGGTCTTTTCCATTTAGAAACTCTGGGTTGTGTTTGCACATGTGTGTGTGATATGAAAGATATTCATAAAGTAATGATTTTACACATAATTCACTCTTCTGAGAGTCAAATAACATACTAAGCTATTCAACTATTTACCCTTTTATTTTTAAATTATGTCACCATCATATAATTAAATATGCTAAATTCATGGACATAAAAAAGAGTTAAATACATTGCATATAAGGCAAAAAGGTCAGCAGAGCAGTCATATAGTTAACATAAATTGTGAACTTCCAAGATGGCTGTCTTCTTCTTCATAGTCTTGACCTGCATAGAACTTACTACTTCACAATAAAGGATTGCTAAAGCTTTTTCTCCATCAGTAGCTCCTCAAAATTCCCAACTTACTGCTGCTCTTGAGCCTGAGCATGTCCAACTCCTGATCAGGTCATATGTATGACAAAGCTATAGACAAATAACATATTTGGCCTTTGTTCGAGCTAACCAACCCTAAAAAGGGGGAGGGAAACTTCTTAAAGAACCTTACAAATAACAGCCAAGGAGAAAACACTATACTTTTGTGTTCTTGAATTCATCATCTGTTTTTAATTGTGTGTGTGTGTGTGTGTGTGTGTGTGTGTGTATGTGTGTGTGTGTGTGTGTGACTCTGTGTGTCACTCTGTATCTCTGTGTGTTTCTGTGTCTGTCTCCTATTCTCTCTACCTTCCTTTCTGTCTCTCTCTGACTCCCTCTTTCTTACTTTCTCTTGCTCATTCTCCACCAGCTCTATTCCCATTATTCCCAGAAGCGTTTCCTTCATTCATCTTCAGATCAGGACACAATTCCCATGTATATTTATCAGCCATGTCTTTTCACTTTGCAGTAAGACTAGGCACCTCCTCTTCTTTTAAGGCTAGAAGAAGCAATCCAGTGAGGGGAGAGGGTCCCATGAATAGGCAACAGAGTCAGTGACAGTCCCTGACAGTGCTCCCACTGTTAAAAGTTCACAAGAAGATGAAGTTACACAACTTTTGCACAGGTGCTGAGGGCCTAGGTCTGTCCCCTGTAAGCTCCCTGGTTCCCATGCAGGCTTCCCGTTTGACAATTCAGTCCCTGTATCCTATGAGCTCAGGTGGGCTGAAGCCTAAAAAAGCAAAAGTCTCTTTTTCTTGTAGCCATCTCATCTATCTTCTACAATTCTTCCTCCATCTCTTCCAAAAATTCTCCAATTCATCCTAATGGCTGTCTATGTTTTAACATTTGTTTCCATCATTTGCTAAGTGAAGGCTCTCTAATGATAATTGGCTTAGGACTAATCTGTGATCAGAATATTATCAGGATCATTTCATTGGCATTTTCATGTGTTCATGTTTGGTTCTATCCTGTCTCTGTGTCCACCTGTGTCTCTGTGCTGTCCAGCCTCTAGTTCTTGGTACTCCAGGCATTGTGAGGGGTGGACTCCCTCTCATGGCATGGCTCTTAAGTGAGTCAAGGCATTGGTTAGCCACTTTCACAATTTCTGTGCCACCTTTACTACAGCACGTTTGTAGACTGTACAAAATATATGTGAAAAGTTTTGTGGCTGGGCTGGTATTCTAATCTGTCCACTGGAAGTCTTGCTGGCTACAGCCAGCAATTAGGAATTCCCCAACAATTAGGAATCTTAACTTGGGTCACCCTTACAGATTCCTTGTAATTTCCATTCCATGGGATTTCTTAACTTGTCCCACAGAGATACCCACCAATTCTCATTTATTTTCCCACTACCCTCTCCTACTGTTCTCCTCCATCTGATTCCTCCTTTCCTCTTCCCACTCTTCATTTCTATCCCTTCCTTACTTGCTCCCCACCCCAACACACCCAAGATGTCTATTCTATTCCCCCTTCATAGTGAGATGCATACATCTGCAGCTTGAGCCCTCCTTTTACTTAGCTTTCCCGGCTTTGTGGATTTTAGCATAGTTTTTCTTTAATTTAAATGACATTTCCTCTTATAACTTCAGTCATGTTTGTCTTCATGTTCCATTCAATTTCATGGATGGAGCAAGATGTTGAACAGCTCTATATCATCCCATTGTGTAAATGGAAAATAAATTCTTTATCCATTCTTCAATTGAAAGACATTAGGTTGTTCCTAACTATAACTAATAAAGGTTGTATGACCATAGTTTAGTGAATAATCTCCTAGTATTTTTTTTTATTTTCCTGAGAAACCAACTTGTTGACTTCCAAAGTCCTGTACAAATTTGCACTTCCAGAAGCAGTAGAAAAGTGTTCCTCTTGCTCTACATACTTTTAGCATAGGCTGTCACTTGTGATTTTGATTTTAGCCATTTTGGCAGGTAAGATGGAAATTCAGAGTCATTTTATTTGCCTTTCCCTGATGGCTAAGGATGTTGAAGTTTTCTCTAAATTAAGTGAGATTATTCTGTTGAGAATTCTGATTAGATTTGTACTGTTTGTTCAAGTTTTCCTTCCCCTTCCCCTCCCCCCTCAACACATGGATGATGGAGAGGATAAACATGGGGGGGGGTTGACTGTTCTTATCCCACACTGCTACCATTGAGACAATGGATGTTCCAGGTGTGGGAAAGTGCAGTGTAAAATGTGAGGAAACAAAAGCTGGTATTCCTTGGCTTCCAGGCACCTAGTCTCTGATAGAACACTCAGAATGTTGCTGAAAAAGAATATACACAATAACCAAGCTAGAAATGCTTTCATTTACAATGGTGTCTGTTCTACAAGCTATGCGTGTACTAAAGAGACACAAACATTGTGGGAATAACAGATATCTGACTTGACTTAAGATTTACTCTCTGAGATGGGACCCATATCTGAAACTACTTGGATGACCAAAAACCTGAGACTAGATAGTTCAGAGATGTAGGAAAATGCTACATACTACTGTTCTACTAAAGAAATGGTAGTAAAATGACTTCTAATGATCTGTTATACTTATAGATCAGTGCCTTCTTAACCATCATGAGGGAAGTTTTCTCCTGAAGCAGATCACAAGACATACAGAGACCCACGGTCAGACCTTAGGCACAGTGAGACACCTGGGAACTCTCAGTCCTAAATTGACTTCATGCAATGATCCTTAACCCAGAATTATCTCCAATTGATGACCACTTGCAATTGAAAGTTGAGTTTTCCTTGTAAGACAGTCTCTAGCGAAACAAACTACTCTTCAGTGCAGTACCTATGTTCAGTAGCAGATGGCCAAGAGAAAATGAATCCATTTATACCTATTGAGGCTCCTGTTCTCATAATGTCATATTGGGACATTTTCGTAATTTAGTTTTTATATTTCATTATTATTTATATATTGAATTTTTCTTTTTTTTTTTTTTACTCTACATGCTCTTTGTGTATTTATTATGGTTTCCAGGTTAGTCCTTATATGGAATTCCTGTATGTCTTTGTTTTTTTATGCCATGGAGATAGGGTTTTTGAGGTCCTCACCCTTGCTGAAATTCTGGTAGCAGTTGTCTTCTGTGAAGGGAGGATGCTTTTGATTTTAGCATATTACCAGTGGTAGACTGACTCTATAGGTATACTAAGTGAGTAGCCACACACCTATTCCTACCTGCTCCATACTAATTGGATGCAGAGTGTAGATAAAACAGTAATAATATACATCAGTTGTTATTATGAACAAAAATTAAGTATGAAAAGAGGGCCTGGTTGGCAAGTCATGGAATGTGCAGATTGAAGGTGATGAAGGGTACATTCAAGGAAAACACATTGTATACTTGTAGAAACTGTTTTCGCCATTTGAAGAGCACATTTTTTTCTCTTAAAATCTCCTTCTCCAAAACTCACTGGAGGCCACCTTTCAGCTCTCTGTCTGCCTAGATCTATTCATTATGAAAATTCTTGCCTAATTCTAGACTTTTATTTGGCTTCTTGGCTTAGCACAATAACGTTGAAATTTGCCTGTGCTGCAACATGAATATCTCCTATATGGGATATTTGGATTTCTGATTTTAATTCTTTGCGTAGATCTACACATCTTTAGAGGAATAAAGACAAAGTAGTTGTATTTATATTTTTGAAGAACTGACAAAGAATTTCAGAATGGAGCTAAGGCACTTTACATGTACCCTAGAATAGTGCCATGATTCTATCATACCACATCCTTGTCAACACTTGGAATTTCTGTGTAAAAGTAGAGCCAATCAATGTAAATTAAATTGTTATCACTGGACTGAAGTGGTACCACATCTCAGGTTTAGTTTGAAGTTTACTGAAAAATAATATAGAACATTATTACTTGTGCTTTATTAGTCAAGTGTATAACTTCTTTAGAAAAATGGCTACTAAAGACTTACCTGTTATAATTTAAGCATGACATTTAATCCTTTTAAATGCTTATGTTTATCTTTTTTCTTTTTTTTAATTTTCTATATTCTTTGTTTACATTCCAAATGTTTTCCCCTTTCCCGACCCCCCCCCCTCACCATATGTCCCATAAGTCCTCTTCCCTCTGCCCATTACCCAATCACCCCCTCCCATTTCTCTGTTCTGGTACTCCCCTACAAAACTGGATCAAGTCTTTTCTGGACCAGGGCCCTTTCCTTACTTCTTCTTGGGAATCATATGATTTGCTAATTGTGTCTTGAATATTCAGAGCTTCTGGGATAATTAATATTCACTTATCAGTGATTGCATCTCATGTGTATTCTTTTGTGATTGGGTTACCTCACTTACGATGATATTTTCCAGTTCCAACCATTTGCCTACAAATTTCATGAATTCATTGTTTTTAATTGCTGAGTAGTATTCAATTGTATAAATACACCACATTTTTTGTATCCACTCCTCCATTGAGGGACATCTGGGTTCTTTCCAACTTCTGGCTATTATAAATAAGGCTGCTATGAACATAGTGGAGCATGTGTCCTTGTTGCCTACAGGGGAATCTTCTGGGTATATGCCCAGGAGTGGTATGTCTGGGTCCTCTGGAAGTACCATGACCAATTTTCTGAGGAACCACCAGATTGATTTCCATAGTAATTGTAACATCTTGCAATCCCACCAGCAGTGGAGGAGTGTTCCTCTGCTTATGTTTATCTTTTAAATTATTTTTTTGTTCCTAAGAGAACTTTGAATAAACTTAACTTATTAATAGAATACTTATAATTTCCAGATATTTACTCCCATTATTAGACTCCAGGCTAGACAATGTAAAACAAACATTAACAATTTATTAAAACCAATACTTAAACACAACATTGAAAAGATCAGAAAGAGTAAAAAGGCTATTTCTCAGGGGAGGCAAAGGGTGCATGTGGGACTGTAACTACTGCTGGACTGAAATCAGGGGCTGATCCTGAGGAGCAAGAACAGCAGTTCAGATATAGGACAGATTCAAATTAGTGACCAAAGGTGACAGAGAATGGCTATGTCCACTATAGCTAGCAGGAGATACCTGAAAGATATATTTACACACATGATTAGACACATGTTTCACAGATGCTGTCAGTTGTATTGGTTGAAATGCTGCTGCCACATCTGGCTGAAGCTATGCATGCATCATAGAACCTTCTGGTGGATTTTTTGCTGTCCATATCTGGTACACAAGTTGGATCTGGCTCCAGATTTCCTGTTTTCCCTGCCAATTTAGACCCATTGGATTTTTTGATCTGAGCTTGTGCATCACTCCAGATCTGAGTCATCCTCATCCTTGTCCTGTGAATCCTTGTCCTGTTCTTCCTGCAACTGGGTGTGGAGCCTATTGACCTGCACAATAAGATTGGAGTGTGGCATATACACACTCAAGTAGGCCTTCAGGTATTTCAGAAGGAACAAGTCTGTGGGCTCACAAAAGTCCTCAGGGTTCTTGTCCATTCGTGTGCCCAGGAAACAGCAGAGGGTTTCTTTACTTGTTCATCCTCCTCAGAATAAGGGCTAAAGTTTGCATCCCTAGAGAAGACCAGACAGAATGTCACCTGTAAAGTACCATGGTCTCCACATAATACTGGTATTTCTGGCTGCTCTCAAAATTATTAGTTCACCTGTACACAATAATTGATTTCAATATATCTGCGCAAAGGTTGAATACATGCATCTTTATTCATACATCTCCATGATTGCATGGTCCCCTGGATTGTCCTTCTTGTGTCTCTACTTTGGACACATCTCTATTGTGTATTCCAATATTTCTAGAACCTCATTTACATATAAGGTAACTGTATTCATCTAGGCTTCAGTTATATTAAGTGAAGGATAAAGTGCTTTATCAAGTTAGTGGGGAAGCTACATCCATTTGAGGGTCAGTTGATAAGTGAAGGCTCTCTGAGGACAACTGGGTTAGGACCAATCTGTGAATATATGAGAATATTATTATGAATCTTTTCATTGGCCTTTTTTTCTATTCATGTTTGGTTCTACCTTCTCTCTGTATCCATCTGTGTCTGCCCAGCCTCTGGTTCTTGGTACTCCATGCATTGGCAAGGATGGACCCTGTACTGGCTGGTTTTGTGTATTAACTTGACACAGGCTGGTGTTATCACAGAGAAAGGAGCTTCAGTTGGGGAAGTGCCTCCATGAGATCCAACTGTGGGGCATTTTCTCAATCAGTGATCAAGGGCAGAGGGCTCCTTGTGGGTGGTGCCATCATTGGGCTGGTATTCTTATGTTCTATAAGAGAGCAGGCTGGGCAAGCCAGGGGACACAAGCCAGTAAGAAACATTCATCCATGGCCTCTGCATCAACTCTTGCTTTCTGACCTGCTTGAGTTCCAGTCCTGACTTACTTTAGTGATGAATGCAATGTGGAAGTGTAAACTGAAAAATCCCTTTCCTCCCGAACTTGCTTCATGGTCATGATGTTTGTGCAGGAATAGAAACCCTGACTAAGACAGACCCCCTCTCATGGCATGGGTCTCAAGTGGGTCAAGGCATAGGTTAGCTTTTTTCACAATTACTATGTACCTTTACAACAGTATATCTTACAGGTTATACAAAATGTAAGTGAAATAGTTTTTTAGGTGGACTGGAAGTCTAATATGGCCACTGGAAGTCTTGCTACTTACAGGAGATAGCTCAATATTCCCAACTACTAGGACTCTTTTTTTTTACTCTTTTAATCTTTAATTTTTATTACTTTTATTTTTTTATTTTATTTTCTATATTCTTTGTTTACATTCCAAAGGCTTTCCCCTTTTCCACGTTGTGGTCACCATCATAGATTCCTAGTAGTCTTCATTGCACTAGATTTCTAGCTTGTTCCAGATATACAACCCAACTCTAATTTATTTTATGAGTATTCTCTTCCATCATATTCCTCCATCTGATTTCTCCTTTATCCATTCTTACACTTCATTTAGAACCCTCCCAAAACAGCATTCCCCCAATAAACACAAGATGTTATTCTAATTCCCATTCACAGTGAGATGTAACCATTTGCATCTTGAGCCCTCCTTATTTCTTAGCTTCTTTGGGTCTCTGGATTGTTGCAGAGTTATTCTTTACTTAAAAAGTAACTTCTACATGTAAGAGAGTTCATATTATATTTGTCTTCTTGTTCCATCCATTTGCCTGGATGGACCAAGATGTCAATTTTAATATAATAGTCCATTGTGTAAATGTCAAATATTTTCATTATCCATTCTTCATTTGAAGGACATTATGTTGTTTCTAGCTATTACCAGTAAAGTTTGTATGAACATAGTTTAGCAAGTGACCCTTTAGTATGTTGCTTTTTCCTTCTGAGAAACCAAGTGTTGACTTCCAAAGTAGCTGTACAAGTTTGCACTTCCACCAGCAATGGAAAAGTGTCCCATCCAAGGATGCTCTACATACTTGTTAGCGCAGGCTCTCAGTTGTATTTTGATTTTAGTCATTTTGGCATAAGATGGAAGGAATCTCAGAATCATTTTATATGCATTTCCCTGATGGCTAAGGATGTTGAAATTTTCTCTAACTTCATTCCTTAAGTGAGTTTATACTGTTGAGAATACCTGTTTAGATTTGTATTGTTGGTGCAAGTCTACCCTGCCCAAGCCTCTGGGCAGGGGAGCTAGAGAGGGAAAACATGGAGAGTTTGACTATGGGTATCCCACACTCCAAGAGTAGGAAAGTGCAGTGCGAGATGTGAGAAAGCCAAAGCTGGTATTGTTTGGCTTTTGGGCATCTAGTCGCCATTAGAAAATTCTGCATGTTTCTAAGAATGAAGCATAAGCACTAACCAAGCTACAAAACCTTGGATATACAATGGTGTTCAATCTGTGACATATACATGTAGTACTGTGGTACAAAGATGGTGGGAGTAACCAACAGATATCTGACATGACTTAAGATTCACTCCCTATGGTAGAACCCATACCCAACACTGCTTGGATGATCAAGAGCTAGAGACTAGATAGTTCAGAGACCTAGGGTAAAGCTAAATACTATTGTTCTAATAAGAAACAGTAATAAATGACTCTCAATGTTCTGTTATACTCATAGACCAGGGCCTTCTAAACTATCATGTGAGAAGCTTCCTCCTGAAGCAGAACACAAGACATCCAGAGACCCATAGCCAGACTTTAGGCAGATGGAGGCACCTTGGAACACTCAGTCCTAAATTGGAGAAGTGGCCTCATGCACCCATCCTTAACCAAGAATTATCTCCAATTGATGACCACTTGCAATTGACAGTTGAGCTTTCCCCTTAAGACAGCCTCTAGACAAACAAACTACTATCTTTTTTAATTAATTTTATTACACTCCATATTTTATCCTCCCTCCATCCATCCTCAGACTGTTCCACATCCCATACTTACTCCCCAGACCCTGTCCCATCATGGATGTCTCTACTCCCTACCCTCCAGAACTCTAAATACCTTTGAGCCTCTGGTTTCTTGAGGGTTATGTGCATCATGTCTGAACAAACACAGACCAAAAAGTCCTTGACTGTATGTGTATCGAAGGACAGATATCAGCTGGTGTATGCTTCCTGTTTGGTGGTCCAGTGTTTGAGGGGCATCAGGGAATCTAGATTAAGAAAGCTGGTCCTTCTACAGGGCCACCCTTCTACTCAGCTTCTTTCAGCCTACCCTAGTTCAACAACAGGGTCACCTGTTTCTGTCCATTGGTTGGGTGCAAATATCTGCAAATATCTGACTCTTTAAGAAGCACCTAAAGAAATGTTCAAAGTCCTTAGTGATCAGAGACATGAAAATCAAAATGACTCAGAGTCCACCTTACACCAATCAGAATGGCTGAGATCAAAACCTCAGGTGACAACACATGTCGGAGAGGATGTGGAGAAAGAGGAACACTCTTTCATTGCTGGTGGAATGTCAAAGTGGCATAAAAACTTGGGAAATCAATCTGAAGGTTCCTCAAAAAAGTGGAAATAAATCTACCTGAACACCCAGCTATACCATGCTTCTGAATATACCCACAACATGGCCCAACATGACTCAGGGGCACATGATGCACTGTGTTCATAGTAGACTTATTTGTGATTGTTCAAATCTAGAAACAACCTAGATGTACCATGACAGAAGAATGGATGCAGAAAATATGGTTCATTTGCACAGTGGAACACTACTCAGCTATTAAGAACAAGGATATCCTGAGTTTTTCAGGCAAATGGATGGACCGAGAAAATATCATCTTGACTGAGGTAACAGACCCGAAGGGGCATGCATGAATTACAGGGACGGAAATGGTGAGGAGCCTGAGAAAAAGAATGTTCAGCAACAGGCCCAAAGTGGGATCCAGCTCAAGGGACGGTCTCAAAGCCTTCACTATTACTTAGGCTATGGAGGACCCACAAAATGGACCCAGAATGACCACACTCCAGAAAGTCCCAAAATACCAATCTGAAGTGCAGTCCTCATGTTCATTAGCAGATAGCCAACAGAAAATATACGCATTTAAATCTATGGAGGCTCCTGGTCTCATAATGCCCTATCAGGAATGCTTTATAATTTGTTTTTTATATTTCATTGCTATTTATATATTGAATTTTTCTTTTTACTCTTCATTTCCTCTGTGTATATATTATGGCTTCCAGGTTAGTGTTTTTATAAGATTCCTGTTCATCTGTGTTTTATGACTATTATTAGCTGTGCAGAAGGGGTTTCTGAGGTCTTTGCCCTAGCTGAAATGCTAGTTGGAGGTGCTTGAGGAGGAATAATCAATTTGGTTTGAGGATATGACCAGTGGTAGACTGACTATACTTGGGCACTAAGTGAGTGGCCACATACCTATTTCCACATGATCCATATTAATTGGATGTAGAGTGTAAATTAAATAGTAATAACAATCAATTAGTAACACAAATAAATAAATTAGTAAATAGGTAAATAAATACTAGAATGGCATCTTGGCAAGTTAGGGAATGAGTAAATGGGAGGAGCTTAGGGGTAGATGCCATCAAAATAAACTGTGCACTTGTAAAAAATGTTTTCTTTATTTAAAAAGAAAATTCTGGCCCATTCAATGCCTTCTTCTTCCCAAAGTCACTAGAAGCCACCTTCCAGGCTCTCTGTTTACATAAATCTATTCACGACAGAAATTCTTGCCTAATTTTAGACTTGTGTTTGGTGTCTTGCCTTAGCATGGTAACATTGAAACTGGCCTATGATATAGAAAGAATTAGCACATACTACAATTATTGTGTTTCTCTATGTCAGACCATTTGAGCTATCTGGATTTTTGATTTTAGTTAGTTGGGTATCTACAGATCATTAAAGGAGCAAATTCATATTAGTTAAATTTATGTTTTTGAAGAACTGAAAAAGTATTTCAGAATATAGGTAAGGCATTTTATCTGTTCCCTAGAAAGGTGCCATGATTCTATGATACCACATCCATGACAACACCTGGAATTGATGTGTAAAAAAGTATATTCAATTCAACCTGAATTGAATTGTTAACCCTGGACTGAAATGGCAGCACCTCTCGGGTTTAGTTTGAAGTTTACTGAAAGATAATGTTGAACATTATTACATGTGCTTTATTAGTTATGTGTATACATTTTTTACACAAATGGCTATTTAAGTCTTTTCCCTTGTATAATATAAGCATGACATTTAAATATTTTAAATGCTTGGGTTTACCTTTTATTTTTTTTTCGTAGAGAACACTGAAGAAACTTAAAAGAATTATCAAATGGAATATGGATAATTAGTAGGTATTTAATCAAATTATTATGCAATGTAAAACAATTTGATCTCAACATTACCCAATATAAAACAAACACTAATAATTTATTAAAACCAGCACTTAAAATAAACACAACATTGAAAAGATCAGAAAGAGTAAAAAGGCAATTTCTCAGGGGAGGTGAAGGCTTGCTATGGGACTCCAACTGCTGCTGGATTGAAATCATGGGCTAATCCTGAGTGGCAGGAGCAGCAGTTCAGATATAGGACACACTCAAATTGATGACCAGAGGTGACAGAGCCATTCTCTGTATAACTCGGCCTACTGTAGCAAGTAGGAGATAGCTGAAAGATATACTGTATGTACAATCATTCTGATACACAGGTTCCTTAGGTGCTCTTAGGCTTGCTGCCTAGACTGCTGATGACACATCTGGATGTAAGTACTCATGTTTCACATTACATTGTGATGGTCCTTGTGCTTTCCTGCTCTGGTGCACAAGTTGGTTCTGACTGCAGTTTTTCTGTTTTTGTGCTGATTCATACCCATTGAATCTCAGGATCTGAGGATTTGTAAATCCCCAGGTCTGAGTCTTCCTCATACTCAAATTGAAAATCCTTGGCCTTTATTTCTTGCAACATGATCTCGATCCTGTTGACATGCACATTGAGATCTGAATGTGCCATGTACACACTGTAAGAGGCCTTTAGATATTTCAGAGTCAGCACTTCTGAGGGCTCACAAAAATCCTCAGGATTCTTGTCCATCCATGTGTCCAGAAAACTACACAGGGTGTTCTTTACTTGTTCATCCTCTTCAGAATGAGGGCTGAAGTTTGCATACCTAGAAAATACCAGACAGAATTGTCACCTGTAATACATCATGGGCCACACCAGATACTATCATTTCTGGCTGGACTCAGAATTATTAGTTCCCCTGAACACATTAGGTGCTTTAATTATATCTGTAAAATATATGAACACATGTATGTGTATTCATACATGTTCATGGTCATGTGATCACCTAGATTACCTTCATATATCTCTATTTTTGACACTTTATCAGGTAATCCAATATTTCTAGAACTTTCTTTACATGTTAGAAAAGTGCATTCACCAAGGCCTCAGAAACATTGAGGGAAGGATGTATTGTTCTTTCATGGTAGATTAAATAGCTACATCCATTTTAGAGTCTCAGCTCTGGACAGCCCACTCCCTTGGAAATTACTGACAGTTATGTGGACAATAAAAATTGTGGGGAGAGAGAGACAGAGAGAGAGACTAATAGAGAGACAGACAGACAAACAGACGGAGAGATGAGAGAGAGAGAGAGAGAGAAATTCTAAACCAATAAGAAGATCTGAGAGCTATGGGCTTGGAGATAAGCACTCACCTTCCATGCAGCAGGTCCAGAACCTGTAGAGGAGTGGCAAATCTTTGGCATGTGGACAGACAGACAGGGACAAAGAAGGGGTCCCCTTCCTGCAGAGAAGGCACCAGCTTGTTCACAAGTTTAGCCACAGTCTCTGCACTGTTCTGTGATTCTCCATGTGGCTCCATCAGTACCTGTGGGGCAGAAGTGTTCTCACCCTGAGGAAAGATTAAGGTAACGGTTTTAAATGTGTGCAGGTTTACAACATTTTGATTCATTCTTCTCAATCCAAGGTTTCCTGAAGCACTACTCTGCCAAGAAGTACCCAAAGAGAAAAACCCACGTGGTCACCTGGTCTGTAGGATCCCAGTCTTGGCTGCCCTTGGTCAAGCTTTTCCTCTTTCGAGAAAAAGGCCACAGGCATTGAAGGCAAGAGAGAAACCTGTGCCTCCAGACACCCCCATTGCTTTCTCGGTTGTCTTTTTTGAGGCCTGAGCCTCGACTAATGAGAACACAGCAAGAGAACATCCTGCCTTCTCTAGTGTCTCTGATAAGTGAGTCTGCAGGCCTTGCTCTAACCAGTGGGTTGCCTGGTTACCAAGGTTCTGCATTGTGAGGTCATCCTGAAGAAGGTGGTTCTATTGCTTTCCCTTCTTCAACTGAACTTTCTTAAAGGGCTCCTTGATCCTTTTCCCCATATTCAAGTGCACAAATCAACTTAGTTGTACATGTGTTTCCCATTCCACTGCTCCCAGGTATCTGGATATAGGTAATACCTCAGCTTTGCAATCAGAGTCCATTCTGTTGAACTGAATCTTTTAGAATAATCATAAACTCAGCCCTACTTAGCTCAACCAACCATAGACCCTAAACATGCTTCCTTGCTTTTTTGGGCCCTTGTATGTAGCTTGTGTGGAATGAGAGCACATGCATACCTGTGACAGTCACCAGCCCCACAGTGTCACTGTTCTCACATAGGAATTGTCTTTCCCAGAATCAGATTCCATGGCCATGATCATTTTAGGGCTTAAGCTCAGAGCTTTAAAGCTCTCTAAAAACAGGTGGCTCAGCCACACCCACCAGCTTACAAGATGGTAGCTGGCAACATAGGATCTTTTCAGGTGAGTTTCATCTTACAATGCTTCCTCTTCCTCTTTAAATTCCTGCTTGAGTCTTTCTCCTGACTCTTTCCAGTTATGGACTGTTACTTGTCACCTGCAAGCAAACCCTCTCTTGCCTTAGTAACATTTAGTCCTGGTGCTTGTCACAGCAACAGAACTACACTCAAACCCTGGTCACCTCAAGTTCTCTATCCCCATTGTGTTAGGTGGCAGCCAAGCTCTTCTCTACTTTCTCATCTCTCTCCCTTCTTAGTATCCCATCCCCTCCTCTACACCCTGTGTTTTCTTTTTCTGTTGTTCCCAGTGGGCTTTGCTCTTAGTCATTCACTGTCCTTCCCAGGTCTGCTCTCTCCTTCACACACAGTAACAGGCATCAATGTTTATCAAGCCATTGATCTGAGGAGTTCCTGTCCTATTCATGTGTTCAGAATTCCCTGGTAATCCAGAGTAGGTGTCAGTTTTATAGTTAATTACTATCTTGCCTCAGTAGCCCAAATGAAGTGTAAGACTTTTTATGGCTCCTTTCCATATCTCTATATTTTCACAGTTTCATTTTTTCCCATTGCCCCAAATTTTGTAGGATCTCTAGCATGTTCATGTGCATACTAGTTCATACCAAACCTTTTGAGGGCAAGTGCTGAGATCATTCTTACATATTTTATGTGCATTTGCGCATGTGCATGCCTATAAGTATGCAGGAGTGCTTACAATTATATGAGCATGCATACATGCTTACATAGATGTAGGCAGGCCTCTTTGAGTGTGTAACCATGTGTGTTGGTTGGTCTCTGTGCATGCCTTTGCAGAAAGAAATTACATTTTACTGGTATTGTCAAAAACCACAAATCCTAAAAACTGAATTGTTGCACACACAGTCCTGAGCTGCATCCCCTGATTGATAAAATAAATGACAATAGAGAAACACTTTGACCCTGGGTGTCTGTATGCCTAGAACAAGGTGGAGAATTCAATCTATTGCTAATGGGAACAGGGACATCTAAGGTTAGAGGATACACTATGGAAGAGGCCACATCTACTTGAAAAGTTTCGGAGTATCAAGACATGAACAGCCTATGACTAGAAGAATCATGTCCCAAGCATCTAAGATCCTGACCATGACACTCAGATCTTAAGAAACAAAACTCCATTAGCTGCCTCACAGTCATTAATCGGGTAGATGCCACACCATACTTATTTTTGTAAATGTTATTGTGATACAGAAGCAGTAGAAAAGTAAATATTACCATTTATCAAGAGAGACTAGGAGTTAAATACATTGACCGTAAGGCTAAAATGTCATCAGAGCAGTCATATAGGTAACAAAAATGGTGGACTTCCACATGGTTGGCTTCTTCATAGTCTTGACCTACATAATACATGGTCGTTCAAAACATAGCACTGGTAGAGTTTTTCTTCATCAGTAGATACTCAAATTCCCATCTTTCTGCTGCTCTTGAGCCTGAACAAGTTCAACTCCTGATACAGAAATGTTTATGCCAAAGGTGGAGGCCAACTATACATTTTGTATTTGTCAAAGCTGACCAATCCTGTAAGAGGGGAGGGAAACTTTATAAGAACCTTACAAATCACAACCATTGAGAAAACACCAGACTCTTTTTTTCTTTATGTATCTTCTATTTCTCTCTCTCTCTCTCTCTCTCTCTCTCTCTCTCTCTCTCTCTCTCTCTCTGTCCCTCTCTACCAGCTCCACCCCCACCACCCCAGCAGCATCTCCTCCATTCATCTTCAGAACAGGAAACAATTCCCATGTATATTTACCAGCCATGGCTTTTTTCTTTGCAGTAAGACTAGGCACCTTCTCTTCTTTTAAGGCTAGAAGTACATCCCAGTGAGGGAAGAGTGTCCTATGGACAGGCAACAGAGTATGAGACAGCCCCTGCTGAGATAACGAGTTAATAGTACACAAGAAGATGAAGCTACACAACTTTTGCACTAGTCCTGAAGGCCTAGGACAGTCCCCTGTAAGCTCCCTTGTTCCCATGCAGGCTGCCAGTTTGACAATTGAGTGCCCATATCTTTTGGGCTCAGGTTGCCCAAATATTTATTTTTTGCTTGTGATGTTCTTTACCCATCTATCTTCTACAGTACTTCATATAACTCTTCCAAAATATCTCACATCTCTATGTCTGGGTGTGTGTCTTTGTATTGGTTTACATAATTTGCTAAGTGAAGGCTCTCTGATGACAATTGGGACCAATCTGTGAATATATCAGATTATTATTAGGGATCTTTTATTTTTATTGGATATATACTTTATTTACATTTCATTTCCCTTTTCCTTGATCCCCGCCTCCCCAAAGTTCCCATATGCCCTTTTCCCTCGCCATGTTCCCCATCCTCCCCTTCCAACTTTCCTGTTCTGGTATTCTTCTACACTGATGCATTGAAGCCCTCAGAAAATGGTAAAATCTTCCATGCTCTTGGATTGCCAGGATTAATATAGCAAAAATGCGCATCTTGCCAAAAGCAATATACAGATTCAATGCAATCCCCATCAAAATCCCAACTCAGTTCTTCATAGAGTTAGAGCAATTCTCAAATTCTGGAATAACAAAAAACCCAGGATAGCTAAAACTATTATCAACAGTAAAAGAACTTCTGGGGGAATCAGTATCCCAGACCTCAAGCAATACTACAGAGCAATAGCATTAAAAACTGCATGGTATTGGTATGGTGACAGACAGGTGGATCAGAGGAATAGGACTGAAGACCCAGAAATGAACCCACACGTCTATGGTCACTTGATCTTCGACAAAGGAGCTGAAAACATACAGTGGAAAAAATAGCCTTTTTAACAAATGGTGCTGGTTCAATTGGAGGTCAGCATGCAGAACAATTCAAATTCATCCATTCTTATCTCCTTGTACTTAGCTCAACTCCAAATGGATCAAGGTCCTCCACATAAAATCAGACACACTGAAACTAATAAAACAGAAACTGGGGAAGACCCTTGAGGACATTAGCACAGGGGGAAAGTTAATGAACAGAACACCAATAGCTTATGCTCTAAGATCAAGAATTGACAAATGGGACCTCATAAAATTACAGAGTTCCTGTAAGGCAAAGATCACAGTCAAAAGGACAAAATGGCAACCAAAAAATGGGAAAAATCTTCACCATCCCTACATCAGACAGAGGGCTAATATCCAATATGTACAAAGAACTCAAGAAGTTAGACCCCAGAAAACCAAATAACCCTATTAAAAATGGGGTACAGAGCTAAACAAAGAGTTTTCATCTGAAGAACGTTGGAAGGCTGAGAAGCATCTTAAGAAATGTTCAACATCATTAGTCATTAGGGAAATGCAAATCAAACAACCCTGAGATTTCACCTCACACGAGTCAGAATGGATAAGATTAAAAACTCAGGACACAGCAGGTATTGGTAAGGATGTGAAGAAAGAGGAACACTCTTCCAATGCTGGTGTGATTGCAAGCTGGTACCACCACTCTTGAAATCAGTCTGTGGGTTTCTCAGAAAACTGGGCATGACACTTCCGGAGGACCATACTATACTACTTCTGGGCATATATCCAGAGGATTCCCCAGCATGCAATAAGGACACATGCTCCACTATGTTCATAGCAACCTTAATCATAATAGCCAGAAGCTGGAAAGAACCCAGATTTTTCTCAGTGGAGGAATGGATAAGAAAATGTGGTACATTTACACAATGGAATACTACTCAGCAATTGAAAACAATGCATTCATGAAATTCTTAGGCAAATGGTGGAACTGGAAAATATCATACTAAGTGAGGTAACTCATTCACAAAAGAATACACATGGAATGCAGTCACTGATAAGTGGATAATAGCCCAGAAGCTCTGAATACCCAAGACACAACCCACATATCAAATCATTCCCAAGAAGGAAGGAAGGAGAGGGCTCTGGTCCTGGTAAAGCTTGATGCAGCATTGTAGGGGATTGCCAGGACAGAGAAGTGGGAGAGGGTTGATTGGAGAACTTCTGGAGGATAGAGGGCTTATGGGACCTAGGGGGAGGGGGAACAGGGAAAGGGAAAATCATTCAGAATGTGAACAAAAAAAAAAAAAATAGGAAAAAAATCAATGGCTGTTAGAAGGTCCTGTAAAATCATGTTTGTTGTGACACAATTTACAACATCCAATATATGGAATCAGCCTAAATGATCTTAGGAAACAATACACAAAAAAATTCTGGTAAAATTTTCACAGTGTAATCTTTTTAGCCATAAATAAGAATAAAGTTATATTATATACAGGGAAATAGATACAATTGTGGATAATTATGTTAAGTAAAAGAAGCAAGATTTTAAAAACATGTTTTCTTTATCATATATAATGCATAATTAAAAAAATTCATACATAAAACATGAATGTACATAGAGGAATATTGTGAAGACCAGGGAGGAATCAGGAAAAAGATCATAGTAGTGTGAATAGCAAAGTACATATGTAAAGCACATGGAAGAGTAAAACATTACATTATATGCCATTTTGTTTCTTTTTTATATACTTTTTTATTTCCTATATTTTTTTGTTTACATTCCAAAGGCTTTCCCCTTTCCAAGTTCCCCACTCACCATATGTCCCATAAGTCCTCTTCCCGCCGCCCATTCTTCAACGACCCCCCCCCCCACACACACCATTTCTCTGTTCTGATACTCTCCTACAAAAAATAGATGTTTAGGAGTGGATCCTCTTCCACAGGGATCCATACCCAAATAGCACAGGGAGAGAGCTATTTTCACAAAAGTACCAACAAGCCTTGAGTGCAGGGAAAACCACCATTACTGCTCACAGCAACCCACCCAGAAGAACCCTTGGGACACAGGAACCTAGGAGCAGCTGGAGAAATGAGGCTTCCAGTTTCTGTCTATGCCAGCTGAGCTGATACTCTGCCACAGGAAAACATACCCAAATAGAGCAGTGAGAAAGCTGGTCTCCCAGGAGAGCTGACATATGTTTGATATGGGTATTACCACTACTTAGGTTCAAATTCATGGGCCAATAGGAACCCTCCCAGAGCCATCATGTCACAGGAACCTTGGAACAGCTGGGAACAGGATCCTTATGTTTTCTGTCTGTACCCCAGAGCTGACCCTGTACCACAGTCTTTCATACCTAAATTCTTCCCAAAGAGAACTTGTTTCCCAGTAGTACTGACACAGACTTGCAGGAGAGACAAGCCACAGTCAGAAACAGCAAGATCATTAACAGAGATAACCAGATGGTGAAAGGCAAAGGCAAGAGCATAAGCAACAGAAGCCAACACTACTTGGCATCATCAGAACCCAGTTCTCCCACCACAGAGAATCCTGGATACCCCAACACACCAGAAAAGCAAGACTCTGATTTAAAATCACATCTCATAATGTTGATTGAGGACATTAAAAAGCACATAAATAAATACGCTAAAGAAATACAGGAGAACACAGGTATACAGGTAGAAGCTATCAAAAAGAAAACACAAAAATCCCTTAAAGAATTATATGAAAACACAACCAAAGGGGTAAGGAATTGAACAAAACCAACCAGGATGTAAAAATGGGAATAGAAACAATAAAGAAACCCCAAAGGGAGACAGCCGTGGATATAGAAATCCTAGAAAAGAGATCAGGAGTCATAGATCAAGCATCACCAACAGAATATAAGAGATAGAAGAGAGAATTTCAGATGCAAAAGATACCATAGAAACCATTGACATAACAGTCAAAGAAAATGCAAAAGGCACAAAGCTCCTAACCTGAAACACCCAGAAAACCCAGAACACAATGGGAAGACCAAACCTAAGGATTATATGGATGCAGGGATGGTTCAATATATGGAAATCTATCAATGCAATCCATGACATAAACTAAAAAAACAAAAAAACAAAAAAACAAAAAACAAAACAAAACAAAACAAAAAAACCACATAATCACTTCATTAGATACTAAAAAGCATTTGATGAAATTCAGCATCCATTCATGCTTAAAGTCTTGGAAAGATCAGGAATTCAATGTCCATATCTAAATATAGTAAAAGCAATATACAGCAAACCAGTAGCCAACATCAAACTCAATGGAGAGAAACTTGAATAAATCACACTAAATTCAGGAACTAGACAATATACTACTTTAAGTTCTAGCTAGAGCAATTAGACAACAAAAGCTGGTCAAAAGGAAACAAATTAGAAAGAAAGAATTCAAAATATCACTGTTTTCAGATGATATGATAGTATACTTAAGTGACCCCAAAAACTCACCAGAGAACTCCTAAACCTGATAAACATCTTCGGATATAATTTATATCCTAAGTGGTCACATATAAAATTAACTCAAACAAATCAATAAGTAGCCATCCTATAATCAAAGGATTAGCAAGCTGAGAAAGAAATTAGGGAAATGATGTGCATCACACTAACCACAAACAATTTAATGTATCTTGGTGTGATTCAAACCATAAAAATGAAAGATTGGTATGACAAGAACTTCAAGTCTCTGAAGAAAGAAAATTAAGACCTCAGAAGATGGAATGATCTCCCATGCTCATGGATTGGCAGGATTAATATAGTAAAAATGGCCTTCTTGCCAATAGTGATCTACAGATTTAATGCAATTCCCATCAAAATTCCATCTCAATTCTTCAGAGTTAGAAAGAGAAGTTCTCAGATTCATTTGCAAGAACAAAATCCCAGGATAGGGAAAACTATTCTCAACAATAAAAGAACTTCTGAGCAAACCACCTTCCCTGACCTCAAGCTGTACTACAGAGCAATTGTGCTAGAAACTGCATTTATTGGTCCAGAAACAGGCAGGTAGATCAATGTAATAGAATTGAAGACCCAGAAATGAACCCACATACCTACAGTCACTTGATTTTTGACAAAGGAGCTAAAACCATCCAGTGGAATGCATTTTCAACAAATGATGCTGATTCAACTGGAGGTCCACTTGTAGAAGATTGCAAATTGGTTCATTCTTATCTCCCTATACAAAGCTCAAGTGGATCCAAGTGGATCAAGGACCTACAGATAAAACCAGTTACACTGAACCTAATAGAAAAGAAAGTGGGGACAATCTCGGAACACATGGGCACAGGGGTAAAGTTCCTGAACAGAACACCAATGGCTTATGCTCTGAAGTCAAGACAAATCTGACCTCATACAATGGCAAAGCATCTGTAAGGCAAAGACACTGTCAATACGACTAAACAACAACCAACAGACAGAGAAAATATCTTTTCCAATCCTACATCTGATAGAGGGCTAATATCCAATATATACAAAGAACTGAAAAGTTAAACTCCAGAGAACCAAATAACCCTATTAAAAATGGGGAAAAGAACCAAACAGAGAATTCTCAACTGAAAAAACTCAATGGACTTAGAAACATTAAAAGAAATGTTCAATACTCTTAGTCATTAGGGAAGTGCAAATCAAAAGAACCCTGAGATTCCACTTCACGACAGTCAGAATGGCTAAAATCAAAAACTCAGGTGACAACAAATGATGGCCAGAATGTGGAGAAAGAGGAACCCTCCTCAACTGCTTGTGGGTTTACAAGATGTACAACCGCTGTGGAAATCAGTCTAGAGCTTTCTCAAAAAATTGGACATAGTACTACCTGAGGACCCAGCTATACCAGTCCTGGCTATATACCCAAAAGATGTTCCAACATATAACAAGGCCACTTGTTTCACTATATTCATAGCAGCCTTATTTACAATAGCCAGAAGCTGGAAAGAACCCTGATGACCTTCAACAGAAGAATGGATATAGAAAATGTGGTACATTTACACAATTGAGTACTACTCAGCTATCACAAACAATGAATTCATAAAATTATTAGGCAAATGGATAGAACTAGAAAATGTCATCTTGAGTGAGGTAACCCAGTCACAAAAGAACACACATGTTATGCACTCACTGATAAGTGGATATTGGCCCCAAAACTCTGAATACCCAAGATATAATTCATAGACCATATGAAGCTCAAGAATAAGGAAGACAAAAATATGGGTGCTCTGGTCCTTCTTCGAAATTGAAGCAAAATACTTATTGGAGCAAATATGGAGACAAGACACAAAATATAGACTCTTCCACCTGGGGATTCACCTCAGTGACAGTCACCTCCCACACTATTCTGGCTGTTAAGAAAGCCTTGGTGAAAGGAACCTGATAGAGCTTTCTCCTGAGAGGCCCTGCCAGAGCCTTACAAATATAGAGGCAGAGGCTAGCAGCCAACCTTTGGACTGAGCACTGTGTCTCCAAAATACAGAGGAATGGATACAGAACATGTGGTATATTTATACAATGGTATACTACTCAGCAATTAAAAATAATGAATTCATGCAATTTGTTGGCAAATGGTTGGATCTGGAAAACATCATCCTTTGTGAGTTAACCCAATCACAAAGGAATACACATGAATTGCAATCACTGATAAGTGGATATTAATGAGCCTCTGAAGCTCTGAATACTCAAGACACAATTAGCTAAGCAAAAGATTCCCAAGAAAAAGGATGGAGAGGACCCTGGTCCGGAAAAGACTAAATCCAGTTTTGTAGGAGAGTACCAGAACAGAGAAATGGTAAGGAGGGGGGGGTGATTGGGGAATGGGTGGGGGAAGAGGACTTATGGGACATATGGTGAGGGGGAAACTGGAAAGGGGAAAGCCTTTGGAATGTAAACAAAGAATATAGAAAAAAAAATATATATATATATACTTATAAACAAAACAAAAAAAAGAATTAAAGAAAGGACTAAAGGAGCTGAAGGAGTTTGCAACCTCATAGGAAGAACAACAAGATCAATCAACCAGAGCCCCCACAGCTCCCAAGGGAAATTAGGCCATCAATCAAGGGGTACATATGGCCCCAGCTGCACTTGCATCAGAGGAAGGCCTTGTCAGGTCCTTGGTCCTATGAAGGCTCTATAGATGCCCCAGCATACAGAAAGTGAGAGAGTTTAGGGTTGAAGTGGGTTGAGTGGAGGAACATCCTCCAGCCGGTGGAAGGGGAGATGGGATAGAAGTTTTCTGAGTGGGTGCAAAACTGGGAATGGAAATAACATTCGAAATGTAAATAAATATATTCAATAAAAAAGAAAGGCTTGGTGAAAGAAGCCTGATATAGCTGTCTCTTGAGAGGGCTTGCCAGAGCCTTATAAATACAGGTAGGCCGTTCCCAGCCAACCATTGCACTGGGTTCAGGGTCCCCAATGGAGGAGTTAGAGAAAGAACTAAAGGAGCTGAAGGGATTTGCAACCCCATAGGAAGAACAACAATATCAACTAACCAGATCTCTGAGAGCTTCCAGGGACTAAGCCTCCATCCCAGGAGTACACATGGCTCTGGCTACATATATAGCAGAGGAGAGCCTTATTAGGTATCAATGGGAGGAGAGGTTCTTGGTCCTACGAAGGTTTGATAGATGCCCCAGTGTAGGGGAAGAGGAGAGGAAGATTCTGGGAGATTGGGAAATCAGATAAGGGGATAACACCTGAAGTTATTTTAAGTAAATTAAAATAAATTATGTATCACAGACCCTTCTGCAGATGTGGGAACTAGACAATAAATGCTCTTAAACCAGAGATTATTGATTGACCATGCTATAAGAGGTCATGGACTATTGGGCAGTGCCCTCTCCTAGTTTACTCTCTCATCATGGTGTTCTTTCTTCTACATCTTGGTGTGAAAATGAATGAGGTTATGCTACAAAGTCAGTGTTGGCAAATGGTACAGATGGCAGTTCCTTTTACTCCTGAAAGATATTTTCATGTTCTTGGAAATGTCCAGAGTTGCCTGCTAGTGTTATCCCAGTGACCACACGTTTCACTGTCTATTTTTGCTGATAAATGTATAGAGTGTAATGTAAGCAGTCTCATTTTGTTTGAGATATAATCACTACAAAGAGCAGACTGAATTCAAACTCATAACTCAGACATCCATCTGCCCCTGTCTCCTGAGTACAATATTCTTTGACATTAAACCATGTATTACAAGTCAAACAAGAGTCACTCCCTGAGTTGGAACACATACTTGACACTGCTTGGATGACCAAGAACTTTAGACAAGGTAGTTCAAGAGACCTAGGGTAAAGCTAAATACTGCTGTTCTACTAAAGAACCAGTAATAAAATGGCTTCTAATGATCTGTTATACTCATAGACCAGTGCCTTCTTCACCATGATCAAAGAAGCATCCTCCTGAACCAGATTACAAGACATACAGAGACCCATAGCCAAACCTTAGGCAGAGTGAGGGACCTTGGAACAGTCAGTCCTAAACTGGAGAAGAAGCCTCATGCACCTTGAAATTTGAGTTTTCTCTAAGACAGTCTCTATGGAAACAAACTACTCTTTTTTATTACATATTTCTCTTATGTATATTTCAAATGTTATCCCCTTCCTTCGTTTCCCATCCAAAAACCTCTTATCCCATTTCCCATTCCCCTGATCTCCAACCAACCCACTCGCGTTTCCATGTTGTGGTATTCCCTTTTACAGGGGCATCGAGCCTTCACAGGACCAAGGGCCTCGCCTCTCATTGATGTCCAACAAGGCTATCCTCTGCTACTTATGCAGTCTGAGCAATGGGTCCCTCCATGTGTACTCTATGGTTGTGGGTTTTGTCCCTGGGATCTCTGAGGGTACAGGTTGGTTTGTATTGTTGTTTGACCTGTGGGGCTGCAAATCCCTTCAGCTCCTTGGGTCCTTTATTTAGTTCTTCTATTGGGTATCCTGTGCTCAGTCCAATGGTTTGTTGAGAGCATCTCCCCCTGTATTTGCCAGGCACAGGCAAAGCCTCTCAGGAATCAGCTATATCAGGCTCTTTTCAGAAAGAATTGGTTGGCATCCCCAATAATAACTATATATCGGATGAATCCTCATGTGGGGCAGTCTCTGCATGGTCTTTCCTTCAGTGTCTTCACCACACTTTATTATTGTATCTCCTCCCATGGGTATTTTGTTACCCTTCTAAGAATGGCCATCTTGCTGAAAGCAATCTACAGACTCAATGCAATCCCCATCAAAGTACCAACTCAATTCTTCATAGTTAGAAAGAGCAATTTGCAAATTCATATGGAATAACAAAAAACAGGATAGCAAAAACTATTCTCAACAATAAATAACTTCCGGGGAAATCACCATCCCTGACTCAAGCTGTACTACAAAGTAATTGTGATAACAACCGCCTACATAGTATTGGTACAGTAACAGGTAGTAGATCAACTGAATAGAATTGAAGACCCAGAAGTGAACCCACAGACCTATAGTCATTTGATCTTTAACAAAGAAGATAAAATAATGCAGTGGGAAAAAAGATGGCATTTTCAATAAATGGTGCTAGTTCAACTGGCCATTAGCATGTAGAAGAGTGCAAATCAATCCATTCTTATCTCCCTGTACAAAACTCAAGTCCACGTGGTTCAAGGACCTCCACATAAAACCAGATACAGTGAAATTAATAGAAAAGAAAATGAGGAAGAGCCTCTAGCTCATGGGCACAGGGGAAAAGTTCCTGAACAGAACACCAAAAGCTTATGCTCTGAGATCAAGAACTGACATATGGACCTCATAAAATTAGAAATCTTCTGAAAGGCAAAGGACACTAAATATAGGATAAAATAGCAAAACAATAGATTGGGAAATGATCTTTACTATTCTACATCCAATAGAGAGGGCTATTATCCAAAATATTCAAAGAAACAAACTAGTCTTAAGTGCCTACCTCATGTTCATCATCAGATGGCTAACAGAAAATGAACCCATTTTGATCTATGGAGGCTCCTGGTCTCATAATGTCCTATAAGGACTGTTTTGTAAAGCTTTTATATTTCATTATTATTTACATATTGGATTTTCTCATTTTACCCAACACATCCTTTGTTATGATGACTTCCAGGTTAGTGTTTTTATGCCATTCCTGTTAATCTTTGTGATTTATGCCTATTCTTAGCTGGGCAGAAGGGTTTTCTGAGGTCCTTACCTTAGCTGAAATGCTGGTTGCAGTTGCTGTCTTTTGGGGAGGGAGAATAATTTGGCTTGAGGATATGACCAGTGGGAGACTGACCACTAATTGAGTGGCCACGTATCTATTGCCACATGATTCATATTAATTGGATGCAAAGTGTAAGTGAAATAGTAATAATAATAAATTACTAATATAAATAAATAAATTAATAAATAAGTAAGTCAATAAATACCAGAATGGCATCTGTTGGCAAGACATGGGATGAGTAGATTGGAGTTGTTTAGGTGGCCATTAAAATACATTGTACACCTTAAGAAATGTTTTCTTCATTTAAAGAGAACATTTTGACCCATTTAAAAACCTTCTTCCCAGAGTCAATGAAAGCCACCTTGATCTCTCTGTCTGCATAAATCTACTTATTACAGAAATTCTTGCCTAATTTTAGACTTGTGTTTGGCTTCGTAGCTTAGCACAGTAACTTTGAAACTTGCCATCTAGCAAGAGTTAGCACATACTACAATACTGTTCATCTATAGGAGAACAATTGATCTGTTTGGTTTTCTGATGTTAATTCTTTGGAGTTTTTCACATCATTAGAGGAGCAAAGTAATAGGAGGTGTATTTATACTTTTAAAATACATTTAAAGAATTGACAAAGTAATTCAGAATATATCTAAGGCATTCTTACATATGTCTTAGAAATGAGCCATGATGTTAATTGAATTGTTATCATTTCTCAGATATAGTTTAAAATTTTCTGAAAGGTAATGTAGAATATTATTACATGTGCTTTATTAGTCATGAGTATACCTTCTTTAGAAAAATGGCAATTGAAGATTTTATCTGTTATAAATTAAGCATGATGTTTAATGCTTTAAAATCCTTAGGTTTATATTTTAAATAATTTTTTATTCCTGAGAACTTTGAAGAAACTTAAAAAAAATATCAAATAGAATATTTGTAGTTTGCAGGTATTTGATATCATCATTAGAAAATGAAAAACAAATACAATTTATTAAAACAAATACTTAAAATAAACACAGCATTGAAAAGATCAGAAGGAGTAAAAAGGCTATTTTTGAGGGGAGGGGAAGACTGGCTGTTGGGCTGGAACTGTTCCTGGAGTAGCAACTAAGATATAGGACAGACTCAAATTGATGACCAGAGGTGACAGGGCCATTCTCTGAATAGCTTTGGCCACTGTACCAAGCAGGAGATAACTGAAAGATATACTGTATCTATAGACATGCTAAGACACTGGTTCCACAGCCGCTGTCAGTTGGGTTGGCTTGACTGCTGCTGCCATGTCTGCTGCAAGTACTCATACATCACAGAACCTTCTGGTGGTTTTTCTGCTGTCCAGATTTGGTGCACAAGTTGGATCTGGCTCCAGATTTCCCGATTTCCCTTCCATTTTAAACCCATTGAATGTCTGGATCTGAGCATCTGTGTCTCCACCGATCTCAGTCTTCCTCATCCTTTTCCTGTGACTCCTTGTCCTGTTCTTGCTGCAACTGGGTGAGTAGCATATTGACATGGTCAATAAGATCTGAATGTGGCATATACACACTCAAGTAGGCCTTTACATAATTCAGAGGGAAGAGGTCTAAGGTATCACAAAAGTCCTCAGGGTTCTTGTCTATCCACATGTTCAGGAAGCTACAGAGGGTATTCTTTACTTGTTCATCCTCTTCAGAATAAGGGCTGAGGTTTGCATACCTAGAGAAGACCAGAGAGAATGTCACCTGTAAAGTTCCACAGCTCCCAACTTATACTGGCAGTTTTATCTGATCTCAGAATTATTAGTTCACCTGTATATAGCAGTTGCTTTCAAGATATCTGTGCAAAGGTTGAACACAAACATCTCTATTGAGACATCTCCGTAGTCACATGTTTCCCTGGATTATCCTTCATGAACCTCTACTTTGGACACATTTATATTGGGTACTCCAATATTTCTAGAGCCTCCTTTACAAGTGAGATACGTGTAATCTCTTAGGCCTCAGATATATTAAGTGAAGGATAAAGTCCCTTTTCAGGTTAGAGGAGAAGCTACATCTATTTTAAGGTTTCAGCTCTGGACAAGCCAATCTTTTAAACCCAGCCTGAGAGAAGAAATTACTTTCTTCATGCTGCTGGTTCCTGACAGTAATGCATAAAATAAAGAGTTGGGAGAGATGGTGGGAATAAGGGCAAGAAAGAGGGAGGGAGGGAGGGAGGGAGGGAGGGAAGGAGGGAGGAGAAAGTGAGAGAGAGAGAGAGAGAGAGAGAGAGAGAGAGAGAGAGAGAGAGAGAGAGAGAGAGAAGGAAGAGGAGGAGGAGGGGGAGGAGGAGGAAAAAGAAGAAGAAGAAGAAGAAGAAGAAGAAGAAGAAGAAGAAGAAGAAGAAGAAGAAGAAGAAGAAGAAGAAGAGAACAAGAGAAAGACAGAGAAAGTGAGAGAGAGACAGAGAAACAAAGATAGAGAACAAGAGAGAAAATGAGAGACAGAGAAAGAGGGTGAGAGAGATAGACAGAGACAGAAAAGAGACACACACAGTGTCAGAGAAAGAGACAGAGGGAGACAGACAAAGAGTGAGAACAACAGACAGAAAGCAAGAGAGATACAGAATAAGAGAGAGACAGAGAGAGAGAGAGACAGAGACAGAGACAGAGAGACACAGAGACACAGAGACACAGAGAGAGACAGAGACAGAGAGAGAATCCTGAATCAACAAGAGGATCTGAGAACTGTGGGCTTGGAGATGGGCACTCACCTCATAAACAGCAGGTCCAGAACCTGCAGAGGTGTGGCAAAACTTCGGTATTTGGAAAGAAATGCAGGGACAAAGAAGGGATCCCCTTGCTGCAGAGAGGGCACCAGGTTGTTCACCAACTTCACCACAGTCGCTGCACTGATGCGTGACTCTCTATGGGGTTCCCCGAGATCCAGTGGGGCAGAAGCTTTCTCACCCTGAGGAAATATCAAGGTTAAGGTTTCAAAGGGGCTCAGGTCTGCAACATTCTGATTAGTTCTTCTCATTCCGAGGGTTCTTGAATTATTACTCTGCCAAAAACAGAGAAAACCCTGAGTGGTTACCTGGTCGCTGCTGTCCCGGTCTTGACTGCCTTTGGTCAAGATTTTTCCCTTTCTGGAAAATGGCCACAGGCGCTGAAGGCAAGAGCGAACCCTGGGCCTCCAGACACTGTCATGGCCTTTAGTTTTGTCCTTCTTGAGGCCTGAGCCTCGAGAAGTCCGAGGAAAGCAAGAGAACATCTTGTTCTCTCTAGTGTAACTGACAAGTGAGCCCGCGGGCCTTGCTCTAACCAGTGGGTTGCCTGGATACCAAGGTTCTTCATTGTTAGGTCATTGGCACGAGGTGGCTCCATTACTGTCCCTTCTTCAATAGGACTTTCTTAAAGGGCTCCTTGATCCTCCTCGATCTTCCCAGGTGGAAAAATCTACAAGTGTTTCCCATTCCAGTGCTCCCGGAGATTTATGGATATAGGCAGTACCTCAACGCTGCAATCTGGGTCTCTGTACACTTGAACTACATCTGTAACCCTAATCATGTTCTCATGGAAAAACACGTTAACGTTGACTATTTCATGGAAAATTTTACATATGAAATGGTAGATATAAAAGCTCTTTCTAATTAATCGAAGGTAGAATTAGAAACATTTGTGATAAAAAGATTTAAATTGAAAAAATATCTGATAAAAGAGAGAGGAAATATATAGAAAGCCATTAAAATTGAAGATTTTCATGAAAAATAATGCAGATAAGATGGTAGACCTTAAAACAATGTTTTTTCTATATATTTCTTGAATTTTACCAGAAATATTTTTCATGTAAATCTTCAGTTTTATCTGAAAATGTTTATAATGCCACCTTCAATCAATTTAGAATTATCTTTATGCCTATTATTTTATCTGTATTATTTCCATGCTTTAATTTTAGCATGTTTTTCTATATATTTTTTCAAATTGATCAGAAATATTTTCCATGTAACTCTTCAAGTTTATCAGAAAATGTTTATAATTCTACTTTCAATCAACTTAGGAATGCTTTTATGCCTACCATTATTACAACTATATAAAAATTTTCCATGATAATGTAATTCTAATATGTTTAAAATTTTTAACACCTAAAATTTTTCTACAATTTTTCTCAAATATTTTCCAAGTAAATGTTCAATTTTCTCATAAAATATTTCTATTTCATATTTGAATTAATTTAGCAATTTTTACATGTCTACCACTTTACTCTTTAATTTACCATGAAAATTGTCAATTTTAACGTGTTTTTCTATTTATCTTTTCTATTTTATCTGAAATATTTTCCATGTAAATCTTTAATTTTATTAAAAAGTGTTTTTACTTCCCCTTTAAATAAAAAAAAGAAAAAAATCATATTCTCAGCCCTAATTAGCCCAATCAACCATAAACCCAAGCCATGTTTCCTTACTTTTATGTGACCTTGTATGTGTTCTGTGTGGAATGAGAGCACATGCATAACTCTGACAGCCACCAGCCCCACCATGCCAGTGTTCCTGCATAGTAATTGTCTTTCCCAGAATCAGTTTCCACTGCCATGGTCAAAATTTTAGCTCCCTGTAAACATCTGGCTCAGCCACATCCAGCAGTGTAAAAGATGGAAGCTGCACCCTAGGCCTCTTTCAGAGGGGATTCATCCTCCATTGCTTCTTCTTTAAATTCCTGATTGAGTCCTTGTCCTCTCTACAGGAGCCAACTTTGACCTGTCACCTGCCAAAAAGCATTCTCTTCCCTTAGTAGCATTTAGTCCTGGTACTTGTCACACTATTAAACTTAAACACTGAACACCACACTTTCTCTGTCTCCATCCTGTGTTAGGTGGCATCCATCCAGTTCTCTAGTTGCTCATCTCCCTCACTCCCTGCTATCCCATCTCTTCCTCTATACTCTGTGTTTTATTTTTCTGTTGTCCCCAGTGGTGTTTGTTCCAAAGTCATTCACTGTTCATTCCCTGCTCAGCTCCCTCCTTTACAGAGTACAAAGGTCACTGTTTATCAAGCCAGTGATCTGAGGAGTCCATGTCCTGTGCATATGCTCAGAATTCCGTGGTTCTCCTGAATAGGGGCCAGGTTTTTTTGTTTGTTTTGGTTTTTGGTTTTTTGAGACAGGATTTCTCTGTATAGTCCTGGATGTCCTGGAACTCACTCTGCAGACCAGGCTGGCCTCGAACTCACAAATAGGCCTGCCTCTGCCTTCCAAGTGCTGGGATTACAGGTGTGCACAACAACCACCCAGCAGGGGCCAGTTTTATAGGGAATTACTATCTTGTCTCCCCTGTAAAAATGAAGTGCAGTTGTGTTCACCACTCCTATGCTCTTCTTTGTAATAACTTCTGAGTTTCATTTCTTCCTTATTCCCAAAAGTTTTTTTAGGATCTCCTTCACATACACATGTATTCTCATGCTAGTTTCTATGAATATATAAGAAGGCATGTACAGTGTTATGTGTAGTTTGCTTATGTGCATGCTCAAACATCTATGTGCACGGGAATGCTTATTAGTGTATGAGCATGCATATATGCTTGCATACATGTTCAAATGCTTGTATGAGTATTTCTCTCTGTGTGTGTATAGACTGAGATTTCCTTTTACTAGTTAGGTCAAAATCCAGAACTCCTAAAATCTGATAAGGTACACACACAATAGTTGGAGATAACTTTTCTGTTTTTGGAAATTAGTTTCAAATCCAGGTCCACAGTGAAAAAGAAGAGAATGGATAAACTCTGGAACACTTATTTCTTGGCTATATGACTGCTACTAACTGGTGAGTTCAATCCATTGGCAAGAGGAAAGGGGACATCTACATTCAGAGGAGACATTAGTTAAGAAGCTAAGTCCACTTGATAATTTTGAAATTATCAAGGCATCAACAGCTACAAGGAAAAGGGACTCATTAGGTCCCAAGGATCTAGGAGGCTGAACATGTCACCAATATCTGCAGCCACAAAACTTCCATAGCTGCCCGACAGCAGCACAGTCATGAATCATGCAGATGCCCCTTGTCACTACAATTTATAAATTTATCTGTGATAGAGAAGCAGTGGAAGACTAAAAATATAAATTAAAAAAGACTAAATTGATCCAGAGACACTAGGAGATATATACATTGACTATTAGGCAGAGAGGTCAGTAGAGCAGCCACATAGTTAACAAAAATGGTAGACTTCCAAGATGGCTGGTTTCTTTTTCATTGCCCTGCAATAAAAACTGACATTTTGGGCCAGGCGGTGGTGGAGCACGCCTTTAATCCCAGCACTTGGGAGGCAGAGGCAGGCGGATTTCTGAGTTCGAGGCCAGCCTGGTCTACAGACTGAGTTCCAGGACAGCCAGGGCTATACAGAGAAACCCTGTCTTGAAAAACCAAAAAAAAAAAAAAAAAAAAAAAAAAAAAAAAAAAACCTGACATTTTAAAACAGAGGCCTGGCAAATATTTTCTCCATCAGTAGCCCCTCAACACCCCCATATTCCTGCTGCTCTTGAGACTGAACAAGTCCAGTTCTTGACTGTGACATGTTTACACCAAAGCTATTGGCCAATCACCCATTTTTGTCTTTATCAAACTGACCAATGCTAAAATAGGAGAGAGAAGTGTTGGTGCACATCTTAAATCACAGCCCTTCTTAGGCAGAGGCAAGTGGATTTCTGAGTTCGAGGCCAACCTGGTGTACAGAGTGGGTTCCAGGAAAGCCAGGGCTACACAGGGAAACCCTGTCTGGACAACCTCCTTCAAAGAAAGAAAGAAGGAAAAAAGAGTGGAGGGAAACTTCTTAAAGACTTTTACAAATTCAAGTCATGGAGAAAACACTAGGCTTCTGTTTTCTTGAATGCCTCCTCTTCCCTCATTCTCCCTCTGTGTCTGTTTCTGTCTTGGTCTCTAGCTCTGACAATCTCTCTCTCTCTCTTTCTCTCTCTCTCTCTCTCTCTCTCTCTCTCTCTCTCTCTCTCTCTGTGTGTGTGTGTGTGTGTGTGTGTGTGTGTGTGTGCATTTGTTTGTGTGTGTATGAATTTGTTTCCTCATGATACTACAATCATTTATTATTGATTCTGTGTTTTGTGTTCCCTGCTATGTATTACTATCAAAATTATCCTGCTTTGTAATTCTTTTCTTTTAATATTTTATTTATTTTGCATATTGAATAGTCACTCACTCATTCTCCTCCTAATCCCTCCACCAGCTCTATACCAATTTCCTCCTTCTCCATCCATCTTCAGAAATGGTCAGGCCTCCCATGTGTATTTGCCAGCCAAGGTTCATCATTATGCAGTAAGACTAGGAAGTTCTTACTCTACTAGGACGAGAGGAGGGAACCCAGTGAGGGGAGTGGCTGCCATGGACAGGCAAAAGAGTCAGAGACAGTCCCCCTGCTCCAAATGTTAAGGATTACTTGCTGACTGGAACTGGATATAGCTGTCACCTGGGAGGCTCTGCTAGTGCATGACAAATACAGAGGGGAACACTCTCAGCCAGCCATTGAACTGAGCACAGGGTTCCCAATGGGGGAGCTACAGAAAGGATCCAAGGAGCTGAAGGGGTTTGCAGCACCATTCAACGAACAGTGATATGAGTCACCCACTATTCCCAGAGGTCCCAGGGACAAAACCATCAACCAGAGAGTGCACATGAAGTTAGCCATGGCTCCAGACACATAGGAAGTAGAAGATGGCCTTGTTGGACATCAGAGGGAGAGGCCCTTGGTCCTGGAAAGGCTTAATGCCACTGTGTGGGGGGAATACTGGAACAGGGAAGTAGGAGAGGGTTGATTGGGGAACAGGGGGAGAGGAGATGGGCTATGAGACTTTTGGGGGGGACCAGGAAAGGGGACAACATTTGAAATGTTAGTGAAGAATATTTCTAATAAAAAAAGTAAAAAAAATTATAAACTTCCCTGAAAAAAAAAAAAGAATCACAAGATGAAGCTACCTAGTGGTTGCACATATGCTGAGGGCCTAGGTCAGTCCCGTGCAGGCTCCCCAGGTGACAGTTCAGTCCCTGTATCATATGGGCTCAGGGTGGCTATTTGTGTTTTCTTGTGTTTTTGACCCTGTTAGCACCTACAATACTTTCTCCATCTCTTCCACATAACTCTCCAAGACCCACCTAATGTCAGGCTGTGAGTCTTTGCATTTGTTCCCACCATTGGCTAATTGAAGCCTGTCTGATGACAATTGCATTAGAAACAATCTGTCAATATATTAGAATATTAGAGATCATTTCATTAGCATATTTTCTATTCATGTTTGGTTCTATCCTGTCTCTGTACCCATCTGTGTCTCTGGGCTGTCCAGCCTCTAGTTTTTGGTACTCCGGGCATTGCCAGGGTTAGACCCCTCTGATTGCATGGGTCCCAAGTGGGTCAATGCATTGGTTAGGCACTTTCACAATTTCTGTGCCACTTCTACTACAACCCATCTTGTAGACTGTACAAAATGTAGGCAAAATGGCTAGTCACTGGGGTAGTACCCTAGTCTGTCCTCTAGAAGTCTTTCTGGTTACAAGAGAAATCCCTAACAACTAGTAATCTTAGACCTGGTTACCCTCACACATTGCTAGTAGACACCATTGCACTAGGTTTCTAGCTTTTCCCAGAGATACCCCCATAGTAATTTATTCTCAAATAAATCTCTCCTACGGTACTCCCCCAACTTAGTCCTCCTTATCCCATCCTCACCGTTCATAGTAGTTAAATTTATATTTTTGAAGAATTGACAAAGTAATTCAGAAATTAGGTAAGGCATTCTACCTGTGCCCTAGATATGTTCCATGATTCTATGATCCCTCATGATCAAGCCTCTGATTTCAAACCAGCTGCAGTCTGAGCCCCACAGCTAGCCTTCCCCTCCCCTGGATAATAGCTCTCTTATTCCTCCTGACCTTTTCAATGTTGAGATTTGTTGTTGTTGTTGTTGTTGTTGTTGTTGTTGTTGTTGTTGTTTGAGACAGGGTTTCCCTGCGTAGCTCTGGGTGTCCTGGAACTCACTCTGTAGACCAGGCTGGCCTCAAACTCAGAGATCCACCTGCCTCTGCCTCCCAAGTGCTGGGATTAAAGGCATGTGCCACCTAAGTATTGATTTCAATACATTTTTAGTGTTTGTTGTACATTATCTATAATGCAACCTAATGAAAGAAAATATCTGCAAATTATGAAAAGTATAATTTGATAAACTATTTTAAATTTATTCAAAGTTCTCTTAGGAATGAAAAATGACTTAAAAGATAAACAAGCATTTAAATTAAAAAGATAAACATAAAACACTTAAAATATTAAATGTCATGATTAAATTATAAGAGGTAAAAATTCTTAAATAGACATTTAAGAAGTTATACACACAAATAAAAAAGTACATGTAATAATGATCAACATTACCTTTCAGTAACCTTCAAACTACCTGAGAAGTGGTTCCACTTCAGTCCAGTGGAAACAATAAAATTCTCATTTGAATTGCCTATACTTTTACATACAGAAGTTCCAACTCTTAGCAAGGATGTGGGATCATAGAATCATGGCACATATCTAGGGCACAGGTAGAATGCCTTACCTAATTTTTGAATTACTTTGTCAATTCTTCAAAAGTATAAATTTAACTCCTTGCTAAGAGTTGGAACTTCTGTTCTATGTTTTATGTTTATCTTTTTAACCCATAGGTTGCCTGGTTACCAAGGTTCTGCATTGTTAGGTCATTTTCAAGAGGGTGGTTCTATTACTGTCCCTTCTTCAGTAGTACCTCTTAAATGGCTCCTAGATCCTCTACCCTTCCCAGAAGGAAATATCAGCACAGGTATACATGTGTTTCCTTTTCCAATTCTTCTAGATATCTAGATATAGGCAATACCACAGCATTGCAATCTGAATCACTAGTGTTGACCAGCATCCGTAGCCTATTCGTGAAACTTAGACCTAGTTAGCCCAATTGCTCATAAATGCAGGCCATGCTTCCCTGCTTCTTTGGGTCTTTGTATGTGGCCTGTGTGGAATGAGAGCACATGCATACCTGTGACAGTCACCAGCCCCACAATATCACTGTTCTTGCTTAGGAATTATCTTTCCCAGAATCAGATTCTATGGTCATAATCATTTTAGGCTCAAGCCCAGAGCTTTGCAGCTCTCTGAAAACAGGTGGCTCAGCCACACCCACCAGCTTGCAAGATGGAAGCTGGCACCCTGGGACTCTTTCAAAGGGGAATAATCTTCCAATGCTTCCTCTTTGAATTCCTGCTTGAGTTTTTCATCACTTTCTCCATTTATGGACTGCTACTTGTCACCTCCAAGAAAACATTCTCTTCCCTCAGTAACACTTAGTCCTGGTGCTTGTCACAGCAGCAGAATAACACTCAAACACTGACCACCACCCTATTCTGTCCTCATCCTGTGTTAGATGGCAGCCAAGCTCTTCTCTACTTCCTCATCTCAATCACTGCCTTGTATCCCATCTCTTCCTCTATACACTGACTTTTCTTTTTCTGTTGTCCCCAGTGGTGTTTGCTCTAAAGACATTCACTGCTCATCTCCTGGTCAGCTCCCTCCTTCACACAGAATGTCTGGATCAATTTTTAGCAAGCCAGGGCTCTGAGGATTCCATGTCATGTGCATGTGTTCAGAATTCCCTTGTAATCAACATTTGGGGGCAGTTTTTTAGTTAATTACTATCTTATCTCCCTGGTCCAAATGAAGTACAGTGGTGTTCATTGCTCCTGTACTCCTCACTCTGATATTTTCTCAATTTTATGTTTTCATATTGCCACAATCTTTGGAGGAGATCCTGCATGTGCACATGCATGTGCATGCTAGTTCTACCAATAAATATGTCAGCCATGTGCCTGAGATTGCTCTTACATATTTTCTGTGCTTTTGTGCATGTGCTTGCGTGCAAGTACATGGGAGTGCTTACAAGTATATGAGCATGAGCATATGTCTGCATATTTGAACAAGCCTCTGTCCACTGGGAACAGCAAATAAAGAAACACAGAGTATGGAAGAAGAGATGGAACACCAGGGATGGAGGGAGGTGAGGAAATAGAGAAGAGCTTGGGTGTCACCTGAGATAGGATGGGTACAGAGAAAGTGAAGTGATGGGGGTTTGGGTGTCAATATGTGTTTGTGACAAGCACCAAGACTCAATGCTATGAAGATAAGAGAATGTTTTCTTGCAGGGGATAAGTAACAGTTCATAACAAGAGAGAGTCAGGAAAACGACTCAAGCAGGAATTTAAACAGGATGCATGGGAAGATGACACCCATCTGAAAGAGTCCTAAGTTGTCAACTTCCTTCTTATAAGCTGGTGGGTGTGGCTGAGCCACCTGTTTTCAGAGAGCTGCAAAGCTCTGGGCTTAAGCCCTAAAATGATCATGGCCATCGAATCTGATTCTGGGAAAGACAATTCCTAAGCAAGAACAGTAACATTGTGGGAACAGTGACTGGTGACTGTCACAGGTATGCATGTGCTCTCATTCCACACAGACCACATACAAGGACCCAAAAAAGCAAGGAAGCATGGCTAGGATCTATGGTCAGTTGAGCTAATTTAGAGCTGAGTTTATGATTAGGGTTCCAGATGCAGTTCAACAGCAGGGACTCAGATTCCAAAGCTGAGGTAAATCCTATATCCAGATACCTGGGAGCAGTGGAATAGGGAACACATGTGTGCCTGTGTTGATGTTCACCTGAGAATGGGGAGGAGGATCAAGGAGCCCTTTAAGAAATTCCTGTTGAAGAACAGAAAGTAATAGATCCACCCTCTTCAGGATGACCTAACAATGCAGAACCTCAGAAACCAGGCAACCCACTGGTTAGAGCAAGGCCTGTAGGCTCACTTGTCAGAGACACTAGAGAAGGCGGGATGTTCTCTTGCTGTGTTGGCATTCCTCCAGGCTCAGGCCTCAAAAAAGACATCAACGAGAAGACAATGGGAGTGTCTGAAGGCACAGGGTTCTCTCTTGCCTTCAACTGCTGTGGCCATTTTCTCAAAAGGGGAAAGACTTGACCAAGGACACCCAAGACTGGGACCTCACAGACCAGATAACCACGTGGGCTTTTCTCGTATTTGGCAGAGTAATGCTTCAGGAAACCTTGGAATGAGAAGAATGAATCAAAATGTTGTAGACCTGCACACATTTAAACCTTTACCTTAATCTATCCTCAGGTTGAGAATACTTCTGCCCCACAGGAACTGAGGGAGCCACATGGAGAATCACAGAACAGTGCAGAGACTGTGTTTAAACTTGTGAGCAAGCTGGTGCCTTCTCTGCAGGAAGGGGACCCCTTGTTTGTCCCTGGCTGTCTGTCCATATTCCAAAGGTTTGTCATCCCTCTACAGGTTTTGGACCTGCTGCATGTCAGGTGAGTGTTCATCTCCAAACCCATAGTTCTCAAATCTTCTTGTTGGTTTACTATTTCTCTCTCTTTCTCTGACTATCTCTCTTTCTCATCTGTCTGTCTGTCTATCTATCTTTCTGTCAGTCTCTGTCTCTCTCTATCTCCCCCAACTTCTTATTGTCTACATAACTGTCAATAATCAGCAGCATGTAATAAAAAAATTTATTCTCCCAGGATTGTTCCAAGGGAGTGGGCTGTCCCGAGCTGAGACTCTAAAATGGATATAGCTGTCTAATCTGCCTTGAAAGAGCAATTCATCCTTCACTTAATATTTGTGAGGCCTTGGTGAATGTTCTTTTCTCATATGTAAAGGAGGTTCTAGAAATATTGGAGTACCTATTACACAAGTTTTGAAAATAGAGATACATGAAGGATAACCTAGGGGATCATGTGACCATGGACATGTATGAATAGAGATTCATGTGTTCATATTTTTAGATATAGAGAAAGCACCTAATGTGTACAGGTGAACTAATAATTCTTAGACCAGCCAGACATGATAGTAACGCTCCTCTCTCTCCTTTCCTCTCCTCTCCACTCCCCTCCCTTCCCCTCCTCTACCTTCCCTCCCTCCCTCCCTCCATCCATCTATCCCTTCCCCCCTCATTATGTTTCCTAATGATAATAGACACTTTTCTCTATCAGTTGATGCTGTCTACTGTGCTTGTCTTGCTGCCATGTTTTGCACTCAAAAATTTTCCTGCCTTGTAATTTTGTTTTTAGGTTTGTTTTTCATATATTCTGACCACATTTTCTCCCTCCCCTTTTCTCCTCCTATTCCTTCCAGCAACACCACCCCCATCTCCTTTTTCTCCTTTTGTTTTCAGATGGTTAGCATCCAGTCACTGCTCAAGTTACAGTAAAGCTAGGCACCTCCTCTTCTGTTAAGGCTAGACAAGCCCACCTAGCAGAGGAAAGGCTCCCAAGGGTAGGCAACAGAGTCAGACACAATCCCTGCTCCCAGGATTCTACAACCCACCAAATGTTTGGCTGTGGGTTTTTGCTTTGGTTTCTGATATGTGCTGGGTGAAGACTCTCTGATAACAGTTGAGCTAGATGCAAATGTGTATAGCATAATATCATCAGGAATCATTTCACTGACATTCATTTATTGATTGATTGATTGATTGATTGATTTACTTATTTATTTACATTTGTGTTTGGTTTTGTTGTGGGTCTCTGGCTCTCCATCTTCTAAATTCTGATCCTTCAGGCAGTGTTAGTGATGGGCTCCCTGCCATGGCATGGGTCCCAAATTTGGGCCAGTCATTGGTTGACCACTCAGAGAATTTCTGCACCACTTTTACCCTAGCACATCTTATAGGTAGGACAAATTGTGGGTTTGAGCTTTTGTAGCTGAATTGGTATCCTAATGCCTCCACTGGAAGTCTTGTTTGATTGCAGGAGAGGGCTGGTTCAGGCTCCATATCCTCCATTGCTAGGAGTCTTAGGGTCACCCATATCAATTTTGGGGAGATTTAATGCCCTTTCTAGCTTTTCCCAGTGATGCCCTTTGATTCCAGTTGTCTCTCCATATATGCTCTCCCTTCTTTACCTCCACACCTGATCCCTCCTTTTCCCATCCCCACCCCCGACCTGCTTCCAGTCCCCTCTCCCCATTTATTATTGATGTATATTGTGTTTCCCCTTCTCAGTGAGTTTCATGTGTCCTCCCCTTGAGGCCTACCTTTTATTTAGCTTTTATGGGTTTTAGTCTTATAGCATGTTCATTCTTTACTTTAAGACTAATCTCCATTTACAATTAAGTACATATCATGTTTGTTTTGGGGGAAAGGGGTCTCGCTTACTTCACTCAGTATGATCATTTTTATCTAGTTCTATCCATTAGCCTACAAATTATGGGATGTTGATTTTTTAATAACTGAGTAATACTTCATTATGTAATTGTACTACTTTTTCTTTTCCACTCTGTAGTTTAGTAACCTCTAGGTTGTTTACAATCTGGGGCTATTATGAATAAAACTGCTATGAATATAGTTGAGCAAGTGTCCAGGTGCTATGGTAAAGCATCCTTTGGGTATATGACCAGGGGTGGTATATCTGGATCTTGAGGTATCAATTTCCAATTTGATGAGATATCACCATATTGATTACCAGCAATGGAGGAATGTTCCCTTGATCTACATCCTCTTCAGTGAACTGTGACTTGTGCCTTTGATCTTAGCTATTTTGACAGACATAAGATGGAATCTCAGGATCATTTTGATTTGCATTTCCATGATGCCTAAGAATGCTGAACATTTCTTTAAGTGTGTCTCAGCCAATTGGGATTGCTCTGTTAAACATTCTCTGTTAAGTTTGGAACTTCATTTATTTTTTTTTAAGACAGGGTTTCTCTGTGTATCCCTGGCTGTCCTGGAACTCACTCTGTAGACCAGGCTGGCCTCGAACTTAGAAATCTGCCTGCCTCTGCCTCCTGAGTGCTGGGATTACAGGTGTGTGCCACCATGCCCGGCCATGGAACTTTATTTTTAAATTAGATTATTTGGTATGAGTCCTCTGTTAGATGTGGAGCTGGTGAAGTTCTTTTCAATTTCTATGGACTGCCATTTTGCCCTTTTAACAGTGTCCTTTGCCTTATAGAAGCTTTTCAGTTTTGTGAGGTCCCACATATTAGTTGTTGATCTTAGTACCTGAGCTATTCATATTCTATTCAGAAAATTGGGTCCTGTGCCAATGCATTCAAGGGTATTCTTTAATCTTTCTTTTATCAGACTCAGTGTATCCAAGGTCTTTGATCCACTTGAACTTAAGTTTTGTGAAGGGTAATAGATATGGATCTATTTGCATTATCCTACATGCACACATCCATTTAGACCTGCATCGTTTGTTGAAGATACTTCCTTTTTACTATTGAATATTTCTTGTATTTTTAAAAATAATGTTTATGTGTCCATAGGTGAGCAGATTTATGTCTGTATCTTTGATTTCATTCCATTAATCAACCTGAATCTGTCTGCTTTTATGAATATACCATGTGGTTTTTATTACTATTCCTCCGTAGTACAATTTGAAATCAGGGATTGTGATACCTCTGAAAGTACTTTCATTGTAAGGGATTGTTTTAACTATCTTGTACTTTTTGTTTTTTCCATATCATGTTAAGTATTGTTCTTTAAATTTCTGTAAGAATGGTGTTGGAATTTTGATGGGAATTGCTTGAATCTGTGTAAACTGCTTTTTTGTAAGATTACCATTATTATTATTCTAATCGTACTGACCCATGAACATAGAAAATCTTCAATTTCAATTTCTTTCTATGAAGGCTTGAAGTTCTTCTTTCTCAACCCACTTCTTTATAGGAGGGCTACTAATTTTGTTGGTGGTGTTGTTTGTGTCTTTTCTTTTGTTGTTTGTTTAATTGTTTGTTTTGTTTTTTAGTTAATTTTGTGTCTAGTCATTCTGCTGGATGGGTTTATCAGCTGTAGGCATTCCTTGATATAATTTATAGGGGTCATATGCAAACTATGACATCTTGTGCAAATACCACTATTTTGACTTTCTTATTTCCAACAGGTATATCTTTGATTTTCTTTCTTTCATTTTTTTGATATATTGGATACTTTCTTTTTTATTTATTGTTTTATTGAATATAATCTTTATATTTCAAATGCTAAAACCATTCCTGATTTCCCCCTCCCCTAAAATCCTCAACCCTTCCTCCTACCCCCTGCCTCCAAGTATATACCCCTCCACTTGACTGACTTCCACCTCTCCCCACCTCAATTTCCCTTTGTTGGGGCATCTATTGAGGATTCACAGGACTGAAGACCTCTCCTCCCACTGATGCCCAACAAGGTATTCCTTTGACACATTTTTGGCTGTAGCCATGTGTACTCCTTAATTGGTAGTTTAGATCCTGGGAGTCCTGGGGCTGACCTCATTGTTTTTCCCATGGAGATATAAAGCCCTTCAGCTCCTCCAGTCTGCCCTCCCAACTCCTCCATTGGGGACCCCATGCCCAGTCCAATGGTTGGCTGTTAGCATCGGCCTCTGTATGTGTAAAGGCTTTGGCAGTTCCCCTCCTGAGACAACCATAATGGGCTCTTTTTGGCATGCACTTTTTGTTGTCCATAATAGCACCAGGGTTTGTTAACTGTTTATAGGATGAATCCCCAGTTTGGGCAGTCTTTGTGTGGCCTTTCCTTCACTCCCTGCTGCACATTTTGTCTCCATTATTGCTTCCTTTACATTTCAAATGTTATCCCCTTTCCTGGTTTCCCTTCTGAAAACACCCTATCCCATTTCTGTCCCCTCCCTGCCCACCAACCCACCCACTCCTGCTTCCCTCTCCTGGTATTCCCCTATATTGGTGCATCAAACCTTCTTAGGATCAAAGGCCTCTCCTCCCTTTGATATCCAACAAGGTCATCCTCTGCTACATATGCATCTGGAGACATTGGGCCCTTCGTGAATACTCATTGGTTAGTACTTTAGTCCCTGGGAGTTCTGGGAGTACTAGTTGATTCATATTGCTGTTCTTCCTATGGGACCAGAAGCTCTTTCATCTCCTTGGGTCCTTTCTCTAGCTCTTCTATTAGGGACTCTGTGTTCAGTCCAATTGTCCGCTAAGAGCATCCTCCTCTCTATTTATCAGGCACAGACAGAACCTCTCAGGAGTCATCTATATCAGGGTCAGGGTAGTGAGCACTTGTTGGCATACACAATAGTATCTGGGTTTGATAACTGAATATGAGATAGATCCCCAGGTGGAGCAGTTTCTGACTGGCCTTTCCTTCAGTCTATGCTCCACACATTGTCTCAGTATCTCCTTCCATGGGTATTTTGTTCCCCCTTCTAAGAAGGGCCAAAGTATCCATACTTTGGTCTACCTTCTTCTTGATCCCTGTTTAGTCTGTGAATTGTATCTTGGATATTCCAAACTTTTGGGCTAACATCTACTTATCAGTGAGTGCATATCGTGTGTTTTGTGATTGGGTTACCTCACTCAGGATTATATTTTCTAGTTCCATCCATTTGCCTAGGAATTTCATGAATTCATTGTTTTTAATAGCTGAGTTCCATTGTGTAAATGTACCACATTTTCTGTATCCATTCCTCTGTTGAGGGACATATGGGTTCTTTCCAGCTTCTGGCTATTATAATTAAAGCTGCTATGAACATAGTGAAGCATGTGTCCTTATTACATGTTGGAGCACCTTCTTTATATATGCCCAGGAGTGGTGTTGCTGGGTATTGCTGGTATTGCTTGGTAATACCAAGTCCAATTTTCTTTTCTTTTTTTATATGTAATATGATTTTTTAAAGATTTTTTAATATGATATATTCTATATTTACATTTCATTTCCCTTTTTCTGGTTCCCCATCCCCCAAAGGTCTCACATGCCCTTTTCCATCCCCCTCTTCCCCCATCCACCCCTTCCCACTTCCCTGTTCTGGTATTCATGTACCTCCAAACTGATTTCCAGAGTGGTTTTACTAGCTTGCAATCCTACCAGCAATGGAGGAGTGTTCCTCTTTCTCCACATCCTGGCCAGCATCTGCTGCCACCTCAGTTTTTGTTCTTAGCCATTCTGTGTGGTGTGAGGTTGAATCTCAAGGTTGTTTTGATTTGCATTTCCCTGATGATTAAGGATGTTGACTATTTCTTTAGCTGCTTCTCAGCCATTAGGTTTTTTAATAGGTTCCCCTTGATTTTATTTAGTTTTCTTATTGTTCTAAAATTTCAAGTACTATATGAAATAAATATGGAGAAAGTTGATAGCCTTATCTCGTCCCTGATTTTAGTGGAATTGGTTTAAATTTCCTTTCATTTAAATTGATGTTTGCTGTAATTTTATTTAAATTGCTATATGTTGCTTTGATCATGTTTAGATATGTGCCTTGTGCCTTGTATCTCTGATCTCTCCAAGACTTTTTTTCATGAACATATGTCTTTTTTGTGTGTGCGTCAAAAACTTTTTCAGCATCTAATGAAATAATTATGTGGTTTCTTTCTTTCAGTTTGTTTATATGGTGGATTACATTGATGGATTTTCCTATGTTGAATCAACCCTGCATCTCTGGGATGTAGCCTACCTGATTATGCTGGATGATTTTTTGATGTGGTCTTAAATTAGATTTGATAATATTAAGTGTTTTTGTATCAATGTTCAGAAGGGAAATAATTCTTTGTTGAGCTTTAGTCTGGATTAGGTATCAAACTGCGTATGGTTTCATAAATTAAATTTGGCAATGTTCCTTCTGGTTCTATTTTGTGGAATAAGTCTATTACAATTTTATGACAAAACCAATTAGCTCTGGGCTTGTAGTAGTAGTAGTTGTTGTTGTATAGATATTTTCATTACTTCTTTTTCTTTAGGCTACATAAGTCTATTTTGATTGTTTAACTCATCTTTGATAAGCAGTATCTATCAAGAAAACTGCCAATTTCTTTTAGATTTTTCAACTATGTGGATTATAGGTTTTTGAAGCAATAGCTAATGATTCTTTGTATTTCCTTGGTATCTGTTGTTATATCTCCCATTTCATTTCTGAGTTTGTTAATTTGAATATTATCTCTCTGCCATTCTGTTGGTTTGGCTAAGGGTTTGTCTATCTTGTTGATTTTCTCTAGCACCAAATCTTGGTTTCATTGATTCTTTGTAATGTTCTCTTTGTTTCTATTTTATTGATACACTCAGGAGTTTGATTATTTTCTGCCATCTATTCATTTTCAGTGTGTTTGCTTCTTTATTTTCTAGAACTCACAGGTACACTGTTAATTCACTGGTGTAAGATCAACTAATTTCTTTATGAATGCACTTAGTGCTATGAATTTTCCTCTCAGCATTGCTTTCATTGTGTCCCAAAATTTTGCATTCATTTTTATTGAATTCTAAAAGGTGTTTACCTAACTAGCTTTCTTCCTTCCTTTCTTCCTTCCTTCCTTCCTTCCTTCCTTCCTTCCTTCCTTCCTTCCTCCCTTTCTTTCATTCTTCATGACTGAATCTATGTTTAATTTTAGAGAAGATTCCATGAGGTCCTGAGAAGAAGGTATAATCCTTTTTGTTTGGATAAAATGTTCTGTAGATATCTACTAGGGCCATTTGGTTATAACATCTGTTACTTCTATTATTTCTCTATTTAGCTTCTGTCTGGATGATCTGTCCTTTGCTGAGAATGAGGTGTTTAAGTTGTAAATTTTTAATGTGTGGGGTTTGATATGTGACTTAAGCTTTAATAATGTTTTGCCAATGAATACAGATGCCCTTGCATTCTATGCATAGATACTCAGAATTGAAATGTCATTTTGATGAATTTTTCTTTTGGTGATCATGAAGTGTACTTCCACATATCTTTTGATTAAATTTGGTTAAAAGTCTATTTTGTTAGTTGTTAGAATGGCTATTACAGCCTGTATCTGGGATCCATTTGCTTGGAAAAACTTTTTCCATCCTTTTTATCTTATGTAATATCTACCTTTGATGTTGAGGTGTGTTTCTAATATGCAGAAAAATTTTGGCTCCTGTTTTCACAACCGTTCTGTCAGTTTGTCTTTATATTGGGTAACTGAATCCACTGATGTTAAGAGATATTAATGACCATTGATTGTTAATGCCTCTTTTGATATTAATTGTTATAGTGTGTGTGCATGTGCGTGTGCATGTGTGTGTGTGTGTGTGTGTGTATGTGTGTGTGTGTTTCTTCATTGGGTTTTGCTGGTCTAGAATTATTTATTTCTGTGTATTATTTTATTTGTTTTGTGGGAGATTAGTCAAATTATTTGGGTTTGAATTTTTCTTCTATCTTTTATAAGGCTGTAATAGTAGACAGATTTTGTTTAAATTTGAATTTGTCATGGAATAACTTGTTGTCTCTTGTGGTGATTGAAAGTTTTAAGTATATTAGTCTGGCCTGAGTGGTCTCTTAGAGTCTGCAAAAGATCTGCCCAGGCAGACCCTTCTGTTGAGAAGTTTGTGCTTTCTTTATTGCTTTGATTTCAATTTCCAGATCTTAAACAGTTTCTTCACTCTCACCTGTTTATTAGCTTTCTTGACATTAGTTGAGAAATTTATTGTTTCCTCCATTTTTTCGGTTGTTTCTTCTTCAATTTCTTTATGTGATTTTCTTCATTTATTTTTTAAGAACCTCTATCATCTTCAAAAGTTTGTTTTAATATAATTTTCTTGTGCTACAAATGTTCTATTCTTGTGGTATCAGGAAAGCTCTCTGTTTGTAATGCCCGATTGACCTGGCTGTTTTTGTGTTCTTACAATGGTACTTAGACATCTGAGTTTGGGATGATTATAGGTCTAGGTGCTCATATCTGAGTTTGTCCTTGCTGGGTTTGTGTTTTGTTACTTGATTTCTATTTCCTCCTCAGCTTCTGGACTTTGTGGCCTGGGTGTCTTTTGGCTTGTTTGACCTCTGAATCTAGGGTGTCTTTTGACCAAGTTGGGGGCTTTACTTCAGGATATTTGCTTGTCCTTTGATGTATCTGGAACTCTGAGCAGCTGAAGACTGCCACAGTTGGGGGTAGGAGCCAGCCACTGGGGCAGGTAGGGAGCTAGCAGGGAAACTGAGGTAGACTGAGTCTTGGGGAAACCAAGTCTAGGTATTGGGGCAGTTCAGCTGTCTGGTGGGTCACTCACCTCTCCATCCTTGAAATGTCTTTTTAATTGATGCACATATACACACATATGTTTGAACCCTACTTATTTTGAAACAAGTTTTTCAAGATCCCTCTCAACTGCCCTGGTTTTTCTTGTATTTGCTGACTGCCTTCTAAATAACTGTGATCACAGATTTGTGGCATTAGGCCTGCCTTATATACATTTTGTTTTATATAGTGTTTTCTTGTTAATGTCCTGTTCACCCTCATTTTTTAAAATTTTATTAATTTTAACTCAGTGCCATATGTAAGAATTCTTTATCAAACCAAAGCTATGAAAAAATAATTTGAGTACAATCATTTTTTCTTATTAAAATATTTTAGTTTAGTTTGTATTTTATGTAACATAGAACTAAAACTTTTTTCATTTTAATGTTGTTATTACATTGTTTCAATGGTTTTTATTATAGAGACATCATTCCTCAATAGAGGGTCTTAGTTTCTGATCAGATTTCAATGTCCGTATATGTCTAGTTCAATGTCTCAAGTTCCTTTTATGAACTACATTTACCTTTATGCCAGTACTTCATTATTTAATTTATACAGCTTGGACATGAAATTTGAAATAAAGAAAAGGTACAGTAGGTTTTAATTTTTTGCTGTGGCTTATTTCACCTATTTGGTGTCTTGAAAAATGCTTTTGAAGTCTATATTATCCATTTCTTTATGAATGGCTATTGGAAGGTCCTGTAAAATCATGTTTGTAGTGACACAATTTACAACATCCAAGATATGGAATCAGCCTAAATGAGCCTAGTAAACAATAGACTAAAAAATTTGAAGGATTTTCACAGTGGAATTTGATTTAGCCATTAATAAGAATAAATTTGTAATATGTTCATGGAAATAGATACAATTGTGGATAATTATGTTAAGGAAAAAAAGTAAGCTTTAAAGACATGTTTTCTTTCTCATATGTAATGTAGATTTCAAAAATTTCATATATAAAACATGATTGTACATAGACGACTTTTGTCGAGACCAGAGATGAAGCAGGAGAAAGGTCATAGTAGTGTGAATAACAAAGTGCATATGTAAAGCTCATGGCAGTGTAAAATATTACATTGTACAGCAATTTAAAAATAGATGTTTAGGAGTGGATCATCTGCCACAGGAACCCATACCCAAATAGCACATGGAGAGAGCTATCCTCCCAGGAGTACCAACAAGCCTATAAATGCAGGGAAAACCACAACTGTTGCTCACAGGGACCCACCCAGATCCCTCGTGACACAGAAACCTAGGAGCAGCTTGGGATATGAACCTCCCAGTTTCTGTCTATGCCAGCTGAGCTGATACTCTGCCAGAGGGATCCATACCCAAATAGAGCAGAGAGAAAGCTGGTCTCCCAGGAGAGCTGACACACCTATGAGCACAGGTATTACCACCAATTAAGTTCAAATTCATGGCCCAATAGAAACTCTAAAAAAGCCATCAGGTCAGAGGACCCAAGGAACAGCTGGAAACAAGATCTTTATTGTTTCTGTCTGCACCCCATAGCAGACGATGCACCACAGTCTTTCATGCCTAAATTCTTCCCAGAGAGAACTCATCTCCCAGGAGTACTGACACAGACTTGCAGGAGAGATAAGCCACAGTCAGAGACAGCAAGATTAGCTAACACCAGAGAAAAACAGATGGCGAAGGGCGAGGGCAAGAGCATAAGCAACAGAAATCAACACTACTTGGCATCATCAAAACCCAGTTCTCTCACCACAGAGAGTCCTGGATACCACAACACACCAGAAAAGCAAGACTCTGTTTTAAAATCACATCTCATAATGCTGATAGAAGACATTAAAAAGGACATAAATAACTACTTTAAAGAAATACAGGAGAACACAGGTATACAGGTAGAAGCCCTCAAAAAGAAAACACAAAAATACCTTAAAGAATTATATGAAAACACAACCAAAGAGGTAAGGAATTGAAAACCATCCAGGATCTGAAAATGGAAATAGAAACAATAAAGAAACTACAAAGGAAGACAACACTGATTATAGAAAACCTAGGAAAGAGATCAGGAGTCATAGATCAAGCATCACCAAGAGAATCCAAGTGATAGAAGAAAGAATCTCAGGTACAGAAGATACCATAGAAACCATTGACATAACAATTAAAGAAAATGCAAAAGGCAAAAAGCACCTAACCCAAAACATCTAGAGAATACAGGACACAATGAGAAGACCAAACCTAAGGATTATAGGTACAGAAGAGAGCTAAGATTCCCAACTGAAAGGGCAAGTGAATATCTTCCAAAATTTATAGAGGAAGTCTTTCCCAACCTAAAGAAAGAGATGCACATAAACATACACGAAGCCTACAGAGCATAAAATATATTGGACCAGAAAAGAAAGTCCTCCAGCCCCCTAGTAGTCAAAACACGAAATGTACAAAGCAAAGAAAGAATATTAAAAGCAGTAAGGGAAAAAGGTCATGTAACATATAAATGAAAACTTATCAGAATTACACCAGATTTCTTACCAGACACTATGAAAACTTGAAGATCCTGGGCAGATGTCATAATACCCAAAGACAATATAATGCCATCCCATACTACTATAACCAGCAAAACTCTGAATTACCACCAATAGAGAAACCAAGATATTGCATGACAAAAGCAAATTTGCACATTATCTTTCTACAAATCCAGTCCTGGAAAGGAGAATAGATGTAAAAAGGCCAAAACAAGAAAAACTACCCCCTAGAAAAAGCAAGAAAGTAATCTTCTTTCAACAAACCAAAAAGAAGATAGCCACACAAACATAAAAATAACACAAAAACAACAGAAAGTAACAATCACTATTCCTTAATATCTCTTAACCTCAATGGACTCAATTCCCCAATAAAAAAGCATAGACAAACAGACAGAATATGTAAACATACAGCATTTTGCTGCATACAGGAAATGTACCTCAGTGTCAAAGACAAACACTACCTCAATGTAAAGTGCTGAAAACAATTTTCCAAGCAAATGGCCCCAAGAAATGAACTGGTAAATTTAAAAAATATAAGGAAGGACACTTTATACTCATCAATGGAAAAACCTACCAGGAAGAACTCTCAATTCTGAACATCTATGCTTCAAATACAAGGGCACACAAATTCATAAAAAAAAAATTTTACTAAAGCTCAAAACATACATTGCACCTCACATAATCATAGTGTGAGATTTCAACACGCTACTCTCAGAAATAGAAAGATCATGAAAACACAACTAAACAGAGACACAGTAAAACTACCAGAAGTTCTGAACCAAATTGATTAAAAAGGTATTTATAGAACATTTATGATATGTTCTATAAAAATTTGTTAAATCATAAACCAAAAGAATATAACTTCTTCACAGCGCATCATGTACCTTCTCCAATACTGACCATATAATTGGTCACAAACCAGACAGACCTCAACAGATATAAGAAGACTGAAATAATACTAAGCCTCCCAACAGATCACTAAGGATTAAAGCTGGTCTTCAATGGCAACAAGAGCAACAGAAAGCCCACATACGCACACATGGATGCTAAACAACTCTCTACTCAATGATAACTTGGTCAAGGAAGAAATAAGAAAAGAAATCAAAGATATTTTAAAATTTAATGAAAATGAAGGCACAAGATACCCACACTTGTGGGAAACAACTAAAGCAGTGCTAAGAGTAAAACTCATAGCTCTAAGTGCCTCCACAAACAAACTGGAGAGAGAATACAGTAGCAGCTTAACAGCACACCTAAAAGCTATAGAACAAAAAGAAGCAAATATACCAATAGGAGTAGTCAGCAAGAAGTAATCAAGCTCAGGACTGAAATCAATCAGATAGAAACAAAAAGAAATATATAAAGAATCAACAAAACCAGAAGTTTGTTCTTTGAGTAAATCAACAAACTATACTCTTAGCCAGGCTAATCAGAGAGGCACAGAGACAGTATTCAAATCAATAAAATCAGGAATGAAAAGAGAGATATAGTAACAGAAACTGAGGAAAAAAATCATCAGAAAAAAATAAAAAAATAATCAGATCCTACTATAAAAGCCTATAATTGACACAACTGAAAAATCTGAATGAAATGGACAGTTCTCTAGACAGATACCAAATACCAAAGTTAAATAAGGATCAGATAAACAATCTAAATAGTGCCATAACCCCTAATGAAATAGAAGCAGTCATTAAAATACTCCCAACAAAACAAAGCCCAGGACCAGAAGGTTTTAGTGCAGAATTCTATCAGACCTTCAAAGAAGTTCCAATACCAATACTCTTCAACCTATTCCACAAAATAGAAATGGAAGGAACACTACCCAATTTTGGTTATGAAGCCACAGTTATGCTGATAGTAAACCCTCACAAAGACCCAACAATGGAAGAGAAATTCAGACCATTTATCTTATGAACATTGATGCAAAAATACTCAAAAAATTCTTGCAAACCAAATCCAAAAACACATCAAAACATATACCATGTTCAAGTATGTTTCATTCCATGGATGCAGGGATGGTTCAATATATGGACATCCATCAATGTAATCCATGACATAAACAAACTAAAAGAAAAAAAAAACCACACGATCATTTCATTAGATGCTGAAAAATCATTTGATAAAATTCAGCATTCATTCATGTTATTAAAAGTCTTGAAAAGATCAGGAATTCAAGGTTCATATCTAAATATAGTAAAAGCAATATACAGCAAAACAGTAGCCAACATCAAACTAAATGGAGAGAAACTTGAATCAATCACACTAAATTCAGGGACTAGACAATATAGAACTTTAAGTTCTATCTAGAGCAATTAGACAACAAAAGCAGGTCAAAAGAATACAAATTAGAAAGGAAGAAGTTAAAATATCACTATTTGCAAATGATATGGTAGTATACTTACGTGAACCCAAAAACTCACCAGAGAACTCCTAAACCTGATAAACAACTTCAACAAATCAACAAATTTGTTTGTCTCAAACAAATCAATAAGTAGCCCTCTTATAATCAAAGGATAAGCAAGCTGAGAAAGAATTTAGGGAAATGATATGCTTCACATTAGCCACAAAAAATATAAAGTATCTTGGTGTGATTCTAACCATTCAAATGAAAGATCTGCATGACAAGAACTTCAAGTCTCTGAAGAAGGAAATCAAAGACCTCAGAATATGGAAAGATCTCCCATGCTCATGTATCAGCAGGATTAATAGAGTAAAAATGGCCTTCTTGCCAAAAATGATCTACAGATTCAATGCTATTGCCATCAAAATTCCATCTTAATTCTTCAGAGATAGAAAGACAAGTTCTCAAATTCATTTGGAATAACAACAACAACAACAAAAAACTAGGATAATGAAAACTATTCTCAACAATAAAAGAACTTCTGAGAAAATCACCATTCCTTACCTCAAGCTGTACTAGAGTAATTGTGTTAAAAACTGAATGAATTTGGAGCCCAAATATCCCTCAAAGGAAGAATGGATACAGAAAACGTGGTATATTTATACAATGGAATACTACTCAGCAATTAAAAATAATGAATTCATGCAAATTGTAGCTAAATGGTTAGATCTGGAAAATATCATCCTAAGTGAGTTAACCCAATCACAAAAGAATACACATGAAATGCAATCATTGATAAGTGGATATTAATGAGCCCAGAAGCCCTAAATACTCAAGGCACAATTAGCAAGTCAAATGATTCCCAAGAAGAAAGGAGAGGACCCTTGGCCTGAAAAGATTGGATCCAGTTTTGTAGACCCAGAACAGAGAAATCGTGGAGGGGTGGATGATTGGGGAATGGTTGGCAGGGAGAGGAATTATGGGAGGTATGGTAGGGGGAACTGGGAAAGGGGAAAGCCTTTGAAATGTAAACATAGAATATAGAAAATAAAAATTAAAAAAAAAACTGAATGAATTGGTACAGAAACAAACAGGTAGATCAATGGAATAGAATTGAAGACCCAGAAATGAACACACATATCTACATTCACTTGAATTTTAACAAGGGAGTGAAAATCATCCAGTGGAATACATTTTCAACAAATAGTGCTGATTCAACTGGAAGTCCACTTGTAGAAGAATGCCAATTGGTTCATTCTTATCTCCCTGTACAAAGCTCGAATCCAGTTGGATCAAGGGCCTCCAGATAAAACCAGATACACTGATCCTAACAGAAGAGAAAGTGGGGAAAAGTCTCGAACACATAGGCACAGGGGGAAAGTTTCTGAACAGAACACCAGTGGCTTAAGCTCTAAAGTCAAAGAAAATCGACAAATCCAACCTCATAAAATTGCAAAGCTTCTATAAAGCAAAGACACTGTCAATAGGACTAAACAATGACCAACAGACTGGGAAAATATCTTCTCCCATCCGACATCTGATAGAGGGCTAATATCCAATATATACAAAGAACTAAAAAGACTCCAAAGAACCAAATAACCTTATTAAAAATGGGCAAAAGAACTAAACAGAGAATTCTCAACTGAGAAAACCCTAAAGGCTTAAAAACACTAAAAGAAATGCTCAATATGCTTAGTCATTAAGGAAATACAAATCAAAAGAACCTCAAGATTCCACTTCATAACAGTCAGAATGGCTAAAATAAAAAACTCAGGAGAAAGCAGATGATGGCAAGGATGTGAAGAAAGAGGAACCCTTCTCAACTGCTGGTGGGTTTATAAGCTGGTACAACCACTGTGAAAATCAGTCTGGAGGTTCCTCAGAAAATTGGACATAGTACTCTCTGAGGACCCAGCTATACTACTCCTGGGTATATACCCAAAATATGTCTAAACATATAACAAGGACACTAGTTCCACTGTGTTCATAGCAGCCTTGTTTACAATAGCCAGAAGCTGGAAAGAACCCTGATGACCTTCAACAGAAGAATGGATATAGAAAATGTGGTACATTTACACTATTGAGTACTACTCAGCTATCACAAACAATGATTTCATAAAATTCTTAGGCAAATGGACAGAACTAGAAAATGTCATCCTGAGTGAGGTAACCCAATCACAAAAGAACACACATGTTATTCACTCATTGATAAGTGAATATTACCCCCAAAACTCTGAATACTCAATATGTAATTGACAGACCACATGAAGCTCAAGAAGGAAGACCAAAGGTGAGAGATCTGCTACTTTAGAAGGGGGAGCAAAATACTCAAGGGGCAAAAATGGAGACAAGGCACAGAATAGTGACTCTCTACCTGGGGAGCCATCCCAGAGACAGTCTCCAAACTCCCACACTATTGTGGATACTAATAAAGGCTTGGTGAAAGGAACATGATATAGCTGTGTCCTGAAAGGCCCTGCCAAAGCCTTACAAATACTGAGGGAGATGCTAGCAACCAACCATTGGACTGAGCCTGTGTCCCCAGTAGAGGAATTACAGAAAGGACTAAAGGAACTGAAAGAGTTTGCAACTTCATAGGAAGAACAACAGTATCAACCAACCAGACCCCTAGAGCTCCCAGGGGAAGTTAGGTCATTAACCAAGGGCTATATTTGGTTCCAGTTGCACTTGTGTCAGAGGAATACCTTGTCAGACATCAATGGGAGGAGGGGTTCTTGGTCCTATGAAGGCTCTATAGATGCTCCAGCATACAGAAATCGTGGGATGGTAAAGTGGGAGTTGGTTGGGTAGAGGAACATCCTCATGTTAGAAGTGGAATAGGGAATGGGAAAGGAGTTTTCTGAGTGGGGAAGAAACTGGAAAAGGGAATAACATTTGAAATGTAAATGAATATATTCAATAAAAAAAAAAGCAAGGTTTGGTGAAACTGTCTCCTGAGAGGCCCTGCCAGAACCTTACAAATACAGAGTTGGCTATTCCCAGCCAACCATTGTACTGAGTGCAGGGTCCCCAATGGAGGAGTTAGAGAAAGGACTGAAAGAGCTGAAGAGGTTTGCAACCTCATAGGAAGAACAACAATATTAGCCAACCAGACCTCCGAGAGCTTCCAGGGACTAAGCTTCCATCCCAGGAGTACACATGGCTTTGGCTACATATACAGCAGAGGAGAGCCTTTTTAGGTATCAATGGGAGGAGAGGTCTTTGGTCCTATGAAGGTTTGATAGATGCCCCAGTGTAGGGAAATTGAGGGCTGGGAGGCGGGAGTGGGTGGGTGGGTAGAGGAATATCCTTAAGAAGAATAGTGAGGGGGAATAGGAGAAGAAATTTCTGGGAGAGGGGGAAACCAGATAAGGGGATAACACTTGAAATTATTTTAAATAAATTAAAATAAATAAATTGTGTGTGTGTGTGTGTGTGTGTGTGTGTGTGTGTACACGTACGTATGTACGTATGTATGTATGTATCATATACCCTAGTGCAGAGGTGGGAAATAGTCAGTAAATACTCTTAAACGGGAGTAGATTACTGACTGACCATGCTATAAGTGGTCATGGAATATTGGGCAGTACCCTCTCTCATCATGGTGTGCTTTCTTCCCCATCTTGGTATGAGAATGAATGAGGTCATGCTACAAAATTACTGATGACAAATGGTACAGGTGGCAGTTCCTTTTATTTCTGAAAGATATTTCCATGTTCTTAGAATTGTTCAGACCTGCCTGCTAGTGTTATCCCAGTGACCACACGTTTTACTGGCTTTGTTTTTGCTGATAAATGTACAGAGTGCAATGTAAGCAGTCACATTTTGTTTGGGACATAATTACTATGAAGACCAGACAGAATTCAAATGCACAGAGATCCATTTGCCCCTGTCTCCTAAATACAATATTCTTTGCCATTATACTGTATATTATCAGTCAAAATAAAAAAAAGATTCATTCCCTGTGATAGAACACATACCTGCCACTGCTTGGATTACCAAGAAATTTAGACTAGATGGTTCAAGAATCCTAGGGTAAAGCTAAATAGTGCTGTTTTACTAAACAACCAATAATAAAATGACTCCTAATGATCAGTTATACTCATAGACCAGTGCCTTCTCAACCATCATCAGTGAAGCATCCTCCTGAAGCAGATGCGAAGAAATGCAGAGACCCATAGCCAGACCTTAGGCAGAGGAGGACACCTGGGAACACTCAGTCCTAAATTGGAGAAGTGGCCTCATGCACCCATCCTTTGAAATTTGAGTTACCTCCAAGAGAGTCTCTATGGAAACAAAATACGTTTTTATTAGATATTTCTCTTATATTTCAAATGTTATCCTCTTTCTTCATTTCCCTTCCAAAAATTCCTTATCCCAGTCCCCATGCCCCTGCTCAACATCCAAGCTACTTACATTTTCATGTCGTGGTATTTCCTTTTACAGCGACATCGAACCTTCACAGGATCAAGGGCCTATCCTCTCATTGATGTCCAACAAGGCCATCCTCTGCTACATATGCAGTCTGAGCAATGGGTCCCTCCACGTGTACTCTATGGTTCTGGGTTTTGTCCCTGGGAACTCTGAGGGTACTGGTTGGTTCTTATTGTTGTTCTACCTATGAGGTTGAAAATCTTTTCAGCATCTTGGGTCCTTTCTCTAGCTCCTCCATTGGGTACCCTGTGCTCATTCCATTGGTTTGTTGAGAGCACCCCCCCTCTGTATTTGTCGTGCACAGGCAGAACCTCTCAGGAATCAGCTATATTAGGCTCTTTTCAGCAAGAACTGGTCAGCATCCACAATAATATCTGGGTTTGGTAACTATATGGGATGAATCCCCAGGTGGAGCAGTCTCTGGATGGTCTTTCCTTCAGTCTCTGCTCCACATTTTATTATTGTATCTCCTCCCATGGGTGTTTTGTTACCCTTCTAAGAATGGCCATCTTGCTGAAAACAATCTACAGACTCAATGCAATCCCCATCAAAAACCAACTCAATTCTTCATATTTAGAAATATCAATTTGTAAATTCATATGGAATAACAAAACAACACAGAATAGCTAAAACTATTCTCAACAATAAATAACTTCTGGGAGAATCACTATCCCTGACCTCAAGCTGTACTACAAAGCAATCCTGATAACAACTGCATAGTATGGATACAGTCACAGGAAGGTAGATCAACTGAATAGAATTGAAGATCCAGAAGTGAACCAACACACCTACAGTTACTTGATCTTTGACAAAGAAGTTAAAATAATGCAGTGGAAATAAGACAGCATTTTCAACAAATGGTGCAGTTTCAACTGGCCATAAGCAAGTAGAAGAATGCAAATCACTCCATTCTTATCTCCCTGTAAAAAGCTCAAGTCCAAGTGGATCAAGGACCTCCACATAAAACCAGATACAGTGAAATTAATAGAAAATAAAGTAGGGAAGTACCTCTAGCCAAAAGCTTATGCTCTTAGATCAAGAACTGACAAATAGGACCTCATAAAATTGGAAATCTTCTGAAAGGCAAAGGACACTAAATATAGGATCAAATAGCAAAAAAATTTGATTGGGAAAAGATCTTTACCAATTCTACATCCAAGAGGGCTAATATCCAAGATATTCAAAGGAATGAACTACTCAAGTGCAGACCTCATGTTAATCAGCAGATGGCCAACAGAAAATGAACCCATTTCAATCTATGGAGGCTCCTGTTCTCATAATGTTCTATCAGGACTGTTTTGTAATTTTGCTTTTATATTTAATTATTATTTATATATTGAATTTTTTCATTTTACTCAACATGTCCTTCATGTATATATTATGGCTTCTAGGTTAGTGTTTTTATGGCTTTGTGTTTTATGCCTATTCTTAGATGTGCAGAAGTGTTTCTGAGGTCCTTACTCTAGCTGAAATGCTGGTTGCAGTTGCTTTCTTCTGGGGAGGGAGAATAAATTTGGACTGAGGATATGACCAGTAGTAGAGTGACTGTATTTGTGCACTAATTGAATGGCCGCATACCTATTCCCACATGATCCATATTAATTGTATGCAGAGTATAAATGAAATAATAATAGTAATCAATTACTAATATAAATAAATAAATTAGTAAATAAAAAATCAATAAATATCAGGATGGCGTCTGTTGACAAGTCATGGGATAAGTAGATGGGAGGTGTTTGGGGTAGATGCCATCAAAATGTTTTCTTCAGTTAAAGAAAACATTCTTACCCATTGAAAACCATCTTCCCAAAGTCACTGGAGGCCACCTTCCAGCTCTCTGTCTGCATAGATCTATTAATTACAGAAATTCTTGTCTAATTCTAGACTTGTGTTTGGCTTCTTGTTCAACCTGTGGTTCATCTACAGGAGACCAGTTGAACTGTTTGTATTTCTGATTTTAATTCTTTGAGTGTTTTACCCATCATTAGAAGAGCAAAGTCATAGTAGTTATACTTATATTTTTACAGAACTGACAACTTAATTTAGAATGTAGGTAAGGCATTATACATGTGTCCTAGAAATGTGTCATGATTTTATGATATTTCATTCTTGCCAACAATTGGAATTCTGTGTGTAAAAGAATACCCAATACAATGTTAATCAGATTGTTACCTCACTTCTCAGATTTAGTTTGAAATTTACTGAAAGGTAATGTTGAACAATATTACATGTGCTTTAATTGCCATGTTTATACCTCCTTTAGAAAAATGGCAATTGAAGATTTTATCTGTTATAAATTAAGCATGACATTTAATACTTTAAAATCCTTAGGTTTGTCTTTTAAATTAATGGTTTGTTCCTAAGAGAACTTTGAAGAAACTTAAAAGATTTATCAAATAGAATATTTGTAATTTGCAGGTATTTGATTTCATGATTAGAAAACGTAAAGCAAATACTAACAATTTATTAAAACAAATACTTAAAATAAACACAGATTGAAAAGATCAGAAGGAGTAAAAAGGCTATTTCTCAGGGGACAGGAAGGCTGACTGTCGGGCTGGAACTGCTCCTGGACACAAATTGATGAGAAGAGGTGACAGGGCCATTCTCTGAATAGCTTTGACCACTGTAGCAAGCAGGAGATAACTGAAAGATATACTGTATCTACAGACATGCTAAGACATAGGTTCCACAGGCGCTGTCAGTTGTGTTGGCTTGACTGCTGCTGCTATGTCTGGCTGCAAGTACTCATACATCACAGGTGCTTTTTCTGCTATCCAGATTTGGTGCACAAGTTGGAGCTGTCCCCAAATTTCCCGATTTCCCTTCCATTTTAAACCCATTGAATGTCTGGATCTGAGCATCTGTGTCTCCACAGATCTCAGTCTTCCTCATCCTCTTCCTGTGAATCCTTGCCCTGTTCTTGCTGCAACTGGGTGAGTAGCATATTGACCTGGTCAATAAGATCTGAATGTGGCATATACACACTCAAGTAGGCCTTTACATAATTCAGAGGGAAGAGGTCTAAGGGATCACAAAAGTCCTCAGGGTTCTTGTCTATCCACATGTTCAGGAAGCTACAGAGGGTTTTCTTTACTTGTTCATCCTCTTCAGAATAAGGGCTGAGGTTTGCATACCTAGAAAAGACCAGAGAGAATGTCATCTGTAAAGTTCCACAGCTCCCAACTAATACTGGCATTTCTAGCTGATCTCAGAATTATTAGTTATACAGTATATAGCAGTTGCTTTCAAGATATCTGTGCAAAGGTTGAACACAAACATCTCTATTCAGACATCTCTGTGGTCACATGTTTCACTGGATTATCCTTCATGAACCTCTACTTTGGACACATTTCTATTCATTACTCCAATATTTCTAGAGCCTCCTTTACAAGTGAGATATGTGTAATCTCTTAGGCCTCAGATATATTGAGTGAAGGATAAAGTCCATTTTCAGGATAGAAGGGAAGCTACATCTATTTTAAGGCTTCAGATCTGGACAGGCCAATCTCTTGAACCAACCCTGAAAGAAATTTCTTTCTTCATGCTGCTGGTTCCTGACAGTAATGCAGAAAATAAAGAGTCAGGAAAGAGGGTGGGAGCGATCGAGGGAGGGAGGGAGAGAGACAGAGAGAGAGAAACAGAGACAGAAATACACAGAGAGACAGAGAGACAGAGAGAAAGAGAGACAGAGACAGAGAACAAGAGAGAGACAACAAGAGAGAAGAGAGCGAGCAAAAGAGTGTGCGTGTGAGCGAGAGAGAGAGACAGAGAGAGAGAGAATGAATCCTGAATCAACAAGAGGATCTGAGAACTGTGGGCTTGGAGATGGGCACTCACCTCATAAACAGCAGGTCCAGAACCTGCAGGGGTGTGGCAAAACTTCGGTATTTGGAAAGAAATTCAGGGACAAAGAAGGGATCCCCTTGCTGCAGAGAAGGCACCAAGTTGTTCACCAACTTCACCACAGTTACTGCACTGATGCGTGACTCTCTATGGGGTTCCCCGAGATCCAGTGGGGCAGAAGCTTTCTCACCCTGAGGAAAGATCAAGGTTAAGGTTTCAAAGGGGCTCAGGTCTGCAACATTCTGATTGGTTCTTCTCATTCCGCCGTTTCTTGAATTATTACTCTGCCCAAAACAGAGAAAACCCTGAGTGGTTACCTGGTCGCTGCTGTCCCAGTCTTGACTGCCTTTGGTCAAGATTTTTCCCTTTCTGGAAAATGGCCACAGGCGCTGAAGGCAAGAGCGAACCCTGGGCCTCCAGACACTGTCATGGCCTTTAGTTTTGTCCTTCTGGAGGCCTGAGCCTCGAGAAGTCCGAGGAAAGCAAGAGAACATCTTGTTCTCTATAGTGTAACTGACAAGTGAGCCCGCAGACCGTGCTCTAACCAGTGGGTTGCCTGGATACCAAGGTTCTTCATTGTTAGGTCATTGACACGAGGGTGGCTTCATTACTGTCCCTTCTTCAATAGGACCTTCTTAAAGGGCTCCTTGATCCACCTCCATCTTCCCATGTGCAAAAATCTACACAGGTATACAAGTGCTGCAGTACCTCAACGCTGCAATCTGGGTCTCTACACTTGAACTACATCTGTAACCCTAATCATTCTCTTGGAAAATATTTCTGGTAAAATTCAAGAAATATATAGAAAAACACGTTAAATTAGGCTATTTCATGGGAAAATTTACATATAAAACGGTATATATAAAAACTAATTAATTGAAGGTAGAATTAGAAACATTTGTGATAAAAAGATTTACATTGAAAACATTTCTGATAAAAGAGAGGAAATATATAGAAAGACATTAAAATTGAAGATTTCATGAAAAATAATGCAGATAAAATGGTAGATCTAAAAAAAACGTATTTTTCTATATATTTCTTGAATTTTACCAGAAATATTTTCCATGTAAATCTTCAATTTTATCTGAAAATATTTATAATTGTACCTTCAATCAACTTAGAATTATCTTTATGCCTGTTACTTTATCTATACAATTCCCATTATAATCTTGAATTTTAGCATGTTTTTCTATATATATTTTTTAATTTGATCAGAAATATTTTCCATGTAAATCTTCAAGTTTAATCAGAAAATGTTTATAATTCCACTTTCAATCAACTTTGCAATACTTTTATGCCTACCAATATTACATCTATATAAAATTTTCCATCATAACCTTCAATTCTAACCTGTTTAAAATTTTTAATACCCACAATTTTTCTACAATTTTATCAAATATTTTCCATGTAAATCTTCAATTCCACTATAAAATGTTTCTATTTCATATTTTAATTAGTTTAGGAATGTTTTACATGTCTACCACTTTTCTCTTTAATTTTCCATGAAAATTGTCAATTTTAACATGTTTTTCTATGTATCTCTTCTATTTTATCTGAAATATTTTCCATGTAAAGCTTTAATTTTATAAAGTGTTTTACTTCCCTTTCAATAAAAAAGAGAAAAAAATCATATTCTCAGCCCTAATTAGCCCAATCAACCATAATCATAGCCATGTTTGCTTACTTTTATATGACCTTGTATGTGTTCTGTGTGGAATGAGAGCACATGCATACCTGTGACAGCCACCAGTCCCACCATGCCAGTGTTCCTGCATAGAATCAGTTTTCACCGCCATGATCAACATTTTAGCTCCATGTAAACATCTGGCTCAGCCACATCCCGCAGTGTAAAAGATGGAAGCTGCACCCTAGGCTCTTTCAGAGGGGATTCATCCTCCATTGCTTCTTCTTTAAATTCCTGCTTGAGTCCTTGTCCTGACTCTCTCCAGTAATGGATTTGACCTGTCACCTGCAAGGAAACTTTCTCTTCCCTTAGTAGCATTTTGTCCAGGTACTTGTCACAGCAGCGGAATGAAACTTAAACACGGAACACCACACTTTCTCTGTCCCCAGCCTGTGTTAGGTGGCATCTATCCAGTTCTCTAGGGGCTCATCTCCCTCACTCCCTGCTATCCCATCTCTTCCTCTATCCTCTGTTGTCACCTCTCTCCTTCACAGAGAGAGCCAGGGTAACTGTTTAGTAAGCCAGTGTTCTGGGGTGTCCAATCCTGAGCATGTGCTCAGAATTCTGTGGTTCTCCTGAATAGGGGCCAGTTTTATAGGGAATTACAATCTTGTCTCCCTTGTAAAAATGAAGTACTCTTCTTTGTAATAGCTTCTGAATTTCATTTTTCCACATCCCTAAACATACACATTCCTTCTCATGCTAGTTCCTAAGAGTACTTAAGGCATGTGGAAAAGATCACTCTTTTTTACTTGTGTGTATAACTTCTTTAAAAATAGACTATTTAAGATTTTACCTGTTATAATTTAATCATGACATTTAATATTTTAAATGCTTTATGTTTATTTTTTAATACAAATCCTTGTTTATATTTTAAATTATTTTAATTCCTAAGAGAACTTTGAATAAATTTAAAATAATTTATAAAATTACACTATTCATAATTTGCAGATATTTTCTTTCATTAGGTTGCATTTTAGATAATGTAAAACAAGCATTAAAATTTATTAAAATCAATACTTTAAAAAACCTCAACATTGAAAATATCAGAAGAAGTAAAACAGCTATTATCCAGAGGAGGGGAAGGCTGGCTGTTGGGTTTGAACTGCTGCTGGTTTGAAAGCAGAGGCTGATCATGAGGGCCAGAAGCAGCAGCTCAGACATAGCACAGACCCAAATAGATAATAGGAGGTATCTGCCATTCTCTAAATAGGTATGCACACTGTTGGAAAGAGGAGCTAACAAAGATATACAGTGTCTACAGGTTCCACAGCTATTATCAGGTGTGTTGTCAGGACTGCTGCTGCCACATTAGGCTGTACAGACCCTTCTGGTAGTTTTTGTGCTCTCCAGATATGGTGTACAAGTTGAATCTGGCTCCAGATTTGCTGTTTTCCCTTCCAGTTTACACCCATTGAATCTCTGGATCTGAGGATGTGTGTCTCCCCAGATCTGAGTTTTCTTCATCCTCAGATTGTGAATCCTCGGTTTTTTCCTTGCAACATGGTCTGGATCCTATGGACATGGACACTAAGATCTGAGGGAGCTCACAAAGTCCTCAGGGTTCTTGTCCAACCATGTGTCCAGAAAAGTACAGAGGGTGTTCTTTACTTATTCATCCTCTTCAGAATAAGGGCTGAAGTTTGCATATCCTAGAGAAGATCAGAGAGAATGTCACCTGTAATGTAACATTGGCTCCACCTTATACTAGCATTTCTGGCTGCTCTCAGAACTATTAGTTCACCTGTACACAGTAGGTGCTTTCATTGTATCTGTACAAAATCTGAACACATGTATGTCTATTCATACATCTCCATGGTCACATGATCCCCACTTTGGACACATGGCTATTGGGTACTCCAATATTTCTAGAACCTTTTTACATATGAGAGAAGTGTATTCACCAAGGACTCAGAAATATGGAGAGAAGGATGAAATACTTTTTCACAGTAGAGAGGAAGCTACATCCTCTTTAGGGTCTCAGCTCTGGACAGCACACTCTCTTGGGCTGATCCTGGGAGAAGAAATGTCTTCTTATATGGTGCAGGGCCCTGGCAGTTATGAAGACAATAAAAAGTTGGAGAGAGAGAGAGAGAGAGATACAGAGAGAGAGAGACAGAGATACAGAGAGAGAGAGACATATATATATATATATATATATATATATATATATATATATATATATAGAGAGAGAGAGAGAGAGAGAGAGAGAGAGAATCTCCAAACAAACAAGAGGATCTGAAAACTATGGGCTTGGAAATGGGCACTCACTTCATGAACAGCAGGTCCAGCACCTGTAGAGGTGTGGCAACTCTTTGCCTTGTGGACACAAAGTCGGGGACAAAGAAGGGGCCCACTTCCTGCAGAGAAGCCTCCAGGTTTTTGACCAGCTTAACCACTGGCTGGCTCTTCTCTGATGTGTGACTCTCTACTGGGCTCCATCTGATCCTGTGGGTCAGAAGCTTTCTCACCCTGAGGAAAGATTAAGGTCAAGGATTTCAGTATGTACACATCTGCAACATTCTGATTCATTCTTCTCTTCCCATGTTTTCCAGAATTATTACTCTGCCTAAAACAGAAAAACTCAGAGTTTACCTGGTCTGTATGGTCCACGGTATTGGCTGACCTTGGTCAAGATTTTTCCCTTTTGGAAAAAAGGCCACAGGCATTGAAGGCAAGAGTGAACCCTGTGACTCCAGACACCACCATGGCCTTCCCTCTTCTTTATTTTGAGGCCTGAATCTTGAAAAGTCCAAAGACAGCAAGAGAACACCCTGCCTGCTCTAGTTTCTCCTACAAGTGAGCCTACAGGCCTTGCTCTAAGCAGTAGGGTCATTCTCAAGAGGTTGGTTCTATTACTGTCCCTTCTTCAACAGGACTTTCTTAAAAGGCACTTTGGTACTCTTCCCAATTCTTAGGTGCACAAATCATCACAGGTATACATGTGTTCCCCATTCCACTGCACCCAGATATCTGGATATAGGATTTACCTCAGCTTTGGAATCTGAGTCCCTGCTGTTGAACTGCATCTGGAACCCTAATCATAAACTCAGCTCTAAATTAGCCCAACTGACCATAGATCCTAGCCATGCTTCCTTGCTTTTTTGGGTTCTTGTATGTGGTCTGTGTGGAATGAGAGCACATGCATACCTGTGACAGTCACCAGCCCTACAATGTCACTGTTCTTGCTTAGGAATTGTCTTTCCCAGAATCAGATTCCATGGCCATGATCATTTTAGGGCTTAAGCCCAGAGCTTTGCAGCTCTCTGAAAAGAGAGCTCAGCCACACCCACCAGCTTACAAGATGGAAGCTGGCACCCTGGGACTCTTTCAGAGGGGAATCATCTTCCAATGCTTCCTCTTTAAATTCCTACTTGAGTCTTTCCTCACTCTCCATTTATGAACTGCTACTTGTCACCTCCAAGAAAACTTTCTCTTCCCTCAGTAGCAGTTAGTCCTGGTGCTTGTCACAGCAGCAGAATGACACTCAAACACTGAACACCACCCTATTCTGTCCCCATCCTGTGTTAGGTGGCAGCCAAGCTCTTCTCTACTTCCTCATCTCAATCACTGCCTTGTATCCCATCTCTTCCTCAATACACTAACTTTTGTTTTTCTGTTGTTCCCAGTGGTGTTTGCTCTAAAGACATTCACTGCTCATCCCCTGGTCAGTTCCCTCCTTCACACAGAGGGTCTGGGTCAATTTTTAGCAAGCCAGTGCTCTGAGGGTTCCATGTCATGTGCATGTGTTCAGAATTCCCTGGTAATCCACAGTTGGGGCCAGTTTTTTAATTAATTACTGTCTTATCTCCCTGGTCCAAATGAAGTACAGTGGTGTTCATTGCTCCTGTACTCCTCACTCTGATATTTTCTCAATCCTGCATGTGCACATGCATGTGCATGCTAATTCCTACCAATAAAAATTAGGGCCATGTGCCTGAGATTGTTCTTACTTTTTTTAAGAAATCTTTTTTTAAGATTGTTCTTCCTCTGTGAGTGTATGACCATGTATGTTGGTATGTCTGTGTGTTTGTATTTGAAGATTGACATTTCCTTTTACAGGAAAAGTTAAAAGCCATAAATACTAAAAACTGACTATCTACACACAATAGTAGAAATTCACTCTCCTTTACTAGCTACCTTGTTCTAAATCATGGTCCTGAGCTGCATCACATGTTTGAAAAAAATAGATGAACTCTGCATCCCTTGCTGTCTGTATACCTACAACTAGCTGGTGAATTTCATCTATTGTTAATGGGAACGGGGGCATCTAAGTTCAGAGGATACATCTTTTTTGTTGTTGTTGTTGTTGTTGTTAGTTTATTTTTTTAATTTTTATTTTCTATATTCTATGTTTACATTCCAAAGGCTTTCCCCTTTCCCAGTTCCCACCCACCATAGTTCCCATAGTTCCTCTCCCCCCCCCAACTATTCCCCAATCATTCCCCTCCCCCCACGGTTTCTTTACAAAACTGGATCCAATCTTTACAGGCCCAGGGTCCTCTCCTTTCTTCTTCTTGGGAATGATTTGACTTGCTAATTGTGCCTTGAGTATTTAGGGCTTCTGGGCTCATTAATATCCACTTATCAGTGATTGCATTTCATGTGTATTCTTTTGTGATTGGGTTAACTCACTCAGGATGATATTTTCCAGGTCTAACCATTTACCTACAAATTGCATGAATTCATTATTTTTAATTGCTGAGTAGTATTCCATTGTATAAATATACCACATTTTCTGTATCCATTGTACGCAGATCAACTCCAAGTGGATCAAGGACCTCCACATAAAACCAGACACACTGAAACTATTAGAAAAGAAACTTGAGAAGACCCTGGAGGACATGGGCACAGGGGAAAAGTTCCTGAACAGAACACCAATAGCTTACGCACTAAGATCAAGAATTGACAAATGGGACCTCATAAAATTACAAAGTTTCTGTAAGGCAAAGGACACTGTCAGAAGGACAAAACGGCAACCAACAAAGTGGGAAAAGATCTTCACCAACCCCACATCCGACAGAGGGCTAATATCCAATATATACAAAGAACTCAAGAAGTTAGACCGCAAAGACCCAAATAACCCTATCAAAAAATGGGGTACAGAGCTAAACAAAGAATTTTCACCAGAAGAAATGCGGATGGCCGAGAAACACCTTAAGAGATGTTCAACATCATTAGTCATCAGGGAAATGCAAATCAAAACAACCCTGAGATTCCACCTCACACCAGTCAGAATGGCTAAAATTAAAAACTCAAGAGACAAAAAGTGCTGGTGAGGATGTGGAGAAAGAGGAACACTCCTCCACTGTTGGTGGGATTGCAAAATGGTAAAACCGCTCTGGAAATCAGTTTGGCGGTTCCTCAGAAAATTGGGCATGTCCCTTCCAGAGGACCCTGGCATACCACTCCTGGGCATATACCCAGAGGATTCCCCTGCATACAATAAAGACACATGCCCCACTATGTTTATAGCAGCCTTGTTTATAATAGCCAGAAATTGGAAGGAGCCCAAATATCCCTCAAAACAGAGGATACATCTTTGAAGAGGCCAATTCCCCTTGAGAAGTTTGAAAATATCAAGATATTAACAGCCTATTAGGTGAAGGGAATCCTCATGTGCCAAGCATCTAGGAGGCTGACCATGCCACTGAGATCTGAAGACACACAGCTCCCATAGCTTCCCTACAGCAGCACAGGTAGAGGCTCCACCTGACTAGACTTTGTAAATTTAATTGCCATACAAAATCAGTGGAAAACTAATTATTGCCATTGATCCAGAGGGACTAGGAGTTACATACATTGACTATAAAGCAAAGAGGTCAACAGAGCAGCCATATAGTTCACAAAAATGGTGGAATTCCAAGATGACTGCCTTCTTCATAGTCTTGATCTGCATAACATTTGTAGTTTAAAAGAAGGGTGATAAAGCTTTTCTCCATTAGTAGCTCTGCAAAATCCCCAATCCTCCTGCTGCTCTTGAGCCTGAACATGTTCAACTCCTGATGAGAACATGTTTATGCCAATGCTACAGGCCAATCACCTTTTTTTTTTTAATCCAAGCTGAACAACCCTAAAAATGGGAAGGAAAACTTCTTCAGGAGGCTTACAAATAACACCCATGGAGAAAACACTAGACTTTTGTGTTCTTGAATGCTTCCACTGTTTCATTGTGTGTGTGTGTGTTTGTGTGTGACTATGTGTGTCACTATTTTTCTCTGTGTGTCTGTGTCTCTCTCTGTCCCTGTCTCTGTCTCTGTCTTTCTCTGTCTCTGCCTCACTCTAGATCTCTGGCTCACTCTCCACCAGCTCCTTCCCATCATGCCCCGAAGCTCCTCCTCCATTCCTCTTTGGAACAGGGCACAACACCCACGTATACTTACCAGCCCTTTCTCCTAAGTTTGCAGTAAGACTAGAAGATGCAACTCAGTAAGGGACAGGGCCCCATGGAGAAGCAACAGAATCAGAGACAGTCCCTGCTCCCACTGTTAAGAGTTCACAAGATGAATCTATACAACTGTTGCACAAGTGCTGAAAGCCTAGGTCAGTCCCAAGTAAGCTCTCTATTTTTATGCCATTCCCTGGTTGACAGTTGAGTCCCTGCATCCTATGGGCTCAGGTGGGCTGAATATTTTAACCTTTTGGGAATGTGCTTTACCGCTCTTTCTTCTACAATACTTCCTTCACCTCTTCCAAAAATTCTCCAATCTCTACCTAATGTCTGCTGTGGGTCCTTTATTAGTTTCCATCATTTGCTAAGTGAAGCCCATCTGAAGACAATTGGGTTAGGAACAATCTGTGATTACATCAGAATATTATCAGCAATCATTTCATTGGCATGTTTTCAATTCATGTTTGGTTCTATCAGGCTTCTGTGTCCTTGGTACTCCAGGCATTGTGAGGTGTGGAGCCCCTCTGACAGCATGGATCTCAAGTGGGTAAAGGCATTGTTTACCAATTTCACAATTTCTGTTCCACCTTTACTACAGGCCATCTTGTAGAGTGTACAAAATATAGGTGAAAAGTTTTGTGGCTGGGCTGGTATCCTAATCTGGCCACTGGAAGTCTTGCTGGTTATAGGAGATAGCTCAATATCCCCAACTACTAGGAGTCTTAGTTGTGGTCACCCTCATAGATTCCTAGTAGTCTCCATTGCACTAGATTTCTAGCTTCTCCCAGTATTCTCTCCCATTGTACTCCTCAATATGATACCTTCTTTTGCCATCTGCATCCTTCACTACAACTCCTCAATACACCCAAGGGGTCTTTTTTATTGCCCATTCACAGTGAGATGAATGCATCTGCATCTTGAGTCCTCCTTGTTACTTAGCTTCTCTGGGTTTGTGAATTGTTGCATTGTTATTCTTTACTTTAAAGGTGATTTCCACATGTAAGTGAGTTCATATCTTATTTGTCCTCTGGTTCCACCCATTTTCCTGGATAAACCAAGATTTTGATTTTAACAGCTGTATACTGCTCCATTGTGTAAATGTAAAACAGTTTCTTTATCCATGCTTTAGTTGAAGGACATTTGATTCTTTCTAGCTATTATGAGTAAAGTTTGTACAAACATAGTTTAGCAAGCAACCTCCTAGTATGTTGTTTTTTCCCTCTGAGAAAACAATGTGTCGACTCCAAAGTAGCTCCACAAATTTGCACTTCCACGAGCCATGGAAAAGTGTTCCCCTTGTTCTATATCCTTGTTAGCACAAGCTATCACTTGTGTTTTGATTTTAGCCATTTTGACAGATAAGATGGAATCTCAGAATCATTTTATTTGCATTTCCCTGATAGCTAAGGATGTTTAAGGTTTCTTTAAGTTCATTTCTTTAAGTGAGATTATTCTGTTGAGAATTCTGTTTAGATCCATATTGTTGGTCCAAGTCCTGCCACCCCCAGCCTCTGGCCATAGCCACTAGAGAGACAAAACATGAATAGTTTGACTAAACTTGTCAAGCTTGTCCCATTCTGCTACCATTGAGAAAATGAATTCTCCAAAAGTGGGAAAGTGCAATCTGAGATGTGAGAAAGCCACAGCTGGTATTCCTTTGCTTTGGGGCATCTAGTCACAGCTAGAAAACTCTGCATGTTTTCAAGGAAGAAACATTAACACTATCCAATATACAAAACATTGATTTACAATGGTGTCTAGTTTTTGAGATATCATGTACTACTCTGACACAAAGATAGTGGGAATAACCAACAGATATCTGACTTGACTTAAGATTCACTCCCTGAAATGTAGCATATATCTGATACTGCTTGGATGACTAAGAACTTGAGACTACATAGTTCAGAGACCATAGGTAAAGCTAAATACTACTGTTCTACTAAAGAAACTAATAAAATGACTCCTAATAACATGTAATACTTATAGACCAGTGCCTTGCTCAACCAACCTCAGAGAAGTTTCCTCTTAAAGTAGATCACAAGACATATAGAGACCCATAGCCTGACCTAGGCAGAGTGAGACACCTTGGAACACTCAGTCCTAAACTGGAGAAGTGGCCTCATGCACCCAACATAAACTCAGGATTATCTCCAATTGATGACCACTTGCAGTTGAAATTTGAGTTTTCTCTAAAACAGTCTCTAGGGAAAAAAACTATTCTTAAGTGCAGTCCTCATGTTCATCAGCAGGTGGCCAACAGAAAGTGACACATCTATGAAGGCTCCAGGTCCCATAATGCCCTGTCAGGACTGTTTTGTAATTAACTTTTTATATTTCATTATTATTTATATATCTATTTTTTCTTTTTTTTAATCTACATGTCCTTTGTGTATATACAATAGCTTCCAGGTTAGTGTTTTTATGAGATTCCTGTATATCTTTGTGTTTTATGCCTATTCTTAGTTGTGCAGAAGGGGTTTCTGAGGTCCTCGCCATAGGGGAATCGCTGGTTGCAGTTGCTGTCTTCAGAAGAGGAAGAATTAAGTTGGTTTCATGATATGACGAGTGGTAGACTGACTGTATTTGTGCACTAAGTATGTGGCCACATACCTATTTCCACATGATCCATATTAATTGGATGCAGAATGTAAATGAAATAGTAACAATAATATTCAGTTAGTAACATAAATAAATGAATTAGTAAATAATCCAAGTCATGGGATGAGTATACTGATGAGAGGTGCTTAGGGGTAGATGTCATCAAAATGCATTGTACACTTGTAAAAAATGTTTTCTTCATTTAAAGAGAACATTCTGGCCCATTCAAAACCTTCTTCTTCCCAAAGTCACTGGAGGCCACCTTCCAGCTCTCTGTATGCATAGATCTATTCATTACAGAAATTCTTGCCTAATTCTAGATTTGTGTTTGGCTTCTTGCCTTAGCATGGTAACTTTGAAACTTGCCTATGATGTAGCATAAATTAGCACATACCACAATCATTCTGTGCCTCCCTGCCAGACCATTTGAGCTGTTTGGATTTCTTTTTTTTTTTAATTGGATATATTCTATATTTACAATTCATTTCCCTTTTTCTGGTTCCCCACCCCCAAAGGTCCCACATGCCCTTTTCCCTCCCCCTGCTCCCTCATCCACCCCCTCCCACCTCCCTGTTCTTGTCAGACATCACTTGGTATGTGATTTGTGTCTTTGGTGTTCCAAGATTCTAGGCTAATATCCATTTATCAGTGAGTGCATACCATGGGTATTCTTTTGAGACTGGGTCACCTCACTTAGTATGATGTTCTCCAGCTCCATCCATTTCTCTAAGAATTTCATGAATTCATTGTTTCTTTTTTAATTATTATTTTCTATATTCTATGTTTACATTCCAAAGGCTTTCCCCTATCCCAGTTACCCCCCACCATATGTCCCATAATTCCTCTCCCCCCCCTGCTATTCCCCACTCATTCCCCACCCCCAGGCTGAATATGTCGCGTGCTATTGTCTCGCCAGCAAGAACCACGCCGACAACAGGATTCTTCTGCAGCAAGCTTTATTGCATCAGCTTCAGTATCAAGAGGAAGACCCCGAGCATGGAAAGAGGCACTGCTTATATACACCCTAGTGTGGCATGTTTCTATCTGATTGGTTGCCTGCTCCTCATCTCATTACCACGCCCCGGGCTGGGCTGTGACTTGGTGCGAACCTGCTCTTGCACATGCGCACACCACTTGTTTACAGATCTGGCATGCTGGAAACAAGCGCCATCTTGTAATGGTGATTACCCTCAGCTCTCCACATGAATAGTACTCCATTGTGTATATATACCACGTGTTTTGTATCCATTCCTCCGTTGAGGGACATCTGGGTTCTTTCCAGCTTCTGGCTATTATATATAAGGCTGCTATGAACATAGTGGAGCATGTATCCTCATTGCATGCTGAGGAATCTTCTGGGTATATTCCCAGGAGTGGTATGGCTGGGTCCTCCGGAAGTATCATGTCCAGTTTTCTGAGAAACCGCCAGACTGATTTCCAGAGTGGTTGAACCAGTTTGCATTCGCAACAGCAGTGGAGGAGTGTTCCTCTTTCTCCACATCCTCGCCAACACCTGATGTCTTCTGAGTTTTTAATCTTAGCCATTCTGACTGGTGTGAGGTGAAATCTCAGGGTTGTTTTGATTTGCATTTCCCTAATGACTAATGATGTTGAACATTTTTTAAGGTGTTTCTCAGCCATCCAAATTTCTTCAGGTGAAAAGTCTCTATTTAGCTCTGTACCCCATTTTAGGATAGGGTTATTTGGTTTTCTGGGGTCTAACCTCTTGAGTTCTTTGTATACATTGGATGTTAGCCCTCTGTCAGATGTGGGGTTGGTGAAGATCTTTTCCCAATTTGTTGGTTGCCTATTTATCCTTTTGACAGTGTCTTTTGCCTTACAGAAACTCTGTAATTTTATGAGGTCCCATTTGTCTATTCTTGCTCTTAGAGCATAAACAATTGGTGTTCTGTTTGGATTTCTGATTTGAATTATTTTGGCAAATTACATGTCTAGTGGAGCAAAGTCATAGTAGTTGTACTTATATTTTTGAAGAATTGGCAAAGTATTTCAGAAAGTAAAAAGGCATTCTACATGCATCCTACAAATGTGCCATGATGCTATGATACCACATACTTGACAACACTAGGAATTTCTGATGTAATTTAGAGTTGTTATCACTGGACTGAATTGGTACCATGTCTCAGGTTTAGTTTGAAGTTTACTGAAAGGTAATGTTGAACATTATTACATGCACTTTATTAATCATGTGTATACCTTATTTAGAATAATGGCTACTAAAGATATTCACCTACTATAATTTAATCATAACATTTACTACTTTAAATGCTTATTTTTATATTTTTAATTTTAATGCATGTTTATCTTTTTAGTTATTGTTCATTTCTAAGGGAACTTTGAATAAACTTAAAATAATTTATGCAATTTACTATTCATAATTTGCAGATATTTTCTCTCATTAGATTGCATTTTAGACAATGTAAAACAAACACTAAAAATTTATTAAAATCAATACTTAAAATAAACCCAACATTGAAAAGATCAGAAAGAGGAAAAAGGCTATTACCCAGGGGAGGGGAAGGCTGGCTGTGGGGCTGAAACTGCTGCTGGTTTGAAAGCAGAGGCTGATCATGAGGGCCAGTAGCAACAACTCAGACATAGCACAGACCCAAATAGATAACAGGAGGTAACAGTGCCATTCTCTAAATAGGTATGTGCACTGTGGAAATAGGTGCTAACAAAGATATACTGTATCTACAGACATGCTGAAACATAGGTTCCACAGTTGTTATCAGGTGTGTGGTCAGATCTGCTGCTGCAAAATCTGGTGACAGCAAAGCATGCATCACAGAAACTTGTGGTAGTTTTTGTGCTCTCCAGATCTGGTACACAAGTTGGACCTGGCTCCAGATTTGCTGTTTTATCTTCCAGTTTACACCCATTGAATCTCTGGATCTGAGGATTATGTTTCCCCAGATCTTAGTCTTCCTCATCCTCAGACTGTGAATCCTTGGACTTTTTTTCTTGAAACAGTTTGGATCCTGTTGACATGTACACTAAGATCTGAGTGTGCCAAATACACAATGTAAGAGGACTTTAGGTATTTCAGAGTCAGTACATCTGAGGGCTCACAAAAGTCCTCAGGGTTCTTGTCCAACCATGTGTCCAGAAAACTACACAGGCTGTTCTTTACTTGTTCATTCTCTTCAGAATAAGGTCCACAGTCTGCATACCTAGACAACAGACAGAATGTCATCTGTAAAGTCCAATGGGCCCCATCTTATGCTGACATTTCAGGCTGCTTTCAGAATTTTCACCTATACACAGTAGGTGCATTCATAATATCTGTACAATATTTGAACACATGCATCTCTGTTCATACATCTTTATGGATACTCCCTGGATTATCCTTTCTGTATCTTTACTTAGAATCCATGTCTATTAGGTGTGCCAATATTTCTGGAACCTTCTTTACATATGAGAGAAGTGCATTCACCAAAGGCTCAGGAATATGGAGTGAAGTATAAATTGCTTTTGTAGAGGGGAAGCTACATCCATTTTATGGTCTGAGCTATGGACCTCTCACTCCCTTGAACAAGCCTGGGAGAAGAAATTTATTACTTCATGCTGCTGGGTCCTGACAGTTACGTAGACGATAAATAGTGGGATAGAGGGGAGAGAGAGTTGGAGAGAAAGAGGGAGAGAGAGAGAGAGAGACAGAGACAGAGAGGAAAGAGAGAATGAATGAATGAATGAATGAATCCCAAACTAACAAGAGGATCTGAAAACTATGGGCTTGGAGATGGGCACTTACCTCATGAACAGCAGGTTCAGTACCTGTAGGGATGTGGCAAGTCTTTGCCTTTTAGACACAAAGTCAGGGACAAAGAAGGAGCCACCTTCCTGCAGAGAAAGCTCCAGGTTTTTGACTAGCTTAACCACTGGCTCTTCTCTGATGTGTGACTCTCTACTGGGCTCCATCAGATCCTGTGGGGCAGAAGCTTTCTCACCCCGGGGAAAGATTAAGGTCAAGGATTTCTGTGTGTACACATCTGCAACACTCTGATTCATTCGTCTCTTTCCATGTTTTCCATCTGTGTGGTCCCGGTCTTGGCTTTCCATGGTCAAGATTTTTCCCTTTTGGGAAAAAGGCCACAGGCATTGAAGGCATGAGCTAACCCTGTGCCTCTAGACACCACCATGGCCTTCCCTGTTGTCTTTTTTGAGGCCTGGGCCTCAAGTAGTCCAAAGACACCAAGAGAACATTCTGACTTCTCTAGTGTCTATGATAAGTGAGCCTACAGGCCTTGCTCTAAGCAGTAGGTTGCCTGGTTACCAAGGTTCTGCATTGTTAGGTCATTCTCAAGAGGGTGGTTCTATTACTGTCCCTTCTTCAACAGGACCTCTTAAAGGGCTCCTAGATCCCCTCCTCCTTCCCAGGTGCACAAATCAACATGGGTATACCTGTGTTTCCTTTATCGATTTTCCTAGAAATATGGATATAGGCAACACCACAGCATTGCAATCTGGGTCAATATTGTTGTCCAGCATCTGTAAACCTAATCATGAACTCAGCCCTAAGCAGACCAATCGACCATCAACCCTAGCCATGCTTCCTTGCTTTTATGTGACCTTGGATGTGTTCTGTGTAGATTGAGAGCACATGCATAACTGTGGCTGCTACCAGTCCCACCACGTCAGTGGTCCTGCATAGGAATTGCCTTTGCCAAAATCAGTATCCATGGCCATGATCATTTTAGGGCTTAAACCCAGAGGTTTGCAGTTCTCAGTAAACTGGTCACTCAGCCATACCCACCAGCTGGCAAGATGGAAGCTGGCACCTGGGTCTCTTTGAGAGGGGATTCGTCTTCCAATGCTTCCTCTTTAAATTCCTGTTTGAGTTTTTATCCTGTCTCCAGTCATGGACTGTGACTTATCACCTGCAAGAAAATTTTCTCATTCCTTAGTAGCATTTAGTCCTCATTTTTGACACAGCACCCAAATGAAACTGGAACACCATACTTTCTCTGTCCCTTTCCTGTGTTAGGTGGCAGTCAAGCTCTTCTCTACTTCCTCATCTCCCTCCCTGACTGGTTTCCCATCCCTTCTTCTATAATCTGTGCTTTCTTTTTCTATTATTCCCAGTGGTCTTTGCTCCAAAGTCATTCACTGTTCATCTCCTGGTCAACTCTCTCCTTCATACAGAGTGTCTGGGTCACTGTTTAGCAAGCCAGTGATCTGAGGAGTCAATGTCACGTATATGTGTTCAGAATTCCCTGATAATCCAGAGTTGGGGGCAGTTTTATAGTTAATTACTATCTTGTCTCCCTTATCAAAAGGAAGAGTAGTTGTGTTCATTGCTCCTTACTCTTCTCTAATATATTCTCAGAATCGTTTTTCCCCATTCCCACAAGTTTTGCAGGATTTCCTCCACATGCACATTCATGTGCATTCTAGTTCCTACCCATACATGCACATCAGGTCATTGTTACATGTTTGTTCATTCATTCATATGTGCCTGTGTCTATGTGCATGCCTGCTAGTGCATGGGAGATCTTACAAATATATGAGCATGCTACTTACTTATGCTTGCTTATGTTTGCATACCTTTCTTTATGTATGTTCATATGTGTATGTGTGTATTTGTGTGTGTGTATATATATTTGTAGACTGAGATTTGCTTGAAGTGGTTGCATGAATATCTAGAACTACTAAAAACTAACTAGGTACACACTCAAGAGTAGGAACTAAGTCTCCTGTCTTAGTAACCTAGTTCCAAATTATGGTCCTGTGCTGCATTCCTTTCTGCAAAAAAAAAATGGATAATGTCTGGGACTCTTGGTGTCTGTATGACTGAAACTAACTATTAAGTTCAATCTATTGTTAATGGGAACAGGAACATCTAAGTTCTATTAATAAATCTTTGAAGAGGTCAAGTCCAGTTGATATTTTGGAAATTATCAAGACATTAACAGTCTACAAGTAGAAGGGGCTCCTCAGGTTCTAGGCATCTAGGACTCTCAACATGTCACCAAGACATGTTCACCAAGCTTTCAGCAACAAAGCTTCCATAGCTGCCATACAGGACCACTGGTGTGAATCAGGTAGTTACCCCACAACACTAGACATTATTAATGGAAGAGTGATAGAGAAGCAGTGTGAGACTAAAAATCACCATTGACCCAGAGAGACTAGGAGTTAAATACATTGACTGTTAGGCAGAGAAGTCAGAAGAACAGGCACATAGTTGACAAAAATTGTAAACTTCCAAGATGGATGGCTTCCTGAAATAAATTCTTTTGGACCTGCAATAAAATTTGGGAGTTTAAAACAGGGGCCCAGTAAAGCTTTTCACCATTAGTAGTCTTTCAAAAATGTACCCCCTGCTTCCTTTAATATTGAACAAGTTCAATTCTGATTAAGACATGTTTATGGCAAGGTTATAGGCCAATAACCCATTTTGTATTTTGTTAATCTGACCAACCCTAAAAGATCAAAGAGAAACTTTTTAAAGACATTTACACATACCAGCCATGATATAAACACTAGCTTTTATGCTTCTTGAATGCCTCCTCTGCTCTCATTTTCTATCTGTGTGTGTGTGTGTGTATGTATGTCTTACTGTGCCCCCTCTTTCTGTCTCTCAGTCTTTTCCAATCTCTCTCTCTTTTTCTCTCTCCTTACCTCTGTGTGTGTGAATGTGTTTCCACACCATAACACAAGCTCATCTTTTATTCTTGATTCTATTTTGTGTTCCTTGCTGTTATTTATTAGAATCAAGATATTTTCCTGCCTTGTAATTCTTTTCTTTTAAAATTGTATGTTTTGCATCCTCACTATTCCTCCACTTCTTTACCTCCTAATCCCTCCACCAGCTCAATTCCCATCTGCTCCTCCTCCATGTAGCTTCAGAAAAAGGGCACAACTCCCATGTATATTTACCAGCCATGGCTTATCAGTTTACAGTGAGACTAGGCACATCCTCTTCTTTGAAGGCTAGAGGATGCAACTCAGGGAGGAGAGAGTGTCCCATGGGCAGGCAACAGAGTCAGATACATCCCCTTCTCCGAAGATGAAGCTACACAACTGTTACACAGGTGCTGAGGTCCTAGGTCAGTCCCATGTAGGCTCCCCAGTTGACAATTCAGTCCCTATATCCTATGGGCTTAGGTCAGCTGAACCTTTTTTTTTGTGGTGTCCTTTATCCCTCTTGCTTCTACAATACTCCCTCCACTTCTTCCACAAAATTCTCCAAGCTCTACCTGATATCTGGCTGTGTGTCTTTACATTTGTGTCCATCATTTGCTAAGTGAAACCTCTCTGATGACAATTGGATTGGGACCAATCTGTATGTATATCAGAATATTATTAGGAATCATTTCATTAGCATTTTTCTATTAATTTTTGGTTCTGTCCTGTCTCTGTATATCTGTGTTTCTGGGATATCCACTCTCTGGATCTTGATACTCCAGACTTTTCCAGGGTGTACCCTCTTACATAGCAGATTGGTTAGACTCTTTCACAGTTCCTGTGCTGGCTTTACTCCAACATATCTTGCAGTCTGTAAAAAAATGTAGGTAAACTGTTTTGTGGCTGGGCTGGTATCCTAATCTGTCCAGTGGATGGCTTGCTGGATTCCATTATACTAGCTTTCTAGCTTGTCCCAGAGATACCATCCAATTCTAATTTATTATCCCAGTACTAGCTCACACTGTTCTCACCCATCTGATTCCACCTTTTCCTTTCCTTACCCTTCATTTAGATCCTTCCCCTCATTATGTCCCACCCCAATGCATCCAAGATGACCATTCTAGTTCCACTTCACAGTGAGATGCATACATCTGCCTCTTGAGCCCTCCATTTTACTTAGCTTCTCTTTGTCTGTAGATTGTAATATAGGTATTCTTTACATTAAAAGTAATTTCTATGTATAAATGAGTTCATATTATATTTGTCTTCTTGTTCTATCCATTTGTCTGGATGGAACAAGATGATGATTTTAACAGTTGTATAATATGCCACTGTGTAAATATAAAACATTTTCTTTATTCATTCTGAAATTGAAGGACATTAGGTTGTTTCTAGATACTACCAATAATGTTTGTATGACCATAGTTTAGCAAGTGACTTTCTAGTATGCATTTTTTTTCTGAGAAACCAACGTGCTGTCTTCCAATTTATGTACAAGTTTGCTTGCTCTTCCACCATTAATGGAAAAGTGTTCCCCTTGCTCTTCATCCTTGCCAGCATAAACTGTCACTTGTGTGTTTTATTTTAGCCATTCTTACATGTGAGATGGAATCTCAGAGTCATTTTTTGGCATTTCCCTGATGGCTAAGGACGTTGAACATCTCTCTAAGTGCATTTCTTTAAGTGAGATTCTTCTGATGAAAATTTTGTTTAGATCTCTACTGTTGATCTTTTCCCCCCAAGCCTCTGGGCATGGCCACCTAGGAGGCAAAACATGGAGAGTTTGATTGTGCTTATCCCACAACTCTAGCGTCAGGATAATCAATGCTCCAGCACTGGGAAAGTACAGTCAGATGTGAGAAAGCTGGAGGTGTGATTCCCAGCTTGTAGCTGCCAGTAAAACAAGGCACAGAAAAGTCTAGAATGAAGTTTCAGGCCATAGGCCACAACAAGGCCTGGACTTAGCATTCCCAATCTCCTGGACATTCAGGCATAGCTGATTCAAGATGATTTGTGAGTAGAGTAGTTTAGAGCAAAATCAGGGGGCTGCAAGCTGAGTACAGTTGTATCTGGGAGTGTAGGTTTGTCTTCTATAGGAGAATTAAGCTGAGGCTCAATTGTCAAATGCCTTCTCCATGGCTCACCACATGGATATTGATGGAAGAGATGGTCCATGCTTTTAAACTGTTTATTAACTGCTCATCATGGAAAATTGATGTATATAGTACCAACTTCTCAGTGTGGAGCTGAGATTAAAGACCTTTGTCAGGGAGAAGTGTCTGGGAAGGGGGTGCTTATTGGCTAAAAACTCAGGGGGACTTTAGGTACCTCGTTAGCATGGAGAATTCTGTTCAGGGCTTATAGGACCACAGGTCACATTTCCTTATATGGGCAGTTTGGAATGTGATCCAGATTAGGATTTTGGCAGGGAACAGGGAGGCACCTACAGTCTCAGGTATGAGTTTACAGAGTCTCTACCTGTTCTACCTGCCAAGCTTCCTGGCATGGTTTACTGTCCCACACTGTTCCCAAGTTTTTTACATTGGTTATCTTGTTTGTTGGTGAATCATTTCCTTAGTACTTTATATATTTTTGATATTATATGTGGGGTTGATGAGGAACATTTCCCATTCTGTAGGCAGCCATTTTGTACATTGAGTGTGTCCTTTCCCTTATAGAATATTTTCAGTTTCATGAGGGCATATTTAGTCAGTGTCAGTCTTACTGCCTATAAGATTGTTCTGTTTAGAAACCTATCTTCTGTGCCAATATGTTCCAGGTTATCCCCTACTTTCATTTCTATCAGGTAGGAGAGTGCAAATAGGTCCATATCTATCACCCTGCATAAAACTCAAGGCCAATTGGATCAAGGACTCCTCTTTTTTAAATATATGGGTTTTATAATGATCGTCCTGTAGTTTTCAGTATATAACTAACCCAATTATATTCTCAAATAATATTCTAGAAATTCATCAACAATGTACTTACATTATAATGAGATTTTTGAGGTAGAATTTTGCCCAAGCTGCCTTGAAGCCTGTTGTGTAGCACAGGCTATCTTAGACCTTGTGATCCTTTTGCCCAAAACTTGCAAAAGCTAAGATGACAGACTTGTACAACTATGCAAAGATGTGAATACTTTTAATTTCTTCTTATTTTTAAACAATGCTACCATTTATTCTATTTGCACATAAACATATGCATAATTATGTGCATATATATATATATATATATATATATACACACACACACATATATAGTCCCTGGCATTATTTTGAATAATCTTATTTATTAAATGGAGAGGCAATGGTAGGATTTTACTTCCATTCGGTATTGCCTGTGGCTTTTTTTTTTAATTTTTTTATTGGATATATTCTATATTTACATTTTATTTCCCTTTTTCTGGTTCCCCGCCCCCCAAAGGTCCCATATGCCCTTTTCCATCCCCCTGTTCTCCCATCCACCTCTTCTCACTTCCATGTTCTGGTATTCCCCTACACTGATGCTTTCATCCTTTCCAGCACAAGTGTCCACTCCATTCTTCTTGTCAGACATCATTTGGTATGTGGAATGTGTCTTTGGTGACCCAAGATTCTAGGCTAATATCCACTTATCAGTGAGTGCATACCATGGGTATTCTTTTGAGACTGGGTTACCTCACTTAGTATGATACTCTCCAGCTCTATCCGTTTCTCTAAGAATTTCATGAATTCATTGTTTCTAATGGCTGAATAGTACTCCATATTTTCTGTATCCATTCCTCCATTGACAGACATCTGGGTTCTTTCCAGCTTCTGGCTATTATAAATAAGATTGCTATGAACATAGTGGAACATGTATCCTTATTACATGCTGGGGAATCTTCTGGGTATATGCCCAGGAGTGGTATGGCTGGGTCCTCTGTAAGTATTGTGTCCAGTTTTCTGAGGAACCACCAGACTGATTTCCAGAGTGGTTGTACCAGCTTGCAGTCCCACCAGCAGTGGAGGAGTGTTCCTCTTTCTCCACATCCTTGCCAACACCTGATGTCTCCTGAGTTTTTCTTTGTTTGTTTGTTTGTTTGTTTGTTTGGTTAGTTTTTTTTTTTTCGAGACAGGGTTTCTCTTTGTAGCCCTGGCTGTCCTGGAACTCCCTCTGTAGACCAGGCTGGCCTCGAACTCAGAAAACCACGTGCCTTTGCCTCCCAAGTGCTGGAATTACAGGCATGCACCACCATGCCCGGCTCCTGAGTTTTTAATCTTAGCCATTCTGACTGGTATGAGGTGGAATCTCAGGGTTGTTTTGATTTGCATTTCTCTAATGACTAATGATGTTGAACATGTTTTAAGGTGTTTCTCAGCCATCCGAATTTCTTCAGGTGAAAAGTATTTGTTTAGCTCTGTACCCCATTTTTCAATGGGGTTATTTGGTTTTCTGGGGTCTATGTTCTTGAGTTCTTTGTATACATTGGATATTATCCCTCTGTCAGATGTAGGGTTGGTGAAGATCTTTTCCCAATTTGTTGGTTGCCGATTTGTCCTTTTGACAGTGTCTTTTGCCTTACAGGAACTTTGTAATTTTATGAGTTTCCATTTGCCTATTCTTGATCTTAGAGCATAAGCAATTGGTGTTCTGTTCAGGAAATTTCCCCTGAGCCAATGTCATCAAGGGAATTCCCCAGCTTCTTTTCTATTAATTTTAGTGTGTCTGGTTTTATGTGGATGTCCTTGATCCACTTGGAGTTGAGCTTAGTACAAAGAGATAAGATCGGATCAATTCTCATTCTTCTGCCTGTTGACCTCCAGTTGAGCCAGCACCATTTGTTGGAAAGGTTATATTTTTTCCACTGGATGTTTTCAGCTCCTTTGTCGAAGATCCATTGGCCATAGATGTATGGGATCAATTCTGTGTCTTCAATCCTATTGATCCATCTCCCTGTCACTGTACCAATACCATGCAGTTTTTAACAGTACTGCTCTGTAGTATTGATTGAGGTCTGGGATATTGATTCCCCCAGAAGTTCTTCTACTGTTGATGATAGTTTTAGCTATCCTGGTTTTTTTGTTATTCCAGATGAATTTGAGAATTGTTCTTTCTAACTCTATGAAGAACTGAGTTGGGATTTTGATGGGGATTGCATTGAATCTGTATATTGCTTTTGGCAACATTGGCATTTTAACTATATTAATCCTGCCAATCCACGAGCATGGAAGTTTTTTCTGTTTTCTGAGGTCTTCTTCCATTTCCTTCTTCAGAGACCTGAGGTTTTTGTCATATAAATCTTTCACTGGTTTGGTTAGTCACACCAAGATAGTTTATATTGTTTGTGGGTATTGTGAAGGATGTCATTTTCTTAATTTCTTTCTCAGCCTGCTTATCCTTTGAGTATAGGAAGGCTACTGATTTGCTTGAGGTGATTTTATAACCAGCCACTTTGCTGAAGTTGTTTATCGGCTGTAGGAGTTCTCTGGTGGAGTTTTTTGGGTCGCTTAAGTATACTATCATATCATCTGCGAATAATGATATTTTGACTTCCTCCTTTCCAATTTGTATCCCTTTGACTTCCTTATGTTGTCGAATTGCTCTAGCTAGTACCTCAAGTACTATATTGAAGAGATATGGTGAGAGGGGGAAGCCTTGTCTAGTCCCTGATTTTAGTGGGATTGCTTCAAGTTTCACTCCATTTACTTTGATGTTGGCTACTGGTCTGCTGTAAATTGCTTTTACTATGTTTAGGTATGGACCTTGAATTCCTGTTCTTTCCAAGACTTTTAGCATGAAAGGATGCTGAATTTTGTCAAATACTTTTTCAGCATCCAATGAGATGACCATGTGGTTTTTTTTCTTTGAGTTTGTTTATGTAGTGGATTACTTGATCGATTTCCATATATTGAACCATCCCTGCATCCCTGGGATGAAGCCAACTTGATCATGGTGAATGATTGTTTGATGTTTTCTTGGATACCATTGGCAAGAATTTTATTTAGTATATTTGCATTGATGTTTATGAGGGAGATTAGTCTGAAGTTCTTTTTCTTAGTTGGATCTTTGTGTGGTTTTGGTATCAGGGTAATTGTGGCTTCGTAGAATGAGTTGGGTAGCGTTCCTTCTGTTTCAATTTTGTGGAATAGCTTGAAGATTATTGGTATTAGGTCTTCTTTGAAGGTCTGATAGAATTCTGTACTAAAACCATCTGGTCCTGTGCTTTTTTTTTTTTTTTTTTTTTTTTTTTTTTTTTTTTGGTTGGAAGACTTTCTCTGACCCCTTCTATTTCTTTGGGGGTTATGGGACTGTTTAGATGATCTATTTGATCCTGATTTAATTTTGTATTTCGTATCTGTCTAGGAAATTGTCCATTTCCTCCAGATTCTCCAGTTGTGTGGGTATAGGCTTTTTGTAGTAGGATCTGATGATTTTTTTTAATTTCCTCAGTTTCTGTTATATCTCCCTTTTCATCTCTAATTTTGTTAATTTGAATACTGTCTCTGTGCCCTTTGGTAAGTCTGGCTAGGGATTTATCTATCTTGTTGATTTTCTCAAAGAAACAGCTCCTGGTTTTGTTGATTCTTTGTATGGTTCTCTTTCTTTCTACTTGACTGATTTCAACCCTGAGTTTGATGATTTCCTGTCTTCTACTCGTGCTGGGTGAAATAGATTCTTTTTATTCCAGAGCTTTTAAGTGTGCCATTAAGGTGCTAGTATATGCTCTCTCCTGTTTCTTTTTGGAGGCACTCAGAGCTATGAATTTTCCTCTTAGCACTGCTTTCATTGTGCCCCATAGATTTGGGTATGTTGTGCCTTAATTTTCATTAAATTCTAAAAAGTCTTTGATTTCTTTCTGTATGTCTTCTTTGACTAAGATATCATTGAGTAGAATATTGTTCATCCTCCATGTGTATGAGGATTTTCTGTTGTTTTTGTTGCTATTGAAGAACACTCTTACTCCATGGTGATCAGATAAGAGATTAGTTCGATCTTTTTATATTTGTTGAGGTCTGTCTTGTCACCAATTATACGGTCAATTTTGGGGAAGGTACCATGAAGTGCTGAGAAAAAGGTATAGTCTTTTGCTTTAGGATAAAGTGTTCCATATACATCTGTTAAATACAATTGGTCCACAGTTTCAATGAGTTTCCCTGTGTCCCTGTTTAGTTTCTGTTTTCCTGATTGGTCCATTGAGGATAGTGGAGTGTTGAGGTCCCCCACAATTATTGTGTTAGGTGCAATGTGTGCTTTGAGCTTTAGTAAGGTTTCTTTTATGAATGAGGGTGTCCTTGCATTTGGAGCATAGATGTTTAGAATTGTGAGTTCTTCTTGGAGGATTTTTCCTTTGACTAGCAAGAAGTGAGCTCCTTTGTCTCTTTTGATGACTTTAGGTTGAAAGTCAATTTTATCTGATATTACAATGGCTATTCCAGCTTGCTTACTGCGACCATTTGCTTGCAAAATTGTCTTCCAGCTTTTTACTTAAGGTAGTGTTTGTCTTTGACCCTGAGGTGTGTTTCTTGTATGCAACAAAATGTAGGGTCCTGTTTTTATATCCAGTCTGCTAGTCTATGTCTTTTTATTGGGGAGTAGCATCCATTGATGTTAAGAGATATTAAGGAATCGTGATGATTTTTCCTGTCATTTTCGATGTTATTTTTGTTTTTGAGTGATTATCTTCTTTTGAGTTTGATGGATGAAGCTTACTATCTTGCTTTTTCTAGGGTGTATTTTCCCTCCTTCTATTGGAGTTGTTCTCCTATTATCCTTGTAGAGCTGGGTTAGTGGAAAGATATTGTGTAAATTTGGACTTGTCATGGAATATTTTGGTTTCTCCATCTATGTTGATTGAGAGTTTTGCTGGATATAGTAGTCTTGGCTGACATTTGTCTTCTCTTAGAGCCTGCATAAGATCTGCCCAGTATCTTCTAGCTCTCATTGTCTCAGGAGAGAAGTCTTGTGTGATTCTGATAGGTCTTCCTTTATATGTTACTTGGCCTTTTTCTCTTACTGCCTTTAGTATTCTTTCTTTGTTTAGTATGTTTGTGGTTTTGATTATTATGTGATGGGAGGTACTTCTGTTCTGGTCCACTCTGTTTGGTGTTTTGTAGGCTTCTGGTATATTCATGGGCATGTGTCTCTCTAGGTTAGGGAAGTTTGCTTCCATAATTTTGTTAAAAATATTTGCTGGCCCTTTAAGTTGTAGATCTTCACTCTCATCTATCCCTATAATACTTAGGTTTGGTCTTCTCATTGTGTCCTGGATTTCCTGAATGTTTTGGGTTACAAGCCTTTTGCATTTTGCATTTTCTTTTTTTTTAATACTTATATTATAAGTCTGAACCAAGAGCATTCTTTTTTTTTATTTTTATTTTCTATATTCTATGTTTACATTCCAAAGGCTTTCCCCTTTCCCAGTTCCCACCCACCATAGTTCCCATAGTTCCTCTCCCCCCCAACTATTCACCAATCATTTCCCCTCCCCCCTCGGTTTCTTCACTATACTGGATGCAATCTTTACAGGCCCAGGGTCCTCTCCTTTCTTCTTCTTGGGAATCATTTGACTTGCTATTTGTGTCTTGAGTATTTAGGGCTTCTGGCCTCATTAATATCCACTTATCAGTGATTGAATTTCATGTGCATTCTTTTGTGATTGGGTTAATTCACTCAGGATGATATTTTCCAGGTCTAACCATTTACCTACAAATTGCATGAATTCATTATTTTTAATTGCTGAGTAGTATTCCATTGTATAAATATACCACATATTCTGTATCCATTCCTCCTTTGAGGGATATTTGGGCTCCTTCCAATTTCTGGCTATTATAAACAAGGCTGCTATAAACATAGTAGAGCATGTGTCTTTATTGCATGCAGGGGAATCCTCTGGGTATATGTCCAGGAGTGGTATGCCAGGGTCCTCTGGAAGTGACATGCCCAATTTTCTGAGCAACCACCAAACTGATTTCCAGAGCTGTTTTACCATTTTGCAATCCCACCAACAGTGGAGGAGTGTTCCTCTTTCTCCACATCCTCGCCAGCACTTGTTGTCTCTTGAGTTTTTAATCTTAGCCATTCTGACTGGTGTGAGGTGGAATCTCAGGGTTGTTTTGATTTGCATTTCCCTGATGACTAATGATGTTGAACATCTTTTAAGGTGTTTCTCGGCCATCCGAATTTCTTATGGTGAAAATTCTTTGTTTAGCTCTGTGCCCCATTTTTTGATAGGGTTATTTGTTTCTTTGGGGTCTAACTTCTTGAGTTCTTTGTATATATTGGATATTAGCCCTCTGTCGGATGTGGGGTTGGTAAAGATCTTTTCCCACTTTGTTGGTTGCCGTTTTGTCCTTCTGACAGTGTCCTTTGCTTTGCAGAAACTTTGTAATTTTATGAGGTCCCACTTGTGGATTCTTGATCTTAGTGGGTAAGCTATTGATGTTCTGTTCAGGAACTTTTCCCCTGTGCCCAAGTATTCCAGGGTCTTCCCAAGTTTCTTTTTTAATAGTTTCAGTGTGTCTGGTTTTATGTGGAGGTCCTTGGTCCACTTGGAGTTGATCTTAGTGCAAAGAGATAAGAGTGGGTCAATTCGCATTCTTCTGCATGTTGACCTTCAGTTGAACCAGCACCATTTGTTGAAAAGGCTGTCTTTATTCCACCGGATGGTTGTGGCTCCTTTATCAAAGATCAAGTGACCATAAGTCTGTGGGTTAATTTCTGGGTCTTCAATCCTATTCCATTGATCTACTTGCCTGTTGCTGTACCAATACCATGCAGTTTTTAACACAATTGCTCTGTAGTACTGCTTAAGGTCAGGGATATTGATTCCCCCAGAAGTCCTTTTATTGCTGAGAATAGTTTTAGCTATCCTGGGTTTTTTGTTGCTCCAGATGAATTTGAGAATTGCTCTTTCTAGATCTATGAAGAATTGAGTTGGAATTTTGATGGGGATCACATTGAATCTGTAGATTGCTTTTGGCAAGATGGCCATTTTTAGTATATTGATCCTGCTAATCCAGGAGCAAGAAATATTTTTCCATCTTCTGAGGTCTTCTTCGATTTCTTTCTTCAAGGACTTGAAGTTCCTGTTGTACAGATCTTTCGCTTGTTTGGTTAGAGTTACGCCAAGATACTTTATGTTGTTTGTGGCTATTGTGAAGGGTGTTATTTCCCTAATTTCTTTCTCAGCCTGCTTGTCCTTTGAGTACAAGAAGGCCACTGACTTGCTTGAGTTAATTTTATAACCTGCCACTTTGCTGAAGTTGTTTATCAGCTGTAGAAGTTCTCTGGTGGAGTTTTTTGGGTCACTTAGGTAAACTATCATATCATCTGCAAATAATGATAGTTTCAATTCTTCCTTTCCAATTTGTATCCCTTTGACTTCCTTATGTTGTCTAATTGCTCTTGCTAGAACTTCAAGTACTATATTGAAAAGATATGGAGAGAGAGGGCAGCCTTGTCTAGTCCCTGATTTTAGTGGGAATGCTTCAAGTTTCTCTCCATTTATTTTGTTGTTGGCTACTGGTTTGCTGTAGATTGCTTTTACTATGTTTAGGTATGGGCCTTGAATTCCTGCTCTTTCCAAGACTTTTAGCATGAAAGGATGCTGAATTTTGTCGAATGCTTTTTCAGCATCTAATGAAATGACCATGTGGTTTTTTTCTTTTAGTTTGTTCATGTAGTGGATTACATTGATGGATTTCCGTATATTGAACCATCCCTGCATCCCTGGGATGAAGCCTACTTGATCATGGTGGGTGATCGTTTTGATGTGCTCTTGGATTCGGTTAGCAAGAATTTTATTTAGTATTTTTGCATCTATATTCATAAGAGAAATTGGCCTGTAGTTCTCTTTCTTTGTTGGATCTTTTTGTGGTTTAGGTATTAGCGTAATTGTGGCTTTGAAGAATGAGTTGGGCAGTTTCCCTTCTGTCTCTATTTTGTGGAAAAGTTTGAAAAGTATTGGTGTTAAGTCTTCTTTGAAGGTCTGGTAGAATTCTGCACTAAAACCATCTGGTCCCGTACTTTTTTTGGTTGGGAGGATTTCTATAACCCCTTCTATTTCTTTAGGGGTTATGGGACTATTTTGCTGATCTACTTGATGCTGATTTAATTTTGGTATTTGATATCTGTCTAGGAAATTGTCCATTTCCTCCAGATTCTCCAGTTGTTTTGAGTATAGACCTTTGTAGTAGGATCTGATGATCTTTTGAATTTCCTCAGTTTCTGATGTTATGTCTCCCTTTTCATTTCTAATTTTGTTAATTTGTATACTGTCTCTGTGTCTTTTGGTTAGTCTGGCTAAGGGTTTATCTATCTTGTTGATTTTCTCGAAGAACCAGCTCCTGGTCTTGTTGATTCTTTGTATGGTTCTCTTTGTTTCTATTTGATTGATTTCAGCCCTGAGTTTGATGATTTCTTCTCTTCTACTCCTCCTGGGTGAATTAACTTGTTTTTCTTCCAGGGCTTTAAGGTGTGCCATTAAGCTGCTAGTGTATGCTCTCCCCAGTTTCTTTTTGGATGCACTTAGAGCTATGAGTTTTCCTCTTAGCATTGCTTTCATTGTGTCCCATAGATTTGGGTAGGTTGTACCTTCATTTTCATTGAATTCTAAAAAGTCTTTGATTTCTTTTTTTATTTCTTCCTTGACCAAGGTGTCATTGAGTAGAGTATTGTTCAATTTCCATGTGTATGTGGGCTTTCTGTTGTTTTTGTTGCTATTGAAGACCACTCTTACTCCATGGTGATCTGATAGGAGGCATGGGATTAGCTCGATCTTCTTGTATTTGTTGACATCTGTCTTGTGACCAATTATATGGTCTATTTTGGAGAAGGTACCATGCAGTGCTGAGAAAAAGGTATATTCTTTAGCTTTAGGATGAAATGTTCTATATATATATATCTGTTAAATCCAATTGGTCCAGAGTTTCAATTAGTTTCACTGTGTCCCTGTTTAGTTTCTGCTTTCCTGATCGGTCCATTGAGGAGAGTGGAGTGTTGAAGTCACCCACAATTATTGTGTTAGGTATAATGTGTGCTTTGAGCTTTAGTAAGGTTTCTTTTACGAATGAGGGTGCCCTTGCATTTGGAGCATAGATGTTCAGTATTGAGAGCTCTTCTTGGTGGATTTTCCCTTTGGCCAGCAAGAAGTGACCTTCTGAGTCTCTTTTGATGAGTTTAGGTTGGAAGTCAATTTTATCTAATATTAGAATGGCTACTCCAGCTTGTTTCCTGAGACCATTTGCTTGTAAAATTGTCTTCCAGCCTTTTACTCTAAGGCAGTGTTTGTCTTTAACGCTGAGATGTGTTTCCTGTATGCAGCAAAATGTAGGGTCCTGTTTCTGTATCCAGTCTGTTAATCTATGTCTTTTTATTGGGGAATTGAGTCCATTGATGTTAAGAGATATTAAGGAATAGTAATTATTACCTCCAGACATTTTTGAAATTATATTTATTTATTTTATTTATTTTTTATATTCGAGAGGTTACCTTCTTTTGGGTTTGATGAGAGGAGGTTTCTATCTTGCTTCTTCCCGGGTGTAGTTTCCGTCCTTGTCTTGGTGTTTTCCCCCTATTATCTTTTGTAGGGCTGGATTTGTGGAAAGATTTCGTGCAAATTTGGTTTTGTCATGGAATACCTTGATGTCTCCATCAATGGCGATTGAGCGTTTTGCTGGGCAAAGTAGTTTTGGCTGAAGTTTGTGTTCTCTTAGTGTTTGCATGATATCTGCCCAGGATCTTCTAGCTTTCATGGTCTCAGGTGAGAAGTCTGGTGTTATTCTGATAGGTCTTCCTTTATATGTTACTTGGCCTTTTTCTCTTGCTGCCTTTAGTATTCTTTGTTTATAACATTTGGAGTTTTGATTATTATGTGACGGGATGTATTTCTGTTCTGGTCCAGTCTGTTTGGGGTTCTATAAGCTTCTTGTATATTCATGGGCATCTCTCTCCTTAGGGTGGGGAAGTTTTCTTCCATAATTTTATAGAATATATTAGCTGGCCCTTTAACTTGTAAATCTTCACTCTTGTCTATACCTATAATCCTTAGGTTTGGTCTTCTCATAGTGTCTTGGATTTCCTGGATGTTTTGGGTTACCCCCTTTTTGCATTTAGTATTTTCTTTGACTGTTGAATCAATGGTTCCTATGGTATCTTCGGCTTCTGATAGTCTGTCTTCTATCTCTTGTAATCTATTGTTGATACTTGCATCTATGGCCCCTGATTTCTTCCCAAGGTTTTCTATCTCCAATGTTGTCTCCCTCTGCGATTTCGTAGTTGTTTCTACTTCTGTTTTTAGTACCTGGATGGATGTGCTCAGATCTTTCGCTTGCTTGATTGTGTTTTCATGTATTTCTTTAATAGATTTTTGTGCTTCCTCATTCATAGCTTCTACTTGTTGGCCCACGTTCTTCTGTAGTTCTTTAAGTGACTTTTGTCTTTCTTCCTTATTGTCTTCTTCTTTTTGATCCATCTTCTCCTGAATTTCTTGAAGTGATTTTTGTATTTGCCTTGTAAAGGCTTCTAACTTTTGATCCATTTTCTCCTCTATTTCTTTTTTTTTTAATTTTTTTATTGTATATATTCTATATTTACAATTCATTTCCCTTTTTCTGGTTCCCCACCCCCAATGTCCCACATGTCCTTTTCCCTCCCCCTGCTCCCGCATCCACCCCCTCCCGCTTTACTGTTCTTGTACTCTCCCACAATGATGTTTTGGTCCATTCTAGCACCAGTGTCCACTCCTTTCTTCTTGTGAGACATCACTTGATATGTGATTTGTGTCTTTGGTGTTCCAAGCTTCTAGGATAATATCCACTTATCAGTGACTGTATACCATGGGTATTCTTTTGAGACTGGATCACCTCACTTAGTATGACATTCTCCAGCTCCATCCATTTCTCTAAGAATTTCATGAATTCATTGTTTCTAATGGCTGAATAGTACTCCATTGTGTATATATACCACATTTTTTGTATCCATTCCTCTGTTGAGGGACATCTGGGTTCTTTCCAGCTTCTGGCTATTATATATAAGGCTGCTATGAACATAGTGGAGCATGTATCCTTATTGCATGCTGGTGAATCTTCTGGGTATTTTCCCAGGAGTGGTATGGCTGGGTCCTCCGGAAGTATCACGCCCAGTTTTCTGAGGAACCGCCATACTGATTTCCAGAGTGGTTGTACCAGCTTGCATTCCCACCAGCAGTGGAGGAGTGTTCCTCTTTCTCCACATCCTCGCCAACACCTGATATCTTCTGAGTTTTTAATCTTAGCCATTCTGACAGGTGTGAGGTGAAATCTCAGGGTTGTTTTAATTTGCATTTCCCTAATGACTAGTGATGTTGAACATTTTTTAAGGTGTTTTTCAGCCATCTGAATTTCTTCAGGTGAAAAGTCTCTGTTTAGCTCTGTACCCCATTTTTGGATAGGGTTATTTGGTTTTCTGGGGTCTAACCTCTTGAGTTCTTTGTATACATTAGAGATTAGCCCTCTGTCGGATGTGGGGTTGGTGAAGATTTTTTCCCAATTTGTTGGTTGCTGATTTATCCTTTTGACAGTGTCTTTTGCCTTACAGAAACTTTGTAGTTTTATGAGGTCCCATTTGTCTATTCTTGCTCTTAGAGCATAAGCAATTGGTGTTCTGTTCAGGAATTTTTCCCCTGAGCCAATGTCCTCAAGGGTCTTCCCCAGTTTCTTTTCTATCAGTTTTAGTGTGTCTGGTTTTATGTGGAGGTCTTTGATCCACTTGGAGTTGAGCTTAATGCAAGGAGATAAGAGTGGATTCCAGCCCTTGGGAGGCAGAGGCAGGTGGGAGGTGACTCTTTTTCAAGGCCAGCTTGGTCTATAGAGTAAGACCTGTTGTTCTTAAGCAAGAATCTGTTCCAAGACAGGCAGGGCTACACAAAGAAATCCTGTCCCAGAAAAAAATAATCTTGTTTTCATCTTACCACTTTATGACTTAAAATCAATGATACTACTCTGGATTTTTAAACATTTTAATATTCTTGGTCTGCTTTTAGTTCTGGAAGGCTTGGAGTCTGAGGAAACAGAGACTAGCCTGAAAAGAGATCTTGAGGAGACATCCCACGGTATGCTACATGAATTTATCACAAGAAAATGACTTTGAATGAGCCCAAGGTCACATGACTGGAGATTCTTGCTTAATTTGATTCTCCTCTATTTCTTTATGAGATTTTTCTATGTGTTCAGCTACCAGCATCCTGACCAGTGATTTTATATCCAAGTCTTGTTTTTCTGGTGTTTTTGGGGTATCCAGGGCTTCCTGTTGTTGGAGAACTGGGTTCAGATGCTGTCATGTTGCCTTGATTTTTGTTAGTAATGTTCCTTTGTTTTCCTTTTGCCATCTGGTTATTTCTGGTGTTAGTTGGCCTTGTTGTCAGTGGCTGGTGTTTGAATCTCCTGTGAGGCTGGGCTCACCTGTTGTTTCTCTACTGGTGAATATGTGTGACTGCTGCTTTAAGGGATCATAAGCTGGCTGCCACCCATGCGATTGTAGCCTCTGTTGGAGTCTGTCTACCTGGGCTTCTCCAGCTGTGTCCTCGTTGCAAGGAACTCGACCTGCTTGGCTCCGAGAGCCTAGCAGATCCCCCCCCCCCGTGAGGGTAGCCCTGGAAGGGGTGTCTACCTGGGCCTTTCCAGCTGTGTCCTGGTTGCAATATGGAGGCCCGCCGCTATCGCTGTTCCAGGGGCCAGCGAGCTGGTTGCAGAACGCAGCCTTGGTGCAAGGCCAGAGGGCGCGGGGATGTCCCACAGAGCCTGGTCCTTTCCAGCTGTGTCCTGGTTGCAATATGGAGGCCTGCCGCAATCGCTGGTCCAGGGGCCGGCGAGTTGGTTGCAGAAAGCAGCCTCGGTGCAAGGCCAGAGGGCGCGGGGATGTCCCACAGAGCCTAGGCGGAACTCGGCCTGCTTGGCACCGAGAGCCTAGCAGATCCCCCCCGTGAGGGTAGCCCTGGAAGGGGTGTCTACCTGGGCCTTTCCAGCTGTGTCCTGGTTGCAATATGGAGGCCCGCCGCTATCGCTGGTCCAGGGGCCTTTGAGCTGGTTGCAGAATGCAGCCTCGGTGCAAGGCCAGAGGGCGCGGGGATGTCCCACAGTGCCTGGGCCTTTCCAGCTGTGTCCTGGTTGCAATATGCATTTTGCATTTTCTTTGACTGTGGAGTCAATGGTTACTATGGTATCTTCAGCATCTGAGATTCTTACCTCTATCTCTTGTATTCTGTTATTGATATTTGCATCTACGACCCCTGATTTCTTCCCAAGGTTTTCTATCTCCAAAGTTGTCTCCCTTTGTGATTTCTTAGTTGTTTCTACCTCTGTGTTCAGATCTTGGATGGTTTTGCTCAGTTCTTTCATTTGTTTGTTTGTGTTTTCTTGCAATTCTTTAAGAGATTTTTGTGTTTCCTCTTTCATAACTTCTGCCTGTTGACTCAATTTCTCCTGCATTTCTTTAAGTGATTTTCTCATTTCCTCTTTATTAGCTTCTGTCTGTTGATCCATATTCTCCTGAAATTCTTTAAGTGATTTTTGTGTTTGCATTGTAAGGGCTTCTACCCTATTCATGTTCCCCTGCAATTCTTTAAGTGTTTTGTTTATGTCTTTTTTGTGTTCCTCTAGCAGCATCATGACCAGTGCTTTTAAATCCAACTCTTGTTTTTCTGGTGTGTTGGGGTATCCAGGACTTGCTGTGGTTTGTGATTTGGGTTCAGATGCTGCCATATTGCCTTGATTTCTGTTAATAATGTTCCTACATTTGCCTTTTGCCATCTGTTTATCTCTGGAGTTAGTTGGTCTTGTTGTTACTGGTTGGTGTTTGAAGCTCCTATGAGCCTGTCATTTGACACTGCTGTCGTAGATGGTGTCCGTGCTCCTGAGGTGGAGACCGGGAGATTTCTGCTACTGGACTCCGAATTACCTCCTCAGCTCTGCTGGGCTGGACCCAAGACTTCCCCAGGCTTGTGGTTCGACCTGCAATTGGCCTTCTGTGGTCTCCTCCTGGCCTGCCTAGTTGCCAGCTCTTAAGAATCAGATCTTTTTTTTCCCCACTGATCTTGGCTTGTCTGTTAGATCTTTATGGTGACCTGGGCTCCTCTGTTGGTTCTCTATGGTGACCTGTTCAGGCCACCAGCTCCAATATGGTGGTGGGTCTCAGGGCTCTGTCTAATCACAGTATTCCCTGCAGGACTGGAGGTTCCCTGGTTGAACCTAGATGGTGGTGCTCTCAGTCCACAGGGCTCTGTCTGGTTAGCTGTCTGAGGTGTCCTGAGGCAAGATGTCGACCTCTGGCTGTACTCTAGGCACAGACCCACTAGCAGGTTGGTGCCCATGTGGGTTGGCGCAGAGACCTCCTGCCGAGCTGCTCTGGCTCTGGGCACAGACAAGAGCCTGACAGGGTAGTTGATGCTACGCTAGGTCTCTGTCCACACACCTGACCAAGCCGCCAGCCATCCACAATGACCAAGGCAAGATGGCGGCCTCACTGCAAACCCAGAGATTGGTCCCCAGTGGTCAGGGACAGCAGCTGAGCTGTAGGTGCACAGACCTTCCGCCGAGCTGCATTGGCTCTGGGTGCAGGCAGGAGCATGACGGGGTAGTTGATGCTAGGCTAGGTCTCTGTCCATGCACCTGCCCCCAGCCGCCCTCTGTCTACAGTGACCCGAGGTAAGATGGCATCCTCGCTGCAATCCCAGCAAGCCAGCCCCCAGCGGTCGGGGACAGCTACCGAGCTGCTCTGGCTCTGGCCCATTCTGTCCCTTTATTGTATTTTATTTTCTCAATGTATCTGTAAAGGCATGTGGCATCTCATCAGCAAAAACAGCAGCTGGAGAAAGGCCTTCCTACCTGCTCTGTCAAGGGCTTGCCTGTGGCTTTAATTCTTTACAGCTCATAGGCTGGGCTTCTGGCCCATCATAGTCCTTGTCTCTGAAGCACTTCTTTTTAGCCTAGGAACACATTACCACAATCTTTGTTTGCACAAGAAAGTTGCTTCTCATTCATTTCTGAAGAAAGATGTTGCAGCTATATAATTCTCCACTCTTCTCTGTCTCCTCCTGCTGCTTACTTCTCCCACTTTTCCTCTATTCACTTTAAAACAGTCACTGCATAATCATTTTTCTTGCATAACTTCAGAAGTTAAGTTACACTTAATGTTCATCTCTGCTTTTCTGAAGGTAAGCTTCTCTACCCACCCCAGTCACTTTTAGCATTTTCTTCTTCGCTCCCCATACACACATACATATACACAAGCAATCTCTCTCTCTCTCTCTCTCTCTCTCTCTCTCTCTCTCTCTCTCTCTCTTTCTCTCTCTCTTTCTCTCTGTCTCCCTCCCTCCCTCCTTCTCCTCCCTCACTAACCCCCCCTCTCTCACTCTCTCGCTTGCTCACTCACTTGCTTGTTCGCTGTCTTTTAAGCTCTCCCTGTCCCCATCACATGATCCCGGAAATGCAAGAAATGTAAGTGGCTTCAGTTTTTCCTTTCTCACATGTAGAAGGCTTAAAAGGCCTGGCTTTGAAGATTTTTTCTCTGGCAGGCCAGTTAGATGGACAAATCCTAGCTCACATCTTAGACGCTATAGGACAATGTGGAGATTTTTTTGTAATATTCATTCTGAGAACCTGAAGATGTCTGAGAAATGAACCTCACAACCCTATGGCACCTCCCAGTGACTGACTTTGACTTAAAGTGTTGGTGTTGTCTCTTAGGCCTTTCAAGCCAACACCCAGCAACTCATCCCAATTTTTCTTCTCTGATACAATTTTGTTATATCTGTGGCCTACTAAGTCTTGATTCTCTTCATCTCTCTGTGGGTTTGTGCCATTGTCAGGACATGTGTGCACCCTATGACCTCATTTCTCTACCAGGAATAACAAGAATTAGTGGTCATTCAGTGTTTGGCTTCTGTGCTGCAGTTCAGGTTGATTGGTGGTTTCTGTACTCCTCAGACTTGAGAAGTGAACAATTGTTATTTTCCTTAATTTCCACACAAACTCCTCCTTCCTGGAAGATTCCAGACCTAGTATCCTGGGTTCTTCTCTCTCTCTCTCTCTCTCTCTCTCTCTCTCTCTCTCTCTCTCTCTCTCAGTTCATGTCCCTTCAGACACATTTTGCACACAGGAGGAAAAGAGAACATAATTTCTGCCAAAACCCAGACAACGGCAGTGTTCTACTCAGCTCCCAACTCCCTTCCTCTCCAATTAATTTCCAATCTCTTCTATTTCCAAGGAATTCTCTTTCTATGTTATTTTCATGCTTTGCTCTTTTCATTTTATTTAGGTATCTGCTCAAGCATCAGATTCTCAGAGGGATAATTCTGCTAAACTATTGGTGCTGGCATACTCCATGCTTAGCTGGCTTTTCTTTTCTTTTCTTTTCTTTTCTTTTCTTTTCTTTTCTTTTCTTTTCTGGAATAATATATTCCTTCACATGTGGATGTATTCTAAACACTCCTTAACCTTTTAAGTTACTAATACAGTAATACCTAATATATATTTGGGGCTTTTTGTAGATCAATACGACATATTTCTTTTACATTTGAGAAAAAGGTTCATAAAACTGATTCTTCACAGAACTAGAGTTTGAACTCTATTTTATGTTTAATGTGTGGCTTGATAGAACCGTAATCATGCCATTCATAACATGGATATGAGTACATTCATACACATTTATCAATTATAGTTGCTTGAATTATTATATGTTATATATATGTATTTATTTAATGATTGTAAGTTACATTTCTAATGTATATAACAGAAGGAGTTTGGGAAATGTGGGATATATATATATATATGTATATACATACATATATATATATATACATACCTCAAGACATCATATATATAAGACATTATATATATATATATATATATATATATATAATCACATCATTTTAAAACAGAAGGATGATTTTTGCTGTGTATCCCTCCATGAAATGTACATCCTATAACAGCAGTGGCTTTAACTTGTTAAATGCCATGCTTCTAACTCCTAGGAAACTGTTTATATTAATCTTCAAATACTTCATCATGGTCCTGGTAGCCACAATAGCTTGCCATGTGTTCCCCCTCGGTACACTCTAGGATTTTTTTACAATTATTTTTGTGAGGTAAAAAAACATGAACACATAACTGAATGAATACATGAATAAATTAAGATGAAACTTTGAAAATTTTAGTTGCATAGATTCATAATACAGACCTCAGATAAAGGCAAAAAAAGTATTATTTGACATACAGTGATGATATATTATAATTCTGTCTTCTCAGTAATAGTAAAATTGATTTTATTGACTATTAGATTCTAAATGTGGTGTTTAAGCAATAAATGTGAGTAGAAACATTCAGAAAGAAACCTGGGAAAGGAGGAATAGCATCATTATAAAGTGAAGAACAATCACTATACAATTCTGTCAAACTGGATGTTATTTTTGTCTATATTGATATTTTAATAGATATAAGTAAAGATTTGTGTTCCCAAGTGAAAAGTGATCAATGGTATTTTACAGGTTTCCTTTGATTGCTTATCATAATATATTTCACAAATGCTGTCATTTGGGAGGCTTTCAATAGAAAGAATCACTAGAATTTGGAGGCATGCAGACCAGGTAATTATCATTTTTTATACTTGAAAAGAGAAGTGTTAAAATATACAAAAGAGGCATAAGGTTAATTGCTAGTTGGAAAAATAAATGGTCTATTTAGGATATTTTTCTTGTAATAAAATGGAATGTAACAGAACCTCACATTTGTACAACTCTGCCTATTATCTCTTTTAGCCTAATTCTCAGGCTTCCTTAGAGTATCAGTCCATGAACTAAAGTATAAAAGGAACTCAAGGATCTACTTTACTATAAAATGATTAATGTTCAAAATACATTTTTGAAATACATAATTGAAAAATGAAATTAAACAGATTCACATTATAGTTATCTGTTTTAGCTTTTATGTAGTAAAAATTTTATTTGATGTTTATTGATAAATTAAATGCTAGATTTTATTATACAGATGATTTTGCATTGATTTCTCTTATATATGAGTACTAAGTAGGATCAACCCTACTAAGTTTCCGAGGTGACATGACATTAAGTCATCCAAGGTGGTAATTCCATAGACTTACTATTTTCTCTCATATGGATTCTTGAAATGGGAGAAAAGAATGGAAGCAGATAATGAGTTTTCTTTTGGGAAAGATAAGGACATGGATAGATAGAGTTGAGAGAAAAGAGAATAATAAGAGATAAATATGATCAAGAAACATTGTTTGATAAACTGGGATAATTTTTAGGTAAGATAGTTAACTACAAGCTGATGAGGAAGTAGAAGAATTAGAATAAGAAAATATAGAATCTATTCAAAAGAGATAAAAAAGAACATAGGAATTTCACAAAGGTAATAAGTGGATGTCAGATAAGCATGCAGAAAAACACAGGTGATTAGTAAAACTCCAGCCATTAGCTACCTTTCAGTGGTGGGCAGTTGTGAAGCAAGAGCTTCTTTTTAAAGAGGAGATGGTAGTGAAGAGACTAGAACCTTACCTTTGGGGCAAGCCTCAGCCCTTATAATCTTCCAAATGGTTACAGTTTGAGTGATACACTGATTCGTCATGTGTGTCGGTCATCAGTGAAGGTAGTCCTATCCAATGGCACTGTATGATGTGGGAGACAAGATCCAGATACCCTCTTAAAGGCTGGAAAACTGCATGGGACTGAGCCATGGTGGAGAACAGAAAATAAAACTACATATTAAAGAGCATATATTTAATATGCCTCAGCCTAATGATGAGAGACAACCCTAGAAGTTACAGTCAATAACCTGGAAGGCATGGATAGATAGAGGTCCCAGGGGCTGACAAACTAAGTATAGAAGGCAAGATGCTCAACTTGGGCTAGAAAGTGCATAGGGAGAGGTAAGTCTGCTTTCTGTTGGTGGAACAAATCTCAACATTGAGGACAACCTTAGAGTTTGATCTCACCAACTATAAACTCAATGGATACGCCAATACATGGGCCCACTTGTCTGTCAGTCACTGTGATAGAACCTTAAAACTCTCAAGCTTCCTTGATATGCTGACACCTCCAACATTCAGGAGGTCTTAAAAGTATAAAGACAATTTCTCAGTTTGTACAGGTCTAAGTGCTATGCTTACATATTAGTCTTTCAGTGTAATTGTTAAAGATCTCCCTATAGCAAAAATATTAGCCACTCAAGAAATAGAATATATAGCAAAGAGTCTAGACATGGAGTGAGAAAATCTTCCTAGATCACAGACTAAAAAATCTGAGTACCACTAGCTTAAGCCCCTAGTACACAAAGAAAGAAAATTCTTCCACCAGACATTGGATGACAGTCCAGTAAAGACCAGGCAAGAACATTCGCCACAGGAAAGATAAGAAAGATGTTCCGCAGAAGATGTTCCAATATTTATCCTTATTTTCCCTAAACCCTGTCTCTGTGAGCCTCCTGTACTTTTCTTCTTAAATTTCTAGCTATAGCTTTGTTTAATCATATTTAAGAAAATATACTTTTATTTGCCAATACTTCTGATACACTCATATGACATGAATTTTCTTCATTATTGTATAATCTTTTATATTTTCCTCTTTTTTCTTTCTTTTTAAATCCTGTGGCTCACATTCTTATCATCTCCAATGTACCTTACTTCTGTTTAATTTATTTTTATTTTTGAGATTATAATGCAATTGTATCATTTCTTCTTTCCCTTTTCTCTTTCTGAACCTTCTTATATAGCCATTCTTGCTCTCCTTACAATTTCATTATTTTATTGTAGTAAGATATATATAGTGTAGTTCAAGGACACTTCTTTTGGCAACAGATAGAGTCCATTGTAATTTTTAAAATTTTGTTATTGTTGCTGTTGGGTTTTTTGTTTGTTTGTTTGTTTCATGTCATTTTTTTAAAAATCCAGAAAGATATCTGACTTGGATCTCTGGGACCCACATGTGGAGGGAGAAGATAGAATTTCCATGGTATTGTTGTTGTTGTTGTTGTTGTTGTTGTTGTTGTTGTTGTTTCGCCAGAGAGAGAGAGAGAGAGAGAGAGAGAGAGAGAATAAATAAAGCATGTCTTGTCAGCAACCTGTAAAGCTTGGAAAATACAGACCAACATATTTCAAGACCCCAAAGCAAATAACTGCCAGCCAAGATTACTGTTTTCAGAAAAAAGCTATCTTATAAAGTTGATGGGAAAATAAGGACAATTCAAGATAAGCTCAAACTAAGGCACCTCATGATCAATCAATCCTGTACTACAGAAATCACTTGAAGAAGTCTGAACACAGAAGGAAGAGAGACTGTCTCATTTTTAAGAACACACACACACACACACACACACACACACCAGATTTCAGAAGAAGAATAAATGAACAAGGGGCACAAGGAAAGAATCCATTGTGCCTAAACCAGGAACCAGCAAGTCCCTTAATACTAAATAAGGCAGGTGAAACAAACAATAATACAAGAAAATAAGAAAACAACAATAAAAAATAGAAGTTAATACATATCACTTAAGAATTATCTTAAGTTTAAATAACTTCAAGTTGACAAGAAGGACTGATTGATTGCATTTTAAGAAAGATTCTTCTATTTTCTACCTCCAAGAAACACATTTCACTAACAAAGTCATTCCCAGATCAAAAGATAAAAAATAGACTTCAATCTACTACGTCAAGGGAAACTGGAGACATAGCAACATAGCTATTCTGATATCTAATAGATAGATTTCAGACCAAAATCAATCAGAAGATGAATGGAAGAAAAATACCTGTGGATTAAGAAACAATTCAATAGCATGCGTGTGTGTGTGTGTGTGTGTGTGTGTGTGTGTGTGCAGATGCATCATGGGTATTAATGTCAAATGACAGCTTGCAAGAGCCAATTCTCTTTTTATTATGTATGTTCTTGGGATTGATCTAGTCATCAGACATTATCATTCCAAGTAACTGTCATAAAATAGAAAATTCAAAAGAATAATCCTTACTATGAAGATAAAAGACCATTATAATGAAAACTTTAGAAAGAAATTAGAAAAGACACTAGAAGTTTGAAGAGCTCACTTTCTCAAGAACTGCTGTTAGGGTTCAAAAATTACTGAAGGAAGACATCAAACTCAAATAGTATGCAATAACAAGGAGTGTTTATTCTGCCAAAACAACCATCATGTTAGGGTTACCACCATTACAGAATGGTGACTCAGGAAAAGACATTCAAGCCCCTTTTATAAAAAAACTACTTAATTGCTTCTACTATAACAAACAAACTTTTAAAACCTAGAGTGCATTCTAAAGGGTTATAAAAACCATTAACTGAAGGTCATAAAGAAGGAGCTAAAGATATATAAGTACTTTTTACTATATGATCATTGTACTGGCTAGTTTTGTGTGTCAACTTGACACAGGCTGGAGTTATCATAGGAAAAGGAGCTTCACTTGGGGAAGTGCCTCCATGAGATCCAGCTGTGAGGCATTTTCTCAATTAGTGATTATGGGTGGTACCATCTCTGGGCTGGTATTCTTAAGTTCTATAAGAGAGCAGGCTGAGCAAGCCAGGGGAAGCAAGCCAGTAGGTAACATCCCTCCATGGCCTCTGCATCAGCTTCTGCTTCCTGACCTGCTTGAGTTCCAGTCCTGACTTCCTTTGGTTATGAACAGCTGTGTGTAAGCATAAGCTCAATAAACCCTTTCCTCCCCAACTTGCTTCTTGGTCATGATGTTTGTGCAGGAATAGAAACCCTGAGTAAGACAATCACACACTCTAAAAGTCATATAATCGCTATGAACAAAGAGCAGAAACAGGCCTCCCTCCCATTTTCTTCCTGAGACTTTAACCTAGAGCCTCACAAGTCCTGCTGAGATAGAACAAAAGCCACTCTACCTAGTCTCCCACTGTTTTATGTTTTGCTAAACCTGAGACTGCAGCTTCTTACCTCAGAGCAACCCAGATAGGCAAATCAGCTGTGGAAGCAAAGATCTTACACTTAGGATGGGTAGCAAATGTTTTATGACCTAGTTTCTGAGTGGAAACAAAATGGAATTAAAATAAAGGATCCTTCACTGGTAGAATCAATAAGTTGGCTGTTGTGAAGTAAATCTACAGATTTAAGGTAATCAGTAATCTCCATCAATATTCCAAATATATTCTTCACAAATCTAAGGACAAACAAAATTAAATGGGTGCTTAAAAAAGCCTTGAATAGCAAAAACATTCCAACCCACCTTCCAAAGAGCTGGAGTTATCAAAACTTTGGAAACTAAAGCAGCAATAACAGAAACAGAACAGTACTGGCACAAAGCTGGGCATGTACAATATGACTAACCTTCCCTGGCAATCTAACTGTGATTAGATCGCCTTAGAAACAGCTCTGGATGTGTCTTTGAAGATAGTTACAAAAAAAGCTTAACTGATGAGGGAAGATCTACACTGCATATTGGCAGCAGTATCCCATGAGATGTTGCTAGGGACCAGCCTTAGATTAGAGAGGGATCCAGAAAGAAGGGGTGTCTGAGAATAGTGAAGCAAAGGACTCAAAGTCAAATTATGGGTACAAGTTGGTGGCCTATGTTCTGCTCAAGATGGCTTTCCAGACTCTCTCTCTCTCTCTCTCTCTCTCTCTCCCTCTCCCTCTCCCTCTCCCTCTCCCTCTCCCTCTCCCTCTCCCTCTCCCTCTCCCTCTCCCTCTCCCTCTCCTCTCTCTCTCTCTCTCTCTCTCTCTCTCTCTCTCTCTCTCTCTCTGTGTGTGTGTATGTGTGTGTGTGTGCTCTGCTCTAGACAGAGACAGCTTTTTCTTACTACACTAAAATTTCTCTCTGCATAGGTCATCTCTATCTCTTGTAGATCAAAAGCTCACATTTTATTTACATATCACTTCAGTCATCACCACAGGTTCCCTTTTGATTATCCCATGAATCAATATCTCTTGACCCCAGTCCCTTGATTGAGACAGTAATTACAAATACAAGCATGGACAATAAGACATCTTGGTGGGTCCCCACTCCGAAATTACCCTTCTAACCAGGCCTGGACCTAACTTATCTCTGTGCCAGGCTGACCTTGAACTCATGAATCTGCCTGCCTTTGTAAACATAAACAAAAAAATTATCTGGGCAGAATTTTCCCTTGGAATCACCATTCCCTAAATGTATAAAATATCTTTATCTCTTTAATTAGTGTCACTCTGACAAGCTGGCTCATAGTGCAGCTGCCTCTGTTCCTTTAGATCTGTGAAGCTCCTTATACAGTTCATATTGAAGCTCCTTATACAGTTCATATTTCATTCTTATATTCTGCACAGTTGAGAAATTATATATTTTTGAACGCATTTTTAGCATTCTTTCCCATAGCCTTAAGGGCTGTCCTGAAGGTCACAGAACTCTACCATTTTGCTGAGACCTAGACATACCCTTGCCTCCCAGACTCTTGCTGTCTCTGATTATCATGGAGTCACTAACCATGGCAGAGAGAACATTCCTCAAAGAAGGAATATGAAAATATGTAGACTATCATACAAATAAGCCTTTGGCGCACACCAACCATCAACACTTGTGAAGGCCCATGCCCTGCTGGCTCTCTTCCAGGAAGAGGAAACCATGTCATACTCTCTCTTACATAACTAAGCTGGACTCAGAAGGCTGAACAAAAGAGAGAAGGCAAACATAGCAGAAACACTCATCTCTCTATCTGCTTCCTGGCTTTATGAACTATATGATTGGCTGTCTCCCTCTTCCCCCATGATGGTTGACTGTATCCTCTCAATTATGACCCAAAATAAGCCTGTCTCTCCTTTCTAAGTATTACAGCTCAGAGGGGAAAGGTACCCTGTCAGTCAAGAGCCAAAGAATACCACAAAATCATCTCACACAAGAGAATTATTTCAAGGGAAGCCACCAGGAAGATGGCTGACTCTGCTTAGGCAAGAAGCACCATTAAACTGAGCAGAAGACAAGGTTTATATAGGATTTCTTTAGGGAGGGGCGGTGCAGAGATTTCTGGGGTGGAGATATTCATGGGAGAGTCTGGTGAGATTTCAAGTACAGAGCTTGGAGTGAGCCCAGGGATTGATGGGAATTCAAGTACTTTGTTTGTTTGTTTGTTTGTTTGTTTGTTTAATCTGTCGGGTAGGGGCTGGGTCCAGGCTTTAGGGCAGTTAGATTATTCTGTGAGTGAAACCTTGTGCTAAGAGTTCCTGTGGGGATGAATCTCCCTCAAGATTCTAACCTTTGGTCAGTATTTTGTCAGAGTAATTAATAAAGAGACCAATAGAAGAAGAGAAGAAACAAAAAGAAAGTCACACCTAATTCCAACATTATTTCAAAAACAAACTTTGGGAAAAAAAAGACTGACAAATGATGCTGATAATTACTGGAAATATATCTAAAGAAGAGTGAAATTACACATGTATAACTTACCCTTAACAAAATTCAATTTAAAACTAGTCAAAGATTTGAAGACCTAAACTATTGAAACAGTTCATTGACTGTATATATACAGGTAAGGACTTTCCAAAAAAGACTACAATGGCTCAGAAAAGAATTGCAATAATTAGCAAATGGGCTTATATAAAATCAAAATCTCTGTATAGCAGAGCAAGCAATAATATCAGAATAAAAAAAACACTGCCAACTACACATTAGTCAGGGGATTAAATTATAGAATATATAAAGAACTATAAAATTAAAAACCAAAAGACTAAATCACTTGATCAATAAATGTTATGTTGAACTTAATATACTGTTATTAAAAGGACAAATGTAAATCTCCAATCAATATTTGATAAAATGTTCAACACCCTAAGGCATCAGGGAAAGCAAATTAAAATTGCTTTTAGATAACATTTTTCCAAAGCTAGACTACCTTTTATTGAAAACAACAAACAAACAAACAGAAACAAAAAAATATAAAACAAATGATAATCTTAGCATGGAGGAGGTAGAGATCCCTACTTGAGGTAATTCTTATGTGCTGGGGGAGGAAAGACCAGCATTTCTGAAGTATATACCCCAGATAAGTCAGCCATGTTCCAGTGGAAGGCAACATAACCAATAATACTTGGTCATTGCAGATTAGCCTTCATGGCAAGCACCAAAATGCATGAAGGGTAGGAAGTATGCAGGTAGATCTGGGAAGCTAGGAGAGGGAGAATGAACTCATCAGTTGTATAAAGTTGTAAACACCTTAGAGATAATAAGACTTAAAAATGTCTTCATAACCTGCCATACAAGACTTGAATGTAAACTGTAGTACTCACTGTGGAAATCAACATAGATTATGTTTAATATGGTATAGATTTACTGCGTGACCCAGCTATGCCACTGCTGTGTTGATATCTGAAGGACTGTGTCAACATGCCACAGATGTACATTCATTATTACCAGTGCAGTCAGTGTACATAGCCAGGAAACAAAACTAGGCTAGATGTCTACCAACAGATGAATAGGTAAAGAAAATGGAATTTTACATAAAAAAATTAAACCAAAGCATTTACAGAAAAGAGGATAGCCACTGGTGATCATTACATTAGGCAAAATAAAGCAAATCCAAGAAGGCAAACAGTGTTTTCCCCATATGCAAAATGCTAGATTTGTGTGTGTGTGTGTGTGTGTGTGTGTGTGTACATATATGTATGAGTATATGATAAAAATAGAAGAGAAGCCAGGAAAGGGGAGGAAGAGATAGAGATCTTGGACAAAGTGAGCAAGGAGCTAAAACAGAGAGATTGGAACACATGTGATAAAGAATAAAAAGAAGGTGACTATTTGAGAGCAGGAAGGGGTTCAGTAAATATAAAGCGGGGGTTCAGGAGAGAAGAAGTGGGTGAGTAAGAACAAACATGGTCTGTATTGTAAAATATGCAATATAATATTCTCATAATATTATATGAGAATAAAAATTAATACAATAATAAAATAATATAATCAAATTAAATATATTCATAGGTGAGAACATACCATAATTAATCTCTTTATTCTGCAAGACAACTATAAGAATTAAGGAGAAGGTGCATTATAGGTTTGTATGGAAAGGGTAGAAGAGAATTTATTACTTCACAGAATTGTTACATGCTAGTGAAATATGGCAAATAGTTTAAAACTTTATGAACAGTTATAAAGGGAAGAAAAGTGTATCAAGTGGTCATCTAGCCAATTCGTTTTATGAAAACTTAGAACTTATCTTAAGTTTATCAATGTTTTGTTGAAAATTTTTTGTGAATATGTTGTGTTTAAATTCAGTATGGTCTTAATGCACATTCTGCAAGTTGAGTTTATTGATCAAAGATTCAGAGCAATGTTTAAAGTTCTTCCTTGAAACTCCCAATATTTTTAGGAGGGTGGAACATGTACTTTTATCTTCTATACTCAAAATGCAAAATATCCATGAGTTCACATATATAATGAAATTCTTTCTTGCCTTGAACTTGCCTATGGCCATAGAAGATGCACCCACAACTGCCTAAGAAAATATTTAATCATAATTTTAATATGTAAATGAGAAAATGCATTGGACTTCTGATGTGCAACATATGTGGACATATAAGCAGGACATGTCAGCTCTATCTGGAACCTTATGTAAGCAAGCCAAAGATATGGGGGGCAAAAACTAGAGAAAATTTAAAATAAGAGACTAAACTCTGCAGTAGGTTCAGGCACAGAGTGTCACATCTTCTATCAAAGAGGGAGAGAAGGATGTCAGATCATGTTAGCTAAAGTGTGTACATTCTCATGGAAACCTGTCTGCTTTTCAAGCTGGCCCTTTCCTTGCAGATGGCCTTCAGCTTCTTGAAGTTTCTGAGTTCATATCTGTTTCTTATAACACAGAATCACTGACAAAGCACATCAGTATGAAAAGTGACAGCTTTTTATATATAACTACTTTCAAATTCTCAAGAGTTTTCAAAGAAGCAGAAGATAATAGGTACATGATTACTGCTTAAAAGTTGACAGCATCTAAGAAGCCACTTATCACACCTGCACATCTGAACTCACAGTGCATATATGTATGTGTGCTCATACGCTCACATTGGACATATGTGTGCACACACACATGCATATATCAAATTATTATTTTACATTTTTAAAAAATGTAAGCCGGGCGGTGGTGGTGCATGCCTGTAATCCCAGCACTCGGGAGGCAGAGGCAGACGGATTTCTGAGTTCGAGGCCAGTCTGGTCTACAAGCGAGTTCCAGGACAGCCAGGGCTAAACAGAGAAACCCTGTCTCAAAAAAGCAAAAAAAAAAAATGTATGTATGTCAATATTTCACCTGCATATATATCTATGTATCATATGTATGCTTGGTACCCAGAGAGGCCAAAAGATGGTTTTAGATTCCTTAAAACTAGATTTAAGATACTTATTAGCTCCCAGGGCAATGTTGGGAATTGAACCCAGTCCTCTGGAAGGTAACTTCTCGGTTACCTGCTGTGCCATCTCTCCAGCTCCAAGACTATTAGTTTCCTATAAAAGAATTCAAAAAATACTTGAGGGCTAGTGACAATGACCTGCTGACATGACTCAATATTTTCTTTTAATGGCCCCAAACCCAAGGGAGATGGAATAAATTATTACTTGAGCTCGAAGAACAGTGTGAAAGAATGTAGGAAACATTTGCAGCAGCTCTGTCGTTCAACTGAGAGAAATTTACAATTAGCTTCTTGGGAAATGGCCAGGGAGGGTGATGTTCTGACATTAAAATAATAAAACATGAACATGTTACACAATAGTACCAATAGTATTTCTGTATCTCAATTGGTGGACAAGTGATCAGGGAAAAGGAGGACTTATAAATTAGACCTTCATGTGTCAGATATGGTGCTTGGCCCCCCCATGTCCCTATCACTTAGCAGGAGACAAGGCTGAGATAGGTCCCTAGTACTGTCTGATACCAGACGTCAAGCTTTCTCTACTCTATCTGACTTACACACTTTCTCTGCATTTTACTAGTGAGGAGGCAAAAAACACTCTTGTGCTCATGCAATTGACTTTTATCCTCAAGCCAAATATATTTTGTGAGCTTATTTTTTAAAATATTTTTATTGAATATCATCTTCATTTACATTGTCATGGTAAAACCTTTCCCAATTTTCCCCCTCCCCAAAGACCCCCAACTCCTCCTCCCTCCCCCTGCTTCCATGTATATGCCCCTCTACCTGACACACTCCCACCTCCCCCCCCTCAGTTTCCCTTTGTTGGAGCTTCTGTTGAGCCTTTACCTGACCAAGGACCATTCCTCCCACTGATGCCCAAGGCCTTCCTCTACCACATTTTTGGCTGGAACCATGTGTGCCCCTTGGTTGATGGTTCAGTCTCTGGGAGTCTTGGGGCATCTGGCTGTCTGAAATCATTGTTCTTCCCATGGGGCTATAAGCCCCATCAGCTCTTCTGGATCTCCCTCCAGCTCCTCCCTTGGGGACCCCATGCCCAGTCCAATAGTTGGTTGCTAGGATCTGCCTGTATTTGTGAGGCTCTGGCAGGGCCCCTCTGAAGGCAACCATTGCATGTTCCTTTTGTTATACACTTCTTGTCCTTAGTAGTGTCAGGGTTTGTTGACTGTTTATAGGATGATTCCCCAGGTAGGGCAGTCTCTGGGTGGCCTTTACATCAGCCCCTGCTCCACACATTGTCTCCCTTATTGCTGCTGTGAGTGTTTTGTTCCCTTTCTTAGAGGAACCAAAGCACCCTTACTTAAGTTCTCCTTCTTCTTGAGCTTCCTGTGCTGGGTGAATTGTAACTTGATTATTTTGAGATTTTGGGTTAACTTCCACTTATTAGTGAGTGCATACCATGTGTAATCTTTTGTGACTGGGTTGCCTCAATCAGGATGACACTTTCTAGTTCCATCCATTTGCCTAGGAATTTCATAAATTCATTTTTTTAATAGCTGAATAGTACTCCATTGTGTGTATATACCACAGGTTCTGTATCCATTCCTTTGTTGAGGGACATCTTGGTTCTTTCCAGCTTCTGGCTATTATATACAAGGCGTCAATGAACATAGCATAGCATGTGTCCTTATTACATGTAGGAGCATCTTCTGGGTATATGCCCAGGAGTGGTATAGCTGCATCAGCAGGTAGTACTATGTCTAATTTTCTGAAGAATCGCCAAACTGATTTCCAGAGTGGTTTTACCAGCCTGCAATCCCACCAACAATGGAGAAGTGTTCCTTTTCCCCCACATCCTCTCCAGCATCTACTGTCCTTCTATGACCAGATTAAAACCTGTTCCTCAGTCAGCTTTCCATTTTCTTTTTCCACTCACACCTTCCAAGTCTTCAGTGGCTTTAAAAATGACAGCATTTGTGTGTGTGTGTGTGTGTGTGTGTGTGTGTGTGTGTGTGTGTGTGTGTGTAAGACATATAATCATTAAGATAAAAAGCTGAAAGGACAATATGAGCTTCTTGAGCCATGTACTCCTTAAGCCAAGGTAAGACGGACATGGAGAGAAATGAAGTAGAAGGATGGGAAGATTGTGCTGTCTTGAGTTGCACATCCTTCTTCAGGCTTCCCCTCCCAACCCCCACCTGCACCAGGTACTGGCCCAAATTTTTCTTCCTCTGACATCCTGGATTGTGTTGAATGTTTTTTAAGTGGCACTACTTAGGCTCACCCATTCGTCTACCTCTGAGTTCGAAGGAAGATTCACATTACTGATTTTTCTTACTATGAAACTTTTATTTCAGGCCCAGGTAAATTGATGTTCATCTTCAATTCCCCGCATAATCTCCCAGGTGCACTCACTCTATGTCGATGTGCTTGGCGAGACATACAGCTCCACTGTGGGTGAGATGGGCTGTAGTTACTGAAATGAAATATAAAAACCAAGAAGGAAAAATCGCTGCAGCACTCCCTCACCTCATTTCCAAAGGGTCAGGCTGGAATTTATCCTCTGATGCATCCTCCTCAGCTTCATTTCACCTCAGGGGCAAGCCTTAGATGGTGCTCCTTGGAGACACCAGAATTAATTTTCTAGAAATAATAACATTCTCCTTTATTATATTTATGTATTAATTCATTCACTCATTGAACAAATATTTATCGAGTGACCTTTATGGACAAGGCACTAAGCCCAGTCCCTTAAAGGATAAAACACAGAATTGGTAAATTACAGATTCTGTGATGCTGAAAGGGAGAAACCAGGCAATCTGGGAGCCATAAGCACCCTGAAGCCATCCTCATTCTGCCCAAAGGGAAGCAGAAGCTTGGCCAGATGGGCACTTGGGATTTAGTGCTTTCTGAATAGAGCATGGGTGTAGCAAATGTGTCTATCTAAGCCTTGCAAAATGAGAAGGCATGTGACAAAAGTCAGGGAGTTATTAGAGGAATTATAGGAAACTAGTTATGACCAGCATGGTGAGAATCCACAGCTTAGGACACTTGGGACTCCTCAAGCCAAGAAAAGGTTTAAACTTAGAAGTCCCTGTCTGTAAGGAAAGAAGGCCACATTGCTAGAGGGTCTTAGGGCTCCATTTCACCTGGTGCAAGCCTTATTGTAAGTGCCAGTCATTAAATTCCAGATCTTGCAGGCTCTAAGTGAGAGCTCTAAAGTCTCTATGTGATGGAGAAAACAGAGGTTGGGAGGGAAAAAAGAATTCCTGTTATGATATGAGTCAGTACCAGCAGCTCAGGGGGAAAAACAGGTCTATCTTAGCCTTCCTCATTTCAGTATCTTTTCATGTTCAAAGCTGGCAGTTTATGCTTCAAATCCTTTGTCAGTACTATGGTGATGACATTGGCCCAGACTCCTCTTCAAGGAGCAAAATAGCCCTTGATCTCCCTCTTATAAAAACATCTATAAATGGACTGCTAAAGTGCTTGTCATACAGACATAAAAACCTGAATTGGATCTCCAGAACATATACTTGGGTTACTGCACATGCTTGTAACCCAAATGCTGGAATGCAAAGACAGGTAAATCCTTTGGGCTTCCTACTCAGATAGATTGAACTATTCAATGAGTTCCATGCCATGAAAGTCCCTGTCTCATAACACAAGGAACAATACCTGGGTTTGACTACTAACTTCCATAGCCATGAATACACATTTTCATCCACTTAAACACAGGCTAACAACATCAGCAAATACTTGTGACTTTATTTAAGGCAACCCAGAAAATACAGGGTGAAATCCCCATTTTAGCTCTATAACTTAATGTCTATGCAAAAATCTCTGTTCTAATAAAGTAACATATTAAGAAGTACAAGGGCTAGTACATGACCACCTCTCCAAGCAGCTAAATAGCCCTTGATCTCCCTCTTATAAAAACATTTTAAGATTGTTACTTGGCACATGATATTCTGTTAATTATTGATATATGGAGACCAAGAGTGACCTAAACTAGGATTGAGGCAGCCCAGGCACCCAGTGCACATAGTTTAAGAAGACCCTGAATCCAAGGGCCTTTAATAAACTTCACATCTGAGGCTGAGATCTGCTTCAATTCCATGCAGTATGCATCTCATCCACCCTTCCCTTTGTCTAAATCCAGTGTTGGAAAGATTTGCTCTTATGCTGTCCAAATAGATAATGGACTTTTCCAATAAAGATACCACCAAGAACCAAGCACCAGCCTAGATGCTGTACAAGGTAATGTGCTTGGAGAAAGCATTAGAAAAAAACTCCTAGGAAATAAAGCCTTAAGGATAAAGTGAAACACAGACACTGTGTATGCATTTAATGACTTGTTATGTAGCCCTGGATGGCCTGGAATTCACTGTATAGATTAGGCTAGCAGTGGACCATAGACATCTGCCACCACAGTTGCCAAATTCTCCCAGGGAACCAGAGATTATGTCCAGTTGTTCTGAAATGCCCACCTTTGGGAAACTTACAGAACACTCAGCACCCAGACCCATTTGTTTGCCAGCTCAAGGCTTCCCCCTCCAACCCAAGTCTCCTCTGTGCCTCCTCCTTCTCTGGCTCACACACTCTCAACTAAGAGGACAGTGACTCACACTAATTATACAGTAACATTTTTCCCTCTAACAGCAGCTGGGACTTTCTATTTTTTTTGCCAGCTATTTATAACACACTTAGACAAGGAAGCCTCCTTCCACCCCACCCACCCCAAGTAAAATTTCTCTGGGGTGGATCTGGTTTTATCTAAATTGGTTGGACAGACTTGCAAAGCATATATAATCCATACTGAAAAAAGATAAGGCTTTCTCCTTGTACTGGATATAAAAATAACCAATAGGCAAATGAACATGGATAGGGAAAAATTAATTTACTTCTCTGCTTAATTAGTAGATGCAAGATAACTGTATGTGCTTAGCTCCATAATTATAATAATACTTAACAGTTACGTGAAACTCTTCATCATCAAGAATACCACTTTCTCCTGACACTAAATCATTAGTATTTGGCACCCCACTGTGAACATCTTATCTAAACAGGAGAAAGACCTTGATTCTGGAGGGGACCTGAAGATTCAGAGTGAAGTGCCAAGACTTTCCATTATCATTAAGCAAGCTGCTGTTCCATGTGTCTCTCTAGTCTCCTGTCCCCAGAAACTGAATGTCTGGGGATAATCTGCTGTTTTAGCAGGCTCAAGGATCCACCATACCGAGGATTCACCACTGAGTCTCAGTGCAGTGGAAACTTGCTCATCTGATTCCATAGTCAGTAAGTGAGTAGAAGTGGCAAAGAAAAGACAAAGACCACTGGTCCCACCTTGAAGCAGCCCTACTGGCCACCATCAGTACACTGTTCGTGGAATGTCTTCAATTACTCATGTTCAATTGAGAATTTCTACCTGTCCATTTTTCTATAATGGTATCCAGCTCCCAAACTCACTCCTAAGAACTTGGGACTCCTGGTGTGAGTTTCATAGTCACTAGACACTAGAAATTTGATATATCTAAATCCTTGGCTCTCATAGTCATTATGCCTTTAAACAAATACAACTTCAGCTCAAAGAGAGTAGGATTTGATATTGCACCCCTCCTGAGCAGCAGGGGCGGGATACGAACATGCTATCCTGGAAGGAAACATTCTGCACACCAGCTTAAACTTTCCTCACAGTTGCCGCCCTACCTCAGTGGTCAAATCTTAGCTTATCCTGGACCATATCAGGGTTGAGAATCTCCTCCTCTTCTTCCTCCTCTTCTTCTTCCTCCTGCTCCTTCTCTTTCTTCTCCTCATCCTCCTTTTCTTTTGTTGTTTTATTTCCAGAAAGGGTTTCTTTGTATAGCGCTGGGTTGGGTGTTCTCAAACTTGCTCTGCAAAACAGGCTAACCTTGAACTCAGAAAATGATCTGACTCTACTTCTGGAGTGCAGCCATCAAAGATATGGGGTATCACATCTGGCTTAAGGTAAGAAGGAGGAAGAGGAGGAAGAGGAGAAAGAGGAGGAGGAATAAGAAGAAGAAGAGGAGGAAGAAGAAGGAAGAAGGAGGAAGAAGAAGGGAAAGGAAGAGGTGGAGGAGAAGATGAAGAAGAAGAAATAAAAAAAAAAACCTTAAAAACCTTAGTTCTAGACCAGGGTTCATAAATCCAGATACCTTACTCCTGTCAAATATTGGAATTATATTATTATACAAGAGAAAGAAACATCAAATTGAGTCAGCACTATGTTTAATGCTTGCTAGAACTTTAACTCAATTTTGTTTTAAAAATAAAATGTGTAGATCATTTGCTACAGGCTAATTTTTTGATGACTTTCAGAAAAGTGAAACATATTATCAAACATTGGTTAAAAGCTACAATTTTAGATCTTGCATTTATTTTGTAGTCAGGGGTGGAGAAAGGGAGATTACTCAAAGTGATTGCCACTTAAATTGCTGTTTTACTATACTTTTTTCTCTTATTTTTACAAACAATAGGCCACATGCTTATTGTTTAAATTCACAATTTTCAAAGACCAAAGCTACTATAATGGGATGAGAATTATAACCTCTAATTATTATGGCTTAAAGACAATGCAATTTTGCAACAGCTTTTTAAAAAATACATATTAATGCAATGCAAAGGAAATCTCTTTAACTCTCTCTCTTTCTCTTACTCTTAGGGTCTATAATTCTTGGATTTTTTTCACAAGTCATTTCCCTGTGTTTTAATTCGATGTGTATTTTTTCTTACAACATGTGGAGGGTTCAGAAGAGGAGAAGGTAAACACACACACACACACACACACACACACACACACACACAGAGAGAGAGAGAGAGAGAGAGAGAGAGAGACAGACAGACAGACAGACAGACAGACAGACAGACAGACATTTGCTACATCTTTCCACAACTGTCTATGAGGGAGGCACCAGTCCCCATTCTACACATCAGAAATGTGTTCTCATGTGTCCTGCCTGATCCAATCTATGCTATGTTTCCACTATATACTTTTCTTTTGTACACAGAACTACACAGTACTCCAGTTTAGAGTCTCAGTTCTCAGGATGGAAAAGGCTATCATAAAAGATCCTAATTCCGGAGCAACTTAGACAATAGTGTTAGGAGGCAGTGAGTCAGACTCAGTTTCCTAGAATCAAGAGCTGGAATGACAGTCCTTCACAATCCTGGGATTTTCCCTATACTGAACAGAAGATGCTGAACTTAGCTCTTAGAGAAAATGAATACCCTCTGAGAAAGGCAGCTTCCTGGAAATGAAAGAACAGAGATGTGGGTCTTGTCAAAGATGTTGCAGAAGAAACACAACTCTCAATCAAATAACTCTTCTTGAGGACACTTCTGAGTGTGAGGACCTCTGAATCCATGTCTCAGCTCAGTATCAGTCATTTTCCAAAGGAGAGATGCTAAATCAAAGCCCGAGTAACAGCTTCAAATTTTACAGCCATCTATGTGTTTGTGTCCTGAAGTGAGCCCACCCATAATATAGCTGGCACAGGCTCTCTATCACACAGCTGTATCTGGCACATTAACCATGTGATATTAGAAGTAAAAATAGATTGTATTTCTTGAGTGGTGGAAATAATAACAACGGAATAAAGAGAAACATACCATATATAAACTGATAAAAATGACAATAGGGAAGGATGTTCAGAGATCTGGAGGTCTGTTGCTTTTATAGAGAATGTCTATCTTATTTTCATATTTTAAAAGTCTCTGTATAGCTGCAGTTATAATAAGAACATGCACTATTCAGTGAATATTCTCTGAGTACATACTACTTGATTACCTGTTTAATCTACACAGAATAGTCATCATCATTCCATTACACAGCAGAGAACAAACAACAAATGTACACGTGTACATGCATACATGCACACAAGTGTACTTGCATGCGTGCGTGTACACACACACACACACACACACACACACACACACACACTGTGATGTGCATAGTCTCCACAGCTAGTAATTTCCCTCTGTGTTTTAAGTTCAGGGACTCTTTAGTGCACGCAGTGCCCATTGATAATCAGAGATAATAACATAGAAAGAGTTAATGAATTGCAAGCATTGCTCTTCCTTATCCCTGCATGGTGAACTCTGCATTGGATCATGTGGTCCTCTAGAGGAAATGCTAACACTTTTGGTGTTAAAAGGCCACTGCTTCTTTTCAGCACCCCCTCTGTCACTGACATGGGAGCACTCTAGGCTTCTTTATCCTGTGTGTACACATGTCTTTGATATGGGAGCACATTTGCCAGTTTTCTCCTGTGTGTATGCATGGGAGCACTCCAGACTGCCTTCTCCTGTATGTGCATCTATTGTTAACATGGGAGTATCTCGACCTGTTTTCTCCTGTGTGTACTTCTGTCCCTGGCATGGGAATCCATCAGCCTTCCTTTTCCTGTGTGTACCTCTCTCCCTTATATGGGAGTATCCCGGCCTGCCTTCTACTGTGTGTACACCTATCCCTAAAATGGGATCATCTCAGTTTGTCTTCTTCTGTGTGTATACCCATTCCTGACAAGGAACACATCAGCCCGACTTCTGTGTGTACACCTGTCTCTGATATGGGAGTACTCAGCCTTCTCCAATGTATTCACTACTAAATATTCTTCCTAAAATTCCAATCCCTCCTTCACACTTTTACCCTCAAGAAAGAAATCCCCACCTGATATTCTTAGCACCTTAAAAGTTAGAAACAAGCATACCCCCCTTTAAAGAATAAAAAATGCTTTACAATGACATATGTTGCATTGACAAAGGGCCGCAGGCCTTTCTTGTTCCAAAATATTCAAAACAGAAGGTCTCTGTCCAAAATAGAAGTGTATGCTACAATGTTCCCTTAAAAGAAAAAAAGCAAGAGGAACCACAGAGCCACAAACATTCTATTTCCAAGTTGAGTGCAAACAAAAAAAAAGTCAGCCCAGAGGGGGATAGATTTGGAGGAAAGGGGGAGCCAAACTTTATTCTATGTTTAAATCCAGCATATGGGCCATTCCAATTTTAGGACAATAAATACTGACTTCTGTATTTTGATAATTAATAACATACAAAGAAGAGCCAAGCTATATTTGAATGCCCTGATATGCATTCTAGATATCAGTGTTTCGTTCCAAGAGCCCATTTTTGTTGACAAGATGTGGAAAGTAGTTGGTACTGCCCAAATTCTTCTGTTCTTTAGAAACCAAGTTAGGATAGGGATATAAATGTGCGCACTCACACCTTCCCATGAATAGAATTTTCTGGGGTCTACTTTTGACAACTTGGTATATCCCTAAGAAAGCTGCAACCTACTAAATCCAGGGTTGGCTGGAAACTTCTTTCAGGGATTGAGTTGAGAGCCAGTGATGGGGTCACGGCTTCAGACCTCCAGTGCTTTCCTTTGTGGGGGCTCAATAAACCAGTGGATTATCAGTATTTGTTAAGCTAATAAACTCATATTAATAGCCTGAAGAAACAAATCATTATATTTCCAGGGTTGAGAACATATTGATTCCCTACATTTAGATTCCATGGTGCCACCAGCTAGAGAATCCACCTTCCGAGATCAACAATAGTCTCTGTATCTAGCCTGCTTCCTGACTCACATTCTTGACCTAGATTGTATGCTCAATGAAAATTTCAGTTTCCCAACGATTTGAGGCTCCACTGAAACTCGGGCACTTACCATACATAAGAATGTGGTTAGGATGGTCATAGTTCACAACTTAAGTCTGCAAAAAGTGTATACTTCCTCTAATTTACCACATGTCACAAAGAAGTAAGAGCCAACCAGGGCTGCCTAAATCTTGTTCAGTGTGGTGTATGCCTCCTTAAAGTCTTCATATAGTAAGTGGGAAGCAGAGGACCAGGTATAGTACAGTAACATTAGACTTCTAGATATCTAGCCACACAAATAACTTGTCTCGGCCTCTCAATTCACATTACTATCCTATGTCTAGGACTGATATTTGGGCTATTTGCCCAGCTCCCTAGCCTTGGAAAGTCTACCTTTTGGCCATAGCCATGCTCCTCACTGTACAGAACCTATGTTCTTTCTTTGAGAAATCATAATTGTGAAGAATCTGAGACTTCAAGGACATTTGCAAGGACAAATCACCTTTTCTGTTCTGGATTTGATTCTATCCTTGAGATAAGTGAAAAAATAGTCATAGGTCTGATTGGACTTTCTTTTTATCCAAAAGATACTTTTTCATCTTTTTGGTAGTGAAATGGGTATTCCTTGTTGTTAACTTGACTATATCTGGAATGAACTACAATCCAGAATTGGAGGCTCACCCATAATCCAGATCTTGAGACTGGAAGACACAAGTTTCTGACCTGGACCTTGACATAGAGCTATTGAGGCATAGTGACCACAAAAAGCTTAGAACTAGGCAAGGTAATAGACACCTTTAATCCCAGGAGACTGAGGCAAGGAGATCTCTGAGTTCAAGGTCAGCATGGGATAAAGCAAGTCCCAGATCCAGGCATGGTGGTACATATCTTGACTCTGGGCCACACCTTCTGCTGGAGAACTACATAAGAACATTGGAAGAAGGAAGATTAGCTCTTCATTGCCTGCTTGCATTACTTACCAGCACATCTGTTGGAGCCTACTTCTACAGAAGACCAGCTGAAACAACTAGCCTCATGGGACTGAGCAACTACTAAGTTCTCGGACTTCCCATTTACAGTTGAGCATTGTTAGGTTAGTTGGACTAGAGACTATAAGTCATCACAATAAATTCCCTCAGTATAAAGAGACATTCCAAAATTTTTGTTACTCTAGAGAACCCTGACTAAGGCAGGTAGCATTCTACCCCAAGGATTATGCATATCTCTGTAACACATGATTTGTTCTCGTGAGAAGATTCTCTTTTTTTACTACAACTTGGAAATCACGATTTCCAAAGTCATTTCAATTGACCATGCAATGTAAGTTTCCTTTATATTTGAATTTGGAGAATCTTTTGTGAACAGAAAAACTGATGAACTCTGTGATGGATAATGGCTTGTTGGTTATCAGTGTTTCAGAGTTATCGCTCTTTCAGAGGACCCCCGTTTGTATCTTAACACTGGTGTAAGGTGGTCACAACAGTAAGTAATGCTAGCTCCAATGGATCCTCTGACTTCTCAGGAAAACTGGATTCATATGCATGTATCAAAGATAGGCACACATACAAACACATATTTTAAAAATAATGTAAAAATACAAATTAAAAAAGACTTGATATGCAGTGTATGTGTGTGCATGTGTGTGTGGGCCCTTGACCATGTATACATGCATACACATACACACACATACATACACACACATGCATACCACATGCATGAGCATTTCATCATTTGTTGATAATAACTTGTTTCAAACTTCACTAATTTTTTTTAGAGGAACTGAGATGGTTATGTGATTTTACTCCATTCTTCCATTTAATGTAGTAAATTACATGATTGATTTTCAAATGTCCATTTCTGAAATAAAAGAGTGAACTTAGTTAAAAGGTACATTTGCTTTTAGGTAACACTACATTTGGCTTAATATGGATTTAGAAAGTTTTATTCCTATATTCCATATGCAGATTCCTCTTCCACACAAATCCCTTGACACGTTTGGATATCAAGTTATTCTTATCTCATAAAATAAGTAGGATTGTATTGAAAATATACACTACCCCAAACCTTATACATCAACAATTATAGGAGATTCATTAACAAATTGAAAACAAGGAAGCAAACAAGCTATTAGTTGGTGAACAATGACACAATAAAATATTATTCTGCATTTCAAAGATATAAGCCATTAAGAGATACATTTTTATAATTTAAAGGAGCCAGTCTAAAATAATGTTCCAAATTATTTCAGCCATATGACACTCTGGAAAAAGAAAAAATGCAGACAGTGTAAAGATCACCATGGCCATCACAATTTTGTACTATGGAAAGTTTATGTGTGAGCATGTGTTATTCTGTTTGATATTTTCAGATGGATATATGATGTTGTACATTTATTCTAGTGCATAGACCTATATAAAGAATAAATCTTTAAATAAACTGTGACTTTTTGTTAATAAAATTGTATCATAGTATCCTTCTAACAGCTAGTTTCTTTCCCTGTTACTGTAGTAAAATTCTCTGGCAAAACCAACTTCAGTTCATGCCTAAAGGTACAGTCAACCACAAAGAAGGAGGTCAAGGCAGCCAGAGCTTAAAGCAGCTGGACATATTACACAAGCAGGCAGAAGTGAGCCATGTCCACGAGCGAGTGCTCAGCCCACTCTCTCCGTCTTATCCTGTCCACATTGCCTGCCCAGGTAATCATGCTACTCTTAGTGAGCCGATTTTCACACTACAATGAACATAATCAAAATTATCCAGCACATTTATGCCAAGAGGCCCATCTACAAGGTGATCCTAGTTTCTGTGAAATTGACAATTGGCACTTACACAAATTTTCTAAAAAAGATGATTGAGGAGTTAAGACAGTATGTGTGGTTGCTGGATTTTGTGGGATTTTCTGTAAAGGTGAAACTCCTGGGAAAATTAGTCATTGGTTTTAAATCATAAAGGACTTGAATAGACGTCATTAATGAAGATATGAGGATAACAAATTGGAGCACAAAAGCAGGTTGACTGATATAAGACATCATGCAAATTCAAAATAAAGTAATAACAAAGCATCAGTACCCATTTAAAAGAATTTGTGTGTGTGTTCAGTCACATGGTTTATTCCCACATATTTACATTTTATAAATCTTTCACTAGTCAAAGAATCCAAAACAAGGAAAGACAAAGAAAGAAAGGAAGGAAGGAAGGAAGGAAGGAAGGAAGGAAGGAAGGAAGGAAGGAAAAAAGTAAGAGAAAGAAACAAAGAAAGAAAGAGAGAGAGAGAGAGAGGGAGGGAGGGAGGGAGAGAGAGAGAGAGAAAGAAAGAGAGAAAGAGAGAAAGAAAGAAAGAAAGAAAGAAAGAAAGAAAGAAAGAAACAGAAAGGGAGGAAGGGAGGGAGAGAGGAAGGAAGGAAGGAAGGAAGGAAGGAAGGAAGGAAGGAAGGAAGGAAGGAAGGAAGGAAGAAATGAAGGAAGGAAGGAAGGAAGGAAGAAAGGAAGGAAGACAAAATAGAAAGACCCTCTGGTGCCTTACAAAACAAGGCAGTGAGCCTGGTCTAGACAGGTGAACTGACAGATTAGTGACCCAGATGTCATTCACATAAAACAGGCAGGGCTCATGAAGGGTCTCCGCCCACTGCAGGTACTCTGCTGCCTTCTTCACACCTTCCCAGTGGGCAGGGGATGGGTCACCTGAGATGCCTTGGAGCAGGATGAGCACCCATCTTACTAGCCTTGGAGAGCTGCAGCATAGGTGCCAGCCTTTTCATTCAGCAGGGCTTGAGTGATGAGCTCTGTGGTCTGGCCGAGGTAAGCTAAGGCAGGTTCTCCATCCTCAGCCTCTTCGTCCTGTCCTACTGGCTCCCCGGGTTCCTGGGCCAGCCTTTTGAACTGTAACCCTAGGGCTGACAGCTGGGGCCTGTACTTTCCCCTCTTTGGAGTAAGGGTCGAAAAGGGCAAGTTCAGCTTCAGAGAGGAGACCTTGAGCTGGGGAGATGGAAGCTTCCTCGAAGCCGTCACAGCTGAAGAGAAGATCCTGATCAGGGCTGGACGGAGCAGATACACTGGCACCTCCAACTCCTCCTGGTCCCTCCTTTCTGTAGGCAGTGGCTGGAGTGGGCCTCACCAGGAGGTGGTGTGGAGATGAGAAGGGGCAGCAGGATTCGCAGGCTCCTGAACACCTTAGAAGGCCAAGCCACCTCCCTGTCCCGGAAAAATTCCTTGAGCTGTTGTTGAGTGCAGGGATGGGTACTGTGAAGTGCAGAAAGTCCTCTGTACCGTCTTGCTGTTCCTTGATCACAGAGGCTTCAAATCGCCAGGAGTGAAGGGGTGGCCGAGGGGTAGGGATGGAGGGGTGGGGGTGGGGTGGGGAGTAGCGGGTGGGGCAGAGGCTTGAGGATGGTGGAGGTTTTTCTGGTTTTGTTTTGTTTGGTTGGTTTTGTTTGTTTGTTTGTTTCTCCTTGGCACATGAGAAAGCCAGAAACTCCTCTAAGCTACAAAAGAGGTTGTGATGAGTATAGACCAAGTCCCTACGGAGCTTACAGATATCGCTGTATTGCTTCCAGACACAGCCTCTGGGTCCTTCTTGGAGATGAGATGAGCAGTTGCTTTGTACTCTGCAACCCTTGGGGTGGGTCTAGGGTCCGAGACTGTGTAATGTGGCAAGAAGTCATCCTTTGCCTGGTGCGACATGAGAGCCTAAAAGAATATAGTTTTAAACAGGGCTAATACTAAGATCTAGGAGAAGTGAGGAACACCTGGAGATGTCTTCATACAATATTGGTAGGATGTCAAATCTGCTTCGTAGTGTGGCAATTGTACGAATAGACTCAAATCTATGGTGTATTCTGACAGTTCAACCCGGAGCACTCTGTCTCGACAATGTTTCTCATCAGATTGTTTGTCACCACAGCTATAACAAGACTTTTCAAATATTTTGTTAGGTATCTAATCAAGAAATTTAGCATCAAGTCAGACTAAAACCTACTTAAATACGTAATTTTGTACTTTATGCCCAAGAGGTTTAGGATATTTCATCTAAAACCAATTTCTTCCACTAGGAATAGTTCTTCTTTTATTGAGAATGTATACCTCAGAAACACTAAAAATTTGTATTTATAGAAAAATTAATTCATGAATATTTATAGCAGTTCCATTCCAGATTTCCAGGCATGCAAAAGAAATATTCTTCAATTCAAAGAAGCTACATTTTTATAATGGAATCTAAAAAAAGAAGAAAAAAAACTCTAGAGAACAATTTGGATAATCTCAAAGGTTCTGTGCTAAGTAAACTCAGTGCCCAAGTATACACAGTGTGCAATCCTGTTTGTGTTGCATCTTGAAGGATGGTGTTCTAGCAGCTTATGGTAGATTAATAATTAGAGGTGGGGTCTAGCATGTATTCAGTCTCCATGAAAAGATGAAAATTCATTTTTAAAATGATAAACACTGTCTTGGTAAACATCAATTTTACTTTTCTATTATTTGGGTGGGGACATTAAGAGCAAAACATTAAAAAAATAAGAAATCAAAAGGATGTCACGCAAAACACATATTATATTCCTAACAGACAATTCAACAAGAAATACAAAATTTCCAGAACACAAAATAACTTGCAACTAGAAATTCAAATGTAGCAAATAAAGAAAAATATTTGATAATGAAAGATTAACTGAAAGGTTTGATTCATACTTTTATTTGTAGAAAATGATATTCGACTTTCTAAGAAAAATACTTTGCCAATGTGTTCAAATTCAGAGCATATATAAAGGTAAAAATGTGAAAAAATGTTACAGAGGATTGAGTGAATTAGGAATAAATACTTTGAAACTTCACACACTAAATGTGAAGGAATATGCTTGGGTTTGAATGTAAAATCAGATTAATTGAGCTGTTTCTTGAAAACATTTGGAAAAAATGTAAATCAGTCCACAGAGAAAATGAAAATATTTAATACTTAGGAACTAGTTAGAAAAACATAGAATTGATGGTGCAAACAGAAAATAGCACCTTAACATGTATATATTAATTCAATCAGTGCATGTCAAGAGGACTATTGTTTAAATATCCTCCCTTGGATCTACAAATACAGAAAGAAGTCATAGATCAGGAGACCTGGCTGTAGGTAAGAAGAAGCTGTCCATCTGAAATGATAGACAATCTAAGACGGGAGCTGGAAACTTACATACTACTGTTTCAACTGATGGCACAATGCGATGTATAACTGGTTTGTCTCAGAGACTTAAGATACAGCATAGACTTTGATTAATGACTCCCACTGTATCACAGATATACAGCTTAACCTCACTAAAGATGGGAAGAAAGAAAATAACTGGGTTCATTATCTTTAGGAAGCACTGATTTTTTTTTTTAGTAGACAATTATAAAGCTGGGGGAGGGAAAGCACAGTTTCTGATATGCAAAAATGCTCCTCAAAGAAGGGCAGGCTATTCATCTTAAAACTGCTTCTTCACTCGCATATTGGATATTCACAAAATAACGTATGATTAGACCAGAATGTCAGGTTGTTTTCCTTCAAAAACATTATAAATTGGCAAAGAATGGAACAAAATGAATCTGTAATGACATATTAGTAGAGAATCTCAGTATAAACTTATATTTTTAAAATGTATGTATAGCTGCATAAGTACAGATATGTGGTATCCCAAAGGAGAGAGATATCTCCCAATCTATATCTCTAAACACATTCTGAGATCCTCCCAGTATTGAAAATTTAAGAACTGTATTTGAAAACTTATAATTATGGAGAATGTCTGAAAACGCAAGGAAAGGTCTTTAAAAGGAGACCATGTCAGAAAGTGAAATATCTTTTGTCTCAGAAACCAATTTGAAAGCAACAGCAGTGACCAAAATTGAATGTCTTTGAATGACCAAAGGAAAAATGATAACCTTGAGTAATACCCCCTAAATAAAGCATCTTTTAGTCTATTATTTAAACACTGTCTTAGTTAATGTTCTATTGCTGTGAAGAGATATAATAACCAAAGCAAATCTCACAAAAGAAAGAATTTAATTGAGAATGTGCCAACAATTTCAGAAAGTCATTCCATTATCTTCATGGTAAGAAACATAGCAGCAAGCATGTCTCTACATCTAGCATGAGTTTTTGAAAACCTCAAGGACCATTACCAGTGATACATTTCTTCTACCAAGGTCATACCTACTTAACAAAGTTATACATCCTAATCATTCTCAAATAGGCCATTTCATGAGGACCATTCAAATCTATGAGATTGTGTGTATGTGTGTGTGTGGGGGGGGATTCTTATTCAACCCACCATTTTCATGGCCCCATAGGCTTATAGCAATACTATAATGCAAACATGTATTCACTCCACTTTTAAAATATCCACAGTCTTTCAGTCTAAATGCTGTTTTAAAACCAAAGTTTGAACTCTCTTTTGAAAGCATGGTAATCAATTAAATGTAACCCCCTTGTAAAATCAAAACAAAAAATCAAATTACATATCTCCAACACACAATTGACTGAAATATACATTACCATTCCAAAAAAGGAGAATATGGAGGAAACATTAGACCAAAGCAAGTACAAAACCCAACAGGGCAAACACCAAATTTTGTAATTCCATGTCTGATGTAAATTTGTTCTTCAGATATCCAACTACATTCAGCTTTATTGACTGTAATCTCTCTCTGTGTGTGTTTCTGTGTCTCTGTTTCTCTCTCTCTCTCTCTTTCTCTCTCTCTCTCTTTCTCTCTCTCTGTCTCTCTCTCTCTAGCTATGAGAAAGATTTTCCAATACTTTTCTTGTATCCTTGATTCTACAGCCAAAACCAAATGGCTAAAGCTGTCAAACTCTGCTGTTTGAGAGGTCTAGAACTTGGAGCATCTTTCATTATATTGTATCATCTTTCTATTTTTGATTGTTTTCTTCACTATTTAAGCTTTTGTTTAATTCATTTTCACAAGCTAGAAGCTTAGCTGGGTGGGTTCTTGAGGTTATCATTCTCTTTATTCCATTAGCATCAGGCTTTTTAAAAACTTTTTTATCTCCTTTAACACTTCCTTTGGAGCTATTAATAACTTCTGATCCCCCTTAGCACCTCAAGCTATATATTTTATATTTCTTTTCACAGTATTCTCCTTTTCATTAGAGTTGTAATATGAATCCATTTAAATTTGTTCTTCAGATATCCAACTACTTTCAGCTTTATTGACTGAAGGATCCATGAAGGATCTTCCAAACAAAAAGATCTTTCAAAGGTCTAATTGCTATAAAAGAAGTCTAGCTTCTCCCATATACAGTTGAAAGGCTAAATCATTCCACTGTCCAAGCAAATAGCTGCCCAAACCATTTCACCCTTATGGTGGTGTAGCTCGAGATCATCTGTCTGATTTTGCCTCTGGTCATACAGTAAAGGCCACAAGGCTACTTCCAAGTAACTTGTCTTAAAATAGGTAGATACTTTCCATTCTTCAGCATACTTATCTATGGAGGCTTTTAGAGGCACACTCAAACTACATACCTTCAGGATATACCTAACTGCATCTGACATCTATTTAAGCTTTTGTATTTTGCTAACAATGAGCTTCCTATGTAAAACAATCAAATATCCTGTAATAAACAGCCATTACTACTCACTACATAACACTATCAATTCTAGGCTGTCTTAAAATTTCCTCTGCCAAAATCATTAATCTAAAACTCTTTGGTTTAACCTCAGACATATTTGTAGGATAAAGGCAAAAGGCAGCATAACTGACACACTATGAGTGATGGTCTCTAAGCTACTTACTAATATTCTTCCTCTGAACTTTCTTGATCCAGGCCATCATAATTAACATTGTTCTCAGTACCACTGTCTTGTTCATTAAGTCACCTTTACAGGGTTGAGCTGTTTTCTTAATCCAAAGTCCCAAAGTCCACATTTCACCAAAAGCAGTATGGTTAGGCCTGTCATAGCAATACCTTGATGATACCAACTTTTCCCTTAGTCACTGTTCTATTGCTGTTAAGAGACACTATGTCCAAGGCAAATTTTATAAAAAGAAAGCATTTAAGTGAAGACTTGGAAACGCTTATTCTAAATAAGCAAAAAGTGGGGCAAAAGTGGAAATTTTTGCTTCAAGAGGAATTGCAGTGACTAAATGAGATGAATGAAGAATAAGGACCATCATTTCAAGAACATCATAGTAATAATTGATATGCATGTAATTTGTTAATAATAGATGAAATACTAAAGAGACTTATACATCAACCTATACATCTTTCTTGGTATATTCAATTATCAGGAAAGAGGTTTTAGGATATTTTCAATTTCTTTGCCAGACCCCTTGCTCCTTTCATATAGGTTGGGGGTGATAAGTCACTTCTAATATAATCAGGAAAGAGAAAAATTATTCTTTTAATACATATTCAAAGCAGATATGACACTTACCAAGTGATCAAGGTTAACATCATCTACTACATTTACATTTTATCCTCTGATCATATGACACAGAAGTGCCATCACCTCTTTGGTGCTCTTCCTCAAAATGCATACTGAGCCTAAGAACATTAAGAGGGATAAACAAGAAGTTTCATAAACTGCCTGACCAAACACTGAAGTACTGAAGATGTCAAGGTCATCCTGGCAGGAAATAACTGAGGGATCATCACACTTAAACTAAGGATTGATGACAGATGGATTTAATGCGCTGTAGTGGAAAAAATGGATGTCAATAAATCTACAGTTTGCTATTGACATTGTCCTTATGTCAATTTCTTAGCATTAAGTCCTGTGGGATGGCTATGGCCTGCTGTGAATAACAGTGCCTGCTATGCAAGACAGAAACTTGCCTAATAATCTATAAAAGAATATGGAATAATGACTAGACTAGGTGTGTAAATTTTTTTACATTTTTTCATGCTAGGATAAAGATATTTTTATAAAGAATTATCTTCTGTACATTCAAACCACCCCCAAAATGAAAACACATATACTCGTAATATTCTATGTTTGAAATAAAGATTCTCTGGATTGAAGATAGGGTTTTTTTCTATCCCAGGTTTGACTTCCACCAGCTTTTAGTCAGTTCTAGTGATTTGTATGTTTATCAAATATAAAAATTCTCTTATCAGTATATCTTCAGTAAGATCCAGACTGAGGATGATTGAGTTTGTTGGATATTTTACACTGCCAGTGAGATGTTTGATTCCTAGAAATGTAATGTTTCAAATATTTAAGCATTAAAATCCAGTCTAGTAGTATTTTTTTATATTTTATACTATATTTCTGTTTTCCAAATATTATGTTCCTTTTAAATCTTCCAGTAGTCATTCTTTATGCAATAATTTATTATACATGTGAAACAAAAATCCCACCAAAACAAAATGTTTACTATTACTTTAAGATACTATATAATTTACAATTTATAGTTTAAATAGTACTCTACACACATGCACACACACACACACACACACACACACACACACTTTTTGAATTGCTTATGGCTTTTTCCCCCAATTCATATAGGCAAATTCAGAGTTCATTCTGTCTCTACTTTTGACTCTGGCAAGATCTCCAAACCCAGTACCTATAATAATATGAATGAATTCTTTGCACAATCTGTTATATTGTAAAATGTTATCTCAAAATGGTCCCAGATCAAATTAACATGGAAATATTTCATTCTATTTTCTTTTTTTGGAGATGTCAAAATATATTATTGTTTGTAAAAAAAAAAACACTAATAGAAGAGTCAATTCCTTAATAAAGAGATTAATTAAATTAATTCTCATGTAATTCCTATTAACTGTGGATTCACTTTGGGAACAACTGTGCTGCAGTAAACCAAATTACACTCCAGAGACTGGATCTGAATGCTTTTATTCTAGGCTAGCTCCAACACTTGAAGGCTAGTCCAGTTGTGAGAAGTTTCTGAGCCTTCAGTTGCATAGACAATCAGGATGAATAATCAGGTAGATTAGCAATAAAGGAAGGGAAGAGAAAGACAGAAAAGGAAAGAACCAACCCTTAGAATACTTTGACATTGTCTCACAAGAAAAGTGAAAGAAAATAAGTGGAAGGAAAATACAAAAGAATAGAATCAAATATTTTGGATAATGCCTTATTGAAGATACCAGGAAAATAAAAAGTCAAGGAAATAGTTAATATTTTCACAACATTATATTTTATTTGTTATATATGATAACTAACTACACTCAAGAGCTCATAACAATTATAGTAGCCTACAAAATATGAAGCCATTAAGGAGAAGGAGTGGGTATTAATGACCAAGAAAAGCTGAAGATCTATTGACAGTTTATGGCTCCCAAGAGAGGGAGAATCAATATCTTCAAGGGTGTGACCAGTGTTGAGTTAGCAATGCCCCAGTGGATGGCCACACACCTGTGAGAGTATTGTGGGAAGCACAAAGTGGTCACAGTGGATTACAGAAAGGTAAAAAGGTAGACATGAAGTTAGCAAAATGGTAGGGGAAAAGTAAGGAGTATATTGAGAAGAATTTCATGTTTGAAATTCTCAAAGAATTAATAAAATATACTTTTTTGTTTAAAAAGTAAGAAGAGTGACAGCATAGAACCGTAGCTCAATGGTAGAATGGCTTGACTTGAATATATAGTCTTGAGTTTGATTTCTCAGTACCAAATATAGTAGTAATAATTTTAATAATGATAATGAACTTGTGTCAAATGAAGTATAGAACCATGACATTTTATGCTTTTAAAATTATTCAAAAACCAACTAAATAAAACTAGAAAAAATTAAAATAGTGAAAGGGAAGAAAGGAGATGAAATAAGAACTTCAAAAGGAATGTTTAACTGATAACCAATGCAGCAGATGGCATGTTTTAATCTGTTTTCTTCATGAAACAGAGCAGTTTTACAAAATGTTAACCTAGATTGCAACATCATCTCAAAGTGATGTGAAAAAAACTGATAATAAATAACATGAAAAGAGACTGATGTACGTCTTAAGGGATGATCTATGTGAGGCCTGAAACCTTATTGATGATAAAAATGAGTTCTCGCAAAGACCAGTAGCAAAACAAAACAAAAGCAAAAACAAGCAAAAAAAACCTACCTCCATACAACAAAAACAATTAACACTCAGAATGGATAAAGCAAGCCACTTTAATTTGCCTGGGCTGTTTCTAAAAGCCATATATCAAAATATAGCAGCATCATGTAAATAGAAATCTACAAATCAATATCTACAGATTTAGAAACTCAATTATGTAAAAAAAAAAAAAAAGTCAGTGGCTGACCATGGGATACAGATTAGCTGGCAGAGAGCTCGGAGTTTAATCCCCAGTAGCACATAAAAGAGTCATGGTGGTATACACCTGTAATCATAGTACTCTTTGAGTTGTAACAAGAGAATCAGAAATTCAAATCATACTTAGCTACATAGAGAACTGGTCTACATTAGACTCTTTCTCATTAAATATAGGAATTGGGCTGTCACAAAGCACAAGATCAATGTGTCAATTCTGGAAAGCAAAACAAAATAAAATTGATTTCAAGGAAAACCAAAAAGTTTCCTGACATTTTTAAACTCTAAAAGTTTATACTAAGAATCACTATTTAAGACAATAGTCAACAGTAAAGTAATAATGTACTTCTTATACACAGGAACCAAATAAAGGTGGTGGCCCTGCTTACTACTTTAAGAATAATCAAGATGCTTGTGTAAACTAGCAAAATAATGATGATATTCTCATGAAGATTTTTTTTATTATGTGGGATGGAACTTTTTCTGTGTATGCTAGACAAAAATTCTACCACCCAGGTATTCTCTTGAAGATTATTCTTGTGTATATACTTAAATAATTACAGTATTATGATATTGACAGACCAGCAACTCTATGAGTTTCACAGATGATAAAACATGTGGCATAACCTCCTTAAAGTCTGGGATTCTTGGCTTCAAACACTGGCTTTACTGGGAGCTAGTTCTATCATTTTTATAAGAATAAGTAAGCAGAAAAACAAATAATCCATAACATAAATAGTTTAAAACATAGACATTATAATAAAACAATGAAGAAAAGTCCATTTTTTTGGTATTTTGGTTTTTTTCGAGAACCAAAAGATTTCTCTGTATAGCCCTGGCTGTCCTGGAACTCACTCTGTAAACTAGGCTAGCCTCGAACTCAGAAATCCTCCTGCCTTTGCCTCCCAGAGTGCTGGGATTACAGGGATGTGCCACCACCACCCGGCGAAAAGTCCATTTTTATCAGCAAAGAAATATTTGCCAAGACAATAAGTATAGTTTATTATTTTTAATTTATTAAATGGAAAATATAAAGAATATACATACATACACATACACACATATCCAGTCCTCAGAAGAATAAAGAAAATATTTTTTCTTATATAATAAAGGTGGCAATAAATGTGAGAACAGAAAATTTCATGGAATAAAAATATCAGTGTATGTTTGGAATAATTAGTTGTTATTCTAGACAGGATTAATGAAATTCTCCATTACAAGAAGACAGCCTTGCTGGGCAGTGATGGCACAAGCCTTTAATCCCAGCAGTTGGGAGGCAGAGACAGGCAGATTTCTGAGTTCAAGGCCAGCCTGGACTACAGAGTGAGTTCCCAGATTGCCAGGGCTACACAGAGAAACCCTGTCTCAAAAAACCAAAGAAGAGGAGAAGGAGGAGGAAGAGGAGGAGGAGGAGGAGAAGGGGGAGGAGGAGGAGGAGGAGGAGGAGAAGGAGGAGGAGGAGGAGGAGGAGGAGGAGAAGGAGGAGGAGGAGAAGAAGAAGAAGAAGAAGAAGAAGAAGAAGAAGAAGAAGAAGAAGAAGAAGAAGAAGAAGAAGAAGAAGAAGAAGAAGGCAGCCTTACAATGTGTACTTTATTGTATGGTGGCTTCATAGTCATAAAACATAGGAAGAGTAGCCTGTTGTTTTGATTATAGTGGAATGCTTCAGTAGGTGATTGAACTTCTAAGCTTGTACTATATATACCTAAAACAAAACCCACATGCTGGTATACACTAATTGTAACTGAAAAACACAGAGAAGTTGAAAGCTGAACAGAGGTTGAGTTGAAGAACAAGGAAGCAAATCTTAGCAGTTCAATTAAAAGCACATAGATACAGGCTAGGAAAGAGATGTCCACTACAAAACTTGGATGGGTCTAAATGGTACAAAATTGTTCACCAGTGGCTCTGATGAGGATTTAACACCAGTTGCTTAATTATACTAAAGTCCAGGGGCTAAAGAGGGTGTGGTATAAGAATGAGGACCTGAGTTCAATTCTCAGAATTACACAAAAAATTCTGAGTTTAGTGACGTGTGCTTGTAATTCCAGTGCCGGTGGAGCAGAAACAGGAGAACACTGGATCCTCACAGGCCAGCCAATCTAGTTCAATAGGCAGATGAGAGAGACAGAGACAGAGACAGAGAGACACAGAGACAGAGACAGAGACAGAGACAGAGACAGAGACAGACAAAGTGATAGAGATAGAGACAGGCAGAGACAGACAGACAGACAGAGATATAGAGACAGACAGACTAAAGCTGGAATGTGAGGGTAGAAACTACAGGTGGAAATACGTAGAAAAATGTTTTGGAGGGCTATTTCCTAGAATGAAAGTCTTGTTTTGTGAATGGACAGCATTCAAATGATATGGATCTAAGTTGGCTGGCCTGTGAGGCTCCAGGATTTTTCTGTTTCTCCTTCACTGGCACTGGAGTTACAGTCACACATCACCATGCTCAGATTTCTTGTGTAATTCTGGGAATTGATCTTCCAACTTGGCAAAATCATACGAGGCACAAGTCACCTTCTCAACACAATAATTCTCATATCCAAGAACATTATTCACCTTTCCTAAGAACCTCAAGTCTCGTTTCAAAAACACATCATTTTCCTTCACATAATGGTCTCCAGTTGCACTCATTTTCATGTAAACAATGTAATTTCATTCTTCTTCATGGCCAAATAAAATTTTGATGTATATATACATCTTTTCTATTCTTTCTTCTGTTAATACAAACTCAGGCTTACTGTGTTAATTTGGACATTATATACAGAGCTAGAAAAGATAGGTATATTTTGATGAATATGTTTACTTGGAAATCCTCTGATATAAACCTAGCAGTAGTATGGCTACATAGTTTGGCAGTTCTGATCTCCATAGTGGCTTGACTTTACATTTCCACAAGCAGTGTGGAAGAATTCTTTTCTCCCTTACATTCTTACCAGTATTTGTTATTATGTTTCTCAGTTATTCTGAATAGATACTAGATTAATTCATACTATAAGTGTATGCTGATGTTATTACATTTCTTCAAACAATATATTTTATTGATATTCTAACCTGCCCCCAACTTTTCCATTATCCTTGAAGCCTCTTAAACCACCTAATTTCATGCTTTCTCTCTCATACACACAAAAGTGAGACAACAAACACATGAAAATCAAAACAGACTGAAAGAATTCAATAAAACAAAAAAACCCAAAATATTATGGAAAGTGCATGCAATCACGTAGAGTCTGGTTTGTATTGGCCAACTGCTCTTGAGCATAGGGGTTTCCTTGGATTGTAGCTAAGATATTCAGTGATATTCCACAGTAGATTTATGCCAGTATCTCTTGCAAATAGTTTCTTACTTAGTTATAGGACTTTGTGCCCATATACCTTTCCTACTTCTGGGATTTTGTCTGGCTTGCTTGCCCCTGTGAAAGTCTTGTACATACTGTCACAGTCCCATATGTTTATATATCCTGTTGTGTATGGAAGACTGTTTTCTTGGGCATATCCACAACCTCTGGTTCTTTTAATCTTTCTAGTTCTTCTTCCACATAGATCCCTGTACTTTGACATAAGAAGTCTGATGAAGACATCCCATTTAGGACTGAATAAATCAAAGTCTAACAAATGCATCTTCTCTAAAGCTTGAGTGCTGTGCATACAGAAATGTATCATTAGAAGGCATTTTATTGCTGTCTACTGAGCAGAATAACAGTAGTTCATTTTCCTCTATGACGATCATCTACCTCATCTCAGGTTCATGGCCATTCTGCCAATAATTTTTAAGGACTCATTCCAAGATGCAGCCACTGAATAATCAAATTATTTCTCAATGTCAGTGAGTTACCTTAGGTGTGGTCATGCAGTCTCTCAAAGGATTTGTAAAGAATTTCCTAATGTCTGACAGTTTGTGAACTGAAAAGGGAAAGTATGTGAACTTGCCTACCTAACATTCAGTGGTAGAAGAGGCATCTGAAAACTATGGCCCTTCCTGTGGAAACATGAGAAAACTGCAAGTTGTGCAGTACCTTCTGTTCTCCAGTAACTCTCAAATCCAGGGGAGGATGGAGGGTTGTTGCTTTCTGAAAGAGAAACCAGTCCTGCTGCCAGTAAATAACTCTCCAGCATCCTCAGCCTTGCGTATTAGATAACAGTTTTACCCAGCAAATAATGTGGGACATCTGTTGATGCATTTTTCCAGATTGCTTCAAAACTAATAATTTGGATATTCAAAGACTCATTTACATTGTGTACTGTATTTATATCTTCAGTCAAAGTGATGTAATTCTTTCTACACTTTGTGAACTTTAGATGGATGAATTTATAATTAATTATAATAGACAAATAGCCACATCTATGGATCTATTTAAGAAAAGCCTTTCTTTATTTTAAATTTTGTGTCTCAGTCAGCTTTGGGGCATGGCACTTGTAGAGCATAGGTAGCCTGAAAGGCTCTGGAAGGTAATATTTTTCTCTGATTGAGCATGAGACACCATGCATGCTATTTCTGAAATCCTATATCTCATATTCCATGTAGGATATGTCTTTGTTCTTAAGTCTTTCCTTACCATTGGTACTGATAGCAGAGAATAAAAATGTTTTATATCAGTCCCAGCAAATTCTGGCTCCTTTGTATTAAACAATTATATCCCCTGTTTTTCTCATATTTCTTTATAAACATGCCAAGGAAGCTTCATCATTTGCCCATAATTCTCTAGTTCAACTAGTTGGTTAATTTAATTAATTTTCTACATTCCACATTCAACACTTAACTTGTTACTAGATGTCCAGAATTGCTTCTTCTTCTTCTTCAGTGTTTGAGATATTCTTCATTTTTTTCTTCAGTTTGTCACCAATAGCCTACAATGGAGTCTTTAGGCTTCTTCTGGGTCCTTCTAACTACTGCTGGCCAAAGCTAATATTATACTTTTAGAATCTGCTTACCTTAGACTGCAACCAATATAAAGTTATCAATTGTCTATGTTGATTAGCTAATATTTCCTAAATCCTCACTCAAAACTTAACTAGCTAAAATGAAATTGACTTGGGTCATGGCATGTAATATGTGCAATATTCCCCACAGGCTCAATAGAGCCCATGTAGCCCAAGGCTTGCAGGTGAGGCCTATACCTCACCTCAGAATTTAATGTTTTAATCAGAGGTTTTAACTTCTCTTGTTTCATAAAGGAGGAATACAGGGAGAAAGGAGAAAGTGAGAGAGAGGAAGATAAAAAGAGACATACATAGGCAGAGACATACACAGAGGATTAGTTTTGGATTTTATGATTTCTCTTTCATTGTTATTTATTGTCAGCCTGTTAATGTTTTATTCAGTTGGCATGGTATTCAAAAAGCTCTTCCTGTATTTAAGGGGATGGAATATAGACTATATCTCCGTTGTTCAAGCATTCATTTCACATTGTAAGAAGAGCATGTGAAATGGGAAATACATGGATGTGCATGTAAGAAGAATAAAATGGGCAGCATTCAGTACAAATGCACCCTGAATTACCATGACTTATGATGATTTGAGTTAGGGGTTTTATACTTATAATGGTATAAATATATCAATGCAACCATTCTTTTTCAATACTCAATTAATTGCATTGTATATTTAATATATTATTATAAAAGATGCTTCACATTAAATTTTTGGCTACTGTACACTAATATAGGCTAAGCTACAGTAGTTTATCAGTTAGTTTCTTTACTACATTTTTACTTAATCATGTTCTTTACTTAAGTCATATTTTTGAAACATAACTCCGTTCATTGTAAACTGAGGAGCATCTGCATAAACATCTTGGTCATTCTAAATACATCATTTTGTTTTCTTTAAATGTCATCATTATAATGATCCCTAAACTAAGGATTCCAAATTAAATAGAATCAGGTGCTAGTTTGGCCCAAATATTTACTGAGTGCTTGAAACGAGTTTAGCTTTCCTTGAAGTTTTAAAAACATGAGCATAATGTTAAGCAAATGTTTTCATTAAAGTTGTCATGAAAGGCTGGGCACGACGGATCATTTATGTCATCCTGGCCCTCAGAATGTTGACATTGATGACAGCCCACTAGTTCAAGGTTAGCTGGGCATGCAAGTGAAAGCTGTCTTGACAAAAACAGGAAAAAATTTAAGATTCAAAAGGAAATAACTCATCCAGGATTACAATTATTTTCTCTGATCTTTTAACTATGCTGAAATGGTAACCTCTTTTCATCTCTTTGAAACCAGTACATGTCAAATGATGTTGTAGCACAAGGCAGATCTCATTCAGAAATAGGCACTAATCCAACATGGGCCAACAAATGATAAGTTGAATATTATGGAGATACATTTGTAAACTTCTAATGTTGATATCACTGACATAGAAAAGCTTTGCCTAACTTTCTACTTGACTTTTGATTGTTCTTTCATTAATTTCAAGAGAGAGCACATTACAATGCCAAAACAATTGCCATAGGGTAACACCAGTTAAAATTACTTGATGTATTTTAAACAAAATCACTTTTACATATGTTTATGTGTATATACTATATGTAACACTATGTCTTTAAAGAATTCTTTTATATGTTTGTAACATACATATACAGCCATGTGAATATGTGTATTCACACATATACATAGTAATAAGTAAAAGTTTGAGTATAATTAAAATAAACAATTCAAACCTTTATTTAGAAGATAAATAAAATTTGCATGCTGTATTTGATTTGAAAGCCATGAATTTAACAAATCATCGACAGCCTACCAGAGTGAGTGATCTTGCTATAACACTGACTATTAACCAAGACCTAGAAATACCTTCAGTGATTTTCACATTCCAATTGCTGTTTGATGACCAAAGGTTGAATTGGGAATTTTCCTTGACAATTCCAAAGTCACCCTAAGGGAGACTTTGTCTTTCTCAGCTACATACCAAAATCATCGAAGGCACTTTAAGACTTGGTAAGGAATAAGTCACTTTTTCTGTTACCTTGAACATGTTTGCTGTGCATTTATGTACAGAATGCCAATATATATTATAGTCAATTTAATTCGACTTCAAATTTAGCAGTATGTAATAACAAGGAGAGCATGCACTTATGAATTAAAGCAAAGCTATAGGTTTTTAACCTTAGTGAAAATCTTTAAATTTTGCAAGCTGCACTTATAATCTGGGATATTAGTGTTATTGATATTCAGTGTATGTATTAAATATAACATAATAGGAAATAATCTAGATGATCCCTTTGTGGAGTAATAACTCCCAAAAGTCAGCTCCTGGATTCCTCTACCTCCTTTCTTTGTCTGTTTATTCCTTCCTTGGCCCTAAAAATATAAATTTGGTCTGATTTTTCACCTTTGAAGTTACAAAGTAGATTTTCCTAAAGTGGTAAGAATGACAAAAGTTGGTAAAATGAACAATATAATCTAAGAACTAATATTTTAGAAAAATGAGCAGAAAGCATATAAACCCTGAGGCAAAGAAAAATTTAACTTCTCAGAGTCCCACAGTAAATTCCATTATCAAAATTAAACTTTATTGGCTATGTATGTGTCTTAGGGTTATTGTTGCTGTTTTGAAACACCAGGATATAATACAAGTTGTGGAGGAAAGGATTTAGTTGGCCTACACTTCCAAATCACTGTCCATCGTCAAAGAAAGTCAGGACAGCAACTCATAAAGGAAAGACACCTGGAGGCAGGAGTTGGTGCAGAGGCCATCGAGGGGTGCTGCTCACAGGCTTGATCCCCATGGTTGGCTTAGACTCCCCTCCTCCAACCAGGAACATCATCTGAGGATAGCATTACTCACAATCACTAATTACGTAACTGCCTTATATATGGATCTTATCAGGCATTTTCTCAACTGAGCCCCCCCCCCTTTCAGATAACTCTAGCCTGTGTCAAGTTGACATAAGACTAGCCAGCACAGCATGAGTTTGTCTACTGAAGAAAGAAAGATAAGGTTGGTCTGTGTGCTTGTAAAATCCAACCCCAAACAAACTCCTAATGCCTCTCATAAATAAAAACGTGTTATTTTCACTTCATTAAAAAAGAAATCTAAGCAGCACGTTTCTCTTTATTAAAAGGAAGAAAAGAAAAAGAAAATGGTCAGTTGTAACTAACCATTCCCATTTTGCACATATCTAACAAGTAAAACATATTTAATTTATTCGAGATTCCTTTTCATTTCAAGAAAACAAATTGTAAGAGTATCTGTATATTTCCAGGCCACTCAAAGGGCTTTGTTTATAAAAATCAATATTTCCAAAGCTCCTTCCTTTTGTAAGCCAATCTATTTCAATTTCTACCTGTCTGCTGAAGGAAACCATGCATCTTGCAGCAAGCAGTTTGGGTTTTGTCAATTCTTTGTGGTCCATTATCAGCCAGCCAAAATTCAAGGTCACTCACTTTAGTGTTCACTTCCTGGCAGAGGTCCCCTGTCTTGATGAAGGTCCTTAAAGTTAGTAAATGAGCATGGACTATCTGGGGCTGTGTGAATGCAATTCATCACCCTGCCTAATGCTTGCCATCTATGTCTTGCTTTGTTTCTGAGCACTCTGCTCGGCATTGTCAGCAGGTGAAGGGAGCTCTAATGGAGCTCCTCATCCTCTCTGCTTCTCTTAAAGAGCTAGTGTGGTTCACTGCACTGACCAGGCACGGAGGTTAGTCAGACTCTTGAGATGATTTGTTATGAGGCAGCCAAATTAAGCAGAAGATTATGTAACTAAGGCAACTCCCCATTGCTAAGCTATAAGCAAGCACATCATGGGGTGCATATTTGGGTATGATAACCACAAAGGTATAATAACCCCAAATACATTCCTCTAATTTTAAAGCTATATACATTTCAGAATTTTCTATTTTATTGTTCATTTTGTTTTCTCCTTTCTTTGATATAGTTTTCCTTATTGTATTTTAATACCTTCTTTCTCATTTTTGTTCAAAACCATAGATAGATAGATAGATAGATAGATAGATAGATAGATAGATAGATGGTATGTGATATGGTTTGGTGTGTGGGCATGTGTGTTAAAGATTGAATACATGACCTTTCACAATGATGAATAAGTGCTGAGCCTCTAAACCTAAGTTCATTTTATTTTTCTAGTATTTATTTTAATACTATATAGTGTTAGTATTCACTACTCTGATAGTCAATCCTCCAAATAAACACAACTGGAGATCTATATCTATAGTGGTTTACTATTGGTATCTGAAACGGAAAAAAAAATCTTCTTTTTGCTGCCACAAATAAAGATCAAGGAAGGAAGAGCATACTTTCAAGTACTGAGAATGGCAGAAATAATGATGGAGATTCTAATCTATGTTTAAAATCCATGGTTCTGGGGACATGAAGGAGATTAATGTGTGTTGACATGAAAGGGAGAGTGCATTCAGCTTTTCCCTCTCTCTGTTCCATGCATGCCCTCAGTGGATAGAATGACGCTCGCTCGCATGGGATGCTGCATCTACTACCTCAGCAACCAATTTAATGCTGATCATTCTAGGAATATATCTATTTGACATACCCACAAGATATTTGGACATTCCAAAATAGACATTACAACTGCTTTTGGACCTAAGCATTATTTTTGGTATAATTCTTTTTTTTTTTTTTTTTTTTTTTGATAGTTTGTTTCTTCTGCATTTTATTGTTATTTTTTTTTTAATTTTATTTTCTATATTCTATGTTTACATTCCAAAGGCTTTCCCCTTTCCCAGTTCCCACCCACCATAGTTCCCATAGTTCCTCTCCCCCCCATCTGTTCCCCAATAATTCCCCCTCCCCCCTCGGTTTCTTTACTAAACTGGAAGCAATCTTTACAGGCCCAGGGTCCTCTCCTTTCTTCTTCTTGGGAATCATTTGACTTGCTATTTGTGTCTTGAGTATTTAGGGCTTCTGGGCTCATTAATATCCACTTATCAGTGATTGCATTTCAGGTGCATTCTTTTGTGATTGGGTTAATTCACTCAGGATGATATTTTCCAGGTCTAACCATTTACCTACAAATTGCATGAATTCATTATTTTTAATTGCTGTGTAGTATTCCATTGTATAAATATACCACATTTTCTGTATCCATTCCTCCTTTGAGGGATATTTGGGCTGCTTCCAATTTCTGGCTATTATAAACAAGGCTGCTATAAACATAGTGGAGCATGTGTCCTTATTGCATGCAGGGGAATCCTCTGGGTATATGCCCAGGAGTGGTATGCCAGGGTCCTCTGGAAGTAACATGCCCAATTTTCTGAGGAACCGCCAAACTGATTTCCAGAGCGGTTTTACCATTTTGCAATCCCACCAACAGTGGAGGAGTGTTCCTCTTTCTCCACATCCTCGCCAGCACTTGTTGTCTCTTGAGTTTTTAATCTTAGCCATTCTGACTGGTGTGAGGTGGAATCTCAGGGTTGTTTTGATTTGCATTTCCCTGATGACTAATGATGTTGAACATCTTTTAAGGTGTTTCTCGGCCATCCGAATTTCTTCTGGTGAGAATTCTTTGTTTAGCTCTGTGCCCCATTTTTTGATAGGGTTATTTGGTTCTTTGTCGTCTAACTTCTTGAGTTCTTTGTATATATTGGATATTAGCCCTCTGTCGGATGTGGGGTTGGTGAAGATCTTTTCCCACTTTGTTGGTTGCCGTTTTGTCCTTCTGACAGTGTCCTTTGCTTTGCAGAAACTTTGTAATTTTATGAGGTCCCATTTGTCGATTCTTGATCTTAGAGCATAAGCTATTGGTGTTCTGTTCAGGAACTTTTCCCCTGTGCCCAAGTCCTCCAGGGTCTTCCCAAGTTTCTTTTCTAATAGTTTCAGTGTGTCTGGTTTTATGTGGAGGTCCTTGATCCACTTGGAGTTGATCTTAGTACAAGGAGATAGGAGTGGGTCAATTCGCATTCTTCTGCATGTTGACCTCCAGTTGAACCAGCACCATTTGTTGAAAAGGCTATCTTTTTTCCACCGGATGGTTGTGGCTCCTTTATCAAAGATCAAGTGACCATAAGTCTGTGGGTTAATTTCTGGGTCTTCAATCCTATTCCATTGATCTACCTGCCTGTTGCTGTACCAATACCATGCAGTTTTTAACACAATTGCTCTGTAGTACTGCTTGAGGTCAGGGATATTGATTCCCCCAGAAGTCCTTTTATTGTTGAGAATAGTTTTAGCTATCCTGGGTTTTTTGTTGCTCCAGATGAATTTGAGAATTGCTCTTTCTAGATCTATGAAGAATTGATTTGGGATTTTGATGGGGATTGCATTGAATCTGTAGATTGCTTTTGGCAAGATGGCCATTTTTACTATATTGATCCTGCCAATCCAGGAGCAAGAAATATTTTTCCATCTCCTGAGGTCTTCTTCGATTTCTTTCTTCAGGGACTTGAAGTTCCTGTCATACAGATCTTTCACTTGTTTGGTTAGAGTTACGCCAAGGTACTTTATGTTGTTTGTGGCTATTGTGAAGGGTGTTATTTCCCTAACTTCTTTCTCAGCCTGCTTGTCCTTTGAGTACAAGAAGGCTACTGATTTGCTTGAGTTAATTTTATAACCAGCCACGTTGCTGAAGTTGTTTATCAGCTGTAGAAGTTCTCTGGTGGAGTTTTTTGGATCGCTTAAGTAGACTATCATATCATCTGCAAATAATGATACTTTGACTTCTTCCTTTCCAATTTGTATCCCTTTGACTTCCTTATGTTGTCTGATTGCTCTCGCTAGAACTTCAAGTACTATATTGAAAAGATATGGAGAGAGAGGACAGCCTTGTCTAGTCCCTGATTTTAGTGGAATTGCTTCAAGTTTCTCTCCATTTATTTTGATGTTGGCTACTGGTTTGCTGTAGATTGCTTTTACTATGTTTAGGTATGGGCCTTGAATTCCTGCTCTTTCCAAGACTTTTAGCATGAAAGGATGCTGAATTTTGTCAAATGCTTTTTCAGCATCTAATGAGATGACCATGTGGTTTTTTTCTTTTAGTTTGTTTATGTAGTGGATTACATTGATGGATTTCCGTATATTGAACCATCCCTGCATTCCTGGAATGAAGCCTACTTGATCATGGTGAATGATCGTTTTGATATGCTCTTGGATTCGGTTGGCAAGGATTTTATTTAGTATTTTTGCATCTATATTCATAAGAGAAATTGGCCTGTAGTTCTCTTTCTTTGTTGGATCTTTTTGTGGTTTAGGTATCAGCGTAATTGTGGTTTCGAAGAATGAGTTGGGCAGTGTCCCTTCTGTCTCTATTTTGTGGAATAGTTTGAAGAGTATTGGTGTTAAGTCTTCTTTGAAGGTCTGGTAGAATTCTGCACTAAAACCATCTGGTCCCGTACTTTTTTTGGTTGGGAGGCTTTCTATAACCCCTTCTATTTCTTTAAGGGTTATGGGACTGTTTAGCTGGTCTACTTGATGCTGATTTAATTTTGGTATTTGGTATCTGTCTAGGAAATTGTCCATTTCCTCCAGATTCTCCAGTTGTTTTGAGTATAGGCCTTTGTAGTAGGATCTGATGATCTTTTGAATTTCCTCTGTTTCTGTTGTTATATCCCCCTTTTCATTTTTAATTTTGTTAATTTGGATACTATCTCTGTGCCCTTTGGTTAGTCTAGCTAAGGGCTTATCTATCTTGTTGATTTTCTCGAAGAACCAGCTCTTGGTTTTGTTGATTCTTTGTATGGTTCTCTTTGTTTCTGCTTGATTGATTTCAGCCCTTAGTTTGATGATTTCCTCTCTTCTACTCCTCCTGGGTGAGTTAGCTTCTTTTTGTTCCAGCGCCTTCAGGTGTGCTGTTAAGTTGCTAGTGTATGCTCTTTCCAGTTTCTTTTTGGAGGCACTCAGGGCTATGAGTTTTCCTCTTAGCACTGCTTTCATTGTATCCCAGAGATTTGGGTAGGTCGTACCTTCATTTTCATTGAAGTCTAAAAAGTCTTTGATTTCTTTCTTTATTTCTTCCTTGACCAGGGTGTCATTGAGTAGAGTATTGTTCAGTTTCCATGTGTATGTGGGCTTTCTGTAGTTCTTCTTGCTATTGAAGACCACTTTTACTCCATAGTGATCCGATAGGAGACATGGGATTAGTTCGGTCTTCTTGTATTTGTTGAGGTCTGTCTTGTGACCAATTATATGATCAATTTTTGAGAAGGTACCGTGCGGTGCTGAGAAAAAGGTATACTCTTTTGTTTTAGGATGGAATGTTCTATATATATCTGTTAAATCCAATTGGTCCAAAGCTTCAATTAGTTTCACTGTGTCCCTGTTTAGTTTCTGCTTTCCTGATCGGTCCATTGAGGAGAGTGGAGTGTTGAAGTCACCTACAATCATTGTGTTAGGTGCGATGTGTGCTTTAAGCTTTAGTAAAGTTTCTTTTACGAATGAGGGTGCCCTTGCATTTGGTGCATAGATGTTCAGTATTGAGAATTCTTCTTGGTGGATTTTCCCTTTGACAAGCAGGAAGTGACCTTCTGTGTCTCTTTTGATGACTTTAGGTTGAAAGTCGATTTTATCTGATATTAGAATGGCTACTCCAGCTTGTTTCCTGGGACCATTTGCTTGTAGAACTGTCTTCCAGCCTTTTACTCTAAGGAGGTGTTTGTCTTTGACACTGAGATGTGTTTCCTGTATGCAGCAAAATGTAGGGTCCTGTTTCCGTATCCAGTCTGTTAGTCTGTGTCTTTTGATTGGGGAATTGAGTCCATTGATATTAAGAGATATTAAGGAATAGTAATTATTACTTCCTGACATTTTGGGAATTGTTATTATTATTTGTATTTGAGTGGTTCTCTTCTTTTGGGTTGGATGAGATGGGGTTTCTATCTTGTTTCTTCTGGGGTGTTGTTTCCCCCCTTGTGTTGGTTTTTTTCCCCTATTATCCTTTGTAGGGCTGGGTTTGTAGATAAGTATCTTGCAAATTTGGTTTTGTCGTGGAATATCTTGGTTTCCCCATCTATGGCAATTGAGAGTTTCGCTGGGTATAGTAGTCTTGGCTGAAGTTTGTGTTCTCTTAGGGTCTGCATAAGGTCTGCCCAGGATCTTCTAGCTTTCATGGTCTCAGGTGAGAAGTCTGGTGTAATTCTGATAGGTCTTCCTTTATATGTTACTTGTCCTTTTTCTCTTACTGCCTTTAATATTCTTTCTTTGTTTAGTACATTTGGGGTTTTGACTATTATGTGACGGGAAGTATTTCTGTTCTGGTCCAGTCTATTTGGGGTTCTATAGGCTTCTTGTATATTCATGGGCATCTCTCTCTTTAGGTTGGGGAAATTTTCTTCCATAATTTTGTAGAAGATATTTGCTGGCCCTTTAAGTTGTAGATCTTCATTCTCATCTATCCCTATAATCCTTAGGTTTGGTCTTCTCATTGTGTCCTGGATTTCCTGAATGTTTTGGGTTACCAGCTTTTTGCATTTTGCATTTTCTTTAATTGTTGAATCCATGGTTCCTATGGTATCTTCAGCATCTGAGATTCTGTCTTCTATCTCTTGTATTCTATTGTTGATATTTGCATCTATGACTCCTGATTTCTTCCCAAGGTTTTCTATTTCCAACATTGTCTCCCTTTGCGATTGCTTAGTTGTTTCTACTTCTGTTTTTAGATTTTGTATGGTTTTGCTCAGATCTTTCAGTTGCTTGTTTGTGTTTTCCTGTAATTCTTTAAGGGATTTTTGTGTTTCCTCCTTTATGACTTCTACTCGTTGACCCATGTTCTCTTGTATTTCTTTGGGTGATTTTTGTTTCTCCCCCTTATTGGGATTCACTTTTTGCTCTATATTCTCCTGGATTTCTTTAAGTGATTTTTGTGTCTGCCTTGTATGGGCTTCTAGTTTTTGATCTATTTTCTCCTCTATTACTTTAAGAAATTTATCTAAGTGATCCTCAATCTGCATCTTTACCAGTGATTTTAGATCTGAGTCTTGTTTTTCTGGTGTGTTGAGATATCTGGGATTTAATTGTGTTTGTCTTGCAATGGCTTCTAGCTTTTGATCTATTTTCTCATGTATTACTTTAAGAGATTTATCTAAGTGTTCCTCTATCAGCATCCTGACCAGTGATTTTAGATCTGAGTCTTGTTTTTCTGGTGTTTCGGGGTATCCAATATTTATTGCTGTTGGGGAACTGGGTTCGGATGCCGCCATATTGCCTTGATTTTTGTTAGTAGCGATCTTACGTTTGCCTTTTGCCATCTGGTTAACTCTGGTGTTAGTTGGTCCTGTAGATACTAGCTGGTGCTTGACCCTCCTGTGGGGTTGTAAGGCTATTTCCCAGTGACTGGGATACCTGAATCACTGTCCTGCGGGGCTCTTGCTCACAGATTGCTGACAGGTGGCCTGAGTCCCCCGAGGTCTTAAACTCAGGATATCCCAGGTATTTGGTTCCGCCTGTTGGGCGGCTGCTCTGCACTGCTCCTGCTCAGGGTTCGCTGTCTGATATCCTGTTTCCCCAGGGGTCTTAAAGTTGGGATATCTCAGTTATCTGGTTCCGCCTGCTGGTCCCAAGCTGCTGGGAAGCTGGCTGGGTCCGGTTTCCAGCTTCCCTGCCACTGGCTGGATGGGAGGCTGGTTCGGCCTCCGGCTGGGTCTGGGTACCTGGCACACTGGCTGACTCTGGCTTCCTCACCACCAGTTGGACGGGAAGCTGCAGGCAATATGGCAGCTGCCTGCAGGGAGCTCGGGGTCCGCCCCGCGCGCGAGTGCAGAGTGCACCCGCTATTCTGTGCCCAATTCCCACTCCAGGCCTGAGTCCCCGAAGGTCTTAAGCTCGGGCTGTGTCGGGTACCTGGTTCTGCCGCCGCCGCCGGATGGTTCTGAGCACCTGGGACGCTGGGTGACCCTCCGGCTTCCCCACTGCCAGCTGGGCGGGAAGCTGCAGGCAATAGGGCAGCTGCCTGCAGGGAGCTCGGGGTCCGCCCCGCGCGCGAGTGCAGAGTGCACCCGCTATTCTGTGCCCAATTCCCACTCCAGGCCTGAGTCCCCGAAGGTCTTAAGCTTGGGCTGTGTCGGGTACCTGGTTCTGCCGCCGCCGCCGGATGGTTCTGAGCACCTGGCACGCTGGGTGACCCTCCGGCTTCCCCACCACCAGCTGGGCGGGAAGCTGCAGGCAATATGGCAGCTGCCTGCAGGGAGCTCGGGGTCCGCCGCGCGAGTGCAGAGTGCACCCGCTATTCTGTGCCCAACTCCCACTCCAGGCCTGAGTCCCCGAAGGTCTTAAGCTTGGGCTGTGTCGGGTACCTGGTTCTGCCGCCGCCGCCGGATGGTTCTGAGCACCTGGGACGCTGGGTGACCCTCGGTATAATTCTTAAACACTACTTTTTGCTTTAATATTTCTTCTAACTCAATAGTTCCCTGTGAGTATCCATGTTTTCTATATGTCTTTTCAGTGGGCACAGTTTATTCTTCATTCTCATTGTTGCTTTTATTATACCTTACTTAATGGATATAGATTACACAAAATATACTTTTTTGTAACCTGTTTGGATTTAGATTCATTCTTAACTCATAATCAATATTTGTTTCTTATAATAAATGTACATTTTGTGAAATTCAAAATAATATTTGTACAAATAAGTTTCTTTTGTTATTTAAATTGACAAAACAATACATTATGTGTAGAATTCAAGTCCTATTTTGTATGAACATTTTATAAATCAACAATTGACATTTACTTTGGTCTACTTATACATCATTAGTCAACAAAATGTAATAAACTCTTTCACTAGATTTCTAGCTTTGCCAATTTTTCCTCCATGACTAATAATTTATTCCTTATGTATGTCAAGAATTGTTTCTGGGTACATAAAAATTAGTGACTGTTATCTTCAGGGTTGATCATTCTGTCAAACAAACAAAAAAGTTCAGAGTTTTGACTTTGCCTTGAACTATGTTTGAGAAGTCTTTATTTTTTGCTCATGAAATATCTTCTTTTAGTACATGGATTTTCCCACTAACTACAAATTTTTAAATTATTAATTTCATTTAATGTTTTATATTGTCTTGTATTACCACTCCACCTTCACTACTACTACCATTTTTCAAAATTTTTATATCTATGTTTACCACATTTGATTCAGAGATTTATGTCATTTCTTTCCTCTGTTAGACAGCAAAAGCATCCTTGGAGCTCATTAACAATGGACCTCTTCCTCACTGTCTACTTTAGACCAACTTTCTGTGGCAACACTAGAAAGATAAGCACCAGCTTCACCACTTCTTACCATTTCAAATGCCATATATAAAGGGGGGAACTGTCTGGGCTCTAGTGAGATTCATTAAGAATAAGATATTTCCTCTTGCTCAGAGTAATGGAATCTATATCTATCTCCAGGTGGAGACATAACATTCAGATCTGCTCTAATGATAAAAATATTGCATACTATTATCTCATCCCTGAAGAATTAGTCCAGCTGGGCCTGTCAATCATATTGCTAAGAGACAACACTCTATGCTAAGAGATGGGAAGTTTAATCTGCTTCCTTTCTATTTTCCTTCATAATCTACCTCTTGCTAGAAGTTCCTGACATGCAGCTGCTTGCTGAACTCCCTTGCTATTCTTAAACTCTAATAAATTAACTATCTTGAGTTTTCCTTTGAGTTTCCTTTAAAATTATTTTATTAATGAGACTAAGAGCACAGAGAGGGGGGAGAAGGAGAAGGAGAGGGAGAGAGATGGGGGGAGAGGGAGAAAGAGAAAGGAAAAGAGAGAGAGGAAGAGAGAGAGGGGGAGAAGGAGGGGGAGAGAGAGAGAGAGAGAAAGATTATCAATTTCCCTGATAGCAGGTGGATACCATGAAGGGAAAAGTAAAGTAGTTATCCCGAGAAGGAGCAGGTAGCAACATGTCAGGACTTTCAGAAAGCTCCTTCTGGTGAACCAAAACATCAGCAGTTGCACTTTGGGCGAGGTTCCTTTGGGGAAGATTTATTCTCCAAACTTGAACTTTCTGTCTTGCCCGAGGTCTATAAACCCCTTATATTAGTGCTTCAAAACTATAGGAGAAGGAAAAGGCTTTCTATGTTCCTCCACTCCCAGGACCCTTCCTGGGGGATAAGAGTGGAATACAATGTACATAAGCAATTCCTTTCTTTTTTGTATGCCACAGTGTTTAAGGAAAAATGGATTTGGATCCATTCTGGTCAGAGGCCAGGGATTACAGAAGGGAAGTTTGCTTTCTCCCTTTATCTCTTCTAAGACTTTAAGCAGCCTTTCTAAGACTTTTTCCTAGACACTGGACACTTCATGGTTGGGCCAACAGAGATGACTAGCTCACCTTCATCCCCATATCTTATGTTATTCTCATTGATAAGAAGCCCATAGACAAATACTTCAATGGCATCTAATTTGTGAAGCTCCATTTATACTATGGGAACTTTGGTTTCTTTCTCTTAAGCACCTACCTATGGAACTACTGTCAAACTCCTTTATAAGATCAGTCTTCCTGGATCCATAAATTCAGTTCTTTGAACTTGCAAAAAAAGAACTCAGACATTACTGACTAGGTGGAAGTTTTGTGTGTTTATGAGAACCAGATACCCTAACTTCTTAGTTAAAGCCCATCTGAGACAAGCAAGAAGGTTTTGATCAAATTTAATGGTCCTACACTTTCTCAATCATAAGGATGACCTCAAGCAGTACTACAGAGCAATTGTGTTTAAAAAAATAAACTGCATGGTATTGGTACAGCAACAGACAAGTAGATCAATGGAATAGGATTGAAGACCCAGAAATGAACCCACATTCTTATGGTCACTTGATCTTTGATAAAGGAGCCACAACCATCCAGTGGAAAAAAGATAGCCTTTTCAACAAATGGTGCTGGTTCACCTGGAAGTCAACATGCAGAAGAATACAAATCAACCCACTCTTATCTCTTGTATTAAGATCAACTCCAAGTGGATCAAGGACCTCCACATAAAACCAGACACACTGAAACTATTAGAAAAGAAACTTGGGAAGACCCTGGAGGACATGGGCACAGGGGGAAAGTTCCTGAACAGAACACCAATAGCTTATGCTCCAAGATTAAGAATTGACAAATGGGACCTCATAAAATTACAAAGTTTCTGTAAGGCAAAGGACACTGTCAGAAGGACAAAACGGCAACCAACAAAGTGGGAAAAGATCCTCACCAACCCCACATCCGACAGAGGGCTAATATCCAATATATACAAAGAACTCAAAAAGTTAGACCCCCACAGAACCAAATAACCCTATCAAAAAATGGGGTACAGAGCTAAACAAAGAATTTTCACCAGCCAAAATTTGGATGGCCGAGAAAAACCTTAAGAGATGTTCAACATCATTAGTCATCAGAGAAATGCAAATCAAAACAACCCTGAGATTCCACCTCACACCAGTCAGAATGGCTAAGATTAAAAACTCAAATTGCATGAATTCATTATTTTTAATTGCTGAGTAGTATTCCATTGTATAAATATACCACATTTTCTGTATCCATTCCTCCTTTGAGGGATATTTGGGCTCCTTCCAATTTCTGGCTATTATAAACAAGGCTGCTATAAACATAGTGGAGCATGTGTCTTTATTGTATGCAGGGGAATCCTCTGGGTATATGCCCAGGAGTGGTATGCCAGGGTCCTCTGGAAGTGGCATGCCCAATTTTCTGAGGAACCGCCAAACTGATTTCCAGAGCTGTTTTACCATTTTGCAATCCCACCAACAGTGGAGGAGTGTTCCTCTTTCTCCACATCCTTGCCAGCACTTGTTGTCTCTTGAGTTTTTAATCTTAGCAATTCTGACTGGTGTGAGGTGGAATCTCAGGGTTGTTTTGATTTGCATTTCCCTGATGACTAATGATGTTGAACATCTCTTAAGGTGTTTCTCGGCCATCCGCATTTCTTCTGGTGAAAATTCTTTGTTTAGCTCTGTACCCCATTTTTGATAGGGTTATTTGGTTCTTTGGGGTCTAACTTCTTGAGTTCTTTGTATATATTGGATATTAGCCCTCTGTCGGATGTGGGGTTGGTGAAGATCTTTTCCCACTCATGCAATTTGTACGTAAATGGTTAGACCTGGAAAATATCATCCTGAGTGAGTTAACCCAATCACAAAAGAATACACATGAAATGCAATCACTGATAAGTGGATATTAATGAGCCCAGAAGCCCTAAATACTCAAGGCACAATTAGCAAGTCAAATGATTCCCAAGAAGAAGAAAGGAGAGAACCCTGGGCCTGTAAGATTGGATCCAGTTTTGTAGAGAAACCGTGGGGGGGAGGGGGAATGATTGGGGAATAGTTGGGGGGGAGAGGAATTATGGGACATATGGTGGGGGGGAAACTGGGAAAGGGGAAAGCCTTTGGAATGTAAACATAGAATATAGAAAATAAAAATAAAAAAAAAAACTCAAGAGACAACATGTGCTGGTGGGGATGTGGAGAAAGAGGAACACTCCTCCACTGTTGGTGGGATTGCAAAATGGTAAAACCGCTCTAGAAATCAGTTTGGCGGTTCCTCAGAAAATTGGGTATGTCCCTTCCAGAGGACCCTGGCATACCACTCCTGGGCATATACCCAGAGGATTCCCCTGCATACAATAAAGACACATGCTCTACTATGTTTATAGCAACCTTGTTTATAATAGCCAGAAATTGGAAGGAGCCCAGATATCCCTCAAAGGAGGAATGGATACATAAAGTGTGGTATATTTATACAATGGAATACTACTCAGCATTTAAAAATAATGAATTCATGCAATTTGTAGTAAATGGTTAGATCTGGAAAATATCCTAAGTGAGTTAACCCAATCACAAAAGAATACACATGAAATGCAATCACTGATAAGTGGATATTAATGAGCCCAGAAGCCCTAAATACTCAAGGCACAATTAGCAAGTCAAATGATTCCCAAGAAGAAGAAAGGAGAGGCCTGAAAAGATTGGATCCAGTTTTGTAGACCCAGAACAGAGAAATCGTAGGGGGGAATGTTTGGTGAATAGTTGGGGGGGAGAGGAATTATGGGATGTGGTGGGGGAAACTGGGAAAAGGGAAAGCCTTTGGAATGTAAACAAAGAATATAGAAAATAAAAATTAAAAAAATAAAAAATTAAAAAAGACGTTAGTTTCATAACCATTTTCAAGTATTTATACTTTAGATTTTAAGATACGTACTTATTAGGGTTTTGCAAGTAGTATTGATTTATACTTATGGTACCTTCTTTCCACCAACTCTTTTAATCCCTTATCCAATAGGACACAGGAATAACCATTCTAATTTCTCTCTTGGTAAAATATTTTCCACTAGTTGAATGTGGTTTCTATCTATCATGAAATCATTTTTTATTAAATGATTAATGTCTATATATTCCAAAGGGGAGTGTTGTGTGTAAGTGTTGTTTGGCTGGCTGAGAAGGCCTTGGGGTTTGTGCTGTTTGAGTGGAGAAAGAGCTGAGAGTACCGCGTGCCTCTCTGGATGCCTTGTGCCAACTCATTATTGGAGGCACACATTCCCAAGCTTCCTGCTACTTCTCTGAGCTAGGTTCTTCTGTGGCTCTGGCCATGCTACATCACAGAGACAAACTATCATATAAGGTTTGCAGCGTTGTGCCAGTAATATATCCAGGTTGCCTGTGCTGCTTTGGGGGTAGGAGCCACATCTGCTTGCTGAAACCAAAATTCACAGGTTTGAAGGACCTGCTTGAAACAAGAGTCATGATTTCTACAACTTCTTTAATCCTATGTTTGTGGTTGCACTTCCTCTTCATTTAAAATTGTCTGTTTTACATGGGTTTTTTTTTTTAAGTATTGTATTGTTAACTTTATACCAAAAATACACCCCGTACAAGCTGTGGTAGCATCAACCTATGATTCCAGCATTTCAAAAGTAAAGAAAAGAGAATGATGAGTTTGAAGTTAAAACAACTTAGAAAGATCTTAGCATTTTCTCATTATTAATTAAATTTGTTATTTGCTATTTCACACGTGTAAAAAGCATACTGACCACTCTCAACCCCATCCTCTTCCGTCTTGCTACCACCACCATGCACAATCCTCCATTCTACAAATTCCCAAGCCACAGTCATGTCTGTTTCTTTTTAATGTGGTGACCTATCAAGGCCATCAGATGTCCATGATTTCAGAGCTATCATTTGAAGTTGGTGAACTTAGAAATGGGAAGATGGCTAGAGTCAATGGTTCTCCCTGTTCAAGAAACTGCTGGTAGCCATTAGTTCATCAGTTAGGGTTATGGTATAATAATCCTACCTCGTGATTGATTCTTGCCAGGGCCTGTGTTTGTGTAGGACCAGTAGAATTGCAAGTTCATAACTGAAAAGTATGCATTAGATTTAGAGGATGGGATTTTCTGAAACTCTATACTATCTTCTGGTTCTGACACACATCTTCTTATTCTGCAAAATCCCCTGAGCATTGACAGGGGTATAAGTGGTTTATGTGAACGACTGGGCTCTCTTTTTTTGTTTTTTGCTTTTGGTTTGGCATTTTGTTTGTTTGTTTTTCCAGACAGGGTTTCTCTGTGTCTCCCTGGCTGTCCTGGAACTCACTCTGTAGACCAGGCTGGCCTCGAACTCAGAGATCTGCCTGCCTCTGCCACTCAAATGCTGGGATTAGGGACTGAGCTCTTAACTTTGACTTATTTTCAGCATCCTACTGACCCATGAGTTTCTGCGCTTATTGCCCTTCACTGTAAAGAAAGGCTCTGACTCAGGCTTTTGTCTATGTGTTTGAACATACACATTTAGAAGGCAATTTGGTACTATCTCTATTTAGTTCCTTGGGCTTAAAATTTCCCTGGTAATGAGTTAGCAGGAGGTTTACACAAGGCTTGAGTTCCCTATGATGAAAGTTTAAAATCTAATCAAAGTAGTTGGTTACTTACACATAGTGATGTCACTGGGTCTCAGGTGGCCACATATCACCATGCAAATTGATGTTTTGATCGATAGATTTGTAGCTAATAAAAGTGGTTCATAATAAAATGATTCTTAAACAAAGAAAACTTATCTGTGCAATTTTTTAAAATTGTATTTCTTCTCTCTACTGCCACTTCCATGAGTGTTTGGTGACAGGATTTGCCTTATGCGGGTCCAGGGCAGGTGATTACAGTTGTAGATTCATAATTACAATGTTTTTCTTGATGCTTGCTGTTTTGATTTAGTTTACCCTGTTTTTTATTAAATTGTATGTGCTTTGTGAAACTACTTAATGTATGAGTGGGAAGTGATTGGTATAAAACTTATCTGACCACCGAAAGACTGAAAAGTTCTCATGTTTCTAGAGCATTCAGATTTCACAGATTCAGACTTCTAAAGCATTTACTTTCACAGATTTCTCTGCTCAGGGTGCTAAATGTAGTGCTCACAGCTTCTCTGATCTCTATGTAGAAGATGGCTCATCATGCTAAGAATTCTTCTGCTGTTCCAGTTAAAGTCTTTCTTACAAATTGTGCTTGTTGAGGTTCTATTTATATTATTATACATTGTGTTGTTTTGCATTATTGCAACTTTAGTTTCTTAGTGTTAATTAATACCCATTTTCAAGTGCTTGTGTTATTTGGTGTTTTCAATATGTTATGGCCAAATATTCTAATGTATTTTTCTATTGGCTTTTAAACAATTAAAAAATAATTTAAGATACCATTATCATATCCTATGATTGTATTTCACTATCATATAAACATCAGCTTGCATTTTGCTCACTTAGTATAAACTTGCAGAGTGGTGATCATCTGACGCCAGATATTTTAAAAATGTACTTAATTACCAAAATATTACATTTTCATTTAGTCTTATATCTGGTATTTTACTTTACAAGATTGTGGAAAAGGAGGAAAGCTAATAGGATCTCAATTTTTTGACCCTTTAGATATTATTTAACTTTGTAAATAAAAAACAATATATAGAGTGTAAGAAGAAATTATGCTGTTTGATAATATTTGGCAAATAAAATTTCTTTTCTTTTCTCTTCAACAACCACATTAATCTATTCTTGGAACAGAACCTATATGAGTGCTCTTGCATTGAGTATTGTGATGCCAACACATGAGCTTTGGAGAAGACAGTCAGTTCCTTTTATCTCATTATTAATTTCAAAATTAAAACAATAACCAGGTCAACATAATGCCTAAATGTCATATAACTATCTTTTGTCCAACATACACTACATTATAAATTTATAATAAGCAGAAATATCCTTTGAGGTACATTTGATTTTGTAATTTAATATCCATTCTTTTCTCATACAGTGTACTCTGATTATAGTTTCCCCTCTATATATGTCTTTCAGCTCCTTCCCAGCTCCCCTGTTTTCTAGAAACATTCCCTTTCTGACTCTCACTAAAAAAAAAAGGCTTCAAAGAGATAACAACCAAGCATGACAAAATAAAATATAATAATATGAAGCAAAAACTATCATATCAAATTTTGACACAGCAAACCAAGAAGAGGAAAATAATCCTAAGAGCAAGTAAAGATTCAGAGGCCTACTCATTCTCACAGTCGGGAACCCCATAAAAATACTAAACTAATAGCTATAATATATATATGCAGAGGGCCTGGTGTAGATGCATGTGGGACCATTTCTTGCTGCTTCAGTCTCTGGCGCTCACATGTGCCTTATTTATTTGATTAAGAAGGCCTTGTTCTCCAGCTGTCTTCTACCTCTGGAGCTCTTGACATCTTTCTGCTTCATTTTCCACAGGGTTCCTTGAGCTCTGAGGGAAGAAATATGATGGAGACCTCCAATTTATGCTTTCTCTACCTAATGTCTGGAAATGGGTCTCTCTGATGATTGCTGATAAGGCACTGATTTATGTGTATGCAAAATATCAGTAGATATCATTTTATTGATTTTTTTTAGACAAGTATTGTTTATTTTTACCCTAGGTCTCTGGGATATCCAGTCTGTGTTTCTCAGACATCCACACTGTGTCAAGTGTATGTTCCTTTTCATAAAGTGGGTGTCAAATCAAATCAGACATTTTTTGGCTACTCCTACAAGTTCTGTGCTACCATTGCCCCCAACACATCTTGCAAGCAGGAAAAACTGTAGGTCAAAGGTTTTGTGCCTGGGTTCATGTCCACATTTCTTTTTTGGTAGCCTGCAAGGAGAGTAGAAATTAGGGATAAAGGCTCCATCTTGGCTCCATATTCTGGGTGTTGGGATTCTGCAGGCATAGGAGCCAGAACATGGGGTTCAAGGATTTCTTAAAATCCCCGACATGACATCTTTTCAATACCACCAGTGTTTTCTTATCTTAGTTAACAATTAAAATGTCAGAATTTTAGCCTTTCAGATCCCCTCCGTGGCTTTCCAGAATGAATTCATATCCTATATGATTAAATAACATTGGACTTGCTTATGCTCACAGAGAGCATATGTTCTTACTTATTTCTGGTTATATACAAAGATTTTGTTTACAATCATCCTTGTTAGTTCCTTGTTCTTCATCTCCTTCTGAGTAAATGCTAGAAATTACTATATTGCACAAATAAATATTATGTAGCACTATGTTAAAATGTTTTTGCAATAACATATTACTGAAAATGTGTTGGCTATAACTTTGTATTTATGCGTGTTTGACTTATATTTGGATAAAGTAGTCTAAAATAAATGCATACCTAAACACATGCAACTCCAAAATACTCTGATGTAGGCCATGAACTTCAAAAATTGCTCACTCTGTAGATTTCATCTGTTACTAACTATACTATAGAGTTTTTCAAATTCAAAAGTTGATATGGAGCCAGTAAGATGGTTAAACAGGCTAAAGTACTTTCTGATGAGTGCGATGACCTAAGACTCATTTCTGGAACCTATACAGTGAAAGGGAAAAAAATAACTCCTCCGAGTTGGCTTCTGACATCCAAACACAGTGTTATGGCAGGAGAACACACACACACACACACATACACACACACACACACACACACACACACACACAGAGGGAGAGAGACAGAGACAGAGACAGAGACAGACAGAGACAGACAGAGAGACAGAGACAGAGACAGACAGACAGACAGATGATAGATATAAATAAGTGTTTTTAAAAAGGGATAGACTTCCTATTTTGAGGCACTAAGTAGTGTTTGACCATCCATAAAAGCTGTCCATGCCTAATAAATGAGAGACTCTTTCTATGAAATCAGGAAACAAAAAGAGCTAAGAAGTTGTATTTCTGTTGTGCTTTTTTTTTCCTGGGGTCTTTTCACTTTCAGAAATCATCTCTAACTCCAGTCCAGTTCCTCAGCCTCATGGATCAATTTTTGCTCCATCTAGCATCACACATTTTAAAGCATAAGTACTTTCTTTGTATAAGCCATGGAGATTGGCCAGAGGGAGAACAACTACATTTATGTATTTGTATACTTATCAATCCAGACTCATATTTCATACAAAGATGTAGTATATATACACACACATATATGGAGCTGATTGTCTGACCAGAGAATTCTGTGAATCATCCAAACCTGTCATACTCCCAGGATTATTGGTGTAACTCTACCCACATACAATCACCATAATCTGTGTATATGTAAGGTTACATGACAAAGATAAATTAAGGTTACACATGGAATTATGGTTGCTAGTTGCCTACTTTTAAATGCCAAAATTCTCCTGTACTCTCCAGGTAAACTCAGAGCAATCATAGTGTCCTTATAAGTGGGAGATAAAAGAGAGTGAAATAGAAGCAAGAGTGTCTTATCAGAGACAAATTGACAATTGACAATACTAGACCCTCAGCACAAGCTGAGAATTGGAAGTAATGTCCAGAAAGTGGAAAGATAAGAAAATGAATTACACAGTTACTCCAGTCACTCCTCCTTTTCTTCTTTTTTTCATTAGTTTTTTATTTACATTTCAAATGTGATCCCCTTTTTTGGTTTCCCCTTCTAAGCACCCCCTAACCCATTTCCCATTCCCCTGCTCACCAAGTCACCCACTCCTGCTTCCCTGTCCTGGCATCCCCCTATATTGGGGAGTAGAGCCTTCTCAGGACCAAGGACCTCTCCTCCCTTTGATGTACAACAAGGCAGTCCTCTGCTACTTATGCAACTGGAGCCATGGGTTCCTCCATGTGTACTTTTTTGTTGGTGGTTTAGTCCCTAAGAGCTCTGGGGATTCTGGTTGGTTCATATTGTTGTTCCTCATGGGACTACAAACCCCATTCAGCTCCTTGGATTCTTTCTCTAGCTCCTCCATTGATAACCCTGTGCTCAGTTCAATGGTGGGCTTGAGAGTGTACCCCTCTGTATTTGCCAGGCACTGGCAGAGCCTCTCAGGAAACAGCCATATCAAGCTTCTGTTAGCAAACACTTGTTAGCATGAAGGAAAGACCATCCAGAGACTGCCCCACCTGGGAATCCATCCCATGTACAGTTACTAAACCCAGATACTATTGGGGATGCCAACGAGTGCTTGCTGACACCTCTCTTTTAAAAAAGTAAAAGGGTGAGATATAGAACCTTGAAAGGCAGTCTGATTCCTGGGTGAGCTAAGGTTAGAAACCCTGGTGATGCTAAAGAGATGGTGGGAACCAGGCTCCTGGCAGGAGGCTGCAGCCCTTCATAGATTTGTGGCCATCAATTATGTAAGGGCAATACCCCAAACTCCTCCACAGGTACAGGATGTGACCTGTGATCATGTAGTCTCAAGACAGATCTCCATTTTAATGAGGTACCTAGAGACTTAACCAATAAACTCTTCTTCCCAGACTCTCCTCCCTGCAAAAGGTATTTAGCTTCAAGCCTGCCCTGAGAAGCCAGGTATGGTTTTGCTCATTTATTTGCTGCCATGACAATAAATGCCTTGAAACCATGAAATACCTCTTTTTATCGGAATGTGTTGTAGGGAGCCATGGAGAAGCTTTTCTTTGCCTACAGAGTTGCCATTTAATTTCCTGTAGAAGGCCTCTCTGTGCTCCCAGCCCAGCCATGCCTGCCACCAAGCCAAACCCAAACCAGTCAAGACCACCACCGCCACCATCAAGACAAAGATTCTTCCTGCAGGACCAGCAGAGCTCTCCCCTCTTTTATCTCTTGGCCAGGGCTAGATCCAGTCAGTGGGCCACTACTCTGTTCTCAGCTCTGCCACAGCTCCCAGTGGCACCTGGTTGTCCAAGAGCCTGAAAACCAGAAGGTCCCAGCCTCTCTGCAGGCCAGGACACCCCTGAGCCAGTTCCTGCTGTCCCATGCCTCATACTGTGCTCATCCATCCCCTGAGTAGTGTACCGCAGCTTCCCCATAGCCAGATACCCACCTGGAGACAGCGTGGAGTAAGCACAGTGAAAACATCCCTGTCCTGCCTCCCAACTGGCTGAGCCCTGTGGTGGAACAGACATAAGACACCACCAACCCTACAGACCACCAGAAAGGAACTTATCACCAAAGAGACCAATGTCTCTTCTTGAACTCTGAAACACTTATTTGTGCTATGTAACCTATAGGATGTAATAGTTTTCTGCCACTTAGGAACCCGACACAGGGATATACTCACTTTTAGTCTAACAATTTCCATGTTCTTCTCCACCACAAGCATTCCTATTTCTCTGTCATTTCCCTCCTCCTTTCTTATATCCCATTACAGATTGGGTATAAAATGTCTCCCATGGATTAATGTATTAGACAATGAGTTTCTAGCTAGTAGTACTATTGTTGGGAGAGTGTGGAAATGGGAGGAAGTGGGGAAGACCATTTTCAGCCTCACTTTAAGAGGTAAGATATGGCAACTAGTCCCTGTATGTCTGTTTTCTCTTCACCATGAAGTGTAAAATAAAGTAAACGCTGCAAGCTTCCTGTTCACCACAAAGTGAAATATGCATGTACCTACCAACAACAATGATATTGTTTAACCAGGTGACCAGAATGAAAAGAACCAAGAACACTGAACCAAAGTAAATCCTCCATCCCTGAAGTTTGCTTCTCAGGTTTTGTCAACAGGAATGTCTGGCTGATATACTTTACATATCTGTCCCTATACATTTTTACAACTTCTCTTTGGGGAGTAGTGAACCCTTCAACATTTCCCTCTCTAAATTCTTCATTTTACCTTTTCTGTTCCTCCCAACATTAGTTAACATCTGTCTACCAACTCTAAATCTTACTGGAAAGGGCCACTCCATTAAGGATATTGTCAGTGTGGAGCTCATGAAATGCAAAGATTTCTATCCTAATGCATAAGACTATTCAGGATAACACAATTAAAATTCTGTAAGTTTGCTTTAACTTAAAAAATAGTAGATAGAATAATTCTACAAGAAACTAACTAGAGGAAGCCAAGTATGAAGACATGACTTTAATCACAATACTGAGAGGCAGTTGAGATAAAGCTTAGGCAAGCCTGAGTTTTATAGAAATACTGGAAGGGGACACAGCACATGGTATATATATATACATATATATATATATATATATATATATATGTGTGTGTGTGTGTGTGTGTGTGTGTGTGTGTGTGTGTTTATATCCAAGGAAGTAAACTAAACTACATTAAACTGCATGCTGAGTTCTGAGAGATTAGAAACCAATGTTTAATTGTAAAATACTATGCAAATTTAAACAGTATTTGGAGTTTTGCCATGAGTCAGTCTCGGTAAAAATCAAGTAAAAAATGTATTTATATATCTGTCCTTCATAGCCTTTCTATCATTTTTTTCTGAGGATTCTGGAGAACTGTGGACATTTCAGGCCCCTGAGAGAGTGCCAATCAAGATGCTTTGTGAAGCATATTCCTTAGATGTCCACAGAAAATAGTGGAAAAATAGAGATGGTTGTATTTTAATTATGATGTATGGCATAACTCCATAATGCAGAGAGTGAAGACTCAGAAGATAAAACAACTCATCCCAAGAAGGCAATGCTGCATGTGTCATTCAAGAGATAAGCTGACATTTCTGTCTGGGCTGTACTGGTTACTTTATGTTGCTGTAATCAGACACCATGATCAAAAGCAACTTGTGAAAGTTAAGAGTTTATTGTGGCTTATGGTTCCAAGTGAATAAGACTGGGAGGCATGGCATCAAGCAGAAAGCATGACAGCAGAAACAAGAAGCTAAAAGATTTCATCTGTAAACACACAGAAAGAAGGCAAAAATGGAAATGGGACAAGACTGAAAATTCTCAAAGCCTATCTTCAGTGACATAATTCCTCTAGCAAGGTTATACCTCCTAAAGATGCCATAACCTCCCCCATACAGCCCCACCAACTGAGTACCAAGTATTGAAGTACAAGAACCTATGGGAGACATTGCTCATTCAAACTATCACAAAGGTCAAGGGACAATTAGAGTCAATTACACTAAAAAGATTCCCTGACTCTGTTTTGAGTCATGGGCTAAAAATTGCATTAGTGAGCGCCACAAGAGAACACTTTCAGGGAAGCATTAGTAGCTTATAATAGCTGAAGTCTGAGTAGGAATTTATGTTCTCTAATTTTGGCCATGATTACAAAGCATATAGAGTAAAATCTATACCTTTCTTCATGACCTTTGTCCCTCTTTTATGACTAGTTTCATCCCATACATTCAAACTTTGCTTAAAAGTATTTAACAATTTTAGTTTCTCTTCTATTTCAAATGGTAGGAATTTTAAGTCCTGTGCTGATGCTTTTGCTTTTATCTGTAATCAATATACTAGAATCTCTTTAAGGTAGGAGCATGCCTTTCTCAGCCACCTTGGTATATCTCAGATATGCCACAATTAGCAACAAATTGTAAGTGCTTAAGGAATGACTTCATTTTTGCTTGTTTGTTTATGTTAAGGGAAGAAATAAAAGATTCATGATATGGTACTTACTGTGGCTGAGAGTGAAAATTCAAAGTATATCTAGTCTTAAATACAGAATTTTACTGTAACATCAGAGAGATATATATTAAGAATTCTATAAAATTCAGCAAATATATCTTTTTCTACTCAGAATGCAGTAAATACTTCATTACAAATTCCTTTTCATTTTCCAAATGGATCCCCTGGTTGATTCCCACAGATACTTATGGGTTTCTGTGTTCTTTTCTTTGCTTGCTTTCTGTGTATTGCTGGAATTATGAAGTGGTCTTGGCTTTGTACCAGTACCAAGTAGGGAAATCATGCTACAAAATATCTAGCAGGAAGATTTAGTCTTAAACATCTGGAGAAGTTTCCTGGAAAAGGAGCAGGGAGCTGGAATATATGGTAAATGGAGCATAGGATTCCAGTTCTAGCATATTTGTGTAGAAAGGACCCAGCATTGCATAAATCACTGGAGCACTTCCTAAGGCTCCTTGTAGAATAGCATTTGTGGCAAGGCTCTTTCTAACATTACTGTTACTTGGAACCTTGAAAGGCACAGAGGGAGAATGAGAAGGAAGAAAGAGATGAATAAGGGAAAGAAGAAAATGAACTTTAAAACAGAGAGAAATGGGTCACAGAAAAGACTTTTTGAAAGCAAACTATACAAATAAAAATTACTGCAAATGTCTTAGTATTCTTGGTTTTTTTACCTGTCTAGATGATGTCCAAAGTCACTTCTGTTTTTTTTCTCACTTTGAAGAAAAGCTTTAAAGTTTACTCAGAACTGTCCATTCTTATAGGGTCTACACATTCAGGTAAAGGGTTGGCTGACCCTAGAAGAAATAACCCAGATAGTTTATCTTTTATATTTCAATGTTTTCCCAGAAGTATTATGACTATCTTCAGACTTGAGAATCAACTTCATATTCCTCCAAAGAGGAAATCCTCAGAGTAGAGGAGAGACTAGAAATGGCCATCACTTGCCTATTCACTTAAGAATTTATCATTAGTCTACTCCTCATTTTGCTATCCCAAGAAAGGCTGAAGACCCTGTCATGATTCATATATTAACCTCACCCATTTACTCATCTATTTAAATGCATTGTTACCACATTCTAGTGTTATTTTGAGAAGTTGTGGATTCTACGGGAGATAAGGTCTATTTGGAGAACACAGTCACTGTGGATAGGTCTTTGGGAAAATATTATTCCTAGACCTTTCCTGTACCACTTTCCACTTCTTATCTATGTAGAAATTGTATTTATCCATCACCGCTTGAGACCAAAAAAAAAAAAAAAAACAAACAAACAAAAAAAAAAACACCATATATTGGAGCATGTCATAATTCATTGGCACTAATAAGCAAAAATACACAAACACACACTTGTGCATATGTGCACATTTGCACATGTACACATACTAAAAGAGAGAAGAAAAGGAGGGAGGGAAGAAAGGAGAGAGAAAAGAGAGGGATAGGTAGAGTGTATGAGTGACAGCGTATGAAACAGAGAAAGAGAGACAGACACAGAGACAGAGACAGAGACAGAGACTAAGCCTAATTTAGTTTGGTTTCATTTAAATATCAATGACTAAATCATTTCTTTTTTAAGATATATTCTTTATTTATATTTCAAATGTTGTCTCCTTTCCTGGTCCCCCCGACACACAAAAATCCCCTAAACCATTCCACCTCCCCCTGCTCACCAATCCAACTACTCCTGCTTCCCCTGGCATTCCCCTATACTGGGGCATCTCGGCTTCTCAGGACCGAGGGTATTTCTATACTACCAAATTCATTTCAAAGTAAAATTCAAACATTAGTGCTAAATTGCTCATTTCATGTTACAAAACATTGAGACTTTGAGGGTCAAATATGATGTTCAGGGCAAGAAAATAGCCTCATCCCGATTCAGGACAATTTAGACAAACTATTATTTTCAAGCTTTTTTTCATGAAGTTCCCAACCCATTAATCTGTTCTAACCAGAAGCATGGATTCCTCACATGGAAGGTAGTGGATGCATACTGCCCTAGAACTATAGGTGCATCTGGCTTTATAAAAGGTGGAGTTAAACCAGTTTGTCAGCTGGTTTCTGTTTCATTTTAATAAGTGTTAAGTGAATTGACTTATGCAGAGGTGTGTAGAATGGTACCCTTATAGCACTTCATAAATGTGAGTTAAGTGTTAGCATTTACTATTGCTGCCAGTAATGTCAGTGATAGCAGCAAGTACTAATGAGTCCTACACACTATTCTAATTGCTTTACGTGCAGCAATTTACCTAATCTTTTCAGCAATTTGTTAGGTATAGATGCATGTTTTTTAAAAGGGGGAAATTAAAGTAAGGCTTTTATACTTTCTATGGTCTCTATGGTCAGTGTTAAAGTCACCATCACCCACATGAGTCTCTGAATGTTCATGATCCCATTACATGGTGCCTCAAAGCAAGAAAAGTTGCCAAAGCTGATTCTCCAATTTATACAAGTTTCACTAGGTTTGTCTGATTTTTCCAATTATCAAATTCTATATAGGACCAATTTCTACAATTAATAATATGTAACAGTATAAAGTATACTCATAATAAATTTTATATGTATCTTTATATGTACATATGTTGTATGTATCAAAACATCAAAATATTGTTATAGTAAAGAATATTAAATAAACTGCACTTGTAAATGTAAAAAGCAAACTTAATTATGCACGTTATAGATCCTACAAATGGAAAGTAAGAAAGGACACGAGGATGGAGTAAATAATATTTAAACTTTTATTTCACACATTCAGTACATAGCACACCTTCTAAAATAAATAACATTAGCAGTAATAAAATCTCAATAATAGCAATGTGTTTGGATATGCATCATTATTTATTAATAATATTTGTTCCACTCTTGGTGATTCAGAGATAACAGAAGCCTGGTGCCAAGTTCACTTTATTTTGATTCTTATATAAATAAAGTATCTGAAAAAAATGGCTTACAAAAATTCATGAATCCAAATAAAGAAGGTCATCATTGGCTGTGCATAATTAATCACCCTATCATTTTTCATCCCAATTAGGCAGTGGTATTTGCAGAAATTGGAGCTGTGTATTTCCTTGGTTCCTGAAGCCAATCAGCTGTTCCTATCCGCTAATGAGAAGATATTTCATTTTGGTATTTTAACAAATTGGCAAAGTGCTCATGGAAAATCTATATTTGGAAAATTCTAAACACATAAAAATTCCATTTCTAACTTGTGTATATGCTTCTGTGTTCAGGTAGAATAGATTTCTATTTTTTTAATGTTATTTCTTTGATTAACTTACTAGGCATTCTTGCTTTGGGCTCTTAGTGGTTGCTTTTGAGTGGAGTCAGCATCATGAACTTGAGGCACTCCACTTGTGAATAATGCAGCATATCACATAAACTACATGAATCCTACCAAAGGGTACTATTGCTTCTCTCCGGAAGTCTCTTTCTGTGTTTATTTATTTCACTTCTATATATGTTATGATATCTTATTCTGTTTATCCAAATGGCAGATTATTTTATAAAAAGATTTTATTAAATAAGAAAAAATACCTTTCTTGTTCCCTGCATATTTGACCATGGACACGGTTTTCCATCACATTATGCAATCTCTATCTCATATATGCTTATAGTGAAAAAGAAGCTTGAACATTCTTCTTTATACTGTGGGTCTTCCAGGGATGTCACCTTTCAATTGTTGTATATCCAAGTAATTCCTGTGTATTTGGGGAAGTTTCTATAGTAGTAGAGTTCCATAGTTTTTTCAAATAGCCTTGGTATTACATGTCCTTCCTCATATCCCTCTGTGCTCCTTCTCTTTCACCCTTCTACCTATTTAAACATTCTAGTTCTTAGACTTTGCCTCTCCATAACACTATAGTCTATTTCCCCTTTCTTTGGAGAACCTCTGCTCCCCCTGCTTTCCTTAGTGCCCTGCCAGGAGCTATTAAGGAGAAGCTAAAATCTAGCAGACAGTCATAGTTAGATAGTTTTGCCATGGACTATTAAAGTTATTGACAGATTCACTTCTTTAGACAAGGCCAAGAAGATTACATTTTAGGAAAGATTACTGCTATTAATATGTTTTCATGTGATATAGATAGATATAGATACAGATACAGGTATAGATATAGATATAGATGATATATAGATATCTCTAGGTATTTGCCCAACCTTTTGAGCAGATTTCTGCAGAACAATGCAGATATACTTTCTTGTAATGATATAATACAAATAGATGCTTTCTTATTTCTCAGTGATGATCCTATAAGAATTCCTAAAATTATATTACAAATTATTAAATTCTTTTATAATAGTACTGCCATTAAGTTCTCAATGATAATCAAAACTGCAATAAGAATTTTCAAGTGTCACAAGTTAACTGCTTCCGAGATAGTAAGAAGGCATCTACAGCTTAGAGCACATCCCAAGATGTTGTAAAACAATTAATAAAGGTCATAAAAAGCAAACAAATGATTTACTATAAGTGGGTGCAAGGACAGTAGATAAAATATTGATTGGTTTTATCTATACAGAACTTTGATGATAACCTAATTATGGTCTTTAACTTGCCATAAATCTGTAGAGCTAGTGATAGATAATGAATGTTGAATAACTTTTTAATGTTTTCTTGGCATTGATTAGAAAATTGTTTTGAGAAATTTGCATGTATGTTCATAAGAAATATTAGTCCATACTTTTCTCTTTTTTGTTGAGTCTTTCTGTGGATCTAGTATCAGGGTAATAGTGCCTTTATAAAACAAATTAGACATATGGTGAGGGGGGAACTGGGAAAGGGGAAAGCCTTTGAAATATAAACAACGAATATAGAAAAGAAAAAAAGAAAAAAAACTGAAACAAAAAAATCTTAGTAAATAAAAAAAATAAAAATAAAACAAATTAGAAATGTCCCTTCAGTTTCTATTTTCTGGAATAATTTGAGGTGTGTTGGGACTGTTTCTTTTTCATTAAAGATGTGTTATTCAACTGTCCTGAATTCAACTGGCCCTAAATATTTTTAGTTGGTAGGAGACTTTTAATCACTGCATTGTTTTCATTAGGGGAAGGATGGGGAAAGGATGGAGGGGAGAAAGTACAGAGATTGGGAGAGAGAAGGAGAGTCAGAGGGAGAGGGAGAGGGAGAGGGAGAGAGGGAGAAGGAGAGAGAGAGAGAGAGAGAGAGAGAGAGAGAGAGAGAGGGAGAGGAGAGGGAGAGGGAGAGGGAGAGGGAGAGGGAGAGGGAGAGGGAGAGGGAGAGGGAGAGGGAGAGGGAGAGAGAGAGGGAGAGGGAGAGGGAGAGGGAGAGGGAGAGGGAGAGGGAGAGGGAGAAGGGAGCATGAAGAATGGGATAGAATGGGATAGAATGTACAAGGGAATTCAAGGACAAACTAAGTATCCTGTCTAAACACGCAGGACCAGGACTCCTAGATTTAAGATTATTTGCCAGCTGGGCGGTGGTGGCTCACGCCTTTAATCCCAGCACTTAGGAGGCAGAGGCAGGCGGATTTCTGAGTTCGAGGACAGCCTGGTATACAGAGTGAGTTACAGGACAGCCAGGGCTGTACAGAGAAACCCTGTCTCAAAAAAACCTAAAAAAAATAAAGATTATTTGCAAATAATCTTAAATACCAAATATGATATTTTGGAGATGAGTCCCAAGTACAAACATGGTATTGTGTATGTTCATCTACATCTTGTGCAGAGAAATTTAAAGTAATTGCACATAGTGTGTGTTTGGTGCACCTGTGATTAGTGCACAGTAACTAGTCCCATGACAACACACACAGGTATCATCTTGTGATAACAAATCAACTTCAATGCTTTTGTATTTTGAAGCATTCCATATTTGAGAATTTTTCAATCAGGAATATTTGACTTGTATATTGTTATTAAATTTTTCTGATGTATACAGAAAGGCAAGATATGTAAAACCATGATAGCTAAATGTGGATACAGTAAATTCTAAAACAACCAGGAAGATGGCAAAACCAGACCAAAGCTTTAAAGCAGAAAAAAGATTGAAAAGCAGCAACGCGATTTGTCAAAAAGAAAGAAAAGAACAAATAATGGCAATACCCCCAAATGAAATAAAAAGAAAGCAAATAATATAATTTAAAATGAAGCATCAATAAATACATTCAGTCTAAGTGTCATAAGTCAACTGTCTCAAATGGACAGCAGCAATTGTTACACTGAATGAGAAAGCATGTTTCAAATATACTCTGCATCTTAGATGTTAAGTTCAAAAAGGATAACACAAATAGGTTAAAAGTAAAGGCATGAAAAAATGAACCATATTGAAACTAAACACCAGTAGCTAGTATGTCCATATTATTATTAAATAAAGTAGATTACAGAGCCAAGAATGCTATTAGAAATAGAGACATTTATTTCCTTATGAGAAGGGAGTCAATTCATCAAGCAAAAATAGCAATTCTAAATGTTTATGCAAGGCTCAAATATATGAATCAAAAACTAATCTAACTGTAAAGATCTACAGATCTGCATTTATAATCAGATTTCAGTATTCTTTCAATAATTGATAAATTAGGTAGGCAATAAATCCATAAGGACTGGAAGTCACAAGCAACCTTTGCAGCAATCTTTGCTGACTGACACTTGTTCATGACACTCCACTCTATCCAACAACAGAAAATGCACATTTGCTTCCAGTCCACAGGGATCTTTCAGCAAGGCAGACCATGTTCATGACCAAAAAGCAGTCTGTCATCTTAGAATGAACCAAACTCTTCAAGTCATAGAATCTAAGCCCTGCATTAATTGGAAAATATCTAAGTATTATTTTGAAAATGCTCAAATATTTGGATGTCAAGTAACATGACTCTTAGTAGTGATTGAGTTAAAGTGGTAGAAATCCAAAGGAAGATAGAGACCTTCTTGAAATTAATGACAACAAAAATGAAAACGTCGAGATTTGTAGGTTTCAAAGCAGTGTTTGGTGGGAAAGTCATAGCACTAAGCATTACTGTTAGGAAAATAAAGCAGTTTGGCTGCAAGGACTAATGAGTCAGCAAACAAATATCAAAGCAGAGATCTTCACGTGTATTTTATGAAACTAGAAAAAGTAGAGGACATAAATCCCCAAATAAGCAGAACAAAATTTGACAGTTTCTTAAATGTCTTATGCCTATTTCCAAATCTGAAAAATTCCACTAGAAGCATTTGTGCAAGCATATTTTTTACATGAAAACATAATTTATTAAATATTTTTACTAGAAGAGGAAAAATGCATGTCCCAACAGTCATTTGAGGGCATATGGATAGAACAAGTTTTTTAAGGTTCCTGGTTTTAAATGCCATATTTGCTAGGGTAGTAAGTTAAAAATAACCACTCCCATGGTTATGTCCAATACACAAGTGAACATGAAATGCTTCTGAGCACCCTAATAGGTCTTTTCTTTCTTTTAATCCAAAAACCAGGTTTATTATCTGAAGACTTGGTTTTACTGTCTGGCCTGGCCTTTAAACTCACTGACTAAGATTATAGGAGTGAGCCACTGTGTCCAGTTCAAAATTTAAAATATATTAAAAAACAAAAACAAAACAAGAATGAAGCTCAGTCTGAGGATAACCACTTGTGCTGGAGCTTTCTCTTCAGTGGTGCCTCTTCCTCGCCTTCAGGTTGATGCAAGCATATTTTTTACACAAACATTCAAAGAAGTTTTATTTGTAAAATGCAAAGAAAGAGACAAATAGAAAAGTACATGAATAAGTTAGAAAATAAGTAGTTCTATGTCCATGGGATGGAATAGTACTTAGCCAGGAAAAAAATACCAAAATGAGCAATACTGTGATGAATTTCAAAATAACTATGCTGAGGGGTAGGAGTCAGAAATCCTGCTGAAATATCATTGTATTTGTGGTACATTATTCCACTTGAAATGATACACTTACTTAGTAGCAGTTACTGGTAGGCAGAAATAATGGAGTGAATGGATTTGAGTGGACAGGAGCAAAGAGGTACAAAGGGACCCTGGGGAAGCTTACTGAGGCTAGTAATCTGTTCATTTTCTTAATCTGTTTAGTGGATTAAGTGCACAGAAAGCCAAAATTCAATCTAATTGTGCACTTTCAATTGGAAGAATTTTGCATATGTCAAAATGACAATTTTAAATTTTAAATATACCTAGACATTTTAAATATTAAGAAATTATATTGCAACCTTAAATAAAATAATTTTATGTAATTTATGAAATTCATTTACATTTACATTTAAAAACTAAAATAAAAAATTAAACACTAAATACCCCTAGAAATATAGGAAAATATCCTTGTGACCTGCAGTACACAGACACTGAAGCCTTACTTTACAAATCCAATCAAACACAGATCAGAGCCACGCTGGGAAGCAGTGCGAAGCAGGAATTTTGGAAGCAGAGGATTAAGTTGTCCCCAACTCTGCCTGACCTCAGCACACAGGGAGTAAGCAGTGCAAAGTCACTGTAGAATCTGAAAAACTATTTACCTTGGAGCTGCCAGATGAAGAAATGGGGTCTTTGATCAATCAGAGAGCAACAAAGCTAGAACTCCGGAAGAATGGAAACCCAGAGCCTCCACACTGGCTGTGGGCTCTTAATGACTGCTAGGAAAGGCAGACTCAGTCTGCACCAGGGACAAGCCTCTGGAGAGTAAAATTTCTTAAATGCTTCTAATCTGTGACATGTTGTTAGTATCTTTTTTTTCCTATTTTCTTTTTCTCTTCATATGTATATATACATACATATATATACATACATATACATATAAACATATATATATTCACACACACATACACACACACAAACACACACACACACACACACACACACACACACACATTTGGTTAGTGCCTGCTTTTAATCCCAACACACCTCTGGTTTCTTTATCTTCACATCAGGCAAGAAGATAAGAAAGCCCCACTCTGCCTTCTTTTTGGGTCAAAGAAGCACAAACTTCTTAAATCATAATCAGAACACTTTTAAAATACATTAGTAGAGAGATTAGGCAGCTGGGTTGATTCAAAGCAGGGAGACCTCTCCTCTAAACCTCAGATGGCACTTGATGATTCTTGGCTTGGGGGTCAGTAGAATCTAGAATCTCCTGAGGTAACACATTTCAAAATATTCCACCTGATTGTCATGAAGATTTTATGTCTAAAATTGAGGTGAGAAAAAATGTCTAATATGAGGACTGAAGATAGATAGCTCAGGCTAGAGCTGCAGCATTCCAGCTCTCTACAATCTTTGAAAGTTTCATCAGTTCATGAGCTTTGAAGAAGTTTCCCTGGAAGGCACAGATGTTTTTTGAACTTTGTCCATAACTCCCATGCTATTTAAGATCTGTTTGTGAATCCACCTTACTCTCCCTAGAAATCAAGAGAGTTGCAAATGTCCACACTCTCTGACTCTCTGGTGTATATGTGACACTGTTGGAAAGGTACACCAAGTTTTCTGTTTTCTGTAAGGGAAGGAAAGGAAGCATCCTCTTCTGTGGAGAGACTAAACCCTGACTTCACAAACTTTAGATACAGTAGGACAGCATCACAGTATTTAGGAGGTGGGACTCAGAGAATTAAAAACTCAAGGTCACCCTCAGCTATATAGGGAGTTCAAGGTTATATTAGGTTGCCATCGAACTCCAACTCAGAAAAACAAAACAAAACAACAAATATGTGGCAATAATGTATATACTTGAAGGCTTATGAAACTCCCAGCAAGGTTAATGGAGAGAGAGGAAGGGAGAGGGGGACAAGAGAAGGGGAAAAAGGAAATAGAAAGGTAAGAGAATGCAGAGAGAAAAGGGGAAGAAAGATGGGAGGTGGTGGGGAAAAGGAGTGAAAAGAGGAGATAGGTAAGGAAAGGTGAAAAGGGAGGGGAAAGGAAGGAGAAGGGGAAATGGGGGAAGCAAGAGAAAAGGAAGGGGAAGAGATGAAGGGAGGGAAGGAAGGAGAGGGAAGGAGATGGATGGATAGATAGATAGATAGATAGATAGGCAGGCAGAAAGACAGACAGACAGACAGACAGACAGACAGACAGACAGACAGATAGATAGATAGATAGATAGATAGATAGATAGATAGGGTGAATGATATACCATGCTCTAAGGAATGCCAGTTAGCATACTCAAATCAAACCTATGGGCTAAATTTTAAAGGGAATGACAAAAAGTTAGACATTGGGGTTTTAGATCTGTGATCATGCTGTATATTACTCTGTACTTTTGGTGTTTTGGTGTGTCTTTACCTAGTTTTCATATTAAAGTAATACTGGCTTTGTAGAAAGAGTTTGGGGGGTGTACCCTCTGTTTTTTCTTTAATTTTGAATAAATTAAGATTTAATAGTTGTAAATCTTCCAACTGGTAGAATTCAGCAGTGAATGTATCTGGGCCTCAGTTTTGTTTCATGGTTTTATTTTGGTACTAAGGGCTTTAATCGCTATTTCAATTTCTTCCTTGGTTGTGAATCTGTTTAAATGTTTTTATTTTCTTTATGTATATATATATTCCTTCCTCACCAATGTTTTCCCTGCCTCTACTCCTCCCAGGCACTCCCTCCACACACCCACTTACTCTCCCCAACACCAGAAACATCTCCTTTGTTCTAGACCCATTCCTCCTCCATTTCCCTTCAAAAAAAAAGAAAGAAAGAAAAATAAAAAGAAAATAAAAAGAAAAACCAGCAGGTTTTTCAGGGATATCAACTGAAAATGGGCACAAACACTCATATCAAGAGTAGACAAGGAAACCTAGTAGAAGGAAAGGGGTCCTAAAAGCAGACAAAAGAGTCAGATATATCCTCAACTCCCAATGTGATGGGTCCCACAAGACATCATGCTATGTACCCTAACATCCATGCAGAGGACCCAGCTCTGAACCATAGAGGGCCCATGATTGCTGCTTCAATCTCGGTGAGCCCCTATGAGGCCTACTCAGTTGATCATGTGGATCTTATTCTCTTGGTATTCTTGACTCCCTCTGGCCCCTAGAATTCTTCTTCCCATTCTTTTTCAGGGTTCCCTGGCTTCACCTAGTGTTTGGTTGTGAGTCTTTGCATCTATTTTCATCAGTTGCTGAGTGAAACTTCTCAGACGACAGTTGGGCTAGGCACAGATCTATGAGTATAGCAGAATATCATCAAGAATCACTTCATTGACATTTTTTTTCCATACATATTTTATTCTACCCTAGGTTCTCTGGGCTGCCCTGCTTATGGTTCCTGGCCATCCACACAGTGTTAAGCATGGGGTGCCGCTCTTGATATAAAGCCCAACCAACTCTATTTTTGAAGAAATTCCATTTTGTGCAAAACCAGGAGGTAAACTCCAATTACAGGAAGAAAACCACAAAGTCCACTTGAGCAAACATCCCAAAAGAAGGGTTAAGGTACATACATATAGGTAACTTAAGACATCCTCCAAAGAATAGATAACTTAGGCATCCTGCTTGTCAGGTGGTTTTGACCCTGTATTTGGTTCCTGCAAATTATGCCAGAAGTGCAGGTTTTAAAATACTAACTTGTGACCTGTATAGAAATTTCCCCAAGATTGTTGTAACTACAATAAACACTCTGCATCCCTAGACTCAGGGCTCTGGCCTGCTGCATTGGGAATGGTGAGAGACCATTCTTGCAAGAGAATAGGATCCTTGCAAGCTATAAAGACCCTTATGTATTTGCATCAGAATTGGCTCCCTGTTGATCTATGGGGTCCCTGTGACTTGGGCATAACAGAGGCATGGGCCTCAAGATGGCCAGTCATTAGCTGGCCACTCCTACAATCTGCACAGCAATTACCTCTGTGCATCTTGCAGGTAGGACAGACTATAGGTCAAAGGTTTTGTGGCTGGGTTGATGTACTAGTCCTACTGCTAGAAGCCTGCATGGTTACAGAAGACGCCTGCCTGAGGCTCCATATCCCCATTACTAGGAGACTTTGCTAGGGTCACTCTCATAGATCCTAGGGAGTTCCCACTGCACAAGGATTATACATTGCATCCCCAAATCCCCATCAATTCCAGTCATCTCTCCCAGTACTCTCTCCCTCCATTACCCTGAGACCTGCCTGAACTATCCTGTTTCCATCCCCATCCAACCCCAGTCCACCCACAAATTCTATTCTATTTCTCCTTCCCAGAGAGATCCAGGCATTCCCACTTGAGCCTTCTTTGTTAATTAGCCTCTCTGGGTCTGTAGATCTAGCACAATTATAAATTATCCTTTGCTTAGCAACAAGTAATGTCCACTTATAAGTAAGTACACACCATGTTTGTCTTTCTGGATTTGGATTACCTCACTTAGGATGATTTTTTTCTAGTTGGATCCATTTGCCTGCAATTTTCGTATCATTCATTACTTTTAGCAACTGAGTAATAAATACTCTGTTGTAGAAATGTACTGTATTTTCTTTATTAGTTCTTCAGTTGAGGGACATCAATTTTTCCAGTTTCTGGCTATTATGAATAAAGCTACTATTAACATAGTTGAGTAAGTTTTCTTGTGGTAGGATGGGGCATCCTTTGGGTATATGCCCAAGAGTGTCAGATCTTGGTCTTTGGTAAATCAATTCCCAATTTTCTGGGAAATCAACATACTGACTTCCATAGTGCCTGTATACGTTTTTGCTCCCGTGAACAACTAAGGATTGTTCCCCTTGCTCAACATGCTCTTCGGCATGAGATGTCACTTCTGGTTTTGATCTTAAGCATTCTGATGAGTATAGAATAAAATCTCAGAAACATTTTGTTTTGCATTTCACTGATGGCTAAGAATGTAGAACATTTTCTTAAGTGTTTATCAGCTAGTTGAGATTCCTCTGTTGAGAGTTCTCTGTTTAGCTCTGTACTACCTATCTTATTTGGATTGTTTATTCTAGTTTCTTGGGTTCTTTATATATTTTGGATATCAGTACTCACTCAGATATAGGGTTAGTGAAAATCTTTTCTCATTCTGTAGGCTGCCTTTGATAGTGTCCTTTGCCTTACATTTTCATGAGGTCCTATTTATTAATTGTTCTTAATGCCTGCATAATTGACCTTTTGTTAAGGAAGTTATCTCCTGAGCCAATGCATTCAAGGCTAATTCCCACTTTCTCTTCTATTACTTTTAATGCATTTGGTTTTATGTTGAGGTCTTTGATCCACTTGGACTTGAATTTTGTGCAGGGTGATAGATAAAGATCAATTTGCATTCTTCTACATACTGACATACACTTACACTAGCACCCTTTATTAAAGAAGGGTTTCTTTCTTTCTTTCATTATTTTTTGCATTTTGCATTTTGCATTTCTGACTTCTTCACCAAAAATCAAGTGGCGCACTTGGAGAACCTCATGGAGAAATAAGAGGAAGGATTGCAGACCATGATGGGGATAGGAACTCACAGGAAAACCAACAGAGTCAACTAACCTGGACCCTTGGGCCTCTCGGAGTCTGAATCAACAACCACAGAACATACATGGGCTGGGCCTAGGCCTCCCTGGTCATATGTAGCAGATGTGCTGCTTGGCCTTCATGTGGGTTCTGAACAACTGAAAAGGGGGCTATTCCAAAAGCTGCAACCTGTATGTGAGATATGTTCTAGCAGCTGAACCACCTTATCTGGCCTCAGTGGGATAGGAAGCACCTAGCCTTGCAGAGACTTGAAGTGTCAGAGAGGGATACAGAAAGGGACTCCACCCACTCATAGGAGAAGCAGAGGGGGGAAGGATTATGGGAGAGGGTGACCAGGAGGAGGGCAGTGAGCAGTGATTAAGTAATTAAATTAAAAATTTAAAAAATCAGGTGGCCTTAAACTGGGTTTGCACCTGGGTGATTGATTCTATTTTATCAATCCACCTGTCTGGTTTATGCAAGACCATGCAGTTTTTATTACTATAGCTCTACAATATAGCTTGAGATCAGGAATGGTGATAACCTGCAGATGTTCTTTTATTTGTACAGGGCTATTTTAGCTATCCTAGGTTTTTTGCTTTTCCATGTGAAGTTGAGCATTATTCTTTCTAGCTCTGTAAAGAGTTGCCTTAGAATTTTGATGCAGATTGTGTTGAAACTGTAGAATGATTTTGGTAAAATAGCTATTTTCATTATGTTAATCCTACTAATTCACAAACAGGAAGATCTTTCCATCTTCTGATATTTTTTTTATTTCTTTCTTCAAAGACTTGATGCTTTTACCATACAAATCTTTCACTTGTTTGTTTAGAGTTACTTCAAAATACTTTACATTATTTGTAGCTATTTTGAAGGGTGTTTCTCCTGTTTCATTTCTCAGCCCATTTGTCATTTTATATAGGAGAGCTAATGATTATTTTGAGTTAACTTGTATCTAGCCACTTTGTTAAGCATGCTTCCCAGTTATAGGAAAACCCTGGTAGAATTTTTTATGTCTCTTATATATACCATCTACAAATATATTATCTGCAAATAAAGATATTTTAACTTCCTCCTCTACAATTTGTATACCATTATCTACTTCAAAGATCTTGTTGCTCCAGGTACAACTTCAAGTATTATTTTGAATACATGTGGAGAGAGAAAACAGGCTTTACTTGCTCCTGATTATAGTAGAATTGCTTTGAGTTTCTCTTCATTTAATGTGGTGTTGACTACAGGCAGTAAAGTGTCTTTATTATGTTTAAGTATCCCTCTTATCTCTGATCTCTACAAGACCTTTATCACTAAAGATTTTTAATCTTAATCTTTCTAAGACTTTTATCATGAAAGGGTATTGGATTTTGTCCAACAGTTTTTCCACATCTAGTGAAGTGATCATATAGCTTTTTTTTTCCCTTTCAGTTTGTTATATGGTGGAAAACATTGACTGATTATTATTGCATATTGATCTGTTCCTGCATGTCTGGGATGAAGACTATTTGATCATGGTGTATGATCTTTCTTAACAATTCTTGCATCTATGTTCATGAAGGAAATTGGTCTGTACTTCTCTTTCTTTGTTGTATCTTTGTGCGGTGTCAGTATCGGGGCAAATGTGGCCTCATAAAATTAATTTAGCAGTGTTCCTTCTATTTTGTAGAATAATATGAGAAGTAGTACTAGTGTTATCTCTTCTTTGAATGGTCTCTAGTAGATCAGGGACTCTCTATTCCTTTTGGGGGCTGAGTTACGGTGACTGAGAGGGTGTGTTACCGGGCTTTTCCTAGTCTTCGTGGCCTCTGGTCTAATGATGAGTCTTTGCCTCAGTTTGAGGCTGTAGCAGGTCCACCAGGAAGGAGAGGAACTGGAGATAGGATAGGGAAATGCCAAGATAGTGAGAAATTATGGGATTTTGGCAGAAGGGCAGCCTGTGTGTCTTGTTTAGGATTTTTAAATCTCTTCTTGGTTTAAATTTGGATGAATCTAGATAATCTTGGATGAGTCTAGAAATATATCAATTTCTTTCACATTTTTCTCTCAGAGACTGTGTAGCTCAGTCTGTCCTCAAACTCCATATTTACTTGAAGCTGGCTTTTAACTCCTGATTCTTCTGTCTTTGGTTTAAAAGCACTAAGAATATAACCATAGTTTTAATGCCTAGCTGGTATTTCAAACTTAATTGAAAGCATTTTTCATGCTTCACCTCCTTCCATTACAGATCACCCTTTCACTTGCAAAATTAATTTGTTAACACAGGAAGTGGAGTCTTAAACTGATTATGAAAAAAGTGGTCTATCCTCAATTACCATAAAACATATTAATTTCTAACTAACTACCTAAAACATTAGAGGGAAACAAACTAATATATCTTCCACTATATAATTATATTAGATGATGGGTCTAAATGTATAAATTATAACTAAATTTAAGTTACAAAAAACCTAGAAGAATATATTTGTGAATTAAGGATTTCTCTCTCTCTCTCTCTCTCTCTCTCTCTCTTTCTCTCTCTCTCTTTCTCTCTCTCTCTCTCTAACACTAGCTCTCTAGATCAGTGACTAATCAGTTTATTGGAAGAATTAAATATGTTACTACAGAGGTCACTGAAAGCAATAATCCTAAGTGAATACTTATAAAGTTGATTTCATTGCAACCATCAACAAATCTGTTCAGTACAAGACTATTTATGAAATGAAGCCCTGTCTGGGAGAAAAGTAAACATCACATTTCTAAATAATCCATTCCTCAAAGTAAACAGAACAACACAGCAACTAAAAAGAGGCATTAAACATATTTTAAGCAAATGAAATGTATTAAAATTGGTAGGCCAATAGGAAGGTAAAAACAAACAAAATATCAGAAAATTGAAGGACAAGAGAAAAAGAACTCTTTTCTGGAGGTCTGCTTTGCATTTCTGCCTAGCTGAGTGGTGAATCCCAAGGGGGGTCAGAATCTCCCATGGAGCTTGCAACAGAGATAGTTTCCTCTGTAAGAGATATCACAAACAAGACTGTTGAGAGAACGAATAGAACCTGTGTAAGCTAAGACTTCCGTGGCTTTGAGTTTAGTATTATTGACACTTCTCTCTTGTGGTGACTTGAATAAAAAAAAGAAAAAGAAAAGGGAAAAGAAAAGATTCCCATTAGCTCATCTATTTGAACTGTTGGGCACTAGTTGGTAGCACCGTTTGGGGAGGCATGGAACCTTTAGGAAGTAGAAACTTGCTTAACAAGTATATTATTGGGGGTAGCCAGGGAAGGTTTATAGCCTCATTCTGTTTCCTGTTGAGCAGTTGTGCTTCCTATGAGTGGATGGAAATGTGATCAGCCAGTTTTCTGCTCCTGCTGCCTGAACTATGCCTCCCCACATAATTAGGGGTGCTCTAAAACATCTGCACATGTAAGCTAAAACAAACTCTCTCTTCCTTACATTTTTTTCAGTCATGGCATCTAATCACATCATTAGCAGAATGAGTAATATGTATCTTATCAGTAAGCTTGAAAAATGTGTGGCTCATATACCCCTTTTCCTTAACAAAAGGAAATTCTTTAAAAAAAAGAAACATGAACTTTTGTTCTAGTTTTCCAAAATTTTGTTTAGTCATAACTGGTGGTCATTACATTCTTAGAGAGATCTAAGTTGAAAAGCCACAAAATTATTTAGATTGACATAGAGGGTAAGGTCTGGATAGTCCAGCAATGGCTGTTTTCACCTAGAGTTGGAGGAAAATTTTGTACATAAGGCTCCCCCAAGAAAACATAACCTAATGCAGAGGACACAGAAGCCTCTTGAAGAACTAATAATTGTCATTCCACCTTGGAAGACCAAAGAGGCTGGGTTTCATAATCTATAAAGGGCGGTAGCAGCAGGGCCAATACAACATAGACAATGGAGATTGGAGCAAAGAAGAGACAACAGCTTTTCTCTAGGGCCAACCGTCCCTCCATTCTCAATCTCTCTCTCTCTCTCTCTCTCTCTCTCTCTCTCTCTCTCTCTCTCTCTCTCTCTTTCTCCCTCTCTCTCCTTCTCCTTCTTCTCTCTCACCCTTGATGTACCTCTATCTATGTACTAATTTATTTCTTAATATTTTTTTATTTACTTTACATCCTGATTGCATCTTTCCCACCCTCCTGTCCTCCCAGTCCCTCCTTCTCATCTCCCCTGACCTCTGTTCTTCTATCCTCTCTTCAGAAATTGGGAGTTTGATGAGAATTGCATTAAATTTGCAGGTTGCTTTTGGGAAGATGGCCATTTTTACTGGGTTAATGCTACATATGCACAAGCATGGGAGACCTTCCAGCCTTCTGACATCTTCAAGTTCTGTCTTCAAACACTGAAGGTTCTTGTCACACAGATCTTAAACTTTTTGGATAGTGTTATACCAAGATATTTTATATTTTTTGTAGTATTGTGAAGGGTGTTGTTTCACTAATTTCATTCTCCTTTGAATATAGGAGAACTGCTGACTTTTCTGCATTAGTTTTATATCCAAGCCAGGTGTTTACCAGTTGTAGCAATTCTTTGGTATAATTTTGAGGTTGCTTATGTATACTCTCATATCATCTTGAAACAGTGATATTTTGACTTTTTTTCCAACTTATATCCACTTGATTTCCTTGTCTCCAAGGAACAGATATCAAAAGACTGGAAGGCCTTGTCTTGGCCCTGATTTTAGTAGACTTGCTTTAAGTTTCTCTATGTTTAATTTGATGCTGGCCATCATCTCGCTGTATATTGCCTTCATTATGGTTAAGTGTGGGCCTTGTATCTCTGATATCTCCAAGACTTATCCTGAAGATGGTGTTGGATTTTGTCAAAGCTTTTTCATCATCTAATGACATGAGCCTATGGGTTCTTTGTTTTAGTTTGTTTATGTTTGAATTATATTGATGGATTTTCATACATTGAGCCATCGTTGCATGTATTGAATGAAGCTCATTTGATCATGGTACATTGAGTTTTTGATGTGTTCTTGGATTAACTTTGCTAGTATTTTATTGTGTATTTTTGTATCGATGATCATAAGGAAGACTGGGCTGAAATTCTGAAATTCTCTTTCTTAGGTGAGTATGTGTGTGGTTTAAGTATCAAAGTGAATTGTCTCATAAACTGATTTTGGCAATGTTCCTTCTATTTCTGTTTTGGAAATAAATTGAGGGTATTGGTATTAGCTGTTCATTCAAAGACTGGAAGAATTCTGCACTAAAACCATCTGGTCCTGGTTCTGGGCTCTTTTTCTTTTCCTTTTATATATTTTTAATTTTATTTTTGATTGGGACAATTTTAGTGACTACTTATATTTCTTTAGGGGTTATAGGCATATTTAAATTGTTTATCTAATGTTGATTTAATTTTGATAAGTTGTATCTATCAAGAAAACAATCCATTTCATTTAGACTTTCCAATTATGTGGAGGTTAGGTCTTTGGATTTCCTCAGAGTCTGTTGTTATGTCTCCTATTTAATTTTTTATTTTCTTATTTTAAAATATTCTCCTTCTGCCTTTTAATGAGATTGGCTAAGGATTTGTTTATCTTGTTGATTTTCTCAGGAACCAACTATTGGTTTAGTTGATTCCTTGTATTGTTCTATTTGTTTCTAACTTATTTGTTTCAGCCATGAGTTTAATTATTTCCTGTTGTTTACTCCTCTTATGTGTATTTGCTTCTTTTTGTTCCAAAGTTTACAAGCATGCCATTAAGTTAATACTATAAGTTCTCATTAATTTCTTTATGAAGACAATTAGTGATCTGAACTTTCCTCCATAATTTTTGGTATGTTCTCCAATCATTTTTATGAATTCTAGAAAATCTTTACTTTCTTTATTCCTTCTTTTTCCCAGTGGTCACTGAGTAGGGAATTTTTCAGTTTCCTTGAGTTTGTAGGCTTTGTTTATTTTTCTGTTGTTGTTAAAGTCCAGCTTTAATCCATAATGCACTCATTTTTTTCTTTTTTTTTATTGTATATATTCTATATTTACAATTCATTTCCCTTTTTCTAGTTCCCCACCCCCAAAAGTCCCACATGTCCTTTTCCCTCCCCCTGCTCCCGCATCCAACCCCTCCCACTTTACTGTTCTTGTACTCTCCCACAATGATGTTTTGGTCCATTCTAGCACCAGTGTCCACTCCTTTCTTCTTGTGAGACATCACTTGATATGTGATTTGTGTCTTTGGTGTTCCAAGCTTCTAGGCTAATATCCACTTATCAGTGACTGTATACCATGGGTATTCTTTTGAGACTGGGTCACCTCACTTAGTATGACATTCTCCAGCTCCATCCATTTCTCTAAGAATTTTATGAATTCATTGTTTCTAATGGCTGTATAGTACTCCATTGTGTATATATACCACATTTTTTGTATCCATTCCTCTGTTGAGGGACATCTGGGTTCTTTCCAGCTTCTGGCTATTATATATAAAGCTGCTATGAACATAGTGGAGCATGTATCCTTATTGCATGCTGGTGAATCTTCTGGGTATATTCCCAGGAGTGGTATGGCTGGGTCCTCCGGAAGTATCACGCCCAGTTTTCTGAGGAACCGCCATACTGATTTCCAGAGTGGTTGTACCAGCTTGCATTCCCACCAGCAGTGGAGGAGTGTTCCTCTTTCTCCACATCCTCGCCAACACCTGATGTCTTCTGAGTTTTTAATCTTAGCCATTCTGACTGGTGTGAGGTGAAATCTCAGGGTTGTTTTAATTTGCATTTCCCTAATGACTAGTGATGTTGAACATTTTTTAAGGTGTTTCTCAGCCATCCGAATTTCTTCAGGTGAAATGACTCTGTTTAGCTCTGTACCCCATTTTTGGATAGGGTTATTTGGTTTTCTGGGGTCTAACCTCTTGAGTTCTTTGTATACATTGGAGATTAGCCCTCTGTCGGATGTGGGGTTGGTGAAGATTTTTTCCCAATTTGTTGGTTGCCGATTTATCCTTTTGACAGTGTCTTTTGCCTTACAGAAACTTTGTAGTTTTATGAGGTCCCATTTGTCTATTCTTGCTCTTAGAGCATAAGCAATTGGTGTTCTGTTCAGGAATTTTTCCCCTGAGCCAATGTCCTCAAGGGTCTTCCCCAGTTTCTTTTCTATTAGTTTTAGTGTGTCTGGTTTTATGTGGAGGTCTTTGATCCACTTGGAGTTGAGCTTAGTGCAAGGAGATAAGAGTGGATCAATTCTCATTCTTCTGCATGTTGACCTCCAGTTGAGCCAGCACCATCTGTTGAAAAGGCTATCTTTTTTCCACTGGATGTTTTCAGCTCCTTTGTCGAAGATCAATTGGCCATAGATGTGTGGGTTCAATTCTGGGTCTTCGATCCTATTCCATTGATCCGCTTCCCTGTCACTGAACCAATACCATGCAGTTTTTAATACCACTGTTCTGTAATATTGCTTGAGGTCCGGGATATTGATTCCCCCAGAAGTTCTTTTGCTCTTGATGATAGTTTTAGCTATCCTGGGTTTTTTGTTATTCCAGATGAATTTGAGAATTGCTCTTTCTAGCTCTATGAAGAACTGAGTTGGGATTTTGATGGGAATTGCATTGAATCTCATAATTTGTAGGAGGCTGTTTCTATTTTCTAATATCTGTGGAACCTTGCTCTGTGTCCAAATATGTGCTCAATTTTGGGAAAAGTTCCTAAGGTGCTGAGAAAATGATATATTGCGGTGTGTGTATGTGTGAGTTTGTGTGTGTGTGTGTGTGTGTGTGTGTGTGCGTGTTTGGGTGAAATGTCTTCTAGATATCTGTTAGATTAAATTCTTTCATAATGTCTGTTCAGTTATTTCTCTGTTTAGTTTCTCTCTGGATGACCTGTCATTTGTAAAAGTGGTGCATTGAAGTCTCCAACTGTTAAACTATGATGTTCAATGTATGATTTAAGCTATAGTAAAGTTTCTTCTACAAATGTGGCTTCCCTACCATTTAAGACATACATATTCAGAATTGAGACATTATCTTAGTAAATTTTTCCTTTGATAAGTATGAAGTGTGATATGTCCTTCCCATCTCTTTTTATTAAAATTGATTGAATGTCTAATTTACTATATATTAGAATATCTACTCCAGGTTGACTCTTAGGTTCATTTGCTTGGAAAACCATTTTCCAGCCTTTTACTCTGAGGTAATATCTGTCTTTGCTTCTGAGTTGTATTTCTTGTATGCAGCAGAGTGATGCTATTCTCTTATCCTGTCTTTTATTGAGGAATTGAAGCCATTGATGCTGAGAGATATTAATGATCAATGATTGTTAAATCCTATTACTCTTTGGGTTGCAATTTTCCTTCTAGTATCTTCTGTAGACCTGTAATTGTGGGAAAATAATGTCTTAATTTGGTTTTGTTAAGGAATATCTTATTTTCTTGCTGTTTGGTGATCAAGAGTTTTGCTGGTTTTAGTAGTCTGGGCTTCCATCTGTAGTCTCTTAGAGATTACAAGATATCTGTCCAGGCCCTTCTGGTCTGGACAGAGTCTTTGTTGAGAACTCAGGTATAATTCTGTTAGGTCTAACTTTTTGTGTCACTTAGCCTTTGTCACTTTCAGCTTTTAATATCCGTTCATTGTTCTGTACATTTAGTGCTTTGATTATTATATGGTGTCAGGGGGAGTTTCTTCTCTGATTCAATTTGGTTGGTGTTCTCTAAGCTTCTTTTATATTTGCAGGCATTTTTTTCTTTAGGTTATGGACATTTTCTTCTATAATTTTGTTGAAAATGTTTTCTTAACCTTTAAGAAGATGCTGGGCATCTTTTCCTTCATCTACTTCTATTATTTGTATGTTTCATCTTTACATGGTGTCTGAATTTCCTGGAGATTTTCTGTCAGGAACTTCTTAAGATTTAATATTTTCTCTGGCAGATGAGTCCATTTCTTTTATCGTATCTTTTTAGGATTCTCTTTTTCATCTCTTGTGTTCAGTTGGTGATTTAGGCATCTATCCTATTCTGTTCTCTTACTTAGGCTTTCCATCTCCAAAATTTTTCTCAGTTTCTATTTTCTTTATAGCTTTTATCTCTATTTTCAGGTCTTGAACAGTTTTATTCATTTCCTTCATCTGTTTGATTGCATTTTTCTGATTTCTTTAAGGGATTTAGTCATTTACTGTTTAGGTTTCTACTATCTTCATAGGTTTGGATTTAAGATCATTTTGTTGTTTTTCAACTATGTTAGGATATTCAGGGCTTGTTGCAGTAGAATAGATGTGCTCTGGTGGTGTAATATTGCCCTGGCTGTTGCTGATTGTTTTTTGTTATTTTTATTTTCTATATTCTATGTTTATATTCCAAAGGCTTTCCCCTATCCCAGTTCCCCACCACCACCAAATGTCCCATAATTCCTCTCCCCCCAACTATTCCTCAATCATTCCCCCTCCCCCCACGGTTTCTTTACAAAACTGGATCCAATCTTTACAGGCCCAGGGTCCTCTCCTTTCTTCTTCTTGGGAATCATTTGACTTGTTAATTGTGCCCTGAGTATTTAGGGCTTCTGGGCTCATTAATATCCACTTATCAGTGACTGCATTTCATGTGTATTCTTTTGTGATTGGGTTAACTCACTCAGGATGATATTTTCCAGGTCTAACCATTTACCTACAAATTGCATGAATTCATTATTTTTAATTGCTGAGTAGTACTCCATTGTATTAATATACCACATTTTCTGTATCCATTCCTCCTTTGAGGGATATTTGGGCTCCTTCCAATTTCTGGCTATTATAAACAAGGCTGCTATAAACATAGTGGAGCATGTGTCTTTATTGTATGCAGGGGAATCCTCTGGGTATATGCCCAGGAGTGGTATGCCAGGGTCCTCTCGAAATGACATGCCCAATTTTCTGAGGAACCGCCACACTGATTTCCAGAGCGGTTTTACCATTTTGCAATCCCACCAACAGTGGAGGAGTGTTCCTCTTTCTCCACATCCTCGCCAGCACTTGTTGTCTCTTGAGTTTTTAATCTTAGCCATTCTGACTGGTGTGAGGTAGAATCTCAGGGTTGTTTTGATTTGCATTTCCCTGATGACTAATGATGTTGAACATCTCTTAAGGTGTTTCTCGGCAATCCGAATTTCTTCTGGTGAAAATTCTTTGTTTAGCTCTGTACTCCATTTTTTGATAGGGTTATTTGGTTCTTTGGGGTCTAACTTCTTGAGTTCTTTGTATATGTTGGATATTAGCCCTCTGTCAGATGTGGGGTTGGTGAAGATCTTTTCCCACTTTGTTGGTTGCCATTTTGTCCTTCTGACAGTGTCCTTTGCCTTGCAGAAACTTTGTAATTTTATGAGGTCCCATTTGTCAATTCTTGATCTTAGTGCATAAGCTATTGGTGTTCTGTTCAGGAACTTTTCCCCTGTGCCCATGTTCTCCAGGGTCTTCCCAAGTTTCTTTTCTAATAGTTTCAGTGTGTCTGGTTTTATGTGGAGGTCCTTGATCCACTTGGAGTTGATCTTAGTGCAAAGAGATAAGAGTGGGTCAATTCGCATTCTTCTGCATGTTGACCTCCAGTTGAACCAGCACCATTTGTTGAAAAGGCTATCTTTATTCCACTGGATGGTTGTGGCTTCTTTATCAAAGATCAAGGGACCATAAGTCTGTGGGTTCATTTCTGGGTCTTCAATCCTATTCCATAGATCTACTTGCCTGTTGCTGTACCAATACCATGCAGTTTTTAACACAATTGCTCTGTAGTACTGCTTGAGGTCAGAGATATTGATTCCCCCAGAAGTCCTTTTATTGTTGAGAATAGTTTTAGCTATCCTTGGTTTTTTGTTGCTCCAGATGAATTTGAGAATTGCTCTTTATAGATCTATGAAGAATTGAGTTGGGATTTTGATGGGGATCATATTGAATCTGTATATTGCTTTTGGCAAGATGGCCATTTTTCTATATTGTTTTTTTATGGTTGTCTTTAAGTATTTTGATTTTGCAGTTATTGAAGGTTTAGATGCTGATTTCTGATTTTATCTTCATTGCATGTGTGGTGTTTGTTGTTTGTTTGTTTGTTTGTTTGTTTGTTTGTTGGAAGTTTTCTCCTTTGGTATCTGTTTCCTGTCTGTCTACTGGGCTGCATAGTCTGGGCTTCTGATGAGTAGCTAGCTGTCCAGGTACAATAGGATGTCTCCTTTGTGGGGTTTGTGGCATACATGGCCTCTGGGGTTTTATGAGGTACCCTTGCCTCTGGTGTCTCTCGTACAAGTATAGTTTGGTGTCCCTGGTGCAGGCAAGTCTTCAGAAAAGCTGACAGATTTGTAGGAAGGGAAGTGGAATCTAGAATATGAGTTTCAATTTAGCACTGTTGGCTGTGCTTTCAGGTGAGATAGCTGGTAAGGTCTTGCAGGGGATGTGCTTACCTCTACTTTACATTTCTTAACTCAATTTTTCCTTAATTTTGAAATTCTCTTCTGCAGCAAATGTCAAAACCCTGCCATAACTGGATGAAGTACCTTAAGTAGAGAATTCCTCAGGCTACAGCCTCAAAAATCAAGCCAAGTTCTGATGCCTTCACTACCAGCAAAATTACACCATTAAGTAGTTCTGAGGGAAACATGACATTTTATTATTATTCCTCTAATTTTATATTTTTAATTTTGGTTCCTATGTTTGTTATGTATTCTAGGCTGGCCTCAATTCTCTTTTCTTAGCTTCCCAAGCATGCAAATTACCAATACATGCTACCGTGCCAGCAAAAGGAAAATGTATCACTTCAGTGGCCAGTATTAAGAAAGAAGAAAGGTCTCAAATCATTTAACTGACCTTTGGCTTTCTGAAACTGGAGAAAGAAGAGACATATAAACCAAAGTAAAAAGAAACAAGAAAATAATAAAGCCTGTACTGGAAACCAATGAAATGGAATACATAAAAGCAAAGAGAATTATTACTGAAGCCAAGAACCCTTTCTTGGAGAATATAAACAAAATAGATAAAACATTACCTAAGCTGTCAAAAATGAAAACAGAGAAAACAGAAACCATCAAAATCAAGGCTGTAAATGTAACTACTGTCTATATCAGAATCAAAACTTTCTTAAAGAAATGCTACACTAATATCAGATTGGATAAATTATTGTATTTAGGGACAAATTATCCAAGATCACAAAGGGAAAATAGTGTATATAAGCATGTAGTAATTACATAAGTTATACTTTAATTTAATTATTGTGCCAAGGCAAGTCTAGGTACAGCTGACAGCACTGTGGAATCTAAGTATTATTCAAAACTTTTCGAATCTTCAGAAAATAGAGAAAGAAGTAGAGTGACATTATTGTCTAATCCTATAGGATTCAAAAATATGAATAAAACTGTGACAATAATGAAAAATTTATAAATCTATATTTTCTATTTTTATTTAATTTTTATTTTCTATATTCTATGTTTACATTCCAAAGGCTTTCCCCTTTCCCAGTTGCCCCCCCACCATATGTGCCATAATTCCTCTCCCCCCCCAAACTATTCCCCAATCATACCCCCCCCACGATTTCTCTGTTCTGGGTCTACAAAACTGGATCCAATCTTTACAGGCCCAGGGTCTTCTCCTTTCTTCTTCTTGGGAGTCATTTGACTTGCTAATTGTGCATTGAGTATTTAGGGCTTTTGGGCTCATTAATATCCACTTATCAGTGATTGCATTTCATGTGTATTCTTTTGTGATTGGGTTAGCTCACTTAGGATGATAGTTTCCTGATCTAACCATTTACCTACAAATTGCATGAGTTCATTATTTTTAATTGCTGAGTAGTACTCCATTGTATAAATATACCACATTTTCTGTATCCATTCCTCTTTTGAGGGATATCTGGGTTCCTTCCAATTTCTGGCTATTATGAACAAGGCTGCTATAAACATAGTGGAGCATGTGTCTTTATTGTATGCAGGGGAATCCTCTGGGTATATGCCCAGGAGTGGTATGCCAGAGTCCTCTGGAAGTGACATGCCCAATTTTCTGAGGAACCGCCACACTGATTTCCAGAGCGGTTTTACCATTTTGCAATCCCACCAACAGTGGAGGAGTGTTCCTCTTTCTCCACATCCTCGCCAGCACTTGTTGTCTCTTGAGTTTTTAATCTTAGCCATTCTGACTGGTGTGAGGTGGAATCTCAGGGTTGTTTTGATTTGCATTTCCCTGATGACTAATGATGTTGAACTTCTTTTGAGGTGTTTCTCGGCCATCTGAATTTCTTCTGGTGAAAATTCTTTGTTTAGCTCTATACCCCATTTTTGATAGGGTTATTTGGTACTTTGGGGTCTTACTTCTTGAGTTCTTTGTATATATTGGATATTAGCCCTCTGTCAGATGTGGGGTTGGTGAAGATCTCTTCCCACTTTGTTGGTTGCCGTTTTGTCCTTCTGACAGTGTCCTTTGCCTTACAGAAACTTTGCAATTTTATGAGGTCCCATTTGTCAATTCTGGATCTTAGAGCATATGCTATTGGTGTTCTGTTCAGGAACTTTCCCCCTCTGCCCATGTCCTCCAGGGTCTTCCCAAGTTTCTTTTCTATTAGTTTCAGTGTGTCTGGTTTTATGTGGAGGTCCTTGATCCACTTGGAGTTGATCTTAGTACAAGGAGATAAGAGTGGGTCAATTCGCATTCTTCTGCATGTTGACCTCCAGTTGAACCAGCACCATTTGTTGAAAAGGCTATCTTTTTTCCACTGGATGGTTGTGGCTCCTTTATCAAAGATCAAGTGACCATAAGTCTGTGGGTTCATTTCTGGGTTTTCAATCCTATTCCATTGATCCACTTGCCTGTTGCTGTACCAATACCATGCAGTTTTTAACACAATTGCTCTGTAGTACTCTTTAAGGTCAGGGATATTGATTCCCCCAGAAGTCCTTTTATTGTTGAGAATAGTTTTAGCTATCCTGGGTTTTTTGCTGCTCCAGATGAATTTGAGAATTGCTCTTTCTAGATCTATGAAGAATTGAGTTGGGATTTTGATGGGGATCGCATTGAATCTGTAGATTGCTTTTGGCAAGATGGCCATTTTTACTATATTGATCCTGCCAATCCAGGAGCAAGAAATATTTTTCCATCTTCTGAGGTCTTCTTTGATTTCTTTCTTCAAGGACTTGAAGTTCCTGTCATACAGATCTTTCACTTGTTTGGTTACAGTTACGCCAAGGTACTTTATGTTTGTGGCTATTGTGAAGGGTGTTATTTCCCTAACTTCTTTCTCAGCCTGCTTGTCCTTTGAGTACAAGAAGGCTACTGATTTGCTTGAGTTAATTTTATGACCAGCCACTTTGCTGAAGTTATTTATCAGCTTTAGAAGTTCTCTGGTGGAGTTTTTTGGGTCGCTTGATATGATAGTTTACTTAAATCTATATTTTCATGTGAAGGCCAACAACAAGAATAATAACATAGTATAACCAAATGGATAGATGTTAGAAATGCAAAGTTAAACCAACACCCGAAATCCTGTCAAAGCACCATGCCACACTAATAAAAGGAGAAGGTTCATATTCTAGTTCTTAGATCACACAACTGAATAATACTATCAATCCTCTGAGACCCATATCAAAGAACAAATGTTCCAACACCCTTTATAGAACCATCTGACACCATAAAACTTAGCCAAAAAGGAAATAGCTTCTAACTTCCATTTTCTCCCATTTTGTCCATTGCCTCTTCTTTTCATTAACAATATCTTTTGCTATAAAGAAGCTCTTTAGTTCCATGAGGTCTTGCTTCTGGATTTTACTGATCTTATTGTGAATGCTGTGAAAGTCCTACTCAGGAAATATTTACCAATACCAATATGGAAGCAAACTGTCTACTATTTCTCTAGCATTTTCATGGTTTCAGGTCATATATTAAAGTCTGTGATCCCTTTGGAGTAGAGCTTTATCTATAACTTGATATATAAGTTTAATATTCTTTTACATGCTAATTTTTTTCAAGTACCATTTGTAACAAGATGCTGTCTTTTCTCCAGTATGCATATTCGGCTTCCTTGCCAAAACTCATGTTGCTTTACTTCTATAGACTTATAAGTGAGTCCTTTATTCTAATGCATTGACCTACATATCAAATAAAAGGTAGTAAATATAAGAAAGAATTAAGGAAGGAATGGAGTTGGCATGAGTGGTAAAGAAATATGACAAGAGTAGAAAGAAAAGCAACCATAATACTTATATAGCATATTGATGTATAAAACTCTTAATAAAATTTATAAATAAAAATAGACATTATTGGTTTATTAGTTTAATTGATTAAAAACCAGACCAAGCAGAATAAGAAAGAAGCAGTGAGTTCTGCCTTGTAGTTTAAGGGTCCCATCCATTGTGGCAGAGAATGCAAGAAAGTCAAAGTGACGGGTAGGCGGTCACCCTGCTTCTATAGTCAATAAGTAAGTGGATGTTAATGGAAATAAAGAATGAATGTTAGTACTCAGTGCTTTCTCATTTCTTTCCAGGCCAGGCCCACAGTCCATAGAATGGGATCAAGCATATTTAGTGTTCATTTTCCCATTTGCATCAACTCAGTTACAAACTCCCTCATAGATATGCTCAAAGGTTTGAATCTGTGATGATTCTCAATACTTTAAATTGACAATCAATACTAAACACCACAGATAGAATGTTCTTAATATCATACACAATATCTGTGAAATGTACAGGCAACATTATATTCAATCCTAAATGACTGACTGTTGCTTCCTTAAGATTCATATCAAAGAACAAATGCTCTATGGTTGCCTTTTCCATTTGACCCTATGTAGGAAGTTACATGTAGTCAATTACACTGTAGTGTACCACATACATTCAGAGAGAAGACTGTATCTGAGTGACTGATATCCAAATAAGGAATGAATATATTCAAGCACACACACACACACACACACACACACACACACACACACCAAGTGTATCTATAAATAAGAGCAAGGAACAACCTTAATTTGAAGTTAAGAAAGTAATCATATTCACATTATTTTAATGTATATTAGAAAGTTTTATAAATTCTTCTACACAGAAAATAAGTCTATTGCCAAAAGAATGCAGCTAGACATCAATAAACTGAATGCCTCTACACTAATAGATTGTTTGGTGGTTTGAATAAGAATACTCCCCTCTGCAGGTTCAAGTTTGAAAATTTTGTCCCCAGTAAATAAAATTTCTTAAAAGGAATTAGGAGTTGTGGAGTTGTGGGAGGAACTATGTCACTGATAGTGAGCTTCTCAGCATGCTTTCTCTCTACCTCCTACTAAGGTATCAAAATGTAAGCTCTCAACTGTTCTCACTACCATACATTTTCTCTGACACCATTGACTATAATCTTCTGAAACTGCAAGCACAATTAAACACTTTCTTTTATAAGCTGCCATGGTCAAGGTGTTTTGTCACAATAAAAGGAAAATAACATGTTCGAATTGGAAATTCAATATTTTCTATGACAAATTACTCAAAACAATGTTTCAATTTTTGAAATCTCTATCCAAATCTACTAAGCTTAAAAATTAATGTTTTTAGATTTTATTTTTAATAAGATACATGTATGTATGTAGCTTTTCTCAGAAGAAAAGATATATCAACTCCTTCTTACAATTATAAGCTACCTAATGAGGATATTTGGGAACAGAACTGGCGTCGTCTTCAAGCTTAGTATACTACTAAGCTATCTCTCCTGCCCCATAAATTGTAACTCCTCTCTCTCTCTCTCTCTCTCTCTCTCTCTCTCTCTCTCTCTCTCTCTCTCTCTCGTGTGTGTGTGTGTGTGTGTGTGTGTGTGTGTGTACATGGGTATCACAGAACATTTTTGAAAGTCAGAAAACAACTTGTGGGTCCCAAGCATTAAACTAAGGCCATTGTTTGATAAGCTGTTTTCTTCCTTTGTGTTTTAAACAAGGTTTGAAAATGTGATTATAGGTTTTATACAGAATTTATGTCATATGAACACATAGAGGTAAAATAGCAAAAATAGCTAAAATACTGAAGAAAAATATCCTTTATGTATCCAACAGATTATGTGAAACTTGATCCAACTTAACACTGAATTTATTACACAAGCGTTTTATAACAAAGAAAGTTCATTATAAATAATTTTTGATAAATTTTATATTTGATTTAGAAAAACATTTGATTCATTAAGCATCATCCACTTCGTGTTAATCCTCTAGGAATTAGAAGCCCAGAAGTGAATTAGACAGGCAAAACCTCCACCAAAGAGAGAGCTAATAAGCAAATAAATGGTTGGTATGGCATAGAGCAGGAAAGACAAGGTATCATAACAGACTCTTCACAGATAATCTCATTTAAGGCAGGCATTGTGTTTAAAGTTGAAAGATGAGTTTTTACCACAATTACTTATCCCCTTACAGATGAATCAGCTTGCTTCTGTAATGATACTATTAAAAAAAAAGAGTTTTTATTACTTATAAGACCTTTGTATTATATATTGTTCCCAAATGTATTTTTTTCTTAATAAAAAAAAAAGAAATGATGAGAGTTCAACAGAAATTGAATACATGAGAGTTATCCAACACATGTGTGAAATCATCAGTTGGGATGGAGCACAGACAACAGACCCCAACACTGTGGGTGCTTAGACACTGGGGAAGAGGAGGAAACTGCAGCTCAGACAGAAGCATTGAGATGAGAACAGTGGTAAGAAGAGATACTTACTAAAGTATAAAAACTGCACTCTGAAGATGAATGTTCCAGAAAATAATATGTGACCCAGAAATATTGTTTAATTGGGGAGATCTAAATTCTATGGCCCCAACCACTGAAAAGAAAGCATTTCCATTGTTTGGTCCAGTGAAAACCATTGCAGGTGAAGAATTCTCAGAGAGGTATTTATCATAGACACGTCAGTTAGTCCAGTGCACTGTCCATAGACAGGAAAACCCAAGGCAGGAGCAGTGATTTGCTAGTTTTGCTAGCAGCTCTGACCTGTGGAGAAGCCAGTATGATGAATATCCTCATCCTGAAGTCACAAATTGTTAAGAATAAGCAAACTTGATATATTGCCCTATTTGTTAAGTGGACCAAATAGTTTTGGTTGTCATACTGTTTATATATAAGGAGTGTGTTTCAGTTTTTCAACATAACATGACTTTATTCTTGACAGTTGTAATTTTCATTGTGTATCTTTATACCCTGCTCTGTCTTACTCTTTGTGAGTTTGGGTTTTGTGAGCATGATCATACTGTGATGTTTACTTGAAAACTGTCCCTGTTAATCTAATATCCACTCCCTCTTCCTTGTTTTCTTCCTGGTTTCACTGAGGTATTCAAGTTTTACTGAGCGCTTTCACCTGCCCCTTCAGGGACATTGGCCTAACTGATAACCCATTTAAATACCTGCTCGTTACATGGCCCAACTGTCTGTGTGCAGGAATATAGAAAAGATACAACACTGACTCAGAGGTGGCAATCACTTCAGAAAGAAGCATACAATTCCTTTCATTTCAGTGAGATGCTTTGGGAGAAGGGACTGTCACTTTTGAGACATATCTTCTGTCTTGTATTTTTATACACAAAACAGACGGGTGTAGCCATGCCAGCAGGATTTCTCTTAGCATGGAACTAAAATGGGCATGAAGAAGAAAACAATGATCTCAAGTCCAAATGAACAGAAGAGATCACTGACAATGTAAAAGCACCTAACAGCTTAGCCGTTTTAAAATTGGCTGTCTGCTTTCTGTAACCACAGACATTGCATGAGTAAAGGGTCTGATAAAAATCACATTTCTAGAATTGTGTGTGTGTGTGTGTGTGTGTGTGTGTGTGTGTGTAGTGAATAATTCTGCTATGAGTCCTCTCCTTTCCCAAGAAAGGGTACCTATCTATATACACAAGGCAAACTGATTTTAAAGATGCTTGAAGTAATTATTGATAAGCCTGTGGGGAAGTAAAAATTGTTGCACGTAGTTTTGGGCATAGCAAGTGGGTTCAATCTTTTAAAGGCAAAATCTGTTGCTATGTATTTAAACCTTTGAAACTGTTCACAGTTTTGACCCAGAAATGCCACTTCTATAATTATATCACAAAGAATTCTTCTGATGAAAAATAAATAAAATTTTTAATAGTCAAAAATTCTGGGGAAAATAAAGAGGAATAAACCTGGCAAATATCCAATTACCAAGCACATGGAAGAGATAATAAATCAGCACAAAGAAATACAGTATTTCCCTTCTAAAAAATATTGGAATGATATCCAGATCTGGAATGCACATGTGATGAAGCTAAATGAAAACAGTAGAGCCCAAGATGATGCAAGCATATTCCTTAGGATATCTGGGCTCATAAATAATCAATCAACCCTTCTATAGAGGTGTAATGTTACTCTGTTATGGACACACACACACATGCAAAAGTCTATACATATACATGCATGCATGTTGCACTCACATACATGCACACATATGTTTCACACACATGAACACATGAACATACATGCACACACTCACAGAGACTAAATACCTCAACAACAGAAAGAACAGCAATAATTTTGAACAGCATGCATGTGCTGAGCTAGGCATTGGAGACACAAAGGAATGCAAAGATAAATATTGTCTTCATAAATTCACAGTGGAGCGAGGAGCAGAACAGGTCAGCAAGATGGTTCATGAATGCATAAACTATTCACTGGTTGTCATAAACTTGGTATTAAATATGGTGATGCAGAGTTTATAACTAGGTGTGATTATGCTATGGGATAAACATTTATATCCTTACAAAATTCATATAGTGACACCCTACCCAACAATGTGATGCTATTCCCTCCCAGAATTCATATACTGACATTCAAACCCTCAATGCAAGGATATTTGGCAGTGAACTTTGGGGGGGTGGAGATTAAGTTCAGATGAGGGCATGAGGACAGTCTCATTAGGGAAAAGACTAGAGACTGTATGTATATTTTCTCCTGCTTGGGGAGTTTGGAATCACTGAGCCACAGTGAAGTAATTACACATACTTGTGGCTGCTGCTACAGTGAGTAGAGGTACAGGCTGAGGCAAATTATAAATTCTTGGATTAAGGCTCTTGCCTAACTTTGGCAGCTGACGTCTTCTAGAGTAGCAAGAGTCAGTTTTCTTCAGAGAAATAGCCCCTGATAGATTTCCAATACTCCAATGGATAGTCTTAAACCCATGTACATATGGACAATATTTATTAGGCTCTGTGAGAAACAAAAATTAGACATTCAATTGAGAGTAGGCTATGGCAGGGAAGTGATTTGGAAGATGTTGGACTAGGAGTAGGGCTGATATGATCAAAGTGCATTGTATACATGTAAGGAATTCTCCAGTCACATGCAGTTTTTCTTAGAGGTTTTATCTAATTGTCCTTTCTGGAGTTTTAGAATCTATATTTCAAAAGGAGAATTAGCATCTTCTCTCTCATCTTCCCTAAGCATATACTTATTCAGCATACTTCATTTAGCAAGGTGATTACACACAGCCAGGTTTTTTTCTCCAGAGAATACTTATGTCTAATAAAAGTGTCACTCTGTGTTTACCAATAGTTATCTCTTTGTGAACTCTTTCCTCATCTCAGGTCTATTCTAGGAAGAAGCATTCTTCTCTCCCAATGTCTATCATGAAACATTTTATTATCTCTTACCCATTTTTAGCAATTTTAAGTTATCTCCACCCATATTACTCTTGTTTGTATTCCTAGAACCTGGTGATTGAGATACATTACATATTAATTTTTAGTCTCTATTGGCTAAGTGAATGGATACATGCAGATCTATTCATTAGAAGACAAGACTGTGACTGAGAAATAAAGGATTACATTTAAAATATCACATCTGGAAAAACAACATCATGGTAATTGTGTTCTATAAGAAAGACACAGCAGGGGCTAATAGGAAAGCTATTCTATAGGTGCAATTCCCCCTGTATTTTATGACTTTCTATGTGACAATTAGGGTTCTATCAATGAGGCAACCTTTATAGTGTAATTGTGTAGCAGGATCCAAAGCCCCATTGATACATCACTAAGCTAGAATATCAAATTGAGAGCCAGAGAGCCACCCCACTAAACAAGGTATAAAGGAAGCTAAAAAACATTTGCAGGTCCAACTATAGCCTTGTCCATACAACTCATTCAGCTAATGAACACCTGTATAGTTCTTCCTTCCTTTCTGCCTGCATGTGACTCAAAATCTCCCAATGTAGACAGAAACACAGAAGACAGGGACATCTCAGAAGAATCTTTCATCCTAACAGTGTTGACAGGGACATTTCTCTAACAAAGTAGGTCCTAAAGGATTCCTGTGAGACATGATGTTTGGTCATTCTCACTGGAACTGGATACTTGATGTATCAAGGCAGTGTTAAATTTCTTGCCAGAGTTCTATGAACACATCATCTGTTAAATTTACAATCTCTCAGCACTCTAATAAAGGACACACATAGATCTCAGCTACATAACAGATTCTAATAATACATTGAAAATGCAAAGCAGAAGGAGCAGGGTTGATTTTAATAGAGCCCTTCCTCTCTAAAGGGTGTGTTTGAAAGCTTTCTTGTCCCTTACTCCAAGTATGAGCCAATGCTCCAAAAACTGTGCAGCAAAAATGGCCAAACTAGTCTCCACTATATTTGTTCTGCTGTGTGAACCCTGAGAGTGAGTGTAGCTTAGTTATAACAAATAAATAGTCAGATTCATACCTAATTCCTTGCATAACTAGCACTGTCCTTAAAATGAAAAAACAAAATAATTGCTCAAAATTATGACTATTCTTAGTGTTCAGGTTTTTTTTCCCTGTGGGTTGTCATATAGGAGACTACATGTGATAAATAAACAGTGTCCTCAGCAACAGTTTGACAGTCCTCACAATAATAAGCTTTGCAGGGCCATTCATTATAGTGTCCTTCAATCTAATCAAGTGGCACCACACAAAAGCACAGTTTAATAAAGAGCTTTATGGGGGCCTAGAGTGATAGGCATGAGCCAGAACAACATTTCAACATATTAAGTTAAGTCTTGTAGATACAATTTTTATTCTTTTCTCTTTCTAGGCAAGCCTCAGAGAACAGTTTGGTGTGTGTGTGTGTGTGTGTGTGTGTGTGTGTGTGTGTGCGCATGTGTATGTTTTGAAAGTTTTAAAAGTCAAATCTTCAGCTGAGATAAAATATTAAAATAAATGTAGAGGATCACGCTTTTCCGCTCACCTACATGGCAGCCTAGGATCCCCAGCTAACTGAGGCATGGTGTAGCATAGGTGTGGTGTTTAGTTTGGATTGCCAACCTTGCAAGATGTAGCGTCACCGTGGAAGTCAGCCTCCATGAATGTCTGTGAGGCAGTTTCTGTGTTAGGTTGATTAAGGTGGGAAGACACATTCTAAGTGTTGCATGGGCTGCAGTCCTGGACTGAAAGGACCAGGTAGGCTGAGCACCAGCACTGATCTCACGCTGTTTCCTAACTGCTCATGACCAGACACTTAACCTCCTGCCATGATGAACTGTATACTCAAACTCTGAGCCAAAGTACAAACTTACTTTCCTCATAGTTTTATCATATATCTTGTAATAGCAATAAAAAAATACCTGTAAGGTTTAGTAAGGTAAAGACTTCAAAAGGCAAAGTGACAGAAAAGAAAACAATGCATAACAATGCATGACAAGTTAGGGTACTCTGTTCTTGCAAACACCCTCAGATCTCAGAAGTTTCAAATAATAAGTTTGTTTGTCATCTGTATGTACTCATAAGGATCCTTGGCATTAGCATCCAAAGGCCTGGCTAGCATCTGCACCAGGTTATCCTCACCTACAACCATGCCTTTGTGCCCCAGACAGGTGATTCTGCAAAGTCCCCTACCTCATAGACTACCAAGGGCATAACCCCTATAATAGATAGCCATTAATTAGGCATGTGTCTGCTTCCTACTCCCCAATTTCTCTAGGTCTTACATTCATTCTCTAGGATGCAAGATCCCCTCTACTCCCCCAATTCCTAGAAATCAGAAACAGACAAATTGCAAGCAGATATTCTACACTGCTCATTTTAACAACATCAAAGAAGGGACCTCCCATCTGCCACATGCCCTTGAACTCTCCTCAGACCCCTACCACACTGTTGACTGTCTGTCTCTGACATTAGTAACTGTTCTAATAAGTCTCTTAACTTAAGAGACAGTCAGTTCCAGTGTCTACCTGGAGTCCCAAACCTGAAACTGTTCAAGCTTGGCTGAAAGAGGAGCTGACATCTTGGATATTGCCCTGTAGACATGAGAGAAAGTGAAATCCCAGTTCTCAAGCTGCGTCCAATCCTCCAGTCAAGCCCCTACATTTCCATATGCTCAAGATTCGGAGATTAAAGGGAGGCAGATAATCCCACTTGACCTCAGGATCCAGTGATAGCACCCAATATGTGTCTAGATGATAGAGAGACCATGTGTAGGCTGCAGTGTTAACCAAGCCTGCAAGCATTGGAAAGTGGCCTAGCATCCCTCTAAATGAGCACCACAGAAGTGTACCCTTGAGTCTACACAGCCTCAGTTTTCTTTTATGGAAGTGCCATACTTCACCAATATGGAAGATGAATACAAATTTTTGGTCCTTTTTATTCATAAACATCTCCTTTACAAAGGAGCTAGAAATTTATCTATTTCTTCTTTATTCCATGTGTGTTTATGTTTGTGTGTGTGGATATGTGTGTACACGTTTATATGTGTTTTCACATGAATGTTTATATGAGCATACATGTCAAAGTCTGAGTCTGACCTTGATAGTGTAATATCCAGTGTTCATGTTTCATGCTATTTATTGAGAAAGTTCTCTCTCTCTCTCTCCTCTCTCTCTCAATCTCTCTCTTTCTCTCCCTCCCTCCTTTCCCTTTTCTCTCCCCCTCTCTCTCCCTCACTATCCCTTTCCTCTCCTCTCTCTCTTTTTCTCCCTCCCTCCTCCTTTTCTTCCCCCTCTTTCCCCCTCCCAATCCCTTTCCTCCCTCTCCCTCCCAGGGTCTCTCTATATTTCCCTGACTGTCCTCAAATTATGTAGACAAGTCTGGCCTCAAACTCATAAGTCTCACCTCTGCCTCCCAAATGCTATAATTGAAGGTATGCAGGAACGTGCTGAGGTAGGGTCTCTAACTCAGGCAAGAGCTAGCCCATAGTGCTCCATCTTACTCAGAGAATTCACTTGACTCTGCTGTTCTAGAACTTGAATTACAGGTGAGTAATTTCAACCAGTCTGGCATTCATGGGGAGTCTAGGGATGAGAATTCCAGCTCTCACACTTGATGCTTGCTTGAAAAGGTCTATACAAGGGTATGTCTCTAACCGCAAAAGCTCCAGCATAAAGTGGTGCATTCTATAATCCCAGAACCTGAAAGGAGGACACCAGAAGAAATACAAGACAACAACAGAATGCAAAAGAAGTTCAAGACCAGCCTGGGATAGGAAAGACTTTGCCCTTAATAATATGCTAGGATTCTAAGGGCATAAAAACCTGACTACTGCCCAGAGTACTGGTGATATAAGGCAGAAATAGATGTAGGAACCCTAAAGCCAGAGTTCCTTTCTGATGGCTATAATGATTTACTTATAAAGCATTACTACAGTGTGGTCTCCCTCTGTCTTTCCTTCCATGCCTCTGTCTTCCTTTTCCTTTTACTCTTAGGCAGGAAGTGAGACATTTTGCTACAGATACACCTATGCTTAGGCCATGTGCACTGAGGTTTTATTAATAGTAAAGAGAAATTTCCTTCAACTCTAACAACCCTAGACCAGTTCTGTGAGTCATGGTGTCTATATCCTTTGTGAGCAGTTTTGTATTACATTAAAACAAAGGCAGGCAGATTGAATTGAATGTCCCTAGACAGTGGGTAACAATAGCACCCTTACTTTTGATCTCTCCCAACTTTCCTTATGCAGGATTGGCTTGGCTTACCTGAAAATGTCTGTATAAGTCTCAGCACAGTGTTGATTTAGGATTAACACTGAACCTCATAAAGTGCATCATGTGTTAGATATATTTCACTACATATTATAAGTTTTACTCATATTTATATTTGTTCTATAATTTCTTTCCTAAAATTTAACTCTAGTATTAATTATGTATGAAAACATGAAAGTTATCATATGTGACAGCTGCTGTATTTTTTTTTACAAAATATTATTAAGTTCAAACTTTACTTTTTGCTGTTGGTGAATACGTATGAAGTTAAACCGGATGGAATTTAGGACTTTCAACTTTTCCTCCTTAAGGGACAATGGCTATGGTACCTGTGACATTCTCCTCTGCAGAAAATAGATCCATAGTTGAAGTAAGTCCATCCAGAAGTACTGAGCCAATGTATAGTCTTTGGTAAAAATGGGAGAAGACAAGTGACTGCAAAGACAAAAGGGAGCTGTTCAGGACGACAAAGACATGGATAAGTGAGTGGATGTGCCCACTGTGAGAAAGAGCAATGGATGGAGAGAAACTGTTAGACAAATTCAGGTGAACGAAGTAAGTGAGGTGGGGATAGCATTGACTCAAATCTTAAAGCCTTGGGGCTGGGGAATCCTTCCATCTCAGTGCTACATCTAAAAGGTAGTGATTCTATTGCCTGTGTCACTATAATATGATGAAATGTATGTTTATTAAAGGATTTTTCAACTCTTTCTGACTTGAAAGGAACTCATGCAAGTTAATTTTCTTCAATGTCTTAATGGTTCTGTAACTTGCATATTACAATCTTTACTAACTAATTCATTTTGATTCTACAATTCTGCTTCTAAAAAAATCTCAACTTTAATATTAATCATGTATAAACATAATGTTCTCCCATCAGAGTTGGGAACTACCAAATATCTCCAACTCAGGTGTATGTGTGTTTCATTGGGGGGTTAAGGGATTTCAACAAGTTACGAGTGGAAAGCATGCTCAGTTTAAAGTTGAAGGTACAGAAAGTAAATCCTGATGACCCCCAGTGATGGGTTTATATCCTGCTAAACCAAGTATAAGCAGAAGACAGCCGAATGAAACATATATTTAATACTTCAACCTTTCCACCCTCGAAAACCATCACAGTTTTGCAACACTGATCATAAGATATTGTCAGCCATCACCCCACCCTGTGGCCGTATGGCTCACTGGAAAGGATTCAGCACTATAAGAAAGCATTATACCATTTCAAAATGCAGAATTTGAAGTGCAGCCTCTAAGGAAAGCATAGTACTTCCTACTAACCCCCATTCCTACCCTGTCAGGCAATCATTTATGTTTAATTATGTGAAAGGCAAGTTGCAGGGTTCTTTGTCTAAGTGAAGCTGTGTTCATATTCTGTCTCAGAACTCATTTGTATTAACTGTTTCCTTTTGTCAGTTAAGGAAATCATCCTAGGGTGCCTACAGGACTCATATGTAGCCGACTCCCCAATACATGGCAAGGCCAATACTCAAAATGGTTCTCCTTTTCTTCATCTTCACTTCTCACTTGAAACGAGGCAGTGGAAAGCCAGGCTTCTTTGTATTGAGCCAGTGTTGGTAAACATGACCACCTTGTCTGGAGCCGTGCAAAGGTACTAATGATTCTCAGGCCTCCATTCCCCTGGCCGGGATGTGTGCTTCCAAAGCAGGTCCAGGAGCTTGTTCTGATCCACCTCCATATTGCTTGTTGCCTGAACTACAGCAGAAGTTTTCTAGTTGGTCTCTTTCTGCTTCTGACTCACTCCTTCATGGTGTGAATTTCCACACATCAGTCAAAGATGACTCGTTATTTTTCCAGTTTGAGCTGGACAGATTTCACATACTCGAAGAGAACTAGCTTCTGCAAGTTGTTGTCTGAACTTCACACATGCTATGGCATTCTCATATACTCGTGTGCGCAGAGAGAGAGAGAGAGAGAGAGAGAGAGAGAGAGAGAGAGAGAGAGAGAGAAGGGAAATGTAAACAAAATTAATTCATATGCCCCTGCTCCTATATGCTCCTGTCTCCCACTGTTCTATCCTTGATGAACCCTTTGGTCACAGGTTGCATGTCACAACCTATGCAGGTCCTACTCTATCCATAAACCAGCCTACATTTCCTGGTCTTGAACCTAGCCCTATTAGAATCCATGGCTGCATGCTGAAACTTTGTACTTACAGCCCAGTGGCTTCTATGCATCCCAGGGCTGCAGTTCCTGCTGGATGGATGGACAGAGTACGAATAAATCTGTAAACCTGTTTCAAACAGTATCATCCTATTATAGCGGTAAGAAAAAAAGTGTGGATTAAATGTGGGGCTGTGTGTTTATCTTCCCTCCCGCCTCTTGTGTGTGTGTGTGTGTGTGTGTGTGTGTGTGTGTGTGTGTGTAAATGTTTGTGGATGTGTATGTGTGTGAACAGAGTGAGTTTGTAAAAATTAGAAAGATTTTAGTCATAAAACAACATTGGTAGCATATGAGTATTATTTAAGGTGACTTTTTTCCTACTTCCCAAAGGCTCTCCAGTACACATATGCTTGAATAAGAAAAATTTTATTTCTTAAAGACCCCTATTTTAAGTAAAAATCTTCAAGAAAGCAGGGTGACTTAGCTATTCTTTGGCTAGTAAACACTCAGGTTTCTGAGAATTCCTGTCTCAGGTAGAATTAATGAGCATACCCTTGATTTGAGCCAATCTGTTGACTTTAATTTGTTCAAGAATGAATCTATATCCAGCAAGCCGGGCCTCTTTTTTCCTACATTTTTTTTCTTAGCAGGGTGAAGAGGGCCGGGCTCCTCCTGCCTCTCCCTCATTTGGGTGTTTTTCTTATCTCTTGCAGTAATTGAGGAAAGTTAACCCAGGATCAGAGGACATAAAGGAGATAACGCCTTGAGCTTAATTCAACCTGCATTTTAACAAGCTGTCTTCTGCTTTCACAGGATGCACCCCGCAGAGACGATTACAGAAACCTGCTGCCCAGCCTCTCCTTCTACCTGCTGGGCCTCTCATCTCTCCACCTGCAGGAGCTGTCCTGCCCCAATTCCAGGGGCAGTCAGATGGTGGGGCACTGTACCCACCTCCCTGAGGACTGACCTAGAATATGGAGTCTGACCTGGACTCCCTCTCTGGAAGTGTGGAATGCTGCTCCAGGGCCCGAGTCATCTCTGAGTGTCTGTTTTCATCCAAAGGCGCGCTCTCTCTCTCACCCCGCTGTAATTATACCAGGAACATTTGAAGTTCTCAGCAAGCCACCTCAGGCTGCCTCATGAGACTGTGCAGCTACTTTTCAAATGCTTCTTCTAGAATATGCATAACATGTCCCTTGATCTTGTCCAAATTTGATCTCTATTCACTCTTCAAGTTCATATTAAGCACTATCCTGGGAAGCTTCTTTGGTGATCTCTTCTATGCCCGCCTCATCTTCTTGAACACATGAAGAGAGTTATTCACAGTGATGATCTTCTCATAGACCCCACTAGCCCTGACAGCTGCCAACTGTCCACTAACTGTGACAGCTAGAGAAGTAGCACACAGCCTGCCTGATAGAACCCAGTGTTTCTCTTCTAAACCAAGTCCTGCTGTCACCTGTACTTGCCCTGCCGTCCATCCTTTTCACTACCTGGAACATCCCATCTCCAATATCCATCTTGCCCCTTCACATGAGGGACCTCAGTGGGACTTGATAATGATGGCTCCCAGCAAGACAGTTGGTGAGGTTTGCTCTCTAAGCAGAAAAAAATCACACTTTCTACAACTGATATTCTATCAAAGTGACACACCCTCCCTCCTCACAGCCAGAGGGTAAGACTTGGTGAAACATGAGGTATGCTGGTCTCTCTCTCTCTCTCTCTCTCTCTCTCTCTCTCTCTCTCTCTCTCTCTCTCTCTCTCTCTCTCTCCACTGAATTCTCTAATGGTAAGGAAACACTTCCTATTCTGTTTGTATGAATCACGCATTGGAGTGAGCTATCACATAGCTTTCAGAAGAGTACAATATTTGACTCCTTTAAAGAGGCAAAGGAATGTGGTCCATCCTATACGGATGCTTGGAATATGCTTTTCCATACAAGAGATCAGCACTTTCCTAGCTGTCACTATGAAGAATGGGCCTCTTCTCGGTCACTGGTCACTGAATCCGTTTCAAGATGCCATCCATTGCGCTATGTGTATCTCAGTGTGATATGCGTGTGTGTGTGTGTGTGTGTGTGTGTGTGTGTGTGTGTGTGTTTAGCTGTGAACGGTGCCACTTGGCCTCAGAATCTCAGGCATTCTATGTAGATTCTGGCTACTGAGTGTCTCCACATTAATCTGTATTCATCAGTAATTCCCAAACACCCAGTGTTAACTGTTGCCTTGGAGCTAAGAGTTATGGTGCAGCAACTTTTTAAGAAAAACATTTTCGTTCTCTATTAACGAAATTAGTCTCAGTATTAATCACAATAGTAATAATGGCTGGAAGTAAAAAATTCAGTGAGGTAAATACACAAAGGGAAATCTTGCACTGAATTTCAATGCCTTGTGATTTTTCCTAAGTAAGTCTACAATTACTTTCACTATTTAAAAATCTAAGCAGAACCTCAAATGGAAGTAACTCAAGCTATATCAGCAAAATTCCACTGTCTTCCAGGCTCCATGTAAATACAGGCATGTGGAGGTACATAAGGGCAGAAGAGACTCTTTGTGTTAGAGATGAGCTTTAATGACTTCAAATGTTCTCAATACAAACACATGTAGCTGAGTCTGTGTACCAGGGGCCAAATGTATATTGACATCTCTGTAAATTAATGTGGATGTTGTTGAAAATAATGTTGACTTAAAATAAGTAATTAAAAACTCGACAATAATTGAAGCAATTGATTATAACTTAGACTAGAAGATTATTTAGAGATTAAAACTGGATGTAGTTGTGCTAAAATCCATGCAGTTAGGAACCAGATGCAGGGGCGAAGGGGATCTTGTGCTACATGAGAACCTGTCTAAAAAAAAAAACATCAGGGTGAAAACTTCATTACTGAAATGGTTTCTAATTCATGAATTATAAAATTGATAAAGTTATGATCTATAATGTGCCCCTCCTGGTTTATGTTAAAACCCTAACCTCATCTCCTTTTCAATATTACTGTATTCACATACAGCTTATATTATAAAGTACTTACTGGGGTCAGTAGAGGAGACCCTACTCCAATCTGACTTGGGGTCTTTTTGAGAAAATGTGGATGCACAGAGGCTACCAGGGTCATACCATATGACCATACACAATAGGCAAGACATCATGAAACACAGTGTGAGCATGCAGCCATCCATAAGTCAAGAAGAAAGACTTACATCTGTAAATCAAGAAAAAGGAGCACCTAATAGGAAACCAGTCCTGGGCCTAACGATGCCTTCATCTCAAGCATGTAATCTCCAGAAGCCTGACAAAACACATTGCTCTTTTGAAGCCATTCAACATATGATGTTTTGTGGTACCAAGCCAAGCTAAATAATACCTGCTCCTTGGTGCCTTAAAGATAAGTAATAAAATATCAACAATAATAACTGCGACAATTGATTAATGGGTGGTCATTTCTATCACAAAACCTCTAAACATGGTGGCACGTGCCTGTATTCCCAGCATTCAGGAGGCTGAGGCAGGAAGATTAGGAGTTTGAGATACATCCTGAGCTAGATAGCTACACAATTAGTTTACAAAAAAACCTTTCACTGTTTTAATTCTCTACAGACAACACAGCCTGCGGGGAGCTCTGCCTACTTCTCTTGCCAACAGCTGCTCCTCATTGCTCTCCTAATGTAGCTGATCCTCTGGCCTTTGAGATTGTTCAGAGGCCCTCCAGCATGAATTGAGAGCTCATGCAGACAATACTATTTGCTTTGCTTTGCTTTGCAAGCACGGTGATTCCCCCAATAAATGCTAAATGATGACTGGCAAATGCAAATGTCCTATAAGAGAAATTGCCCCTAGTCATAGAGGCAAAGACCTGTTTGGGATACACACAGCCAAGGATCACAGTGATCCAGGAACCTGTTTAATAGGAAGCAGTCACTGCAGAGACTAAGCTACAGATAGTTCCTATAGCTGCAAAACAGAAAGAAATTCATAAATGTTCCACATAAGCAGACTTAGAGGTATTGATGCACTGCAAAGAAAACGAGGCAACTTCAATTATAGGTTCACCCAGGGATTTCTCTCTGGCCCTAGCTTGGGAAAGGGCTATGACACCAGGGGATCGCCAGATACTAATGAATATTTCAGGAAACACACTCAGGCCTGGAGATCAAAGAGGCCCAGTAAAGGCTTCACTAAAGGGACCCTGTAGAGATGATGTCCAGAGCTCAGGACAATGACATCGCAAGGTCAGAGCAAGAAACAGGAAGGCCTGAACTGTAGACTTTACAGACTCTATCTGTATGTCTGTCTCTGCAGCTACCCTTCTAGGCACAGTACCCTATCTTCCAAAGAGTAAACTCTCCAGGTATAGACACAGCTTCCTGGTTTGTGTGTGCATAATTTTTAATGTCATTTGTTGCATATCAGGAGATTGAAGGCATTGTCACAAAGTGTGGAAATGAAGCCATTTCATGAGAAGACAAGTTTGTAGTACAGAAAGATGGCTTCTCTGCAGCCTCTAACAGTATTCTTTACCTCCTTTTCTCAGAAAGCATCTGGGAGTCTTTAATACTCACCCACATGAAGACTGATTGATGAGGAAGACTCTAGATGGAAAGGCAAAGGTCTGGGTCTTCCAGTAGGCACAAATCACCTCCCTCTCTCCATAGCTGCCTCTCTTGCTACCCACAGTGGCACAGCCATCCCTATTCCTCTCTCTTCTTCTTTCTCTCTATCTCTATCATCTGTCTATTTGTTTATTTATGTGTCTGTGTATTTATGTATATATGTATTTATCCACCCGTGTATCTACATATATAAGTATCTGTAAATATTTGTACCTATGTGTGTACCTGTGTATCTGTGTATTTATATATCTATGTGTCCATATGTCTGTTTATCTATTTATCTACATTTCTATGTATCTTGTATCTGTATAACTATGTATCTATGTGTCTATGTGTCTGTATATTTGTGTATCTGTGTATCTATGTACCTGTGTATTTATCTATGTATCTTTCTATCTCTATATCTCTCATCCCTCTATCTATAATAGAGAGCCTCTTCTCACTTCTGAATTCCCTTTTTCTTTCCCACTCTCCAGTGCTGCAGTGGAAATAATTTCATTTATAGTGTGGGTCATTATATCACCCCTGCCCCTGCGGCTCCTACTGCTAAGCTCAGCTTGTTGCAGATGGGAGTTACTTTGGAAAAGAAAACCCCCAAAATGGAGCACAGAGAGTTTTCAATTATAGATCAGTAGAATCCTCCCTGCTAAGCTGTTCCTGCAAAGCATCTGCATGCAGGAGGGGCTGAGCCTGCGAGTAGGAGGGGAGCAAGGTTTAGCTGGAGGAAATGGTGAACTGAACACATCTCTCCAATGTCTGAAATCTACATCTGTCATGAGCACTTTACATTGGCAAGTAAAGGGCAGGGTGGCAATAGATATATTTAACTCCTTGAGAAACAGGGTTTTGTTTCTAACATTAGGGTTTAGAATTGCCCATACATCACAGTGACCAAAATCAGACATTTATTTCAATTTCACACTGCTTTTACCTTCTTTGGAGATAATTTCTCCTATGTGATGCATGCACAAGCCACCTTCTTCATCACCCAACTCTCAGTATGCTGCTCTCTACTTGAGCATCAGTGACCTTCCACACCAACAAACATTCAAATACCGCTTTTAGATCAGATTCATCAGATACCCCTCTTCCTATGAGGTGGACCCTGGGACATAAACACAAAGCAAGGTTTCCCTTGGATATGTGGAGGTGGAAGAGCGACAGCTCTCTAGTCTAGTCTAGTCTAGTCTAGTCTAGTCTAGTCTAGTCTAGTCTAGTTCTATGGAACTTCACAAACACAAAATCAAATTAGGGCCCCCAGAAATGTCTGGAGCACTTGATGCGATGGCGAACATGATTTTCAGGTTTGCTGAACAGTGTTCTCTCCCTCTAGATAATTCACTGGTTTTTTTCTATCAGAACAAATAAAGTTTTCTGCTATAAGGATACTCTCCTCCTCAGGGGTTCTTTGCTCAGCAAAAGAAAAGTAACATGAAAGGAAATGGAATGGAGCAAGTTGAGTAAAAGAAAAGAGAATCTGTTTCTTTTTCAATTTTTTTTTAATTTGTGTCAACTTCATACATGTATACCATGTATTATGATTAAATTTCCTTCCCATTACTCTCATTTATCACACTCTCACTGCTGCTGACCTTCTTCTCTTTAACTAGCTCCTCACCTGTGTGTGTATGTGTGTGTGTGTGTGTGTGTGTGTGTGTGTGTCTGCGTGCACACGTCAGCCTGTTGAAGATGGTTGTGGAATTGTAATTGCAACGGCCATACCATGTGTGGAAACAGTGTAACCTAGTACTTCTGCCCATCACCAGGCTTGAAAAATCTTTCCATCCCATCTTCTTGAATGTTCCCTAGTTGATATGCTTGCCTTGCTTTGGGCTGAGCATTCAACACTCACTCTCAACATTCTGGCCAATCATGAAAATTGCTTTAACTATCAACACTCCCCAAAACAGAAAAAAAACAAAGCAACAACAATAACAAAACCTTCTCAGACTAAGTATATATATAATATTTATATAGCAGTTTGATAATGTATTCACAAAGCAATCAATCAGTAGTAGATTGTTCTTAGGGCCCATAATATCACTGGTTGTTGAATTCTGATCATTTGGCATGTATCCCCCCACACACACACACTTTTACAGTGGGCCTTAAATCCAAAGAGAAACCCCTTGGCTCGCTTAGAAAAGTCTTAGCACCATCATATCATTGGAAGCATCTTGCCTGGAAGGCCTGGATATAGTATCACAAAGGTTCACAGCTGGGTAAGGTCATTAATGATATTTCTCCCCCAATACCCAGCACAGCACTGGCCAGCATTATCAATACTTACCATCAGGACCCACAGCTCAGTTTCTGCTTCCTATATTCAAATTATATGGTATCTTCAGCTGTAAGTGGACATCCCATTTCTAATGTACACTTTTGCTCAGTAAGTGGCTCTCTGAATTCCTCAGTTTATCCTGCTAAAGCAAGGTACCAAAGATTGAGTGCTTAAAGCATCTCTTTAGAGGCATTTTCCTTCTGCGTTGACCTTAAGAGACATAGATCTGGATTAGCAGAGTTGGAGCCCATTTGGGGCCTTTCTGACTGTGGAGAGCCATTGCATTGCTTAGCCTCACAAGGTACAGAAAGTCTGAGAATGGGGAAGAATGTGTGCAAACATACTGGCTGTTCCTTTCAGGATATTAATTCAATGCAAGCACGGCCTGGCCCTCATGACCTCATTTAACCCTAATTACTTACTGAGATGATGTTTTGCCAAATATAGCCATGTTGAGAATTGGGGCTTCAACCTGTGACAATGGAGATTCCACAGTCAATAACACTATGGAAAGTGTCACCATCTCTGCCAGCTAAGAAGACAGAGAATGCCAGTACATGCCCCCTTACTAAATCAGTAAATAAAAGGAACATAGTTACAAATAAGGACAGAAGTATATCAACTAAAGTGACTATTGTACTTGTTAGTATGTGAGTTTCAAAACACTGAAATTAGTACACCCCAAGAAACAAGATTTCAAGTATTTCTGAGTCAAATCTCTACAACAAAGTCAGAAAGAAAACTGATCAGAGGAATTTAGTATCAGGAACAAGCACTTTGGAATCAGTCAGAAGTTCCATCCATGTTTTATTAACTGTGTGGTGTTGGGATGCTTCCACTCACAGCCTTGCTGCCTGATGTGTTTGAATATGGACAGTGTCTCTTCAAGATCCATGTGCTAAGGCCTCCATCAGTTATTTGGAAGTTCTGTGGGCCTCTAGGAGGTGGAAACTGGGACTGATGTGAGGTCCTTAGGTTGCTGTAGATTACTCTCAAAAGGTATTGCATTTTCTTGGTCTCTCTGTGTACTTGTTCAAAATGGGAGCATTCACTTGAACACATAAATGTCCTGCTATGACTGGACACTCTGACCAGAGTCCAAAGTGGATGAACTCTATGATTTTAGACGTGAACCTCCAGAATCATGGTATTGGATAAACTTGTCTTTAATTCATCATTGGACTGTTTCAGTAGTTCACTGTTGTGGCATCAACCTAAAAGTCTACTTTCATAAACAAAATAACTCCTTTCTCACAAGATGAAATAAAGAGCAGAGCAAATTTAATCTTTAGATTAACACTTTTTGCTGAGTACCTGATTTTTTTTAAAATCCAAGTAGTCATGGTAAAACTGTTTTCAGTCACTCTCAAAAGTAAACAATCCTAACTTTATCATCTGTCTTCTAACTCTTTCAACTATAAGTTAGTAATCTCACTTAAGAATCTCACACCCATGCTCACCATTCTTTATGAAGAACTCTTAATAGTAATATAAATTTGCATATATGAAAAAAGGAAAAACTTTGCTTTACATCGACTTGTCTAAAATTTCCTATCTGTGTTGACTCCAGTGTCACAGTTTTACCTGAGTTGAGCCCCCTAAATAGTGAAGATAATTTCTCGGATTAATGAGAGTGACAGCATGGACCTATGTCTCCACCCCTTCCACTGTTGATAGAGATAGCCTTTCAGAGAGAGCTTTTACCTACTTCTTTTAGTTACATGCACGAGTAAGGTGGTTCCTGACATTTAAAAAAATTAACTATTTCTGAATATGCAAGACTAATGTGCTCTGTTCAGTCTGTATAATGTTACTTGTATGTATGCTTTGAGGGCTGATCATTTGGTGTTGAATAAACAATTAGGGTGGTGTGTGTGTATGAATATATGAGAAAGAGCAAGAGTTTGAAAAAGACCAAGAAGATTTATAGATATAGATATAGATATATAGATATAGATATAGATATAGATATAGATATAGATATAGATATAAAGAATCCCTCAAAAGAAGCATAATGTTGTGGAAAATAATGGAGAAGAGATGATGTAACTATAATCTATAAAAAGGCAAAATAATAACTTACTCAAAAATGATTAAATAAGTTGCATTACTTGTTCTTAACATTAAAAGGATTATTAACAAAGTCATTGGACTCAAGAACACGCCTTAATATATCAATCCTGAAGTAGAACCAGGTATCATCCGAAGCCCTGGGAACCTCACCATGGCTGCTGCGGGACTCACTGTCCATTTGACCCACACAGATGTGAGTATTGGTACCAGTCCCTTCTATCATGGGATTCTGGCAATGCTGTCACTGAGCCTGCAGCACATAAGACAAACTGCTAGGCTCCAGCCTGTTTACAGCCAGTCTTCAATAAAAGTATATCGTCTTGAATCCCCTCGGAGTAACAAACCAAATGGAAGACATTAAAGTGGGGCACAAGAACACTGAAGTCTAAACCTTAGGGAACAGAAGCCCCCACTGAAATCTTTATATTCAAACAGTTATATGAGTCATATGAGAGAAAAATCAGGAGTGGCAGTTAGGAGACTGTGTTTTCATTCTCAGTTCCTGATAGGACTCTTTGTCTTTGTGCCCACCAGTCCCCATGGGTCCCTAAGCCTTGCCTTGTGTATGGATCTGCTGAAGTGGGTCTTTTTACAAATTTCAATGATTAAATTGTTTCGCACATTCACCACTTTGGAAAATCCTGAAGTCCTGTGAACTTCTACAAGGTGGTTCAGTTTGAGCCCTGTGAACACAAGCCAAACTAAGTAAGGGGGCTCGTGGTAGCCTAGGGACTAAGCTGGAAGCCTGCTGAGCATTATGCTGAGGGACATATGCTATTCTCCATGTGCAACAGACATTCAGATTGAATGAAAATAAAATTTTAATTGAGATAGTCTAAATGAGTACAGTGCAGCATCTGATAGGCTGCACAAAAGAGTATGTCCAAAGAGCAACATAATTATGTGATCAGTCGATAGCAATCCTTAGGGTACACTAGATTAAATGCTCTGACTCTACAAATGTTTTGAAGACTTCAATCAGTACTGAGAAATAATGGATGAGATCTTTTAAACTTTTACCTTCTTTGGGGACCTGGGGAAGCTGACAAACGGAACAAGCTAAAATTCCAGACTCAGGGCTGGAATGATGGTTCAGCCATCTCAGGCTAGGTAAAGTACACACCCTAGGCTCTGGCCACTTACTGTCATCCCTGTAACTTGGAAGATTCTCCATGATCTTCGTCTGACTATCTTTATTTATTCTGAGATGGTTTATATCAAGACTAAGATGTTGCCCTTTCCTTAGCTTTACTCCAAATATGGTTGGTAGAGAACACTAAGGGAAGATATGAAGAATTCTGGTGCTTGGGGTATAGAAGAAACATGTCTAGCTTATTCAAATTGCTGAGGCTCAGGGGCCATGGAGAGAGTTCTACTTTCCCTTCTCATATCTATCCTTGACAAGTCCAATGACTATTGATGGCATAGCTCAGAAGCCTACAAGACTTCCCTTGCAGACCACACAAGGCCAAGGACTCATCATTCTCACAGAATCATTGTCTGCAATGTTTCTTCTGCATTCATTTTTTCTTTGTTCAGAAGGTGACTTTAGAACTGCTGTATTTTGCTGACAAAGGCATCTAATGAAACACCCATGTAAAAGTTTACTTTTCTGTTACTTTTGTTTGACTTGGTAGGGCTGAACTGGCTTTAGAACTTACTCAGTATTTTTAGCAAAGTGCTACTTCATCTTAAAATCACCTTTAGCTGTAGGTGTGTCATGGAACCAAAGGAGGAACATGCTATTTCTTACTCTTCCTTCTTGCTCCCTGAGCATAGAAGCACCCAACCTCTAGTTGACTAGTTCTAGAGAGCTGAGTCAAGAGAAGGAACTACACAACGGATTTGCCCATGTAGGATCACTACACTGACAAAAGCAGTCTAACTTCACTGTTTGGGGAGTGAACCACCAAAGACCTGTCCCAAATGACTCCACAAGGAGAGCAGCTATCACAGCTGAGAGTAGGTTCCATAGAAATCTGACAAGGGTCAATGAACTTTTAGATGCTTTCCTTCTGTGTTTCAGTGAAGTGAAGGAGATAAATCTACACTATTCAGCCTGTGCTGTAGGAAACAAGACATTCCAGCCCATCCAACTGGGAGGAGACCCCTTTAGTTACCATGGAAACCACCATGGAAAACTGGAGTAGATGGCAGTCTTTTGCTTGGTTTAAATTCAAATTCTACAGGTAATTAAGAGGCAAAGCACAGTTAGAACATTACAGGAGATATACAGTCCCTGGAAAGGTAATAAATGCTTGCCTTGAAATGGATATAATGAAAAATTTGACAGTGTGTCTCGGCAAGAAATTCTATCTTTAAAAACCTCCACAGTTTCCATCTTCCCCTCTAGTTTGAAAAATTGTCATTCAGGCTCACACACACACACACACACACACACACACACACACACAGAGAGAGAGAGAGAGAGTGAGAGAGAGAGAGAGAGAGAGAGAGAGAGAGAGAGAGAGAGAGAGAGAGACTTTTTTAAAATTCTGAAAACCCAGGCTCATGATGAAAACTGCTCTTATTGGCAGGTGTTTGCCCTCTTCCCCAGTACTGCTGCTGGAGCCTTGCATGAACTGGAGTTCCATCGAAATTTTAACTTCAATTTTCATGTTGTTGTTGAGAAATCAATTGGTTTGAAGACAAGGGTCTCTCTTCTGCTAGTTTTTCCTAGATATGTTCCTTAGCATGAGTATGCATATCAGCTACTCATAGGCAATGGGGTCCTCCTCCCTCAAAACCTGGGAGAAGAATCTCCACAGGCCTACCCTACTTTTCCAGGTAACTTGACGTTTTGTCTCAACAAATACAATTAGCAGTGGAGGAGAGGGTCCAGTCATGCTGCAATTTGGCTGGGAATTAAAACTTTCAAGATGACTTGCCCCCTTCAGATGAACACTGTGCATGTGGTCTGAAATGGCAATAGCCCAGACCTTCTTGAGAAACTCAGCAGCTCCTTAATTAGGGCCTCATTGCTTTTTGACACCTAGGTGCCTGATGAGGGCACTTGGCTCTAAGTGGAGGGACTGTGATTGCAGACAGCTCCTTGGAGAGGCTCCCCCGCCCCTCCAGCTCCAAAAGGCTGCACAGGTGTGATGTTTTACTTCCACTTAGGCTTTTCCCAATGGAAACCTTGGCTGCTCTATGTCTTAGCTTATTAAATCCATATTTTAAATTTCTTACATCAAAGTTGGACACTCAATTGTATTAATCTAACAAGTTTTCAGGTTTCAAGTGGGATAAGGTGTCAAGGATGGGAAGAATAGCCTTTTAACTCTCTTTGTAGCATTTTCATTACTTCTATTTGCATATTAAAATGTAAAAATAATCTTAAGAGGTAAGGACTAGAGAAGGTAACAGCATTTACATAGACCTTGCTTCCAATTTTTTTTTAATTTTTATTTTCTATATTCTATGTTTACATTCCAAAGGCTTTCCCCTTTCCCTGTTCCCCCCCACCATACGTATCATAATTCCTCTCCCCCCCCCAACTATTAAGGACCGCATATTAGTGCTAAGGTCTTTACAAATACCATGGAAATCAAGATACCTTTTACTGCTGGCATCGGGGAATAAAATGGATCGATATTACTACAACATAAAATAAGTCATTTCTTCTATATTATTACTAACAGTGCAAAGAGGGGATCCAATTTGTGAAATGTTGAATGAACATGTAATAAGAGCAATAAGAACAGTAAGAACAACAACAACAACAACACAAAACCCACTATGTATCTGAGGTATTACAGCTCTCAGGAATATTATAATTTCTAGAATCATTTTGTGTCCACTTTTGACTCCCAGGCAGATTGACAGAATTGTTGAATGAAGAAAGGAAAACAAAATAGCAAATAATAAAATAAAAACAGAAATGCATATTTTAATTGGGGATATGAATATTGTCCTATGAAAATATTCTCCCTTTTGCACTTGGTACCTTTCCTATGGTAGCTGGGTTTAGGCAAATGCCAGAAAATCTGCTTGTACAATATAGCACTGGCTTCAGCAATGGTGTTTTCTTCTTTAAATTGGCAGAACATGAGTTAATACATCTGAAAAAAGTCTAGAAAATAACAGTTCTGTATCAGCAATAATGCAAGCTCACGGAACCTGGGAACTTCAAATCAAATCTTCATAAAAGACCTACATCTTAAGCACAACCCAAGCACTAAAATGTATTGAGATGAAGAATAAATAGCCAACAGAGGAACTTTGGTTTGAGGCTGCAGGTCCATAGCCACTTGTCCCTAAATGCCTTGTCAAATTCTAACAAGAAAGAATGTTACCCTTAAATATTAATCAAAGGGGTCTCTGTCATGTGCGCACATAAGAAGTAAACTGCCCTTTGGGAGATAAAAACAGTCCCAGTACCATCTGATAAAAAGCTAACGTCAGTCTTAACATCTCTCAGTCATGGATAGTGTCTTATCACTGGTTGATTGGTTTTGTAAACCAAATAAAATTACCAACATGAAGGTTAATTCCATCTCCTAGTGGGTGCTAAGTGCTCACGGGAAGGCAGTCCACTCTGCCTCTATTTAGATGTCTTACTATAATCACCCAAACACCAATTGAAACCAGTGTGTGGGGTCGGTTGCTATTAAATAAAAAAGCCCTCTGGTGCCTCCAATTACATTAAGTTGAGTTTTATTTTTATAGCAAAACCTAATTTTCAAATAATTCTGTTGAAGAGAAACTAGTAAAAGAATTCCAGACAGCTGGCCAAAGGAGTTGAATCTACCAGAATCTGTTTCTCCCCGGTTTCATCATCAATATTCAGTCATCCAATTCAGGGAGTTAACAGCAACAGCAACAACAGACACAATTACAGGAAAGAGCAAGCACTTCCAGGAAGAGGGACATTCTCCTTTCAGTCCTGTCCCTCCCACAGCACAGAGGACCTCCTCTACATTTAGACATTCTTCCTCTTGATAGCACCAATTTGCTTATCATTTTGCTTGTGAGCCCATCCTTTAATGACCGAGCCATCTTGCCAACCCACCAATTTGCTTCTTCATCCTACAAGTATAATAAATAGGTGGTGTTTAGGGTAGGATCAATGAGCACTCAGACTCTGGAGGCAGGTTCCAGGAGCAGCCCACTCTTTTCATCTAGCTGCATGCCATGTGGAGTCCTTTGATATAGCCAAGCCATGGTGCCATCCAAAGTATAGCTCACTGATACAGCAGGCAGTGGTGGCATCCAGACACAACATGCAGTGCAAGTTTCTGGGGCCTTACTCTCCATCCCTAGTTTCATATGCTATTGTACAGCAGAAGGGTAAAAATAGTATCCAACTTTCTCCTGCTCTACTTGCTGCTGCTGTCTGGGTGAGGACATTGTCAGGACAGAGTATAGTAAAAAAAAATTAGTTCCTAGCCTCTGACTTTGCATTTGAAACTAGTCTGTTTTTTCTGTGCCTGAGATTTAGAAGCGATCCCTCAAAACAACTAGCGCAGAGTTAAGCATCTCTCCAGAGGAGTATAAAATCCTGTTGCTTCTGAACAAAATCTGAATGTATAGCTATCAAGGCCAACTAAATAAAAATAATAAAAATAAAATAAAATAAATGTAAGGCTGCAGTGAAGTCATTTAGAGGAGCAAGAGCATAATCATACTAAGCCCCCATACCAGCTTCATTTTCTCCAATACATTGTTGGCTGTTGTAATTCATGTGCCTTCACTGTTAGGATGCTGAATGGTGGACAACATACCTTAGCTATCTTTGTATTTCTAATATCAACTAGTACATTGCAGGAATTATCCAATTTGCAATCGAATAGAGAATAGTTTAAGAAGTAAATGATTAGCTGGGCGGTGGTGGCATACACCTGTAATCCCAGCATTCTGGGAGGCAGAGGCAGGCAGATTTCTGAGTTCAAGGCCAGCCTGGTCTACAGAGTGAGTTCCAGGACAGCCAGGGCTATACAGAGAAACCCTGTCTCGAAAAAAACCAAACCCAAAAAACCAAAAAAAAAAGAAAGAAAGAAAGAAAGAAAAGGAAAGGAAAGGAAAGAAAAGAAAAGAAAAGAAGAGAAAAGAAAAGAAAAGAAAAGAAAAGAAAAGAAAAGAAAAGAAAAGAAAAGAAAAGAAAAGAAAGATGTAAATGATTAGACACAAAGTGGAGATTCATGCTCCAAATGTTTAGTATTTACAAAGAAAAACAAACAATTACAGATGTAATAGAAGAAAATTTGACAAAACTGGAAATAAGTATTAAAGGGATGTGAGATGGGAAATTGAACAGTCATGACAAACTCACCAGAGTTAATCATAAGAAAGTATGTCAAGGCATTCTAAGAGGAGGGAAGATCTTTTCATTTCAAAGATAACGACTCTTACAAGGTTTCAAATCAAAAAGAAAAAAATTTTATATGCAATACTTCAAAGAGATCCTTTGACTTACAAGAATAAAACCTTGAGTGTTCTGATTCAAAGTAGAGGAAAATGGAGCAGCTGGGGCTACAGAGAGAGAAGGTTTTGAGCAGAGGTTGCCTTTGTTTTGGCATAACCTCTTAACCCTGGGAGGGGCAACACTCCCCCATGAGAGAGCACCTTCAAAGGCTCCAGTGAGCATGGCTGAGAACCTGCTGTCTCAGCCTCGCAGGGGAAGGCGAGCCCCATAGCACCTTGAGACAGCTCTGCAGCTCTGGTATCCAGCTGAGCTACCAACAGTCCCTGAAAGCATAGGGTACTATGGTATTGAAAGATTTAGCATTTTAGGTCCAAGCTGCTATACTTGAAGAAACACCTGTTACAGGATGTGCTTTTGGGTCATTTCTAGGAACTTAAATTTAAGAAGGATTAGGGGATTCCTACCAATCAAATGGCTTGTGGTGGCTAAACTACTTGAGCCAAGAAAACCATAGTTTATGCTACATCTTATTTCTGGAATCTGAAATTGGTATGCACACCCAGCAGAGGCTGCCTGAGAGGTCAGTGTGGGACTCAAAGCACCGGTTGTTGGACCTCTAATGAATTTCCCCAATCAATTGCCTCTCAAACCTGTGACTAAATTAAGTTTATCTTATGTACTGCCAATGGGAGAAGATTCTGGAAGCTTGAAGCTCATCTCTCAGACTTCCTTCCAAACACGGGCTTCCTTATTCTACTAATTATGTGTGTTATCCTTTTTGTGATAATGAATTGTAGCTGTGGGCACAAATATAAGCTCAGTCCTGCTTATGCTCTTGGTGAAGTCAACCCAACATCTCGACTTTTTCTATTGTACCACTGTACTGCACACCAGTTCCAAATGACTCTATCAGCAAAAAGATAGTGACCTTTTAGAGTAATGGCCTCTGAGAAATACTGCAGGCAGATAAGCTGGAGCAGGCTGAGATAAAGTTAGGAGGAAGCAGGAAAAAGGCAACCTCCAGGACATATGCAGAATCTTTGGCAAGCTGGAGGGCTGCAGATGATTCTGGAAAGCTTCTCCAACATGTCAAACAGATGCTTAACATTCTTCTTGAGCACCATGGTGTCCTGCCAGGTTCTTGCCCATTCCTGCTGGGGTGATAAAGAGCTTTATAGACCCTGTAAAATACAGACATTTTTTTCCAGCTGTGCCATCTGGTTGACTTTTTTTTTTTAAATAAGCAGTCATAAGATTTATCTATGAGGACGGAGATCTCTCTCTCTTCCTCTCCCTGTATGTGTGTGTGTGTGTGTGTGTGTGTGCGTGCGTGCGTGCGTGCGTGCATACGTGTGTGTGTGTTTATTCATTCATCTCCTTATGTTATACACATAGAGAAAACTAAGGGCAAGAAAGGCAGAAGGAAGCATGTCAAAAGCATGCTGAAATACATGGGAAAGATTAAACCCCAGGTGACTCTATTTGTTCCTCCATAGCCTCCTCCTGTCAACCCAGCCTTGCTGAGATCCCTATACTCTTAATTTTGAGAGCAAGCCAAAGATAGCCCATAGAATCACAAGAAAAAGGGCACACCTGTATTTTAAAGTCAAAGCCAAGGGCTGTACTTACGAGAAAACGCTGCAGCAATTGGAAACATTTTCATTAATGTTAAAGATAACTGCGCCTACTCTAAGAATTAGCTAGTGTTTATTCACTTCTGAGTACATCTGCTGTCAATATTTGCCTAGTAATGTAGGGGAGGCAGTTCTTCTTGGAAACCTAATATTACAGATTCAGTATTGTCTTAACTGTCCCCCTGACTCTGTCTGCATATTGAAAGTATATTAAATGTTCAACATATCCAAAAGTGTAACAATAAGACCTCAAAAATGGCAATGTATTTTTCATTCATTCATTCACAAGATCTCAATTCATCCAAAGTTGTTGATCTAATCATAAAGATTACTAAACATTTACAGCATATGCAGTGACTCATGGGTCTTCACTAGGAAGCTCGCCATAGAACAGAGATTAGAAGTCCATAAAAAGTATGGAATCAAGTGAAATAGTAATGCTTTAAGCACAAATCCACAAAATTACCAACCTGTTTTTCCCTTAAGCAGGACATTGGCCAGGTATGGGTAATGAATCTTTCACATTACAGGATCTTTGGCAACATCCCTAGCCCTTACCCACTAGAAGCCAGCGGCAGCACTGTAGCTATGTTACCCACTGGCAAATATACTCAGGCAGGGAAGGGAAACCTTCCTACTCCCAGCCCCAACTCTGTATAGAGAACGCCTGACCTGCAGCAAGGTACCTTGGAAGCGTTGCTGCTTGAAAGGAACAGGGATCAGCGGCCTCAGCATCACTCACATGTTCCTTTAGATGCAGAATTTCACACCTCTTCTCAGTCCTACTGAATAACAATTTGCATTTTAGCAAAATTATCAATGTAATATGTATGCACATTGAATTTTGAAAACTTTAAATCCATAACATTGGGACCTTGTGGTCACAGCTACTCCAATACAGATTTTCTTGAACAAATGCAGTTTCTGGAAGTAAAATTCCTAGCAAACTGTTCCTGCATCAAACCACATGTATGTTCCAGTCATACAGTTCACAGAATGTTTGCCAACAAACTGTATTTTCATTAATTCCCATTAGCTGCCACAGTATTTCTCTGAAAGAGACGCTCCTTGGATGAGGCAAGTGGAGGCCGGTGTGAATCATCTCATCTATTTACATTTTTGCTTTTTCTAAGGAAACTCGTGGTGCAATCAGTAAGAGCCCACTGCCTAATGGAAGCCTTTTCTGGTCTTGCACCTCTCAACATGCTCAGCATCACTGCCAACAGCTGACCTTTCTCTGGTTTTAGCCGATGTAAATAGCCAATGCATGTCCGAGAACACCATTTGGACCCATTGTGTTCACTTAGAGCCTGTACACCCAGGAACCCACCAAAGCCTGCGAGAGGAAGGAATCTTCATCTTCATTCTCTCCCTTGCTTTATTAGAAATATTTGACAAAAGCCAGAAAATAACCGCAAAGTTAGGATTATCTGATTCTCAGTGAGAAGTACTTATTATAACATAAGATGCTGTGAGGACAGAGTATGAGGAGGATTTGAGTCTGGTAAGCAAGGTTAGTTTGCTTTTCTTACCAATAACTTGACAGACCAAATTAAACATGTTGTAGCTTACTGTCTACTGATGCCAGAATGTTTTTTAACTGAAATTAAAAGTCAGAAGAGGGGCAACTGCACCCTTAGAAATATAGGCAGGGGTGCCATTCCAAAAATTAAAGTAAAATAAAAATTAAAAAGGGGATTAGGTAGTCTTCAGAATACAATTAGTTCTCATGAAAATAAAAATTTTCTCTTACAGTTCCTAATGTATGACCACACCTACTACCATCAAGTTTTACATGCAGGGCTTTTTTTCAGATCCAATAGGACTGAAAGCAGAACTCAGATGCTAGAAGAACCTATGAGTAATACATTCTGGGAATTTGGGGGGTAATAAGATATAAGAAGAACTGTGGGTTAGACAGGGTTATTTCTGAGAAGCAGGGATAGAATAACCCAGAATATTAAATAGCAGAATCACCAGACAGGGAGAGCTGTAAGGAAGACGAATACAAGATTAGAAGAGAGAATTAGATGATTCAGACCAAATGGGGTGAAGTAGGGGGAGACCCTAAATTCATTTTACTCCCTCTACTTCTCAGTGAAGATAAGTCCAATTCTCCTGAGTCCAGTATGTTTGTACTTCAGGAGAGGTAGGAAAAGTCTTAGACAGAAAGGGAGAAGAAACTTACGTTGGGATCACTCAATAGCTTCAGCTCACAGACTCTCTTATTTTTTATTGATTATTTTATTTATTTATATTTTAAATATTGCCCCCTTCCAGCTCTCTCCTCTGCATCCCCCCTTTGTTTCTAAGAAGGTACTCCTCTACCAACCCACCCACTCCCACATCACACCTCTTGCATCCCTCTTCCCTGGGGTAACAAGCCCCTACAAGACCATTGATGCTAGATAAGGCAATCCTCTGCTACATATGCATCAGAAGCAATGGGCCCCTCCATATCTACTCTTTGGTTGGTGGTTTAGTCCCTAGGAGCTCTGAGGGGTCTGTTTGGTTGATACTGTTCTTCCTATGAGGTTACAATCCCCTTCAACTCCTTCAGTACTTCCCTATCCCTTTTATTGGGCTCAGTTCAATGGTTGGCTGTGAATGTCTTAATCAGAAGACAGCCCCGCATGATGGTAGGATTTGCTGAAGGAAGTAAAGGCAGGAGGATGATGAGTTTGACTCCAGACTGGGCTATACATATTCTTTTTTACATTGTGAAAATGGGAGGACACCAGCTTCTGATATTTAAATGCTGGAGATAAAGTTAAAATATCCTTTATAGTGCTTTGCAATAATGAAAAGTGAACCAGATCTTATATATGAATATTATTTTTTATTTTAATATGAATGTGCATACACATTGTGTCATATAATAGAGTCTCATAAACACAGAAGCCTTCTAAATTAATTGCTGAATTTCTAAGTCAAAAGTCCATTAAAATATACAATGTCTCTTTCAATGGATGGTTCAAACTGGTAATGATTTCATTATGTTTTCTCAAAATTCAAGAAGAAAAATGGAGTTGTGATTTTCATAGAAAAGCTCAACGTAATCTGTTCATGCACAGTTTAGCAAAGTCAAATTTTATTTACATTGATGACAGTATAGTCAAGGACATGTACTTTGTGAAGAGAAAGAAACACTTTGGATGGCAGTCTTTGTATTTTGCATTAAAACTACTAAGAAAGTCACAACCTCATCTTGAGAGAATGCAAACTAACAGAAGTTGACATAGAAAATTTTTACTCTTATGTGTGATCATATTGTAAAGGAGGTTCAAGAAGGCTCTCTCATTGGTACCATAACACTCCATCTTCAATCTACATATTGATCAGACCTCCAGAGAGGCTTTGGTCAAACAGATAAAGCAGTGACCAAGTTGTCTGTATTTCATTCATTTGGAAGTCATTTGTTAAGTTTAACCTCACAATGCACATAGCCATTAATATAAAAGATTGACAATCATGTCCCAATTTAGCACAAACTAATGCTGAGTATGTATATTATTATTTGTGTATTTGTACATACACCTATAGTTTCATAGATTGTACATATTGGTTTATATGTACTTTGGGTATATATAAATATCTAAATGTGTGCATATTTACATGTCTACATTAATATTAATATAGCTACCTGAAGCCATGAATACATATACAATATGGTATATAGATATTGATAGCATATATATAAATGTGTGAGAATGGTTAGATGGAGACATAGGTAGATAATAGATAGATAGATATCTACAGATAGAAATATAAAAATATAGATCTTTTTTCTATCCTGTATAATCCCCCCTCCAGTTTCATGGTCTTTGCATTATCTAATGCTTATATTCCCATGTGTATTTTTGGGGCACTTGACCTTGGGATCAAATCCAATTAAAGCCTCAAAATTTACTTCTGAGATTACATTATTTAAATCTATGCACATGTATATGTACACATGAATATAACCATATAAAACTATGAATACATAAACATTATGGTAGTAAATATTAAAATAGTAGCATATACAGTCACATGTGTGTAAATAGTTATAGATGTATAAATTCCATATTATATAATTCCCCTCCTGGTTCAGAAGTCTTGTCAGATAATTTGGAGAAGGGCCTGAAGAAAAACCTAGATTCCATTTTTTAATAGATATCAAAGTTTGTAACCAATCATGGATGAAATTTATATATTTGAGGACATTTAGCATTTTTTATATCATTGTATGGTCAAAATAATTCAATTTTTGGTTTTTTGTTTTTTGTTTTTTGTTTTTGTTTTTTTTTTTTTGAGACAGGGTATCTCTCTGTAGCCCTGGCTGTCCTGGAACTCACTCTGTAGACCAGGCTGGCCTCGAATTCAGAAATCCTCCTGCTTCTGCCTCCCAAGTGCTGGGATTAAAGGCGTGTGCCACCACCGCCTGGCTCAATTTTTAGCTCATAAAGAGCTGTGATAGTTGGGTGGGATATCATAAAATAGTCTCCTAATAGAACATCAATAGATGAGACATGGAAAAAATTCATTAATTTTAAAACCTGGAGGACAGGAATAGGCAAGAACTTCTGAGCTGAGATGCTTCAGTGACTTCAGAGTGGCATTTTTTAATGGATAGGCAAATGAAAAAGAGATAGGATGTGAAAGACCTGCATCAAAGTAGATTATATCAGGTACCAGAGCTCAAGCACAGAGGTTAGCAGAGTTTTCCTACATCTGTTGGGAGCCCTCTCAGCAGGAATGAAATACAGTGGGGTGAGAAAGACGAACATAACTACTGAGGAGTCCTATAATTGTCCTCAAAGGAGGGAATTGACACCTATGGGGCTATAATACCTTTAATTGACCGTTAGAGACCATTTCTCAATCAAAGCTAAGATGGATTTTGAGTTGCGTGGGTGAACAGTTTGGTATTATGGATTCATCTCTCTTTAATTCACTTCTGGCACCTTCCAATGATCCTTACCTTATGATGTAATTTTTCTTCCCTTCAGTTTTCTCGTCTGTTACCCATCATTGTTACCAAATCTGTGTTACCTTCCTGGGTCCTTGATCTCCCATGGTAATATGAGTACAGGTTAAAAATAGTCTCCACCCCTTTGGAATCTGAGGTCTGTAATATCTACTTTCATTCATTAATTGGTGATCCTGTTTAGTTCTACCCCTCTTATCCTATCCACTCCCTTTTCCCCAAACTCATGGTTCCATTGTACAAGCCCAGAGTTCTCATGCAACTTCTGAGTATTGTCCATTCCTAGGGGTGCCAGGCAGAAAGGAGCACCTATTTGATGACCTATTTGATTGGGTGTCCTTAGCCTTTTAGTTAGACTTTAATGAGTTTGTGGGTTTGTTGGGTGGGAAAGGGCAGAATGGTGTCTGAGGAAAAGCAGCTGCATTTTCCAAACACTGAGGTTTAGGAGAGGTACGAAAGATACAAGACGCAGTAAGTAATGATGGACAGATAGACACAGTAGGGGCTACAAGCATAAAGTCTAGTGATAATATCATAAAGAAAAGTAGTGGTACCATAAAGAAAAGCCACCTTAGGGTTGAAGTTAGCTGGGACTCAAAGATCTCCATCTGAGGTTATAGTACTCATATTTCTAGTGGATGGTTATTGGTAGGTAAACAGAAACAACAGCTGAGACTACCATTTAAATTATTTGAACTGAAACTTAACAAAACAATGCTCACTACAATATACTCTATACCTAAAGTCTGTTCTAGGCTATGGATTCAAAAGCCACTGTAGTTCTGCTTCAGGTACAGCTTAGGACCCTTACCCAGTCTTCAAAATTCTACTCAAAGAGTATGCCAGAGTTTTGGATAACCAACAGGACAATTAATATCCCTACAAAGTTGTCTGGGTTTATTGTGTTATTCAGTATTCCAAATTATGTGAGAAGTTATAAGAAAACCCTTTGTGTTATTACTTAGAATTGTCATGATATATTTCACATCACCTAAGTCCTCTTGTTATGATAAATCTATCGCTCGGGTGGGAAATGGGCCCTTTACATGGTATCTATGAAGCCTGGCCAAGTTGCCCAGCTGTACAGGCAATGTCAGGCCAGGAATTTCGATTTCATTCCATTTGGGTACTTTGATCCAGAGCTGATGTCCTGTCTACAAGGGGGGAGGTGAAACTGGCAAGAAACTTCCCCAAACACTCAGTTGCAAGTTGTAAATTTCAGCAAAGCTATTCAATATTCATGTAATTACCCTGGAAAGCACATTTGACATTTCATAAATACGGCAGAATATTAAGCATTTGTCTCTCTTGAGCGCTGCTACCAAAGCATACATGGAAAAATAATCCCCAGGGATCTCTACAGTCTGAAATGGCAACAGTTATTGAGTCCATAAATTTGATGGATCAAAGTCTTCTCTCTTCATTCCATTCATAATTTACAAATGGAAGTGAGACCATATAAACAAGGTAGCCTGCTGGCCTTCTTCATGGAACATAATTGTTTCTGGGAAAAGATCTACTCCCTACCAGTTCTGGCTACAGCTTTAATATTTATCCAGAATCTCTTCTCCAAAGTGAGCTTGCAGATCCAGGCAGTGCACAGACCTGCAGCCAGTAGTTAGTGGGCAGAGCATTGAGGTTCTTGATGCCCAAGCTGCAGTGCTGATTAAAAGCTTGTGTAATAGTTGCTTAGCCACAGGACACATTCAATTTCCTAGGACTTTGGGCCTCTGCAGATAGATTAAGAGGACACTGGCTCTTAAACACAGTCCAGTCCACCCTTCCACTGCCCCCTCATGCACAGGAATAAAAAGTACAATTTCTCAACAGATCATCCCATCACATAGCACAAAAGAATAAAAACATATTGTTCTGATCAAGCCTGATCTTCAGAAAGCAGCACTAGAGACTAAGAGTCTCTAAGAGAAAAGTAGAATGCAGGCTGGCTATGCATGCTAGGCTGAGATGTCTAGGAAGCCTTACCCATCATATATGCTTGCCATGAAACAATGATCTTTATTACTCATAGACTAGAAAAAAAAGCATGTATGTTTATCCCCTTGAAAAGTAACAACATACACTCATCGATGGTCAATGAGGGGAGCAATCAAAGGGTTATTTTGAAGCTGTGTAATGATTAACCATATTTTTCTTAAAAGTAAAGAAATGGATGTACTGTGTAAAATGTGAATTTTATTTGCACACATGAAGATGCAAACATGTTCACTCACCTATCATTCTGAAAGTGTGTATTGCGTATGTATATCCAATATGAGATGTTTGAGAGTGAGATTGCATATGCACATGTCTGCTTCTACTCAAGTATATATGCCTGAATTTATATGAATGCATTGGGCTGTTAAGGCATGCATATTAAAATCAATATGTAAACTGGAATTTATAGCTCTCAGGTGATTATGTGTATACACACTAATGAATATAGAGATATTACCTACATGCAGTTTAATAACAGTTTAGATAAATTTAAATGTGTGGCAGACATTTTTATAGATACCATATGTTTATTCTCATGCCACATGTTAATGTCAATAATCCCTTTCATTTTGCCAATATATCTAAGCGATTGAATGGTTTGTGAGGGATAGCAGGGTCAGCAAAGTCAAAAGTGAGATTAAATCCCTAACATATTGTCTGTATTCAATGCTACTAATATGTTTCAAACATGAAAATGCACATGCATGTGCATGTGTTTGCACACATGCACGCGCGCGCACACACACACACACACACACACACACACACACACACTTACAATACCCTCAGGGGATTGGTCCCAAAAGCCATGCTATATACTCAGATCAGGGATGTTCAAGTATTATGCCTCTTTCGAATTCATGTGCACATGTATATGAAAGGAGATCTTCATATAAGGGTCATTGTTTACAGAAAGGACCTGATGGATTCTGCAAACAGAATTCTTCAGACTACCTTTGAAGTCTCACTGCTATCTCTAACTGATTCTTTCCTTTCCACAAAAGCCCTGCCATCCTCAAGCTGCCTTCGCCAGAATGACCATCTGGGTCCCTTCAGCCTCTTCAAAAGCTGCTACTACAACAGAAGCAGGAAACAGATGCGGGACCAGACACTTTGGTGGGAGTGTTCCAATTTATCTAGCATGTTCCACATACCCAAAAGATAGAAAGATGTGGACAAAAAAGATAAACAGATAGAAGATAAAAAGATATAGAGTGACAAGAATCAAATTCTGGCAATTGAGGATTAGGGTTTGGGTCAGATGTATCTGGTACTTTCTCTTATTCTTTAACTAAGCAGGCCATATCAGTGAATTAAGCATGTGCATTGATCATAAATCAGTAACTACAATTTATCCTGTCTAAAGTGGCTGGTAAAAAAAAAAGAGGTGAGAAAAAGGTATCTGTTATAAATATGTAAATATGTTTGAAATGACAATGCCTTGCTACTGGAATCTACATCAATGCTGCCCAACAAACAGCTGGACTATTTCTCTGTTAATCTTCTTTTGCACTGGTACAATTTATACATATAAATACCATATTGATGTTCTCATCCCCCCCCTCTCTCTCTCTGCTCAATGCACAGTAACAACCCAATGAAATTTTAATTTTCCAGAAATCTGATCTTTGGTGAAATAGTCTAGTCTGTTTTAGTTCCACATTCATATAGAGACAGGTCATAGAGCATCCAGGGTATGCTGGTATAGGAACTCATTTGGAAAGAAGACAAAAAAAAATGTAATTGGAAGAACAACAGTGTGTGTCATCTCCAGAAGCTGTGACTTTGCAGCAATGACCCTCATTCTTGGCTTTTTATCTCTGTGTTTATCCCTAACAATCCTGTCTATAACTCCTTAGAGTTATTGCATACCTGATGCTCCAGGAGACCAGAAGAGGGCATTGAATCTCCCAGAACTGGAGTTACAGAGAGTTGTGAGCCACCATGTGGATACTGGGAACTGAATCCAGGTCCTCTGCAGGAGGAGCAAATACTCTTAACTAGTGAGCCATATCCAAGTCCCACTTTGTATTTCTTGAGGGATCTTCTATGCCTCCCCACAAGATTGTCTCCTGTTCATCCATTAAATTATGAGTGAGTTGTTCCTTTCCACTTAGTGACACTCATATAAGTATGCTCATCTGGTTTTGGTGCACTGGGATTTCTAGGTCTTTCCTGGTACTCCTTTTTACTTTTAATGAAGACATGTCAGTTCTGCAGTGCTCATGATATGGCACCATCCTGTTTATAGTCTTAATGAAGAGAAAGTAGTGAGAAAACCCAAAGCATCAGAAATCCCAACTGAGCAAAGAAGATGGCCATGAAATTTTATTATATATTTAAGGATCTCAATTTTAAAATAAGCTCAAAATGAGCCATCCTTGTTTCTCCCTGACGATGCAAATATCTGTACATTTTTGCATCTCATATACTGCATTTTAAAAAGTCATTACACATGCAAATGTTATGGGGACATATGACATGCATGTATAGCCAAGAGTGACAGCTGGTGTCTCTCTGTTCTTTAATATTTAAATAACATTGGTTCAAAAGTGTGTGCTGCTCCTGTTTGAAGCTCAATGTTTCCCCTAGTTTTGAGCCTCTAAGGGAGCATCTTTCTGTAGTCACCAGAGTTCTGCCCTTTCCTTTATTGATGTCTCCTGTCCCTCTGCACTTTACTTATCTCTGACCTAGAACTGGCAACTGTCCCTTGATGTCTCTTAGATGCAACTGCTGTGGGCCTTTTTGCTTGAGCAGCTGTGTTTCTTTAAACAAGCACGACAGCTTTTCTTAGAAATCAACCCAAAACCAAACGATGGAAGGCCTCAGATCTCTCAACACCCTGGATAGACCCTCTCCCTGCACCAGAATCTCTCAGTAAAGGGGGACATCTCTGGAGTTCCCCTTTGTTCAATTTACCTGCCCAGTATTCCTGATTCTGCGCAGGCCCACATCATTTCCTTTCCCACTCCCATTTCACGTCATCCCACTCTACAGTCATTTAATATTCATGCACTTCCAACACACATGACAGCACCCACAATCCTCCAATCCTGCTCAGAAAGGATCATGAAGGGTTATTATCCAACAAACAAAAATCTTGTCCTGTGAGGAATTATGTTCCCAACATCCAAAATAGCATTAAATCCCTCTCCTTCTTGTGAACTAGAAAATAAGTCCATCTCAAGGACCATACTGACCTCATTCAGTACATAATCTTCTTTGCAACTCTTTTTCCCTGGCAGGTGTCTCCTGAGAGCCTAAGTGCCTCCCTTCAGCTTCCTTACAGTCCTCATAGCAGAAAGCCAGCCCTAGATGGTCTCACTTTTGATAGACCATTCTCTCTGCCTGGAGTACCTGACCTTTCCAACTGCCAAAATCCTACTTAACTTTCTCAACTCAACCCAAATGCCTCATTCTCTGAGATTTCTCTCTAATTCCCTCTACCAAGGAGAAAGTACAGGCTCCCTTCGGCCATTGTTTTCCTAGCATGAGAGTTTTCCCCCATATGTCACATGTCACTTTTTTTCCCAGCTCAAACTTTCCATTTAGAGGTTGGGGCTTTTACATACATGTTTCTGATGCTACAGTTGACAAGTAATCACTGTTCTGAATGATTTAAATGAAAATACAAATGAAGAGCAGGTAATATTTATTCAATGCCTCCTGTATAATACTATGAGCATCCTACATGTACCAATTTGATTAATTATTTATCTGTACTTCCTATCTACAACAACACTCTGAGGCAAGATACAGTACTGGATGTTTTATTGTGCCTGTGTTCATTTTAAGACTCGTCAATTAAAAGAAATATTTGGGATTGCTTATGTAGAGAGCTGTGGAGCTGAACTGAACCCATTCAAGCACCTAATAATTACACTGACATAGTAGTTAATCTTAATTGTCAAACTACATTGCATTAAGACACCTGGGAGATCACTAAAGCCCACCAATGTGTGTGGTTTTGATGATGTTTCTAGGGATAAATAGATCATGAAAATTCTGAGCTAACAATGAGGTAATTCCTTGATAAAGTCAAAACATGATGACTTTGAGAGAATGATAACTAGGAGATGGGGCTAGGTGGAGGAATAACATCATTGGTGGCATGTCTTTGGCAATTGTATCTTACCCTAATCTTTCCTGTGTACTTTTTCTCTGCTTCTCAGTCACTATGATGTGAAACACTGGGTAAGAAAAGATATATCTTAAATATTCAGAACTCTACAGAGGACAGATAACATTAATCTTAACACTATGAAACATAATCTGAAAAAAACACATTCACAACCCGTGTATCTGTACACACACACACACACACACACACACACACACACTGTTCTAATCACAGCAGGCTTGGTAAAAAAAAAAACCTGCAGTCCAGTACAACTTTGAGACTACTTGTCATAGAAACACAGGCTTTGTCCTTTCCATTCAGACAAGAGACCCTAGTATTCTGGCTGTAGCCAAGAAACAGAAGAAGAGCCCCTGAACTATGGTTTTGGATCTGCCTCTTAGACTGGCCTGTTTGGGAGGGAGTTGCTAACCATTTCATATAGTACATCAATGACATTTGGATTATGGTCAAAGGAAGTTTCAGATTCTTTTTTACAACCAAACTTTATATAGTCTTTATAGAGAGACATCAGCTAATGTTGACATAAGGACAATGAAGCAAGAATAAGGACATTTTCTTGGAACCAATTGATACAAATGTTTATTATCCTTGTTCCTTGTTAGAATCAGCCACAGCAGCTTGCATGGACTTCTTTTCATGGATGCCTGGGGAGAGGCACTAGAGGCATATACAAGAACACACACAAGAGAGGACTAATTAGCATATATTTTAGATGTTTTGGGAGTGTTTACTAAATACTACAAATTAAACCGATACCTTACTTCATCAATTAGCTATTGCTGCATAACAAACCACACTAAAATTTGTAATTAAATAGCAATGTATTAATTTTAGTAAATCTACTGAATGGCTAGGTGTCTTGCTGAGCTTGGCTGGACTTGCTTATACACCTCTGGTCAGTAGACCACTAATGTTTTTCTAAAATGACATCAGCTTCGATTATGCTGTTCTGCCACGTGACATTTTATTTTCCTCCAGATTAATTCAGGCATGTTCTCTATGAAGCAATGGGAGCTCAAAAAGAAATTTGGAGGATAAATGGGCTCTCGGAACTTGAAACTAATACCTATCACTTTATCACTTTATTTTGGAGAAAACAACCAGCCCATTGGGCTAGCCTGGATCTCAAGAGTGTGAAGTACTTATCACTATATGATCAGCCACAGTTGAAAGGCAATCAGTGCCCTGTATTACAACTTGGTGAGGGTTAAATTAAGATTGGTTTAACATTTATGATTCAGTATCATCCAGTTATTTTATAAACACTTTTATGATGAGGAAACCTATAATCAGAGGAATAATCTTGTCATGGTCACCTATCTGGAAAGTAGGAAGCCAAGGTTTAAAGCAAGTGCCACACAACTACCTGTGTCCTTTCCATTTCATTAAATGGACCTGATAGCTCTATGTGCTATTGAATGTTGATCCATAGAAGCAGGTGTGCGTGGCATTGAGTATTCATGAAGATGTAATGGTGGAAGGAAAATGGCCTGAGATGGGAATCCTTAGGTCCAAATAACTGCACATTTCTTTCTTTACCTGACAGATTAAGATAGCATTCTTGCATTGTCAAGACTATGTGCAGAATAAATATGCCCTGGATTCTTAGTTTCAGATGTGATATCTTTCACTGAATGTTGGACCTCCAACAGTATTCTCCGCTTTTTGTCTTGGTTTTCTCTTCTATATAATAGAAATCACAATGGTGCTTGTTTCACAGGGCTGAAAAGAAGATTAATGAATTAACACCTGCATATCCCTTAGTATGTTTCCTATTACATATGTGGCATAGGATGATTAATACAAGGATACCCATGGACATCTACCTTGTGCATTAAAGTATGCATCAACATTGTGACTTAAAAATTTCACACAAGGCTCATGAGCTAAGTCCTCTAGAGAATCTGATCAAAGTTAGTGTTTGGCAAGCTGCACTTAACACTTAGGAATGAAAGGACATGACAACTGGCAATCCTTGAAAATCACTAGCTCCCACTTTGGAAAGTTCTTCTGCCCAATCCAGAGGGCACTGATGGAGGTGACTGTCAAAGTCGTTCTCCATGTTTGTCCTTGATATTGTTTTGCTGCTTTTCCATAAAGTATAATTGTTATCTTCCTTAGAGGTACACCACTAAGGGAAATGTTTCTATTTAATTGCTAAAACTAAGAGAAAAAGAATTATCAAAGATAAAATGAGTCATCTTATGTCTATGTCCACAATCATCCACATTTACATATGCACATACTTAAACACATATACACTTGTACGCAGAGACATACATACATGTACAGAAAACACAGATGAATTTAGGCAATTAATTGTATTTAAAGGACAAATATTCTGAAAGACATCAATGTCATGAAGTCAGCTTCAAATTTATGTATTGAAATCCTACCTCTGTCCCCCACACCCTATATTTGGGGCTCTAAGTTTTAAATCTGTAGCCAAATTCATATGGTTGGGTCATAATCCAATATGATTCAAGTCTTTAAGGAAAGAGTATACTTAGGCAAACACACACACCACACACACACACACACACACACACACACACACACAAGATCATGTGAGATATAGGGAGAAGACAGCCATCTATAAGACAAGAGAACTCAAGAAAAATCACATCTACCAACATTTACATCCTGTGCTTCCAGCCTTCAGGACTCTAGGAAAATAAATATTTATTGTTTAAACTAACTAGCCTTTGGTAGTTTCTTATGGTATTCTATGCTAGCTAATTTTTTCTGACAACTTGACACAAGCTATGGTCATCTGGGAATAGGGAACCTTACTTGAGGAAATGCCTCCATCAGAATGGCTTTTAGCTAAGTTTATTGGTGCATTTTGTTTATTGTTTGATATGAGAGGACACAGTCAATCAGGACCGGGGTGTCACTGATGGTCCTGGGTTGTATGAGAGGGCAAGCTGAACAAGCCATAAGAAGCAAGTCAGTAAACAAAGTTCCTCCATGGTCTCTGTTTCAATTCTTGCCTCCAGTTTCCAGCCCTGACTTCCTTCGGTGATGAAAGGGGACTTGGGATGCATAATCCAAATGAGCCCTTTATTCCCCACACTGTATTTGTTCATGCTGTTTTATCACAGCAACAGAAAATAAACTAGGATATATTAAAAAATAAGGCTAATGCATATTTTAAAAACTGGCCATTGATATTATAGCAAATTCTAAATAAAAAGAATTAGAGATTCCCAGACCTAGGTGAGGAGATTATAGAAGAAAGGAAAAGGGTAAAGACTGAGCTGGGAGACATTCTTTTTCTCACCTAGTAGAACCCCTTTGGCTTTACTCCTGATTTCCTAGTTGCTCCCTCGTTTCTGGAGCGCTCCTCCGCCCAGCATGTGCTCATGGTGAGACTTTTGCTTTTGCCTACCTCTCCTGTCTTTTCGTCTTTGACATCCTGATCCTTTCAAATCCCCTTTCTCTTACCAAACCAGTGTTACTCCCACATAGACTCCTGCTTTCCCCACATCTCCATATTTGCAGCTGAAAGGTGTGCGAATAAGACTTTCTCTGTGTCCTCACTCTACCTGGGCTCCTGCTCCCGCGAGCCTCTTGGTTTTTCACTTCACATTAGTGTAAATAGTTGGAATTTCTAAGGTTAATGGCCTGAATGCTTTAAGATAGGCAGGATTTGAAATCAAACAACTCTTGTTCCCTCAAAGCCCGTGAAACAACCTTTGTTATATTGCTCGATATCATCTGAGAAATCTATCTTATCCTGTGGCACCAATACCACCACCTAGAATCCATGTCTTCTAGCCAATTTGCACTTCAGAAAAAAAATTTTCCCCAAGTTGTCTCACTTCAGCAAGTGCCTTGTAGCTGTTTAAAAGGTATGTGTCATGACTCAACTTGTGGCTGATGCCTAAGGTGAGCCTGGGACTTGCTCAAATTGAGAAACATAAATTGCTCTATGTGAAATGGACAATTGGCAACAAAAAGAAATTATGCTGATTTATAACTATTAAAACCATCTTGTCTTTTTTTTCTCTTATCACAATTAAAAGTGAGAGCTTTTTCAGTTACATGAACTGTAGCACTTGCATTTTCTCATTTATTCTCCATTCAATTGGCTTTAAGTCAATCAATCTTTTCATATCTCTCCTAGTCCAGCCAGTCCATATCCCTATTTGTAAGATGAGTCTTAAGTCAGTGAAGTCACTTTAATTGAAAGACTGAAACTCCAAGTTGGCCAACTGCTTATATTTATGGCTTCTAGGCTTCCATGTTTTACTGTGGTGTTGTTGTTTCTAAGATTTATTTTTATTTTTGTTATGTGTATTATGTGTGTTTGAGTAAAGGGATGAGTAGAGGGGCTATCTGAGGTCAAAGAATATCAAATCTCCCTAGAACTAGAGATACAGGCTGTTTTGAGCTACCCAATGTAAGAACAAAACTCAGGTCCTCTGAAAGAGAAGCTCAAGCTCTTAACCACATCTCTGCATTGTGGTTAAGAGCTTGAGCTTCTCTTTCAGAGGAAATTTCAAGAAATTGCTGGCTTTTAATTAACAGTTGTATGCAGGATTTATACAAACACTTTAGTCCCAACTGACTGAATGATCACAATTAGCCATTCGGTCTATTGTGTATCCATCTTTACCTTTTTTATAATTGGATAAATATTGCACACACACACACACACACACACACACACACACATACACACACACCATTTGTCTAATAAAAATATAATATTATCTACATGACTTTGTACTTTGATTTTTTTTTCACTTGGTGATCCTTGAAGGTCATTTAAGCTCTCTCTTTCTCTTTGTCTCTCTCTGTCTCTCTCTGTCTCTCTGTCTCTCTCTCTCTCTCTCTCTCTCTCTCTCTCTCTCTCTCTCATACACACAAACACACGAACACACACACATGTACACATACATGCACAAACACATAGACAGCATTAATCATTTAAATGTAACATATTTTAAATTGCAGTTGTTTAAAGATAGGTCCTGCTATGTAGGTCAAGAACTCCTGAAATGACTGAATGTTCTGCCTCAGACTCCTCCCTAAGTGCTTGGATTGCAAACATATTTTGCCATACCTGTCTCAGTAGTAGCATACAATTTGACAATAAAAATGTTCTGCAACCTAATCAACCCCTTCTAGTTATATTTAGCTTCATTTTTTCTTTATTGTTTGATTGTTTTAAGTACTGTAGATAATATTCTGGTGATAAACATAGTTGCATCCATAAGTCTTTATTATAAACATCTCAAAAATCAAAATGAATATTTTCATTTTTTAATACACTAAAAAGACAGTCAAATATTCCTCATATTTGGATTCACTCCCACACATATTGAGACGTAGTAACCCTTGATTTATTAGAGAAGTGAAGATTAATATTATTTGAATTTTGGATTTCCACCTACTTACAATATCCTCACATTTTTCTTCTGACTCAAGCTAGTATGCTCTTGTATGCTTTCACTTACAAGTGAGAGAAGGTAACTAGCATATTACATATTTTGCTGTACATACATATGAGTTTTTATTATAAAGTCTCATTTTTTCTTCTCTAAAATGTGCTTCCATTCAAATTTCTAGAGTTAACCTCTTAAAATTTCACCTAGATTTTCATCTACAGACAGTTTTATTGTTGGTATATGACTTTAGATAAAAATGTCCTAGTAGTTTAAGATTTTCTTGAGATTAGAGCGGTATTAGGCATGAAATCAGGTCTTCATGATCCTCCATACATCACACTCTGTGTTCCATACAAGAGGACCTCAAGAAAACATGCTGAGTAATTTAAAATGAAGAGAAGAGGGGAGGAAGAAAAGAGGGGGTAATGGAGGGAATGACGGAAGAATGGAGGGGAGGGAGACAGGAAAGGACAGAGAGAACTAAGAAAGCATAAGAAGAGGGAAGTCAACTTGAAAAGAAAGGGGAGAAAAGTGTGATCATCTTTCCACATTCATGGAGTAAGAAGGCAAACCCTAAGCTTCTTGTTTGTGATACAGCAAATGAGAAAAGTCAGGATCACACAGAATAGATTCTATCACAAAGAGAAGACTAGAATTGTCTCACACATAACTGAGGATGTGACAGTGCAGCTAAAAAGCACATCGTCTCAGTTAGTGTTTTACTGCTGCGAACAGACAACATGACCAAGGCGACTCTCATAAGGACATCATGTAATTGGGGCTGGCAGGTTCAGAGGTTCAATCTGATATCATCCAGATAGGAGCATGGTAGAGTCCAGGCAGGCATGATACACAGGAGCTGAGAGTTCTACATCTTCATCTGAAGGCTGTTAGGAGAAGGCTGGTATCCAGGCAGTTAGGATAAAGGTCTTAAAGCCCATACCCATGGTGATATATTACCTCCAACAAGGCCACACTTCCAAATAGTGTCATTCCCTGGACCAAACACATTCAAACCACCACATACCACTCACTGGACCCCATAGATTTGTTCGAAGATATGAGTCTGGGGGGGTGGTCATACCTAAACATAGCCTAATGCAAGTACATTTAGTCCAACTTTCAAAGTCCCCATAGTCTATAGATGTCTCAATAATGTTAAAAGTCCAAAGTTCAAAGTCTCTTCAGAAATTCATCCAATCACTTAACTGCAATCTCCAAAGCAAGACATGAAAACAGCTGGGCAAACTCCATACTCTTCATCTCTATAACTGATGTCAAAGCAATCGCCAAATCTCCAACTCAGTTTTCATCTTTGTTGACTGCAACAAACTTCTTTCTCCATATTAGCAGCTTTTCTCAGCTGATATCCCATGGATCTAGTATCTTGAACAACATGAGGTCTCCAAGACCACTTCAACATTATAATTTCTTGTTCCATTATCTATGATCAACTCATGATCTTCTGTGCTCCTCCAAAGGGCTAGGGTCACATCTCCAGTTCTGCCCTCTGTAGTATTCTCAGCTCTGGTTGATTCCACTGATGCTGCTGTTCTTGGTGATGATCCTATAGTACTGGGATCTCCATTACACTGGGGTCTTCTGTTGCAACTACACTTTACACATAGCCTCTCATAAGGCTCTCTCCATAGTGACCAACTTCAACTTCTTTGTATGACCTGTTCAATCCTGGACCATCAACTGCAACTAAGGCTACACCTACACCAGTGTCTTTCTCTGGCCTCTCACAGTACCAAGCTTCATGTGTTCTCCATGACTCCTTCAAACCTCTAAAACCGGTACCACCAAGGTGATTCTTACACATAACAAAGTACAGCTCAAGCATGAGTTACAGCCTTGGGTATCTCTAGAACACAGCTTTTTTGTGCTCTCAAAAACATTTACCAGATTTTATCTTAGTGATGCTGTCTCTTCTTAATCGCCTCTAATTTCTTAGCTCCAGCTAACCAGCACTAATTGCCTCAGTAATCCCTTCTATTTTTGACTCTAAAGCCAGAGCCACATGGCTAATGCTACCACGTTTTGCTGCTTACCCTTACTGGAGCTGGAACATGTCCCCTTTGTTCTGTTATATTATCACCATCTTTCTATTCTCCAACTCCTCTGCTGACTACAATTGGCTGTCCTGGAACTTGCTCTGTAGATTGACCTTGAACTTGGAGATTTGCATGGCTTTGTCTCCTGAATGCTGGGATCAAAGATGTGTACTACCATGCTTGAACTTAAGCTTTTCTCTACTTGGAACTTGCTCTTTACCAAGCTAGCCTTGAACTGGCTTCTGTCACACTATCAATACTGTATACTCATTGGAACTCCTTTCAGATATCCTGTCTTTGTTTGTGTCATGGAGATCCTGTAGCTTTGGTTCTGAAGAGCTATCCCCTTTGCATACTCCAAAAATTCATAGATGGGGTAGATATTGTGGTAAGCCAACTCAAATCCCTAGATCTGGGACATGTTGTAAGGGCAGAGGGTGGATATGGAGGGACAGGGAGATGAGTGGATTTGTAGTATGTGATATAAAATTCACAAAGAATCAATAAAAAGTTTTTAAAAAATGTGACTAAAGTATAATGACTTGTATGTCTGAAAATTTCATAATGAAACATACTATTCTGTATGACAACTGAAGAACTCAGTTAAAAAGAAGAGGAAAAACATGTTTCCTTTAGAAGAAAATACTCTTTCCTATAATACACAAGAAAAGAACATTGTTTCTCAAGCCTATTTTAACTTTCATATCTGTTCATACTGTATTATTGGTAAGATGCATAGCCTCTCCTGATGGCTGACAATTTTCATATCACTCTTCTACTATAGGAAAAATGTCCATCTGTTTTTTAAAGACTTTGATCTTTTCTTTATTAGCTTGTTTATTCTGGACAATTTGCAATGTCATTAATTGTGAACTTGACACATAGAAGGAAGGACTCCAGGCAAATATGGGAGAAACCATCTAGTTTAAGGTTGGCCTCTAAGAATGTATGTGAGGGACTGTCTTGGTTGAGTTAACTTATAGAGGAAGACACACCCTAATTATATATAAGATCATTCCCTGATCAGAAGATCCTGGACAGAGAAGGCAAGCTGAGTACTGTCATAATGCATTCATGGTTCCTTACTGATTATGGATGTAATGTGACAAGTTCTCTGAAGTGCTTTGTTAACTTACCTCATCATGCTAAACTGTAACCTGGAAATGATGGAATATAACATGGAACTTTAAACTAATATAAACCCTTTCTCCTATAAGTTGACTTTGTCAGAGTGTTTGATCATAATATTAGGAAATAAAACTAAGTCAGATTTGGAGTCAAAAAGTGAGGCCATGATTGTCAAAAACCTTACCATGCAATTTTTATGCATTTTGAAACTGTTTTATTGGAGGAATATAGAAAACTATGAAATTTTGTACTAGAAAATCCTTTGAACATTAGAAAACAAGAGTATAATGGGATTCTCTTGGGATAATGGAAGTTAAGAAGGTAGAGAATGGAAATTCAGCTCATGGGGTTTCAGAAGGAAATAAGGACTCCATCAGGAACAGGACTAGGGACTATTTATGTGGTGTTTTATCCAAGAATAAGGTTTCATTCTGCCCATGTCCTGAGAACTTGTATAAAGTTGATTTTCAAGATAATGGACTGATCTTTTTTGATAATGAAAGGAACATGGAAAATCTAAAGTATCAAACAAAAAGACTAAAACAGCAGAACAGCAATAACTTCTAGAGAGATCAGTGCCATTAAAGAAAAACCATGAAAGTTATTTCCTTGGGGTCAGCACACAGAATCTGATATAGCTGTGCTCTAGGCTGCACCACCAACTAATGGAATAACTTGGTGCTGGTTACCACTTGGTACTTGTTTTGAAGACATGAAATGGATAGATGGGGAGGGTTATGTATTATGGTCAAGGATTAGAGTACCTGCAGAGGGGCCTTTGAGAAGCAAATGGTAAAGCCTCAGTGGCAGGGGAGACAAGCAGATGTTTGAAGGGTCAGAACCATAGGGCATCTACCAAGGAGGACCACAGGCATGGAGTTAGACTAATCCTGTTAGAGAAGCTGCATATGTTACAAGTAGTAGAACTGGAGAGGTGGAGCTGCCCAAGTTGGCAATTAATTGGTTGCTTTATAAGTCCCAGATGCTGACAAAGAACTTCAGTATTTAATGGTTTTGCTTGCTGGATTCTGGATTCACTTTTTGGGGTCAATTGTTTTTTGCTATACTCCAGTTCATCTATTATTAAATAGGGATGATTACTCAATATAATTATATGTTTACAAGTATATTACTTTCTTTCTCATTTAAAAGAGCTCACAGTTACGATACTTTGAATTTTAAATTGTTAGAACTTTAAAGATGATAGTCTTTTAAAACTGAATTATATGTTATATTATGGCCACAAGATTATGGGAAAGGGATGGAATATCATGGTAAATGTGTAGAGTTGCAATAAGTAGAATTTCAGGCCTAATTTTTGGCCTAATTACTTTTTAAATTTCTGCAGCCTGTATCATAGACAACACCATGAGATAAGAGGTCATCTAAGATACTTCACAACTTTTTCTCAGTTTCTTTAAGCCTTGCCCAGACCACAACCATTACCTCCCACTGCTTTCTATCATTGGTAGTGACAAGCTAGCTCATCCTAGTCTCACTGCCACTGCTCTGGAGGACACATCATGCTCTCTCATGGCCTGAATCACTTTCATGTTCTCAGGAATGTATATTACAATATTTTTCCATCTTTTACTGCAAATCCATTGTCCTAGTTCTTTCTGTCTTTGTGGTTCTGACTCTCAGGTCAACAATTAATATACTGGGGGAAACTTTAACATATTCTTACTCAGACCCCAGTCTCAGCAACTCTCACTAGGATCCCTGTGGGAACTACTTTTCATCCAGCCTCTTCTTTTTTTTTTATTTTCTATATTCTATGTTTACATTCCAAAGGCTTTCCCCTTTCCCAGTTCCCACCCACCATAGTTCCCATAGTTCCTCTCCCCCCCCCAACTGTTCCCCGATCATTCCCCCTCTGCCCTCGGTTTCTTTACTAAACTGGATGCAATCTTTACAGGCCCAGGGTCCTCTCCTTTCTTCTTCTTGGGAATCATTTGACTTGCTATTTGTGTCTTGAGTGTTTAGGGCTTCTGGGCTCATTAATATCCACTTATCAGTGATTGCATTTCATGTGCATTCTTTTGTGATCGGGTTAATTCACTCAGGATGATATTTTCCAGGTCTAACCATTTACCTACAAATTGCATGAATTCATTATTTTTAATTGCTGAGTAGTATTCCATTGTATAAATATACCACATTTTCTGTATCCATTGCTCCTTTGAGGGATATTTGGGCTCCTTCCAATTTCTGGCTATTATAAACAAGGCTGCTATAAACATAGTGGAGCATGTGTCCTTATTGCATGCAGGGGAATCCTCTGGGTATATGCCCAGGAGTGGTATGCCAGGGTCCTCTGGAAGTGACATGCCCAATTTTCTGAGGAACCGCCAAACTGATTTCCAGAGCGGTTTTACCATTTTGCAATCCCACCAACAGTGGAGGAGTGTTCCTCTTTCTCCACATCCTCGCCAGCACTTGTTGTCTCTTGAGTTTTTAATCTTAGCCATTCTGACTGGTGTGAGGTGGAATCTCAGGGTTGTTTTGATTTGCATTTCCCTGATGACTAATGATGTTGAACATCTTTTAAGGTGTTTCTCGGCCATTCGAATTTCTTCTGGTGAAAATTCTTTGTTTAGCTCTGTGCCCCATTTTTTGATAGGGTTATTTGTTTCTTTGCGTTCTAACTTCTTGAGTTCTTTGTATATATTGGATATTAGCCCTCTGTCGGATGTGGAGTTGGTGAAGATCTTTTCCCACTTTGTTGGTTGCCGTTTTGTCCTTCTGACAGTGTCCTTTGCTTTGCAGAAACTTTGTAATTTTATGAGGTCCCATTTGTTGATTCTTGATCTTAGAGCAGAAGCTATTGGTGTTCTGTTCAGGAACTTTTCCCCTGTGCCCAAGTCCTCCAGGGTCTTCCCAAGTTTCTTTTCTAATAGTTTCAGTGTGTCTGGTTTTATGTGGAGGTCCTTGATCCACTTGGAGTTGATCTTAGTGCAAAGAGATAAGAGTGGGTCAATTCGCATTCTTCTGCATGTTGACCTCCAGTTGAACCAGCACCATTTGTTGAAAAGGCTATCTTTATACCACCGGATGGTTGTGGCTCCTTTATCAAAGATCAAGTGACCATAAGTCTGTGGGTTAATTTCTGGGTCTTCAATCCTGTTCCATTGATCTGCTTGCCTGTTGCTATACCAATACCATGCAGTTTTTAACACAATTGCTCTGTAGTACTGCTTGAGGTCAGGGATATTGATTCCCCCAGAAGTCCTTTTATTTTTGAGAATAGTTTTAGCTATCCTGGGTTTTTGTTGCATCCAGCCTCTTCTTACACAAGCCTGCTCTGTCAAATCTATTCTCAATCCCTCATTTAAACTGGAAGCCACACAATACTATGGCTAAAGACCAGACATCAGACACATAACCAAGTTCTAGGTTTTTTTTTTAACTTCTCTGACCCTTTCTATCTGAGATCCCTGGATATGCGTTATTATTATTCCAAATTCACAATGCAATGAAATACATTTTCTACCATGAGTAAGTATCTCATGTACCTCCTCTACTATTATTATATTTTTCATCATCACCAGTGCAAATTCTCTATGCCCACAATCAATCAAGCTTTCCTGGTAACTTTACGTATATATATATATATATATATATATATATATATACACACACACACACACACACACACACACACATGTATATATATACACATACACACATACACATATACATACACAAATATGCGTACATATATGAGTACATGTATATATACAGTTAAATATGTATTTTTATTGATTATTTTCTTTATTTATATTTCAATTGTTATCCCCTTTCCTGGTTTCCCCTCCTCTGGGAAATCCCCATCCCATCTCCCCTCCCCCTGCTTCTATGAGGGTGTTCCTGCACCCACCCACCAACTTTCACCTCTCCACCCTCAATTCCCCTCCACTGAGACATCTGTTCATAAAAACAAGAACCTTTCTTCCCATTGATGTCTGACAAGGCCATCCTCTGCTACATATGAAGCTGGAGCCATGTGTACTCCTTGGTTGGTGGCTTAGTCCCTGGGAGCTCTGGGAGCTCTGGTTGATTGATATTGTTGTTCTTCCTATGGAGTTGCAAACTCCTTGAGCTCTTTCAGTCCTTTCTCTAACTTCTCCATTGGGGACCCCTGCTCAGCCCAGTGGTTGGCTATGAGCATCTGTCCCTGTATTTGTAAGACAGGAACTCTCAGGAGATAGATATATCAGGTTCCTACATCTGATAGAGGGCTAATATCCAATATATACAAAGAACTCAAGAAGTTAGACTCCAAAGAATGAAATAACCCATTAAAAATGGGTTACAGAGCTAAACAAAGAATATTCAGCTGAGAAATATTGAATGGCCAAGAAGCACCTAAAGAAATGTTCAACATCCTTAGTCATCAGTGAAATGCAAATCAAAACAACCCTGAGGTTCCACCTCACACCAGTCAGAATGGCTAAGATCAAAAACTCAGGTGACAGCAGATGCTAGAGAGGATGTGGAGAAAGACAAACATTCCTCCATTGTAGGTGGGATTGCAAGCTGGTACAACCACTATGGAAATCAGTTTTGCTGTTCCTCAGAAAACTGGGCATAGTATTACTTAAGGATCCAGCTATACCCCTCCTGGACATATACCCAAAAGACACTCCAAAATATAATAAGGACACATGCTCTACCAGGTTCATAGAGGCCTTATTTATAATAGCCAGAAGCTGAAAAGAACGCAGAAGTCCTTCAAAATTGGAATGGATACAGAATATATGGTACATTTAAATAATGGAGTACTACTCAGCTATTAAAAATCATGAATTCAAGAAATTCTTCAGCAAATGGATGGGCCTAGAAAATATCCTGAGTGAGGTAACCCAATCACAAAAGAACACACATGATATGCACTCACTGACAAGTGGATACCCGATACCCAAGATACAATTCACAGACCACATGAAGCTCAAGAAGAAGGAAGACCAAAGTGTGGGTGTTTCAGTCCTTCTTAGAACAGGGAACAAAATACTCACAGAAGCAAATATGGAGACAAAGTAGGGACTGAAGGAAAAGCCAGCCAGAAACTGTCCAATCTGGAGATTCATTCCATATAAAGTCACCAAACTCAGACACTGTTCTGGATGCTAAAAAATGCTTTCTGGTAACTTTTTGAAGAACATCATGAACCCTGTGGTTTTGAGTATACTCGCTTTAACAAGGAGAGGTTGTTGTATTAAGTCATCAACCCTCAAGAATGTGACCTGTGAGTTATGTTCTACCCCAGTTGCACAGCAAAAATTGACCAATAGTTCACACAATATGTCACAGAAATCCATGTCTGAGAACTCAGAAATCTCTTGCCCATGTCTGAAGATGAGTTTGAGAAGGAAGAAAAGCAAACAGGTACCTGATGATAAGATGTGGAAGCTCAGACATGGCCAAAATAATTGCAATACATCTCTGTAGGCTGTATACCGTGTAGTCCAATTTTGTGGCACCACATGTTATCTCAGAACTATAATTGACCTTGGTCAGAAGCTTCCTGAATCCTTCTTCCTAGGATGGTTAAATTTTGGACAAACAATGCCCAGAGAGAATTTTTGAAATCATAAAGTATATTGCTGCATTTGCCATAAACACTTGATTCAACCGAACTAATTTAGTGTGCTTCAACTTGTCCTGGGGATAGAATGTGAACAAGAAAGACAAGGGCATGCCCTCTTAGTCTCCCCCTTTAGCAAGTGAGATAGATCATAAACAGATAGAAACATAAATAAGAAATAGAGATTCAGAGAGTGGTGATATCTAATGAAAAATGCACCATGGAAAAATCGGGTAGGAGAGAGAGAGAGATGGAGGTAAGGAGAAAGTGAAAGGCTATGTAGCCACTGGGAAAATGAAAATATTTGTAACATAAATCTGTATAAAGGAGGAATGAGGCAACTATACATAAAAAAGAGTGGTGTGGAGAGAGAACAAGGTGATATATAGTGGCACTTAGTAGGAAGTCAACAATGGACAGGTCTTTTGTGTTATTTTCTACTGGGTGTCTAGGATATAGAATCTCTGGCCTCAAGGGGAATCAAAGTGATGATGATGAAAAACAAATTTAATGGTACTTATTCTCAGAAGAAGGCCCTTTGAGCAAGACATCTGCTGCACAGCCCAACATTCAGTGATAGCTTGCAGTCTGGGCTGCCTGTCCCATTCTGTTCTATTCCCTTGTCAGGTCATAAATAATGGAGAGCTGATTTGGAAGATTGGCATTGCTGGCTTTGGTGTGAGCTACGTGCCTGAGGACAGATGATTGTAGCTGTACAGTATAAGTGAGCAGAGAGAAGCAAGGCCACCCCCATAGAGCAGGGGGTGCTCTGGAGTGGGACATCTGCCAGCATCAAGTGTGCTCCAGGAAGCTACATAAAATAACCAAGCCAGAGCATCTGGTGAGGTCACAGCAGAGCCCAGGTAGCTCACTGTTTTTGTTCTTCCTGACTAATTGTGCTCCTGCTGGTGTCAGAGATCACTGAGGAACAGCCAGAGTCATGGAGGGTGGGAAGCGCAGGTTAACTAGGGCACATGCTAGTGCCAGCACAAGAACACCAATTAGGAAGAGCAGGAGGCAGCCCATGTGGCTTTGACCTCCTCTCCCTGTGCTTTCTCAGCAACAGAAGATTTTCCTCTGGACTTTGTCACAGATATCTCTCGGAGCAGGAAAGCTCCAGGGATGTGAGGTGAGTGAAATTCAAGGCAGAAGACTCCTGAAACTACACCCCAACATTGATGGCCCCATGTGATCCTTTTACTAGGCAAAAGGCTAACACTTTCATTGTATCCTCAAAGGGACTCATGACCTCAAATAACTGCAAGGGATGAGCCTTTACAGCCTTACTGCAGCAAATGTGATCAAGAGTCTGAAGCAGGCAAAAGGTATATGAAATGAAGACAAAGTCCCTGGTTTGGATGCTGTATCTGTCTGCGCTTCATATAAAAGTGCTCTATATGTTCACTTCCATTAAGTTTCAGGGCTGCCTCTGTTTCCCGAATTTATTCACAAGATCACCAAAATCTGCGAGAAGTTAAGCATAGTGTCCAGGAGGTACACTGGCTCACGTACAACACTGTCCCGTGGCAAACCAAGCTTTCCCAGACTGTACACATTGATGCATTCAAACACCAACCACTATGCAGTGTCACATGTTAAGACCATCTCAATACTCCACATCTATACAAACTGTCTTCTCCAAGAATCCCACACCAACTCTGAAACAGGTTTTGAAAAGCAGCATTGTGAATTCAACTCAACAGTCACTTTTGAACACTTTAATATGCTTTAATTAAATAGAATTATATATATTCTCCCTTCCCTCACCTCCCTCCAACTCCTTCCATACTATCTCCACTCTTAAATTGATAGCCTCTTTTACTTTATTGTTACATACACATGTCCACAAATATAGAAATATTATCTCCTGAGTCCATTTTATCCTTTATGCAGGTATAGTTTCAGGGATGACCACTTTGTGTTGACAAACAAAGGCAGAAAGTTCCCAGTGCCTTTAGGAAAAGGCTCTCAAATCACAAAGAATTGCAAAGCAAATTCTTCTTAGGAAACATGTGATTAGACTCTCATGGTCAAGTGGAAATGGTATCTACCCTCTCTAAACTCCATCCAATCATAAGGGTATTACCCAGGTTCCTGTTGTAATCCATATGTGCCTGAGTAGATCATTGGATAATGGTTTGACTGATATACAGATTTAGTAAAGGAAACAAAGTATAGTTTTTATTGCATTGATATATCCATTTAACAGATGAAAACATTGAGAGGCTGAACTGTCTGGCATTACAAACTTTGTTGCTGGAGGTACCTGCATGGGATCAACTTGTCAGATCTGGCTTTGACTTTCTCAATGGGAAAGGCCTCTTTTTGTCCACATAATATTTTTTATTGATTCTTTGGGAGTTTCACACCATGGGCCCAAATCACATCTCTTCCCAGTCCTTCTAAGTCTGTCCTCCTCCCTTGTGACTCCCCCACCGAGAAAATTTTTAAAAAATGAGAGGCAAGAAAAAATAAGACACAAACAAAACATAAATGCAACTCTACTTTGTGTAATCTTTGTATTCACTGGAACATGGTCCAACTCAATGGGCTGCCTCTTAAATAGAACCAAATCTTTTCCTTCCCACACTCCAGCCTGAAGCCATCAAGTGTAAAGAGATACTCTTCAGCATCTCTCTCACATGTATTAAGAGTTCTCTTCATGTTGTCTAATAGCTCTAGCTAAAACTTCAAGTACTATATTGAAAAGATATGGGGAGAGGGAGCAGTCTTGCCTACTCCCTGATTTTAGTGGGATTGCTTCAAGTTTCTCTCCATTTAGTTTGATGTTGGCTACAGGTTTGCTGTATATTGCTTTTACTATGTTTAGGTATGGGCCTTGAATTCCTGTTCTTTCCAAGACTTTTAGCATGAAAGGATGCTGAATTGTGTCAAATGCTTTTTCAGCATCTAATGAAATGACCATGTGGTTTTATTTCTTTGAGTTTGTTTAGGTAGTGGATAGCATTGATGGATTTCCATATATTGAACCATCCCTGCATCCTTATTTGTAATAGCCAGAAGCTGGAAAGAACCCAGATATTCCTCAATGGAGGAATGGATACAAAAAATGTGGTATATATTACACAATGGAATACTACTCAGCAATTGAAAAACAATGAATTCATGAAATTCTTAGGCAAATGGTTGGAACTGGAAACTATCATGCTAAGTGAGGTAACTCATTCACAAAAGAACACACATGGAATGCAGTCACTGATAAGTGGATATTAGCCCAGAAGCTCTGAATACCCAAGACACAACTCACATATCAAATCATTCTCAAGAAGGAAGGAGAGGGCCCTGGTCCTGGAAAGGTTTGATGCAGTATTGTAGGGGATTACCAGGACAGAGAAATGGGAGGGGGTTGATTGGGGAACAGGCAGAGGGAAGAGGGCTTATAGGACTTTTGGGAAGGGGGGAACAGGGGAAGGGAAAATCATTTTAAATGTAAACAAAGAATATAGAAAAAATATAGAAAAACAGTAAAGGGAAGCAGATGGAAATGCATATATATTGACACAGTAAAAGAGATAGATAGATAGATAGATAGATAGATAGATAGATAGATAGATAGATCCACACAGTATACAAAATAAGACACACATACACACACACACACACACACACACACACACAAAGAACTCTCTTCAGTGACTTCCTATTTAGGATGTTGCATTTTGTTTGTTTTGTTTTTGTTTTTTGGGGGGTTGGTGGCTATTATTAGGGGGTTCCAGTTGTCAAAGGGCCTTCCAAGTCTCTCCCTCTGAATTGTGTGTCTGCTGTCATTGATATCATAACGAATCTATCCTCCTTGATCTTCACAGTCAGAGGGAGCACTGCTCATGGTTTCTGTGGACAGTGCAGACCACAAACATGGCCCCTGCTGGGTAGGAATCCAAACCCACGTGAGACCATTGGAAGCAGCCCAGAGCACAAACAACACATTACTTCAGGTTGCATTGCATGCCACAGACCTCCACACAGCCTTTGGTGATAACTCAGACTGCAGACATCAATACATAGCCCAGGTACAGTGCATCCTATAATCGTTGTCATGGCTTCAGGTTGCAGCAGAGACCAGAGACCTCTGCCTGGCCTTTTGTGGTGACTAGGACTACAGACATCCCAAGCTGCAGTAGGGCTATGGACAGAAGGCCTTTTCTTATGTGCCTTAAATTCTCATGCAATATTTTGCCTCTCGGTCATGCCTTGAGCACCGTGTCTCTCACCTCAGATGTTATTACCTTACCTATAGCAACATGTTATGGAAAGAACATGGCTTTGAAACTTTGGCAGTCTTCAATTGCTAAGTATTTGATCATGGGCCAAATATCACGTTTTCTGATTCTCATAAAGAGTTACCTATAAGGAATAAGGAAAATAATCCTACAGAGTATTCATGAGGGGTTAAAAGTATTTTGCAGCTAGAGTACCCCGTATGTGCTCAATGCACAGCTTGTAGCTCTTATTATATTCCTACATTAACTGTGACTGCAGCTGAGCCTGTAGGCATGGCCTGAAGTCAGAAAAACTGCACTACAGGCCCCAGGTGGCATCCTCTGCCCTTGGGCTGGTCACATGCTCTTCCCCTGCCAGTTGCTCTTTAAGAGGAACCAATTTTGCATTTCCAGATAGATCCACACTCCAAATTATGTTTGTTTTAAAATAATGAATAGTGGCATTATTATATCCACTGCTCTCCAGGGCGCTCTGTGCTGAATGTATTCTACTTGCATTAGCAGAGCTTTACTGTGGCAGATAAATGGGCCAGTGTCAGTGGAAACGTAGCAAAGAAGTGAAAGCTGACCCTGCTGTTGCCTACCGCTGTGGAACCTCCCCAGAAGGCTGCCAGAAAGCTTTTGACACCCAAGGAAACAGTGAAATGTTGCAACAGGCTCCAAGAACACTGGACAGACACAGAAAAAAGCAGCTAGGTATCTGTCATTTCTCTGTCACTTGGATTGTCTCTGGGATTGTTAGATGACCACCTCCACTGGGAGGTAGCATTGTTTAGAAAGCCAAGAAGGAATGCATGGCAAATGACATCTTGTACAAAATATTCCAGCAAAAGCTGTCTGTACCTTGGATTCGCAGTGAGATCAAGAAGCTGGAGCTCTGAACGCCTAAGATATAACTAAGATATCAAGTCATTCTCAAGAAGAAGGAAGAAGAGGGCCCTGATCCTGGAAAGGCTTGATGCAGCATTGTAGGGGATTATCAGGACAGAGAAGTGGGAGGGGGTTGATTGGGGAATGGGCAGAGGAAAGAGGGCTTATGGGACTTATGGGGAGAGGGGATCCAGAAAAGGGAAAATCATTTGGAATGTAAACAAAGAATATAGAAAAAGAAAGAAAGAAAGAGAGTGAAAGAAAGAAGGAAAGAAAGAAAGAAAGAGAGTGAGAGAAAGAAAGGAAGAAGAAAGGAAGGAAGGAAGGAAGGAAGGAAGGAAGAAAGAAAGAAAGAAAGAAAGAAAGAAAGAAAGAAAGAAAGAAAGAAAGAAAGAAAGAAAGAAGCTGAACTGGGAGGCATGGCCATTTCCAGGGATCTCGGTCAGGCAGGGTCTATCTACTCAAAACCTTCACAAGCTAGAGTTCCTAACTCAGCCATGCCTTTGTTTACGCCTGGGAGTCATCCTCTTCTAGGAGGACACACTTGACTGGTGAGCATAATCTCATGCTGGTTAAGAACTAGCAATGGTGTCTCATCCAACATTTTGCTGTCTTCTCTGCTTTGCCACAGTTAGAACAGCTCTGGACCAACATGAGGTTGGCAATATAGAAGGGACAGTCAGTTAATTCTCCAGATGATGTAAATCTTCTAAAATATATTTTAGATGTCATGTTCAAATATAATTACTTGCTTCATCATAGAGCTAATTGACCAGTTGAAAGTTGGAGATATGTTCTTCAATTAACTTTAAATACATATTCTGTGCATGTACCACCACCCTTGACAGAGTGTGCTGTTTTAAGTGGAGAATCACATTGCAGTTTTGTTTGTTCTTTGCATTATTTTAGTTTAAAGCACTATTTAAAATTAATATTTATATTTTAGGACCCCTTTTCACTTTGTAATTTTAGCATATCAAAAGTCAAAGTGTCCTTAGATTTTTCTCAGCTTCCAATAGGCTCTGTAAGAATGTGCCTTGAGCCTCCATTTTCTTACACAGTGTTTATTTCACGTAACTAACCTAATGCCTCTAACATCTCTTTCTGTATCTTCCTCTGTGTATGTGATATGTGTGTGAATGTTTGAGAGAGAGAGACAGACAGACAGAGACAGAGACAGAGGCTTTCAGAATTGGAAATAAGATTCTGAAACAGAGTTAGGTTTTTAGGTGACTATAATCAGAGCACGTGTCTACTTGAAGTCATAATGTAGGTCCAGGAAAGCATTCTACACTTGTCCACTCTAACTGATCAAGATTGTGTCCAGAAGAAGGAACTGCTTTGCTTTGCTCTCTTTTTGTAGGGGACTATATTCCATGAGGTCCCTACCACATGAGATTTGGGGGGGAAGGGCATTTGGCATCCAAATTACAGGGAGAAATAAGTAACTCATACCACCTAAAATGATTGTTTTTCAATCCTTTTGCAAAATATCACTTAAACATTAGCTAGACATCTTGAAGTAAATCTGATCCATGGCAAAGTAGAAGCTATGAGAAAATTAACACTTTCCAGCATTTTCAATCCCAATGAGTGCTGACAAGAGGGCTCAGCAATGTAAAAGTGCATGGCATATAAGCCTGTCAACCTGATTTCAGTGCCTAGAACCCATAATAGGAGGAAAGAACTGACTCCTGAAAAGTGGCTCTCTGATTTCCACACACATTCCAGGGCAAGCACATACCTGAATTAATGCATTCAACACACACACACACACACACACACACACACACACAAACTAACACTTCACAAACACATTCTATTAATAATATAATAATAATACAATAACATAGCAATATAGCAGTAGGAGGAAGAGTAGTCATAGTCATAGTGATGAATTTAAATTCCCAACCAAAAAGTCAACCACCAACTTGAGGGGCTCAGGGGATGGGGTATACAGGACTGAGTTTTGCTAGTATGTATCTAGATGAGCATTCATGAATATCAGGGGTGATATGTTCTTGAATATCTCATCTGTGATTTTATTTCCTTTGGTCATGGCTACTACATTATGAGGTCTTTCTTGTTGCCAAAGTAACTGCTCATGAATAGAGACGGCTGAATAGCTTCCTCACACTTCTTTGTGCAGGAGAATCGATGAACAAATTTCTACCAAATTCCATCAGAAAGGCTTTCAGCAGCAAGATTTCTGATGAGTATGGAGCAAAGATGTATTTCAGCTGGCTTAGTCTTAGAAGTAAGACATGACCTGGAGTCCTCCATGCAAACTTAAGTTTGGGGCTTTCAGAGCACAGCAGGTAGAAGAAATCATAATATACAAGAAGAGTGTATTAGTCAACTTTTTGTTATTGACATACATGGTTGATGTAATTAACTTTAAAAGTAGAAAGGGTCGTTTTGGCTCACAGTTTTGAAGGCTTCCGTCTAGAGTCTCCTGAACCCAAAGCTTTAAACATGATGATGAAGCACAGAACCATAGTGAGTACACAAAGCAGACAATTCAGTTCCACTTAAAAGCCGTGGAGATAGCCGAGAAGGCTGCAGAGTCTACTTCAAAGCCACACTCATGACAACTGAGAATTGGTTCTAAGGCTTTGTCTTGATTCTGCCCACAAATCCGGAATCTGTGTGTCCAAATGCTGAAGTTCCCTGTCACCATTACTTTTTGAGCCAACAGCCAATGGCTGAGCAGAGAAAGATGTGGGACTTCTAGGTTCCTGGGAGAAGAAACACAAGGAGGAGAGAGAAAGGATCTCCTCCAGAAGAAGGGAGTAGGATGGAGTACACTGGGGAGAAACAGGAAGGAATGATGGCCGAAATGTAGGTCCAAAAGGAAAGCATCCTCCAGAAGGGCTACCCAGAAGCATCGTAGGCATCAAAGGTAAGGGGGGCACCCAAAAGGAGCCAGAGTAACAAGATAAAAATATAGATTTAATAAGTGTTAAGTCAGGAATGCCAGAGGGGAGAATGTGCTGGCTGGGGAGAGGTTTACAAGTGTCCAATTATTTAGTCAAGGCATAAAAAAATTAGCAAGTACATGTGTGTCTTTCATTTGTGAATTCAGAGAGCTCTTGAACAGGTCCAGTGTGTATGCAACCCATCAGGAGCCAAACAAAGCAGATTAAGCAATTCACCATTATGCGTGACAGCCAAAAGATTTACTTGTAGGCCCAGCTCCCATTTTCTACAACCTTCCAATGACTAGGCCTTTAAAGGGAGGCTCTGTGGGGACACTCTTGATACAAGGTATCTGAAGAAGTGTTATCTGCTTCCCCTCATTCTGCCACGTCCTCTGAAAAGCTAGGCACCCAGCCACTGCCTAGCTATAAGACAAAATATTCTCTGGATAAAATAAGAGAAGGCTAAACTCAGTCCCCATTATAAAAAGTTTCTTACTCCCTACAACAAATCTTCAGGCCTTTTCTTTTTTATCTTTGACAGTTGTGCCTGCTTTCCAAAGAGGTGGTGAACAGGATACATTTCCACACTGGCCATAGCACAGAGCAGCAAATGCTGAGGCCTGTGGCAGTTATAACATCAGATTTGTAACTGAGTTGGTCTCAGCATCCAGCACAAAGTGACATGAGGATGTAGGGCTCCTCCTCTGAACTTATGGTTCCATGGATCTAGTGGAAACCCGAGAATCTTCATATTTACATCCTGAGCCCAATACTTAGAGAACAATTGTTGGAGCACAGAGTCATTCTCACATTGGAGGCCATAGCAGGACTAGTCTCTCCACCCCAGACTTGCTCTGTTTTACTTCTGTCTATCTACTTCAGCTTTTTATTACACCACCTCCTTCAGAAATGTCCCGTACTTAGCAGAGTACCATGTCCTTGGATCTGTCCCAGCTACTTGCTGCTCTGTTTCTTATAAATAGTTTGAACATCACCTTGAGAGCTGAAGGGGAGCCAACACCTTATCTCCCTGGGATGCTGCTGCTTTGCAGGGTGTGTGTGTGTGTGTGTGTGTGTGTGTGTGTGTGTATGAGAGAGAGAGGGTGTGTGTGTGTTTGTATGAGAGAGAGAGAGAGAGAGAGAGAGAGAGAGAGAGAGAGAGAGAGTTCAGAGCTAGAGCTAAGATTTTACTTTCCCAGAATCTGCTGCATGCCCTCGGAAAACTTTAACCCTGTTTTTCAGGGAGCTTACTTCCCCATTCTGCCAAATGGAAGAGGAAAATAAGTAACCAATACCACCTAATTGAGCTAGTCAAGCTGGTTATTCTTCAATCCTTTTGGAAAATATCACTAAATAGTAGCTGGACATCGTAGAGTAAATCTGACCCAGGGCACAGTAAAAGCTCTGACACAATTAACATGCTCCAGCAGTTGCTATTTCCAGTGAGGGCCAGCAAGATGGCTCAGCAAGTAAAAGCACATGTCATGCCACAGGTACCTCCATGTAAGCATTTGGGAAATCTCATCGCTTACAGGAAAGCAGTGAGGTTTGAAGGAAAATGACACTCTGTGACCCACACACACAATTCTGCCACTAGCAGTGGGCATGTCAGAGCACCAATTGCTGAGGAGAAGAAAAGCAAGCACTCAGTAACGGTTCTGATTTAGCTTGAGTCCATTATTTTTTACTGAGCAGTCTCATGCGCTAAGCCTTGGAGTTATTCATAGATACCTGGTAACTATCCTGGAAGTTCATAAAAATGATAGTAATGACACATGACATTTTTATTACTGTGGGATTCCATGTGGTTGCCTGTGGTCCTCCTCTTCCATCAGAAATGCTTTTTAGATTCTGTATGAAGTCCTGATCTGGTGTGGAACAGTCTAGAGAAGAAACTAGGAACTTACACAGTAATGAGTAACGTGGAATCTGTCAGAGTCCTGACAGAGAGGAAAAGACATGTTCAAATTAGACAACTTAAAAAAAAAAAAACTCTTGATAACAGAACTATTTGCAAAAATGTAGGTGGAGCTTAGGAAAAGTACCACTAAGCATGGTATAGTTTCTCCTTTGCTGAATAGCAGTGGGATAAACCTTTAGCTTACAGATGTGTTTTACTATAGAAGTAGCAGCATGGACATGCTGAGTGGCCGCCATGAACTCTGGCCTTTGCTAAGTGAAATTATAGTGATGCCACTGGGCTGACAGTGGGCCACTCTCTTCTATGATGTTGAGGTTCCCAATTGGAAAAAACACAAGCCAAAATTATTCAGCAAAGGGACCTATTAATACAGCCCGTAGAATTCAGCTTTGAGCTATTCACAGCACAGTATGAAATGGTTCAGAGAGCAATTAGAGACACAAGCAAGAGAAATCCAGTACGTTTCTCAAAGACTAATCTCCACTGGAAAAGAAAATATTTCTGAAAATGAGGATTGAATCCCAGACAGGGAGATAAGAAGCAAAGAAAAAACAAAAAAAAATCATAGCTATTCAACTAGGCACACCTAGTATTTTTAAATGAGAGATATAGTTTGAATTTTAGGTATTCAAAGAAACAAAATAATATTAAAAGACCCAGCTCTTATTGTAACAGGAGCAATATTCCTATATTCAATCTCAGAAAATGGAAAAATAGAAGCTGGGAGACTTCTAGTTTAGGTAAAGTGCTTTCAGTCCAAGCTTACAGACCTGCATTGCACACTAAACATGCACCTAAAAACCCAGCAGTGAGAAAGTAGGAACGTGTATTCCACAGTCTCACCGGCCGGCCAATGTAGGTGAAGCAGAGAAATCTAGGTTCAACAGAGATCCTGTCTGAGAAAAAAAAAAGTGAGGTGGAGGGCAATAGAGAAAGACTACTAACAGCAACCTCTACATTCCACATGAGCCCACACGAATGAGCACACACACATATGTGCACATGAGCATCCAACACACAAACAAAACACAGAGCATAAAGAATAATACGTTAATATACAAATGAATGAATATGAAAACAGGAAAGGAACATATTCCTTAAAAGGTCGACAGGAATCTCATATGATTTGCAGGGATATTAATATTTCCTTTCAGTCTGGAAGAAAGAAGGGTAAAGCAAGAGAGGGGAGGTTAGCAGTAGGACAGAGTTTGGACCAAGGTGTAAAATTACAAGAACAGCAGTGCATTCAGGGATTGGTACCTTGCCAGGGACAGTGCAAAGCACAGCATACTTGGGAGGAAAATGAAGCAATATTTATATGAAAATGTAGACTGGTGCCAAATTGAGATAGATGATTTGGAAAAAAGAGACACAGGGAGGCACTGTGCTAAATGTTTAATAACTCACGTGAACAGGCATGGCTTGCTCAGTACAAAATGTGCTGTGGTCCCACCATTGCCAGGAAACTCGAATATAATGGGATAGAATGAAGGACAGTGGGTCTAGAAGTAGAAGCTTAGTCAAAAAGCAAACATCAAGGAGAGAAAATAACTATGGACAACATAGAAGACCTAATATAGGAAACTACACTGGGATAATGGGTCTTACAAACAGATGGAAATGAAAACAAGAGAATTAGAATTAGAGACCAATTAACAATAGGCTGTATCTGACTTAAAACACTCTGTCATAGGGATATTCAGGTGAATAGCACAGCAGCAGACATTCAGGAGACATGGAATGGAGGATACCAACACTGAACACCATTTATAACTCAAAAACTAGTCTAAATATTTTTCTAGGCATTAAGAAGTTCTGACTTGCAGACTTATGCACTCATGGTGCATGAAATATAAGAAGGACCAGATCTTTTCTGATTTGTAGCTCACTTACCTCTTGGTTTAGTTCACATTTTCTCCAATTAGCTGGGTGTGATAGTGCATGCTTTGGAAACTAGTACTATGGAGACAGAGGCAGGTAGATCTGAGAGCTTGAGGCCTGCCTGGGCTACACAGAGAGTTTCAGGCCACCCAGGGCTATATAACATGACAAAGAAAAACAATTTGGAAATGTGTTAGTTTCTTGCTGTCACTATGATAAATCGCACCAACTTTGTGAGTTAAAACAACAGTAATTTGTCACCTTTCAGGTCTGAAATGTGTAGCAAAGGGCCCAAACCAAGGTTGTCATTTCTTTGGGACTAGAGTTGCTCTGGGGTTTTAGAGAGAATTCTTCCCTTGCCTTCTCCAGCTTGTACAGAGGCCTGTCATTCCTTGGCCCATTGGCCCTGCACTCACCTTCAAAGATAAATTAATGTCTTTGTTACTCTTACTTTAGATACAGTTTAAGGAGGATAGAGAGATGGGAAAAACAGTAAGACATAGGAAGGAAAAGAAGTCCCTTTACCCTGAGATCTGATTTACATTGACTTTGGGTGAAAGTCAAGATCTTTACAACTAGTCCAAATCAAAACTGGTGTGAAGTAATGCCTCCAGGGACAACATCCCCTTTTCTTAAAGAGACTTCAAACACAAGTGGTAAAACAATAAATGAACTCTGCTGAGCCCCCCAAGTGTGTGCCCCTGTGAACAGCAATGTTTCCTCACTGTCTAAAATTAAGCAAGGCACTTTATAAGGCACTAGCATTAGTCAGGCTTCCCTCGAGTGACAGAATTTATGGAAAGTCTCTATATATTAATGGAATTTATCAGTCTGCAGTTCAACTAACCCAAAAATGGGCAGGTATGGGTAGGAAGTCTAAGAATCTAGTAGTTCCTCAGCCCAATGTGACTAGTTGTTTAACCTGGTCTTCTGTATAAGGTAGAGTCCTGAAGAAGTAGGTTCCAATAGATCTGCTTGCAAGTAAGTATAAGCAGGTGAAGAGTGAGTCTTCCTTCTTCTAATGTCCTTATGTAGGCCTCCAGCAGGTGTGGCCCAGATTAAAGGTGTGTACCACCACACCTGGATCTGAAAGTTGATTTGTCCCAGGCTGATCTTGAATTCAAAGACCTGCTTCCCTCAGTCTCCAGGGATTGAAGATTTGTATAACCTTGCCTGGGTTGAAGCTTTTCATGGCTACTATGCCTCAAGAACTCCATGTATCTTCCAGTATCAAGATTTGGATCACAAATGTGCCCTACATTTTTGGATTGTAGTTCATTTCAGATGTAGTCAAGTTGACAACCAAGAATAGACATCCTACCACCTTACAGCTTCATTTGCACAAGGAAATTACAAATGATAAGAGAAACAAATAATCCAGCTCATATATTTTTTTTAGAAACCACTTTTATAACTTCAAAAGCCATAAAATTACACACACACACACACACACACACACACACACATGAGACACAGGTACATACAGACATAGGAACATACAAAAACAGACACACAGAGAAACACACGCATGGACACAGAGATGCACACAGACATACGTAGACACACAGAGACACACACTTATTAACACATATATATCATTATTAAGATACTTGGCTCTCTATCTCTCTGTCTCTCTGTCTCTCTCTTCTTCCTTTCCTCCCTCTATTTTTCCATCCCCTTAATACTTAAAAAGTATATAATCTACTTTTCTCCCATCTCTTTCATAATAAATAGCAAAGCTGCTTCATATTGGCCTATTATGAAATTTCTTCATGCTGTAATTTACGTTTCTAGCCATGCATGAATAGAAAACTTCATCAGAACTCTAGAGCCAGCAGTAGCTCCCACTGCCTCTGACATCCTTGCTCTTTCTTTTACTTGTAAGAATGTTGGTGATTGCATTAGACCTACCTGGATGATCCAAGCATCTTCTCATAATAGCATCCTTAGCTTAATCACCCTGGATCATCTCATTTGCCATTCCAGGAATATTTTTAAAAGTCCTGGGGATTGGGATGAGTAAGTTTTGGAAAGCTATTATTTCGCCCACTAGATTGATGCTTCTTGGAATCTCATAGGTATTATGAAATCCTTTAAAAGGCTGCTTACAGTAGCCCCTAGTAGTCAATAATTCGCTGGTGCCCTCAGGCATAGAGCTTCCAATCTTTCTCCTGCCCCTGTGGAATAGAGACACGATCCTAAGGGAGTCACTAGACTAGCCCTTCTGTCATCACAATCTTTTTTCTCTGATCAGAAAAAAAACTTGTCAAAATCGTTTCCTTTTACCAAAGGAACTTCACAGATTCTAGGTCTTAGTGTGGATAGATTCTATAAGGAAAGGAAAAAGGAAGCGAGAAAAGGCGATAGTGAGAGGAAGAAGAGCAGTTGCTCTAACAGTGCAGGGCGTGGCTGAGTCCATTTGAATTAACTCTGTTCTACATGCTTTTTGTTCAACCCTCAGTCTAGAACAACAGGCATCATAATCTATATGTCCTTCTGTTGCGGAACTGGACTCAGAAAAGAGAAAAGACCTAGATTAAGCTACCAAGCAGAAGTACTATGCAGAGTTCCACTCATTTTTTTAACAGCACTGTACTCTACGTTACTCTCTGGGCCTGAAATATTCTTCCCTTTACAATGCATCTATAGCTTATCTGGTTAAACCTGACCCTCTCCACTGTTTTTTTTTTTTGTTGTTTTGTGGCCATTCCTTTTGTAGTAAGTCTCCAGCCAAATCACCCTGAACCCTACAATGTAGTTAAATTTTCATTATAACTTTCACTAGACAAAAGCAAAAAGAAAAATGTATATACATACTTTTTTCCTAAGTAAAAAAGTCCATACAAATCTATTTAACCCAAGCAATTTTGTGTCCCTAGAACTCATCCCTCCTCCAAAAATCAAACAACAAAGCTAACATGACTAATATAGAATAGGAACTTCCAAATAAATGACTATTGAATGAACGGATAGATGAATATGTGACAGAAATGTTGAAAGAGCAAGAGTGCAGGAAGCATGGTCTGGGGATTGAATTATTTACAGTAAATAAGCATTTCCTGGTTTTTAAATAATACTGGAGATGAATGGTCCATGAACCAGAATGGAGATGTGGAGTTTGGCCAATATATGGCTCTTTTTAAACAAACAAACAAACAAAGCCCTAAAGAAATGCTTGGTTATCTATAGACATTTTATTCTGTAATGACCTTCTCTGTTTTTTGTTACAGATGACACATGATATGAGGGAAAACAGGGCCCTGTGGGGCAGGACATGGTTCTGGAGCCAGGCCAGCTTGGAAACCATAGCCTCTACCCCTTAAGAAATTTCAGGAAATCAATTATGCTCTCAGACCTTGGTTTACTTCGACTTACTATTAAAATGATATAATTCTAGGTTCCAGCATTGCCCTAAATGTGCAAATTAGTGACAGAATTTAAATCACCAGATTTGCAGAAATTTGTTTTATGTTTTGTTTTGTTTTCTATCAGTTTCCCTAACTGGCTTGAGCCAGCCTTGCAAAGTGTGCTGACATGTTTTTATTTTCAGTATTCGCTTTAAACTTCAGAATTACATCTAAAGATTATTATTGTGTCCCTCAGATGCCTCGGGGGATGGCTGAAGTTTAATAGAATCTCATTCCTCCACAGAGACAGCCCTGCGGGGATGTATCTGAGGGCAGCCATCAGCCCTAGCTGTTGTACACTCACCTTGGGTAGGAAGGAGGACAGGCCATTCCCTGGAGCCAGCCACACATGCAGGGAATCAGATGATGTGAGGCCAGGTCGGCTTTGGCTTCCTGTCGGTGTGTCTGCCTCCAGCATCTACTCTCTCCCTACAGAACAAATGTGACACGGTGGGAAATTATTTCTAAAGAAATTTACAGGCCCTTGAGCAAAAAGTTGATCCCATTACCTATCAATCTTCATTATAATAAGAAATTAGAGCTGAGAAGCCCCTATGGAGAACTCAGGACTGCCTCCTTCCCACACCTGCAGAGGGTCACCTCACAATTACCCTGCACAAGACTTAGAGAATTATAAATTTTACATTAAAAGCTCCATTTTAATAAATCAAGTTCCAGACTTCTTCCTTGGTTTCTCCTATAACTTTTTGCTGTTTGGTGCACCTGAAAGAGCCTGGTACAGATACCAAAATAACTTCTGGTTTATAAGAGCAGGTAGCTAGTCATAAATAGAGAACCCAGTAGAACATACATCCAGGTCACTCATCAACTGAAACTCTAATATGGAAGTGGTTTTGGCTTCTCCAAATATAACTTCTGAGCTCTGGAGAAAATCAAATATGCTAATCAAGGTTTCCACGGGAATTAATAGCATGGGAATATCTGGAGAACTGATAGAAATGGCAACTTTTGGACCACTGATAACCTACTGGTTCTAAAGTTGTGGGGGAGAAGCCAACGAGTCTGTTCTAACAAGGCACCCAGTTGATGTTCCTGCACAAACCAGTTTGAGAAGCATCAGACTAAATCAGAGACTTCTATTTCCAACAATGATTCAAAGAATCCATGCTGTCTCCATCTTCTGACTTGGCTGATATGACAGAAAAACAGCTGCCAAAAGGTCATGTAGAAACAGTTGAGGTCCACCCAGGAGAGACATAAAATGAACAGATAATGGACAGAGGCCAAACAAGAGTCATGTCTTTTGTGCTTTCATGGAAGGCTGAAGCAGGAACCTAGACCTCCCGTGAAACAGCAGAGTTGTAGCAAAAGGCTATATGCATATTCTTCTCACAGATGCAGGCCACGTGTGTCCTTCCTAGGAATCTCCCTCATCCTGACATTCTGAGATGGCTGGTGAGTTGCAGCAGGTGAGCTCAGGTACTGGTCAGTATGGACCAAATGCTCTCCACAAATCTGAGCCCATCATTTTTCAGTAGCAATGACAGGACACTGACCACAAATTGCAAAGCCCTTATTTACATAGAATGACTCAAATGGAAACTGTTGATGAGAACTTTTTTTTTCTATTTCAGATGCCCCTTGTCCTTGTTTTGAGTAGCTGCATGGTTTCTTGCTCATGATCGGAGCAGTGACTCCCATAGAACTCAAGCAGATACCCTAATAATAACAAGGCATGCTTATATCTCCGTGGGGCCTGACTCACTTCTCTCATCTTCTAGACAGAACTCTACCTAGTGATGATGTGCATCTTTGACTGTATTAGTCAGAAAGTCAGACACATTTGCTTCACAACTTTGGGTTTCCCTAGAGGCAAACAGCCTAGGATAATTTGAACTCTGTGCATCCTGAATGAGGAGAAGTTTTGATGCAGTAGATGATACTCTCCAAGAAACATAGCCAAAGGATAATAATAAAATGGGCATACACAGGCCTCCCACTCAGCCTTAACAGAGTTAGGTAGTATTCCAGAAGCTCTTGTCTGGCTTACCCATTTCATTACCCTTTCTGGAAATTTTATACTAACCATGTCTTTCTGTTTTCATAGACTCTGACATTTATCTACAGTACCTTAAAAACAGATTTATATTCACTCTTCTTGGGTTTTACATAAACAAAAAATCATAATGTTGATTTTCTCTAGACTACTTCTTTGGCTCAATATAATATTTCTGATATTTATTCCTACCACAATTTGTAACTATAATTCACTTGTTTCTATGGATGTCTTTCATATTGCGTGGCTATACAGATATCTCTATTTCTCCTACTGCTGCATATGCATAAATTGTTCCTATTTGCTGGTAGTAATTTAAACACTAATGTATGTATTTGCCCATGAACATTCTCCAGAGTATTTCAGGATGTGTACTGATGAAATGAACTGCTAAACTCTACCATATTCTCATTTTTTAGGTTCACTGGAAAATGAGCAACTCTTTATGCATAAATGGAATTTGACAACAACCAATAATGATAAGGATGCATAAGAGAGGAGATTCTCATCTGCTTCCAGCAGTGGCATATATTTTTTATAAAACTACTCTGTAAAGTAATGTATAAATATATGGCATAGTCTGGAATAATGCTTAGATAAAAGGATAGTGAACATAGCATTCTATAAATCCTTGAACGCTGATTCTGGAAACAACATTAGGATACTAAAACAAATTTACATCTGAGTTAGAACTTCTCCACTGATGGGAAACACACTCACAGTGGTAAATTCTAGTTATAATGAAAGAAGTCATTGTAATTATTCTTCTAGGTAACTGGTAGATTCCTCAGAGAACATGGCTATATTGAAGGCAACTATACATTGTTGGTGATCACAGAATGCCTATATCACCTACAGCTTAGATATCCTTCATCAACACTTCTGCTCTTGACAACTTCTGCTCTGGAATTTTATAGTTAAGAACATTTGTGACTGAAAGACAAAATATCACAAACATTTACAATATTGTAGTTCCTTCAACCACATTATCAAATGATTCTGTACAAGGGTTCTCATATGCACAAATAATTAATGTCATTCAATTAGTGCACATTTTGAGAGATCTGCCCAGATGATATATAGGATAACTTACAGCATGAAGGAAAGTCTGGGAAGATAATTTGGGGGCAGGGTTTGAGAAGGAAAAAGCACCACATGTATGTCCCAAACAGAGTGCATGCTCAACTGGGATCTGAGAGACAAATGGCCACTGCTGACCAAGTTCTGCATGCAGGAATGCAACTGTCAAGGTGAGGGAGCGCCAGGCACAAAGCCAGCCTGAATAGTCGGCAAGAGGTGATTTGTTGTGTTCTTATTGTTTCAGTGTTAACAGTATGCAAGGAAATCTGTGTCAAAATACTGTCTGTGCACAAACGGAATGATAAAATGCCACAGTGACAAAAGCAAAAGGAAGTCACTGTTTGAACAAAAAATAATAGTTTGGAAATACTCAAAAAAAAGGCAGCTGGAGAGCTTCTCTGAGGTTAAGGGCACTTGCTGCTCTTGCAGAAGACCCTGGTTCCATCCAAGCAAACACTCACGGTGATTCTCAGTCATCCATAAGTACAAACACAGGAGATCCAAAGCCCTCTTCCGTCTTATGTGGGCACTTGGTACACATGTGGTACACAAACATACTTTATCACAAAACATTCATACACATAACAATAATTCAAAATAAATGACCTATAAAAGCTTAAACAGATGGATAGTTTTACCATTAAATAACAAAAAGTAGCAACCTGGAAAGAAAGTTGATGTGATTTTAAGGGTTTCCGATGTCATATAGTTAACTATTCAGATTGCAACACCACCACCAACAAATTGCAGGTATACAGTGAAACAGCAAATGATTTTTTTTTAATTTGAAAAAAAAATGTTGAAGAAAACATTTGAAGAAAAATTTTAGAAGAAAATTAAAGAAAATACATAGAAAAAATATGACATAAACCATCCTTAAAGGAGCATAGACACTGGCCTTATCTGACAAAACTTGAAGAGAACTCTGTGAAACCTATTCAAAAAGTGACAGGAAGCCGTGTGCAAAGAAGGGAAAGAAATCAGTCAGGCACAAGCCATCAGGAGGGGCGTGAGGATGTTGCTAAAGAAGGAAAGATACAGTCGAATCCTGTAGAAATACTGGAATTGAAAATCATACAAACTGAAGGGGAAATTTTATTAGAAAGACTCAGTGGGCAAAACAAACAAACAAACAAACAAATGACTATACCTGAATACAGGACAGGAAGGACAGTTTATATTAACTTGTCTGTAAAGCATGAAAGGAAAATAATGGAGATAAATTCGTAAGTCATAAGGGGCTCATGAATAAAGTGAATTAAAAAAAGTTAAAAAAAAAGAGAGAGAGAGAAAGGAAGATCGACAAATAGGATTTTTTATTTTTTCTGTTTCATTTTTTATTTGTTATCTTATTTATTTTCAAATGTTGTCTTCCTTCCCTGTTTCCCCTCCACAAACCCATCATCCCATTCTCCCTACCCAGGTATCTAGGAGAGTGTTCCCCTACCCACCCACCTACTCCTACCTCACTCCTCTAGCATCCCCCTACACTGGGGCATTGAGACTCCATAGGACCAAGGGCCTCCTTTCCCATTGATAAGGCCATCATCTGCTACATATGTAGGTGGAGTCATGGGTCCATCCATGTACTCTGATCCATGTGAGTCAAATTTAGTCAAACTGTCAAAAAGGGACCTAGTGAGAGATGGCTCTATAGATAAGAGTACTTGTTGCAGAAACTTTCTTGTCCAATTTCATCAGTATAGAGAGGGTCTATGATTGGACTGGGAAATATGGGGCAGGGCTAGGTGTTGTAGAGGACAGACAAGTACCCCTGAAGGAGGCACATGGAAGGTCAGAGATTCAAGATGGCTTGAGAGGTTTTTCTGGTGTTTTTAAAAGGTTAGAAATATTGGGATAAGACTTTTATCATTGTCAATTGGAATTCTGATTATAATATACACAAATCTGATTGGCTAACTAATTAAGCATTAAGAGTCATGTTCTGCAGGGTAACTTGGTTATTGAGAGCTGGCGGCTGTGGGGTGTGTGGGTTTTGCGTGGAAGCAAGAGAATCCCTCAGGTCCCTGTGAGGACAATGGTGTTGTAACCACCAGTGCCAATACCAGACCGGGACCAAGGCCTGTCTGGTTGCCAGGAGTGGCCAAGGCCTCTCTAGAGAATCAATGGCAGTCCAAAGCCGACAAGGAGAGTTTGCAGGGGTATCATTTTTAGTATTTCCCACAACAAGTACTGACTGCTATTGGCCTAGGTTCAAGTTGTGGTACATACCTGGTGCATATAACAGTCTGTAACTCCAGTCCTACAGGATCGGACACTTCCTCTAGCTCAATGGACCCTGCCTGCATGCTGGTATACAGACAATATGTGCAAGCAAAATGCCCATACACAAAAAGTAAATAAATAAAGATATTACTTAAAATAGCATCAAGAGAAAAGCAGATGGCCCCCATCAAAGGGACCCTCAGTAATAACACAAGGAAGCAATTTAAATATATCTAGAGAAGCAAAAAGAGAGTAAGATGTCATTTTTAAATAACTTAAAGGAGAAAGGTCAACCAAGAATTCAAAAGGCAGTAGAGCCATCCTTCAACAAAATCAAGGTATTTCCTGATTAATCAAAATTCAGGTTATCCTAAGTCTTTCCATAGGAATTAAACAATAATAAATAACTCAAAACTGCACAAGGAAACATGTATTTTTAACAAAGGTAACTTTCATCCTTATGTGATTTGGATGATGAATGAATAAAATAATTAAAAATCTGTGTTATTGAACACAATGTATAAAAATGTAATTTTGACAACCTAGTGAGGACCAAGGTATATGGAGCATACATACTGCTTACTATTAATGTGGATATTAATTCATACCAGATCGTTATAAATTTAAGATGCTATTTGAACCTACTGTAATAACCCATAATTATAATCCATGGTAACCACTAAAAATACATCTATAATATACATACAAGAAGAAATGAGGAGAGAATCAAAGTAGTATCTTAGAAAAATTGGGCAAACACAAAAGCAGATGGAATGAAGAAAAATAAGAACAAAAGAGTTAATGGCCATGAAAATCAAGTAAGAATGTATAAATATTCTTCATTTTAATGACATGTATGTGCATAAATGGGTTAAGTTCTGTGATCGAACTGTAAAACTCAATAAAATAGAATTTTTAAAACAACTATATTAATGCTGTTCACAGGGAATTTTATTTTTACTTAAGAACAATGCTATTGTTTGACTGCATCCTTTCCTCAGAAATAAAAAGGCATGTGTAATATATAGCAAATATATTAACAAGTACTATTAGTGGGAGGCAATGATGCCAAAAGGTCTCTGCCCTGTAAATGGATTAATAACAGTTATAAAAAGGCTTGAAACTGAAAGTTCATTTTTTTTGTCCTTTTGCTTTCTGTCATCAGATGACAGCAAAGACATCAAATGTCTCTCTAGATGTCAACTGTTCTTTCTTAGACTTCTAATCTCTATAACTTTAAGAACTAAATCTGCATTCACTGTAAATTAGACAGTCTATAGTAAGCTGGCACAGTAGCACAAAATAGACCAAGAAAGAAATTGAGTTCTAAAAAGATGAGCTATAGCAGGCAATAGAGGATATAGAAAGGACTTTTGAAATGAATGATTACAGGCTGGAAGAATTTAGAGGAATAGGCTAGGAAAAGCCTCAATGGCTGTGAATGGAGCATCAAGAGCAATTTTGTTAAGGGCTTGAAAAAAAAGAGCAAACCTTAAGAGAATCCCAGAACATCTCAGAGATTTCTTAAGTGGGCACAATCAGAAATGTACATGGTAAAAGCCATTGTGATGAAGACTTGGATGTAATGGAATAGGAAGATATTGGGAAATTGAGTCAAGGCTGTCCTTGTTATGTGCATCTTGGAACAACTGTGTCTGGGGCCTAAGGCTTCATGGGAAGCAGAACTCAACAAAGACAGTCTAGACTATCTGGCAGACGAGTCTAAATAGAAAACTATTTAAGAAATGCCATAGCTATGTGTGGCTGTGTACAGTAAAAGAGGATGAGACAAATTATTTGAAAATTGAATATATTAGCATTTAAGTGTTTGTGTTCTATTTTCCTTTTAATAAATTAGCTGAAGAAATTATTTGTGGTATTAAGTAGATTTTATAACTAATCCAGAATATGGATAGGTTTGTATTATTGTGATCATTGTAATCATAAACATACTGTTATAGAAAAGTGTTTTAGTCCTTAAACCAGTGGGAAACTGACCCTGAAAACATTTCAGAAATCTTATTTATTTGTGTGTGGACTGGATGTCATGGAATATGTATACAGATGGAGCTCAATGTTGAATGTCTTCCTGTATTTCAGATTATTTTATTTATTTATTTTCAGCCTCATTGATTTATTTAGACATTTATTTAATTTATTTGTTTATTTATTTACACATAGTATCTTTAATGAACGTAAAGCTCATGGTTGACTAGACTGGATAGCCAGAAAGCCTTTGGAATCTTTCTTTCTATGCTTTCTAGTATTGAGAATATAGCTATATACCTTGATACTTGGTTTTACTGGGTGGTAGGGAATCTGAACTCAAGTCCTCATTTACCCATGATCTTGAGGCATTGTTGAATTTTTGATTTAGATATAGTTTAAGGAATCAAAGTTTCCACAAATTCCCTCTTAAGACATTTGCATTCAGCTCTAGGGCTGTCTCTGAACTCTGCTTTCCAAATTCCAGTACATAACTCTTCACCTTTCCTACCAATGGATTATATTGGTTCAAGTTTGGCTTTTACTTCAACCTTAGAGAACATAAGTGGTCAATATTGGCTTACATTGCACAGGTATCAGTTGAATCTGAGAACTACATTTTGACGAGTTGCGGATTTCTGTATTATTTTCTATCTGTTGCAAAAAGAAGCTTTTTTGTTGATGGGTAAGAACTATATTTATCTGTGAGTAGAAAGGTAATTATTTAAAATACAACTAAGAATGACATTAATTTAGGAAACCTACAGAGCCAGGTGAGCCAAGAGGTATATGTCAAAGGATGTATTGGATATTCTGATGGTCTAAGCAAGATATACTGTAAGGGTGAAGTTACCATAGTTATCCAAGAATATTTACCATACATAACAAAGAACTCTTCCCACAAGGGGAATCTATTCCTTCAACTATAAGGTCATCAGAGTGCAAATGCAGCCTAAGAGAATTACAGTTAAAAGACTCCATCCTATAAGAGAAGCTGTAAAGTCTAGGAATCACAGCAACAACTAAGTTATAATTGTGGTCAAATCAGTAGGACAGAATTCATGATACTGTCACCTCCGCCAACCTCCCTTAGCTGAAGAGATTGTGCTTTTGCTTTCTGTCATCAGATGACTGCAAAGACATGAAAAGTCTCTTTAGATGTGAGAGGAGATTCCACTACTTCCAGTTTCCTAAATTAATGTCATTCTTATTTGTCTTTTAAATAATTACCTTTCTACTCACAGATAAATATAGTTCTTACCCATCAACAAAAAAGCTTCTTTTTGCAACAGATAGAAAGTAAAACAGAAATCTGCAACTGGTCAAAATGTAGTTCTCAGATTCAACTGATACCTGTGCAATGTAAGCCTTATACCCCTTCTACCTAAAGGGCTGAAAAGAGGAGGGTCACAGAAAGACTGTAACAGCCAGAGGCCTATGACATCTGCTGCTATATAGACTTAGATTTGAAAGGAAAAGTAAGACCATAAAATCTCAACAATGGTTGCCTAAAATAGACTGGAATGATGACAGCACCAGATGACATGCAATATAGGCAGGTAAAATTACACAGTGTCCTACACCTAGAGGAAGAGCTGTGGTAGTCAATGGCTGCTGAGAGACAATGGAATAAAGTCTCCTTCAAATATGCAACTGCATATATTATCCAATTCCAAGTGGTCAGCCAAGAACACATGTATATATGAGCTGCAAATAATGATAGATGGAGTCAGTTGGATATATATTCATGTGTTTGCATACATATATTTGCAAATATATGTGAATAGATCCAACAATAATAATTAAAAAAGATATCTTAAATTTTGGAGGGGAAAAGCATTGGATGGCTTTCAGGGGATGGAGAGAGGTGAGAGAGAGGTGGAAACGATGTTCATGTATGAAGCTCATAAAATAAAATTATAGACTGAATTCCCCAGTGAATGTAGATTAATAAAATGTCAATAAAATAAAGCAAAATATATTCAAAATTAAAACAAAAATAGTATGTATTGACCAAGTTGGCTTCATTTCAGGGACAGTTCTACATATATAAGTCAATAAATATTATCCACTACATAGACACAAAAGCAGAAACCACATAATCATCTCATTATATAGGGAAAATGTCTTTGATAAAACAAAAGACAACTTCATCTTAAAAGTTATGAAAAATATAGAAATGTAAATGTAATTAAGGCTGTAGCAACTAAAATTATAACTATATATTGTCAAATGGAGAAAAATACAAAGTCTTCCCATTAAGATCAGTAACAAGACAAAGTTTCCTACTCCCTCTATTCATATCAAATATACTACCTGAAAGCATAGCTAGAGCAATAAGACAAGGGAAGAAAATAGAAAATAAAGACATAAATGAGTCTTAATTTTCAAATGTTGGAATTCTGTATGTAAGAGACCCAAAGACTCTATTATCAGCTCTCATATCAAGTAAACACTTTCAGCAAAATACAAGTTTCCAAAATCAACTCACAAAAATCGTTAGTCTTACTATGTACCAGTGACACATACACTAAAAAGAAATGACAGAAACCATTCTCCTCCACATACACATACATGCACACATGCACACAGCAATAAACCTTACCAAAGAAATGAGATCCCTCTATAATAAAACTTTGAAACACTTATAAAAAAATTGAAGAAGTCAACAGAAGATGAGACCTCTTATGCCAATGAATTGAAAGAATTAGTCTCATAAAAATGGCCATCTTGCCAAAAGCAATCAACAGATTCAATTCAATATAAATCAAACTCCAAGGCCAGTCTTCAGAAACATAAAACAAAGCTAAATTTTATTTTTTCTACTTCTTTTCTTTAATTAGATATTTTCTTTATTTACATTTCAAATGTTATATTTTTCCCTCTGAAAACACCCTAAACCATTCCCTCTCTCCCTATTCACCAACCCACCAACACCTGCTTTGCCACTCTGGCCTTCCCCTACACTGGGTCACAAAAAACAAAATAGCTAAAGTAATCTCAAACAAACATACAAACAAACAAAACAAAACAAAACAAAAAAGTACTGCAGAACGTTTAAGACTTCTTGATTTCAAACAATACCCCAGAGCCATGGCATTAAATCAGGTTACAGCATAAAAACAGACATGTAAATCAATGAATGCATTAGAATGGAGGACCCAGATTTATTAGTTCATGCTATCTGTATTTTGAAAAAAATCATTTTAAAAATATATGTTAGACACAAGATCTTTTACAAATGATGCTTAGAAACCTGGATTTAAACCTTTGGAACGATGAAACTGAATCTTTATTGCTTACCTTGCACGAATCTCAACAACAAAGACCAAAGCCTGGTACTCTGATACTTTTAGGGAATAAAGGATGTGTCTTTGTCAACTGACAGTGACAGTGGGTACTTTCTAACCGGATTCCTATAGTGCAAGGAATGAGAAATGACAACTGGGATTTTTGTGGCACTAAAAAGCCACTGTACAGCAAAGGATTGCTGTCTAGAAAATACAAAGAACTCAAATCTCTGCACATGAAGAAAAATAGAAATAAAAGTTGGCTCTGGAACTGAAGAGAAAGTCCTCAAAACTTACAAATACCTAACAAACAATTTGAAAAGTGTTAAACATCTCTGAATAGTAGGGAAATACACGTTAAAACAATAGTAATATTCCACTGCAACACAATCAGAATGGCTATGATCAGAAGTATAAATGACTACAAATACCAGTGGAGACAGTAGGGATGTAAAATAAGCATAAACACATGTAGAAGTCAGTTGGGAGACTTATCCAAAAGGCTAGGGAACATATGACCTTAGCACACAACTTCAAAATATTGTGCATCCTGTTTTTGTCACAACTCTAGGAAGCAGAATCAACTTAGATGCACATGAACTAATGGATATATAGAAGTTTCAGAGAAATAAATAAATAATGCAAAATTACTCAGTTGTAAAAAAAATTAAAATAAATGAAGAAATGGGGCTTGAAAAAATATACTTAGTAATGTCATCCAGTAACAGACAGACAAATGCAACATGTTCTCTCTCATTTGTGGATATAGCTTGGAATCTTCTGTATGCACAATTTTTTTCTCTATATTTTATTGCACAGTTCTCCTGGAAATGTAAAAATAGGCTGTATTCAAAATATAGATATATAAATATGAAAAAATACCATGAGCACAGTCACCAAACTGCTAGCCATTATTTGAAATGTAAATGATCATTTTTCCTTTGTATTTTTTTCTTTTTTTTTAATTTTTATTTTCTATATTCTATGTTTACATTCCAAAGGCTTTCCCCTTTCCCAGTTCCCCCCACCATACGTCCCATAATTCCTCTCCCACCCCCAACTATTCCCCAATCATCCCCCCCCCATGATTTCTCTGTTCTGGGTCTACAAAACTGGATCCAATCTTTACAGGCCCAGGGTCCTCTCCTTTCTTCTTCTTGGGAATCATTTGACTTGCTAATTGTGCCTTGAGTATTTAGGGCTTCTGGGCTCCAGAATAAAGCCCCTGGGGAGGGGAGGTGGTAAAGTACAGGAAAAACAAACATGAGAATACAGGATACTAGGAGGAAGGCTTTACCAAAATGACAAGCTACCAAAATTCTATATGGAGTCTATGATCAAGAATTAAGTAAAATATGAATGAAAGATGCAGGGATACCTCCCTGTGCATTATGGATTAGGGAGGCCTGAGAGACACTCTAAGAACATTGGACAATCTGTTGCCATTGCCTACAGTTTTCCTTTATAACTAAGTTGTAGTTGTATCTAAGTTAGATAGGTAAGACCATTCTTTGCCCTTCTGCATTGGTGCTAGGATGTGTTGACTGTGGGGTTTTAGGAAAGAAAAAAAAATCTATGAGAAGGATACAAATTAAGGAGTGCTGTAAGGGCACACTTTGAATCTGAAGCTAAAAAGTCTATGTGTAAGAACTTAGACATCGTTGGAGTTAGCATCTTTACAGAGTGATTTGGGCATTAGGACTCCATCCTCATGAACATAACCAGTTATAAAAGGGAACATTTTTTTCAAATATGATCTATTGCTTTCTAATGCTCGTTCAATAACTGTTTTCATCTCTTTGCACAGAATGATGTAATAAGGTCCCAACCAGATGGCATCTCCTCATTCCTGGCCATCCATTTTCCAGAACCATACAAAATATATTTTCTGTTTCTTATAAATAACTCATTTCATTCTATTCTGTTTTAAAAGTAGAAAATAGACAAAGACATGTATAAATATGTTGAAAGTGACAGGATGAGAAATATGTTACATGCCAACTGAGTCTTAGAGTTGCTGTGTTAATTCAAAATACAATCAACTTCTAAGTAAAATACTACTGCATGAGATAAAGAAGAACATCATATGTCCTTTAAAGGGCTAATTTATCAACAAGCCATAATGATTGTAAAATGGATGCACCAAATCACTGAAGACCACAATGATGAAGCAAACAAGAAAACAGGAGGTGAGAGCTCAGCTGTGCAGTAATGTGTGTGAACTTAAATACACCACTTTTAATGGTGGATATGACATGCAGACTGAGGGTAAATAAAGATACAGAGGACTTTAACAACACTACAAATCAATTAAATCTGACAGGTGCATATAAAACACTCAGGCTAAAAGCAACAGAAAACACATTTCCAAGTGTTCATTTAACATTCTCCAGAATAGATAACTCTATTTCTCCACAAACAAGATCTAGTGACTTAAAAAGTATACTTGCCTTCAACAGAATAAATACATATTAGTAAGTATTAGAAAGATTTGCTTAAAAAAAATCAAGTCTCAAAGGGATGAAAATTACACAAAACACCCTTAAGTGGAGCAGTGGGGAAACTAAGAAATCCCACTGAAAAGTTAGAAAATCCCAATAGCTATGGAAGCTGTCTAGCCTCCGTAGGCACCAGCATTCATGTGCACATGTATACATACTCACGTACACACTCTCACACATAATAAAAACTAACATAATAAAAGCAAAGGAATGCAGGACAGGAATCTCCCAATGGCAAAACCCTTCAGGATGAAGTGGTGTGTATCTGTAATTACATCACTCCCGGAGGCAAAGGCAGGGCTATCAAGAGTTAGTGGCTAATCTGGACTTCAAAGGAGTCCCGTCATAAAAAATAAATATAAAACAAACAAGAAAAATATAGTGTATTGTGCCCTCACAGTAGAACTTTTGCTTACCATAGATTTAAAATGCTTCCAACATACAACAATCTAAATATCTAAGAACATTGAAAGGATTATATACCAAGAGGCAATTGGGACTTGTCCTAGAAATGCAAGAATAGTTTAACATAAAAAAACTAATCAATACAATACATTATTTTAATGAATGCAGGGAAATAGTAATTTAAATTAATGGAGAAAATGTATTTTGAAAAATCCAATACTTTTACATTGTTTTCTTAAAGATTTAAATTGGTTTTTTTTGTTTTCTTGCATGTATGTGTGTGCATGTGTGCGTATGTGTGAGTGTATATGTGTATATTGTAAGTTTATGTGTGTCTATTGTGTTTGTGTATGTGTATATGCACCTACAAATGTGTATCAGTGCCTATAGAGGCTAGCAGATAGCATTGGATTCCTCAGAGATACACTACCATTTAATCTGACATGGGTACTAAGACCTGAACTTCAGTCCTCTACTAGAACATAGAAAATTCTTAACTGCTGAGCCATCACTCCAGACTAATCTTCTGTGATTTTAAAAAAGCACACAGAAATAAACAGGCATGTAAGGGAGTTTAATATGGTACAATAGATTCCTGAAAGAGTATGCTTATAACACAGGCAATAGCAAAAGTTAGTCTAAAATCGGGGAAAAGTTAAGGATAATTGCTTGCAATGTTGTAACTTTGTTCCAGGTTGTACTGGAAGTTCCAACAGCCCAATTGGACAAGAAGGAATCATCATGGAACATACAGAAGCTGGAAAAGAACTTAAAAAACTTTAGTTTCAGGTTGTGTTTATGTCAATTACATACATAAATTGCAAAGAATCTATCAGATGCTACTAATATTAACCAAAATATCCAGAACATCTCAGAGTAGAATTTATCAACCTGTGAAAAATTGTGCTTTATGTATCAGTGTTGAAGAACCCAAAAAATTTCACAAGGCAATACCACCTATAGTAACATCTATAACGATGTTACTTCTCATAAAAGCTGCACAAAGAGATAAAAATTGTATCACACACTGATAGCTTCAGTGCTTTTATGAAAGGAATTAATACAAATTAAATATAAATACAATAGATTCATAGATTAGGAATGCTAATATTTTTATCATCAAATCCCTTAAAGTGATACACAAATTCAATGTAATTTCTATTATCATTTCAATAGCCTTTTTAACTCAAAAATGGTTTACACAAAGAGAGGTAATGGGAGGCACACTTGGGACCCCAGCAAAACTAGTAAGTCATCTCACCACATAGAACCATGTAATGCAAGATGATGTGAATCAAAGTAGTCCTCCTGCTTCACTATATTGAGGGCTAGTTGTTTAAGCATGAACAACCATGCTGTTAAACATCTATTTTAAATTGATGTACAATGCAATGTGTTTTACAATGCCATGTGCTTTACATATTCACTTTGTTATTTGCACTGGTCTGACCTCTCTCCTGCTTCCTCTCAGGTCCCCACAATAGTCCTCTATCTACATTCATGTTTTATATATGAAATTTTTTAGATTTATGTTATATATGGTAAAGAAAACATGTCTATAAATCTTACTTCTTTTGCTTAACATAATGTTTTAATATATTTTTATTTGATATTTTCTTTATTTACATTTTAAATACTATCCCCTTTCCTTGATTCCCCTCCGAAAACCCCCTAACCCATCCCCCCCATCTGCCTGCTCACTAACCCACCCACTCCCGTTTCCCTGACCTTGCATTCCCCTACTCTGGGAGCAAGCCTTCATAGATCCAATGGTCTCTCCTCTCACTGTTGTCTGACCAGGCTGTCCTTTGATACCCATGTGACTGGAGCTATGGTTCCCTCCTTGTGTACTCTTTGGTTGATGGTCAAGTCCCTGGAAGCTCTGGGGATACTGGTTGGTTCATATTGTTGTTCATCCTATGGGCCTGTAAACCCCTTCAGCTCTTTGGGACCTCTCTTTAGTTCCTCCATTGGGGGTTCTGTGCTTGGTTCAATGGTTGGCTGAGAGCATCCCCCTCTGTATTTGTCAGGCACTGGCAGGGCCTCTCTGGAAACAGCTATATCAGGCTCCTGTCAACAGCACTTTTTGGCATTCACAATAGGGTCTGGGTTTGGAAACTGTATATGGGATGCATCCCCAGGTGGGGCAGTTTCTGGGTAGTCCTTCCTTCAGTCTCTGCTCCACACTTTGTCTCCGTATTTCCTCCCAAAACACCATGGGTATTTTGTACCTTATCTAACAAGAGTCAAACTATCCACACTTTGGTCTTCCTCTTTAAGCTTCACGTGGTCTGTAAATTATATCTACGGTATTACAAGCTTAATGGCTAATTTCCACTTATCAGAGAGTACATGCCATGTGTGTTCTTTTGTGACTGGGTTACCTCACTAAGGGTGATATTTTCTAGTTCCATCCAAGTGGATCAAGGACTTCCACACAAAACCAGATATACTATAACTAATAGAAAAGAAAGTGGGGGAAACCCCTGAGCACATGGGCACAGGCGGAAAGTTCCTGAAGAGAATACCCATAGTTTATGCTCTAAGATCAAGAATTGACAAATGGGACCTTATAAAATTGCAAAGCTTCTGTAAGGCAAAGGACACTGTCAATAGGACAAAAGGGCAACCAACAAATTGGGAAAAGATCTTTATCAATCTTACATCTGATAGAGGACTAATATCCAATATATATAAAGAACAGGAAGATAGACTCCAGAGAATCAAATAACCCTATTAAAAACTGGGGTAGAGAGCTAAACAAAGGACTCTCAACTAAGGAATACCTATTATCTGGAAAGCATGTAGTACTTCTCAGCTGTTAAAAACAATGAATTCATGCTTAACATAACTATTCACAATTGTGGGGCATAAACTCTGCAGGCAATCATCTTAACACCCAGAGTAAGCTCCACTCAAAGGCACTCTAACACATGCAGGATCATAGGCTCAGAAGTGAGGAGGGTATAACATCTGTCCCAACACCACTGGGAGTAACTGAGACCAGTGGGACCCAGGAACACAAAAACCCCACCCAACCTGTGACATGAATACCTTCTGGAATGGGCTGGTCTAACTTGCATGTGAACTCCAAAATCAGTCCCATAACACCCAGAGGAAGCTCCACTCCTCAATGTTCTAACACATCCGGGATCTCAGCATCACAGGACCACAGGAGCTTGGTCACACCATGATCTCAGGGCTCAAGAAGCAACTTGACTTCCAGGAGTTCTGACATACCCAGGGTCTCAGGACCACAGGATCCCAGAATCACAGGACTACAGAAACAGCTGGACTCTGAGGAGTTCTGACACAAACAGGATCACAGAAAGGACAGGCTCCAGTCAGATATAGCAATAGCAGGTAGCACTAGAGATAATCAGATGGCAGGAGGCAAGCAAAAGAACATAAGCAACAGAAACCAAGGTTACTGGGCATCATCAGAACCCAATACTCTTACCATAGCAAGTCCTGGATAAACCATCACATGGGTAAATCAAGACTCAGATCTAAAATCACTTTTCATGATGCTGATATAGGACTTTAAGAAGAATATAAATAACTCCCTTAAAGAAATACAGGAGAAGACAAGAAAACAGATCGAAGCCCTTCAAGAGGAAACAAAATATCCCTTAAAGTATTACAGGAAATCACAAACAGGCAAAGAAAAATAATAAAACCATCCAAGATCTAAAAACAGAAATAGAAACAATAAAGAAATTACAAAGAAAAACAACTCTGGAGTTAGAAAATCTAGAAAAAAATCAGGAGTCATAGATGTAAGCATCATCAACTGGATACAAGAGATAGAAAAGAGAATCTCAGGTACAGATGATACCATAGAAAACCTTGACACAGCAGTCAAAGAAAATGCAAAAGGCAAAAAGCTCCTAACCCAAAACATCCAGGAATTCCAGGACACAATGAGAAGACAAAACTAAGGATAATAGGTATAGAAGAGAGAAAGATTTGCAACTTAAAAGGCCAGTAAATACCTTCATCAAAATTATAGAAGAAAATTTCCTAAACCTAAAGAAAGAGATGACCATGAACATACAAGAAGCCTACAGAACTACCATTAGACTGGATCAGAACAGAAATTCCTGGAATGACATAATAATCAAAACACCAAATTCACTAAACAAAGAAAGACTATTAAAAGCAGAAGGGGAAAAAGTTAAGTAGCAAATAAGGGCAGGCCTATCAGAATTACACCAGACTTCTCACCAGAAACTATGAAAGCTAGAAGATCCTGGCATATGTCGTACAGACCCTAAAAGAACACAAATACTAGCTCAGGCTACCCAGCAAAACTCTGTTAACATAGATGGAGAAAATAAGATATTCTATGACAAAACTAAATTTATACAATATCTTTCTGCAATTCCAGCTGTACAAAGGTTAATAGATGGAAAACACCAACACAAGGAGGGAAACTATACCCTAGAAAAAGCAAGAAGGTAATCTTTAAACAAAGCCAAATGAAGATAGCCACACAAACATAATTTTACCTCTAGTAACAAAAACAATAGGAAGTAACAATCCCAGAGACTAAGCCATCTACCAAGAAATATGCATGGCTCCAGCTGCATGTGTTGCAGAGGATTAATTGCCTTGTCAGACATCAATGGGAGGAGAAGTTCTTGGTGTCATATTATTAGTTTGAGACAAGGTTTTCAAGGTCACACTCAACTGCCTACATTTTTCCTGTATTTGCTGACTACCTCTTTCAACTTCCCAAGTAACTGTGATCACAGGTTACTTGGGTCCTAGTATATATTCTGTCATAAGGGTATGTACAGTACATAAAAGGAACTCAAGACATTACACTAGACATATATGGACATCAAAATCTAATCATAAACAAAGACCCTGTATGGAGAAATGTTGTCTCTATAATAAATAACATTTCAACAATGTAGTAACAACATTAAAATGAACAAAGTTTTAGCTCTGTTACATAAAATGCAAAAATTAGCTAAAATACATTAATAAGAAAATTAATATTAGTACTCTTATCTTTGCATAGCTTTGGTTTGGTGATGAAATCTTACATATGGCACTGAATACATGAAAAATTAATAAATATGAGGGTTAACAGGACATTGTCAAGAAAACACTATATAAAACAAAATGTATATAAGGCAGGCCTAGTGCCACAAACCTGTGATCACAGTTACTTGGGAAGTTGAAAGAGGTAGTCAGCAAATACAGGAAAAATGTAAGCAGTTGAGTGTGACCTTGAAAACCTTGTCTCAAACTAATAAGTTTCTTAAAAGGGTGTACAAGGCATTCAACCCTATAGTAGGTTCAATCACATGGGTGTGTACCTGCATCAATTAAGACATTTCCAGGAAGAACAGTTGAGTGACCTACATGACAGCTGTCTGCCCTAATACCTAGACTTGGTTTCCCAAAATTCATTCTACCTCCACTCCCCTGCTACCTTACTATCTGCCCCAATGGCTGGCTTCCTGCCCCTAACTGTGGCAGTCTCCAGCTGCTCAGAAAAACAAACAAGACAGAAGAACAGAGACTCCCTTATCCACCAAAGGACAAGCAAATATCCTGAAGTCAAGCCCCCAACTTGGTCAGAAAGACACACTAGTTTCAGAGTTCAAACAAGCCAAAAGACATCTAGGCCACAAAGCCCTGAAGACTGAGGAGGAAACAGAAACCAAGGAACAAAACACAAATCCGCAAAGACACACTCAGAAATGAGCAACTAGACCTATAATCATCCCAAACTCAGATGTCTAAACACCAGTGTAAGAACACAACAACAGCCAGGGCAGTAGGGCACCACTAACAGCCACCTTTCCTGATACAGCAAGACTAGGACATTTTGAAGTACAAGAAAATGTCCTTAAAACCAATTTTATGAAGATGATAGAGGTTCGTAAAGAAGAAATAAAAAAAATCCCTTAAAGAAATTGAAGAAGAGACAACAAAAAGATTGGAGGAAAACAATAAATCTCTCAATTAATGACAACAATGCCAAGAAAAAACTAATAAATGGGTGAGGATGAGAAAAATTGTTCAAGACCTGGGAATTGAAATAGAAGAAATGAAGAAAGCACAAACTTCTCAACAGAAGGGACTGCCTTGGCAGATGTCTGGCAAACTCTAAGAGACCACTGAGGCCATACTAATATACCAGTAAAACTTTCAATCACCATAGGAGACAACAAGTTATTCCATGCAAATCAAATTTTAACAATCTATCTACCAAACCAGTTTTATGGAAGATAGAAGGAAAACTTAAACCCAAAGAGGCTGACTAACCCCATGCAACATAACAAATAAATAAAACACATAAACAAATAATTCTAGACACTTTATTTGAAGGAACACACACACATACACACACAAATGCACATGCACATGTACACACACATGCACAGGCACAAACACACCACAACCATCAACATCAAAATAACAGGAATTAATAATAAATGGTCATTAATATCTCTCAACATCAATGGATTCAATTAACAAATAAAAACAGACTAACAGAATAGGTATGAAAATAGGACCCACCATTTTGCTACATACAAGGAACACACCTTAACATCAAAGATAGATATTACATAAAAGGGTTGGAAAAAGATTTTCCAAGCAAACAGATTCCAGATGTAAGCTGTAATAGCCATTCTAACATCGAACAAAATAGACTTTCAATGAAATTTAATCAAAAGATATGAGGATGTACACTTCATGAGCATCAAAGGAAAATTTTATCAAAATGATGTTTCAATTCTTTAACATCTATGGCAAGAATGCAAGGGCATTCATATTCATGGATGAAACATTAGTAAAGCTTAGGTGACATATCAAACCTTGCACATTAATAATGAAAGACTTCAATACCTCATTCTTAGCAAAGGACAGGTCATCCAGACAGAAGCTAAACAGAGAAATAATGGAAGTAACAGATGGTATGACTTAAATGGACCTACAGAACATTTTATATAAACAAAAAAGATTATACCTTCTGCTCAGGGCATCATGGAGCCTTCTCCAAAATTAATCACATATCCAGTCATAAAGCATGACTCTATACAAGAAAATTGGAATAATACTATGTAACTTTTCAGATCACAATGAATTCAAACTGTACTTCAGTAGTGACAGAAACATCAGAAAGCCTAAAAACTCATAGAAATTAAAGCTTCTAATCAACAATCACTGGCACAAAAAGTAAGAAAGAAAAAGAGAACGAAAGAAAAAAGAAAGGAAGGAAGGAAACAAGAAAGAAAGAAAGAAAGAAAGAAAGAAAGAGAGAGAGAGAGAGAGAGAGAGAGAAAGAAAGAAAGAAAGAAAGAAAGAAAGAGAGAGAGAGAAAGAAAGAGAGAAAGAGAGGGGGAGGGAGGGAGGGAAGAAGGAAGGAAGGAAGGAAGGAAGGAAGGAAGGAAGGGAGGGAGGGAGGGAGGGAGGGAGGGAGGGAGGGAGGGAGAAAGGAAGGAAGGAAGAAATCAAGTTAGTTAGTAAAAGACCTTCTACAATTCAATGAAAATGAATAAGAAATTATGGAACACAATGAAAGCAGTGCTAAGAGGAAAGTTCATAGCACTAAGTGCCTTCATAAAGAAATTAGTATGATCTTATACTAGTGATTTAACAGCACACCTATAAGCTCTAAAACATAAAGAAGCAAGCACACTGAAAAGGAATAGATGGCAGAAGATAAACTCCTGAGTGATATCAATAAAACAGAAACAAAGAGAACATTACAAAGAATCAATGAAACCAAGGGTTGTTTCTTAGAGAAAATTAACAAGATAGCCAAACCTTTAGCCAAATCAACTGAAAGGCAGAGAGGTAATATCCTAATTAACAATATCAGAAATGAAATGGGAGACATAACAACAGATACCAAGGAAATCCAAAGAATCATTAGGTATTGTTTCAAAAACTCTACTCCACATAAATGTAAAATCTAAAAGAAAACGACAACAAAAATGTGCAGACCTAGATGGTTTTAAGATAGAATTATAATAGACTTATTATTCCAAGTCACAAGTCACAGTCTACACTGAAGAGAATGTGGATCAAGGGAACACTTCCCCATTGCTAGTGGGAGCACAAACATAGACAGCTGCTTTGGTAATCAATATGGTGACTTCTCACAAAATTCAAAATTGATATCTCAAGATCCAGATATACCACCCCTGGGTGTATACCCAAAGGATGCTTTACCATACCACCTGGACACTTGCTTGACTACGTTCATAGCAGCTTAATTCATAATAGCCAGAAATTGTTAACAACTTAGATGTTCCTAAATTACAGAATGAAAAAGAAAATGTAGTACATTTATACAATGAAGTATTACTCAGTTATTTAAAAAACTAACATCATGAAATTTGCAGACAATGGATAGAACTAGAAAAGATCATACTGAGTGAGGTGAGAATACCTCCATAAAAACCAAACATGATATGTACTCAATTATACATAGATATTAGCCTTAAAGTAAAGGATGGCCATGCTATAATCTTCAAAGCCATAAAAGCTAAGTAACAGGTAGGCCTCAAGGGGAGGACACATGAATCTCATTGAGAAGGGGAAACACAATATACATCAACAATAAATGGGGAGAGGGGACTGGACATGGGTGGGAGGTGGGGACAAGAAAAGGAGAGATCAGGTATGGGGACAAAGAAGGGAAAGAGTACAGGGAGGGACAACTGGAATCAAAGGGCATCTCTGGGGTGAGCTAGAAACGTAGGGCGTTGAAACTCCCCCAAAATTTCATGTGTGTGTGTGTGTGTGTGTGTGTGTGTGTGTATGTGTATGGGTGTCCCTAAGTCTCCTAACAGTGAGGGAGATGGAGCCTGAACCAGCCCTTTCCTGCAATCAAACAAGACTTCCAGTGGAGGGATTAGGATACCAGTTCAGCCACAAAATCTCAAAATCACAATTTGTCTTTTATATAAGATGGGGTAGGGTAAAGGTGGTACAGAAATTCCCTGAGTGGTCAACCAGGGCACAAATTTGAGACCCATTCCATGGCGGGGAACCCATCACTGAAACTGCCTGAAGGGTCAGAATTTAGAAGATGGAGAGCCCAGAGACCCAAAATAAAACCAAACACAAAGGTAAATAAATAAGTGTCCAGATCCAACCATTTGCCTACAAATTGCATGAATTCATTATTTTTAATTGCTGAGTAGTATTCCATTGTATAAATATACCACATTTTCTGTATCCATTCCTCCTTTGAGGGACATCTGGGCTCCTTCCAAATTCTGGCTATTATAAATAAGGCTGCTATGAACATCGTGGAGCATGTGTCTTTATTGTATGCAGGGGAATCCTCTGGGTATATGCCCAGGAGTGGTATGTCAGGGTCTTCTGGTAATTTCCAGAGTGGTTCCACTCTGATTTCCAGAGTGGTTGTACCATCTTGCATTCCCACCAACAGTGGAGGAGAGTTCCTCTTTCTCCACATCCTCACCAGCACCTGTTTATTGAATTTTAATCTTAGCCATTCTGACTGGTGTGAGGTGAAATCTCAGGCTTGTTTTGATTTGCATTTCACTGATGACTAATGATGTTGAACATCTCTTATGGTACTTCTCAGCCATCCAAATTTCTTCTGGTGAAAATTCTTTGTTTAGCTCTGTACCCCATGTTTTAATAGGATTATTTGGTTCTCTGGGGGTCTAACTTCTTGAATTCTTTGTATATATTGGATATTAGCCCTCTGTCGGATGTGGGGTTGGTGAAGATCTTCTCCCAAATTGTTGGTTGCCATTTTGTCCTTCTGACAGTGTCCTTTGCCTTACAGAAACTTTGTAATTTTATGAGGTCCAATTTGTCAATTCTTGATCTTAAAGCATAAGCTATTGGTGTTCTGTTCAGGAACTTTCCCCCTGTGCCCATGTCCTCCAGGGTCTTCCCCAGTTTCTTTTCTATTAGTTTCAGTGTGTCTGGTTTTATGAGTTAACTCAATCACAAAAGAGTGCACATGAAATGTAATCACTGGTAAGTGGATATTAGTGAGCCCAGAAGCTCTAAATACTCAAGGCACAATTAGCAAGTCAAAAGATTCCCAAGAAGAAGGAAGGAGAAGACCCTGGTCCTGAAAAGACTGGATCTAGTTTTGTAGAAGAGTACCAGAACAGAGAAATGGGGGGGGGTGATTGGGGACTAGGGAGGGGGGAAGAGGACTTATGAGAAATATGGTGAGGGGGGAACTGGGAAAGGGGAAAGTCTTTGGAATGTAAACAAAGAATATAGAAAATAAAAAAGGAAAATAAATAAATAAATAAATAAATAAATAAGTGTCAGTGAATTTATTCCTAATGACATTCTGCTATACTCATCAACTTGCAACTAGTCCAACTGTCATCAGAGACTTCACCCAGCAACTAATGGAAACTGAGCAAGATCCCACCGCCAAGCATTTGGTAGCTTGAAGAATCCTGTGGAAAATGTTGAGAAAGTATTATAGTAGCTAGAAGGGTGAAGGACTCCACAAGAAAACCTACAGAATCAACCAACTTGAGCCCATAAGGACTCACAGAGACTGAGCTGCTAACCTAGGTGCCTGCATGGGACTGACATAGACCCTCACCACCTGTGCCATAGTCGCATCTTGATCATTTTTCAGAACTCATAACAACAGGAGCAAGGACTGTGTCTGACTCCATTACCTGCCCTTGGGAGCCTTTCCTCTGCTAGGTGGGCTTGTCTAGCCTCAACAGAAGAGGAGGTGCCTAGCTTTACTGCAACTTGAAAAAGCAATGGCTGGATGCTAACCATAGGAACCTTGCCCTATTCTGAAGGCAAAAGGAGGAAAAGAGATGGGGGTGGTACTGGGGGAAGGATTAGAAGGAGAAAAAGGGCGGGGGAGACTATGTGGTCAGAATATAGGATAAATAAACTTAAAAAAAGATTTACAAGGCAGGAAAAAATTTGAGTGTGATACATGGCAGCAAGAAAAACAAAGTAGACAGAATCAACTGATGAAGAAAAGTTTCTGTTATCATTAGGAAACATAGTGTGTGTGTGTGTGTGTGTGTGTGTGTGTGTGTGTGTGTGTGTGAGAGAGAGAGAGAGAGAGAGAGAGAGAGAGACAGAGACAGAGACAGAGACAGAGACAGAGACAGAGAGACAGAGACAGAGACAGACAGAGACAGAGAGACAGAGAAAGAGAGAAGAGAAGGGAAGGGAAAGGAAGAGAAGAGATGAAAGAGAAGAGAAGAGAAGAGGAGAGGAGAGGAGAGGAGAGGAGAGGAGAGGAGAGGAGAGGAGAGGAGAGGAGAGGAGAGGAGAGGAGAGGAGAGGAGAGAAGAGAAGAGAAGAGAAGAGAAGAGAAGAGAAGAGAAGAGAAGAGAAGAGAAGAGAAGAGAAGAGAAGAGAAGGCAACGAGCTGCGCTCTGTGAGCAGAAAAGACATTCAGGAGCACAAAAGTCTCGCGTCCTCTCCACGACTGGTGGTTATGAGTGTCTTTTAGAGGTTGTTTTCCCCTCTTTTAGGGTTGATCAGTTGAACAAAAGACAAAATGACTGATTGGCACACAGCTTTGGCATAAACATGTTCTAATAAGTGCTTGTACTTCTTCAGGCTCAACAGCAGTCGTGGTGGTGGAGTCTATCCACTGGTGAAGAAAAGCCTGAAGAAACCTCTGTCTTAAACTACCAAGCTTTATCACACATCAACGGGGTGAAGGATGTTGGAATTCCACCATTTTTGTTAACTATACAGCTATTCTCCCAATCTGTCTGCCTAGCAGTCAATGTATTTAACTCTGGGTCAACTGATTTTTAGTATTCCACTATTTCTCTAGCACAGTTAAATTTAGAAAGGTTAGCAGAGCAGGCCCTCTACCTGAGTCCTGCCTGTGCCTCTGTAGGCAGCTATAGAAGTTTTATGGCTGCAATTCTTGGTGACATGTTCCACTTCCTAGATGCTTGGGGACTGAGGATTCTCTTCTCCTTGTAGGCTGTTCACATATTTATAATTTCTAAGTAATCAAGTGGACTTGGCCTCTTCAAAGAACTTAGACATTCCAATTACCGATGGGTTGAACTCATAAGTTAGTTGTAGGCATAAGCTACCAAGAGTCCCAGAGTTTATCCATTCTACTTTTTGTTATGGGGAATGCAACTCAGAACTTTGATTTGGAACTACGTTTCTAAGAAAGAAGAGTTGGTTACTCTGTGTGTGTGTGTGTGTGTGTGTGTGTGTGTGTGTGTGTGTGTATCTAGTCAGTTTTTAGGAGCTCTGGCTTTTGACCTAACCAGTAAAATGAAAGCTCAATCTACACACAAAAATACTAACACACACACACACACACACACACACATACACACACCTGTGCACACACATGCACATATGCACAATGCACAACCATTTACAAAAACCTGTATGCACTTGCATGCACCCAGGCTCACACCTACAGACACACTTATGTAGCCATGCATTAAGACACATGCCCTCACACATACTAGCAGGCACTTGCATGCACATACAAGCCCACAAGCAGACATTGATGCACCCCTTGTACAGAATGAGGGGAAAAAAGAAACTATAAAGACATTCCAAAGATGAATAAAGGAAGAATGAAATACTTCATTTTGACAAAAACAATGTTAATTAATAATAAAATTGTCCCCTACTCTAGAATACCAAAATATGCACATGACTTGGACTCACTGGCTTTCTGAAAACCCAGATCCTCTGTGTGAAGGAGGGCACTGTCCACGGGAGGAACAGTAGATGACTTTTGATCAGAGTCCACTGGGAACAACAGAAAAATAAAACACTGAGTATAGAGGGAGAGATAGGATTCCAGGGAGTGAGGGAGATGGGGAGCTAGAGAAGGCATTGGCTGACACATAACACAGGATGGGGACAGAGAAAGTACAGTGTTCGGTGTTTGAGTTGCTGTGACAAGCACCATGACTAAAAGCTACTAAGAGAAGAGAAAGTTTTCTTGTAGGTGACTAGTCACAGTCCATCACTGGAGAGAGTTAGGGCAAGGGCTTAAGCAGGAATTTAATGAAGATTCATGGGACAGTGAATCCATTCTGAAACACTGCAAGGGACCCAGCTTCCATCTTGTAAGCTCATGGATGTGACTGAGCCAGCTCTTCACATGGAGCTGCAAGCCTCTGGGCGTAAGCCCTAAAATGATCATGGTGGTGGAAACTGATTCTGGAAAAGACAATTCCTATGCAGGAACACAGTGTGGGGCTAGTGACTGTCACAGGTATGCATGTACTCTCATTCCACATAGAATATACACACACAAACACATAGACACACAGACACACAGACACACACACACACACACACACACACTCACTCACTCACGCACTCACTCACACTATACACACGGTCACACAGAAACAAGATAACATAACTAGAGTTTATGGTCCACTGTGGTAATTAGGGTTGAGAATAGCATTGGGGTTGCTAATGCAGTTCAACAGGGGACTCAGATTTCAAAACTGATGTGCTACCTATATCCAGACACCTCTGGGAGCAGTTGAATGGGAAGCACCTGTGTACCTGTGTTGGTTTGTAAACCTTAGAAGTGGGGGGAGAAAAGGATCCTTTTAGGAAAGCCCCGTTGATGAAGGAGCAGTAAAGGGACCACCCTCTTGACAATGACCTAACAATGCAGAACCTTGGTAACCACACAGCCAGCAGCTTAGAGCCAGTCCACCAGGCTCTCTTGTCAGAAACCCTAGAGAAAGCAGGATGTTCTCTTGCTGTCTTCGAACTACTCAAAGCTCAGGACACAAGAAAAACAACAAGGAAGGCCATGGTAGTGTCTGGAGGCACAGGGTTCATTCTTGCCTTCATCACTTCTGGCCATTTTACAGAAAGAAAGCAAAGCACAAAGACCAGGTAACCACTCTGAAATCCCTGTTTTGGTCTTTTTGTTTGGCATGTAATAATTTAGGAAAACATGGAATGAAAAGTCTCAACCAGAATGTTGCAGACCTGTGCCTGAATGATTCACCATGATCTCTCATCAGGGCGAGAATGCCTCAGAAGACCAGAGGGAGCGCTATACAGTATCATGCATCAGTGCAGACTCATTGAAAAAGCTGGTGAACCACTTGGTGCCTTCCGTGCAGAGTGGGGACCCCTTCTTTGTACCTGCCTTTCTTTCTACATACAGAAGGTTTGCCACCACCCTGCAGGTACTGAATCTGCTGTTCAAGCGGTGAGTGCCTACCTCCAAGCCAAGAGGTATCAGATCTTGTTCTGAGAATCCCTCCCTCCCTCCCTCCCTCCCTCCCTCCCTCCCTCCCTCCCTCCCTCTCTCTCTCTCTCTCTCTCTCTCTCTCTCTCTCTCTCTCTCTCTCTCTCTCTCCCTCCCTCCTCTCCCTATGTGTGTGGATTTTTTAGATTTTTATGGTGTGTGTGTATGTGTGTATGTGTGTATGTGTGTATGTGTGTGTGTGTGTGTGTGTGTGTGCTACTTATTGTCTAGAGAATTGTCTGGGTCCAGCAGTATGAAGTATAAAACTGCTTCTCATGCCTTAGTCCAAGGGAGTGGGCTGTTCAGAGCTGAGACATTAAAATGGATGTAGCTATACCCTCTACCATGAAAAACTGTTCATTCTTCACCTAATATTTCTGAGGCGTTGGTCAAAGCACTTCTATGTTTAAAGGAATTTCTAGAAATATTGGAGCACTCAATAGTGTTGGAGACCCATGAAGAAAAATCCAAGTGATACTGACAACTGAGATGTCTGGATGGAGATGGTTGTGTTCACATTTACACAAATATAATGAAAACACCTATTGTATGCAGGTGAAGTAATCATTCTGAGAGCAGATAGAACTTCCACGATTTGAACTCCATTTTTTTCCAGGAGTCACACTGGCCTCTAGATATCTTTAAGGTGTGGGGTGTGGGACTTTACAAGTAACACTCTGTCTCATCTTCTCTAGCTATGAAAACTTCTGCCCTAGTTCTGAAGAGGATGAACAAGTAAAGAATGCCCTCTGTAGCTTCCTGGTCACATGGATGGACAAGAACCCTGAGGACTTCTGTCAGTCCTCAGACACACTCCCTCTACAATACCTGAAGACCTACTTGAGTATGAATATGCCAGATTCGGATCTTAATGTTCGTGTCAATAGGCTCCTGGCCCAGTTGCAGAAAGAACAGGCCAATGTTTTACAGGTCAAAGATAAGGAAGACTCAGATCTGGGGAGCAACACATCCTCATATTCAGAGCTTGAAGAGCAACAACCAGCAGGGGAAACAATCATTCTGGAGCCAGAACCAACGTGTGCACCAGAGCTGGAGAGTACAAAAACCACTACAAGGTTCAGTGACCCATGAGTACTTGCCACCAGATGTGTCAGCAACAGTTCAGCCTTCTCACCTGATAGCATCTGTGGAACCTGTGTCTCAGCATGTCTGTAGATACAGTGTATCTTTCATGTATTGCACCATTGTTACAGTGGGTCTATCTACTTAGACAATGGCCCTGCCACATTTATCCTTTATATCCCACAACTCTGTTGGAGATAGCACCAGTTCTTCTGACCCCCAGGGTCAGCCCCTGATTTCAGTCCAGCAGCAATCCCAGCCCTATACCCACCCTTCCCCTCCCCTGAGAAATAGCCATTTTACTCCTTCAGATCTTTTCAATGTTGTGTTTATTTTAAGTATTAGTTTTAATACATTGGTAGTGTTTGTTTTTCATTGTCTAAAACAAAACCAATCTAATAATGAGAGAAAATACCTGCAAATTATAAATGTGATTTGATAAGTTATTTTAAGATTATTTAAATAGCTCTCATGAGTAAAATATAATTATAAGCATATATGTAAGCACTTAAAATATTTAAATTTCATGCTTTAATTATAACAGGTAAAAGATCTAAACAGTCATTATTCCAAAGAAGATACATACATGACCAATAAAACATAAGTCTTCTACATCATTTGTCAGTAAACTATAAACTAAAGCTGAGATGTAGTAATACTTCAATTTACCAATTCAACTTACATTGGGTTGTCTATGCCTTTACAAATAGAAATTCCAAATGTTGGCAAGGATGTGGTATCACAGAATTATGGCTTGTCTACCTTTTGGAGTAATTTTGCAATTCTTCAAAAAGTTAAAAAGAATGATGATGACTTTGCTTTCATAATGTTGCTCTTGTAACCCCCAAACAAATTAAAATAAAAATCCAAACAGCCCAAATCTTCTGCATTAGATGAATAGATTAATTGCAGTGTATGCTAATGCATGCTATAGAACAGGCAAGTTTTAAAGTCACTTTGCTAAGTCAAAAAAGCCAAGTACAAGTCTAGAGTTAGGCGAACATTTTCTTAATGAATAGATCTAGGCAGAGAGCTGATAGTGGCTTCCAGTGACTTAAGAAGAAGCTGCTTAATGGGTAAATATGTGCTCTTCAAATGATGAAAATACTTTCTACAAGTATACAATGTACTTTGATCGTATCCATTTCTCATAACCTTCCACCAACTCATCCCATGACTTGCCAACCAGTTTCCCTATTAGCATGTGTTTATTCATTTATTATAATTTTTATTTTATTTATAAACTTGATCCAATCATTATGGATCATATAGGAATAGGTATGTGGACACTGACTAGTGAATACCTCAGTCGTCCACTGGTCATATCCTCAAATAAAAGTAATACTTGTTCCCCAAAAAACAGAAACTACAAGTAGCACTTTAGCTAGGACTGGAGACCTCAGAATCTCCTCCTTCAGGGCCAGGAATAGGCACAAAAACAAAGATGCATAGGAATCCCATAAAAAAACTAACCTGGAAGCCATTGTGTGTGTGTATATGAAGGATGTGTAGAGTAAAAAGAGACAGAAGCTTCCAGAGATGTCAGTGGGTTCACTTTCTGTTGGCCATCTGGTCCTGAGAATGAGGACTGCACTAAAGAGTTGTTGGCTCCCACAAAGACTCCCTTGGGGAAAACAAAACTTTCAATTGCAAGTGGTCATCAGTTGGAGATAATCCTGGGTTAAGGATGGGTACATGAGTCCACTACTCCTTTCAGCTTTAGGACCCCATGTGGTGCAGACTCATGAAGGCCCTGTGCAGGCTGCCTAAGTCTCTGTGGGTTCATATGTGTGTTGATCCTGTTGACAGAGAGGTCTTATTTTCTTGGTGCACTCCATCCTCTCTGGCTCTTATGCTTTTGCTGACACCTCTTCCATAGGATTCCTTTAGGCACAAGGGGAAGACTTTGGCAAAGATGTGCAATTAAGGACTGGATGTTCAAGGTCTCTCACTCTGCACAATGTCTGGCTATGGGGCTCCTTTGTTAAAATGAAGTGTAATTTTTACTCATTCTTCCTTACTCTTACTCCATAGTGATCTGATAGGAGGCATGGAATTAGTTCGATCCTCTTATATTTGTTGAGGTCTGTCTTGTGACCAATTATATAATCAATTTTGGAAAAGGTACCATGAGGTTGAGGTGCTGAGAAAAAGGTATATTCTTTTGCTTTAGGATGAAATGCTCTCTCTCTCTCTCTCTCTCTCTCTCTCTCTCTCTCTCTCTCTCTCTCTCTCCATATATATATATATATATATATATATATACATACATACATACATACATAGACAGATAGATACAGATACAGATAGATAGATAGATAGATACACACACACACACACACACACACACACACACACACACACATATATATATATATATATATATATATATATATATATATATATATTAAATCCAATTGGTCCAAATCTTCAATTAGTTTCACTGTGTTCCTGTTTAGTTTCTGGTTTCCTGATCAGTCCATTGACGATAGTGGAGTGTTGAGGTCCCCCACAATTATTGTGTTAGGTGCAGTGTGTGCTTTGAGCTTTAGTAAAGTTTCTTTTATGAATGAGGGCCCTCTTGCATTTGGAGCATAGATGTTCAGAATGGAGAGCTCTTCTTGGTGGATTTTTCCTTTGACCAGCAAAAAGTGACCTTCCGTGTCTCTTTTGATGACTTTAGGTTGAAAGTCAATTTTATCTGCTATTAGAATGGCTACTGCAGCTTGTTTCCTGAGACCATTTGCTTGTAAGATTGCCTTCCAGCCTTTTACTCTATGGTAGTGTTTGTCTTTAACACTGAGGTGAGTTTCCTGTATGCAGCAAAATGTAGGGTCCTGTTTTCATATCCAGTCTGTTAGTCTATGTCTTTTTATTGGGGAATTGAGTCCATTGATGTTGAGATATTAAAGAATAGTGATTATTACTTCCTGTCATTTTTTATGTTATTTTTATATTTCAGTGGTTATCTTCTTTTGGGATTGATGAAAAAAGGTTACTATCTTGCCTTTTTCCAGGGTGTAGTTTCCCTCCTTGTATTGGCATTTTCTGCCTATTATACTTTATAGGGCTGGGTTTGTGGAAAGATATTGTGTAAATTTGGTTTTGTCATGGAATATCTTGGTTTCTCCATCTATGGTGATTGAGAGTTTTGCTGGCTATAGTAGTCTTGGCTGGCAATTGTGTTTTCTTAGAGTCTGTATGAGATCCGCCCAGGATCTTCTAGCTTTCATGGTCTCTGGTGAGAAGTCTGGTGTAATCTTGATAGGTCTTCCTTTATATGTTACTTGGCCTTTTTCTCTTACTGTCTTTAATATTCTTTCTTTGTTTAGTACATTTGGGGTTTTGATTATTATGTGACGGGAGGTATTTCTGTTCTGGTCCAGTCTGTTTGGAGTTCTATAGGCTTCTTGTATATTCATGGGCATCTCTCTCTTTAAGTTAGGGAAGTTTTCTTCCATAATTTTGTTAAAGATATTTGCTGGCCCTTTAAGTTGTACATCTTCACTCTCATCTATCCCTATAATCCTTAGGTTTGGTCTTCTCATTTTGTCTTGGATTTCCTAGATGTTTTGGGTTACAAGCCTTTTGGATTTTGTGTTTTCTTTGACTGGCTGGTGCTTGAACCTCCTGTGAGCCTGTAAGGCTATTTCCACACCATTGTATGACCGGGTTTGCCCTGGCACAGATTGCTGATGAGCTGCCCTCCTCTTGGGTGCCATTGGAACCCTGGTATGTCTTGCTCCAAGCAATATTATATTCGGTTGTCTCTGTGAACCTGGTGCTGCCTGTCTGCTCTGTCAGGGAGCGAAGATGGCAGACGCTGTGGGCACCTTTTCCAAGTGCTTATCACTCTGCAGGGCAAATGACCCCGACAGGACTGGCACAGAGATGTCCCATAAAGTTGCCCGGGCCCTGGGTGCAGGTAGATGCCTGAGAGGCTGAGACCCAAGCGATGTTAGACTCAGGCTATGTCTGCATACCTGACACTGTTAGATCTGTCTGGTGTCCCGTTGTGTTTATTTTAAGTTGTTTTTAATAAATTGTTATTATTTATTTTACATTAATGATTAGATCAAATACCTGCCAATTATGAATATTCTGTTTGATAATTCTTTTAAGTTTATTCAAAGTTCTCTCAGGAACAAAAAGTAACTTAAAAGGTAAACCTAAGCATTTAAAAGATTTAGATGTCATGCTTAAATTATATAAGGGAAAAGTCTTAAGTAGCCATTTTTATTAAAAATGTATAAACATAACTAATAAAGCACATGTAATAATGTTCAACGTTATCTTTCAATAAACTTCAGACTAGCCTGAGAAGTGTTGCCATTTCAGTCCAGAGGTAACAATTCAATTCACATTGAAGTGACTATATTTTACACACAGAAATGCCAAGTGTTGGCAAGGATGTGGTATCACAGAATCATGGCACATTTCTAGGAAATATATAATGCCTTATGTACACTCTGAATAACTTTGTAGTTTCTTCAAAAACATAAATATAACTTCTGTGACTTTGTTTCTGGGATAATTTGTAGACCCCCATATAATTAAAATCAGAACTCCAAACAGCTCAAATGGTCTGACATACAGAAACAGATAAATTGTAATATGTGCTAATTCATGCTACAGCATAGGCAAATTTCAAAGTTACCATGCTAATCCAAGAAGCAAAACACAAATCGAGAATTAAGCAAGAATTTCTGTAATGAATAGATCTATGCAGACAGAGAGCTGAAATGTGGCATCCAGTGACTTTGGGAAGAAGGTTTTTATTTTTTTAATTTTTAAAAAATTGTTTTTGAATATATTCTTCATTTACATTTCAAATGTTATACCCTTTCCCGGTTTCCCCCTCCAAGAAAACCCCCAACCCATCCTTCTAACCCGTTTTCAAAAAGTAGTCCCTCCATCTAACTCCTTCCTACCTACCTTCCCTTGATTTCCCCATACTGGGTCATCTATCAAGCATTCACAGGACCAAGGACCTCTCCTCCCACTGATGCTCAACAAGGCATTCCTCTGCCACGTTTGAGGCAGGAACCAGGTGTAACCCTTGGTGGATGGCTTAGTCCCTGGGAGCCCTGAGGATTCTGATTGGTTGACATGGACATTCCTCTCGTGGGGCTTAAAACCCCTTCAGCTCCTCCAGTCCTCCCTCCAACTCCTCCATTGGGGAACCTGTACTCAGTCCAATGTTTGACTGCTAGCATCTGCCTTTGTATTTGTAAGGTTCTGGCAGGGCCCCTCTGGAGACAACTGTGACAGACCTCTTTCTGCAAGTACTTCTTGTCATCCATAATAGTTTTGGGGTGGTTGGTGACTGTTTATAGGATGAATCTCCAGGTAGAACAGTCTCTGGGTGGCCTTTCCTTGAGTCTCTGCGCCACACTTTGACTCCATAATTGCTCCTCTGAGTATTTTGTTCCCTTTCTCAGAAAAAATAAAGCACCCATACTTTGGTCTTCCTTCTTCTTGAGCTCAGTGTGGTCTGTGAGTTATATCTTGTTTATTCTGAGCTTTTGGGCTAATATCTGCTTATCAGTGAGTTCATACCAGGTTTTTAATGGGTCAGAATGTGCTCTTCAAATGAGAAACATTTTTTTACAAGTGCATAATGTGTTTTAATTGTGCCTACCCCTAATCACCTCACATCTACTCATCCAATGACTTGCAAACAGATGTCATTCTGGTGTTTATTGAGTTACTTATTAACTAATTCATTTATTTATGTTAGTAATTGATTATAATTACTATTTAATTTACACTCTGTATCCAATTAATATGGATCATGTGGAAATAGGTATGTGGCCACTCACTTAGTGCACAAGTACAGTCAGTCTACCACTGGTCATATCCTCAAGCCAAATTGATACTCCATCCCAAGAAGGCAGCAACTGCAACCAGCATTTCACCTAGGGTAAGGATGTCAGAAATCCCTTCTGCATAGCCTAGCATAGGCATAAAACAAAAAGATGGACAAGAATCCCATAAAAACATTAACCTGGAAGCCATAATATATACACAAAGGACATGTAGAGTAAAAAGAAAAATTCAATATATAAATAATGAAGTATAAAAAGTAAATTACAAAACTGTCCTGACAGGGCATTATGAGCCAGGAGCCTCCATAGATATAAATGCATACATTTTCTGTTGGCCATCTGCTGATGCACATGAGGACTGCACTTAAGATTGGTTTTTTTTTTTTTTTTTTTTTTTTTTTTTTTTTTTTGAGGGACTTCTGGAGTGCGGTCATGCTGGGTGACTTTTTGTGGGTCCTCCATATCCTCAGTAATAGTGTCAGGCGTTGGGACTACTCCTTGAGCTGGATCCCACTTTGGGCCTGTCTTTGGACCTTGTTTTCCTCAGGCTCCTCTCAATTTCCATCCCTGTAATTCATGCATATCATTTTGTATCTACGTTACCTCAGTCAGGATATTTTCTAGTTCCATCCATTTGCCTGCAAAACTCAGGATGTCCCCATTCTTAATAGCTGAGTAGTATTAAATTGTGTAAATAAACCATATTTTCTGTATTAATTCTTCTGTCATGGTACATCTAGGTTGTTTTCAGCTTCTAGCTATCACAAATAAAGTCACTATAAACTTGGAATGGGTGCCCCTGAGCCATGTTGCACCATCTTTTGGGTATATTCCCAAGAGTGGTATAGCTGGTTGTTCAGGTAGATCTATTTCCAATTTTCTGATTAACCTCTAGATTGATTTCTACAGTGGTTGTCCCAATTTGCACTTCCACCAGCAATGGAGGAGCCTTCCTCTTTCTCCACATCCTCTCCAACATGTTTTGTCACCTGAGGTTTTGATCTTAGCCATTCTGATTGGTGTAAGGTAGAATCTCAGGGTTGTTCTGATTTTCATTCCTCTGATCACTAAACGACTTTGAACATTTCTTTAAGGGCTTCTGAAAGAGTCAAATGCAGTTATTTGTACCCAACCAATGGACAGAAACAGCTGACCCCTGTTGTTGAACTAGAGAAGGATGAAAGAAGCTGAGTAGAAGGGCAACTCTGTAGGAGAACCAGCAGCTTCACTTAATCTGAACCCCTGAGATATGTCAAACAGTGGACCACCAAACAGGCAGAATACACCAGCCCCCTAAACACATACAGTAGATAATTGCAAGGTCTGTGTTCATTCAAAGATGACACACCTCAAGAGACCAAAGGCCCCAAGGAGTTTAGAGGTCAGATGGGGTGGGGAATCTAGATATCCATGAGAAGACAGGGATTGGGAAATAGGCATGGGATGTGGAACAGTAAGAGGCTGGACAGGGGAGGGATAAAATCTGGAATTTTAAAAAAAGAAATATATTAATTAACAAAAGAGTAGTTTGTTTCCCTAGAGATGGATTAGAGAAAAGTAAGCTTTCAATTGCAAGTGGTCATCAGTTGTAATAATCCTGGGAGGCGACTTCTCCAATCTAGGACTGAGTGTTCCAAGGTGTCTAACTCTGCCTAAGGTCTGACTATGGGTCTCTGGATGTCTTGTGATCTGCTTCAGGAGGAAGCTTCTCTCATGATGGTTGGTCTATGAGTATAACAGATCATTAGTAGTCATTTATTACTGTTTCTTTAGAAGAACAGTAGTATTTAGCTTTACCCTTGGTCTCTGAACTATCTGGTCTCAAGCGCTTGGTCATCCAAGCAGAATCAGGCATGTGTTCCATCTCAGGGAATGAATCTCATGTCAAGTCAGATATCTGTTTGTTACTCCCACAAGCTTTATGTCACAGTAGTGCATGCATATGTCACAGACTGGAAACCATTGTATATCACAGTTTTTGTAGCTCAGTTAGTTTTTATGTTTCATTATTGAAAACATGCAGAGTTTTCTAGGGGCATCTAGATGCTCAAAAGCCAAGAAATACCAGCTTTGGCTTTCTCACATCTCGAACTACACTTTGCCACTCCTGCAGTGTGGGATACCCACCATCATACTCTCCATGTTTTGCCTCTCCAGCTGCCATAACCAGAGGCTGGGGGGATGAGGTGTATTTGGACAAACAATACAGACCTAAACAGAATTCTCAGCAGAATAATCTCACTTAAACAAATGAACAAAAGAGAAAATGTCAACATTTTAGCCATAAGGGAAATGCAAATAAAATGATTCTGAGATTTCATCTTACATGTCAAAATGTCTAAAATCAAAACACAAGTGATAGCTTATACTTACAAGGATGTAGATCAAGGGGAACACTTTTTCATTGCTGGAGGAAGTGAAAACCTGTACAGCTACTTTGGAAGTCAACACATTGGTTTCTCAGAAGGAAAAGCAAAATACTAGAAAGTCACTTACTAAACTATGTTCATACAATCTTTACTGGTAATAGCTAGAAGTACACTAATGTCCTTCAACTGAGAATGGATAATGAAAATATTTTACATATACACAATGGAATATTTTACAGCTGTTAAAATCAACATCTTGGTCCATGCAGGCAAATGGAAGGAACAAGAAATCAAACATAATATGAACTATTTTACATGTGAAAATTACCTTTAAAGTAAGGAATAACTATGCTACAATCCAGGGACCCAAACATGAATAGAAAAAAAGCCAAAGAAAAGATTTCTAATAGTATTCTGATATACTCACTAAATGGTCCTAACCTAATGGTCATCAGAGAGCCTTCACTTGGCAAATAATGGAAACAAGTGCAAAGATAAAAGCAGATCTTAGGTAGAGATTGGAGAACTTTGTGGAAGTGGTAAAGGAAGTACTGTAGAAGATAGAGGAATAAATGACATGACAAGTAAAAAATAAAAAAAATCAGACAACCTGAACCCAAAGGATACAGGGACTGAATTGTCAAACAGGGAGCCCTCATGGGAACCAGTGAGCTTACATGGACTGACCAAGGCCCTCAGCAACTGTGCAACAATTGTGTAGCTTCTTCTTCTTCTTGTGAACGCTTGACTCTTAGTGGGAGCAGGTGAGGTCTCTATCTCTGTTGCCTGTCCATGGGACACTCTCCCCTCACCTACAGAAAATGTGGTATATTTATACAATGGAATACTACTCAGCAATTAAAAATAATGAATTCATGCAATTTGTAGGTAAATGGTTAGATCTGGAAAATATCATCCTAAGTGAGTTAACCCAATCACAAAGAATACACATGAAATGCAATCACTGATAAGTGGATATTAATGAGCCCAGAAGCCCTAAATACTCAAGGCACAATTAGCAAGTCAAATGATTCCCAAGAAGAAGAAAGGAGAGGACCCTGGGCCTGTAAAGATTGGATCCAGTTTTGTAGACCCAGAACAGAGAAATCGTGGGGTGGGGAGGAATGATTGGGGAATTGTTAGGGGGAGAGGAACTATGGGATGTATGGTGGGAGGGGGGAACTGGGAAAGGGGAAAGCCTTTGGAATGTAAACATAGAATATAGAAAATAAAAATTAAAAAAAAGAAGAAGAAGAGGAGGTGCCTAGCCTAGTCTTACTGCAAAGAAAAAAGCCATGGCTGGTGAATATACATTGGAATTATGTCGTGTTCTGTAGATGAATGGAGGAGGAGCTGCTGGGATGCTGGGGATAGAGCTGGTGGATTGTGATAGACACATACACACACACACACACAGAGAGAGAGAGAGACAGAGAGACAGAGAGACAGAGAGACAGAGAGACAGAGAGAGACAGAGACAGAGACAGGAGAGAGTAGAGAGAAGAGAGACACAGAGACATACAGTGGCAAATAGCAACACATGACATACATAGTCACACACATATACATACAGAAAATGAAACAGACTACACATAAAAGAACACAAAAGTCTAGTGTTTTCTCCATGGCTGTGATTGGTAAGGGTCTTTCAGTAGTTTTTATCCCCTCTTTTAGGGTTGGACAGCTTGGACAAACACCAAATTGGTGATCTGCAGGAACCCCATAGAGGGTCACACATCAATGCAGAGACTTTGGTGAAGTTGGTGAACAACCTGGTGTCTTCTTTGCAGGAAGGGGAACCCTTCTTTTCCCCTGACATTCTATCAATATGCCAAAGATTTGCCAACCCTCTACAGGTACCGGACCTGCTATTCATGAGGTAAGTGGCCACTGGAAAGGTGACCTCCTGTGACTATGCCCATCTTCAAGCCCATAGGTCCCAGATCTTATTGTTATTTTGTGATTCTCTCTCTCTCTCTCTCTCTCTCTCTCTCTCTCTCTCTCTCTCTCTCTCTCTCTCTCCTATCCAACTATTCATTGTCTACATAACTATCAGAACCCAGCAGCATGAAGTAAGAAATTTCTTCCCCCAGGGAAAAATTTCTGTCCAAGGGAGTGGACTGTCCAGAGCTGAGACCCTAAAGTGGATGTAGCTATCCCCTCTACTGTTAAAAAGCAATTTATCTTTCACTCCATATTTCTGAGGCCTTGGTTAATGTACTTCTCTCAGTGTAAAGGTGGTTCTAAAAATATTGAAATACCTAATAGACATATGCCCAAAGTGGACATACATGAACTATAATCCAGGGGACCATGTTTCCACAAAGATGTATGAATAGAGATGCATGTGTTAAAACTTTGCACAGATATAATGAAAGCACCTACTGTGTCCAGGTGAACTAATAGTTCTGAGAGCAGCCAGAATTACCAGCATTATGTTTAGACCATATGGCTTTACAGGTGACATTCTGTCTGGTCTTCTCTAGGTATGCAAACTTCGGCCCTTATTCTGAAGAGGATGAACAAGTAAAGAACACCCTCTGTAGCTTCCTGAACACATGGATTTACAAGAATCCTTAGGACTTTTGTGAGCACTCAGACCTGCTGACTCTGAAATACCTCAAGAACTCTTACAGTGTGTTCATCACACACTCAGACCTTAGTGTTCATGTCAATAGGATCCAAATCATGTTGCAAGAAATAAAGGCCAAGGATTCACAATCTGAGGATGAGGAAGACTCAGATTTTACAAACATACTTGTCAGTTTTACAAAAACTACTTTGCTCTTCTGATATTGTGTAAAATCCCCAAAGAATTAAATCAGAAATACAAACAGCTCAAATGTCTGCTAACTGTAGTATGTGCTAATTCATGCTACCGCATAGGCAAGTTTCAAGTGACTGTGCCAAGCCTAGAAGCAAAACACAAGTCTTGAATTAGGCAAGAATTTCTGTAACGAATAGACCTATGCAGACAAAAAAGCTGAAAGGTTACATCCAGTGACTTTGTGAAGAAGAAGATTTTTAAATGCTCAGATTTGGATCTTCAAGTGAAAAAAGAAAACATTTTCTACAAGTATACAATGTATGTTGGTTGTATCTACCCAGCAGAACCACCCATCTACCCATCTCATGCCTTGCAAACTAGGCTCCATTCTGGTATTCATTGATTTAATTATTTACTAACTTATTTATTGATATTAATAATTGATTATTATTTCTATTTCATGTATACTCTGCAACCAATTAATATGGATCATGCAGGAATGGGCAGGTGGCCACTCACTTAGTGCATAAGTACAGTCAGTCTCCTACTGGTTATATCCTCAAACCAAATTGATTCTCTCTCCCCAACATTTCTGCTAGTGTTAGGAACTCAGGAACTCCTCCTACACAGCCAAAAATAGGCCTCACATGCAAAGATGCTCAGGATCCCCATAAAAACATTAACCTGGAAGCCATAATATATACACAAAGGATATGTTGAGTAAAAAGAGAAAAATACAATATATAAATAACAATGAAATATGAAAATTAAATTACAAAACAGTTCTGATAGGACATTATGAGACCAGGAGCCTCCATAGCTGGAAATGCCTTCAATTTCTGTTGGCCGTCTGCTGATGAACATGAGGACTGCACTTAACAGTAGTTTGCTCTTTTGAATATCTTGGATATTAGCCCTCTATTGGATGGACGATTGGTAAAGATCTTTTCCCCATCTGTTGGGTGCTGTTTTGTCCTATTGACAATATCCTTTACCTTACAGAAGATTTGCAATTTTATGAGGCCCCGTTTGTCAATTCTTGATCTTAGAGCATAAGCTATTGGTGTTCTGTTCAGGCACTTTTCCCCTGTGCCCATGTGCTTGAGGCTCTTCCCCACTTTCTTTTCTAACAATTTCAGTGTATCTGGTTTTATGTGAAGATCCTTGATACACTAGGACTTGAGCTTTGCACAAGGCAATAAGAATGGATAGAAATGTTTTCTCTATATGCTACCTGCCAGTGGAACCAGCACCATTTGTTAAAAATGCTGTCTTTTTTTCCACTACATGATTTTAGCTGCTTTGTCAAATATCAAGTGACCGCAGGCATGTGGGTTCATTTCTGGGTCTTCAGTTCTATTCAGTTGATCTTTCTGCCTGTCACTGTATCAATACCATGCAGTTTTTATCATGATTTCTCTGTAGTACATCTTGAAGTCAGGTATGGTGATTCCCCCAGAAGTTATTGGGGTTTTTTTGTGTTTTTATTGAGCATATGCCAATTTTATTGCTATTATTTCCTTTTTATTTTTATTAGATATATTATTTATTTACATTTCAAATGATTTCCCCTTTCTTGGATCCCCCCTCCCCAAAAGTCCTATAAGCCCTTTTGCCTCCTCTGTTCCCCAATCAACCCCTTCCCACTTCCCTGTCCTGGTATTCCCCTACACTGCTGCACTGAGCCTTTCCAGGACCAGGGGCCTCTTCTTCCTTCTTCTTGTGTATCATTTGATATGTAAATTATTTCTTGGGTATTCCAAGCTTCTGATCGAATATCCACTTATCACTGAGTGCATACCATTTGTGTTCTTTTGTGATTGGGTTACCTTACTTAGGATGATATTGAGAACAGTTTTTGCTGTTTTTTTTTTGTTGTTGTTATTCCATATGAATTTGCAATTGCTCTTTCTAACTATGAAGAATTGAGTTAGTGTTGTGATAGGGATTCCACTGAATCTGTAGATTGCTTTTGTCAAGATGGTCATTCTTAAAAGGGGGAATAAAACATTCATTGGAGAAGATACAATAATAAAGTGTGGAGCAGAGACTGAAGGAAAGACCATTCAGAGATTTCACCACCTGGAGATTCATCCTATATACAATTACCAAATCCAGATACTATTGTGGATGCCAACAAGTACTTGCTGACAGGAGCCTGATATAGCTGACTCCTGAGAGGCTCTGCTGGTGCTTGACAAATACAGAGGGAGATACTCCCAGCCAACCATTAAACTGAGCAGAGGGTCCCCAATGGAGGAGCTACAGAAAGGACACAGAGAGCTGAAGGGGTTTGCAACCCCACAGGTGGATCAACAATATGAACCAAATAACCGCATAGATCCCAAGGACTAAACCATCAACCAGAGTACATATGGAGGGACCCATGGCTTCAACCACATATGTAGGGAGGAAGGCCTTGTTGGACATCAGTGAGAGGAGAATCTCTTGGCTGTGTGAACGCCAGATGCCAAAGTATAAGGGAATGTCAAGACAGGGAAGCACGAGTGGGTGGGTTGGTAAGCAGGGGGAGGGTAAAAGGGATAAGGGGTTTTTGGAGGGAAAAGGAGGAAAGGGGATAACATTTGAAATGTAATAAGAGAAATATCTAATAAGAGAGTAATTTGCTTCCATAGAGACTGTTTTAGAGAAAACTCAACTTTCAGTTGCAAGTGGTCATTAATTGGAGATAATTCTGGATTAATGATGAATGTATAAGGCCACTTCTCCAATTTAGGACTGAATGTTCCAAGGTGTCTCTCTCTGTCTAATGTCTGGCTATGGGTCTTTGTATATTTTGTGATCTGCTTCACGAGGGTGCTTCCCTGATGATGGTTGAGAAGGCACTGGTCTATGAGTATAACTGATCATTAGGAGTCATTTTATTACGGGTTCTTTAATAGAACAGTAGACTTTAGCTTTACCCCAGGTCTCTGAATGATCTAGTCTCAAGTCCTTATCATCTAAGCAGTGTCAAGTATATTTTCCATCTCAGGGAGTGAATCTTATATGTTTTTATTTAGAGTACAGGGTTTAAAGACAAAGAATAATGTAATCAGGAGACAGGGGCATGTGGATCCCTGTGAGTTTGAATTCAGCCTGGTCTACATAGTGATCATATCCCCCCCCCCGGAAATAGGACTGCTTACATTACACTATGTACACTTATCAGCAAAAATAAAGACAGTAGGACATATAGTCATGGGTATAACACTAGCAGGCAACTCTGAACATTTCTAAAAACATGAAAATGTCTTTCAGGAAGAAAAGTAACTGGCACCTGTGCCATTTGCCATCATTCACTTTGTAGCATGACCTCATTCATACATCAAGATTGGGTGGGGGTGAGTGTCAGGAGGAAAGAAAGCACACCACCCCATGATGAAAGAGTAAACTAGGAGAGGGCCATGCCCCAATACTCCCTGACCACTTACAGCATGGTCACTCCATGACCATCACAACAAATAAACTGGTAATCATGATCCCTGTTTAAAAGTCTTTACAGCCTAGCTCCTTTCCCTGGGGGAGGGTCAGTGATATCTATATATATATATATATAGATATATAGATAGATAGATAGATAGATATAGATATAGATATAGATATAGATATAGATATAGATATAGATATAGATATAGATATAGATATAGATATAGATAGATATTGATATATATATTGATAGATATATATTGATATATATTGATATATATATATTGATATATATTGATATATAATATATATTAATTTTTATTTTAATTAATTTACATTTCAAGTGTTATCCCCTTTTGCTGTTTCTCCCTCTCCCAGAAATCCCCTCTCCTATCCCCCCTCTCCTGCTTCTATGAGGGTGTTCTATCACCAAACCGCCCACTCCCACCTCCCTGCCCTCAATTCCCCTACACTGGGGAATCTATCAAACCTTCATAGGACCAAGGACCTCTCCTCCTATTGATGCCTTGACAAGGCTGTCCTCTGCTACATATGAAGACAGAGCCATGAGTATTCCTTGGTTGGTGGCTCAAACCTGGGGTTCTGGTTGGTTGATATTGTTGTTCTTCCTATGGGGTTGTAAACCCCTTCAGCCCCTTCAGTCTTTTCTCTAACTCCTCCACTGGGGACCCTACACTCAGTGCAATGCTTGGCTACAAACATCCTATTCTGTATTAGTAAGGCTCTGGCAGGGCCTCTCAGGAGACAGCTATATCAGGCTCCTTTTACTAAGATTTTCTTAGCATCCACAATAGTGTGGGAGTTTGGTGAATGCCTCTGGGATGAATCCCCAGATGAGACCGTCTCTAGATGGTCTTTCCTTCAGTCTCTGCTCTGTGCTTTGTCTCCATATTTGCTCACATGAGTATTTTGTTCCACTTTCTAAGAAGGACCAACTCACCCACACTCACCTTCTTCTTGAGCTTCATGTAGTCTGTGAGTTGTATCTTATTTATTGGGAGCTTTGGACTAATATCCACTTATCAGGGATTGTATAGCATATGTGTTCTTTTAGGATTGGGTTACCTCACTCAGGATGATATTTTCTAGTTACATTCATTTGCCTAAGAATATCATGAATTCATCATTTTTAATAGCTAAGTAGTACTCCTGTAAATGTACCACATTTTCTGTATCCATTCTGTGGTTGAAGGACATCTGGATTCTTTCCACCTTTGGGCTGTTATAAATAAGACTGTTGTGAACATAGTAGAGCATGTGTCCTTGTTATACATTGGAGAATCATTAGGGTATATGCCCAGGAGTGGTATAGCAGGATCCTCAGGTAGTATTATGTCCAATTTTCTGAGGAACCTCCAGACTGATTTCCAGAGTAGTTGTACAAGCTAGCAACCACACCAACAGTAAAGAAGCATTCCTCTTTCTCCACATCCTTGCCAGCATCTGCTGTCACCTGAGTTTTTGATCTTAGTTATTCTGACTAGTGTGACGTACAATCTCAGGGTTTTTGATTTGCATTTCCCTGAAGACTATGGATGTTGAACATTTCTTGAGTGTTTCTCAGACATTCCCATTTTCTCAGTTAAGAATTCTCTGTTTAGCTCTGTTCCCCATTTTTAAATAGAGTTACTTGTTTCTCTGGAGTCTACCTTCTTGACTTCTTTGTATATATTGGATATTAGCACTCTATGAGATGTAAGATTAGTAAAGATCTTTTCCTAATCTCTTGGTTGACATTTTATCCTATTGACAGTGTCCTTTGTCTTACATAAGATTTGCAATTTTATAAGGTCCCATTTGTTGATTCTGGATTTAGAGTCTAAGTCATTGCTCTTCTATTCAATAACTTTTTCCCTGTGCCCATGTTGTTGAGACTTTTCCCCAATTTCTGTTCTACTAGATTCAGTGTGTGTGGAGTTTCTTGATCCACTTGGACTTGAGACTGAGAGTGAATCTTCAGTCAAGTCAGATATCTGTTGGTTACTCCCACCATCTTTGTGTCACAGTAGTACATGCATATGTCACAGACTGGACATCACTGTAAATCAAAGGTTTTGTAGCTTGGTTAGTGTTTATGTTTCATTCTTGGAAACATGCAGAGTTTTCTTGTGGTGACTAGATGCCCAAAAGCCAAGGAATACCAGCTTTGGCTTTCTCACATCTCAGACTGCACTTTCCCACTCCAGGAAAACTTTCATACAGTCAGACTCACCACATTTTGCCTCTACATTTAACATGCCCAGATGCTTATAGCAACCATACTGATCTAAACAGAATTCTCAACAGAATAATCTCACTTAAAGAAATGAACTTAGAGAAAATGTAAACATCCTTAGCCATAAGAGAAATGTAAATAAAATGATTCTGAGATTTCATCTTACATGTCAAAATGGCTAAAGTCAAAACACACGTGATAGCTTGTGCTAACAAGGATATAGAACAAGGGGAACACTTTTCCATTGCTGGTTGAAGTGAAAACCTGTACAGCTACTTTGGAAGTCAACACGTTGGTTTCTCAGGAGGAAAAGCAAAATACTAGAAGGTCACTTGCTAACCTATGTTCATACAATCTTTACTTGTAATAGCTAGAAGCAACCTAGTGTCCTTCAACTGAAGAATGGATAACAAAAATATTTTACGTATACACAATGGAATATTATGCAGCTGTTAAAATCAACAACTTGGTCCATCCAGGAAATGGATGAAACAAGAAGACAACTATAATATGAACTATTTTATATGTGGAAATTACATTGAAAGTAAAGAATAACTGCTAAAATCTGGAGAGCCAAACATAAATTGAAAAATTGCCAGTGAAAAATTCCTAATAATATTCTGATATACTCATGAATTGGTCCTAACCCAATTGTCATCAGAGAGCCTTCACTTAGCAAATGATGTAAACAAAGGAAAAGACACACACAAACATTAGGCAGAGATTGGAGAATTTTGTGGATTAGGTGGAGGAAGTACTGTAGAAGATATAGGGGTAAATGACATCACAAGTTAAAAGAAATAAGATTCATGCAACCTGAGCCCAAGGATACAGGGACTGAATTGTCAAACGGGAGCCTGCAGGGGAACCAGGGAGCTTACATGGACTGACCAAGACCCTCAGCACCTGTGCAACAGTTATGTAGCTTCATATTCTTGTGAACTCTTGACAATTGGAGCAGGGGCTGTCACTAACTCTGTTGCCTGTTCATGGGACACTCTCCCATCACTGGGATGCACCTTCTAGACTTAAGAGGAGGTGCCTAGACTTACTGCAAAGTGAAAAGCCATGGCTAGTATACATGGGAATTGTGCCCTGTTCTCAAGATGAATGGAGGCAGAGCTGATGGGAATGGAGCTCGTGGAGAGTGACAGAGAGAGACAGAAAGAGATACATAGAGAGACAGAGACAGACACAGAGACAGACAGACAGAGAGACAGAGAGACAGTGGGACAGAGAGAAGGAGAGAGGGAGAGAGACAGAGAGACAGAGGAGAGAGGGAGAGAGAAAGTAGAGATGCATAGTGACTAAGAGCAAAACACATAGTCTCTCTCACACACACACACAGAGAGAGAGAGAGAGAGAGAGAGAGAAAGAGAGAGAGAGAGAGAGAGGGAGAAAGAGAGAGAGAGAGAGAGAGAGAGAGAGAGAGAGAGAGAGAATGAAACAGAGGACACGTAAAAGGACACAAAAGTCTAGTGCTTTCTCCGTGGCTACTATTTGTAAGGGTCTTGAAGAAGTTTGCCTCCCGTTTTTGAGAGTTGGTGTGCTTGGAAAAAGACAAAATGGGTGATTGGACTATAACTTTGGCATATACATGTACTGATCAGTAGTTGGATTGTCAGGCTCAATAGCAGTAGGAAAATGGGGATTTTGAGGAGCTACTAATGGAGAAATTTGTTTCAAATTTCCAATTTATATAGGACAAAACTATGAAGAAGAAAGGAGCCATTTGGAAGGCCACCATTTTTGTTAACCATATGGCTTCTCTGCTGACCTCTCTGCCTAACAGTCAATTTATTGAACTCCTAGTGTCTCTGGGTCAATGGTATTTAGTCTTCCACTGTTTCTCTTCCACACTTACATTTACAAAGTCTAGTAGAGTGGGGCCTCTACCTGATTAATGCCTATGCTGAAATAGGGCAGCTATGGGAGTTTTATGGATTCAGATCTTAGTGACATGTTCAGCCTCCTAGATGCTTGGCACAAGAGGATTTCCTTCTCCTCATAGGGTATTCCTGTCTTGATATTTTCAAACTTATAAAGTGAACTTGGCCACTTCAAAGATGTTGTCCTCTGAACTTAGATGCCCCTGTTCCCATTACCAATAGATTAAATGCATCAGGTCGTTGTAGGCATATAGCCATGTAGGGTCATGAAGATTATCTCTTTTCTTTTCTTTTTTTTTTAATCAGTTGATGTAGCTTATCACTGTGTTTAAGAACAAAGTTGCAAGGAAAGTAAAGTTAGTTCCCAATATTGTGGGTGTAGTTAGTTTTTTAGGATTTATAACTTTTGACTTTACCAGCAAAAGGAAATTTCAGTCTACAAACACACACACACACACACACACACACACACACACACACACACACACAGGCAAACCAACACTCATAGTCTCATACCCAAAGAGGCCTGCCCACATGTATGAAATAGTGCATGCATGCTCATACACTTTTAAGCACTCCCATGAATTTGCAAGCATGCACATGCACAAAAGCTCATAAAATATGTAATGATCTCAGGCACATTCCCTCGAATGTATTGACAGGAACTAGAGTGCCCAAGCATGCACACATGAGGAGATCCTGCACAACTTGTGGGAATTGGAAAAAATATGAAACTGAGAAAAAATCAGAAAAGAATAAAAGAGCAATGCACAGAACTACACCTCATTTTGGCAAGTGAAACAAGATAGTAATTAACTATAAAACTGGACCCAATTCTGGATTACCAGGGAATTCTGAACACACGCACATTACAAGGACTTCTCAGATCACTGGCTTGCTAAACCGTGACTCAGGCACTCTGTGTGAAGGAGAGAGCTGACTAGGGGATGAACAATGAATGACTTGGAGCAAACACCACTGGGAACAGCAGAAAAAGAAAACAGAGGATAGAGGAAGAGATGGGATAGCAGGCAGGGAAGGAGATGAGTAACTAAAATGAATGATGATCACCTCCTAACATGGGATGGGGACAGAGAAAGTGGAGTGTTAGGGGTTTGAGTGTCATTCAGTTGCTGTGACAACCACCAGGACTAAATGCTAATAAGGAAAGAGAAAGGTTTTTTGCAGGTAACAATTAACAGTCCATAAGTAGAGAGAGTGAGGACAAAGTCTAAAGCAGAAATTTAAAGAGAAAATCTTGGAAGATGTATCCCCTCTTAATGAGTCCTAGGGTGCCAGCTTCCATCTTATAAGGTGTTGTATGAGCCTCAGCAAGCTTTTTACAGAGGCCAGCTGTAAACCTCTGGGCTTACTCCCTAAAATGATCATGGTAGTACAAACTGATTCTGGAAAAGTCAAGTCCTAGGCAGGAACATTGACAGGGTAGGGCTAGTGCTTGTTCCCCAGTATGCATGTGGTCTCATTCCACAAAGAATCCATAGAAAGTCACATAAAAGCAAGGAAACAGGGCTTGGGTTTATGCTTGATTGGGCTAAATAGAGCTGAGATTACGATTATGGTTACAGATGCAGTTCAGAAGTAGAGACCCAGATTGCAAAGTTGTGGTACTGCCTATATCCAGAAATCTCTGAGAGCAGAATAATGGTAAATATATGTATACTTGTGTAGATTTGTACATCTGAGAAGTACAAGGTGGATCAAGGAGCCCTTAAAGAAAGCCCTGTTGAAAAAGAGACAGTAATGGAACCACCATCTTGCCAATGACCTAACCATAAAGAACCTTGGTAACCAGGTAATCTACTGGTTGGAGCAAGGCCTGCAGGCTCACTTGTCAGTTACACTGGAGAAGGCAGGATGTTCTCTTGCCCTCTTTGAACTCCTGGAGGCGCAGGCCTCAAGAAAGACAACACGGAAGGCTATGGTGCTGTCTGGAGGCACAGGGTTCACTCTTGCCTTCAACGCCTGTGGCCATTTTCCAGAAAGAGAAAAATCTTGACCAATGGCGGACAAGACAGGTAACCACTTGGGTTTTTCTCTGTGATTGGCAATGTAATAATTCAAGAAACCTGAGAATAAGAAGAACCAATAGGAATGTTGCAGACCTGTGCCCCTTTTGAAATATTGGCCTTGACCTTGATCTTTCCTCAGGTTTAGAAAGCTTCTACCACACTGGATCTTCAGGAACCCCATAGAGACTCATACATCAGTGCAGAGACTGTGGTGAAGTTGGTGAAGAACCTGGTGCCTTCTCTGTAGGAAGGCAAACCCTTCTTTGTTCCTGACTTTCTGCCAACATACCAAAGATTTGTCATCCCTCTACAGGTACTGGACCTGCTGTTCATGAGGTAAGTGCCCATGTCCAAACCCATAGGTCTCAGATCCTCAGGACCGAGCAGCATGAAGTAAGAAATTTCTTCCCCCAGGGAAAAAATTTCTGTCCAAGGGAGTGGACTGTCCAGAGCTGAGACCCTAAAGTGGATGTAGTTATCCCCTCTACTGTGAAAAAGCAATTTATCTTTCCACTCCATATTTCTGAGGCCTTGGTGAATGCACTTCTCTCAATATGAAGGAGGTTCTAGGAATATTGAAATACCTAATAGACATATGTCCAAAGTGGACATACATGAAGGATAATGCAAGGGACCATGTTTCCACAAAGATGTATGAATAGAGATGCATGTGTTAAAACTTTGCACAGATATAATGAAAGCACCTACTGTGTCCAGGTGAACTAATAGTTCTGAGAGCAGCTAGAATTACCAGTATTTTGTTGAGACCATATGGCTTTACAGGTAACATTCTGTCTCATCTTCTCTAGGTATGCAAACTTCGGTCCTTATTCTGAAGAGGATGAACAAGTAAAGAAGACGCTCTGTAGCTTCCTGGACATCTGGATGAACAAGAACTCTGAGTACTTTTGTGAGCCCTCAGACCTATTGACTTTGAAATACCTAAGGTCCTCTTACAGTGGCACACTCAGGTCCTCTTACATGGCACACTCAGATCTTAGTGTTCATGTCAATAGGATCCAGATCATGTTGCAAGAGAAAAAGGCCAAGGATTCACAGTCTAAGGATGAGGAAGACTCAGATCTGGGCAGACACACATCCTCAGATCCTGAGATGTAAATCGGCATGGAAAACAGCAAATCTGGAGCCAGATCCAACTTGTGCACCAGATCTGGAGAGGACAAGAACTACCAGAAGGTCCTATGACACATGAATAGCTGCAGCCAGATGTGAAAGCAGCAGTCCTGACAATATAACGATAGCATCTGTGGAATCTATGTCTCAGCGTGTCTGTAGATACCGTATATCTTTGTTAGCTCCTCTTTCCAACAGTGTGCATACCTATTTAGAGAATGGCACTGTTACTTCCTGTTATCAATTTGAGTCTGTCTTATGTCTGAGCTGCTGCTAATGTCCCTCATGATCAGCCTCTGATTTCAAACCAGCAGCAGTTTCCACCCCACAGCCAGCCTTCCCCTCCCCTGAGTAATAATAGCCTTTTTACTTCTTCTGATTTTTCAATGTTTTGGGTTTTGCTTTTTTGTCTGTTTCTGCTACATTTATTCTATAAACATATGTGCTTTCACTTTCTTTCATTTTTTATTTCTTTAAGATAGTCTTATCATGTAGTTCAGGCTGGCCATGAGTGCCCATGTTGTTAGTGTTTCTTTTACCTTGTCTAAAATGCAATCTGATGAGAGGAAATATCTGCAAATTATGAATAGTATAATTTGATAAATCATTTTAAGTTCTTTGAATGTTTCCTTAGGAAGGAAAAGTAATTAAAAACATAAACATATGCATTTACATTTAAAGATAAACATACAACATTTAAAATATTAAATGTGATTAAATTATAACAGGTAAAAAACGTAAATAACCATTTTTCTAAAGAAGGTATACACATGACTAACAAAGCACATGTAATAATGTTCTACATTACGTTTCAGTAAATTTCAAACTAAATCTGAGAAATGGTACCCCTTCAGTCCAGTGGTAGCAATTCCATTCTCATTAATTGGCTATACTTTTTCATCAGAAATTCCAACTGTTAGAAAGGATGTAGGATAGTATTATTATGGCACATATCAAGGGCACAGGTAGAATGCCTTACCTACTTTCTCAATTTTTGTATTCTTCAAAAATATAAATCCAACTATGAATTTCTCAATTACTTTGTCAATTCATCAAAAATATATATCCAAATATATAATCCTACTATGGCTTTGTTCCTCTAATGCTGTTATAAGATCCCAAAAGAATTAAATCAAAAATCCAAACAGACCAAAAGGTATGGTGTAATTGAATTAATTGTAGTATGTGCTATCTAATGCTACAGCATAGGCTATTTCAAAAGTACTGTGCTAAGCCAAGAAGCCAAATACATGTCTAGAATTAGGGAAGAATTTCCATAATGAATAGTTCTAGCAAGAGAGAAAGCTTAAAGGTAGCCTCTGGTGTCTTTGGGAAGAGGGAGGTTTTTAATGGGCAGGAATGTGCTCTTAAAATGAAGAAAATATTTCCTACACATATACAGTGTATTCTCATTGTATCTATCCCTCATCAACTCCCATCTATTATTCCCATTAGTTGCCAACAGGTTGCCCTCACAATTACATATGTCATATATATACATATATATATGCACATATATACTTATATACATATATACACATATATGTTTATATAAATGAGATAGTAAATGATTTTTTTGCTATTTGATTTACACTCTGCATAAAATTAATATGAATCATGTAGGAATAGGTATGTAGCCACTGAATTAGTGCACAATTACAGTCAGTCTAACACTGATAATATCCTCAATCAAAACTAATTCTCTTCCCAGAAGACAGCAACTGCCATCAGCATTTCATCCTGAAACTCCTTCCCCATGGCTAAGAGGAGGAAACAAAAAAGATGCAGAGGAATCCCATAAAAACACTAACCTGGAAGCCATAATACATACACAAAGATATGTAAAAGAGAAAGAGTTAGAATATAAAGTTAAACGAGAAAGAGTTAGAATATAAATAAAAATTAAATACAAAAAATGCACTACATAAAGGTACTGATAGGACATTATGAGACCTGGAGCCTCCATAGATATACATGGATTCAATTTCTGTTGGCCATATGCTGTTGAACATGAGGACCACACTTTGGAGTAGTTTGTTTCCCTAGAGACTGTCTTAGAGAAAACTCAAGTTTCATTGGCAAGTGAAGATAATCCTGGGATACGGATGGGTACACGAGGTACCTTCTCCAATTTAGGACTGAGCGTTCCCAGATGTCTCTGCCTAAGGTCTGGCTATGGGTCATAGTATATCTTGTGATCTGCTTCAGGAGGAAGCTGTTATGATGATGGTTTTGCAAGGCACTGGTCGATGAATATAACTGATCCTTAGGAGTCACTTTATTATGGTTACTTTAGTAGAACAGTCATCTGTAGCTTTTCCCTAGACCTGTCACTTATCTAGTCTCAGGTTCTTGGTCATCCAAGCAGTGTCAGGTATGGGTTCCCTCTCAGAGAGTGAATCTTAGGTCAAATCTGTTCGTTACTCCAACAATATTCGTGTCACTGCAGTACATGCACACCCTGCAGATCAGATACTACTTGTAAATCAAAGGGTTTGTAGCTTGGTTAGTGTGAATGTTTCTTCCCTGGAAACATGCAGAGTTCTCTAGCAGCTACTAGATTCCTGGAAATGAAAGAACCCCAGCTCTGGCTTTCTCCGACTGTCCTTTCCCACTCTGGAGCATTCGTTGCCTCAATACTAGCAGTGTGGGATAAGCTTATTTCAACTCTCCAAATTTTGCCCTTCCAGTGGCCATGCCCAGAGACTATGGTGGGCGGACTTGAACCAACAATACAAATCTAAACAGAATTCTCAACAGAATAATTTCACTTTAAGAAATTCACTTTGAGAAACATACATCATCTTCAGCCATAAGGGAAATGCAAATAAAATGACTCCGAGATTCTATTTTACCTGTCAGAATGTCTAAAAACAAACACACAAGTGGTAACTGGTGACTGCAAGGATATAGAGCAAGGTGAGCTCTTTTCCCTTGTTGGTGGAAGTACAATGTTGAAAAGCCACATTGGAAGTCAACAGTTTGGTTTTTCAGGAAAAAAAAAGTCACTTGCCATACAAACTTTATCGGGAATAGCTAGAAACAACCTAATGTCCTTCAACTGAAGAATAGATAAAGAAAATGCTTTAAATTTACAAAATGGAGTATTATATAGCTATTAAAATCAACATCTTGGACCGCGAGCCAGCTATCCAGGCAGGCTGGCAGCGAGGTGCCATCTTGCCTCGGGATACCACGCAGAATTCTAGCAGCTGGAGTCAGGGGCTTGGACTGAGACCTAGCTTAGGCTAGCACAGACAATGCCACCAGGCCCTGGCCGGCACCCAAAGCCAGAAGAGATTGGCAGATCTGGGCACCAACAGCTCAGCAACGGTCACTGACCCCTGGGGACAGGCTCCCTGTGCTTTCAGCGGGGCCGCCATCTTGCCTTGGGACATGGCTCGAACGGCGGGCACAGCAGGCGGCTGGAGTCAGGTGTGTGGACAGAGACCTAGCTTAGCTTACCTCTGCAGGAGATCTGGGCACAGACAGCTCAGCTGCGGTTGCAGACCACTGTGGACCGGCTCTCTGGGCAGGCTGGCAGCGAGGTGCCATCTTGCCTCGAGACACTGCACAGAATTCTAGCAGCTAGAGTCAGGGGCATGGACTGAGACCTAGCTTACTCTCACACAGACAACACTGCCAGGCTCTGGCCGGCACCCAGAGCCAGAAGAGATCGGTAGATCTGGGCACCAACAGCTCAGCAATGGTCACTGACCCCTGGGGACAGACACTCTGTGCTTTCAGCGGGGCTGCCATCTACAATAAGACCAACTAACTCCAGAGATAAACAGATGGCAAAAGGCAAATGTAGAAACATTATTAACAGAAATCAAGGCAATATGGCACCATCTGAACTCACTTCGCAAACCACAGCAAGTCCTGGATACCCCAGCACACCAGAAAAACAAGAGTTAGATATAAAAGCACAGGTCATGATGCTCCTAGAGGAACACAAAAGAGACATAAACAAATCTCTTAAAGAAATGCAGGGGAACATCAATAGGGTAGAAGCTATTACAATCCAAACACAAAAAACACTTAAAGAACTCCAGGAGAATATGGGCCAACAGACAGAAACCAATAAAGAGGAAATGAGAAAATCAGTTAAAGAAATGCAGGAGAACTTGAAACAACATGCAGAAGTCATGAAAGAGGGAGCACAAAAATATATTAAAGAATTACATGAAAACAAAAACAAACAAATGAAGGAACTGAGCAAAACCATCCAAGATCTGAACACAGAGGTAGAAACAACTAAGAAATCACAAAAGGAGGCAACTTTGGAGATAGAAAACCTTGGGAAGAAATCAGGGGTCATAGATGCAAACATCAACAACAGAATACAAGAGATAGAGATAAGAATCTCAGATGCTAAAGATAACATAGTAACCATTGACTCCACAGTCAAAGAAAACACAAAATCTAAAAGGCTTGTAACCAAAAAAATCCAGGAAATCGAGGACACAATGAGAAGACCAAACCTAAGGATTATAGGGATAGATGAGAGTGAAGATCTACAACTTAAAGGGCCAGAAATATCTTTAACAAAATTATGGAAGAAAACTTCTGGAACTTAAAGAGAGAGATGCTCATGAATATACAAGAAGCCTACAGAACTCCAAACAGACTGGACCAGAACAGAAACACCACATAATAATCAAAACCCCAAATGTACTAAACAAAGAAAGAATATTAAAGGCAGTAAGAGAAAAAGGCCAAGTAACATATAAAGGAAGACCTATCAGAATCACACCAGACTTCTCTCCAGAACCATGAAAGCTAGAAGATCCTGGGCAGACCTCATGCAGACCCTAAGGAAACACAAATGTCAGCCAAGACTACTATACCCAGCAAAACTCTCAATCAACATAGATGGAGAAATCAAAATATTCCATGACAGGACCAAATTTACACAGTATCTTTCAACTAACCCAGCTCTACAAAGGATAATAGGAGGAAAACTCCAATTCAAGGAAGGAAACTGCACCCAAGAAAAAGCAAGACAGTAACCTTCTTCCATCAAACTCAAAGGAAGATAACTACTCAAAAACAAAAATAACATCAAAAATGTCAGGAAGTAATAATCTCTATTCCTTAATGTCTCTTAACATCAATGGACTCAATTCCCCAATAAAAAGACATAGACTAATAGACTGGATACAGAAACAGGGGACCCTGCATTTTGCTGCTTACAGGAAACGCACCTCAGAGTCAAATACAAACACTACCTTAGAGTAAAAGGATGGAAGACAATTTTGCAAGCAAATGGTCTCAGGAAGCAAGCTGGAATAGCCATTTTAATATCAGATAAAATTGACTTTCAACCCAAAGTCATCAAAAGAGACACAGAAGGTCACTTCCTGCTAGTCAAAGGAAGAATCCACCAAGAAGAACTCACAATTCTAAACATCTACGCTCCACATGTAACGGGACCCTCATACGTAAAAGAAACCTTACTAAAGCTCAAAGCACACATTACACCTAACACAATGATTGTGGGGGACCTCAATACTCCACTATCCACAGTGGACCGATCAGGAAAACAGAAACTAAACAGGGACACGGAGAAACTCATCGAAACTTTGGACCAATTGGATTTAACAGATATATATAGAAGATTTCACCCTAAAGCAAAAGACTATACCTTTTTCTCAGCTCCTCATGGTACCTTCTCCAAAATCAACCATATAATTGGACACAAGACAGACCTCAACAAATATAAAAAGATCGAACTAATCCCATGCCTCTTATCAGATCACCATGGAGTAAGAGTGGTCTTCAATAGCAACAAAAACAACAGAAAATCCTCATACACAAGGAGGCTGAACAATATTCTACTCAATGATACCTTAGTCCAGGAAGAAAGAAAGAAAGAAATCAAAGATTTCTTAGAATTTAATGAAGGCACAACATACCCAAATCTATGGGACACAATGAAAGCAGTGCTTAGAGGAAAACTCATAGCCCTGAGTGTCTTCAAAAAGAAACAGGAGAGAGCATATACTAGCAACTTAATGGCGCACTTGAAAGCTCTGGAACAAAAAGAAGCAATTTCACCCAGGAGGAGTAGAAGACAGGAAATCATCAAACTCAGGGCTGAAATCAATCAAGTTGAAACAAAGAGAACCATACAAAGAATCAACAAACCCAGGAGCTGGTTCTTTGAGAAAATCAACAAGATAGATAAACCCCTAGCCAGACTTACTAAAGGGCACAGAGACAGTATTCAAATTAACAAAATTAGAAATGAAAAGGGAGATATAACAACAGAAACTGAGGAAATTCAAAAAACCATCAGATCCTACTACAAAAACCTATACTCAACAAAACTGGAAAATCTGGAGAAAATGGACAATTTCCTAGACAGTTACCAAATACCAAAATTAAACCAGGATCAAATAGATCGTCTAAACAGACCCATAACCCCCAAAGAAATAGAAGGGGTCATAGACAGTCTTCCAACCAAAAAAAGCACAGGACCAGACGGTTTTAGTGCAGAATTCTATCAGACCTTCAAAGAAGTCCTGATACCGATACTCTTCAAACTATTCCACAAAATAGAAACAGAAGGAACACTACCCAACTCATTCTATGAAGCCACAATTACCCTGATACCAAAACCACACAAAGATCCAACTAAGAAAGAGAAATACAGGCCAATTTCTCATATGAATATCGATGCAAAAATAATAAACAAAATACTTGCCAACTGAATCGAAGAACACATCAAAACGATCATTCACCATGATCAAGTTGGCTTCATCCCAGGGATGCAGGGATGATTCAATATATGGAAATCCATCAACGTAATCCACTACATAAACAAACTCAAAGAAAAAAACTACATGGTCATCTCATTAGATGCTGAAAAAGCATTTGACAAAATTCAGCATCTTTTCATGCTAAAGGTCTTGGAAAGAGCAGGAATTCAAGGCCCATATCTAAACATAGTAAAAGCAATATACAGGAGACCAGTAGCTAACATCAAGGTAAACAGAGAAAAACTTGAAGCAATCCCACTAAAATCAGGGACTAGACAAGGCTGCCCCCTCTCACCATATCTCTTCAATATAGTACTTGAGGTACTAGCTAGAGCAATTTGACAACAGAGGGAAGTCAAAGGGATACAAATCGGAAAGGAAGAAGTCAAACTTTCACTATTCGCAGATGATATGATAGTATACTTAAGTGACCCAAAAAACTCCACCAGAGAACTCCTGCAACTGATAAACAACTTCAGCAAAGTGGCTGGCTATAAAATCAACTCAAGCAAATCAGTAGCCTTCCTATACTCAAAGGATAAGCAGGCCGAGAAAGAAATTAGGGAAATGACACCCTTCACAATAGCCACAAATGATAAAAAGTATCTTGGAGTGACGCTAGCCAAACATGTGAAAGATTTATATGACAAAATCTTCAGGGCTCTGAAGAGGGAAATTGAAGAAGACATCAGAAAATGGGAAAATCGTCCATGCTCGTGGGTCGGCAGGACTAATATAGTCAAAATGGCAATCTTGCCCAAAGCAATATACAAATTCAATGCAATCCCCATCAAAATCCCAACTCAGTTCTTCATAGAGTTAGAAAGCAATTCTCAAATTCATCTGGAATAACAAAAAACCCAGGATAGCTAAAACTATCATCAACAGCAAAAGAACTTCTGGGGGAATCAATATCCCGGACCTCAAGCAATATTACAGAGCAGTAGTATTAAAAACTGCATGGTATTGGTTCAGTGACAGGGAGGCGGATCAATGGAATAGGATCAAAGACCCAGAATTGAACCCACACATGTATGGCCAATTGATCTTCGACAAAGGAGCTGAAAACATCCAGTGGAAAAAAGATAGCCTTTTCAACAGATGGTGCTGGCTCAACTGGAGGTCAACATGCAGAAGAATGAGAATTGATCCATTCTTATCTCCTTGCACTAAGCTCAACTCCAAGTGGATCAAGGACCTCCACATAAAACCAGACACACTAAAACTAATAGAAAAGAAACTGGGGAAGACACTTGAGGACATTGGCCCAGGGGGAAAATTCCTGAACAGAACACCAATTGCTTATGCTCTAAGATCAAGAATAGACAAATGGGACCTCATAAAATTACAAAGTTTCTGTAAGGCAAAAGACACTGTCAAAAGGATAAATCTGCAACCAACAAATTGGGAAAAGATCTTCACCAACCCCACATCTGACAGAGGGCTAATATCCAATGTATACAAAGAACTCAAGAGATTAGGCCCTAGAAAACCAAATAACCCTATCCAAAAATGGGGTACAGAGCTAAACAGAAACTTTTCACCTGAAGAAATTCGGATGCCTGAGAAACACCTTAAAAAATGTTCAACATCATTAGTCATTAGGGAAATTCAAATCAAAACAACCCTGAGATTCCACCTCACACCAGTCAGAATGGCTAAGATTAAGAACTCAGAAGACATCAGGTGTTGGCGAGGATGTGGAGAAAGAGGAACACTCCTCTACTGCTGGTGGGAATGCAAGCTGGTTCAACCACTCTGGAAATCAGTATGGCGGTTCCTCAAAAAACTGGACATGATACTTCCGGAGGACCCAGTCATACCACTCCTGGGAATATACCCAGAAAATTCCCCAGCATGCAATAAGGACACATGCTCCACTATGCTCATAGCAGCCTTATATATAAGCTGGAAAGAACCCAGATGTCCCTCAGCAGAGGAATGGATACAAAAAATATGGTATATATACACAATGGAGTACTATTCAGCCATTAGAAACAATGAATTCATGAAATTCTTAGAGAAATGGATGGAGCTGGAGAACGTCATACTAAGTGAGGTGACCCAGTCTCAAAAGAATATTCATCATATGCACTCACTGATAAGTGGATATTAGCCTAGATCTTGGAACACCAAAGACATAAATTGCATACCAAGTGATGTCTGACAAGAAGAAAGGAGTGGTCACTGGTGCTAGAATGGACCAAAGCATCATTGTGGGGGAGTACAAGAACAGGGAGGTGGGAGGGGGTGGATGAGGGAGCAGGGGGAGGGAAAAGAGCATGTGGGACCTTTGGGGGTGGGGAACCAGAAAAAGGGAAATGAATTATAAATATAGAATATATCCAATAAAAAAGAAAGAAAGAAAAAGAAAAAAATCAACATCTTGGTTCATCCAGGCAAATGGATGGTAGAAAAAGCCATAAAAATGTGAAGTCACGTTAAGTGGAAATTACATTTAAAGTACAGAATGACTACGCTACAATCCACAGACCCAGAGAAGCTAAGTAGCAAAGAGGTCTCAAGAGGCAGATACATGCAACCCACTGTGAAAGATAAACAAAATAAACATCATGGATGCAAAGGGGAGCAGTGTAGTTAGGAGAGAAAGCTAAATGAAGTGTTGGGGGAGTACAATGGGAGAGATTTCTGGAAGAATAAATTAAAATGGGATATCTCAGAGAAAAGCTAGAAACCTAGTGCAGTGGAAGCTACTATAAATCCATGAAGGTGACCACAGATAAGATTACAAGAAGGTGGGGATATTGAGCCATCTCCTGAAACCACAAAACTTCCAATGAACAGATTAGGATACCAGTCGAACCACAAAACTTTTCACCTATATTTTGCATAGCCTACAAGCTGTGGTATAGTAAAGGTGACACAGAAATTGTGAAAGTGGCCAACCAATGACTTGATCCACCTGAGACTCTTGCCATGAGACAGGGTCCACCCCTGGCAATGCCTGGAGCATCAAGAGAGGCTGGACAGCCCAGAGACACAGATGGACACAGAAACTGAATAGAATCAAACATGATTAGAAAACAAATGCCAATGAAAAGATTCCTAATAATATTCTGATATGCTCACAGATAGGTACTAACCCAATTGTCATCAGAGAGCCTTCACTCAGCAAATGATGGAAACAAATGCAAAGATACCCAATCAGACATTAGGTAGGGATTGGAGAATTTTTGGAGGAGGTGGAGGAAATCTTAGAGAAGATAGAGGGGTAAAGAACATCTCAAGAAAAACGAGATTAAGCCCACTTGAGAGTCAGGACAAGGACTCAAGCAGGAATTTAAAGAAGAAGCAATGGAGGATTAATCTCCTCTGAAAGAGCCTAGGGTGCAGCTTCCATCTTTTACACTGCTGGATGTGGCTGAGCCAGATGTTTACAGGGAGCTAAAATTTTGCTCATGGCGGTGGAAACTGATTCTAGGAAAGTCATTTCCTCTTCAGGAACACTGGCATGGTGGGACTGGTGGCTATCACAGGCATGTGTGTGCTCTCATTCCACACAGAACACATAACATACAAGGTCACATCAAAGCTAGGAAACATGGCTTGGATTTATGGTCAGTTGGGCTAATTAGAGCTGAGTTTATGATTAGGGTTACAGATGTAGTTCAAAAGTAGGGACTCGGATTGCAAAGTTGAGGTACTGCCTATATCCAGAAATCTCTGGGAGCTGGGAATTGGAAACACTTGTATACCTGTGTAGAGATGTGCACCTGGGAAGATGGAGATGGATCAAGGAGCCCTTTAAGAAAATCCTGTTGAAAAAGGAACGGCAATGGAGCCACCCTCATGCCAATGACATAACAATGAAGAACCTCGGTATCCAGGCAACCCACTGGTTAGAGCACGGTCTGCGGGCTCACTTGTCAGTTACACTAGAGAAAACAAGATGTTCTCTTGCTTTCCTCGGACTTCTCGAGGCTCAGGCCTCAAGAAGGACAAAACTAAAGGCCATGACAGTGTCTGGAGGCCCAGGGTTCGCTCTTGCCTTCAGCGCCTGTGGCCATTTTCCAGAAAGGGAAAAAATTTGACCAAAGGCAGTCAAGACCGGGACAGCAGCGACCAGGTAACCACTCAGGTTTTTCTCTGTGTTTGGCAGAGTAATAATTCAAGAAAACTTGGAATGAGAAGAATCAATCAGAATGTTGCAGACCTGAGCCCCTTTGAAACCTTAACCTTGATCTTTCCTCAGGGTGAGAAAGCTTCTGCCCCAACAGATCTACAGGAATCCCGTAGAGAGTCACGTATCAGTGCAGGGACTGTGGTGAAGTTGGTGAACAACCTGGTGCCTTCTCTGCAGGAAGGGGACCCCTTCTTTGTCCCCGCCTTTCTTTCCAAATACCGAAGTTTTGCCACACCCCTGCAGGTACTGGATCTGCTGTTCATGAGGTGAGCACTCATCTCCAAGCCCACAGGTCCTCTTTTTGGTTCACGATTCATTCTCTCTGTGTCTCTCTCTCTTCCTCTTATTCTCTCTTTCTCTCTCTCCCTCCCTGTCTCTTCCTTCCTTTGTCCCCCTCTCCCAACTCTTTATTTTCTATATAATTTTCAGTACACAGCAGCATGAAGTAAGAAATTTCTTCTCCCAGGCTGGGTCCAAGGGATTGGGCTGTCCAGAGCTGAGAGCCTAAGATGGATGTAGATTCCCCTCTACCTTAAAAAAGCACCTTATCCTTCACTCAATATAACTGAGTCCTGGGTGAATACACTTATCTCATACATAAAGGGGGCTCTAGAAATATTGGAGTACCCAATAGAAATGTGTCCAAAGTAGAGATACATGAAGGATAATCCAAGGGACCATGGGAACACGGAGATGTCTGAATAGAGATGGGTGTGTTCAATCTTTGCACAGATATATTGAAATCTCCTGCTGTGTACAGGTGAACTAATAATTCTGAGAGCAGCCAGAACTGACAGTGTTAGGTGTGGGCTGTGGCACTTTACAGGTGACATTATGTCTGGTCTTCTCTAGGTATTCAAACTTTGGCCCTTATTCTGAAGAGGATGAACAAGTAAAGAAAACCCTCTGCAGCTTCCTGGACACATGGATGGACAAGAACCCTGAGGACTTCTGTGAGCCCTCAGACCTGTTCCCTCTGCAATACCTGAAGGCCTACTTGAGCGTGTTCATGCCGTGCTCAGATCTTACTGTCCGGGTCAATAGGCTCCTCGCCCAGTTGCAGGAAGAACAGGACAAGGATTCACAGGACAAGGATGAGGAAGACTCAGATCTGGGAAGACACACATGCTCAGATCCAGAGATTCAATGGGTCTAAATCAGAACGGAAAACAGGAAAACTGGAGCCAGATCCAACTTGTACACCAGATCTGGACAGTAAAAGATGCACCAGAAGTTTCTGTGATGCATGCATAGCTGCAGCCAGATGTGGCAGCAGCTGTTCAGCCAACACAACTGACAGCAGCTGTGGAACCTGTGTCTCAGCTTATCTATAGATACAGTATATCTTTTCATTATCTCCTGCTACAGTGGACCTAGCTATTCAGAGAATGGCCCTGTCAGCTCTGGTCTTCAATTTGAATGTGTCCTATGCCTGAGCTGGTGCTCCTGCCCCACAGGATCAGCCTGTGGTTTCAATCCAGCAGCAGTTCCAACCCCATAGCCAGCCTTCCCCTCCCCTGAAAAACAGCCTTTTTTTACTCTTTCTGATCTTTTGAATATTGTGTTTATTTTAAGTATTGGTTTTAATAAATTATTAATGTTTGTTTTACATTGTCTAGAATGAAATCTAATGATGGGAGGAAATATCTGCAAATTAGAAATATTCTATTTGATAAATTAAGTTTACTTAAAATTCTCTTAGGAACAAAAAATAATTTAAAAGATAAACATAAGCATTTTAAAGATTAAATATCATGCTTAAAATCATAACAGGTAAGTCTTAAATATCCACTTTTCTAAAGAAGGTATACAAATGACTAGTGAAGCACATGTAATAATGTTCTACATTACCTTTCAGTAAACTTTAAACTAAACCTGAGAAGTGGTACCACTTCAGCCCAGTGGTAACCATGCAATTCACATGGAATTGGCTATACTATTACACACAGGAATTCCAAGTGTTGGCGAGAATGTGGTATCATAGAATCATGGTACTGTTCTAGGGCACATGTAAAGTGCCATAGCTACATTCGAAAATTCTTTGTCAGTTGTGAAAAAAACATAAATACAACGACTATGACTTTGTTCCTCTAATGATGTGTAAAGCCCCAAAGAATTAAAATCAGAAATCCAAATATCCCCAAGGGTCTGCTGTAGATGAACAGATTAATTATATTATGTGCTCATTCATGTTACAGCGTACACAAATTTCAAAGTTACTCTGCTAGGCCCAGAATCAAAATACATGTCAAGAATTAGGCAAGAATTTCCATAATGATATGATCTAGGCAGTCAGAGAGCTGAAAGAAAGCCTTCAGTGACTTTGGGCAGAAGAAGGTTTTTAATAGGTAGTAATGTGCTCTTCTAATGAAGAGAACAGTTTCCACAAGTATGCAATGTATTTTGATTGTATCTCTCTCATCACCTCCTATCTACTCATCCCATGACTTACCAACCAGGCACAGTCCTCATATTTATAATAATAATAATTATTATTATTATTATTTTTATTTATTTCTGATGATAATTTCTGATTATTATAACTATTTTATGTACATTCTGCATGCAATTAGTATGGATCAGGTAGGAATGGGTATGTGGCTACTGACTTAGTGTACCTCTTCATTCAGTCTAGCACTGCCCAAACCAAAAGCATTCTCCCTCCACAGAAGACAGCAACTGCAATCAGCATTTCAGCAAGGGTGAGGACTTCAGAAACCCCTTTTCCACGGCATAAAAAGCAAAGACGCACAGGAATTCCATGAAAACACTAACCTGGAAACCATAATAAATACACCAACAACATGTAGACTAAAGAAAAATTCAATATATAAATAATAATGAAATATAAAAATTAAATTAGTCCTGTTAGGACATTATGAGACCAGGAGCCTCCATAAATGTAAATGGGTTCATTTTCTGTTGACTCTCTGCTGCTGAACATGAGCACTGCACTTAAGAGTAGTTTGTTTCCCTAGAGATTGTCTTACAGAAAAGTCAACATTCATGTGCAAGTGGTCATCAATTGGAGATAATCCTGGGTTAAGGATGGGTGCATGAGGCCACTTCTCCAATTAAGGACTGAGTGTCCCAAGGTCCCTCACTCTGCCTAAGGTCTGGCTATGAGTTTCTATAGGTCTCGTGATCTGCTTCAGGAGGAAGTTTCCCTCATGATGGTTGAGAAGGCACTGATCTATAACAGATCATTAGGAGACATTTTATTGCTATGTCTTTAGTAGAACAGTAGTATTTAGCTTTCCCCTAGGTCTCTGAACTCTCTAGTCTCAAGTTGTTCTTCATCCAAGCAGTGTCAAGTATGGGTTCCATCTTAGGGAGTGAATCTTAAGTCAAGTCAGTTATCTGTTGCTTACCCCCACAATATTTGTGGGGGGTAATCAAGATGCATATCATGCAGATCATACACCATTGTAAATCAAAGGGTCCGTAGCTTGTTAGTGTTTATTTCTTCTTTGGAAGCATGCATTGTACCTTCCATTACCGAAAACGCTAGTGCATAGTGTTAATGGCTTTACATAGACAACAACTCAATTTCCTTACTCCCCAGTCTGTCCTCCCACTGTGCTTGAATTTTCAATAAGTTGATCTTGTACAGGTATTGTGCAGATAACCGTATTGTGGTGAGTTTATATGTGGACCAGTCATGTCATACCATGTAGACATTGCTCACTTCTCCTTCCTATCCTCCAGCTTGGACAATCTTGCCAACATTCCTCCAAGCCCAGCAGAGGGTAAGGTTAATATAGATGCCCTGTCCATATCTGAGCATTGATAGTCAGTTATTCTAAGCAGTTTTGCCAGATTTGAGTCTCTGAAGTAACCACTACCGTCTTTTAAAATAAAGTAATAGGAAAATAGTTTCACAGGCTAAGCTTTCAGCAAAACAACACCAGTACACTAGCCAATAAGGTCTGTGATTTCTCCGGCTACAGACCTTTCACCAAATTTACAGTACTAGCCCGTGGATCAAATTTAATTGGTAAGCACTTAGTTATAGCCGTAAATACCATGTCACTATGGTAGTGGTGAATGAACTTAGTCTTGCAGCACAGTGTTATAGCATGTGTTGTCATGGGATGGATAAAACCATCAGTGTCTTTTTCTTCCCTTCAGCAATCTCTATAGTGACTTGCAGAACCTAGGAAACCTAGGAATCAGGGGCGAATTTCCATGGTCAATTTGAAGATGATTTCTCAATGTTCTGAAACCAACGTGAGTTCTGCCTTTACCCAAAGACTACTGCCATTTCGTTATGGCAGGCAATGAGGCTCAAGGGCAATAGTGTGTGTTCCTTTGGGGGCCTAGGTAGCCTACTGACCAATAATCCACATAGAGACGTCCCATATCTGCTACTGTTAATTATCAAATCTGCATCTTCTGGAATGTAATATGGGTAAGGGAGATCCATCAGAAGCACCTAGAACGGCTGGAAAAGAAAATGCTTTTGAGCTAAATAAAGATGGTACTTTTAGCCTGTGGCTATCCCATCCTGAATGATCTTTATCTCATCCAATCTCAAGAGCTAAGCAGGTTGAGCCTGGTTCATACTTAGGTGAGAGGTGGTAGTTTTATAACTTTGTAAATGTGTCAAATATGGCTAAAGCATTCATTTTTAAATAGGATTTTATGTTAGATACCTTTCATCTAATTAAAGAACAAAAAAGAAAGTGACAATAATTTTCTCTGAAAAATACTTTTTTGTCTTTGCTCCAAATTCCTGTGCACTTTGTGCTACAGGTTTTTCGTGTCATCATCGGCCACAGGTCTTCTCAAGAGCAAAGATACTTGGCGCTCCATAGAGCCTGCTCTGCTGTGTCAATAAGTGGGAAAGCAGGAAAATCCCTGCCACAAAAGCAGTATCCAGAAATGGTTTTATGGGTTATTGTATAAATCGTTTGAAGCAGGCACTCAAATGGGCCATAGACCACCCCAGCATATACCGTGGTTCTCACGAAGTCACTTTCTCTCTCTCTCTCTCTCTCTCTCTCTCTCTCTCTCTCTCTCTCTCTGTTGATGAGAGCAGCATAGTCTTCATTTGGAGGGGACAGCACAGTATTGAGTCATCACAGGGCCTTGGCCAGGTAGCTAAATAAAGAAAAACTTTACAATTATCTAAAATTTCAAAAAAAATTCAAATTAAGTGCAGTAATTGGTCAAAATTGTTCCCATTAAAAGAATTAAGAGTGGGAAAAAGTTCACTCTGCCCCAGCAATTGGGAGGTAGATGCAATAGGATCAGAAACTCAAGGTCATTATCAGCTTCACGTCATGTTTAAGATCAGCCTAGGGATTCATGAGACCTTGTCTTCCCAAAACACAAAATCCTTTTACTAAAGGTGAAACATGCTATATTGTTGTGAATGTGTTTCTAAATTTCTGTTAAAGGAATTTTATCTGGATAATGAGTTTTAAAAATAAGTATACCAAGAAAACTTTGAATGAAGCACAACCCCATGTTCTCTGTTAAGGAGCATTTTCACTGGATTAATGGATCTGTGAAACAAACAACAGTGCACTTGGAATTGTTTGTAGCTTTTACACAGAATTCTTGATTGTTTCAAATAAGTCTCAATAGTCTAAAGATAGAGATAAAAGCAATAGTCAAAACACATTACTGTTTACATGTACACAGAATGGCTAAATGACAGAATTAGTGTGATGAACACATTAACTATGAAATTTAGCTTGCCAGCGCAGGCTTTCAGCTCTCTGTCTTGACACCAGTTAAATTTCAAAAAAAAAATTTGGAGCCTTTAAGGTAGCATTTTGTAAATCAGTTTAGATGCCCTGCAGTAGCGTTGAGCATTGCTTAAATGAGTCTTCTAAATTTGGCAGGCATTTTATTAAAAAAACCAACTATAAATCTTTAATAAGTACATGCAACAAATGGTTCTCCCCAAATCAGCTTCTGAGCTTTTAGCAAATTGAAATTTTTGAAAGCCAAGCTTGTAAACAAGAAGACATTTAAATTTAATCTTGCAAAGTAAAAGAGAGACAAAGTAAGCAGGGAATTCAAATGGTGTGCAGGATTTGAGATCCAATTCTAGGACTGGTCTCTTTTACCCTGGCTTGCAAGAAGGATATTTAATAAGTTCTTCTTTTCATTTTAGTAAGTTGACTTTTAACTACAGAGCAGAATGAGCTTTAGATGACCTCTGATTTTCTGATTTTGGAACATCTGCATTTGGTAAAACAGTCAAAATAATTATAAATATACATAATTTATTTGGTGAGATTTGGGTTAAGAGAATATTTACCAAGGAAAAGCACACTTGATTGAAGTGTCTGAAAATATATGGTCCAAAATAGCTATCAATTTTCATTTGAAAAATAGAATCATGAATCAGCTCCATTTGGCAGTATTTTCTCTAAAATTATCAAATATATTGGTACTTGTAAGAGCACTTTTTAAGTCACAAAAATTATGGACTACAGAGAGGAGAGATTAATTAAACATGCCAACAATATGAAATGGATTACCTAGAATATATGCTTGATCTTTTCATTCAATTCTATTTGACAAATAATTAATAAGCTCATATTAAAATATAACATTCAGGAAAATTCCAGTGTCATGTCATAGGTAGCATACAAAACTGATCGAGATTTGCAAGTGCAGTGGGTCAAGAGTAAATTACTCTGCTTAATTTTTAAATTTCATATAACATAAAGCTTGTTTCAGTATGCTTTATTAGACACAGGAAGACATCATTTTGTCTTAGAAATTATTGTGAAATCTTTTTGAGAAGAATTCTAATTTATCAACCATGGAAGCAGTGCAACTCACTAATCATTATATAAAATACTTAAGAGAATATAATTTTAGCTCATTGCTTATACAGCCAACTTACATATTACCCTCAGTTCCCGATCATGAAGAAGCAGTCACAAATGCGAAAGATACATCATCATGCTATCCCTAAAAGCTATCAAGAAAAGGCAATGTGTGTGTGTGTGTGTGTGTGTGTGTGTGTGTACATGTATAGACAGTCTGAGAAAAAAAATATAATTTGGTGTTAGATGAATGTGTCCTAGGGCCATATCAGGTTTGTGGCCCCAGAACTATATTATTTTGAGCTAATTTCCTCATGTGTTACTAAAACATAATAGCTTGTAATCCTGCCATGCCAGTCAAAGACTCAGTACAGATGAACCATTCACAGCAGGACTTAGGCCAGGGGTAAGTGTCAAGAGCATTGTTAGTTTTATTCCTGCTATGTGAAGCACTCGTCAGTTGTTTTCTGGAAGCACTATGTTCCGGTACCTCCAAGGTTTCTTATAGCAAATGTATGGCATGTTTAATCATCTACTGCATGTCTGCCTATGTCTATTATTTTCTCTACTTACATCTACTGTCTAACATTATGTAAATGGTTGTTATATGGTCTGAGAAGCAACAACTAGAAAAAAGTCCATGCATGATCAATCAGAGGTTAAAAACTTCTCTCAAATATTTCAGTGTGTGTTGGATGAATTCCTGGATATAGAAGCTATAGGCCCACAGGTCTCCCTGCCACAACATGTTCACCAGAATTTTCTGCTAAACATATTGTCCTTCCGTCCTCCCTGTGAGTTCTCAGTGCCTTGTCCTGAACAATTTAAGAATGGCCACTTTGTCTTTAGTTTTAAGTTTTTTGTTTTTGTTTTTTTCCTACTCTTTAAAAGTTTCATACCTGAATATAATGTTTATCAAGCCCAACTCCATTTCCCCTCCAAATTCTCCCCTACCCCACCTCTAACCACTATCCCCTCTCAAATTCGTGTGCATTTTCTTCTTTTTTAACATGCAGAATCTATGGATATGCACAGATGTAGGACCTTCTTCTAGAATACAGGTTTAGACTCCACAATCCTGAACCATGACTCTCTCCCCCAAAAGCCATCAATTGCCAATAGCTCCTCAGATACGATACGGACGAGACTTTATGAGCCACCATTATCACATCGCCTCCAAGCTGGGATTTGGGCTGGCTTTATGTTGTTCTTTCTCCTATCTCTGTTATTTTAAGACACTGTCCTACTCTATAGCCTAGCCTGGCCTCAAACTTACTACGCACTCAAGGGTGACTTCATACTTGCTGTAATCCCCTGCCTTAGCCTGTATGGTTCTGGCATTACAGACATGAACTGCAATATCAGTTTTTAAAAATTTTGTTATTGTTACTTTGCCTAATACCTGCCATATTCTGGCCTCTTTTGTGACAACCTGACCTCAGTCCTTAACTTTCTCTGCTTCATTGTCGAAACCTGTAGTTACATCTGGTATTCCAACCGTTAGGACACTCCTAAACAGAGTCAGCCAGCAGAATAGCAGCTGATGCAGATAACTCAAGATGCCCAGATGGGATTTATCAAATGCTCAGTGCTCGAAGGGAATGGGCTGGATTTCTCCCACCTGTAACCCCCAGGAGGCAACAACAGATTTAAAGATGGTGTCACCTCTAACAAGGCCCCCAGGTTACGAGCCTTTTTGGCTTACATGAGCTGTACAGATTACCGAGACAGATTCCCGTGTGATTGTGCCAAACAGCATCTTTATTTGTGTGGATTTAGGACTAGCAAAAGGGAGGGAAGAATGGCTTCTAGCCCAGGCATGCATTTATGAAAGGACAAAGCAAACAAAAGAAGCAGGAAAATAGCTGGCCAGAAGTTTAAAACAAACGTTTCCCTTTAATAACAGTTACTGGTAAAACAAACAGAAGAGGATAGCTATGTTTGGCATAGCTGATCAAAGCAAGATGAGCTAAGTAGGTTTTGCCAAAATTGTAAATTAGAGAACAAGGATTTCCCAAGTGCCAAGAAGAGAAATTTCATTCACACTCCAATTCCCTCTGCCTGTGGGTGAAGGTAATTGAATCACAAATGGCACCCAGATTCTGAAAGTAACCTTCTAACAGCAAAGGCAAGACCTGTTTCCTCCAGTAAACACCATTATGCAGGGTCTGGTAACAAATGTCTCCTCTTTCTCCATAGGCTTCTGCTATGTTTTTAAATCTGTTCCCTTCATACCTAAAAACTGTTATCTTTCTCTCCTGCTATTCTGACAAACCCCTAATTGTTCATCCTATTAAGTTTGAGATTTACACTCATACTTTGTGGTCTTCTCCAAACCCTACAGCCACACCCACGTTGTACCCTGTTTTCAGCTGTGACACTATAGTTATTTTGTTCCCCACACTCTCAAGGTAAGGGAACTCTCCTAAATTATGGTCAGTCTTCAGTAAAGGCTCATATGTAGCAATGCAGCTAACTATAGGGCCTCTCTAATGCAGTCTTTGGACCCACTGCTGTACAGTCAGCAAACTAGACTAGAAATCTCCAATGGCCTCTAATTATCAACTCTTGTCCTAGGACCAAGCTCGCAGTAGTCTCTCCATCTTGCTTTAACCATTCACCCAACCTAAGAGCTCATCTTGTGCCTTGTTCTACTCTAGAAACTAAATCTGAATGAAAAATTTTTATCCCAGTCTATGGCTATTTTCTACATCATTGTTGAAAACTTAGACAAAATGGGTGGCTTAGAACATAGGAACTTGTTTTGAATAGTTCCAAAGCAGTGATGTTCAACCTTCCTCATGCTTTGACTTTTTAAAGAGACTTATTTATTTATTATGTGTAAGTACACCGTAGCTGTCTTCAGACACACCAGAAGAGGGCGTCAGATCTCATTATAGATGGTTGTGAACCACCATGTGGTTGCTGGGATTTGAACTCGGGACCTTCGGAAGAACAATCAGTGTTCTTAACCACTGAGCCATCTCTCCAGCCCACTTTTAATTTTTAATAAAGTTCCTCATATTATGATGGAATAACCAAATATATTATTCTGTTACTACTTTATAACTGTAATTTTGCTAGTTATAGTCACAAAGTTAATGTCTGATATGCAGGATGTCTGATATTCAAATCCTGTGAGGGTTGCAACTCAAAGATTGAAACCTCTAGTCTACAGACTAGAGGCTGGAAAACAGGGTCAGCAATTTTTTTCTTTAAAATTTTCTGAAGAAACTCTCACCTATGCCTCTTTATAGCTGTTTGCAGTTTCTAGCTTCCTTTGACATTTCTTAATTCTTAGTATTTCATCTCAATCTTTGTCTCTCTTGTCCTACGGCTCCATCCCATTATGTGTCTGTGACATCTTAGGACCTTAATCTATAAACCAATCATTGAGTTTAACATCTTTCCCAATCTAGTATCTTAAATTAGCTAGGTATATCAGCAAAAACCCTATTTCCAAATAAGATCCAGGTAGACCATTCAATTAAAAACATTTTCCTATAAAGTTCACATTGGTAGTTGGGTAAGTAATTAAGAAACCAACCCATCACTACCCAATTTGATGTGGAATTTGAGTTGTAAACTAGGATACTATGGAATCAGGGAGAACAAACATCTACCAAACTCAGAATTAAGGAAAACTTCCCATGAGTTATTGTGTTCTTATATGAAATTGAAGGAGGAATAAATTTCACACGAGGAAGGTGAGAGCATAAAGGTCATGAGTCCAAGCACCAATTTGTATGTTTACTTAATATAAACACAAGGCAAGGATAAATTAAAGCAGGTTTTCTTTAAATTCTAGCTCATCATATGACAATGTAGAGGAAGAAAGGGAACGGAGGTATTAAAAATGAATGCTCTATCAAAAAGAAAGCTACCTTGAGAGGCTAGTGATAAAGAAGAGATGTTGGAAGAGAGATAGTATGCTTTCTAAATAATGGAAAGAATAGATGTCGCATCTGACATAGAAGTGACCAAAGGCAGGGAGTTTTAAGTTAATAAAGTAGTAAGGTCCTAAAGCTGGGAGAGCTTAGGTGCCAGGGTGTTTGATGGATATGTCCATATGTTAGCAGCTGTGATATGAGGTTTTACAGAGACACAGAATACTAGGTCAAAATGTGAAATTGTGATGGTGACCTAGTCAGAAGTAAAAAATGGTTTGATGTCAGGGTGTCATAAGCTTCAATAACTACTGTGACTGTTAACTCTTAGTAAATGCTTTCAGAGTGTAAGTACTGAAACAACAACTAAGTTAATAAGCAAAATGTCTCCATGGGACCTCCTATTATTTTTCCCAGTTTACAGATGAGCTGTACAGAGATAGAACAAGGAACTTTTTTTTAGTTTGGTGCTTGGTTGTGCTTCTTAAACCAGTACCTCAAATGGCAGCAGATCTGGTTACTTTGAAAGGTAGCCTTAACGGACAAACTCACTGTCTAAAACACAGTGAAGTAGTTTCCCTGCTTTGAAATGAGAATCTTCGGAAAACTGTTAAGAGATTGATACCAACAGGACATATGGAGGGAGAAAGACTCCGTAAGGACAGTTTAATTGCTGGTGGCAGTTTAACACATGGTGATAGCTCAGCTGCTCCAGCAATAGAGGAAATTCAATAGCATGAGGATGAACTTTGAAAACACGAGAAGTCTTAAAAAACGTGGGGTTAAGAGGTTTGTGTTTTATGGTAGAATAAAGAGTTGCAGGGGTATGATGCAGGAAGGTTGGGCTGGTTTTACGATGTCACAAAAGATGCTGTATGGAGCTATTTGTCAGCGGAATGGATGATAGCCCAGGGAGCCATCTGCAGCTTTGTGATGCCACTAGATAAGGAACCATGTTGAGCATTTTCCCATGAGGGGTAATCATTATCCTCCCAGCTTTACTATGACATATTTATATACATATTGAAGCTCAGATTAGATGTTCTTGAGTCTACAGGCAAAAAGAAAGGAAAGATAAGACTATTACACTTCAACGATACTCAACGGTTGGTCTTTTTACTCCTTGGCCAGTAAACATGGTTGTAGAAGGTATATAATAGGCTTGAAGGTAATCCAAACCTTGTACAGGCAAGTTTCATCTTTCAGCCATCCAGAGCCATGTCCACCCATTCACTATCCATTGGCAGGTGCAGGTCAATGAGTCTGATATAAATTCATGCTTTTGCATCCTGGAATAAATCCTAGTCAGTTCCAATATCTAATGTATTTAATGTGCCTTTGGAATCTGTTTGTTCTTTGGTATTGAAGCTTTTTGTTTGTTCATTCTGTTTTCTGAAACAAGTCTTGCATATTCTTGTCTGGCCTAGAATTCAATTTGAAAATAAAACTAGCCTTTACTTTGCAGAGATTTTTCTTGTTTCTGCCTCCCAAGTTTTGAGACTACAAGCTTTTGTTGGCACATCTGATTGCAGAGGACTTTACATCTGTTTCTGTTGTGGGTTACTTTTGTCTTTAATTTTTATTTTTATTCGAAGATCAACCCCAGGGCTTTGTCCATGCTAGACATTTAGTCTATAACTGTTACATCCTCAGGCCCACAGTGTTTTAGAGACGAAGGGTCACCTAAGCCACCCTTGGCATCCCAGCCATACTGCCATGGCTTCTTGGTAGTCTTCTGGATAGCTGGAATTGCAGGCTCTCTGCACTCTTCCTAGCTTTCAGCTTGAGATGTCTGAAGCTGATTTGATATCTGAGCAATTTCACCTTCAGTGAATGAAATCAGAAGTTCTTTCCTGTTCGGTCTTTTCCAGAGTTAGAGAAAGATTGTCATTAACTCATCTTGAAATGTTATATATAGTTCACCAGTGCGGCCATCTGGCCTCAGCTTTTTGTAAGAAACTTTTAAAATTATGAACCCACCGCTTTTACTTGCTATTTGTCTATTTAGAATTTTCTATTATTTTGTTTTGAGTTTATGATGACAATTTGTGTATTACAGGGATTTTGTCTTAGGTTGCCTGATTTCTTTTTATGAAGTTTTCATAGATTTACTTTATAACACTTTTCATTTCTATAAAATTGGTGCAATATTTCAAATTAATTGTTCCTTCTTCATGGGATATATTAAAAAGATCATATGAGTCATCTCGAAAGGATTCTTAAATACTAGTAAAGGATAAAACACATGCTAGGGTATATTTGATACAAGCCAGTAAATAAAGGATTCTGTGGTTAGTCCATAATAGCATGATCAATTAAATGAATAAACTAATGAATACTAGAGAGTAAAAACTTTTCAGCAAGAGTGTGGCAACCAATTAGTGTCATGTGCCACATAATGGAAGTTTAGTCACTGATAAATTTCATATACAAGGGTAGTCCCATACCTTACAAGATTATAATGGAACTGAAAGATTCTTTGTCAGGAACCATAATGGGAAAAGCTAACATACTAGCAGGTGATCATACTGAAATGGCCTGCTTCGGATTAATATATAATCTGCCACAGGTTAGCCCTCATTGAGCAAGGCTGTGAGGGACTCAGTTTAGGAAAGATTCCTGGTAATAATATGCTTTTCGTGTTATTATTAAACATATATAATAATCAGTAAGTAATAGCACATCCCTTTGGAGCAGATCTCTTCAGATCCACAAAGATGTGCTGTCTTATAGTGATAATAAAGACAAATAGATGACTTCTTAAGTTTTAATGATGATCCTATAAGAATTCCTAAAATTATATCTGTGATTATTAAGCTCTTTTATTGTGGGACTGCTATTAGGTCCTTTTCTGATAGTCAAAACTGCAACGAGAACTTGTGATGAACTTTTTAATATGTGATCATGTATTCTGAAAGATGTTTAAGGGCTGAGAACAAAGAGAAGAGAGAACTGAGAAACTTAGGTGAGAGGAACAGAGGTGAGAAGAACTGAGCTGAGAGAGGAACTGAACTGAGGAGATTTTAGTCAGAAGAGAACAAAATCAGAAGGAGAATGCAGAGTGGAATAACTTGGAAACTTAGAAACTATAACATTTAAAAAAACCTAAGAGGGCAATGTGCAAAATGCAGAGGGAAAGCAGAAAAAAGAAGATGCTGCAGAGAGCAGAAGGAGCAGGCAGGCTTCTCCTTACCATGGAACAAAACAGGTCCTATGGTAAGGACAAGGCAGACTTAGTCTTATTAAAAGGAGCAAAGCTTTTTTTCTTACAAACATAGAGTTAATTCATTTAGTATTAAAAGGGTGGAAGCTTTTTGTTTCTCTATGCAATAAAGATTGGAGTTCATTTTTCATCCAGAATGAGTGAGTTCTTTCTGCACCAGTGCTTGATCTTTTGCTCCATATGCATATGTAAGTATGGATGTGAGTGTAAGTATGTAATTGTAAGAATGTATGTATGTGTGTGTGTAAGTATGAAATTGTGAGACTGCATGCAAGCTAGGCCCAACTGAATTTGTACGAAAATTTATACATGAGAACTCTGCACACTTGAAGTTGTGTATGGACTTATGTGAGATTATGCATATTCGCTTATGTAAAAGTTTTTCTTTCTGGGAGTGTTATTCTCTTCTCCTGGCTCAATAGAAGCTTATTACTCCAAACTTCCCCCTAACCTGGCAAGCAAGAGGTAGCTGGACAATAGGGAAAAGGCTCTAGCCTTTACTTAATCTCCTGCTGTTTTAGGATGAGGTGTTAAATGCCTGAGACTGCAGTCTCTGACTCCAGAGGAACACAGAAGGCAGGTCAGCTACAATAGCATAGTAACTTAGACTTAGATAAGTAAACCTTTTATTATACTGCAACCCTAAATATCTCATAAGACAAAGTCATACCCCAGAATTTTGTAAGACCAAATCTTACCACCCCCTCTCCCACCAAAACACTTCCCCATCTTTGCTCCTTCAAGAAGAACTAACAAGAACATCTCCCACCAGTACTGGCTCTTCACAATTCCTATCGCTTAGTGTCAAGATAGCCATCATAATATCACAGCACAATATGCTATTCATGTGTTAGTATGATGCTAATGCACACCGGCCTACTGCACTATCACCATATAAAAGTACAGACCATAAAACAGTGTGTACTGCTTAGCATTGAAACGACTTAGCTTAGTACTGATTTATAGATTCTCAAAATTAGACTTGCCATTATTAGCATATACTTCTTTTAGGGTAATATTATATGCAATGTTATGTCAGCAGCAACTCCAGTCTTTTCTTAATTGTCACGCTGCTTGATTATATCAATATGCCACATTAGGCAATAAACATACAATACTGAAGTTTGTGTGAGAATATGATGCTCAAACAGAACCCCTTAGTGTGTTTCTCAGAACACACTCACGTCATTAAGTGGCTTATTACTATTAAAACATTATTAAAATGTAAAACCCCCATTGATAGTAAAAACCAATAAATGTCACGTGAAGAATATAGTGCAAAATGAGATACAATATGAAGTTCTGAAATAGTTCCACACAACCTTATTTTCACAAAAGGAAACAGTTTTAAACTTGAGAAGCCATGACTATCATGTGAACTACGCGATCCACGTGAATACTACTGCCCTGTACATTGGCTGTCATTGTTTTCATAGTACACTTGAGGGTGAACAGTTGATTGAAAAGAGAGAGAGAGAGAGAGAGAGAGAGAGAGAGAGAGAGAGGGAGGGAGAGAGAGAGAGAGAGAGAAGCTTGTTTTGCCTTGTGATCAGGAGGCTGGAACATGAATTGTGGCTAGAATTGGTGATTGCTATATGCTGCTTTAAGCATGAAGGAAGAGGTAGAAAACCAAGTGAGCACATTAAAAGAGGTAAACAGAGGTTGAACTCTCCTAATCTGTTAGGAGCTCCACCTCCATGATCCAAACATCTGCTGAAAGGTCTCAGCTCCTTCCTATGCCTTATAAAGGAACTGAGGCTTCTGAAGGACACATTTCAACTACAGAAATCACTAACTCTGCAATCTATAATCAGATGATTTTCCTGTATGGAGCACTGAAAAGGATACATGATAATTTTGTAGTTACTGGTATAGCGGGGCAATAATAATTATTAGTATAACAGGTATTCCTAGGTGCAGCTGGATATTGCTGCCTCTAGATAGCAGAGTCTGTAGAAATAGGAAGTCCTATATACACACAGATAAAGCGAGACACTAATCCTCTAATCTTGACCGAAATAAAAGAAAAGGCAAAAGGGGTTTATCCCATAGGGGCCACTGCATGACATAGCTGCTGGAATGATTGGACCCTGCAGCTACAGGATGCCTACTGGTCTAAGAGCTGTGGTGGTTCCTGCTAGTTCAAGGAAGGAAAGCAAACAAATTAACTCTAGGTTAATATCTTATGCTCACAGCACATGATGTGAATCAAGGCCCTCCCCCAAGGAACACCAGAATGATGGCTATCGAATGAATGTATGACCTGGTACCAGGCCCTGCTTCTGGCCCACCCTCAAGTCTGGTCTTAGAAACCCATCATCACCAATCCTGTTATCCTCTGGCCTGATTCCAACCTGCAAGTACTCATCCATGGCTGTCACAAGATGGACTGTGAAACCAGGTACGTGGGAGTTTCCGTGGTTTAACTGAAATGATTTAAACCTAAGCCAGGAACTTTAACCCAGGGAGCAGAACTGATCAATCTGACCTAGGCTTTCAGATGAAGAAGAGAAAAATCCACCACTATATACACTGCTTTTATTACTGTGCCTGTCTACAGCATGATTTATAGAGAAAGGGGCCTTCTCAAGAAAAAGAAATTGGCCTTGGTAAAGGCTATTTGGCTTCCCCTACAAATTTCTGTCCTCCACTGATGGGCTGCTGACCTGGCTGCCCGATAAATGACCCTAAGACCAGTGAGGCCTATTGACATTGTGGTGACATTCCCTAATCCAGTGCAGTCTGAAATGCCATAGTATAACCAAGAGAAAATAGGGGATGCAAAAGGAAGAATAGATAGCTTAAAGCCACGGGGGATGGAGGAGGACACCATAGGGAAAGACAATTCTCCCAGGGAAAATTGGCAGAACTCTAGTAACTGAGGAACATTATCAACCTACTAATCTGGGGTCCACAAAATTGTCTTGAGTTTCTCAGCCAAAGTGTGTTAAACCTAAGCTGGGCAGTCTAGCATGGGATATCTCAACCCTATGCCAGGTTTGTGCTCAAGTAAACCCAAAACAGAGTCCTTAACTTAGGAAAAAGTCAGAATGAGAGACCAACACCCTAGCGAACTCTTGAGAAAACTCATTTTACAAAGATCTGGCTTTCACAGAAAGGATACAAGCACTTGCTATTTTTTATAGATACCTTTTCCATGTGGGCAGAAGCTTTCCCCCACTCAGACAGAAACTATTCAAAAAGTAGTTAAAAAGCTCCTCCAGGAACTAGTCTGCTGATTTGGCCACCTCTGGCAATGGTGTCCAATAACAGCCTGGATTCTGTAGCCAAAACCTCTCAATTAATAGCTAAAGCTTTAGACATAGATTGAAAACTTCAGTGTGTATCTAGACCTTAAAGTTCTGGCCATGTAAAAAGAATAAACTAGACATGAAAAGAAACTCTAATAAAACTCTCATTAGAGTCTAGCAAAGGATGGTAGGCTTGCTTTCTCTGCTTTGCTTGAGTCTGCTGCACCCATATAGGGAGGAATTTACCTCCATGAGATTATGATTGGAAGACCTCCCCCACAGCTTCCCAGGTTCAGAGACTAGCAGTTGGCAGAACTATCTAATGGGGAGAGGAAGGCGTGCTCCCCTGTCTCAACAGAGAAGGGGAGGAGGAATAGGAGGACAAACTGTGTGAGGTGGTACTGGGAGAAGAGGAAGACTGATTCTGGAATGTAAAACAGATAGATAGATAGATAGATAGATAGATAGATAGATAGATAGATAGATAGAAAATAAAAACAGTTAAATTCCTTTACAGAAATGTTCCTAAAAATTTGAAAAGGCTTAGATTTACTTCTACTGAGTTAAAGAAAACTATGTCTGGCTATGGGGGGAAATGGTTGCTTCTATGCTAATTGATGAGGAATCATTAAAAAAAATATTGCCATAGTTGGGGGAAACACTCAAAAAGAGAAAGAAACAAAGACATAAGCCATATCATTGATACCAGTCTCTGTTCTCTTAGTCCCTTGGATAACTGCTCTGCTATCAGTACTAGTCGACTGGGTCGTTAATTCTCATTCTGATTGGACTAACAGTGGGCCCTTGCAACTTAAACTATATGGCTCTTTGTGTATCAGTCCAGTAAGATTAATGGTCCTTAGGACTAAGTGCACTTATCATTAATTTATTTATTTATTCATTTTGTATATGAATTGCAGCTCTCCTCTCCTCACAGCCTCCCCCACAGTTCCCCCACCCTCCTCTTCTCCTCTGAAAAGGATACCTGCCCTGGGTACCAACCCACCCTGTCAAATCAAGTGAGAACAGAAAGGGACATCATTCCCCACTAAGGCCAGACAAGACAGCCCAGTTAGGGGAACAGAATCCACAGGCAAGCAACAGTCAGGGTCAGACCCTGCTCTAGTTATTGGGGGACTAAACAAAGACCAAGTTGCATGTCTGCTACATGTGTGGGTAATGGACTAGGTCCAGCCCATGTATGCTCTTTGGTTGGTGATTCAGTCTCTGGGAGCCCCAAGGGTCTAGGTTCCAACCATACCTTTTCAGAGCATGATGAGCTCATGATTTGACTCATTCAAGTAATAGGGATCCAGATTTTCCTAAACCCTGAAACCTTAGTACAACTGACTCCATCATGGAAGTACCATTGAGTCTGTAAACCTCAGCATGAAGACAGAACTGCCTACAAAAACTAAAACAAAAGCCTAATCCATCTAACTCCATACATATTTCTGGGAAAGTCTCTAAAATTTTTGGCTTATATAGTTCTGCTTCTGGCTAACTGTTCTTATTAACTGAAGTATGTCAACCCAGAACAGGCTTTTTGAGTTTAACACCCTGCAAAAAGGCTCAGTGCTACAATGGGATCCTAAATACCCAGTGTATTTGCCTGCCAGCTAATAAAGACCTTCCATTGACTTAAATCCATGTCTGAGTAGTCTTCTTTGGGTATTACCACCCATCAGTTAGGCCAGAAAATAATTCCTCACAATCAGAAGAAGGTTGAATCTTATTATTTATCAAGTAAGTACACTTACCAAGTATATTTTCTAAGCCCAATGGAATAAAACTAGAATTCCTCCTGGGGGTGGGGGCAGGGATTAGAGGCTTTCCAAAAGAAGTAGAAATTAGAAAACACACTTTGATACCCATTGGTTCAAATTAGAATTCAAAGGGAAAGGTTAGAAAATATTTTGAGACAAACGAAAGTTAGATGAAACACATCAAAATTTTGGGTTGAAAAAAAAAAACAGGAATAAGAGAGGATACCATAGCAGTAAACACATTACAAGTGGAGGAGTATCTCCAACCACAAAGCAATTGATCACGAGAAGGGAGAATAAAGACACAAACTAAGGCACACTTACACTTATACTGAGACATCTCTTTGGTTCCAAGGCACATAGACTGTAGTTCATAAATAGTTGGAATAGACTCAATAGATGTATTGGCCCTCCATAGTGCTAATACCAAGAATATCTATTTATTTTTAAATGTATTTCTCTACTTACAAACCTCAAAGCAAGATTAAGCTCCCACTATGATCTCTTGTCGACAACAGCAATATGAGTCTAGATTATTCACTGTACTATATTCAGAAATAAATTCTTATCACAAAAAAAAGTTTTCTAAGTTTTATGCTTACTGTGCTTACTGTGTGATTTTCTGAACCTGAAGATCTTCATAATTCTGATAGAGCAGGCGGTTGCAGGTTTAATGATAGATAACTCACTGTGAAGTAGTTGGTACCATACTACTCCACCTTTCCTGGTAAGTCTCTACTAGGGATATGAAAGAAGTAACACAGAATGAAAGCAGGATCGTTTACAAAAGCCATTTACTAGTGGTGAAGGCACTCCTAATGTTCAATTTAATTTATGTTCTGTTCTAACCCATTTCAGGATTTCCTTGGTGATTGTGGATTTATAGCCAAGTTTCCTATCTCTAGGGGAAGTGATATCATGGAAACAAAGATGAGAGTGAGCTTGAAACAAAAGCCATCCAGCCTCTGAAAGTGAACATCTACCATGCCAGCCGACCTGAAGTCCCATATTCAATCTTATAAAAGCATAAATATTCTGCAGAATGACACATGGTTTCCCCGTGCCCATTGGTCCACAGACTGTGAGCGTTTATTTCACTCCATAGAGGGAAAATACTGTAGTGAAGACTTTAATCCTTTCCCACAATTCTTGCTGGGTTGAAATCCCATTGGATTTGCTTCAAAACTGTAATGAGATGCTGGAATCCCTTCCTACTGTCCCTCTCTGGCATCTGGGTTGAAGGTAAAGGGATAAGACCCCATATTCTCACCTCATGCACTAAAACTAGGCTGTAATCCTGCCTTTCACGTCCACAGAATTTATCTTATGCCCAGAACTGGTGACCTCCTTTTGGTGTAGGTTAACTGAAAACCTTTTATTAATGGATTATAGGATCGACCCTGCAAAGCTCCGTCCATACACCTATGCTTACTTTTGTGTCTCTGCTAGAACTTCAGAGACAATGAAGGAATTACTTTAGTCACGCGCTCCCACCTGCAACAAAAGCAATCCCATAATTAAAGCCCAACTCCATTTTAAATATGGAAACACATACCAATGTATCAATTTTTTTGCAGTCTATAAAGTCAGGGATAAATTGGGAGGAGGGAAGAGGAGAAGGAAGAAGGGACATTTAAGAGGTTGCTACTGGAAGGGAAGAGATGAGTCTTGAAATCTCATTTTCAGACCTAGCTGTTAGCACTGCCTGGTCCTGACCGGGCCAGCCCTGGAGGGAGGTATGTGGGCTGGCTGTAGAATTAATTGAATTTCACAACTGGCCTCACATTCCTGCTGGCACAAAGTGCCTTGGAAGGACAGAGGCATCACAGGAGGCCAGCACAATGGCAGGACCAAGCCCGAGCACTGCTGTGAGCCTTTCTTTACACAACTCCTGCCTCAAAATAGCTCGCCTGTTAGCACCCCAGCAGAGAACCCCCCACAAGCAAGGGAGGAGGAAGATGTATGCTGTCTCTAAGATACAGGCTGACTGGTCCTCAGTTCCAGGATGAAGCCCAGGAACTAAAATACATTTCCTTCACAAGAGCCTTTACCTATAAAAGACACCTATACTTAGGCTATGTGAATTTTAAATACTTCCCAGCTGTAACACTGTATTATTGCCCTAAGAATTTGAGATTCGACCAAAGGCTTTTTTTTTTTAACATCAGTGCCCCAGCCCCAGAAATGTATAGAATCCCCACATACCTTGAGCCCTAGTTTCCTGCTTCACTTTTTTTTGATGTTTTATTTAATCTATTTGTATAGTGTATATATACACGTGTGGTGGGGGAGGGTAGAGATCAAAGGGCAACTATGGTACTTTTCTGACACTTGTGGAATCTAGGGATCCCACCTAGGTTGTCAGGCCTGTACACCATCACTTCTACATGCTGAACCAAGTCTCCCATGCCTACCTCACCTCTTGCTCAAATATTAGCAAGACACACTGCACTACTCACCAAATTGCCTTAAATATGTTGCCGTATGCAATCTTCCCAAAACACTGTAAAGGATGAATCAGTATCATCACACTAATAAGGAAAGAGCAGCCTAAAAGACTGAAAAAAACATGACTAATGCCAGGAATTTGAAGAAGAAGAAGAAGAAGAAGAAGAAGAAGAAGAAGAAGAAGAAGAAGAAGAAGAAGAAGAAGAAGAAGAAGGTTAAAAGCCCAGAATTTAAGCCGTACAACTTCAAATCTATGGTTGTTTGCATAGAACTATTCTCACAAAAACCCTGAATTGCCTCTGTGACCCACCATTTCCCTCTTCCACAATGCTGCCTACCTGCCTTGCTACTGACTGCATGCTTATTAATGAATGGCTGTCTAAATGAACATAAGATCTATTGGTTTAAATACATTAGTGCATTTGATCATTGAGCAGAAGCATTACGGCTAATCACATTTCTTGATGACAAATCTGACTTCTTCAAATATTTCTAAGAATACTTCCACACAACCTACATTTATTCATGTATTCATGCATTCAAAATGGCACCTATAAGATGCTAGGCACTATGCCAGGGGGTTGAACAAAACAAAAAATGCCGACTGAATACACAGCACATGCTGTCTCATGGGAGTATACCCTAAATGAATGGATATGCAATCCCCCCAGGAAACGTGGCAGGGGGGTGGAAGCTTCCCTGGAAGCTGAGAAAATGAGACATTCTCTTTCTCCTCCTCCTCTTCCTCTCCATTTCTCCCTCTCCCTCCCTCATCTCTTACCCACCTCCCCCTCTCCCCTCCATCACCCTACCCCCTCATCCTCTAGTTTGTCCTCTTTGGCACACATATGTGTGCATGTGTGTGTATGTGGGCATGCATACACATAGGCTGTTGTTTGATTTTTCAAGACATGAAAATATTAATCAAGTGAGGGGAGGTAGGAAGTTAATCACTTTGGGCAGTATATGTGCAAAGGCATTTGGGAAGGAGGAAATGTGCTCCACTGAATGAACAAGAAGGGTGTCTGTAGAGTCGGAAGAGAAACTAACAAGATACTGTTATGTCTCACTAAGGAAAGAAATGACTTTCTAGCACTTACGCCTGGAAAATGACTTACGTTAGGGTCACCCGGGGCCTCCTTCTAGCACACTAGTCTAGGAAGTGACTTCCTTCAGAGTGACCACTGCACTCACCATCCTCCGTTCCACTTGGACCATCGTCAAAGCATCTCCTGCTTTTGTAGCTTTCTCTGAGCTCAGCATTATTGTTCTCTCATTTGTTGACTTAATCTACTACAGAAACGCAGCCTGTACCTCATACCTAAAAGGGAAATAAATTCACTGATGCCCACATTCCCTTAACCTTTGCTTCCCTCCTTCCCTGTGTAGAAAACAATGTCCAGAAAATGTTTTATAATCAGTTTTTTACTTTTCATTCCTTCTCTCTATCGCGACCACACTTCTGATTCCCCCACCCCTTAAGGTTTTCTGTCTGTCTCTTCCCCTGACCCCACCCCATCTTTGGAAACTGGAATTGTGGCAAACCTCGAGAAAAATGTTAACAATCAAATATTTATTACTCCACACAAAAAAGCATCGATAAAAATACTTTAAAAAAAAAAAACCACTGTCAGCAGTGCAGAATACCCCCGCCCCCTCCCCCGCCCCTCACTCTTTTAATGCTACAAGTAGCCACTGTGGCATTTTGATCTTGATAATATCTTTTATATCAACCTCTCCATCAAACATCTCATCTCATTTTATATTAGTTTTCACATAAAGTAAAATGTTTGCATTTCTCTACGGCAATAACATTGATCTCTCTGGAACAAAGACCAGGTGTTGGATGGATAAATTATACTTGTAAAATTAATACAAAATAGTTATATAATATAAAGTTCAGAGCTAATAGAAAAATGGTCAGAATCTACTAAATTGTTTCACTGATATCATCTACAGTCATGTCTGCCACCTGGGAATGAATACATGATCATACTGTATTATTTCTTGTATGCCTTTAGGCTTTTTTAATCAAACACCAATCCTATTGTTTTTGTTGCTTATTTTGATACTGATATTTTTGGACAATCCTTCAAAATGATTTAGGAGTAGTTATCTTAAAGAATACTCCTTAATTCCTTTTTCTTTCTAATGAGCATCTGATTTTTAGCCTAATTTTTGGCAAAAACAGTGAATTTCAAAAGTACCATGTCGCTCTATCATAGGATAGGCTCATCAAGAAACATGTGTTACTGTACCTTTGGCCTTTAGGATTTCTCCTGCCTATGGAATTTATTTTCACTTTTCTTTTATTATTTCTACCTTTTAAATTTTAAACCCTTTGTACTTTGAGAATTTCTTTGATGAGTACCATATTTATCAACCCCATCCCTCCTGCTTCCCCTCCAACTTCTTCCATGAACTCCTACCAACTCGTTCTCTAATTACCTTTTTTTCTTTAATCATTAGTGTTATGTGTGTATATCATTTGCATATATTATGTTATAAACTATATGGGTATGTACAACATACTTAATTAACTTCAGTGGTTTTTTTTATATGTGTATGTGTTTAGGGCTGACCTCTTGGGACTGAATAGCCTATCAGGGGCCTATCCCTGGAAAAGACCAACTCTCCCTCTCTCTCAATAGGCACTGATTACTTGTAACTCTTCTCTTAGGGTAGGGGCCTTGTGAGTATCCTTGCACTCATGTTGGCATGTCAGCTATTTAAATAATTATTACCCAGGGCTTGGTTAGACAACTGTGCTGTTGAGATTACATGGGTGCAGTTTCACTGTCATGCAGAGAAAATACCATTTAGCCCAGGCATCCATGTCTTCTGGTACTTAAAATCTTTTACCACCTCTCCCTCAGAATTTTCTGGGACTTAGGTATAGGAGTTTCACTGTAGATGGTATCAGTTGGGATTTGGTACTCCATGGTCAGTTGGACTCTACATTCTAAACAGTTGTGGATTTCTTCAGTAGTCCCCAGTTGCTACAAAAGATGTCTCTCTAATGAAGGGTAAATATCAACATACTTGTTGATATATGGATAAATATTTCAGATACATCGAGGAATTATACTAATTTAGGAAAGTGGCAGTTGTGGGTCCCTACAGTCCATACCCAGCCATGGGTATTTATAGTATCTGACAAGGTTTACAGTACTAGACATGAATTTCCTATTTAGTGGATCCTAAATTCAATAGACAGCTGTTAGTTACTCTCAAGATATAAATGCCACTATTGTAACTTTGGAAGATACTGCACCAACATGATCTCAGTTTGCAAGCTTTTCAGCTGGGTAAGACTGATGACTGCTTTTCTCCCTGATAGCTTGCATAGCACTTTCTGTTACTGTGAATGTGATCCTGTGTCTGAGGTATGATGTTTTCAATAATAGAATCTGCTGTAGACAATTTAATCTCAATCCTGGGTTTCTACCCAGCCCTTGACTATTTAGTTCCCAGATAAAACATACACAACCTTTATATCTACAATAAGCCTTAATCAGCACTAAAGCTAGGCAGATATCTACCCTTATGCTATTAAAATCTATTTTCTATTTATACCCCCAAGTGCTTACTTACTATGTTTCATCTGAGCTGCTCTTAACTCCAATTTGCCAGTCCTCATGATCATGCTTTCTTGACTTCTAACCCATGGCATCTTAGTCCTCTCTCTACCTTCTTCAAACCCTGCCCCCGCCCCATGGTGTCCTCCAACCCCAAAGCATAGAGCACCAAGCCCCGCCTATTCAATTCTGCCCAGCTACAGGATATAGGAATCTTTATTCACCAATCAGAAATAACTTGGGGGCAAGGTCACATACAGTCACTTGGGTCTATGTCTATGTGTGGATTCTCTCATCTCTGGAACAACCAGATCATGAGGGCCAGCACTTAGCATGATAATGCATAGCAACAGACCAAACCTTGTTTTGTTTTGTTTTGTTTTGTTTTGTTTTGTTTTGTTTTGTTTTGTTTTGCTTTGTTTTGTTTTGGTTTTTTTGGATTTTGGTTTTTTCCAGACAGGGTTTCTCTGTGTAGCCCTGGCTGTCCTGGAACTCACTCTGTAGACCAGGCTGGCCTCAAACTCAGAAATCCACCTGCCTCTGCTTCTCAGAGTGTTGGGATTACAGGCGTGCACCACCATCGCCCAGCCAGACCAAACCTTAACAAGAGTCTTACTTTCATGTTTTGGGAAGCAACTAAAGGCAGCAGCTATACACTGTGTTGTTTTGGGGAATTTCTTAGGGTCCTTGGACAAATAATTTGAAGAGAATTTTCCCATGCATGTCCAGCTTTCCCCTAATTCAACCACAGGGGTCACCAGCTTCTGTCCATTGATTGGGTATAAATATCTACATCTGAATCTTTCAGCTGCTTGTTGGACTGTCAAGATAGCCCCTGTTTGTAATCACACCATAGCATCAGTACCATTGCCAAGCCTTGGGGCCTTCTCCTGAGCTGGATTCCAATTTAGACCTGTCACTGGACCTCCTTTTCCTCAGGCTCTCCATTTTTATTCCTTCAGTTCTTTCAAACAGAAACAACTCTGGGTCAGAGATTTTGACAGTGGGATGGCAACCACATCCCTCCACTTGATGCCCTGTCTTTCTACTGGAAGTGGACTCTACAGTGCCCACTATAGGGCATTTTATCTAAGGTGCCTCCCGTTGAATCTTAAGAGTCTCTTCTTACTTCCCAGGTCTCTGGTATAGTCTAGAGAGTCCCACACACATACCTCTTACCTTCTGAGGTTGCCTGTGTTTCAATTCTTTCTGCTGCCCTTCTGGGCTTCAGTCCTATTCCCCCACCAATACCTGATCATGTTCCCCTCTTCCCCTCCCTGTCTCCTTTCCCACCCAGGCCCTTCCCTCCCTCCACTCTTATGATTGTTGTTGTTTTTTTCCAAGTGGGATTGAGGTGTCTCACTGGGTCCCTTTGGCTTGTTAGCCATCTTGAGTCATGTGGATTGCATCTTGGGAATTCTGTAGGGTTTTTTTTTTGGCTGATATCCACTTATTAGTGAGTATATAACATGCATATCCTTTTGGGTCTAAGTTACCTCACTCAGGATATTTTCTAGTTCCATCCATTTGCCTGCAAAACTCGTGAAGTCCTCATTTTTAATGGCTGAGTAGTATACCATTATGTAAATGAACCACATTTTGTGCATTCTTTCTTTTGTGTGAGACATCTTGGTTATTTCCAGCTTCTGATATAGCTATAACAAATAAGGCTGCTATGAACAAAGTGCAACATGTGCCCCTGTGGCATGGTAAGACATCTTTTGGCTATGTATATGTCCACAAGTGGTATATCTGAGTCTTCATGTAAATCTGTTTTCAATGTTCTGAGGAACCTCCAAATTGATTTCCAGTGTAGTTGTACCAGTGTGCAATCCCACCAGCAATGGAGGAGTATTCCTCTTTTTCCACATCCTCACCAATGTGTGCTGTCATCTGAGGTTTTGATCTTAGCCATCCTGATTGATGTAAGGTGGAATCTCAGGGTCAGTTTGTTTTGCATTTCCCTGATGACTAATGACTTTGAACATTACTTTAAGTGCTTCTCAGCCATTTGAGATTCCTCTGTTGTAAATTCTCTGTTTAGTTCTATACCCCATTTTTTGATTGGATTGTTTGGTTTCTTGGTAGTTAGCTTCTTGAGTTCTTTATATATTTTGGATATTAGCCCTCTATCAGATGTGGGGTTAGTGAAGACTTTTTCTGAATCAGTAGGTTGCTATGTAATATATGTGTGTGTGTGTGTGTGTGTGTGTGTGTGTGTGAAATGCATATACATATATATACATATATATATATAATCTCTATAAGATGTATAGCTATTTGATGACTGTTCTATTCTGATCTTGCTGAGACAAACCTAAACTGACCTTGAACTCATGATCTTACTCCCTCAACTTCCCAAGTACTGAGAGGTTATAATCATGAGCCAAAAAACCCTGAAAAGTCTTCTTTTTTTTCAGTCATTTGGTTTGGTAAAATGTTATACTATATTTGATTAAATTTGCATTTCTTTTATTATCATCACAAATATAAGTATTTTAAATATATATTTCTAGCCCAGATGGACAAATGCTACGGTAGGTGTTGAATTAAGTAAAAGTAAATAAATAAATAAATTCCTGTAGTGAGTTTGCTACATGCTCCAATGGCTTATGTTCCCGAATGAAATACACAAACTGCCTTATATTTTGATATGCCTTACACAGCATAACTGCTGGTCTACTGCCGAACCTCTACCATCTCCCACCAATAATTCTGAAATACTACTTACTAAATTTTGTGTTCTATCTTGGCTGCCCTGACCTATTTGGGCAGCCCTCTGGCCTGCACTCTCCTGGCTCCTTCACAAGGCTGATATGCCTCTCTGTCATGCATTCTTCTCAAGTATGGCATCTCTTCTCTCCTCCACACTCTTCCTTCTCTTTCCTCCTCCTCCTCTTCATCCTCCCCCTCTTCCAAGTCCCGAGCTCAGGAATCCTAAAATCCCACCTGTCTGTCCTCTCCAGCATCTTTATTTACAAATCAGAACAAATTGGGGTCAGGTTTCCAGATGCTACATGCAGACAGTTTTTTGGGGAGCATAATTAGAATTAGAATACAAGTACCTACAATAAGGTTCTTATTAGACACCTTTTCTGTTTTCTATTAGGTAGTCAATTTCATTTTCATTATGGATTTGGTAAAGGTAAATATAATTCTGTATATAAATACCAATTTAAGGCTCTCTATCACAGTAAATCTCAACCTGTGGGTCATGTCCCTGCGGAAGGAGGTGTAACACAATCCTTTCACAGGGGTTACATATAAAATATCCCACAATCAGATATCTACATTACAATTTATAACAGTTGCAAAATTACAGGTATGAAGTAGCAATAAAATGATCTTATGGTTGGACATCACCACAATATGATGAACTGTATTAAAGGGTTTGTAGCATTAGGAAAGTTGTGAACCATTCCTTTAAAGGAACAGAGTCAATAAATTGAATACATATTACAATGAGATTCATAAGATTGGATTTCCTGATGCAGTGCAAGTAGTCCAAAAAAGCTGCCTTAACACTACATGCGCCTCGAACCCAGTGGCTGTTCCATCCATAAGGCTGGTTCCAGCAGCCCCACCTAGCCACTGAACATGCAGAGGATTCCTAGAACACACCTGTTCTTCAGTCCAGATTGGAATGCAGAAGAAGCTGGGTTCTGTTCTCAGCAAAGAAAAGCAACAGCACCTACAGAGTAAATGAACATTCATTCCAGGGTGAGTGAAGGAAGTAGTTTTTTTCTCTTGAATTCCTTTTATCTGCATCTACATAGATATAGCCCACACTTAGGGTAGGTCATTACACTTTAAACAATACAAATATCAGATCTAGAAAATCCTTCATAGATGTGACCAGCAGCTTGCTTTTCTTGATTGAAGATCCAGCAAAGTAGACAAGAGTAAGCACACAATTATACTTTAATATGAGCTGCAAACACCTTCCAATACTTTGTAGCATTTTAATCTCTAAAGAATTCAAAAGTTTCAAACCAAATGTTTAATATTAACATAGTAGAATTTTTCAATATTTTATATTTTCAATAATTTTTCTAATGTTAAGCTTCCTTTTACACTAATGAATGGGGATTCTTATATATTATGTTCTAGAAGACATTGTTTTAAAAGTTATATAAATGTCATTGTCCTCTAAAATATATTTCACTATTAGATGCAAGATAGTGGTTAAGTTTCATCTTATTCATTTTGGTGCCCAATGAACACATCTTTTATAAAAAATTCCTCTGTCTTACTGTAATGGTATATATATGTTTGACCTAGAGAGTGGCACTATTTAAAGATATAGCCTTATCACAGTAGACTGTGGACTTTAATACCTTTGTCCTAGCTGCCTGGAAGCCATTCTTCTCCTATCAGCCTTCAGACAAAGATGGAGAACTCTCAGTTCTTCTGGCACCATGCCTGACTGGATACAACCTAGCTCTGGCCTTGATGATAATGAACTGAAACTCTGAACCTGTAAACCAGTGCCAACTAAATGCTGTCCTTGGTCATGGTGTCTCTTCACAGCAGTAAAAGCCTAAGACACTTACTATGCTTTAGTTCCTCTTTACTGGAATCAGAAATGCTATATGAGTATATTTGAATGTGATTATTTGTGTTTCTTTGGCCTACTGTATCTTTATTGTTGTTTAATACCATTATGTATTATGTAATACTGCACTGCCATACATTGTTATTGTTTATTGCCTCCATCCTACCTTCTTCATGTATGGTGTGTGGAACGATGCTTTTTCTGGATAACTTTTGACCAGATCATCATAATCCACTTCTATTCCTAGTTTGCAAAGATATCAAAGATGAACAGGTGCTAAGTCTTATCAACATCATTGCATCTATTGCAGTGATCACATACTTTACCTTCCTTATTCTGGTAATGTGATAAATCACATTTTATTTTCTAATGCTCACACTAATAATGTCACCTTCTTAACCCAGCATGCCATGAGGCCTCATGCTTTTCTTATATATTATGAGCTATTTTGACTCAGTGAATCTTTCTTCAGATGTGAGATGGTATTTAGGTTTTTAGTTACATATGCTACTGATAGTGTGACATTATGGTTATTCTAGACATACAAAAGATAGTAATAATTCATGTTTCTGTTTTGATGAGAAATTTTATTTTATTCACTAGCCAGACAGAAACTTTTCAACTTTTACCAGTATTAGAATCATGTTTTGAACATATATTCTAACTATAAACTTCCCTTGCCCAAAGACTTTAAACTCCAGATTTACCTTCCTCTTTCATGCTGTCTTTACATAGAATGACATGGAAATGATTAGTTGGAAAAGTGCTGGATGCACATGATATAAGTACATCAACAAAATAAAATCATTTTATCTCTGCCTGTCTTTGAGGGAAAAAGCTAACATAAGGCTGCTATTTTTGTCTATCTGTCTATCTATCTATCTATCTATCTATCTATCTATCTATCTAACTATCTATCTATCTTTTTCTTCCAGTCTATTTATTCAGTGCCTTCAATTCTATAAGGTGTTTGTGTCAGAGATTGGTTTCTTGCTTCAGGTTCCTGTTGGTGGCCATCAAGAAGCAAGTATCAAACAGCTGAGTTTAGGAAGCCTGAAAATTCTGTATTATTAAAAGTTCTGTTTTAAGATTGTTATTTGACTTATTAAGTTATAGGATAAGTCTTTAGGACAAAAAGAGCAAAAGGGGCCAGGCAGTGGTGGCATACGCCTTTAATTCCAGCACTCGGGAGGCTGGGGCAGGCGGATTTCTGAGTTCGAGGCCAGCCTGGTCTACAGAGTGAGTTCCAGGACAGACAGGACTATACAGAGAAACCATGTCTTGGGAAAAAAAGAGCAAAAGGAAGATACAGGCCTAAACAAGGGAACACTTTTGCCTATTTAGAAGGTTTCAGAAAGGGAAGAGCCTGTTATGACACAGGGTCAGAGAATTTAGGGTTTTAGAAGTTGACTTGAATACAGAAAAAAAAATCAAGGTAGTAGTCAGATTTTAGATATGAACAATTGGTGTGTGATAGCTGTCCAATGATTTTCTGGTAGTCTATTGTATAGATTTCTAGTTTTCCCTTTTATTTTGGAGGATCCCTGTTTGAAAAAAGAATGTTAAATCCAATATTTTACTGTGGGTTCAGTCATTTCTTTCAATGAGAGTGTTATGGACAGGTGTTGGGGAGCTGTAACTTTGTGCTCCTCAAGACTTGTTTACTTCCATTTAGGCAATGTTGGATAAATAGCAGAATATGGAAGTAGATGGAGCTCATTGGAGTGGAGGGAGCTACCATCTCTAATTCCTATTGACTGTTGTTTACTGTGTGAAATATGGGTTTGGATACATCCAGATAGCATCTAAAACAATTTACAGTTTTCCTTTAGGATTCTCCTTGTATTGCCAACATCCTGGTATTAGAGCCAAAATAGACATACATCAGGTACATTAGACAACACTGTTGATTTCTATATTATAAGCCCAGTTGTAGAGTGGCATTATAGTTGAACCTTTCAACCTTTGGCCAAATTTTTATTCTACTAAACTTGATCTAGAGTCAAGCAGACTTACAGATTTTAGATTCTCAGGGTCAACCTTAGACTAATTCATGAGATTGTGTTATAGCATGTTGTAATCTTTGGAACACCAAGTAGGGAGTCATGTACCAGACCAAGTAGGGAGTCATGTACCAGGGCCTTTGGATGCAGACAGGCATTTTTGCCATCTATTTTCAGAGTCTTCAAGAACAACCAGTGGGTTAAGGTTCTCTCACTCTCTTAAATTCAACACAAACATTGTTAAATGAATTTGATTAGCAGAGGAATCAGAAATACTGGTTTGGCTCACCAATATTACTCCACTTATCTTTTTCCTGGTTGGAGTTAATTAATTGCCAATTACTTGTCTCTCCCAAGATTAAATTCACTTCTATGGGTACCTCTGATGCTCCTATTTTTACCTCAGTAAAATAAGGTCAGTATCCTAAGAAGCTCTTTAAAAATAAATAAATGTGAAAATCTTGTAAGAACGAGAAGACCAGGACTACTTGTGCAAGACAGTGTCTTCTTGACACAGCAAGGAAGCTGCATTCATGAAATTTCAACAACATAATTTCCTTAACATGACCTGAAAAAAAGACAGTATCAATCAACATGCCACACAAGATGAGGAAAATCTTGCAAGTTCCTATACCTAGATGATGAAAAGGGAAAATTAGACTTCTCCATGGATGAGCCCTCTGAGAGATAAGCTAATTCTAAGTGATCAGACCTAAACACAAATGCATATGAGCAACATTAAGCAAACATGTTATATTTATGAATATATATGTTGTACTTGCTAGTTTTATGTCAACTACACTCAAGGTAGCATCATTTGGGGAAGATGGACTTTCAATTAAGAAAATGCCTCTGTAGTGCCACCCTGGCCTGGTATTCCTGGGTACTATGAGAAAAAAATCTGAATAAGCCATAAGGGAGCAAGCACATAAGAAGTATTCTTCCATGGCCTCAGCATCACCTCTCATCTCTAGGTTCTTACACTCTTTCATTTCTTGGCCTGACCTCCCTTAGCAATAGATTATAACTTGGGAGTTATAAACAAAAATAAACACTTTCCTCCCCAAATTGTTTCTGTTCATGGTATCTTATCATAGCAATAGAAAGACACACACACACACACACACACACACACACACACACACAAATGAAAGCTACATTCCTGTACTCTAATGAGTGTAGCTTGGGGGGGTGAGGTTTACAGGGGAACATTGAAGAAATTGGAGGACTGGGGTAGAAGAAAACTATGTAAATACAGAACTTATACATTAAATTCTCAAAAATTAAATAAATAAAGCAAACAGGAACTACACAGTTGACCATCACCAACAAAATATAAGAAATCAGAGAGAAAATCTAAAGTATTGAAGATAGAATGAAAGAAATGAATACATCACTCCCAGAAAATGTTAAGTCAAAAATTTCCTGGCAGAAAATATCCATATACTCTTAGACACTATGAAAAGACCAAACCTAAGAACAGTAGGGAGAGATAGAGGGAGGAGGAGGAACTCAGGCCAAAGGCTGGGAAAATGTTTCAACAAAATTTTAAAAGGAACTTTTTCTAAACCAAATGGAGGAAATGCCTATAAAGGTATGAGAAGCATACAGAACACAAAATAGATTAGACTGGAAAAGAAAGTCTCCTTGCCACATAATAGTCAAAACACTAAACATACAGAACAAAGAAAGAATAATAAAAGTTGCAAAGGAAAAAAAAATCAAGTAGCAAATGCATTAGAATTATACCTGACTTTGCAATGGAGACTCTAAAAGCCTGGACAGATGTACTGCAGATTCTAAGAGGCCACAAACACCAGGCCAAATTACTTTTAATCACCATAGATAGAGAATATAAGATATTCCATAATGACATTACATTTAAATAGTATCTGTCTACAAAGCCAGTCCTCCTGAGGTGCTAGAAGGGAAGCTGCAACCTAAGGAGGTTAACAATACCCATAAAAACATAGGTAATAAACAATCTCATACCAGTAAATTAGGAGGGAGGGGAAGAAATCTCTCTTTCTCTCTCTCTCTTTCTTTCTCTCTCTCTTCTCCCCTCCTCTCCCCACAACCAATACTATCAACAACAACAACAACAACAAAACTTGGTAGCATACCTGAAATCTCTGGAACAACAACAACAGAAAAGAAACATCACACCTCATAGGAGTAGACAGCAAGAAATAATCAAACTGAGGGACAGAATCAATAAAATAGAAACAAAGAGAACAATACAAAGAACCAATAAACCAAAGAGTTGATACATTTAGAAAAATCAACACAATTTTCAAGATGGACAAACCCTTATCCAAATTAATTAAAAGGTGGAAAGAGAAGATCCAAATGAATAAGATTAGAAATGAAAAGGGAGATATAACAGACACTGAGAATCCTGAGAATCCCAAGAACATACTTTAAAAACCTGCATTCCACCAAATTGGAAAATCTAAAGTAATGGGTAATTTTCTCGATAGGCATCACTTGTCAAAGTTAAATTAAGATTAGATAAGCAATTTGCTCATACACCTAATCCCTAGTGAAATAGAAGAGGTTATTAAAAGTCAACCAACTAAAACCAAACAGTCACCAAAACAAAACAAAACAAAAACAAAAACAAAAAACTGTAAGGCTAGATGGTTTTACTGCATAACTCTACCAGTCTTCAGAGAATAAATAATGTCAATACTCCTCATAAGATTCCACAAAATAGAAGCAGAAGGGATGTTGACCAATTCATTTGATAAGTTCACAGATACCCAAACCACATAAAGGCCCAACACAAAAGAGATATCTCTTCTGAACATAGATGCAAAACTACTCAATAAATACTCATAAAATGAAATCAAGAACACATCAAAAAGATCATCTACATGATGAAACAGGCTTCATCTCAGCAATTCAGGGATAAAGCTATCTATGACATGAAAATCAGTGAATGTAATCCACCACATAAACAAACTAAAAGAAAAAATACATGATCATCTCATTTGATACAGAAAAGACCTTGCACTAAATCCAACCTCCCTTCAGGATAAAAGTCATGGAAAGATTAGGGACACAAGAAATATACCTAAACATAATAAAAGCAATTTACAACAAGTCTCTTGCCAACATCCATTTAAACAGACATAACTTTAAAGTAATTCCACTAAAATGAGAAACCATCTACTCTTTCCATAGCTCTTTAATACAGTACTTGACATTTTGGCTAGAACAATAAGAAAACTGAAGGAATTCACATCAAGGAGATGCAAAATGGAAAGGAAAAAGTCAAAGTATAGTTATTTGTAGATGATATGATCATATACATAAATGATCCTAAAACTTCCACGAGGGAACTCCTACAACTGATAAGCACTTTCAACAATAAAGCTGGGTACAACTGAAAAAAATCAGTAGCTCTTTTATATACAAATGCCAATTAAACAGAGAAAGAAATTAGGGGAAAAAAGACCTTTCACAATAGCCTCAAAATATATAAAATGTTGGGGAAACTCTTAAAAAGTGTATAAGAAAGACTTGTATAATCAAAATTTTGAGTGTTTGAAGAAAGAAATTAAAGAAAATGTCAGAAGATAAAAACATCAATGTTCATGGATTGGTAGGATTAGCCTAGGAAAGATAGTCATCCTGCCAAAGCCAGTCTACAGTTTCACTATAATCCTCATCAAAATTCCAACACAGATCTTACAGACATTTCTCAACTTAATATGAAAACAAAACACAAAAATAAAAGAACTAAAACAATCCTGAATAATAAAAGAACTTCCAGAGGTCTAACTTCCCTGATTTCAAGTTGTAGTAGAGAGATTCACTAATGAAAACTGCATGGTATTCACATAAAAACAGACATGTTCTTCAATAGAATTGAATTGAAGTCCCAGACAAAAATCCATATACATATGGACATGTGTGGTTTTTTGTTTGTTTGTTTGTTTTGTTTTGTTTTAATAAAGAAGCTAGTAATGACACTGAGGGGAAACCACAGCATTTTCACTAGATGACACTGTTCTAACTGGATGTTAGCATATATAAGAATGCAAATTGATTCATATCAATCACCCTTCACAAAACTAAAGTCCAAGTGGATCAAAGACCTCAACATAAAACCAGATACATTAAACCTATTAGAAGAGAAAGTGGGAATAACCTTGAACTCAATTTGCAGAGGAGATAACTTTCTGAATAGAACACCAATAGCATAAACAGTAAGATTGACAATTAATAAAAGGGATCTCATGAAACAGAGAACCTTTTGTAAAGCCAAGAACACAGTCAATTGAAAAGGGGGGCAGCATATAGAGTGGAAAAAGACTTTTATCAACACCACATCTGATAGAGAACTAATATCCAAAATACATAAAGAATTAAAAAAACAATTTAAAAACCTAATTTTACAATGGGGTACAAAGAATTCTCATCAGAGGAAACTCAAATTACTGATAAACAATTGAATGTTCGACATCCTTAGCCATTTGAAAATGCAAATCAAAACTACTTTGAGATTCCATCTTATACCTTTCAGAATAGCTAACATCAACAACACAAGTCACAGCTCATGCTGACAAGCATGAGGAGTAATGGGAACACTCCCTCAATGCTGGACAGAGTGTGAACTTGTACAGGCATTTCAGAAACCAATTTAGAGTTTCCCTAGAATGTTGGGAATTGATGGACCTCAAACCCAAGTATGACACTTTTGGGCATGCTCTATCTTACTACAAGAACACTTGTTCAACTATGATCATTACAGTCTTATTTTTAATAACCAGAAACTGGAAACAACCTAGAAGTCCCTCAACAACAAAATAAATAAAGAAAATGTAGTACATTTACATGATGGAATATTACTCAGCTGTTTGAAAAAAAATTGGCATCATAAAAATTTCAGGCAAATGAATGAAACTATAAGTCTTTCTGAATGTGGTAACCAGACCCAGAAATGCTAACATGGAACATATACATTTATGAGGGGACATTAGCCATTAATCAAATAACTAAGCTGTGACTGGTAGACCAAGAGAGGAGGGTAGGAAAAGAATAGAGCTCTAGTATGGAGTCATGAATCTCCCTTAGATGGGGAAATAGAATTGATTTCATGGGTATACTAGAAGTGGGTAGGTACAGAAGTTGGGTGATATGGTAGGAAGGAGAAGAGGTAGACCAAAGTTATATATATATATATATGTGTGTGTGTGTGTGTGTGTGTGTGTGTGTACACACACATATATATGTATACATATATATGTGTGTGTGTATATATATATATATATATATATATATAAAATCTCCTTTAAAAAGTGTTTGTATTTTTTCTCTTTCTCATACCCATCCAGCCTCAAACAGTGCTTAATACAGGAAGGGCATCAATAAGTATCCACTGAATATTTGATTGGGTCTTTATTCTCATGGTGAAGAAAAATTTAAAGTTGAGGATTTGAAAGAGTTTATACATATATATACACTGTGTATATATATATATATATATATATATGTGTGTGTGTGTATATATATATATATATATATATGCAATATTACCCTGTACAGTGTGAGGCTAATGATAAAAACATAAGAATTGGGTATATGAAAATCAGTCCACCTAACAGTTGTTGACCATTTGACCCACATTTATGATAATGATGATAAAGAGAAACTGGATACCATAAAGGTGTAAATAATGCCAATTACACTTCTTTTTAATGCAGTTGGATATTTTGCTACTTACTGAGGTATGAAAGGCTACTTATTGTGAGATCCAAGTTGGAAATATTGCTCCTGATGTAGGCTAGCTATACTCAAGTAAATAAATCAAGGTTTGGTTGTATATTGGGCCAACAACACAATCATATTCACTTCAGAACTTTAGTTTGGGCTGAGAGTGTTTCCTAATTCATTGTGCCTTCTTTCATGCTTAGGTCTAATTGTCTTGGTATATAACCTCCAAGCGTCAACAGGGTTGGAGACATATTTGATAGTCCTCTGGGAATTTAGTACAAGTACATGGAAAGGACACTGTGCTTAAGAAGAAAGTAAAAAAAAAAAAATGAAATGGCTCAAGGACCAATAATAGCATTGGGAATGTAGAATCTGCAAAGACGATAAAAAAAGATCTATTGCTATTCAAGACAAAAAAGGGAGACAATGACTCCTACATTTTTATATAAAAAGATAGGAAATTATTCCAATTTGGCAGAGCCTAAACATAATTCAATGTCAATGAATTGTATTAACATTTTTTTTATCCTATGGTCCCACTGTCTCTTCCAAAATATCATTCTCCAAGGCAGCACGGATATATTATTAAAAGAAAGAGACTGGAAAGTGGGGAAAATGAGAGAGTAGAGGGTGCTGAACCAGGCCTGATCTAGGAAGGAAAACTATTGATAATTTCAGCAAAATACATTATAGGACTATCTGGGCAGGTGTGAATTATATAAATTATAAAGGCTGCATAGTCTGGAAAGACTTAGAAGGCAGCCTTCCAGAGACACTAGACATCTACATCAAACAATATAATTCCAAGCACTCAGCAAAGTCTTTATAAATATGACTCACAGAGAATGTAAGGTATTGGCTTGATTCTCAATTAAGTCAGTGTTCTCACATTTACTATTTTGTTAAGAAGACTAGTGGATCCTCAAAAATGTCATGCACAAACTTCCCAACTTATAAATATTACCATAGACAGAAAGTAGAATTTTGTGTATGTAATTAAGGCTCTTGACATGAAAACATCACTGTAGTCTATCTCAGTGTTCCCATTCTTACCATAAAGTTCTTCAACAACAAGAGGCAGAAATGGCTGAGTAGGAAACAGATTAGACATGCTCCTACAGTGGCTTTAAAGATGGAGAGACCACCTGTCCCAGGCCATCTCCCACAGCCTGTCCCTCTGCCAGTCCCTCTGGTCCTCTTGTGCCATGCCTGAGTCCCGTGCCATGAGCTCCACGGAGTTCAACCAAGGGCCCATCCTACTGGCTCCTGTCCAAATATGACCTTCAGAAGGAAGCCAAACTCCGAAGCTGGTTAGGGGGACTCACAGGCCTCTATATTGGCCCTGACTTCCAGGAGGATCTGAAAGATGAGGTTATCCTATGCACACTCATGAACAAGCTGCAGCCAGTTCCATCCCCAAAATCAACAACTCTGCAGAACTGGCACCAGCTAGAACACATCATCAACTTCATCAAGGCCACAGTCATCTAAACATGAACCTTGTGGACCTGTTTAAAGCCAATGTTTGAGAGCAGGAATATAGCACAGCTTCAAGTGTCTTTGCTTGTGCTGGTGGGAAAGGCTAAGACCAAGGGGCTATAGAGTAATGTGGACATCAAGGTCAAATAGTCAGAGAAACAGGAGAGGAATGACACCCTTGACAATAGTCACAGATAATATTACATATCTTAGTGTGACTCTAAGCAAGCAAGTAAAAGATCTGCATGACAATAACTTCAAGTCTCCAAAGAAAGAAATTGAAGAAGATCTCAGAAGATGGAAAGATCTCTCATGCTCATAGATTGGCAGGATTAATATAGTAAAAATGGCCAACTTGCAGAAAACAATCTACAGATTCAATGCAATCTCCATCAAAAGTCCAAATCAATTCTTCATACAGCTAGAAGGAGCAATTTGTAAATTCATTTGGAATAACAAAACATTCAGGATAGCAAAAACTATTCTCAACAACAAAAGGAATTCTGGGGGAATCTGATCTCAAGCTGTATTACAGAGCAATAGGGATAAAAACTGTATAGTACTGGTACAGAGACAGGCAGGAAGATTAATGGAATAGAGCTGAAGACTCAGAAATGAATTCACACACCTATGGTCACTGGATATTTGACAAAGGAGCTAAAAACATACAATAGAAAAAAGAGCATTTTTAACAAATGGTGCTGGTTCAACTAGTGGTCAGAAAGTAGAAAGTGCAAATTGACCCATTTTTATCTCTTTGTACGAAACTCAAGTCCAAACATCAAGATCCTCCACATAAAACCAGATACTCTGAAGCTAATAGAAAAGAAAGTGAGGAAGCGCCTCAAGCACTTGGGCACAGGGGAAATTTCCTGAAGAGAACACCAATGGTTTATGCTCTAAGATCAAGAATCAACAAATGAGACCTCATAAAATTGCAGATTTTCTGTAATACAAAGGACACTGTCAATAGGACAAAACAGCAACCCACAGATTGGGAAAAAAATCTTTACCAATCCTACATCCAATAAAGAGCTAATACCAATATATACAAAGAACTCAAGAAGTTAGACTCCAGAGAATCAAATAACCCTATTAAAATAGGGGTACAGATGTCTGACAAAAAGAAAGGAGTGGACACTGGTGCTAGAAAGGATCAAAGCATCAGTGTAGGGTAATACAAGAACAGGGAAGAGGGAAGGGGTGGAAGAGGGAGCAGGGGGAGGGAAAAGGGTATGTGGGACCTTTGGGGGGTGGGGAACCAGAAAAAGGGAAATGAATTGTAAATATAGAATATATCCAATAAAAATAATTTAAAAAATGGGGTACAGAGCTAAAGAATTTTCAACTGAGAATAAATATCAAATGGCTGAGAAGCACCTAAAGAAATGTTCAACATCCTTAGTTATCAGGGAAATGCAAATCAAAACAACCCTAAGATTCCACCTCACACCAGTCAGAATGGCTAAAATCAAAAATTCAGGTGACAGCAAATGCTTACAAGGATGTGGAGAAAAAAGAAAACTCCTCCAATTGTTGGTGGGAATGCAATCTGGTACAACTACGCTAGAAATCAGTCTGGCAACTCCTCAGAAAATTGGATATAGTATTGCCTGAGGACCCAGCTATACCACTCCTTGGCATATACTCAGAAGATTCTCCAACATGTAATAAGGACACATGTTCCACTATGTTCACAGCAGCCTTATTTATAATATCCAGAAGCTGGACACAACCCAGATGTCTTTCAACAGAGGAATGGATACAGAAAATGTGGCATATTTACACAATGGAGTACTACACAGCTATTAAAAATGATGAATTCCTGAAATTCTTAGGCAAATGGATGGGACTTGAAAATATCATCCTGAGTGAGGTTACCCAATCACAAAAGAACACAAATGGTATGCACTCCCTGATAAGTGGATGCTAGCCCAAAAGCTGGGAATACCCAAGATACAATTCACAGATTACATGAAGCTCAAGAAGAGGGAAAACCAAAGTGTGGGTGCTTTCGTTCTTCTGAGAAGGGGAAGAAAATACTCACGGGAGCAAATATGGAGATAAAATGTAGAGCAGAACCTGAAGGAAAGGCCATCTAGAGACTTTCCCACCTGGGGATTCATCCCGTATACAGGCACCAAACCCCCACACTATTGTGGATGCCAAGAAATGCTTGCTGAAAGGAGCCTTTTATGGCTGTCCCCTCAGAGGACCTGCCAGAGCCTTATAAATACAGAGGTGGATGCTTGCAGCCAACCATTGAACTGAGTGTGGAGTCCCCAATGGAGGAGCTAGAGAAAGGACTGAAGGAGATGAAGGGGTTTGCAATCTCATAGAAAGAACAATATCAACCAAGCAGACTCCCCGGAGCTCCCAGGGACTAAGCCATCAACCAAGGAATACACATGGCTCCAGCTGCATATGTAGCAGAGGATTGCCTTGTCAGGCATCAATGGGAGGAGAGGTCCTCGGTCCTATGAAAGCTCCGTAGATGCCCCAGTATAGGGGAATTGAGGGCAGGGAGGTTGGGAGGGATGGAGGAACAGACTCATAGAAGCAGGGAGAGGGCAGATGGGATAGGGGATTTCTGGGAGGGGGGAAACCGGTAAAGGAGATAACATTTGAAATGTAAATAAAGAAAATATTCAATAATATAAAGAGGAAGGAAGGAAGGAAGGAAGGAAGGGAGGGAGGGAGGGAGGGAGGGAGGGAGGGAGGGAGGGAGGGAGGAAGGAAGGGAGGAAGGGAGGAAGGGAGGAAGGGAGGAAGGGGGAAGGAAGAGAGGGAAGGAAAGAAAGGAAGGAAGGAAAGGAAAGAAAAAAGAAGGGAGAGAGAGAGAAGGAAAGAAGAAGGAAGGAAGGAAGGGAAGTTAAGAAAAAAGGGAGGGAGGGAGGGAGAGAGAAGGGAAGAGGAATGAAGGAAAGAAGGAAGGAAGGGAAGGAAGGAAGGAAAGAAAGAAAGAAACTGGAAAAGACACTAAATGTAATTCTGCTCTATGTATCCTGAAGGAACCCTGACTGGATGGCACTGTCTATAGCCTAATAAAATTCATCTCAGACTTCTGACCTAACAAATGCAAAATGGCAAGCTGACCAGATTTCAAGTTCCTATGTGTATGGTAATTTTTACAATAGCAATAGGAATTTTGCTCATACTCGGAAACAAAAGCTAGTATACATTTTTCATGCTCTGAAATTCTTTTCTGAAAATAGTTTCCCAAGTGTCCAGATTCCTGGTTGTGGGCTGTGTTTGAGAAGATACACACAGACAAATATTTTAACAAACTTAGATAGTTTTAACTAAAAATGACTAAGAATTCACAAAAGAATGATGCTGAATCACATAGCCAGGCGTCATAAGACTGGTAGGAGAGCCCAGTTCTCTTACATATTTAGTAGTATTCGCCTTCTTTATACTAGTTTGTTTAAAAAGCATAAATGAACCACTCTAAGCTGAGAACAGTTTATAGTCAAAAGAATATTTCATCTAATCATGGTAATATAGGTTTACAAATTATATTATAGGGCATTATTATAGCTAAATGGAGCTCATGAAATGGGAAGGTGTCTAATGATTTCTTCAATCATTCATAAGTCAGAAATTCATTTATTTATTAATCTCTCACTAATCAAGTAATTAGGTGTCATGGGTGACACCTTGTTGGAGTTACTGAGCAGTCATCATTAGAATAACCAAAAGATATATTTTCGCTAGCATAAAAACAAAAAAACAAAACAAACAAAACCCTAGTGTTTAATTCCAGAACTTGGGAAGCAGAGGTAGGAAGATCTCAGAGTTCAAGCTGGCCCTGGTCTACAGAGTGTTCCAGGACAGCCAAGGTTACACAGAGAAACCCTGACTCAAACAAAACAAAACAAAACAAAACAAAACAACAACAACAACAACAAATGTTCTATTATATTATAAACACTCTTTCCCACACTTTTACCCATTCTTTCCCTCCCCTGTACCCTGTCAGTTCCTCAAGCCTATTTTTCATTTTCATGTTGCCTGTGACTTTCTGTTCTATTATCCTTTTCTGGATATCCTGTCCCCACTCTTACATTCTCCTATCTAGCATCTATATCAACATATCAGCTCTCAGAACACATTTATATAAATGCAAACATAAAAATTAAGTTATGATCCACATATTTGAAAGAACAGGATATTTTTGTCTCTTGGAGACTGGGTCATCTCAAGTAACAAAATATTTTCCAACTCTAACCACATTCCTGCAAATTCCATGAGTTCCTTTTTCTTAGTAGTTAAATAAAATTCTATTGTACATATATGCTACCTTTTTGTTATTTGTTCTTGTGTGTGAACATTGCAGCAATAAACATGGATGTTCAAGGAACTCTGTGGCAGGACACAGAGTCCCTTGGGGATACACCCACGAGTTGTATGGCTGTGTTATATGCTAGTTGTATTTTTAATTTTTTGAGCTATCTCCACTGAATATAATACTAGTTGCACTACTTTACATGCAACTAGTCATGGTGATAATCATCTTATCATTATAGAAAGGACCTAGAAGATTTTCTAAAGAGATACTATTTACATATACACCTAAATAAAAATAAGAAACCAACCATAAGACAGAACATTCCAGGGATGGAGAAGGGCCAGAGATTCAGGAGACTGTTCCATGACGTTATAGAGCACAATGCACTAAGATAGACATGAAAGTACGTTTTGGTTTTATTGCAAATTGAATATATCTTGTAAAGTAAGTTATGCATCTGAGACTGAGTTGTATGGTATTTAAAATGGGAGGAGAAGTATCCTTCACTGAATCATGATAAAAACAAATTAGTTTTATTTCTTTTATTTTATTAAATAGTATTTGTGGAAATTAGCACAGACTTTGAAGAAAAGCCTTCCTTTGAAGAAAAGGATACACAATATTCACCTATGCATATCTATTTTCAAGGCACGTTCCCAGAAGGTTTATAGGAAATTGCAGTCTTGTACTAACTAGTTTTGGGGTTGTTGTTGTTTGTTTGTTTGTTTGTTTGTTTGTTTTATTTTCTTTTGTCAACTTGACACAAACTGAAGTCACTAGGGTAGGGAAAGTTTCAAATGAGTCATTGCCTCCATCAGATGGAACTGTCTGAATGTTTGCCGGTCATTTTATTGATTAATGATTCATGTGGGAGGACCCAATGCACTGCAGGTGGTGCCATCCCTGGGGAGGTGGTTCCGGGTTGTACAGGAAAGTACGTGACTAAGCAGTGCTTCTCCATAGCCTCTGCTTCAGTTCCTGCTTCCAGGTTCCCTCACTTGAGCTCTCCCTCAAAGGTGCATTGTGACCTGGAAGTGTAATCACCCCTTTCCTCCTCTAAGATGTTTTTGTTTGTTTGTTTTTTGGTTTTGGTTGTTTGGGGTTTTTTGTTTGTTTGTTTGTTTTTTGGTTGGTTGGTTGGTTCGTTGGTTGGTTGGTTGGTTGGTTGGTTGGTTGGTTGGATTGGGATTTTTGGAGGGGGTGTTTCTTTCTTTGTTTTCTGTTTGTCATGGTATTTTATCACAACAAGAGAAAAACAAACTTGGACAAGGAGACTCACAATCTATTTGCACTTGGGAGAAGAGTTGAAGTGTTAAAATGAGGTGAAAGTCTTAGGGACCACATCTCCACACAGGAACAAGACCTTTGAGATGAAGATATGGGGCATAGAATAGCAGGTGATGTTAATCAGGAGGCCAGCATCCCAAAGGGAAATAGCATAATTTTGACACTATTCAACTCTAATTTCTCAGTCTAAGAACAAATCTTCCTTTGGTTATTTTCCCAAGCCAACTAATTAAAAACGTCTTCTCTCGGTAAGAAAGCATGATTGACAGTCACCATCTCTTAAACTTACAGCTGTTAAACAATGTGTTTCTTTTATTCTAACATTTGCACTAAGAATGGATGGACTGTCATCACTCTGCAAAATTATCTGAGCACAGCTTTGTGCATGGTGTGATGCTTTCCTAAACCCATCTGAGACATGACTATCAAGCCCTCCACAGTGCGCTGGCTGGGTCAGCCACAGTAGTCACCAGGATAATTGCTTAAAACACCACCTGGAGGCAGAGTCACAAGGCTTTCCCTAGGAAACCAGCAGCTTTCCTAGAAGGTGTGCCTAGAGCAACTCTCTGGAGGGGACAGAGAAATCTAGACTCTAAGGAAGAAAGGGGATTGCGGTAGTTTGAATAAAAATGGCCTCATAGGTTCATAGGGACTGCAAGATTAGGAGGTGTGACCTGGCTGATATAGTGGTAGCTTTGTTGGAGTAATTGTGTCTCAAGTCACTTCTTGTGTTTGTATCCAGATGTAGAACCTTTCTAGCACCATGTCTGACTGCATGCTGACATGCTTCCCACCATGACAATAATGAGGTAAACTTCTGAAACTGTAAGTCAGCCCCAATTAAACGTTTTCCTTTATAAGAGTTGCCTTGGTTATGACGTCTCTTCACAGCAATAGAAACCCTAACTAAGACAGGAATCACAACTAAATATCTGTAATGTGCCAGAGCCTCAACAGGGAACTGTACAGAATGCAAAATTCAGCAACAAATTTGCTTCCTTTCATTATCTTATAATCCTTGTCGGACTCATTATAATCTCTTCCATTCATTCATCTTTCTCACTAAAACTGGCCATCCTGGTACCAGACAATGGTACTATTCAATGGCAAGTCACTGACTTTCTTACTATTGACCTCTCTCTTGGACATGATATGATTTACAGAATATCATTTTATTGTTGCTTTTTTTCTCCTCTGTATTCATCTATGTTTCTATATATTTGAATTTACCTACCCCTTTGATATTTTAGTCTCCTGAGAATCATTTTTAGTTCATTTCATTCTCTTTTTGCATTTTCTCCCAACAATTCAGACATGATCATGAAACCAGATGCTAACCAAATGTTGAACACTCTTCCTGGCACAAAGGTTTATGCTTTCTCAAAGTTTACATATCCATGGGTTTTAGATAGGTGAGTGTAGTCTTTGTTCTCTCAACAGCTCAGAAGACCAAAAGGGCATTTCACATTATCTGATCACTTTGCAACTTAAACACAGACTTCCTTAAGTAATTATAATGGATCTAGTGCCAAACCCCTTAGCAATGTTCTATTTGAATCAGCACAAATTCTGATGCCATGATAAGGAAAGACGCGTGTAACTCACTGATTAGCAAACTGGCTTCTCTTGACCTTTTCAGGTGTTAAGCTCATTTAGGGTCCCCTATAGTTTTGTGTATTTTTAGGCTTCTCAGAGATGGCTCATAAGTAGAAAAGAGATTAAGATTCTCATGAATTTATTTTCATCTGCTAGTGAAAGAATACACAAAATTTAGGTAACTTCATCTTTGCGTTAACATTTCTAGCTCTGTAGCATGTTAGTATGAGAAACATAGTAAACATATTACTCTGTGTGAACTCTCTCCGTCTCCCTCTCTCTCTCTGCATGTCTGTCATTTGTGTATATGTCTCAGGGTCTAATATATTTATGCTTATACACATTCATTGTACAATATGCAGTCACGCTCACTTACCTGTGTGTGCACACATAGAAGCCTTATGTCAACACTGTCTTCTTACACAGCCCATCTTATTTTGGGGACAGGGTCTTTCGGTAAGCCAGGATCACTAGCTCTTCAGTGAACAGCCTGAGATTTGTTTTTCTGCCACATCAATACTGGTATTACAGTCACATGGCTTATATGTAGGTGCTGGGGATCCATACCCAGGTGCTTATTAGCCAATGACCCATTTCCTCACCCACATTGTCTCATTCTCCACTGTGTACTTCATTGACACTTGTGTATTTTTTGTAATGAGCTGTGCTGGCTAATTTTACATCAACCTGAAACAAGCTTGAGTTATCTGAGTTGAGAAAATGCCTCCGTAACATCTTTAGGGCATCTAACTAATGTAAATAGTGATGGAAAGAAGACCCAGCTCATTGTGGGTGATGCCATCCCTAGGGAGGGAGTTGTACAGGGTTCTCTAGAAAAGCAGGCCAGGGCCATGATGAATAGCCAGTAAGCAGCACCATTCTATGCCCTTTGCATTAGATTTACACCCCATCTGAGTTCCCGCCAGGGCTTCCTTCAATAGTAGACTACAATGTAGACGTGTAAACCAAATAAGCCCTTGCTTCCCAACTTTCTTTTAGTCTTATTGTTTCATCATAGCAATAGAAATCCTAAACTGAGACATCAATTTTGCTGAAGTCGACTGTAGATGAGAATGGGGAAATGAAGATGGATTTTAGCCATAATGCAAATCAAGAAACAACTTTTATTGTTAAACTTCTTAGAAATTCTTATCCAAATAAGACGTCACTTTCCATTTTTCTCTCTGATTCTCTCTCCTAAGGACTACTGTATTCCCTGAAAATATGCCTGAGGTGGTCATTGAGAAATCTGAAAGGCAGAACGAGAAAGACCAATACAATAGTCCAAGCCTAACTTGGAGAAGCAACCTAAGGGCAGCATAACTCAGGTCTTCCTTTCCTACTGAACAGAAAGCAAGAACTCATGCCCAATATTTTCCAGACTCACAAAACTCACAAGACAAAACATCCCAGCAGGGGTAGTTCCTCTGGCAGATTGAATGGTGGTCCCTCTGACATGAAAGAGGTAGTACTAACTCTCAATGATTGGTTTCACTATTGTGTGTTGATGGGGACTTTATACATGACGATGGAGCACCAAGCAATTACGAACATTTTACAAACTGGCACTATTTGCATTGCCAGCTTTACATATATGTTATTGAAACACTATGGTAAAAAAAAAAAGCTTTTTTTAGCACTATCTCCTCCTCGCGGTGCCGCCTCCCACTCCTCCCACCAATGCCACCCTCAGTCACTGCCTGCACAGCTCTGGCCACCCAGCTCCATGTCAGAGCCTCCTGGAACGATTTTTGGCGTTCTTACAAGATGGCAGGCATTGACAACAAAGGACAGTCTGAACTTGATCAAGATTTGGAAGATGTTAAAGAAGTAGAAGAAGAAGAAACAGGTGAAGAAACAAAAATCAAAGCACATCAGCTAACTGGTCAGATGATGCAAAATCCTCAGGTTCTTGCAGCTCTTCAGGAAAGACTTGATGGTCTGATAGACACACCAACCAGATACACTAAAAGCTTGCCTAAGGTCGTCAAAAGACGAGTGAATGCTCTCTGGAATCTTCAGGATAAATGTGCACAGATAGAAGCCAAGTTCTATGAGGAAGTCCATGACCTCGAGAGGAAGTATGCTGTTCTCTACCAGCCTTTATTCGATAAGAGATTCGAGATCATTAATGTAATTCATGAACCTACAGAAGAAGAATGTGAATGGAAACCAGATGAGGAAGATGAAGTTTCGGAGGAGCTGAAAGAAAAGGCCAAGATCGAAGATGAGAAAAAGGATGAAGGAAAAGAAGACCCTAAAGGAATTCCTGAATTTTCGTTGACAGTTTTTAAGAATGTTGATTTGCTCAGTGATATGGTCCAGAAACATGATGAACCTATTCTGAAGCACTTGAAAGATATTAAAGTCAAGTTTTCAGATGCTGGCCAGCCTATGAGTTTTATCTTAGAATTTCACTTTGATCCCAATGAATATTTCACAAATGAAGTCTTAACAAAGACTTATAGGATGAGGTCAGAACCAGATGATTCTGATCCCTTTTCTTTTGACGGACCAGAAATTGTGGGTTGTACAGGGTGCCAGATAGATTGGAAAAAAGGAAAGAATGTTACTTTGAAAAGCTTTAAGAAGAAGCAGAAACACACAGGACATGGGACAGTTCGCACTGTGACTAAAACAGTTTCCAGTGATTCTTTCTTTAACTTTTTTGCTCCTCCTGAAGTTCCTGAGTTTGGAGATCTGGATGACGATGATGCTGAGGCAATACTGGCTGCAGAATTTGAAATTGGTCACTTTTTATGTGAGCGTGTCATCCCAAGCTCAGTGCTGTACTTCACTGGAGAAGCTATTGAGGACGATGACGCTGATTATGATGAAGAAGGAGAAGAGGCTGATGAGGAAGGAGAGGAAGAAGGAGATGAGGAAAACGATCCAGGCTATGACCCAAAGAATGATCAAAACCCAGACAAGTGCAAACAGCAGTGAGAGGTGACAGCCTTGAGGATGGCCTCCCTGTGATAGCCTAAACATGACTCCTTACTTACAGCCTTATGGTTTTGTTTTTTCTTGATAGAATCAGTAAGTTTTTTCAAGGGAAAGGAAATTGATATTTTAACGACCAATTTGTTCTACCTAGCATCTTAACTCTAGCTCTGTCAGACAGGTTAATTCATACATCCTCTCTAATGCATGTCCATTCATTGCTGCAGTTTGGTTCTTCTGGAATATTTTCATCATGTAGCTATTGGAATACAATTTCAAAAACCAACTGTTGAACATACTTGGAGTAGCTCTTTCTTTCCTAAAGAACCGAAGTTGTTTTCAGCTGGTAGAGCAGGTCGAAGTCTGCCTGCATTAGCTGAGCTTTCTGTTCTGTCAGAGAGATGCACAAGGTACGACATCATTTGAGGAAGGAAAACTGTGGGTAAGAATTTCCAGTAAGATCAAACTTAATAACTGAGATTAAGGCATTTTTATGTTTCCGATAATATAACAAAAGTCAACTCATTTATTGCAAGGTAGACAAACCCTAGATTCTCTTGAGAAGTTAATCGATAGTATTTAATGTACTTTGAAAATTAACCTCCATTAATGAAGTCTTTTCTTTGTGCTGGGCCCACCTTCTGCTTCCCTGGAAAAGATGAATATACATCATTTGAACCTATTTTCAGGTTTTTCTGTTTTTCGTTTGCCTAATTTTGTTTTTATAACCTAAAATAAAAATATGACACAGTTTTAGCTCTCACAGGAAAAAAAGGCTGGAGAGATGGCTCAGCAGTTAAGAACACTGACTGCTCTTCTGAAGGTCCTGAGTTCAAATCCCAACAACTACATGGTGGCTCACAACCATCTGTAATTAGATTTGATGCCCTGTTCTGGTGTATCTGAAGACAGCTACAGTGTACTTACATATAACAATAAATAAATAAATCCTTATTTCAAAAGAAAGAAAGAAAGAAGCACTGTGGTCAGGACTTCCAGTTAGGTCTTGTCATTTATCTTCATGAAAGATATATATGTGAATAGGGTTGTGGAGATGCTGTTTCACTAAATACAAACTTTTACATGAGTTACTTTTGTGTGACTATGACAAAATGCCTGGCAGAAATTATTTATGAGAGAAAAGGGAAATTCCAATTTATGACTAAACACATTTTCAATGCCTCAGGGGTTTGGGGGTTAGACATTGCAGAATTCACAGTGGCAGGGGCATGTGGCAGAAGCTCTTAAAATAATGGTAGACAAGGAAACAGAAAACAACTAAAATCAGGTTCTGGCTAAAGCTTTTAATGTCCCTTCCCTAGTGACCTCCTTTGTCTAGCTAAGGACCAATATTTAAATAAACAAAGCTCAGGTGGGGGATTTTAATTCATAATAACATCATCTGCTACAAAAATAAATGCCTTTTACATATTCAAGTAAAGCAAGAACATTATACAAACAGCATGTTTTTGCCTTAGCCATCTTTTAACTTAATCAGTAGCCCCATTAGTAAAGTGGCAAGAGCAGCATTGTGAACAGAAGTTTAAGAACACAGATTCCATCTTTTCGGGGTTCTTATTATTTCTGTATATGCTAAGTATCCACTCTACCAAAATCATCACTTGACAATGAAACTCTTATCCAGAAACTTTCACTAAGTGACAGCAATCTAAGGTCACTAGACTTTTTCCATTATACGTACACATACACATACACATACACATACACATACACATACACACACATACACATACGCAATGTGTGTGTGTTTCATTAAGTTGAATAGATTTTTTTCTTTTATTGAAAATATTTTTTCATGACCAAAATATCCTGCTTATAGATTTCCCTCCCTCTAGTCCTCCTGTTTGCTTACCACCTTCCCATCCCCTCTGGTTCTACTCCCTTTATATCTTTCATTAGGAAAAAAAGGCTTCTAAAAGGTATCAATCAATCATGACAAAATAAAATATAATTAGATGAGGCAAAAACAATCATAATGAAATTGAACATAGCAACCTAAGAGGAGGCAAAAAGCCCCAAGAGCAGACACCAAGAGTCAGAGATACAGTAGTTCTTACAATTAGAAGTCCCATGAAAATACTGTTAATAGCTATAATATATATGCAGAGAACCTGACCTGGTGCAGACCCAGTAAGGCCCTGTGCTTGACACTTCAGTCTCTGGGAGATCAGATATGCCTTTCTTAGCTGATTCAGAGGGCCTTGTCCTCCTGTTGCCAGCCATCCTCTCTGACCCTTACACTCCTTGTGCCTTCTCATCTCCTGAGATCTGTGGAGAGACATTTGATGGAGACCTCCCATTTAACATCTTCCTCTACATAAAATCAGGCTATGGGTCTCTATGTATGTTCCTATCCGTTGCCAGAGGAAGCCTCTCTGAGTACTGGATAAGGTACTGTTCTATGAATATAGTAGAATATTATTAGGAGTCATTTTACTGAAAATTTTTTCTTACCTATTTTTCAGAATAGTGTTATTCAGTTTTACCCTAGGTTACTGAGCTATCTAGTTACTCTGACAGTATCAAGTGTGGGTTCCTTCTCTTGGAGTGGGTCAAATATCAAATCAGACATTGTCGCACTACTCTCACAAGGTCTGTACACTCAGTGTCCCAGCACATTTCACATGCAGGACAAATTGTAGATTAAAGGCTTTGAGGCAGGGTTGGTTTTTAAGTTTCTCTTTTCATAGCCCTGCAGAGTCACTTTAGTCACAAAACAAACAAGCAAACAAAAACTAGACTTAGAATGTAGAGCTTCACATGGGCACCAGCTGGAATTCTCCATGTTCAATGAGTTTTGGGTTTGTTATCCTTGGCAATAGGACCTCACTCTCAGATTATATAAAGCAACCCTTTGTCTTAGTAACACACTGGGGAATTTCCATGGGTCAAAATCTCAGTTGAATGCAGCCCAACCCCTCCCCTGGAAGCATCATTTATCTCGCTGAAAATAATGGCCAGTTGAATCTTCATATCCCCTATAACTAGAAGTCCTCATTAGGATCACCTCCGTAGACTCCAGGAAATTTCCACCCCACTAGGTTTCCACATAACCTCCAAAGTGCAGCCCCAATTATAGTCATAGTGACTCCCATTCTCTTCCTCTACCCCATCTCCCTATCTCCCCATCCCCCTGCCCCCATCCCCACTCAGCCACAATTTTCCCTTAATCCCTATTCTATTTCATCTTCCCAAGGGAGATCCATGTGTAAGTTTGGTCTTCATCCCAGCCGCATGCTCCCAGAAATATGACTCAGATTCAAAATATATTTACAAATACCTAGGCCATAGAGCTAGGCTCTTCTCTGACTAGATCATAACTAAATTAACCCATTCATTCGAATCTATGTTCTGCCACATGCTCAGGTACCATGTGTCTGTCTTGTCACATCTTTCCTGGACAAATTCCCCCACTCCTCGCTGTATCTCAGAATTCTTTCTGTCTCACGGATGTCCCACCTCCTATCTCCTGCCTAAGACATAGGCCATCAATCTTATTATTGACAGATGTCACATCCATACAGATATAAGAGCATCTCTCTATTTCCATGCATCTCTACTAAAGCACTCCTCTTTACCTAACTCTCTGGTTTATCAGTCATAGTTTGGTTATTATGTACTTAACAGCTATTATCCCCTCATAAGTAAATACATACCATATTTATCTTTCTGGGTCTAGCTTATCTTAGTAAGAATAATTTTTCTACTTCCATCCATTTGCTTGCCAATTTCACAATGCCATTTTTCTTAACAGTTGAGTAATACTGCATTGTGCAAATACACCATATTTTCTTTATCTATTCTTTGTTTGTGGGATATCTAGGTTGTTTCTAGTTTTTGCCTATTATGAATAAAGCTGTAATGAACATGGTCAAGCAAGTGACCTTGTGGTAGAATGTGTACCTGCCCACAGCTATGTCGAATGACTTACCAGGTTCCCTGGAAGGAAAGCTGGGGATAGAAACAAAGTGGTGAGAGAAACATGAAGCCAAGACGAGATTTCCTGCTCAAGGCTCAAAGTTTAATGGAGGTCTCCAAATATATATAGGCGGGGGAATACCCTTCCCCCAAAGGCCTGATATAGGTCTGCAGAACTGGTTCACTTGCTCCACAGGTGGCGGGAGTCAGGTAACTGGTACCTCAGGAAAATGCAGGTCCTTGGAGATCAGTGGGCTTCACCTTGGTCTGAGTGTTCCACCCTAAGTGGAGCAAGATTATGGCTATCACAAAGATTCCCCACTCAAAGGTTGAGAGAGGAACTTCACCTTGGTCAATGTCAAGTTCCTGCTAGGTGGCATAGCAACCAATACGGCTCTCTACCGAATGGAATACATCCTTTGGGTATATGCCCAAGAGTTGTATAGATGGATCAAGAGGTAAATCAGTACCCAGTTTTCTGATTGAAATCATATTCATTTGTATAGTGGCTGTAAAAGTTTAAACTCCCACCAGCATAGGAGTGTTCCCCGGCTCCTCATCCTTGCCAGCATTGACTATCACTTGTATTTTTGATCTTAGGAATTCTGACAGATGTAAGATGGCATCTTAAAGAAGTTTGGTGTTTCATTTTCCTGATGGTTAAGGAGGTTGAGCATTTAAATATTCCTCAAGCATGTGAGTTTCCTCTGAGAATTCTCTGTCTAGGTTTGTATCCCATTTCTTAATTGGATTGTTTGACTTTTTGAAATCTAGTTTCAAGAGTCCTTTATAATTTTGGATATGAGTTCTCTATCAGATGTAGCACTGGTCAAAACCTTTTCCTTTTTGTAGGCTGATGCTTTGTCTGGATGACAGTGTCCTTTGTTTCACAGAAGCTTTTCAGTTTCATGAGGACCCCATTCATAGATTGTTGATCTTAGTGCCTGCACTATCAGTGTTCTGTTCAGAACGGCATTTTCTGTGTCAGTGCATTCGAGGTTATTTCTTACATTCTCCTTCTTCTATCAGATTCAGTGTGTCTGGTTTTATGTTGAGGTCTTTGATCTACTTGGACTTGAGCTTTGTGCAGGGTGACATGTATGGATCTATTTGCATTCTTCTACATGCAGACATCCAGTTTGACCATTTGTTAAAGATGCTGTCTTTTTTCCCACATTTTGTATTTCTGGCTTCTTTATGATAAATTATGTGCCTATATGCATATAGATTTTTGTCTGGATCTTCAAGTCAATATTCTTGATCAACATGCCCATTTTATGCAAAATTGTTATTTTTTTTAAAAAAATTTATTGGATATATTCTATATTTACATTTCATTTCCCTTTTTCTGGTTCCCTGCCCCCCAAAGGTCCCACATGCCATTTTCCTTCCCCCTGTTCCCCCATCCACCCCTTCCCACTTCCCTGTTCTGGTATTCCCCTACACTGATGCTTTGAGCCTTTCCAGAACCAGGGTCCACTCCTTCCTTCTTGTCGGACATCATTTGCTATGTGGATTGTGTCATTGGTGTCCCAAGATTCTAGGCTAATATCCACTTATTAATGAGTGCATACCATGGATATTCTTTTGAGACTGAGTTACCTCACTTAGTATGATGTTCTCCAGCTCCATCCATTTCTCTAAGGATTTCATGAATTTATTGTTTCTAATGGCCGAATAGTACTCCATTGTGTATATATACCACATTTGTACACATTTTTATTACTATATTTCTGTAGTACAACTTGAAATATGGGATGGTGGTATCATCAGAGGTTCAGGGTTTTATTTTATCTATTCTAGGCTCTTTTTGTTTTGGGCATTGGTGGTGGTGGTGGTGATGGGTGATGGTGGTTTGGTTTGGTTCTTATTAGGATGAGAATTATCCTTTTAAAGTCTGTAAAGAATTATGTTGGAATATTGATGGGGATTGCATTGAATGTACAGATACCTTTTAATAGGGCGATGACCTTTCTTATGTTAATACTACCAATCCATGAGCATGGGAGATCTTTCTATCTTCTGATATCTTCTTCAATTTCTGTCTTTAAAGACTTGAAATTTTCATTGTACAAGGCTGTCACTTGCTTGCTTAGAGTTACCCTAAGACATTTTATATAGTTTGAGGCTATTGTGAAAGGTGTTGTTTCCTTAATTTCTTTTTCACTCCATTTGACATTTGTATGTTGTTTTTTAGTTTATATCATATCCAGACTCTTTGCTGAAAGTGTTTATTAGCTTTAAAAGTTCCTTGATGGAGCACAGCACCAGGGAGCCCAGACAGGGAGTTATCCTGAGATGACTACCAGACTGATGCTGAGCAGGCCCAGATGGGCTTTGAGGTCTAAGAATGAGCCAGAGACTAGAAGAACCCCATCTGGGATTATGGCCCTTGATGGGAGATAGTCTAAGATAGACCCTGAAACAGGACCTTATGGTGGGCCAAGGTAAGGAGCAAGCCTGAGAAGACCACCAGACCGGGGTTCAGACAGAAAGCTAAGCTGATATGGACACTAGTCTGGAGCCTTGCAACCTGGCTGAGAGTTGTATCATGCCCAAGATGAACCCTGCCCAGTACCATAACACACAGGTGAGCCATAGCACTGCCGAGATTCCCCTTGAGACAAACTGAGATCCTCAGAGACCCTGGTACCACTAAGATCAAGGAAGTGGTCGAGAAATGAAAGACAGAGAAACGGGATGTATGCACAATGAAGAGAGGCAAATATGGAAACTTCAAGGTAATGAAGCCTGATGTCAGTAGCCTGTGATACCACCTGGGACCCTGGTGGGATCCTGAACTGTACTGCTACTGGGGGCCATATTTGGGTCTGTGGTCTTGCACCAGATCTGCTGTGTGCTGATGTAGATGAAGGAGAGATGACCTGTTCCCCTTCTTTATCCCTTGTCATTTATGGTAGGTAGGGTCAAGATACTAGGAAAACTGTACCACTGTACCTGTCCCTCACTAGATACAACACTGGCTTGAATATCAGGGTAGAGCTGGCCCTGTGAGGGGTGGAGAAGGGGGTTCCTACAGATTTAAAACTAGAAGATATCTATGACCCTGGGCAGCAACAGTATATCTGAGAGGAGTCCTAGTGACACTCCAATATTGCAGTATTGTTAGAGTTGCTGAAGCCAGAGTCCTCTTACCAGTCATTGCAATGAACATTTGCAAGCAAAGAAGTGTGGACAAAAGGGTACACTGTGAGACATGCTGACACACTGCAGATTCTACAACATACTTTTTCTGTTGTGGGGGAGGTTGCAAAGGTGGAGAGTGAGGAGTGGAGAGCGGGGAGGGGACACTAGTAGTATTGGGTGCATGAAGGGAAATTCACAAAGAACTAATAAACTGGTTTTTTTAAAAAAAGAAGTTTCTGTGATGGAAGTTTTAGGATCATTTGCATATTCTATTATATCAACTTCAAATAACTATATTTTGACCTATTCCTTTCTAATTTGTATCCCATGGAGTTGTATTTCATTTAAGTTTGTCTCCTTCAGTTGTCTCATTTCTCTAGTTAAAACTTCAAGTATTATAGCAAACAGCAATGGAGAGAGTAGACAGCCTTATCTTGTTCCTGATTTTAGTGTAATTGCTTTGAGTTTATCTCCATATAATTTGATGATGGCTGTAGGCTTGTTGTAAATGGCCCTTATTATATTAAGGTATGACCCTTGGAATCTTCTTCTCTCCAAGACTTTTATCCTGAAGGGGGATTGGATTTTTTCCCAAGGCCTTTTCTTCATTTAATGAGATGATCATGTGGAGTTTTCATTCATTTTATTTATGCAGTGGATTATATTCACTGATTTTCATATATTGAGCCATCCCTGCATCTCTAGGATAAAGTCTACTTGATCATGGTGGATGTTCTTTTTCCAGTGTTCTTGGATTTGATTTGGGAATATTTTGTTTAGTATTTTTGCACCTATGTTTATGATGAAAAGTGATCTCTAATTCTCTTTGGTGAATCATTACATGGTTTGGGCATCAGAGTATCTGTGGCCTCATAAAATGAATTGGGAAACATCCCATCTATTTTGATTTTATGGAATATCTTGAGAAATTTTGGCATCAACTTTCATTTGAAAATCTGTTAGTGATGTGCATAAAAACCATGTAGCCCTAGGCATTTGTTTGTTTGTTTTGTTCTTGTTTTAATTTTGTTTTTGGTTTCGTTTGGTTAAGAGATTTATAATGGCTGCTTCTATTTCACTAGGGTCTATAGGTGCACTTAAATTGCTTGTCTGATCTTGATTTAACTTTGGTAAATATTTTCTATTGAGAAAATTACCAATTTCTTCTAGATTTTTTAGTTTGATGGAGCACATGCCTTTTTAAAATAGTCCTTGTGATTCTCTGGATTTCCTCTGCGTCTGTTATTATGTCGCCCTTTTCATTTCTAATTTTATTCATTTGGATCTTCTTTCTCTACCTTTTAGTTAATTTTTTTATAAGACTTCGTCTATCTTGAAAATTGTGTTGCTTCTGACAACTCTTTGCTTCACTGACTCTTTATATTATTCTTTTTTATTTTATTGATTTCAGCCTTCAGTTTGATGATTTCCTGTTGTTTGCTCTTATGCAGCATGATTTCCTCTGATAGTTACTGAGCTCTCAGGTGTGCTGTTAAGTTTCTACTCTGAGATACCTTCAGTTGTTTTATGTAGACACTTAGTGTTGTGAACTTCCCTGATAGAGCAGCCCTCATTGTGCCTCTAAGTTTGGGTGTGTTGTGTATTCATTTTCATTCAATTCAGGGGAGTCTTTAAACACTTTCTTCATTTCTGTCTTGACCAATTTTTTTATTCACCAGAGAATTTCCATGAGTTTGTTAACTTTCTGTTGTTTCTGTTGGTGTTGATATCTAGCTTGAATCTGTGGTGGTCTGATAGGATACAAGGTATTATTTCAATTTTCTAATATTTGTTGAGACTTGCTTTGTTATATGAGGCCAAATCTGGAGAAAATTCCATGAGGTGTATAGTAGAAGGCATATTCTTTTGTGTTTGGGTGAAATGTTCTGTAAATATATATTAGGGTCCCTTTGGTTTATAATCTCTGTTATGTCCAGTATTTCTCTGATTAGTTTTTGTCTGGAGGACCTGTACATCAGTGAGAATGAGGTACTGAAGTCTTCCACTATCAGTGTGTGTGTATCACTATATGATTTAAACTGTAGAAGTGTTTCTTTTACAAACTAGTGTACCCTAGTGTTTGGGGGATAGATATTAAGAAATGAAATATAATCTTGGTAGATCTTTCCCTTAATAAGTATGAAGTGTCTTCTGATTAATTCTGTCTTGAAGTCTATTTTGTTAGACATTAAAATGGTTACAAAGACTGCTTCTTAGGTCCATTAACTTGGAATACATTTCTTCTAATCTTTTTCCTTGCGATACTGTCTATCTTTCATGTTGACGTGTGTTTCTTGGATATAGCAGAAAGATGGATCCTGTTTTTATATCCATGTTCTTAGTCTCTGTCCTTTTATTAGAAAATTGAGGCCACTGATATTGAGAGATATAAATGACCAATGATTATTGATTCCTATTATTGCTGCTACTGATGATGATGGTGGTAGTGGTGGTAGTATTGGTGGAAGTGTGTATGTGTGTTTTTGTGTGTGTGTTTGTCTGTGTGTGTGTATGCATGTGCGCATATGTGTGTGTTTAGTGTTTTAATTATTATATGTTGAGGTGACTTTTTTCCTGATCCAATTGGTCTTCTGTGTGCTTTTTGTACCTTTTTAGGCATCTCCTTTATTAGGTTAGGAAAATTGTCTTCTATGATTTATTGAAAACATATTCTAGGCCTTTGGACTGAGTTTCTTTTCCTTCCTTTAAGCCTATTTTTTTAGGTTTGTTATTTTCATGGTGTCCCAGATTTCCTGGATATTTTTCTTGGGAATTGTTTAGATTAACATGTTCTATGGCTGATGTATCCATTTCTTCTATTGTTATCTTCTATGCCTGAGATTTTCTTTTCCATCTCTTGTATAATGTTGGTGAAACTTTCCTCTGTAGTTCCTGTCCCACTTTGTCATTTCCAGAAATAATTCCCTCAGTTTGGGTTTTCTTTATTGATTCCAATTTCATGTCCTGAACAATTTCATTTGTTTTCTTATCCTTTTGTTTGTGTTTATCTGGATTTCTTTTTTTATTTATTTTTATTTTTAATTTTATTTTCTATATTCTTTGTTTACATTCCAAAGGCTTTCTGGATTTCTTTAATGGATTTATTCATGTCTTATTTAAGGACCTCTATCAAATTTTAAAAGGCTCTTTTATGTTCTTTTCCTTGTGCTTCAGTTATGTTGGACTATTCAGGTCCTGCTGTACTAGGATATCTGGGCTCTAGTGGAGACATATTGCCCTGACTAGTATTGATTGTGTTTTTATTCTGCTGTCATGCCAACTAGGTTTGGGATGATTATAAATCTAGGTGCTGATTTCTGGATTTGTCTTTGTTGGGTGAATGGTTTTTTCCCCCATGGTTTCTGTTTCCTCTGTGGATTTCTGTAGAGTGTAATGACTACATGTTGCCTGTTTTCTTGGTATGCTGAATGCATAATGCCTCTTGGTGTTGGAAGCTAGAATACTAGGATGAGTTCAGGAGAAGAAAGGTTTAGAAGAGAAGGTCTTTGTCATTTTTCCAGGGTGGTCTCAGAAAAGAAGGGAGAACACAGCAGGTTCCCAGCTACAGAAGTGGGGATGAGTCTGGAGGGAGCGGATCTCATGAGCAGTAGGAGAGTTGTAAGTCTGTGTTCAGCCCACTTGCTGCCTTGGTTGAAGTGCCTCTTGGATTAGCAGTGGGGTGTTTGCTAGAGTTGAAATTAGGGACAAGGCAACAAGTGATGGGATCCACAGTAGAGTGGGCAGGTGAGAGGGAAGGCCTCAGCCTATTGCAGCACTAGGGAAGAGACTGAGGGTTTGGGTCTGGGGAACCAGAGAAAAGTTCTCTGGGATGCCTAACTGGTTTTCTGCAGGCATGGTCTGTGGTTTAACAAAATGTACCTGCTAAATTTGTAGTCTGGGATATAGCAATGAGTAGAAAAGGGGATTATTAGGGGAGCTCGGTGGGATCTGTGAGATATTGGTGGTAGATGGTCTGTTGTGGCATTAGGAACAGGACTGAAGGACTGTGTCTGGGGGAACAGACAAAGCCGGATAGAGATCAATCTCTTAAGAATATAACATATGTATATTTTCTTTTTTTTAATTTTTTTTATTTTCTATATTCTATGTTTACATTCCAAAGGCTTTCCCCTTTCCCAGTTCCCACCCACCATAGTTCCCATAGTTCCTCTCCCCCCACCAACTGTTCCCCAATCATTCCCCCTCCCCTCTTGGTTTCTTTACTAACCTGGATGCAATCTTTACAGGCCCAGGGTCCTCTCCTTTCTTCTTCTTGGGAATCATTTGACTTGCTATTTGTGTCTTGAGTATTTAGGGCTTCTGGGCTCATTAATATCCACTTATCAGTGATTACATTTCATGTGCATTCTTTTGTGATTGGGTTAATTCACTCAGGATGATATTTTCCAGGTCTAACCATTTACCTACAAATTGCATGAATTCATTATTTTTAATTGCTGAGTAGTATTCCATTGTATAAATAAACCACATTTTCTGTATCCATTCCTCCTTTGAGGGATATTTGGGCTCCTTCCAATTTCTGGCTATTATACACAAGGCTGCTATAAACATAGTGGAGCATGTGTCCTTATTGCATGCAGGGGAATCCTCTGGGTATATGCCCAGGAGTGGGATGCCAGGGTCCTCTGGAAGTGACATGCCCAATTTTCTGAGGAACCGCCAAACTGATTTCCAGAGCGGTTTTACCATTTTGCAATCCCACCAACAGTGGAGGAGTGTTCCTCTTTCTCCACATCCTCGCCAGCACTTGTTGTCTCTTGAGTTTTTAATCTTAGCCATTCTGACTGGTGTGAGGTGGAATCTCAGGGTTGTTTTGATTTGCATTTCCCTGATGACTAATGATGTTGAACATCTTTTAAGGTGTTTCTCGGCCATCCGAATTTCTTCTGGTGAAAATTCTTTGTTTAGCTTTGTGCCCCATTTTTTGATAGGGTTATTTGTTTCTTTGCGGTCTAACTTCTTGAGTTCTTTGTATATATTGGATATTAGCCCTCTGTCGGATGTGGGGTTGGTGAAGATCTTTTCCCACTTTGTTGGTTGCCGTTTTGTCCTTCTGACAGTGTCCTTTGCTTTGCAGAAACTTTGTAATTTTATGAGGTCCCATTTGTCGATTCTTGATCTTAGAGCATAAGCTATTGGTGTTCTGTTCAGGAACTTTTCCCCTGTGCCCAAGTCCTCCAGGGTCTTCCCAAGTTTCTTTTCTAATAGTTTCAGTGTGTCTGGTTTTATGTGGAGGTCCTTGATCCACTTGGAGTTGATCTTAGTGCAAAGAGATAAGAGTGGGTCAATTCGCATTCTTCTGCATGTTGACCTCCAGTTGAACCAGCACCATTTGTTGAAAAGGCTATCTTTATTCCACCGGATGGTTGTGGCTCCTTTATCAAAGATCAAGTGACCATAAGTCTGCGGGTTAATTTCTGGGTCTTCAATCCTGTTCCATTGATCTGCTTGCCTGTTGCTATACCAATACCATGCAGTTTTTAACACAATTGCTCTGTAGTACTGCTTGAGGTCAGGGATATTGATTCCCCCAGAAGTCCTTTTATTGTTGAGAATAGTTTTAGCTATCCTGGGTTTTTTGTTGCTCCAGATGAATTTGAGAATTGCTCTTTCTAGATCTATGAAGAATTGAGTTGGGATTTTGATGGGGATTGCATTGAATCTGTAGATTGCTTTTGGCAAGATGGCCATTTTTACTATATTGATCCTGCCAATCCAGGAGCAAGAAATATTTTTCCAACTTCGGAGGTCTCCTTCGATTTCTTTCTTCAAGGACTTGAAGTTCCTGTCGTACAGATCTTTCTCTTGTTTGGTTAGAGTTATGCCAAGATACTTTATGTTGTTTGTGGCTATTGTGAAGGGTGTTATTTCCCTAATTTCTTTCTCTGCCTGCTTGTCCTTTGAGTACAAGAAAGCCACTGACTTGCTTGAGTTAATTTTATACCCTGCCACTTTGCTGAAGTTGTTTATCAGCTGTAGAAGTTCTCTGGTGGAGTTTTTTGGGTCGCTTAGGTAAACTATCATATCGTCTGCAAATAATGATAGTTTCACTTCTTCCTTTCCAATTTGTATCCCTTTGACTTCCTTATGTTGTCTAATTGCTCTTGCTAGAAATTCAAGTACTATATTGAAAAGATATGGAGAGAGAGGGCAGCCTTGTCTAGTCCCTGATTTTAGTGGGAATGCTTCAAGTTTCTCTCCATTTATTTTGATGTTGGCTACTGGTTTGCTGTAGATTGCTTTTACTATGTTTAGGTATGGGCCTTGAATTCCTGCTCTTTCCAAGACTTTTAGCATGAAAGGATGCTGAATTTTGTCGAATGCTTTTTCAGCATCTAATGAGATGACCATGTGGTTTTTTTCTTTCAGTTTGTTTATGTAGTGGATTACATTGATGGATTTCCGTATATTGAACCATCCCTGCATGCCTGGGATGAAGCCTACTTGATCATGGTGGATGATCGTTTTGATGTGCTCTTGGATTCAGTTAGCAAGAATTTTATTTAGTATTTTTGCATCTATATTCATAAGAGAAATTGGCCTGTAGTTCTCTTTCTTTGTTGGATCTTTTTGTGGTTTAGGTATTAGTGTAATTGTGGCTTCGAAGAATGAGTTGGGCAGTGTCCCTTCTGTCTCTATTTTGTGGAATAGTTTGAAAAGTATTGGTGTTAAGTCTTCTTTGAAGGTCTGGTAGAATTCTGCACTAAAACCATCTGGTCCCGTACTTTTTTTGGTTGGGAGGCTTTCTATAACCCCTTCTATTTCTTTAGGGGTTATGGGACTATTTAGCTGATCTACCTGATGCTGATTTAATTTTGGTATTTGATATCTGTCTAGGAAATTGTCCATTTCCTCCAGATTCTCCAGTTGTTTTGAGTATAGACCTTTGTAGTAGGATCTGATGATCTTTTGAATTTCCTCAGTTTCTGTTGTTATGTCCCCCTTTTCATTTCTAATTTTGTTAATTTGTATACTGTCTCTGTGTCCTTTGGTTAGTCTGGCTAAGGGTTTATCTATCTTGTTGATTTTCTCAAAGAACCATCTCCTGGTCTTGTTGATTCTTTGTATGGTTCTCTTTGTTTCTATTTGATTGATTTCACCCCTGAGTTTGATGATTTCTTGTCTTCTACTCCTCCTGGGTGAATTAACTTGTTTTTCTTCCAGGGCTTTAAGGTGTGCCATTAAGCTGCTAGTGTATGCTCTCTCCAGTTTCTTTTTGGATGCACTTAGAGCTATGAGTTTTCCTCTTAGCACTGCTTTCATTGTGTCCCATAGATTTGGGTAGGTTGTACCTTCATTTTCATTGAATTTTAAAAAGTCTTTGATTTTTTTTTTTATTTCTTCCTTGACCAAGGTGTCATTGAGTAGAGTATTGTTCAGTTTCCATGTGTATGTGGGCTTTCTGTTGTTTTTGTTGTTATTAAAGACCACTTTTACTCCATGGTGATCTGATAGGAGGCATGGGATTAGCTCGATCTTCTTGTATTTGTTGACATCTGTCTTGTGACCAATTATATGGTCTATTTTGGAGAAGGTACCATGTGGAGCTGAGAAAAAGGTATATTCTTTAGCTTTAGGATGAAATGTTCTATATATATCTGTTAAATCCAATTGGTCCAGAGTTTCAATTAGTTTCACTGTGTCCCTGTTTAGTTTCTGCTTTCCTGATCAGTCCATTGAGGAGAGTGGAGTGTTGAAGTCACCCACAATTATTGTGTTAGGTGTAATGAGTGCTTTAAGCTTTAGTAAGGTTTCTTTTACAAATGAGGGTGCCCTTGCATTTGGAGCATAGATGTTCAGTATTGAGAGCTCTTCTTGGTGGATTTACCCTTTGGCCAGCAAGAAGTGACCTTCTGAGTCTCTTTTGATGATTTTAGGTTGGAAGTCAATTTTATCTGATATTAGAATGGCTACTCCAGCTTGTTTCCTGAGACCATTTGCTTGTAAAATTGTCTTCCAGCCTTTTACTCTAAGGCAGTGTTTGTCTTTAACACTGAGATGTGTTTCCTGTATGCAGCAAATGTAGGGTCCTGTTTCCGTATCCAGTCTGTTAATCTATGTCTTTTTATTGGGGAATTGAGTCCATTGATGTTAAGAGATATTAAGGAATAGTAATTATTTCCTCCAGACATTTTTGAAATTATATTTATTTATTTTATTTATTTTTTATATTCGAGAGGTTACCTTCTTTTGGGTTTGATGAGAGGAGGTTTCTATCTTGCTTCTTCCCGGGTGTAGTTTCCGTCCTTGTCTTTGTGTTTTCCCCCTATTATCCTTTGTAGGGCTGTATTTGTGGAAAGATATCGTGCAAATTTGGTTTTGTCATGGAATACCTTGATGTCTCCATCTATGGCGATTGAGAGCTTTGCTGGGTAAAGATGTTTTGGCTGAAGTTTGTGTTCTCTTAGAGTTTGCATTATATCTGCCCAGGATCTTCTAGCTTTCATGGTCTCAGGTGAGAAATCTGGTGTTATTCTGATAGGTCTTCCTTTATAAGTTACTTGGCCTTTTTCTCTTGCTGCCTTTAATATTCTTTCTTTGTTTAGTACATTTGGAGTTTTGATTATTATGTGACGGGATGTATTTCTGTTCTGATCCAGTCTGTTTGGGGTTCTGTATGCTTCTTGTATATTCATGGGCATCTCTCTCTTTAGGTTGGGGAAGTTTTCTTCCATAATTTTGTAGAAGATATTTGCTGGCCCTTTAACTTGTACATCTTCATTCTCGTCTATACCTATAATCCTTAGGTTTGGTCTTCTCATTGTGTCCTGGATTTACTGGATGTTTTGGGTTACAGCCTTTTTGCATTTAGTATTTTCTTTGACTGCTGAATCAATGGTTCCTATGGTATCTTCGGCTTCTGATATTCTGTCTTCTATCTCTTGTATTCTATTGTTGATATTTGCATCTATGGCCCCTGATTTCTTCCCAAGGTTTTCTATCTCCAATGTTGTCTCCCTCTGCGATTTCTTAGTTGTTTCTACTTCTGTTTTTAGTACCTGGATGGATGTGCTCAGATCTTTCGCTTGCTTGATTGTGTTTTCATGTATTTCTTTAATAGATTTTTGTGTTTCCTCTTTCATAGCTTCTACTTGTTGGCCCACGTTCTTCTGTATTTCTTTAAGTGACTTTTGTCTTTCTTCCTTATTGTCTTCTTCTTTTTGATCCATCTTCTCCTGCATTTCTTGAAGTGATTTTTGTATTTGCCTTGTAAAGGCTTCTAACTTTTGATCCATTTTCTCCTCTATTTCTTTACAAGATTTTTCTATGTGTTCAGCTACCAGCATCCTGACCAGTGATTTTATATCCAAGTCTTGTTTTTCTGGTGTTTTGGGGTATCCAGGGCTTCCTGTTGTTGGAGAACTGGGTTCAGATGCTGTCATGTTGCCTTGATTTCTGTTAGTGACATTCCTTCGTTTTCCTTTTGCCATCTGGTTATTTCTGGTGTTAGTTGACCTTGTTGTCACTGGCTGGTGTTTGAATCTCCTGTGAGGCTGGGCTTACCTGTTGTTTCTCTACTGGTGGTTATGTGTGATTGCTGCTCAACGGGATCACGAGCTGGCTGCCACCCGCTGACTTTGTGCACGGCCTGAGGTCTCCGGGAAGTGTGGGGGAGTGCAGCAGAGCCTCGGCAGGCGCTGCTGGGCCTGCCTAGTAGCGAGAGCCTAGCAGATCCCCCACGTGGTAGCCCCTGATGGAATCTGTCTACCTGTGCCTTTCCAGCTGTGTCCTGGTTGCAATATGGAGGCCTGCAGCTATCGCTGGTCCGGGGTCCTGGGGAGCTGGGTGGTTCCTGCTGCCTAGGTGCATGGCCTAAGCTCGCAGGGACGTGCTGCAGAGCCTAGGCGCCTGGGCCTGCCTGTGGGCGAGAGCTTAGCGGCTCTCCCTGCTCTAGCCCCAGACGGAGTCCCTACCTGCACCTTTCCAGCTGTGTCCTGGTTGCAATATGGAGGCCTGCCGCTATCGCTGGTCCGGGGTCCTGGGGAGCTGGGTGGTTCCTGCTGCCTAGGTGCATGGCCTAAGCTCGCAGGGATGTGCTGCAGAGCCTAGGCGCCTGGGCCCGCCTGTGGGTGAGAGCACATATGTGTATTTTCAACACACATGTGTTATCCCCATTTGAAATGCTTTTATAAAAAATGCTTTATCATTATTTCATTGGCTCATTCTGCCCCAAAACTATTTTAAACAATAATGTACATTTGCCAATTGACTTTTCTCAGGAAAATTCTGTGATTATAGCCTATGTTCCACCATCTGGGAAGAGTTGGCCTGATAAAATGGCAGAGTGGCTTATAGAAAAGCAAATTAAAGTACCAGTATCCTTTGAGTTAGAACAACAGTCTGAGGATACTATGTACATTTTACTAGTGGCCAACATCTGCTTTTTCTCCCATTGCCATACCACATATAAGGGAAGTCATCTAGTAATTAATTCAGAGCTCATAGATATTCAGTTCTTGTGACCTGAGCAAGTCTGGCCTTACAACTCTTAGCTCCAAAGCGGGGAAGACGAGAATGTTCACAAAACAAGTGACAATCTCATTAAGTTGGAAATTACGGTTTCTCCTCAACAATCTATTGAATATCTTGGCAGAAAATGAAGTTTTCTTCTAACTGGGGTTATTTATATCAATTAACAGATGAGAACTGGGAAGCTTCAATCAATAAAACGGAAAGGTAGTTATGGCTGAAAGAGTCAGAAAATATGTCTGGAGCTCAGAGGATTGCCTCGAGCAGCAATTTCTAAAAATCAAACTCAATAAAGGCAATGACAATTCAACAGAGGCAGAACTACAAAGAACCTGGGTGATAAAAGTTTCTCTCTGGTATAGTGAAGCTGACATGTTCCCACAGGCCCATCTTCCCAGCTGGTGGCACTTTTTTGGGGAGACAATAAAAATACTAAAGAAAGGGACTGAGTGGGAGGAAGTAGGTATGGGAAGGGCCGCCTTTACTAAGTATCTGGCTCTAAGCCTTTCTCTGTCTCTTGATGCTTCCCTGAACTCACGAAATGAGCATCTCTCCATTGCATCTTTCTGCCGTGAGTTCCTGCTTCACTGCAAACCTATAAACAGCAACCCTAGCAACCGTCGACTGAAGCCTCTAAAATCATCAGCCAAATAATTATTTTCTCCTTTTCTATTACTTTGCTCAAGTATATGTCATAGTAACAAAATACAAACTCGTGGGACCTTAACCCTTCAGAGAAAGAATCCCAGGTATCCCAGGTTCTGGATAGAAGCAAAGAGAACAGAAAATGTGCTACAGAAGAAACTACTCTAAAACTCAGTGACAGTGATGCACATTGTGCTTGACTATAGTCGCTATACCATCTTTACACATAACCATGTGTACCTGTTACCTTCTACTTCTCATGTTTCCTCATTTTTTCAAAATCATTATGAATTGGTCCCTAAGGCCACATTTCACTTCATAGCCCCAAAGAATATTCATAGCCAAGGAGGAAGATGTTCTGTCATTTGCAGGTGCTGGACTCTAAGTTGGGTGGAGTGAATAAAGGACATTTTCTTTCTCCTTTGGCCATAAAACAATAACTTCTCTACAGTTATTGTTATATGCACATTCAATAAAGGCATGGGTGTGAGAAGCACTAGGGTAGGCTTTTCTGTTTGACTTCAGATGCATTACCTTCCTGATCACCGTCCAGAAATGAAAGCCTGCTAGGGACTGAAATAGGAGTGTGTATCAGCAAAGCTGGAGTCAGATGGAAGGAAACAGTTCAAAAACAGAGATGGATTGAGAGGAAAGGGCCAGGATTGCAACTTCAGTAAAGCTGTCATATAGAATCATACTGCTGACGACAGAGCAATGAGTGAATATGTCAGCCTCGATGGAAGATTTAGACTTCTCTTCCAAATCAACTACATTTGACATTCTGAACAAGAGAGATCTGCCTCTGGAGAATCATGGTGCTCACAGGATGCCGGAGGAGCCTTGCACAGAGTACAAGGATCCTACAGAGGGTGTCATCACAGATGGAGACAGAATGGGCTTCGAGCCAAGTAGTTCTAGATTGTAATTAAAATCAATCACTCCGTAATTGCTTACCCTTACTTGCCTGCATTTTGACTTTGAGTTCAGTGTTGTGTGAGTTCAAAGCAAGTATTGGATATAAATCCTATGTGATTGCTGGCTTATGAAATTAACATCCGGTTAAGACTTGACTTGATGGGTGGTGGCACTGGGAGGACAGCCTCAGCATGACAAAGGGGGCTTTTTCTCTTCAATCCTAGGCACTGGAGTACTAAGGCAAGAGTCCTGGGGCACTAGAGGTGAACCAGAGAGAATCTGAAGATCAGATTTAAGCTAAACGACCAGATCAAAATAGCAGGAACTAATAGAAGAATCTCAGAGGCAAAGTTAGTTGCATTTAAAAATAAATGTAGCCCCAGGGCATGCACCAATAGTGCTATTTTTTGATATGAGTCAAACAAATCAAACACTAGGAGGGGGGTGTGTAATGATCCCACGGATGTGAAGTCTTCCTCAGACTGTAGAGCAGACTATAGAGCACACAGCTGCCTAGTCCAAGAAAGCAAACCAGACTGCAGGAAAGAGGGTGAGCCAGCCAGGCAGCAGGAAGAAGGATGCGCACTTACCCTGCCCAGAAAAATGAAGGAATGTGTTGGATGAACCTTGAGCACAGGGCAGCTGCTGGCTTGCAACTTTCCTTGCTCTGTGATGGAGGCTGGATCTGTGGCTGGGAGGATTTTTTTGAGCTCTGTGGCTGTATTTGCAGGGGTTGTTATTAGGTTTAAGAACTAGGAAAAGCTCCTGGGGCATTTCTGGCCTGGTCTCAGAAATGCCCGAATGGAAGGAATTGCAAACTCCCTTTCACACGTGCAAGACACACAACCACAGTGCTGTTTACAAAGACTCCACTACAGAGTCACAGCATTCTTATATGGATTTCTCCCCAGTTCAAAGAGCTTGCGAGTTCCTACTGTTTGCGCAGGCCCAGATGCCTGCAGGGAGGAGGGAGGACTTAAGAGAAAGCCATTGAACTCAAGGAGCACACTGTCTGGAAGGAAAATGTGACATGCACTTAAATATGTATTAAGAAACTGACTGGGCTGCTGAAAACAGGGAGCGATGAGATTATTATTCCATGAGCTCCTGGTGTAGCTCAGACTTCCTGGAACTGCCCTCCGCAAAAGCAAAAGGCTCTTTCCTTTGTTTTGAATATGTTCTGTCTTTCTACACTTACTGTTGGCAATCACCCTTTTCCCAAATGCCCCAGCAATCATCCAGCCCTTTAACAAGATCTTAAACTAGTGTTTGGGGATCCATCCATCAAAGCAAACCCCACATCAAAACTCTACCACAGGGTGCAAGTCATCTTGCCTGGGAGCATGAAGCCTGCTTTCTCTCTCCATTCACTCACCCTGATGGCTCAGGACAAGTCACATCCCAGACTCTCAGAAAATGCTTGCTCCAATGAACGGACCAATGTCATACTGCATGCTACTTGTTCTTACTTTTTTACTGTTTTCAGACACTATACCCAGAAAGTCAGTGACTATGCTCTGGCCACCCACAAGGGCTTTAGTTGTACTCTGGGTCTCTGGGCAGTTCTTTTTGTTTAAGAGACTTTACCCATCATTAGTGTGTTTATTCAGGGCCATTCTGATTGGTGGTCTGTCACCTCCTTTAATCTACACACATAGGGGCAAGAACATTGCAAATCACAAAGCAGCATACATACAAGAATTACTAGGATAGAAATGTCTTAGGTACTTGGTTATAGTGAATGCAGTATGAGTTAATAATACCTGTATTTGGTTGCAAATAAACCAGCTCCAAAATTATAACGTAAATATTGCAGGCCTATAATAAGGTTAAAACAGAAGCCAGGCTTTATATTTGTTGACCTTCAGAATCTGGAGGTAAGGTGTTACTTTACAGGAGCCAGAACTCACAGAGGTCCTGTGCACAAGAAACTTATCAAGTCTTTGACAAATAAGGGTAGTAGCTTTTTAGACACTATGAACCCATAATGAGTAAAGTTCTTGAAATCAGAACCATCACATTCATTTACAGAAAGGCCATTGTTCCAAATGAAGCACCTTCCCTCTAGTTATCAGTCTGCTGATATATCTAGCCTGCCAATTCCAATAAATTCCCATTTATCAACCGCTACAGCAGACCAACCAGTAGGCACCAAATGAAAAATGAAGGGAACAGGGTACAATTTTGACCTCTCTGTTAAAGACGTTCCAGATCAATAGGAAAATATATATTTGAGCAAAAATGTTCACTATTGTCTAATTGTTAAAGCACATTATCAATGTTCCTCAGGTAAGAAGATAGGTTTCATAGAAGTGTTGAGATAATATGGTTCTTGAAAGGTATGAAATGGGAAGAAATATGGAGGGCATGCCAAAGGGGCTGATGGAGGAAAGAATAGAAGTACCACACAAACTGCATCCCACTCCCCAGCTTGCCAGGCACAAAGGCTCAGCACAGGTACAGAGAGAAGGGTGGGGTTTAGGCTGGAGAAGTTTGAGACATCTTTCTTCTTGAACTGAAGCTATAGCTCAGGTTGCCTTGGGCATCCTCAGGTCAGAGCTGGACAGTCACTGCTGCTGAAGGTTCCCTGAAACCATCCCGCCTCCATACCAGCAAACCAAGGTATTGTTACCTTCATACAAAGGCCTTCCCTGAGCTCTGTGTCTGATATCCCTGCAAAATTAGGAACACTATTTTGTTATTTTCTAGAACAGGGTCTCACAACACAGGGGGGCTTGGTACTTGTTATTTAGCTCAAGCTAGCTTTAAACTCACGACGACCTGGCCTCGGGCTTCCACATGTTGTGATTATAGGTCTGTGCCACCACACCCAAGAAGAACATTCATTCATATTTTATTCAGCTTTAGATCTCTGGCTGCACAGGTCTTAGCTATGACTCATTTCCATATAAAATATGCAAGTGGCTCATAAACAACCATTCCCACCACACAGCTGTAGAAAAAGCCTAATGTTTTGAGTGGTATAGAGGAATGAAAGAGGTGTGTGATGGTTTCTGTGTGCTTGGTCCAGGGAGTAGCAATATTAGACAGTGTGGCCTTATTGGAATAGGTGTGTCACTGTTAGTGTGGGCTTTAATACTCTTGTCTTAGATGCCTGGAAGCCAGTCTCTTCTTAGTGGCCTTCCAATGAAGATATAGGACTCATTCCTTCTGTACCTTGCCTGCCTGGACACTGCCATGCTCCTGCCTTGATGATAATGGACTGAACCCCTAAACCTGTAAGTTAGCACCAATTAAATGTTGTCCTTATCTATGGTGTCTGTTCACAGTAGTAAAACCTTAACTAAGATAGAAGTTGGGACCAGGAACTGTTTTTTTTTCTGTGATAGGGCTGACCATGCTTTTGTTTGGAGAAATGTGGATTTGGTGACTTTGGATTTGGAAAGCAGTAGAATCCTTTAAATTGGGATTAATGTGCTATTCTAGGAGGGATATGGAAGAATTTGTTGCTGAGAGTGCTTTCAATGCTACCAACATGGCACAAGAGATGTCAGTGGAGAATTTCAGTATGTAGTATAGGGACGATTTTTGTGGTATTTTGGTGAAGAATGTAACTGTTTTATGCCATTGTCCAGAGTCTACCTGAGGCTAAAGTAAGGAGATTTAGATTAATTTCTTTGAAAAAGGAAGTCTCAAAACAGCCTGGTATAAATTCTGCTGTATGGTTACTAAAGCTCATTCTTATGAAGAGCATTTTAATGAAAAGGAGCAAGCCAAGAAAGGAAAAAAATAGAAGATATGTGATTCAAGTATTAAAGGGATACCAGGAAGTAGAATGGAGATGAATCCCATGTTCTAGGAGATGACAGACTAAGGGAGTAGGACTTTAAGGCAAGATCCCAACCAGCTAAATTTAGGACCAAGCATGGTGGAACACCTTTAATCTCTGGAGACAAAGCTAAGCAGATCTCTGACTTTAAGGCCAGACTGGGCCAGAGCAAGTTCTAGCTGAAGAAAAACTTAAGTCCAAGCATGGTTGTACATGCCTTTAATGCCAGCATTCAGGAGGCAGAACCGGGCAGATCTGAGTTCTAAGTCAATATACAGATCAAGTTCCAGGACAGCCAAGCAGCGAAGGAGTTGGAAAACAAAAACCTGGTAATAGAACAAAGGGGCTATATTCCAGCCCCAGTAAGCAGCAGAACTCTGCAGCTTTGGCCATCTGGCTCTGGCTTTAGAGTCAAAAATAGAAGGGACTACTAGGGTACTGGGTGTGGGTTAGCTAAAGATAAGAACTTATCAGGGAGACCAGCATTACTGAGGTGTTCTAGACACAACCAAGGTTGTAGTTCATGTTGCAGCTAGACTTACTGGCAAGTGTTTTTTGAGAGCACAAAGAAGCTGTGCTTCAGAGACAGTCAAGGTTGTACTTGGGACTGCAGCTGGATTTAGTGATGTATAAGAACCACACAAGAAAGTATAAAGAGAGCCTATGAGAAGCTATTGGTGAAGCCTCACTGCAGTTGAACTACAGCATGTTACAGATGCCAATAACATGGGATGATCACCGAAAACAGCAGCATCAGTGGAGTAGAGACTAGAATGTGCTACAGAGGGCAGAGCTAGAGATGTGACCTAAGCCCTTTGAAGAAGGCTAGATGGTTATGTGTGAATCCCAAACATTGGAACAAGAAGCTATGAAGTTGATGTCAACCTGGAGACCCCAAGGTGTTAGAGATGCTAGGGCCTTGGACTATCTGTCAAGGACATCTGCTAGCAAGGAGTGCAATCAGCTCAGGAGAAAGAATTTTGTTGCAGTCAACAAAGTTAAAAAGGAGTTGGAGATCTGAAGACTGACCTCAGACATGGAGATGCAAAGTTTGAAGTTTGCCCAGCTGGTTTCATGTGTTGATTTGGATTACAGTTAAGTGATTAGATGAATCTCAGAAAATACTTTGAAACTTGGACGTTTAACATTGTTGAGATTGCTATAGACTATGGGGATTTTTGAAATTGAATTAAATGTACTTTTTTATTATGCTATGGCTAGGTATAGCCTCTATAAACTCATATGTTTGAACAAGCCTATGGTGGCCAGGGAGTGATTTGTATATTCTTGGCCTAGGAAGCAGTATTATTTAGAGGTGTGGCCTTGTTGGAGTAGATGTGTCACTGTGAGTTCGGGCTTTAATACCCTTGTTCTAGCTGCCTGGAAGACAGTCTTCTAGTCCCTTCAGATGAAGATGTAAATCTCTCAGCTTCTCCTGTGCCATGCCTGCTTGGATGCTACCATGCTCTTATCTTGATGATAGTGGACTAAACCTCTGAACCCGTAAGCCAGCCCCAATTAAATGTTGTTCTTAAAGAGTTGTGTTGGTCATGGTGTCTCTTCACTGAAATGAAACCCTAAGACACAGTGGTTGCAACTTTCTTCAAGTTTTCCTTTTTTCTCTTCTTTCTATTTAGTTATTTTTATCCTGTGACTTCATAGCCAGCACATTCTCCTGAAACAAATAATTCTAAGTACTTTTTTTGGTTATTTTTGCTTTCAAATCCAGATCAATAAACATATTCTGGGTCCCTTCTCAAGAGCTGGATGTTAAGTATTGGAACTCAATAGAAAGCAAAGTGTATCCTTTATTCTCAAGGAATTTATAATCTGATGAGGAAGAGCAGGACTAAACATATCACATTAGAAAAACAAAACAAATACAACTGAAGAAATAAGTTCAGGTCCTGAGGGGATGTAAAAAGGAGGAGCTAGTGATCAAAGCAAGGCTTCTTAACAGGAGCAAGATTCCACAGCTTGAAGTAAGTAGGAAGTTATTATAGTATTAATGGCACTATTGATGATGATAACTGTTTTCAATAGATGTCATGAAGTGATTATGCTGAATAACCCTACGCCAACACAAACAGAAAAGCTAATACAATATGGAGATAAAATAATGGACCCATAATCAAGTTAAGCAGTCAATTCTCTCAACCTTTAATGGATCAAAAAAAATTAGCAAATTAGTTTGAGGAAAACTGAATAATGCAATAAATAAAGCTAATTTGCTAGTTACGTATTTTGTGCTACTCAGTCTTTTAAAATATCTGTGGGATATTGAAAATAAAATGAAACATATACATAATCATCATCTGGAAGCTTTAATTCAGCCTAAATGCTGGGATTACATTGAAATAAAGCATAAATTAGAATCAGTGCTTTTATGAGCCTTAAAACAAATAAAAGAGTTGAAAAACTCAATGATGGGGTAGAAAGACAAAGTAGGTTATGTTTGGAATGAGTAAATGGACTTAACTATATACAATTCACAAGTATTTTAAAGATATTTATTCCTAGGGATATTGGAATATTACTGGTTTTGGCGGTTAGGGTGGGAGCTTGTTTTGTTTTCCTTCATTTTTCCAGTCACATGTTTCTCTTTAAAATTCAGCTAATGATGCTTTCCTAAGTGAGGTGGCTGCTTTGTTTGTACTTTGTTTGAAAAGTCCTGCAACAGTGAGATTTTTTCTTGAATATTTGGACCAGAGATTTTCAATTCCTTTCCTGAAGAGATGAAACAGGCTTGCTTTAGGCTTCTGTCTAACCTTTACATTTTTGTTTACATAGCTTCCTGAAACTCTGTAACAAATACCTGTGGTGATCTGCCTACAAAGAGAAAGGCTTCTTTGGACACATTTCAAAGACTTCATCCCATGACTACCTGGTGTCCATTGCTTTGGATCCATGGTGTCAGGTTGTGGTAGAAATACATGGCTAGGAAGCCAGAGAAGGAGAAGGAGCCCAAGGACACAAAATCTGCTTTGAGAATACATCATCAGTGGCCAGAACAGCACTCAACAGGACCTTCTGCTTACAGCCTCTGCCGCCTTCAAATAGAACCCAGCTGGATGAGTGTTCATGAGCATTCCAGAAACAATTTACAGCCACATTCTTAGCTTGTTCCTGAGGTTATACTAAAGTCTACAATATTGCTAATCTCCATTTTGTCTTCTATGCCATTTTCCTTCCCTTATTTTTGGTGGAGAGTCACTAACAACATAAAATATTCTTGTTATTTTCTCTAGTATCTCCCACCAATATCCCACCAATAAGGATATTGGTGTGTTGCTGTCTCTTTTAGTTATTCGTTTGTGTTTTGAAATGAGACTATTGAGGTGTTACTAAAATGAGGAGTCAGCTTTGCTCCTATTACAGTTGAGAAGTTATATGATGGAGGAATTGTGTGTGTGTGTGTGTGTGTGTGTGTGTGTGTATGTGTATGCCTGTGTGTGCGTGCACATGTATACATGTCCCTGTGCATGTGATTACTCTCATATTAACAATCTGAATTTTGAATTATCAAGTTATATTAATATTGTACTGTTTTACACTTGACATATTGTAACTTCCAATACACAACATTCTGCTTCACTCTTCACACCTCCCACTTGGTATTTTCCAAATGAAATAACTAGAGAATAGAACATTTTATGCATGTAGCACCTTTCTTTGATTCGATTGTGTTGTTTTTGTAACTCTTTATCTACTACAAACTCTGTCTTGAGGATACTTTTGCTTCACACAATGAGATCTATTTTACCAACAACCAAAACTGACATATATATTTGTGTGTATGCTTGTGTATGTATATAGAATCAATTTGAGAGGAATTATGGGGCCTTCAAAAGAGGGCAGCTGCCATACTGATTTCCAGAACGGTTGTACCATCTTGCAATCCCACCAACAATGAAGGAATGTTCCTCTTTCTCCACATCCTTGCCAGCACCTGTTGTCTCTTGAGTTTTTAATCTTAGCCATTCTGACTGGTGTGAGGTGGAATTTCAGGGTTGTTTTGATTTGCATTTCCCTAATGACTAATGATGTTGAACATCTCTTAGTGTGCTTCTCAGCCATCTCAATTTCTTCTGGTGAAAATTCTTTATTTAGCTCTGTACCCCATTTTAATAGGGTTACTTGGTTCTTTGGAGTCTAACTTCTTGAGTTCTTCGTATATATTGGATATTAGCCCTCTGTCGGATGTGGGGTTGGTGAAGATCTTTTCCCAATTTGTTGGTTGCCATTCTGTCCTTCTGACAGTGTCAGAAAATTGGGCATGACACTTCCAGAGGACCCTGTCATACCACTCCTAGGCATATACCCAGAGGATTCCCCTGCATGCAATAAAGACACATGCTCCACTATGTTCATAACAGCCTTATTTATAATAGCCAGAAGCTGGAAGGAGCCCAGATGTCCCTCAAAGGAGGAATGGATACAGAAAATGTGGTATATTTATACAATGGAATATTACTCAGCAATCACAAATAATGAATTCATGCAATTTGTAGGCAAATGGTTGTATCTGGAAAATATCATCCTAAGTGAGTTAACCCAATCACAAAAGAATACACATGAATTGCAATCACTGATAAGTGGATATTAATAAGCCCAGAATCTCTGAATACTCAAGGCACAATTAGCTAAGCAAAAGATTCCCAAGAAAAAGGAAGGAGAGGACCCTGGTCTGGAAAAGACTAAATCCAGTTTTGTAGGAGAGTACCAGAACAGAGAAATGGTGTGTGTGGTGGGGGTGATTGGGGAATGGCAGGGGGAAGAGGACTTATGGGACATATGGTGAGGGAGGGGAACTGGGAAAGGGGAAAGCCTTTGGAATGTAAACAAAGAATATAGAAAATAAAAAAATGTGATTCATTAAAAAAAGAGAAAAAAAAGAGGGCAGCTGGGAGGGATTGGCAGGAGGAAAGGATGGGCAAGATGATGTAAATCTATTTCAATTAAAAACATCATCAAAAAAGTAAAATATAATAAAGTTAACATATACAAACAAAAATATTCTATGTATAACTTGTTCTTTTAAACTTCTCTTGCTTTTATTTACTGACTCATGTAATTTTCTGATGTCATAGTTTTTTTTGTTTTTTTCTTTGTTTGTTTGTTTTTATTTTTGTTTAGCTTTAGGGACATCATTATGAATTTCTTCTATTGCATGTGTACCAAAAATTTTCTGCTTTATTTATCAGAAAATGACTCTATCAAACTCTTCTTTTTGAGTGATGATTTTCCACATTGAATGATAGTTTCTTCCCTTGTAGGGCATTAAGATTTAGGATGACATTCCACTGATTCTGGTCTTATCTTTCCCTGTGAAATATTTGACAGGCATTATTATCTTTGTTTCCATTGAATGCCAGAGCATTTTCACTAAATGTCCTTAAGACTATTGGTTTTCCTGTGACATGAACACCATCAGCAGTGTTTTTCCTCTGATTTATCCTATACCATAAGGATTTTATAATTATAAGTCAGTGTTTTTCATTCAGCTTTATAATTTCCAGCTATTATATTTAAATTTTTTATCTATAAGATAATTGGGTAATAGTTTTTAAAAATCCTATCTTCATGATTGATTATATATATTACCCAGTGGTGTGTAGCTTGTTATAATTTTTCTATGTATAGCTTATTTCTTCAGATTAGATGACTTATTTTACTGTTATCATCGTCAATATCCCCCATTTTTGCTCCTTCCCCTGTTAAAAGTCATTCAATGAATTTCTCACTTGAGTGAGTCAAAAAATCTATTTGCATATTTTTTGGTTTTTTGTGATGATTTCATATGTCATCATTCATTAAAGCAATATTTACTTTCATTTTTGAACATATTTCCTTAACTTCATCACACATTTTTATAGTAGCTGTCTTAAAGTTTTGTGAGTTTTGTTTTCTACTAAGTGCCATCTTGTGGTTTGTCTATACTTACTTGTTCCCCTGAAATATGTGTTAATTCATGACATTTTCTTTTTCTTTTTCTAGTTCTTCCACTACTCAACAATTCTTGATTCTACAGTAGAATCTTGTAATATGTTGTGTGAATTTGTTTTCTGTTATCACCTTAAGAGTATGTTGTTGCTACTATGTATCCAACCCTGTTCCCCGGTAAATGAAAGCTCAGCTCAGCGGTTAACAAAACAAGCAACAAGCCTAGACTGGGCAGGCCTCCCACTCTACTACTCTGTTTCAATCTATTTTATCCCATACAACTTGCAGTTTCTCTAGGCCCCGAGCTTCTCTCCCGTCCGCCTCTCTGGTTCTCTTTAACCATTTCTCTCTCCCCGTTTCTTCTCTTCTTCTTCTCTTAGTTTCTTCTCTCTTGTTCTCTCCTCCCGTTGCTCCTCCTCCTCCTGTTTTATACCCTGTAGCTCCTCCCCTAGACTCTGCTCCTCCCACTTTCCTCCTGCCCAATCATTGGCTCAAGCCTTTATTTGAAAAGTCAAGGTGGGGAGACGGTTCACAAGGCAACTCCTCATCTGCAGCCCCTCTGAGGAGTGGAATTAACATCAAAGTATGAGCCCAGGGCTATCCACAACAGTATGTATTGTCTTTGTTTTTGCAAATCATTTTAATATCACTTTATCTCTCTCATTAGACTTGAGAAGGATTTTTTTAACATTTAATTTTTATTTTAAATAATCAGTTGAAACCAAATTTGTGATTCTGTCCAGGGAATCAGAAACAAATTTCATCTGGAACCTCCAATGTCCACACCTATCAGGACCCCAGAAGAATTGCCTACCAGGCAACACACAGCCATCATACTCGTCTAAAATCTAAGAGGAAATGGAAACCAGAAAAATAAAACACCAACAAAATAAAGACAATGGCAGATAGTGGTACCTATGATTACAGTCTTTCCAATCCTGAAAGTCTAGAGACCAGTGTAAAATACAAATAATAACAGCCATGACAGCATGTCTCCACTGGAACTCAGAAACCCTAGCACAGCAGGCCCACTTGATTATTCCAACAGAACTGTAACACAAATAAAAGACCTTAAAACAGCCTTTATGAATATGAAGTTCTTAAAGCAGAAATAAGTAAATCCATTAAAAAAATCCATGAGGACATTAACAGTGGAGGAAATGAATAAAATCATTCAAGATCTGTAAGTGGATATAAAATCAATGAAGAAAACTCAAACTGAGGGAAATAAAAAAAACTGAAAAATTTAGAAACTTGAATAGGAATCACACAGTCAAGTTTCACCAATAGAATAAAAAAGATGGAAGAAAGAGTTTGAGGCACTGAAGACATAATAGAAGACACTGATACGTCAGTCAAAGAAAATGTTAAATCTAAAATAATCTTGGCACAAAACACTCAGAAAATCTGGGACACTATGAGAAGCCTAAATCTAAGAATAATAGAAATAAAGGAAGGAGAAGAAACACTGGTCAAAGGTGCAGAAAATATTCTCAATAGAATTATAGGTCAAAAAATCCTTAATCTAAATGGCTATGAAAGTACAAGAAGCATACAGAACACCAAATAGACTGGACCAAAAGAAAAACGTCCTGTCAGCACATAATAATCAAAATACTACACAGACAACAAAGAGGGAATATTAAAAACTCTAAGGGTAAAGATCAAGTATCATATTAAGGTAGACCCATTAGAAAAATACCTGACTTCTCAATGGAGACTAAATTCAGAAGGGTCTAGACAAATGTTCTCAGACTCTAAGAGACCACAGATGTAAGGCTAGACTCTCATACCCAGCAAAACATTCAATCACCATAGATCCAAAAAAAAAAAAAGACATTCCATGATAAAACCAAATTTACACTATCTTTCTACAAATCTAACTCTATAGAATGTGCTAAAAGGTAAATTTCAACCTAAAATAGATAATTGCATCAAAAAATCATAGGGACTACACAATTTTAGACCATCAAAGTCAAAAGAAGGGAATATCATGCACACACCAGCACTACCACAACTCCCACCATACCACCACCAACATAACAGCAATCAACAATCAATGATATATTTTAATATCAATAGTCCCGATACCTTCACCCCACCCCTGAAAAAGAAACAGACTAATAGAATGAATGCAAAAACAGGATTCATTTTTCTGCTGAATCCAAGAAACATGCTTTACCATGTAGCATAGACATCACCTCAGGTAAAAAAGATTCCTAGCAAATGTGCCTAAGAAATAATCTGACAAAATATACCTCAAACCAAAACTAATTAGAAGAGATAAAGACAGACTTTATATTCTCAGCAAATGGAAAAAATCCACCAAGATGACATTTCAATTCTTATTATCTATACGCCAAACACAAGGGCACCATATCTGCAAAAGAAACACTACTAGAGCTTCAATCACATAGTGATGTTCACACACTTATAGGGGAAGGCTTCAATACCTCATTCTCACCAATGAACAGGCTACTCAGACCAAAACTAAATAGAGAAATACTAAATATAAAGGAGATTATAAACCAAATTGACATAGTATGTATTTACAGAACATTTCGTGCAAACAAAAAGAATATGCCTTCTACTCTACACCTTCTAGAACTTTTTCCAATAATTGACTTCAAACACACAAGCCAAATTCAACAAATAAAAGAAAATTGAAAATAATCCTATCTGACCACCACAGATTAAAACTGTGACTTCGTCATAGGACTGCTGTTACATGTGCTTTCCTCTATTACAGTAGCTACCCTAATGTATATGAAGTAGTCTATCACTGTTTCTTTTGTACTTCCCTAGGTACTGGTGATTGTGAGTGTCTTTTCCTATGTTTATTATGCATTGGCTGTTTTAATTGTATTGTTGAATCATAGAAGTTATTTATAGACTACTTGTTTTTTGATTCTTTATCAGAAGTTCTAATGTTATATGATAACCAAGTGAAAGATTTACATATGTTACTAACATCTTGGCTCTTTTCTATCTAGAAACCTTCGAAACAGTTCCATTGAGCATGGCATGAAGAAATTGACATCCACTGCTGTGTCCCAATCAGGCCATCTGCCCCTATATTTAAAGGGAAAGATGATGCATTCTAAGCATGAAAATGTGTTGAATGAGAATATGTGCACCTGCAAGATTATTTGGCTATAACAGACTCAGCTTTTCATATTATCAATTCCTCCTCATTTTCAGAAATTATCTTAAACACCATTCTTCTCAAAACTTCTCCAATGATCATTTTATAAAATTAATACTTCCTATCTCCATCCTCGTTGCTCCACATTACAAGATCGTGTTGATTTTAATTGTGGTACTAATCACAGTATAAATTTGTTCCAATTATTTACATATGTACTACCTATTTTCCTTGCTATAAAGGGTGAAACCTGCCTCCCTTGCAGTGATACATGGAGCATGTTGGAAGGTCCATGTCCCTCTCATTTATTCTGGTGTTACCATGACAAGAGAGGCGCCGAAGTTGCAATACTTACAAATCTGCTATTGTTAACAATATTTTCAGGTCAAAAGTAATATCAATGGCTGTCAAGAAACATGGATAAATTAAGTATTTTATGCTTGGTAAAACTTTGAAATAAGAAACAAAGTAAGACAATGTCAATGCTATTGAATATTGACCCAGAAATGGAACACAATATAATTAAGAGTCAAAACAACCCATTTGGGAAGAAGGAAACATACTACCCCAAATTGCTTTATAAGGAAACTAACTGACCCTCCCTTTTCTCCTGGCAGAATAGACAGGTAGCTAAAGATTTGTACTCTGAAGTTACATTATCTGATTAGAACCCCATTATGCAGTTCTGGTTACTTGTGCAGCCTCACTAGAAACTCAATCCCTGTAGGTCTCAGTAGCAATGAAATGTGCAATTTACTTCATACCAGTCAGTATGCAGTTTATCAGTCCTAAAACCAAATGAGATCTCAGTCAGTCTGATCTACTGTCTTCTCTGGGTGTTTCTACAATGATCTGGTATTTTGGGTCTTAGAAGAAAGCTCATTAGAAATAAGTATTACTTAAAAGAGGAAGGAAGACTGTGGATTTGCTTTTGTTGTTTTCTTTCTTTCTTTTTGCTTATTTTGAAACTGCAGATTGAAGCTATTACTTCACACAAGCTAAGCAAGCTCTCCATTGCCAATCTATATCCCATACCTCTGCCTCACTCCACCCCTGCCCCTGCCCACCTATTCTTTGCCCAGACAAGTCTTGGAATTGCAATCCTTCTGCCTCAACCTTCTGACTAGCTGTGATTTGAAGGTATAGATGCCAGAACCTACTAGGCGTCCCTCTTGATGACATGAGTCTGGAAAGCAAAGTAGAAGAAATTATAGGGCAGAAATTAGAATCACAGGAAGGGTGAAGGGCATGCTAATCATTGCCCAACAGGCATTGTGGGGCACTGATCCCAAAGCCTGCTCTATTCTTTGCTATTCTTTGGGCCAGTTGGTTGTGAACTATAAAGTGCTGTCCTGTCCCCAGTTGCCAGTGCCTATCAATATCCCTAGTGCCTCATTTGTGGTCTGAAAAGGAGCAAATATACAGAAAGAAGGCAAGGGAAGCAAGTGCAAGGTTTCTGAGATCCACTCGGTCATGTTACTAGTGTTATTATTATATTGAATTCCTTTGGCTTTCTCCTTCAGCAGCAGTTCTTAAAATAACCTAAACCTATGATCCATGAAACTGAAACAGAAATGAAATCAGAGGTAATCTGATTTCACTCTGACTCTCTTTGCTATTGTTTCTGAGGCAACTGGGAACAACTGAGAGACTGTTCCAAGTGGGGGAAATTAAGTCTGCTCTGTCAGATGCAACGTGTGTAGCTGGGGGACAGGCCTGTGTTTAAAGCAAGCCTTGTTGAAGGTTCTGGAAAACATTTAGATTCCAATTTCCTTTCAGTCCTCCAAGATCAAGAGAGCCGTACTTGAGAGTGTCAGCTGCATCAGCCCTCTTCTTCATCACCTGCGCTTCTTTGGCTGAAGACAGGCCTTGCTATTGGAGATAAGTGTGCTCAGTAATTAGTCTGAAGCTTTGGAGTAGACAAACAATGGCAAAATTAGCCTGGATTGATTAGAAAAATTAGGGCATGAGAAAAACCTGAGTTTATAACAATAGAAGAGTCCAGAAAAGTGCAGTCTGCCATTTATCCACAAGCTTTGCCTCTAGTTGTGGATTTATCCAAACACAGATCAAAGGTACTTGAGGAAAGGGTGTCTGTATATAAACTCATTCTTTTTTACAACATTGCCTAAACAATACAGCATAACAACAATCGATGCAACACTTAGCCTGGTTTTATACTTTATTATAATATAGTTATTATATTACATAAGTGTTATTTAGTATAAATATCATAAAGATGACTTAAAGTACATGGCTGAGCTTACACATAAACACTACATTCCATAGACAGTGCTAAAGCACCTATAGAATTTGTTATCTGGAACCAACATCTGCAGGTGCCAAGGAATGGAGCTACTTAGAAGAAACCATAACTTCGGTTTGGCTCTGATCAAGTGGACCAAGCCTATACTCTGTTTTCCTGAAATGTATTTGTGCATGTGTACCCAGAAGTGTGTGAGCTTGTGGTTTGAGTGTTAGTTATTACATGTGTTCAGGTATGTAACAAAGAGTTTTTTCTTTCTTCTACTGTCTATGTATTATTTTAGACTACTGTGGTCTTAGTAACAAACACAGTGGAGAATATGCAGTTACTCTGGTTAACTGAAATTACACTGAGCTATGATATAGCCATGAACATCCTTTCCTTGGGAGTCTTACAATCTATGACAAAAACACTCAAAAAGTGAAAACTCTTAAATGGATTATGTACAGTGTAAAGCTATTTGTGAGCCCCAATGACATAAGAAACAGGAAGGATTATATTTTAAGAGTTCTTTGGACACTGAACCAGTGACATGTGGGTTGTCTAAGAATGGCAACAGTTGAGGAAATAAAGATGTCCCTGAAAGGGAGAATGGGTGGGGTGAATATGCAGAGAACAGGCAAACACAGCAGAGCTCCTCAACACAGGGCATTTGCAGAAGATATAGGTAAGGAGGGGCTGAGTAGAAGAGGAGGCCACACAGCCAGCCTTGATCTATGTTCCAAACTTTAAGATTATTGACTCACTCCATAAGTTGAAACTGTTATGATGTAGTTAGAGATGTTTCAGAAATGTGGTATGTTTAGTGAAAAGAACATAGCCATGATATCTGACCCCTGTGAGCAGCGCTTGTGTGAGCACTCACAGTGAGATCTGATGATGAGGATCTAATGAACAGCTCACAATCTGGTCCTCTTGGGTAACAAAGATATATGAAACCCGGGCACAAGCCTGGCCAGTGAAGATCTACCTTTGAGTTTTTGTCTGCCTTCCAGGTTGGTGCTTGGAAGGGGGTTCCCAGATTGGCAGACACTGTGTGCAACAAGAATGTTCAGAATTTCTTCTTGAAGGTATGCATATATTCTTCGAAGAGGCACGCTGGTAATGTTACAGACTCTTGTGTGACACTAGATGTTGTGGCACCACTGGTAGAATAAGAAAGGAATCAAAAATCATCTTCTGGAGTTCTTTGATAAGGAGCAACCTCCTCCAGCCACACTTGCCCTTGCCTCAGATACAGAACTGTCTATCACCAAGCAGAATGCTTCTACATTCAGAAGAGGTAGGTGAACATCCATTTCTAGCGTGTACACCTGACTGTAGAGGGAGCGAGCAGCTTTATGCATGGAGAAAAAAATGAACTAGGAAAAGATTATTTCAGTAAGTCTTATCCCTGTATAGCGCTTTTACTGAGATGAGAGTAAAGAGGAGGGGCCCTCAGACATAGTGATGTGGGCTAGAAACAAAAGACATCAAAAGACTCAGAGAGCAAGGGTGTATTAGACACAGGTTGCTGCACATACTGGAGCATACAGGAAAGGATCATCCTTCATGAGGCATTCCAAGACTCACATGCTAGGAAGACTATTTGATAGCCATGAACTGTATGAAGAGAGTCCAGGTGACTGTGAAGATACACAATGGTCATAGTTGTATACTGGAGCGATCTAGGCTCATACGTTATCTGATGACAACACATTTACCAGAGATGCTATGCTATTGAAGAGCCAGGCAAGATGTAGCCCTGGTACAATGTCATGGAGTTGCCCTGGCTTAGCTGCCTTGAGAGGCATGTATCACAGGTTTTTCAGGTTAGAATCTATGGCCTATGGGCCACTTTCTGCCTTTCAATTCCAGAGAAACCAAGGCACTTCCTCAGACAGTGAAGCATTGAGGCCTCTTTGTGTTTCTCTGTTCCCTTAGAAGTCAAGGAAACATGGAGGCTTGACAGGACAATTGATCTTAAATAGACATTAATCTTGTATACCCTGTATTACTTGCAAACATCATTGCATCCAGGCAACTACAATTATATTGATCCTGGAAATTGCCATTATATTCTGTTTCTGATAAAAGTATTAAAAGTCTGGTTGCTCTCAATAAAATTATCACAGCCTCCATCTTGCTGTGCTCCCTCCAACTGGCCTGGTTTAATTTCTCTCAGCCATATCAGGAGACCTTAGTCAGGTAAGTAAGCATGGGTTCTTATAACACATTAGTGGCAAGTGTGCTATGGAAATGACCAAGTGCTTTCTGATTGGATTTGAGGCCTGTTCCATAGGAAGGAATTCACAACAGGTACTGGGAATGTATGTGGAAGGTCATAAACTCTAGTGAGGAAAGGACTATTGATGTTTTGCCAACAGGATACAATATTCTGGCCATGTTTTACTTTATTTATGCACACAAATCAATGCTTGTATCACCTTTGGTCACAGAGGATTATTTTTTCAGTGGACATCAGTTACTACAGAGACTCATCATTAATGAATGTGCTGTGTGTAACTGTTGAAAGTTTAGTCCTAAATGGGGCATTATGTGGCATGGGATTAGGGAACATTGTGGAAGAAGGACCAATAGGAAGGGCTGTACTGTTGTAGAACACTTGCTTTCTAACACAGTATAGCCAACAGACTCTTGAACGCTCAATACCTCTGGTTATGGAAACATAACAGGTTGGGAAGAGGAAGGAGATCAGCAGGAATGGGAAGAAGACAAGGAAGGACATGGTGTGTGTGAATATGATCTCAATACATGGTGAAACCTGTTATTATATGTTAAGAAGTGTGGTGGTTTGAATAAGAATGTCTCCAAAGACTTATATATTTGAATGTTTAGTCATCAGGGTGTGGTACTATTTGAAAAGATTAGAAGGCTTAGGAGGTGTTGTTGTTGGAGGAAGTATGCTACTGGGGGGTGAGCTTTAAGGGCTCAAAAGCTCAGACAAGACCTAGGTTTTCTCTTTCTGCTATAGAACAGGATAGAGCTTTCAGATATGTCACCAGTGCTCTAGAGTGCCACCATGCTCCCACCATGCCACCTTCTGAAACTTTCAGAAAGCCTAGTTCAATTATTTGCCTTATAAGGGTTGCCTTTGTCATGGTGTCACTTCATGGCAATAAAACATAAGACAATAAGACAATAAGAAACTAAAAGAGATCCCATTAATTTGGGGGGAAAGGAGGCAAAAACTTAGAGTCAAAGACTGACCCAGAATCATGTACTTGATAGGCCATGAGTCGTATTAGTTGAAGAAATAGAAGTCTTCTTTTTTGGAGCACAAATAAATTCTGGTTTATTCAGACCATATCTTCCACTGTTATCAGAGCCAGAGTGAACCTTGATTCTTTTCGGGCTCATGGAGTCTGAAATCAAGTCCAGCTTTGTTCCTATGATCAACACTGAGTCTAGGGTCTGGGCTTTCTAAAACCAGCCAGGCTTATATCAAACTGAAGGTTTGTCTGTTTTGTGTTTCAGCCTCTTCTCTGAACCTAGAGACTTCTCTGAAGATAAGATACTCATTACCTTCCCTTATCTGAATTAGCAGCTCCATCACTGTGTACACGGCTTCCCACATAGGGTACTTCCATTGAAGAGTGTTGATTGCCTGGGGCCCTCACTGCTATTCCCTGATTCTCAACCTTCCCACACATGTGAAATCACATAACTGAGAACAAGAAAAAACACATACTGATAGGGAAAAAAACAGTTAAAAAACAGGACCTTTAATTTTAGTTAAGCTTAACAGAATAGATTATCAAAGTGGACCATATAAAGACTCTCTTGGAAAACAGTCCTTAGACCTTTTTTGAAGATTTTCCAGTAGCTTATGAAGGTAAGAGAACAGAAAGAGAGTTGGCTTTCTCCTCTGATGGCTCATTTTTATGCCCTTCCTCAAAGACATAGAACATAGTCTGAAACTACCATCATCCAAATGTGTAACACACTATGTTCTTAATGATCATGCACTAGGGATCAAAGTAGTCCTCTACTGGCATCCTTCTGATAGAGTGAGGAAAATATGACTAGCAAAATAATTTAAGTGAATAGCTGGGCATGCTATGAATTTCCATGACAAGGAATGAGTTTAAAGTTGGGATCAGTCTCAGAATCCAGGCCACATTTTAAAGAAGACATCTATAAAACTTTCTGGAAAATAGCAACTCTGAGAAGCAAGTTGGGCCTATGTAACAAGTCTTAAAAATGCCTAAAATTATGATTCCACTAACTTCACACCTAGGCATTTATTGTAAGAAAACCACAGAACATGGAAACAGATTTATTTCAGCATTGATAATAACATCAAAAACTGCAAAAAAAAAAGGGGGGGTAGCAGTATGGGACTTGTTAAGAAACTTTTAATGGGAAATAAACAATGGAAAAATTATACCACCATCAAAAATTATTTACATAGACTCCTTAATGGCATAGAGCAGTGCTTCTGCTAGACTTTTAAACTGATCACAACCTATAAACCGAACAATGCAAATGAGTCATTACTGTTTTATCTGCAAACTAATGTCTCCATGTAGTTTAAAAACTCACTACTGTAAATACGTGAAAAGTGGGAATAGTTCGTTTTGCCAGTTTTTGAGCTCTTGGGTAAGTTAAAAAGTTCTTTTGCTAATTTAAATATCTTATAAAGTATATAAAATTTCCATAGATGAAATGTGATTCCTTGGATTAAAAATCATGTCATCTTTTCTATCTCTTCCTCACTCATAGCAACTAAAGCTGTCATTGAGAGGAATGAATCTGAACTTTTTCTCTGCAGTACCTCCCCTAGCTTATGTGATGACTCTACAGTTCTCTAGAACCCAGCTCAGGGATGTCTTTTGCCTCCACAGTGGATGTGCAACTTCCCATTCTAGCCACTGCTTTCAAGTTGATCAGAGTTAGTTGTGAATCAGCAGAGAAATCCATGCTTGGAAAAGATTCTTCAACTCTCAATGGAGAATTCAGAGACAAGGCCTTGTCTTCAGACTCCTACAGCCTTCTTATCCAACGTGTTGGGACTCAGCATCCACATGATGACTGTTTTCCATATGTGAATTTTTGCACTTCACCAAGACTAACTGAGATGGGATCTGTAGTCAATAAAACCCCACGTAAATATTGTGTACTTTACAGTCTGAGAGGTGCTGTCCAACGAAATAGATGAGCAGAAACTTGGAGACAGGACACGTAGCCTTCTGTACCAGCTCTGTAGCCAGAAACATTTGATCTTGAAAACATGGATGTCATTACCTGAGAAATTTAACATCTGCAGTTGCATTTTATACATGAAACATGGGAGTAATAAAGTATCTCCACTGTTTGGTGAGGGCAGATCAAATCAGGCAGTGAAGATCCTGTTGAATACTACCCAGAATGGAATTAACCATTAACAATTTTACCACCATCATTAAGATTACATAAGACAATTGTAAAGATCAAATGAGACAATGAATACTCAAGGCTGCTATTGTTGTCTTAAAGAGTCTTATGTAGATGTAAAAAGAGATTCTCAGTGTTAAGAACAGTCTTCATCCTAAAAGCCAACCATGAAATGAAAGTTGTAGAAAACAACTAATGTAAAAACTATGGTGATGGGTAGATAACTTAGACCTAAATACAACAGTGACAACTGCACAGAAGGCAAACAAAGTGGGTTTCCTTATTATTCAGTTCCTTTCCACCCAGGGAAGGGGGAAAAGGACAGTAGTTGAGAGTAAAGGAAGTTTTAGTGACTCCGTTCTCTCATATCCCCATATACACTTTACAGAACATTCTCCTATGTCCCCCACACCACAACACCACCCAGGTGCTGGAGAGTAATTCCATAGACATTTCCTCAGGCCTTCAAAATCTTCAACCAGGAGAACGGAAAATCTGAGATTTATTCAAGGCATATCAGCTGTCAAGAAAAGTGTCCAACTCTCTTAAACAGAGAAACAGATGCAAGAAAAGTTATTCAGAAATAATTCATATAACCTGGGCTATGGGGGGAAAAGCCTTAGGAATACATTCCTGGAAGGGAAGATGGAACTAAAACAACAAAGCAGAATTTCCCAAAGCTGGGAAAAGTGTAAAAGGAAATGTGGAGTGAGATATGAGAGAAGACATTTGACAGAGAAGCAGGAACAGAAACCCATGAGGAAATAGGTTTTTGTCTCCCTAGAGAGTTAATCCTTAGCCACTTAAGCAAAATGTCAATCACATTCATCATATTCTCTGTTGGAAAAAGTGAGTCATAAACCAAATTGACACTAATAAATGTGAATATTAAAACTGAATTCCTAACTATGCCACAGGGTTTCTTTTCTGAAATAGTCCCTGGACAGGACAGTTTGTTTTTTATGTGTGTTTCACCCAAGGGTATTTTAAAGGTGTGTCTTAGGGTTTCAAGTGTTGTAAAGAGACTCCTTGACCAAGGCAATTCTTATAAAGGCAAACATTTAATTGGTGCTGTCTTACAGTTTTGGATGTTTAGTCCATTATCAGCAGCAGCAGGAACCATGGCAGAATGGTTCCAGACATGGTGGAGAAAGAACTGAGAGTTCTACATTTTGATCCAAACAAAGCCATTTGACTGGCTTTTCTCCACTGGGTGGAGTCTGGGCATAGGATGAACCCTTCAAAGCCCACCCCTACAGTGGCGCACTTCCTCCAACAAGGCCACACCTCCTTTTTCTTTTTTTTAAAATTAGGTATATTCTTTATTTACACTTCAAATGTTGTCCCCTTTCCTGGTTCCCCCCTCCCCTGAAAATCTCATAAGCCATCTCCCTCTCCCCAATCAACCCACCCCCACTGCCCTATCCTTGTCTTCCTCTACACTATGGAATCAAGTCTTTCCAGGACCAAGGGCCTCTCCTCCATTTGGAGTCCAACAAGATCATTCAGGGCTACCAATAAGTCTGGGGTCATGGGTAACTCTATGTGTACTCTTTGGTTGATGGTTTTGTCCCTGGGAGTTCTGAGGGTACTTGGTGACTCATATTGTTGTTCCTCCTATGGCACTACAAACCCCTTCAGCTCCTTTAGTCCTTTCTCTATCTCATCCATTGGGGACCCTGTGCTCAGTTCAATGGCTGGCTGAGAGATTTCCCATCTGTATTTGTCATGCACTAGCAGAGACTCCTACATGACAGCTTGCAATCCCACCAGCAGTGGAGGAGTGTTCTCCTTTCTCCACAACCTCTCCAGCACCTGCTGTCTCCTGAGTTCTTTATCTTAGCCATTCTGACTGGTGTGAGGTGAATTCTCAGGGTTGTTTTGATTTGCATTTCCCTGATGACTAAGGATGCTGAACATTTCTTTAGGTGCTTCTCAGCCATTTGATATTCCTCTGTTGAAAATTCTTTGTTTAGCTCTGTAACCCATTTTTAATAGGGTTATTTGATTCTCTGGAGTCTAACATCTTGAGTTCTTTGTATATACTGGATATTAGCCCTCTGTCTGATGTAGGATTGGTAAAGATCTTTTCCGAATTTGTTGGTTGCCATTTTGTCCTATTGACAGTATCCTTTGCTTTACAGAAACTTTGTAATTTTATGAGGTTCCATTTGTCAATTCTTGATCTTAGAACATAGGCTATTGGTGTTCTGTTCAGGAAAATTTCCCCTGTGCCTATGTGTTCAAGGCTCTTCCCCAGTATTTTTTAATTAGTTTCAGTGTGTCTGGTTTTATGTGGAGGTCTTTGATTCACTTGGACGTGAGCTTAGTACAAGGGGATAAGAATGGATCAATTTGCATTCTTCTGCAAGTTAGCCACCAGTTGAGCCAGCAACAAATTTTGAAGAGGCTATCTTTTTTCCATGGGATGAAATTAGTTCCTTGGTCAAATATCAAGTGATCATTGGTGTGTGGGTTCATTTCTGGGTCTTCAATTCTATTCTACTGATCTACCTGCCTGTCATTGGACCAATACCATGCAGTTTTTAACACTATCGCTCTGTAGTACTGCTTGAGGTCTGGGAAACTGATTCCCCCCAGAAGTTCTTTTACTATTGAGAATATTTTTAGCTATCCTGTGCTTTTTGTTATTCCAGATGAATTTGCAAATTGCTCTTTCTAGCTCTATGAGGAATTGAGTTGGAATTTTGATGGGGATTACATTGAATTTGTATTTTGCTTTTGGCAAGATGGCCATTTTAACTATATTAATTCTGCCAATCCATGAGCATGGGAGCTTTTTCCATCTTCTGAGGTCTTCTTACATTTCTTTCTTCAGAGACTTCAAGATCCTGTCATACAGATCTCTCACTTGTTTGGTTAGGGTCAACCCCAGATATTTTATATTGTTTGTGACTATTTTGAAGGGAGTTGTTTCCCCAATTTCTTTTCGGCCTGTTTATTCTTTGAGTATAGGAAAGCTACTGAATTGCTTGAGTTAATTTTATACCTGGCCATTTCCCTGAAGTTGTTTTTCAGCTGTAGGAGTTCTCTAGTGGAGTTTTTTTGGTTCACTTAAGTATACTATCATAGCATCTGAAAATAGTGATAATTTGATTTCCCTCTTTCCTATTTGTATCCCTTTGACCTCCTTTTGTTGCCTAAATGCTCTAGCTAGAACTTCAAGAACTATATTGAATAGATATGGAGAGAGAGGGCAGCCTTTTCTTGTCCCTGATTTTAGTGGGATTGCTTCAAGTTTCTCTCCATTTAGTTTGATGTTGGCAACTGGTTTGGTGTATATTGCTTTTATTATGTTTAGTTATGGACCTTGAATTCCTGTTCTTTCCAAGACTTTTAGCATGAAAGGATGATGGATTTTGTCAAATGCTTTTTCAGCATCTAATGAAATGACCATGTGGGTTTTTTCTTTGAGTTTGTTTATGTAGTGGATTACAATGATGGATTTCAATATATTGAATCATCTCGGCATCCCTGGGATGAAGTCTACTTGATCGTGGTAAATTATAGTTTTTGATATGTTCTTGGATTCAGTTGGCAAGAATTTTATTGACTATTTTTGCATCGATATTTATAAGGGAAATTGGTCGGAAGTTTTCTATCATTGCTGCATCTTTATATGGCTTTGTGTCAGCTAAATAGTGGCTTCATAGAACGAATTGGAAAGTGTTCCTTCTGTTTCTATTTTGTGGAATAGTTTGAAGAGTATTGGTGTTAGGTCTTTGAAGGTCTGATAGAATTCTGCACTAAAACCATTTGGTGCTGTGCTTTTTTTGGTTGGAAGAATTTCAGTGGCCACTTCTATTTCTTTTCTTTTCTTTTCTTTTCTTTTCTTTTCTTTTCTTTTCTTTTCTTTTCTTTTCTTTTCTGATTTTGTTAATTTGGATACTGTCTCTGTGCCCTCTGGTTAGTCTGCCTAAGGGTTTATCCATCTTGTTGATTTTCTCAAAGAACCAGCTCCTAGTTTTGTGGATTCTTTGTATGGTTCTTTTTTGTTTCTACTTGGTTGATTCCAGCCCAAAGTTTTATGATTTCCTATCTTCTACTCCCCTTGGGTGTATTAGCTTCTTTCTGTTTTAAATCTTTCAGGTGTGCCATTAAGCTCCTAGTGTATGCTCTCTCTAGTTTCTTTTGGGAGGCACTCAGGGCTATGAGTTTTCCTCTTAGCACTGCTTTCATTGTATACCATAAGTTTGGGTATGTTGTGCCTTCATTTTTTATTAAATTCTAAAAAGTCTTTCATTTCTTTCCTTATTTCTTCCTTGACTAAGGTATCATTGAGTAGAGCATTGTTCAGCTTCCATGTGTATGTGGGCTTTCTGTTGTTTTTGTTGCTATTGAAGACCACTATTACTCCATAGTGATCTAATAAGAGGCATGGGATTAGTTTGATCTTCTTATATCTGTTAAGGTCTGTTTTGTGACCAATTATATGGTCGATTTTGAAGAAGGTACCATGAGGTTCTGAGAAGAAGGTATATTCTTTTGATTTAAGATGAAATACTCTCTATATAGCTGTTAAATCCATTTGGTTCAAAACTTCAATTAGTTTCACTGTGTCTCTGTTTAGTTTGTGTTTCCCGGATAGGTCCATTGAGGAGAGTGGGGTGATGAAGCCACCTACAATTATTCTGTCAGGTAGAATGTGTGCTTTGAGTTTTAGTAAAGTTTCTTTTACAAATGAGGGTGCCTTTGCATTTGGAGCATAGATGTTCAGAATTGAGAGTTCTTCTTGGTGGATTTTTCCTTTGATGAGTATGAAGTTTCCTTCCACTTTCTTTTTGATGACTTTAGGTTGAACGTCAAATTTATCTGACATTAGGATGGCTACTCTAGCTTGTTTCCTGGGACCATTTACTTGGAAAATTGTTTTCCAGCCTTTTACTCTGAAGTAGTGTTTGTCTTTGACACTGAAGTGTGTTTCCTGTATGCAGCAAAATGCTGGGTCCTGTTTACATATCCAGTCTGTTAGTCTATGTCTTTTTATTGGAGAATTGGGTCTATTGATGTTAAGAGATATTAAGGAATAGTGATTGTTGTTTCCTGTCATTTTTGAAGTTATTTTTATGTTTGAGTGGTTATCTTCTTTTGGCTTTGTTGAAAGAAGATTACTGTCTTGCTTTTTCTATGGTGTATACCCTCCTTGTATTGGCATTTTTCATTTATTATCTTTTGTAGAACTGGATTTGTGGAAAGATATTGTGTAAATTTGGTTTTATCATGGAATATCTTGGTTTCTTCATCTATGGTGATTGAGAGTTTTACTGGGTTTAGTAGTCTGGGCTGGCATTTGTGTTCTCTTAAAGTCTGTATGAGATCTGCCCAGGATCTTCTAGTGTTCATGCTCTCGTGAGAAGTCTAGTGTAATTCTGATAGGTCTTCCTTTATATGTTACTTGGCCTTTTTCTCTTACTGCTTTTAATATTCTTTCTTTGTTTAGTACATTTGATGTTTTGATTATTGTATGGCGGAAGGTATTTCTGTTCTGATCCAGTCTTTTGGAGTTCCATAGGCTTCTTGTATGTTCATGGGCATCTCTCTTTTTTAGATTAGGGAAGCTTTCTTCTATAATTTTGTTGAAGATATTTTCTGGCCCTTCAAGTTATAAATCTTCACTCTCTTCTATACCTATGATCCTTCAGTTGGGTCTTCTCATTTTGTCCTTGATTTCCTGGATATTTTGTGTTACAAGCTTTTTGCATTTTTCATTTTCTTTGACTGTTGAGTCAATGCTTTTTATGGTATCTTCAGCAACAGAGATTCTTTCTTTTATCTCTTGTATTGTTGTTGATGTTTGCATCCAAGACTCCTGATTTTTTACAAGGTTTTCTATCTCCAAATTTGTCTCCCTTTGTGATTTCTTAGTTGTTTCTACTTCTGTTTTTAGATCCTGAATGGTTTTGCTCAGCTCTTTCACTTGTTTGTTTGCATTTTCCTGTAATTCTTTAAAGGATTTTTGCATTGCCACTTTCAGGATTTCTGCTAGTTGATCCATGTTCTCCTGTATTTCTTTTCTTTTTTCTTTTGTTTTTAAAATCAGAAATACCTGTAATTTCATAACCCAGCATGAAATCTGGCTAACACATGGGCCACACAATTTCCATGTTTAAGGAGCCGCACTGAGCCTGCTCTCCTATTACTTTTAAATGTTAACAATAGGTAATGAATTTCTTCCTACAGCAATTTAACTCTTATGACATCATTTTAGGGCTTCATCATAATACATTTAAGTAAGCTGTATTTCTTACACTATTAATTACCTAAAGACACTGGTGAGCAAATTTTTGTTAGCAATATCTCATTTGACCCTGAGAAGTTCCTAAATTGAAGTTTATGATCTTTCTGAAATCTTAAAATCCTTGGTAAATTTTCTTTTTATAAGTTTTTGTTTTATTTTCTGTGATGAGGTCCCACTATGTTTGAATTCTTCCTGCTTTGGTCTTCTCATCAAAACACTGTCAACTCATAGTCCTGAAATCTCCAGTGCTGAAGATACCATAGAAAGCATTGACTCAACAGTCAAAGAAAATGCAGAGTCCTGGAGTGCTTCTAGACTCATTGTGATTCTCTCTCTGTTCCCAATCCTTTGGCAATATGATGTGAGGTTATGATAAGAAACATTTACTTATTTTAAAAACATTTTCTTAAAATGTATGGGGTTGTGCACATCAGAAGAATATATGAGATCTGTGGAGGTAGGAGTCACAGAAGTGGTTTGAGCCACTTCATGGGAGTGTTAATTGAATTCTAGACATCTTATAAAGGTCAAGCATCCTTTTTTTAAAAAAAAATATTTATTAAAAAGAGAAGTAAATGGAAGTAGAATCACTTTATGATAAAATTAAAGATTTACATGGAAAATATTTCAGATAAACACATTAAAATTGACAATTTTCATGGAAAATTGGAGTAAACTGCTAGATATGTAAAATAATCCTAAATTAATTGAAATATGGGATAGAAACATTTTATGATAGAATTGAAGATTTATGTGGAAAATATTTCTGATAAAATTGTAGAAAATGTAGAAAAACATGTTAGAATTGAAGATTATCATGGAAAATTTTATATAGATATAATAATGGTAGGCATAAAAGTATTCCTAAATTGATTGAAAGTGGAATTATAAACATTTTCTGATAAACTTGAAGATTTAAATGGAAAATATTTCTGATAAAATTGAAGAAATATATAGAAAACATGTTAAAATTAAAGATTATCATCAAAATTATATAGGTAAAATGATAAGCATAAAGATAATTCTAAGTTGATTGAAAGTGGAATTATAAACATTTTCAGATAACATTGAAGATTTACATGGAAAATATTTCTGGAAAATATTCTGTAAAATTCAAGAAATAAATAGACAAACATGTTAAAATTGACTATTTCATGGAAAATTTTACATATAAAATGGTAGATATAAAAACTCTTTCTGCTGGGCGTGGTGGTGCACGCCTGTAATCCCAGCACTTGGGAGGCAGAGGCAGGTGGATTTCTGAGTTCAAGGCCAGCCTGGTCTACAGAGTGAGTTCCAGGACAGCCAGGACCACACAGAGAAACCCTGTCTCAAAAAAAAAAAAAAAACCTCTTTCTAAATTAATTGAAGATAGAATTAGAAACATTTAATGGCAGCACAGGCTACTATACCCAGCAAAATTCTCAGTCATCATAGATGGAGAAGCCAACATATTTCATGATAAAACCAAATTTACACAATATCTGTCCACAAATCCAGCCCTACAAAGGATAATTGATGGAAAATGCCAATACAAGGAGGGAAAATACACCCTAGAAAAAGCAAGACAGTAATCTTCTTCCAACAAGCCCAAAAGAAGATACCCACCCACACAAACATAAAAGTAACATCAAAAGTAACAGGAAGCAACAATCACTATTCCCTATTCCCTAATATCTCTTAACAACAATGGACTCAACTCTCCAATAAAAAGACATAGACTAACAGAAATATTTCTCATATAAATCTTCAGTTTTATCGAAAAATGTTTGTAATTGCCCTGTTAATTAATTTAGTAATATTTTTATGTATACCATTTTATCTGTATTATTTTTCATGATAATCTTCAATTTTAATGTCTTTCTATATACTTTATTTTATCGGAAATGTTTTCAATATAAATCTCCTATATTTCTTTAAGTGATTTTTGTATTTCTTCTTTATGGGCTTCTATCTGTTGACCCATTTTCTCCTGTATTTCTTTAAGCAATTTTTGTGTTTCCTTTTGAAGGGCTTCTACCTGTTGACTCATGTTCTCCTGTATCTCTTTAAGGGAGTGTTTAATGTCCTTCTTGAAAACCCCTAACAGCATCATGAAGTGTGATTTTAAATCCAGGTCTTGTTTTTCTGGTGTGTTAAAGCATCCAGGACTTGCTGTTAATGGAGAAGTTGGTTCAGATGGAGCATGTTCCCTTGCTTTCTATTGGTGATGTTCTTGCATTTACCTTTTGCCATCTGGTTATCTCTCGTTTTAGCTGGTGTTGCTATCTCTGACTCTGTTTCTGGGAGACCAATTATCTATGTGTACACCAGTATGTAAGTACATCTTTGAGACCCACTCTCTTGTAGTTGTATTTGAGTATGTAGCTCTGTGGCCCCAATCAACTCTGGATGCAGGCTGTGCTGGCTGTCTCCTCTGCACTACTGGGTGTCTATCCTACCTTCCGATTGGAGATGGCATGCTGTGGAAGGGGATGTTCCCAATCCAGAGGCAGAAACCCAAGGCCACACCTCCTAATAGTGCAACTTCCTATGGACCAAGCACATTCAAACAGGCACAAGGTGCAATCTGTCTGATCATCTTCTAAGTGTGATTGCTATTCACACTTCTGCATTCTAACAGGCTATTTTTTCTCCTGAATTCCTGCATCCTTTTGTCTACTCTTCCTTCAATCCTTTCATGGTTAAGTGGTATCTCTTATATTTTCATTTTCTGCTTTCTGACCATACTGTAAATCAGATGGTTGAGAACTAAGGAAGGAAGATAGATTGTGGTGGATTAGGAATGGTATGGAGCATGAAAATCCAGACATAATGTATTCTGCTGTAAAGGTTACTTTCCTGATATCTTTAGTGTTCTTTATTACCCATGTCCCATCAGGGTGATTCAATACATACTGTCATCACCTTCAAGGGACAGGGTCCCAGGCAATTATCAGCTTTTCTGTCAGGATCTTGTTCATGGTGGTTCTCTGCTCAGCCTATATGTGAACAAAAGCAGACATTGTCTGGGAATAAGCTGGTCTTTTGGGTTACTATCTCATGCTTTGTTTCCAGGTATCCACTAGGCATATGTACTCTCAGAAGTATATGTGTTAGCATTCATTTCTTCCCTAGCTATCTGGGTGATTCTTATTCATTTTGCACAATTTGCTTATTTTATTTTGTAACCAGTGTAAAAAGTGTTTCATCATTTCCCATTAGATCATAAATGGTCATGGTCTAAAGCCTTGGTTATTGAACTGTGAATTATCAAGAAGTAGAGCTTCTTTAGCAAGTGTCACCCAGGGAGAAAAGATATGCCTTTCAGTGGATATAAGGCCTCATTTCTCTCCCTGCTCCTCTTCTTATTCCTCCACCTCTTCTTCCTCCTCCTCCTCCTCCTCCTCCTCCTCCTCCTCCTTTCTTTCCTTGTCTGACACCTTGACATCAACAGCTTTCCCCTAATATGTGTTTCTTCAATAATGATGTTTTATAGAAGACACAAATAACATTATGGTGACAGTCTCAAAATTTTTGTCACAGAAACAAAAAGCTGTAATAATATACTTATATATTTTAATTATGTTAGATTTTTTTCTTTGTATTCTCTGGCTATTTTTATGATAGGCAATCATTTCTTCTTTTCCCACAAATAATAGGAACTATATAAAGGACTAAAGAGTTTTTGATGATCCATGTGTATGCATTTCAAATGTGTGGCAAATAATTGCCAGTAATTAACACATTCATTGGCACCACGCATCATACCCAAGTGGTACAGGAAGGTAGCTAACCACCCAGGAGTGGGGAGAGGCCTGACAACATAGATAGAACCACCCCCACAGCTCAGAGTATCATGTCTGGAACCCTCAGGCAGAAGCCTTCTGGTTTCTATCTCCAGGCTTGGGACCATCCACTGCCACAGAATGCCATAACCAAGGGGCACAGGAAGGTAACTAACCACCCAACAGTGCAGCACAGGTAAGAAAGCCCTGCTGCTCAGAGGATCATATCCAGAAACCTCTGGCAGAAGGCCTCTGTTTTCTGTCTCCAGCTTGGGACCATCCTCTGCCATAGCATGTCAACCATATAATTGGTCACAAAACAGACCTTAACATATAGAAGAAGACTGACCTAATCCCATGCCTTCTATCAGATCACTGTGGAGTAAGGACGGTCTTCAATAGCAACAAAAACAACAGAAAGCCCACGTACACATGGAAGCTGAACAATGCTCTACTCATTGATAACTTAGTCAAGGAAGAAATAAGGAAAAAAGTCAAAAACTTTAGAATTTAATGAAAATGAAGGCACAGCATACCAAAATTTGTGGGACACAATGAAAGCAGTGCTAAGAGGAGAACTCATAGATCTGTGTGCCTCCAAAAAGAAGCTAGAGAGAGCATACACTAGCAGCTTAAAAGCACACCTGAAAGCTTTAGAACAGAAAGAAGCTAATATACCCAAGAGGAGTAGACAGCAGTATCATGAAACTCAGGGCTGAAATCAACCAAGTAGAAACAAAATGAACAATACAAAGAATCAACAAAACTAGGAACTGGTTCCTTGAGAAAATCAACAAGATAGATAAAACTCTAGCCAGATTAGCCAGAGGGCACAGAGACAGTATACAAATTAACAAAATCAAAAATGAAAAGGGAGAAATAACAGAAACTGAGAAAATTCAAAAATCATCAGATCCTACTACAAAAGCCAACACAACTGGAGAATCTAGAGGAAATGGACAATATTCTGGACAGATACCAAATACAAAAATTAAATCCAGCTCAGCCAGCTTCCCAGGTGCTCAGACCCAGCCTGCAGAACCAGGTACCCGAGATATCCCGAGTTTAAGAACTTCGGGGACTCAGGCCTGGAGCTGGAGTTGCCCACAGAGTAGCAGTTTGGGGACACCAGCCAAGCCTGGGCTCTGTGCTCGCAGGGCAGACCCCGAACTCCCTGCAGTCAGCACCATCTTCTCAGCTGTTTCCCATCCAGCCAGTGGTAGAGCCAGCCTCAGCCAGCTTCCCAGGTGCTCAGACCCAGCCTGCGGAACCAGGGCGGACCCCAAACTCCCTGCAGCCAGCACCATCTTCCCAGCTGTTTCCCATCCAGCCGGTGGTGGAGCCAGCCTCAGCCAGCTTCCCAGCAGCTTTGGACCAGCAGGCAGAACCAGATAACTGAGATATCCCGAGTTGAAGAACTCTGGGGAATCAGCCCACCAGACAGCAAACACTGAGCAGGAGCAGTGCAGAGCAGCTGAACAACAGGCAGAACCAAGTACCTGGGATATCCTGAGTTTAAGACCTCGGGGGACTCAGGCCACCTATCAGCAATCTGTGAGCAGGAGCCTTGCAGGGCAAAGGTTCAGGTGTCCCAGTTGTGGGGAAATAGCCTTACGAGCCCACAAGAGGGTCAAGCACCAGCTAGTAACTACAGGACCAACTAACACCAGAGTTAACCAGATGGCAAAAGGCAGACGTAAGATCATTACTAACAGAAATCAAGGCAGTATGGCAGCATCCGAACCCAGTTCACCGACGGCAATAAATCTTGGATAACCCGAAAAACCAGAAAAACAAGACTCAGATCTAAAATCACTGGTCAGGATGCTGATAGAGGAACACTTAGATAAATCTCTTAAAGTAATGCATGAGAAAATAGATCAAAAGCTAGACGCCCTTACAAGGCAAACACAATTAAATCTTGGATATCCCAACACACCAGAAAAACAAGACTCAGATCTAAAATCACTGGTAAGGATGCTGATAGAGGATCACTTAGATAAATTTCTTAAAGTAATAGAGGAGAAAATAGATCAAAAGCTAGAAGCCCATACAAGGCAAACACAAAAATCACTTAAAGAAATCCAGGAGAATATAGAGCAAAAAATGAATCCCAATAAGGGGGAGAAACAAAAATCACTTAAAGAAATACAGGAGAACATGGGTCAACAAGTAGAAGTCATAAAAGAGGAAACACAAAAATCCCATAAGGAATTACAGGAAAACACAAACAAGCAATTGAAAGATCTGAGCAAAACCATACAGAATCTAAAAACAGAAGTAGAAACAACTAAGAAATCGCAAAGGGAGACAACATTGGAGATAGAAAACCTGGGGAAGAAATCAGGAGTCATAGATGCAAATATCAACAATAGAATACAAGAGATAGAAGACAGAATCTCAGATGCTGAAGATACCATAGGAACCATGGATTCAACAATTAAAGAAAATGCAAAATGCAAAAAGCTGGTAACCCAAAACATTCAGGAAATCCAGGACACAATGAGAAGACCAAACCTAAGGATTATAGGGATAGATGAGAATGAAGATCTACAACTTAAAGGGCCAGCAAATATCTTCTACAAAATTATGGAAGAAAACTTCCCCAACCTAAAGAGAGAGATGCCCATAAATATACAAGAAGCCTATAGAACCCCAAATAGACTGGACCAGAACAGAAATATTTCCTGTCACATAATAATCAAAACCCCAAATGTACTAAACAAAGAAAGAATATTAAAGGCAGTAAGAGAAAAAGGACAAGTAACATATAAAGTAAGACCTATCAGAATTACACCAGACTTCTCACCTGAGACCATGAAAGCTAGAAGATCCTGGGCAGACCTCATGCAGACTTTAAGAAAACACAAACTTCAGCCAAAACTACTATACCCAGCAAAACTCTCAATTGCCATGGATGGGGAAACCAAGGTATTCCACAACAAAACCAAATTTGCACGATATTTATCTACAAACCCAGCCCTACAAAGGATAATAGGGGAAAAATACCAACTCAAGGGGGGAAACTACACCCCAGAAGAAACAAGATAGAAACCCCCTCTCATTCAACCCAAAAGAAGAGAACCACTCAAATAAAAAAAAAAACCACCCAAAATGTCAGGAAGTAATAATTACTATTACTTAATATCTCTTAATATCAATGGACTCAATTCCCCAATAAAAAGACACAGACTAACAGACTGGATACAGAAACAGGACCCTACATTTTGCTGCATACAGGAAACACATCTCAGTGTCAAAGACAAACACCACCTTAGAGTAAAAGGCTGGAAGACAATTTTACAAGCAAATGGTCTCAGGAAACAAGCCGGAGTAGCCATTCTAATATCAGATAAAATTGACTTTCAACATAAAGTCATCAAAAGAGACTCAGAAGGTCACTTCTTGCTTGTCAAAGGGAAAATCCACCAAGAAGAATTCTCAATACTGAACATCTATGCGCCAAATGTAAGGGCACCCTCATTCATAAAAGAAACTTTACTAAAGCTTAAATCACACATTGCACCTAACACAATAACTGTAGGTGACTTCAACACTCCACTCTCCTCAATGGACCGATCAGGAAAGCAGAAACTAAACAGGGACACAGTGAAACTAATTGAAGCTTTGGACCAATTGGATTTAACAGATATATATAGAACATTCCATCTTAAAGCAAAAGAGTATAACTTTTTCTCAGCACCGCATGGTACATTCTCAAAAATTGATCATATAATTGATCACAAGACAGACCTCAACAAATACAAGAAGACCGAATTAATCCCATGTCTCCTATCGGATCACTATCGAGTAAAAGTGGTCTTCAATAGCAAGAACAACAAGAGAAAACCCACATACACATGGAAACTGAACAATACTCTACTCAATGACACCCTGGTCAAGGAAGAAATAAAAAAAGAAATCAAAGACTTTTTAGACTTCAATGAAAATGAAGGTACGACCTACCCAAATCTATGGGACACAATGAAAGCAGTGCTAAGAGGAAAACTCATAGCCCTGAGTGCCTCCAAAAAGAAACTGGAAAGAGCATACACTAGCAACTTAACAGCACACCTGAAGGCACTGGAACAAAAAGAAGCTAATTCACCCACGAGGAGTAGAAGAGAGGAAATCATCAAACTAAGGGCTGAAATCACTCAAGTAGAAACAAAGAGAACCATACAAAGAATCAACAAAACCAAGAGCTGGTTCTTCGAGAAAATCAACAAGATAGATAAACCCTTAGCTAGGCTAACCAAAGGGCCCAGAGACAGTATCCAAATTAACAAAATTAGAAATGAAAAGGGTGATACAACAACAGAAACTGAGGAAATTCAAAAGATCATCAGATCCTACTACAAAGGCCTATACTCAAAACAACTGGAGAATCTAGAGGAAATAGACAATTTCCTAGACAGATACCAAATGCCAAAATTAAATCAGCATCAAGTAGATCAGCTAAACAGTCCCATAACCCCTAAAGAAATAGAAGAGGTCATAGAAAGCCTCCCAACCAAAAAAAGTACGGGACCAGATGGTTTTAGTGTAGAATTCTACCAGACCTTCAAAGAAGTCTTAACACCAATACTCTTCAAACTATTCCATAAAATAGAGACAGAAGGGACACTGCCCAACTCATTCTTTGAAACCACAATTACGATGATACCTAAACCACAAAAAGATCCAACAAAGAAAGAGTACTACAGGCCAATTTCTCTTATGAATATCGATGCAAAAATACTAAATAAAATTCTTGCCAACCGAATCCAAGAGCATTTCAAAATGATCATTCACCATGATCAAGTAGGCTTCATTCCAGGGATGCAGGGATGGTTCAATATACAGAAATCCATCAATGTAATCCACTACATAAACAAACTAAAAGAAAAAACCACATGGTCATCTCATTAGATGCTGAAAAGGCATTCGACAAAATTCAGCATCCTTTCATGCTAAAAGACTTGGAAAGAGCAGGAATTTAAGGCCCATACCTAAACATAGTAAAAGTAATCTACAGCAAACCGGTAGCCAACATCAAAATAAATGGAGAGAAACTTGAAGCAATCCCACTAAAATCAGAGACTAGACAAGGCTTCCCTCTCACTCCATATCTTTTCAATATAGTACTTGAAGTTCTAGCGAGAGCAATTAGACAACATAAGGAAGTCACAGGGATACAAATTGGAAAGGAAGAAGTCAAAGTATCATTATTTGCCGACGATATGATAGTTTACTTAAGCGACCCAAAAAACTCCACCAGAGAACTTCTACAGCTGATAAACAACTTCAGCAAAGTGGCTGGTTATAAAATTAACTCAAGCAAATCAGTAGCCTTCTTGTACTCAAAGGACAAGCAGGCTGAGAAGGAAGTTAGGGAAATAACACCCTTCACAATAGCCACAAACACCATAAAGTACCTGGGCGTAACTCTAAGCAAACAAGCAAAAGATCTGTATAACAGGAACTTCAAGTCCTTGAAGAAAGAAATCGAAGAAGACCTCAGAAGATGGAAAAATATCTCTTGCTCCTGGATTGGCAGGATCAATATAGTAAAAATGGCCATCTTGCCAAAAGCAATCTACAGATTCAATGCAATCCCCATCAAAATCCCAAATCAATTCTTCATAGATCTAGAAAGAGCAATTCTCAAATTCATCTGGAGCAACAAAAAGCCCAGGATAGCTAAAACTATTCTCAACAATAAAAGGACTTCTGGGGGAATCAATATCCCTGACCTCAAGCAGTACTACAGAGCAATTGTGTTAAAAACTGCATGGTATTGGTACAGCAACAGGCAAGTAGATCAATGGAATAGGATTGAAGACCCATAAATGAACCCACAGACTTATGGTCACTTGATCTTTGATAAAGGAGCCACAACCATCCAGTGGAAAAAAGATAGCCTTTTCAACAATGGTGCTGGTTCAACTGGAGGTCATCATGCAGAAGAATGCGAATTGACCCACTCTTATCTCCTTGTACTAAGATCAACTCCAAGTGGATCAAGGACCTCCACATAAAACTAGACACACTGAAACTATTAGAAAAGAAACTTGGGAAGACCCTGGAGTACATGGGCACAGGGGGAAAGTTCCTGAACAGAACACCAATAGCTTATGCTCTAAGATCAAGAATTGACAAATGGGACCTCATAAAATTACAAAGTTTCTGTAAGGCAAAGGACACTGTCAGAAGGACAAAACGGCAAGCAACAAAGTGGGAAATGATCTTCACCAACCCCACATCCGACAGAGGGCTAATATCCAATATATACAAAGAACTCAAGAAGTTAGACCCCAAAGAACCAAATAACCCTATCAAAAAATGGGGTACAGAGCTAAACAAAGAATTTTCACCAGAAGAAATTCGGATGGCCGAGAAACACCTTAAGAGATGTTCAACATCATTAGTCATCAGGGAAATGCAAATCAAAACAACCCTGAGATTCCACCTCACTCCAGTCAGAATGGCTAAGATTAAAAACTAGAGAGACAACAAGTGCTGGCGAGGATGTGGAGAAAGAGGAACACTCCTCCACTGTTGGTGGGATTGCAAAATGGTAAAACCACTCTGGAAATCAGTGTGGCGGTTCCTCAGAAAATTGGGCATGCCACTCCCAGAGGACCCTGGCATACCACTCCTGGGCATATACCCAGAGGATTCCTCTGCATACAACAAAGACACATGCTCCACTATGTTTATAGCAGCCTTGTTTATAATAGCCAGAAATTGGAAGGAGCCCAGATATCCCTCAAAAGAGGAATGGATACAGAAAATGTGGTATATTTATACAATGGAGTACTACTCAGCAATTAAAAATAATCAACTCATGCAATTTATAGGTAAATGGTTAGATCTGGAAAATATCATCCTAAGTGAACTAACCCAATCACAAAAGAATACACATGAAATGCAATCACTGATAAGTGGATATTAGTGAGCCCAGAAGCCCTAAATACTCAAGGCACAATTAGCAAGTCAAATGACTCTCAAGAAGAAGAAAGGAGAGGACCCTGCACCTGAAAAGAATGGATCCAGTTTTGTAGACCCAGAACAGAGAAATCGTGGGGGGGGGGAATAATTGGGGAATAGTTGGGGGGGAGAGGAATTATGGGACATATGGTTGGGGGGAACTGGGAAAGGGGAAAGCCTTTGGAATGTAAACATAGAATATAGAAAATAAAAATTAAATAAAATTTTTAAAAAAAGTTAAATCCGATCAGATCGACCATCTAAACCAACCCACAGCCCCTAAAGAAATAGAAGCAGTCACTGAAAATTTCCCAACCAAAAAAAGCACAGGACCAGATGGTTTTAGTGCAGAATTCTATCAGACCTTCAAAGATGACCTAACACCAATACTTTTCAAACTATTTGACAAAATAGAAACTGAAGGAACACTTCCCATTCTGTGAAGTCATAATTAAGTTGATACTAAAACCACACAAAGATACAACAAAGAAAGAAAACTTCAGACCAATTTCTCTTATGAATCTGGATGCAAAAATACTCAATAAAATTCTTGCCATCTGAATCTAAGAATACATCAAAACAATCATTCACCATGATCAAGTAGGCACATTCCAGGGATGCAGGGATTCTTCAATATACAGAAATTTGTCAATGTAATCCACTACATAAACAAACTCAAAGAGAAAACACATGGTCATTTCATTAGAAGTTGAGAAAGAATTTGACAAAATTTAGCATCCTTTCATGTTAAAAGTCTTGGAAAGATCAGGAATTAATGGCTCATACCTAAACATAGTAAAAGCAGTATACTGCAAACCATTAGCCAACATCAGACTAAATGGAGAGAAACTTGAAGCAATCCCACTAAAATCATGGACTAGACATGGCTTCCCTCTCCATATTTATTCAATATAGTACTTGAAGTTCTAGCTAGAGCAATCAGACAACAAAAGGTGGTCAAAGAGATACAAATTGGAAAGGAAGAAGTCAAGCAATCACTATTTGCAAATGATATGATAGTACACTTAAGCAACCCAAAAAACTCCACCTGAGAACTACTACAGCAGATAAACAGCTTCAGCAATGTGGCTAGATATAAAATTAACTCAAACAAATCAGTAGCCTTCCTATACTCAAAGGATAAACAGGCAGAAATAGAAATTAGGGAAACAAGACCCTTCACAATAGTCAGAAACAAGATAGAGTATCTTGATGTGACTCTGACCAAACAAGTCAAAGATTTGTATAACAAGACCTTCAAGGTTCTGAAGAAAGAAATCTCAGATCTGAGAAGATGGAAAGATCTCACATACCCGTGGATTGGCAGGACTAATATAGTACGAATGGCCATCTTGCCAAAAGCAATCTACAGATTCAAAGCAATCCCCATCAAAATTCCCACTGAATTCTTCAAAGAATTAGAAAAAGCAATTCTCAAATTCATCTGGAATAACAAAATACCCAGGATAGCTAAAACTATTCTAAAAAGTAAAAGAATTTCTGGGGGAATCAGTATCCCAGACTTCAAGCAGTATTGCAGAGCAATAGTGTTAAAAACTGCATGGTATTGGTACAGAGACTGGTCGGTAGATCAGTGGGATAGAATTGAAGACCCAGAAAGGAACCCACGCACCTATGGTCACTTGATCTTTGACAAAGAAGCTAAAACCATCCAGTGAAAAAAGATATTTTTTTCAACAAATGGCACTGGTTCTTCAACTGGTGGCTAGAATTCAGAAGAATGCAAGTCAATCCATTCTTAACTCCTTGTACAAAGCTCAAGTCCAAGTGGATCAAGGACCTCCACATAAAACCAGACACACTGAAACTAATAGAAAAGAAACTGGGAAGTACCTTGAGTACATGGGCACAGGAGAAAATTTCTTGAACAAAATATCAATAGCTTATGCTCTAAGATCAACAGTTGACAAATGGGACCTCATAAAATTACAACGTTTCTGTAAGGCAGAAGTCACTGTCAATAGGACAAAATGACAACCAACAAATTGGGAAAATATCTTTACCAATCCTAAAGCAAACAGAGGGCTAATATCCAATATATATAAAGAACTCAAGAAGTTAGACTCCAGAGATCCAAATAACCTTATTAAAAAATTGGGAACAGAGCTAAACAAAGACTTTTCACTGGAGGAATATCAAATGGCTGAGAAGCACCTAAAGAAAAGTTCAACATCTCTAATCATCAGGGAAATGCAAATCAAAACAACCCTGAGAGTTCACCTCACACCAGTCAGAATGGCTAAGATAAAGAACTCAGGAGACAGCAGGTGCTGGAGAGGTTGTGGAGAAAAGGGAACACTCCTCCACTGCTAGTGGAATTGCAAGCTGGTACAAACACTCTGGAAATAATTTTGGCAGTTCCTCAGAAAATTGTGCATCATACTACCACAGGACCCTGCTGGGCATATACCCAGAGGATTCTCCAGTATGTAATAAGGACACATGATCCACTACGTTAATAGAAGACCTATATATAATAGCCAGAAGCTGGAAAAGAACCCAGATGTCCCTCAACTGATGAATGAATACAGAAAATGTGGTATATTTACACAATGGAATACTACTCAGCTATTAAAAACAATGAATTCATTAAATTCTCAGGCAAATGAGTAGAACTGGAAAATATCCTGAGTGAGGTAGCCCAATCACAAAAGAATACACATAGCATGCACTCACTGATAAGTGGATATTAGCCCAGAAGCTTGGAATACCCAAGACACGATTCATCATCAAATGAAGCTCAAGAAGAAGAAAGAACAAAGTATGGATACTCTGGCACTTCATAGAAGAGGGAACAAAATACCCACAGAAGTAGATACAGAGAAAAAAGTGTGGAGCAAAGTCTGAAGGAAAGACCATCCAGAGACTGCCCCACCTAGAGATCCATCCCATATACAGCTACAAAACCCAGACATTATACTGGATACCTACAAGTGATTGCTTACTGGAACTGGATATAGCTATCACCTGGGAGGCCTGTTAGTGCATACACATACAGATGGGGCCATTCTCAACCAGCCATTGAACTGAGCACTGGGTCCCCAATGGAAGAGCTATAGAAAGGACCCAAGGATCTGAAGGGGTTTGCAGTGCCATAGGAGAAACAACAATATGAGCCACCCAGGACTTCCAGAGCTCCCAGGGACAAAATGATCAACCAAAGAGTACACATAGAGTTACCCATGGCTCCAGATGCATAGGTAGCAGAGGATGGCCTTGTTGAACATCAAAGGGAGGAGAGGTCCCTGGTCCTGGGAAGGCTTGATGCAGCAATGTAGGGGAATACCAGGACAGGGAAGCAGAGCAGGTTGATTGGGAAAAAGGGGTAGGGGAGATGGGTTATGAGACTTTGGAGGGGACCAGGAAAGGGGACATTTGAAATCTAAATAAAGAATATATCTGATAGAACAAAAACATTAGTTGAATGATTAATGAACGGTTTACAATTATATTCAGAATTCTCCCTGAACTTAATGTTCCACTGTGCAAAAAATCAATATCAAAATTATTAGATCATTTTGGCATCTATTCTTATATGGAAATCTTGCAATAAATACTGAGTCTTATTTGAATTTTTTTGAAAAAAGTATCAGTCAAAAGAGTGAGGTAAATAAATATATACATAAACTTGGCCAAAGGTTGGTTGGTTGTTTGGTTGGTTGGTTGGTTGCCTTGGTTGGTTTTGGTTTGGGTTTGAATTTGGGTTTGGGTTTGGGTTTGGGTTTGGGTTTGGGTTTGGGTTTGGGTTTGGGTTTGGGTTTGAGACAGAATTTCATTTTGTTGCTCTGGCTGTGTGTGAACTCCCTATGTATACCAGGCTGGACTTGGCCTCAAACTCACAGAGATCTGCCTCTCTGCCTCTGCCTCTGCCTCTAGTGCTGGGATTAAAGGCATGGACACATGCTCTGCCTGGCCTAAAACATTTTAATTAATGAATCAGAGTGAATAAGTACATGAATGATTGTTTCATAGAAACCATGGAGTTGTGGAAAATAGTTGGGTGTAACAGGAAACCAAGGTAATTAAATCAAGAAGCATGTTTAGTGAATGCCACAAAAACTGTACAATTACATTGATATTGTATGAAGAACACTCATGTACAATATTCACAAAGTAAAAAATGCACAAACATTAAAAGTTTTACTGTTTCAAAGGTAAAATCTGAATCTATGGCAACAGGCTGACACTTAATGAAGTTTCCAGATAGCAGGCTTGACTGGTTGACTAATTAGTACTTCGGTAATTGTGGGAATTGAAATGTTGCATATCTGAAGCCAAAATATCACAAGCTATCTTTAGAGCCCTTAATAGTTATTCATAAGCCACCTCTGTGTTTGGCCTTAGATAACTGTAACCTTTAGACAAAGCCTTTTGAAATTTTCTAATATACCACTGACTTCAACCAACCTCGAAGCTCAGAATATCATCAGAGAGTGGCTGAAGTTTATAGCAGATGTTTTCTTTCTTTGCTGTAACATGATATCTCCACAAATGCATCGTAAGTGTCTTAATACACATCAGTAACTAAAAACGCCATAAACCAGTTACCAGATTGGAACATGATATTTCAGGTGATCTGAACCCATATTCCTAGGCAAAGATCATTCATTCATATTTGGATCCAGAATAACCTGGGTCACAGTCTTTAGTTCTACTTAGGTTTTTAAAAGAAACTGCTCACACCCAATGGCAATTGTAGCTGGATCCTGAGTGGATAAAATTATGGTGAGAACTATTATTAACACCATTGTCAATTTTCTTGCCTTGTACAGGAGGAGAAAACAAAGCATTTAGTGACCTAATAGTCACGATAATGATTTTTGTGGCTACTGTCTCAGCCCCAGATTATCTTCATGTAGATATACCTGCTGCTGCTTCACTTTTGATTTTATGGCCTGTATTTAGTCTCATCCATCTCTTTGATGTCAGAAGAGGCAGTTTGTGCAGTACAAATGTCACAAGTTTGGGAGTCAAGTTTTATGAACTTGAAAAAAATAGTTCTTCTCTTGGAATCTTGGTTTATTTACCAATGTCAACCTAAATAGCAAGAGAAAGATTTGCCAAATAATAATGATGTTTATTTTAAAATATTACAACAAAGCAATGGGAATAATTATGTTCCACATTGACACTGGTGAATATCAGACTTCAGTGGGCACTTACAGATGTGAGATTTTTTTAATTCTAAAACAATACATTGGGTAGAAATGTGTGGGTAGAAGAAGTGGAGTAGTTGGTAAGGAAAAATACACTTTAAGGGAAGAAGTGGGGTGGAGCAGGGAGTCACACACTTGTAGAAAGGATGGGGGCTTTTATGTCAAATTGTGGGGGGCTTTTTGAGTAGTCTACAAAGTAATGCTTTCCAGTCTCAGTGGCACAACATAGAATTTCTCAAGCATACTGTTACATGTAATTTTACATTCATTGCACATATCTTTACCATCTTAAATGTCTACCTAGGGGTATCCATTTTAATTTTATAACAACTCACAGGTCAGTTACCTTCAGAAACTACAGTAACTCCATGCTGGTGCCAGTGGCTCCTGTCAGTGCTTGCTGTCTGTCTTAGTCAGGGTTTCTATTCCTGCACAAACATCATGACCAAGAAGCAAGTTGGGGAGGAAAGGGTTTATTGAGCTTACACTTCCACACAGCTGTTCATCACCAAAGGAAGTCAGCACTGGAACTCAAGCAGGTCAGAAGCAGGAGCTGATGCAGAGGCCATGGAGGGATGTTACTTACTGGCTTGCTTCCCCTGGCTTGCTCAGCCTGCTCTCTTATAGAACCCAAGAATACCAGCCCAGAGATGGTACCACCCACAAGGGGCTCTCCCCCTCTTGATCACTAATTGAGAAAATGCCCCACAGCTGGATCTCATGGAGGCACTTCCCCAACTGAAGCTCCTTATCCTATGATAACTCCCGCCTGTGTCAAGTTGACACACAAAACTAGCCAGTACACTGTCTCTGGGTGATATATATATGGACTTTCAGCCTTCCTTGCCAGGGGGTTTATTCTCATTTTCTCATACACTCATTTTTGTCTGTTTTGTATAAGCTCTTTTCCACTCTACCATATACCTACTTTTCTGTCTCAATATGAACTATGAGCATGTACCAAAGATAGTGGATGCTTTCAAAGATAAAAATGAGAAAGATCACATCGAATGTTTTGGAACAATAATCTAACAACATGAGGATTAGTAACCAGAGAGTTGGTACCAGGCTGGAAAGAACCAAATGTCATTGAAGTTGCTAGTTTTTATTTTCCATTTGACCCTTGTTCAAGGCTGTGGTTCTGAAAGAATGTTTGTGATAGTCACTGTCAATCAATCCTGCACAAGAACCCTTCCTTCCTTCACAACCTCACTAACCTATTTACCTTTTGTTATGATTGACACAGTGACTACATTTTGATCGTGACAACTTTTACAGTTGAAACATAAGACCAAAATTGGATCCCTTTCAGAATCAAATGTGATCAAAGGCCATGTCCCTGGGAGTTGGGGAGAGTATTTTCTGTTCCCAAAAGCTATGACAGAAACAATTAGGAGGCAAGATGACTTAGAGCCTCCAAACTGTTTTCTGTACCTCTAAAACAAGAGTTCCTTCTTCCCTTTATGTGCTTGGTGTCCTTGGTTGCTCAGTTTCTTGCCAGACTTAGATGTAGTTTGAAAAGGGAAGTGAATATATTAAAGAAAACTAGAAATGCTAGAAATTTTGTTTAGTAGTATAAAATGTAAATATTTGAAATGAATGTGTAAATGTCCATTTGTTATTATTATAATCTCACACTTTATCTTCATTTCTAATTGCTATTTAATCAGCAATAGCTTGGAACATTCCATCTTTAGTCTCTGCCTTTGTTAAGCAAGTAACAATCTATAAACAAACACTTAAATTTAAATAAGTGCTACTTAAAGGAACCTTTCATGCTTTTGTGATGTTAAGAATCATTTCATGATGCAAATGAGTCCACCCTGCAATTTTAAAGTAGGCTATTCACAGTCTCCATTACCTATTCTGCTTAGAATTTAATTGCACATGATAAAGTATATATTCATTTTTCTACTGATGCTGTAATAAATTCCTGTACTTGACAGCATAAAACAAACTTTTATAGCTCATATAACTGTATGTTAAACATCTCATTCAAAAGGACTCACCTCAAATAAAGAATGGCCAGGAGGAATGTCTAGAGCTTCTTGGTCAGCAAGCTTTGCCTAACAGGCAAATTCCATGTCTCAGACCTTGCTTCAAAACATCAGGTGGTACTAGTGAGATGGCCCAATGGGTAAGAACTCTTGTCACCAAGCCTAGAGATCTGAATTCAATCACCAGAACCCACATGATGGAAGGAGAGAACTGACTTCTCTCCTTCAAATGTCCTGTTACAATTAAATACGTGTTGTGACATGCTGATACGCTTCCCATGACCAAATAAATGAAATATATTTATATAAATATATATGAATATATATTTGTAAATATATTTATAATATATTTACATACACATATATGAGTGCATATATATATACACACACATAGTTAGAATCATCTACCTCTTAAAATTTATATGAATATATTTAAATATATATTTACATTTATGTGTAGATGGTTCCTTAAATATATATATATATATTTAGATATATATAGGTAAATGGCTCCTTAGGAAGACACTCAAGGTTAGCATATGGCTTATGTACATACAGTGCAAGTACACACAATGCATGTGTACCTGCACATACACATACATACTCACACTGCTGTAATGATAACCTGTACAGAGATAATACTTCCTATTGTAAGATATATCTCAAACAAGATTGATAAAACAATTAATGAACTGTCATTATTGGCTCTTTTTTCTCATCTGTAAACCTATATTTTTCTGAAAAGATGCATGAACAAGATTGAAACTGTGATTACAGTCAAATATAAATTTCATCCTTGTTGTGACCTGTGTGTAGTAAGAATTCTCTTGATCATTTTAACCCTATCTTTTATCTGTACATTCTTTCTTATCTGTGAACCTATACAATGTACCTGCAAACCCCTTTATAGTATCCTTTACAGAGAAAAATACCTTTGGATAAAAACATAGTAACTCATTTTTTTTGTTTTGTTTTGTTTTGTTTTGTTTTGTTTTGTTTTGTTTTTGAGGTAAAGTTAATTTATTTGGTGTGGTCCAAATTGACCAAATATAAATTCTTTATGTGTAGTTTGACAATATACCATCACTTGTATAGGGTCTTCTTCAAATCAAAATTTTAATTTAATCTTTTAAATTTAAAGAGAGATCACATTCCTTGGGGACTGTAATTTCAAATGGCACAAAAATCATATAAATGTAGCCACTGTTAATTAAGGTTGTCAAGGCCTCTCTTTTTCAATGCTTTACTTAAAGTATATATTTCACTTTCTGTGGCCAACCTCACTGACTTGACCTAAACCAGTTTTTTCTATAGAATGAGTTAAGATCCTGGCTACACAGGAGTAGAACTCCATGGTAACACAGGAGTAGAACTCCATGGTAAAAACTCCTCAGTTTGCACCTAGAGAGTTGGGCTGACCTTTCCTGCTGCTATCGACAAGACCACTTTCCTTCCTTCACATTATAGGCCTCCCTTTCAAACTCAGTTCACTGAGTCTATTTATATGTATACTTTCTCCTTCAGTTATATCTTTGAGGGAAACAAAATACCCATTAATACTTCTGAAATCAGAGCAAAGTGATTGAGCATGGAGATTCACAAAAAGGCTGTGTCTCCCTCTGTCTTCCAGTTACATGAATCCCTCTGCTTTAATCGTACACAAAAGGATCACTGGGATGACTTCCTGTTAACTAGCTATTTTTCTGTTTTCTTTCTGTTTCCCTGACACAGAAGGAAATAACTAATCTACTGTTTGTTCTTTATCTCTGCCTTCTTCTATCCTTTCCTATCAATATAACCAACCATCTGTACTGAGTCCATCAAAGTCATTTTACAGAAGTATTGCTAAATTCTACAATCATAAATAAAGCCCATTGAGGCCTTTAGACTAAATGTGTTGTGTTGTCCTTTAATGATCTCTACAGAAAAACAATGGCTCTACACTCTATCCCATTTTCATCTGCCCTGTTTATGATTGCTCCTGAAGAAGATACATCACATCTTGTCATAGTTTAAATATGCTTGTCCCAGGGAGTGGCACTATTTGGAGGTGTGGCCTTGTTGGACTAGGTGTGGCCCTCTTGGGATAAGTGTGTCACTGTGGGCATGGACTTTAAGATCCTCATCCTAGCTATCTTGGAAGTCAGTCTTCTCCTAGCTGCCTTCAAATGAAGAGGTAGAACTATCTGTTCCTCCTGCACCATGTCTGCCTGGATGCTGCTATGCTCCTACCTTGATGATAATGGACTGAACCTCTGAACCTTTAAGCCAGACCCAATTAAATGTTGTCCTTATAAGACATGCCATGGTCATATTGTCCGTTCACAGCAGTAAAACCCTAATGAAGACATAAGTTCCTACCAGGGGTGGGGTGTTGCTGTGATAGGCTTGATCATGCTTTTGTTTGAAAGAATGTGGATTTGGGGACTTTAGATTTGAAAAACACTGGAATGCTGTAAGTGGGGCTTAATGAGCTATCTCATTAGGAATATGGAAGAGTTAGTTGCTGAGAGTGATTTGAACTGTGCAGACCTGGCCCAAGAGAGTTCAGTGGAGAAGAGTTTCAGTATGTAGTCTAGAGACTGTTTTTGTGGTATTTTGGTGACAAATGTGGCTTTTTGCCCTTGTCTGAAGAATCTACCTGAGGCTAAGGTAAAGAGATTTATATTTAATTGCATTGACAAAAGAAGTCTCAAAAAGCCCAGCAGAGACTTTGTTTTCTGGTTAAGTCTCATGAAGAGTGTTTTGACAAGCATAGCAAGTTTAGAAAGAAAAAAGAAAATATATATGGTTTAAGTATTAAAGGGGTACCAGGAAACAAAATGGATCTGAATCCTGCATTCAAGGATATTAAATTGAAATTAAGGGAGTGGTGACATTGGGGCAAGATTCTACCCAGCTAAGTTTATGTTCAGGCATGGTAGTGCAAGCCTTTAATCCCAGGAGGCAGATCTCTAGGTTCAAGGCCAGCCTGGAACAGAGCAGATTCTAGGTGAAGAAAAGGCATGGTGGTACACAATTTTAATCCATATATTAAGGAGACAAAGCTATGCAGATCTCTGAGTTCAAAGTCAATCTACAGAGCAATTTTCATGACAGACAGGTTTAGGCAGTGAGAGAGTTAGAAAACAGAAAGCTCCTGAGTTTTCTGAAGAATGAGAACACTCCTCCACTGCTGATGGGGTTGCAAGCTGGCATACTACCATTCTAGAAATCAGTCTGGTGGTTCCTCAGAAAACTGGGCACGACACTTCCAGAGGACCCTGCTATTACCACTCCTGGGCATATACCCAGAGGATTCCCAAGCATGTAATAAGGATACATGCTCCACTATGTTCATAGCAGCCATATTTATAATAGCCAGGAGCTGGAAAGAACCCAGATGTCCCTCAACAGAGGAATGAATACAGAAATGTGGTATATATTCACAATGGAGTACTATTCAGCCATTAGAAACAATGAATTCATGAAATTCTTAGACAAATGGATGGAGCTAGAGAACATCATTCTAAGTGAGGTAACCCAGTCTCAAAAGGACACTCATGGTATGCACTCACTGATAAGTGGATATTAACCTCGAAGCTTGGAATACCCAAGACACAATTCACATATCAAATGATGCCCAAGAAGAAGAAAGGAGTGGCCCCTGATTCTGGAAAGGCTCTGTGCAGCAGTGTAGGGGAATATCAACAGGGAATTTGGAAGGGGTGGATTGGGGAGCAGGGGGAGGGAAGAGGGCTTATGGGATTTGGGGGGAGGGGGATCCAGGAAAGGGGAAATCATTTGAAATGTAAATAAAGAATATATCAAATAAAAAATGAGAAATAAAACAGAAAGCTGGTGATAATGTAATAGAACAAGTAGGGCCATGTTCCAGCCCCCAAAAGCAACAGAACTCCAGCTTCAGCCTTGTGGCTCTGGCTTTAGAGTCAACAATAGAAGATGATATAGGAATAAATGATGTTGGTTAGCTGGATCTAAGAAATGAGTGGTAATTAAGAGACCAGCATCACTTAGGTAAAATCTTCTGGGAAGTGTTTTCTGAAAGCACAAAGAAGCTGTGTTCCAGAGATAACCAAGTTTGTATCTTGTGCTGCAGCTGGATTCAGTAACATGTAAGAATCACCCAGGTGGTACTCATATTGAAGGTATGAAGGGATATTAGAGAAAAGCTGAGGCTAGGCACTGTGAGAGGCCAGGGAAAACCACGGGGAAAAGTACAGCCTCAGTTGTAGTTGATGGCCCAGGATTGAAGGTTCATGCAAAGAAGTTGAGGCTTGGAACCATGAAGAGAGCTTATGAAAGGCTATTGGTGAGCCCTAGTTGCAGTGGAAGACTCCAGTGTACTGGAGATGCTGCTACCATGGGATTACCAAGATAGCCAGCAGCATTAGAGTGGAGTCAACCATGAGCCTAGAATACTAAAATGGGCAGAGCTGAAGAAGTGACACAAGCCCTTTGGAGGAGCCCAGAAGATCATGTATGAATTACAGACATTGGAACAAGAAGCTGTAACATTGAAATTGCCTTAGAGACCACAAGATGTTTGAGAAGCCAGAGCAATGGGATACTTGCCAAGGAAAGCTGCTAACAGGGCGTGGAACCAGCCCAAGACAGAACTTTGTTGCAGTCAACAAAGATGGAAAAGGACTTGGAGATCTGAAGACTGCTTCAACATCAGACATGGAAATGAAGAGTTTGGAGCTTGTCCAGCTGATTTCATGTCTTGCTTTGTGGATTACAGTTAAATGATTGGATGAATCTCAGAAGAGACTTTGAACTTTGGACTTCTAACATTGCTGAGACTCCTACCTACTATGGGGACTTTTGAAGTTGGACTAAATGTCTTTTTCATTATGCTATGTTTAGGTATGACTCTCACAGACTTTTGTGTTTTAACAAGCCTATGGGTGCCAGGGAATAGAATGTGATGATTGTATATGTTTGGCCCAGAGAGTGGTACTATTTGGAGGTTTGGCTTTGTTGGAGTAGGTGTGGTCTTGTTAGAATAGGTGTGTCACTTGAGCACTTTTAAGACCCTCATCATAGCTACCATACTCATCATTTCTTCCACCTGACTTCAGATGATGAGGTATAACTCTGCTCTCCCTGCACCAGGACTAGGACAAACACAGACAGAGAAGTTGAACAGTTCTAGGCAAAAGAGAGCGCTCATGTCAGTGCTAGAACATAGATACAACATGGAAGACTCCAGTACAAAATCCCCTCATATGGCAACCTAAAGGACTTCAGAAGCAACAGATATTGAGAAGAACTTTTCCCAAATGTGGTAACTGAATATAGTGGGTTTGTTCTGTAATGAGTGCAAAGCCTGCTGAGTCCAGCATGGCCTTGTTAGGGGCAGAATGACATGGTTCTTGCCTCTGGAAAAAGGCCAGCAGGCTTGGGCCTCTGTGAGTCCATGGCTGCTTTAGACCTAAGGCTTTTTTTATATAATAACATACATATTTTCACATTCCTCTGAGGAGTGTGCTCCCTGTGACTAATGACTCCTTGATAACTAGAAGTAGCCATAGCCGGAGTCCAGGAGTTAGGGGTGGGGAGCATGTTTATGTCTTTAGCAAAATGGTAAATGCTGGGACCTTCAGGACAGCCCTTAAAGCTGTGGAAAAAACTCTTAAAAACATGAATTCAAACATATATAATTTCTCAACTATGCAAAAATATGATAATGCAATATGAATTGTATAAGGAACTTCATAGATCTAAAGGAACAGGGGCATATACACCATGAGCCAGCTTGTCAGAAAGATACAAAAGATACACAGATATGGATGTAGGCATACTCCTGAGTTCAAGGTCAGCCTGGGACAGAGCAAATTTAGGTCCAGCTGTGGTCAGAATGATAATGTCAGTACAAGGTCCCACCCAGCTAAATTTACAAAGGCAGGCAGATCTCTGAATTCTTTTTCAATGTTAAAGAAAAATGTGTGCTTGCTATCTCTTAAGAATTAAGGGCCTGTGTTCACAGGAAGCTGATTCTTAGGATAATCAAAAGGGAACCTGGAATAAATAACTGAATTGATATGTAAATAAAAACTGAGCTTTTGGCCTGTATGAGATAAGCTAGCACAAAGTGATAGCAGTTCTTTAGAATTTTTCTCTACCAAGTTCAGTGGTCTGGATATCTCTGGAGAGCAAACACAACTCTTCAAGAATTTTTTCTAATAGGATTTCTGATTTTGGTCAGAAAATCCACAGAGAGTGAACACAGCTCTTTTAGAATTTTTCATAGTTTTTTTTTAAAGCATTTTTTCTAACAAGGTCAGAAATTCCAAGAATTACTTACAGAGCTGACACAGTTATTTTAGCATGTTTTCTAGCAGCTATCCAGAGAAGGATGTCTGAAGAACAAACAAGGCTCCTTTAGAACATTTTTCTGGTTTTCTGATTTTGATAAGAAAACCAAAGAATTACTTTTAGAATTTTTCTAACAAGATTTTGACTTGGTCAGATCCAAGAATTTTTTTTTATAGCAGTTTTTAGGATTTTGGTCAGAAAACCCATGAGCTATTCAGAGATTTTTTTAGAATTTTTACTAGCAGAGAGAGCTGTCTCAAACAGAAAGCTAGCTGTCTCAGAGTCTTTAGAATAGCAAGGAAAAAAAAGCTCTCTAGAGCAAACCAGAACATACACAGAGAACACTCTGGAAAGTCATCTCAGCAGAACACCAGCTTAGACCTATAGTTTAACTTCCCTTTGTTTGTAATTGCTGCTTCCAGATAGCCCTTCCTCAGAACCACTCTCCAAGCTGAGGCTAGTCCTTAGCAAAAGCCCATAAACACAACTTGGAGAAAAACAATGAAGAAATGCTTAGTATTTGCAGTGAGCAAGCAGTTGCTGGAGACAATTCTCAAAGCAAGCCCCTCCAAGATCTAAGAAAATAGTTATGGTTTCATTGGTAATGGCCACCAAAAGCTCATATATTTGAATGCTGGGTCATTAAGGAGTGGCTCTAGTTCACAGGGATTAGGAAGTGAGGCCTTGTTGAAATAGGTGTGGCCCTATTGGAAGAAGTGTGTTACTGGGTGTGGGCTGAGTGTCTCTCTGCCTGCTACCTGCAATCCAGAGGTAGAATCTTCAGCTGCTCCCCAGCACCATGTCTGCCTGAGTGCTGCCGTGGCCCACACCATAACAATAATGAACTAGCCGGGCGTTGGTGCTCGCCTTTAATCCCAGCACTTGGGAAGCAGAGGCAGGCTGATTTCTGAGTTCAAGGCCAGCCTTGTCTACAGAGTGAGTTCCAGGACAGCTGGAACTGCACAAAGAAACTCTGTCTTGAAAAACCAAAAAAAAAAAAAAAAAAAAAAAAAAAAAAAAGAAAAAGAAAAAGAAAAAGAAAAAGAAACAAACAAACAAAAAAACAATAATAAACTAAGGAAGCAAGCCCCAATTAAATGCTGCCTTTTATAAGAGTTACTGCAGTCATGGTATTTCATCACAACAATAAAACATTAACTAAGACTGTAGGGAACTTTGGGAGGTGAAAGTATACTCAGTTGTATAGGAAAGACACATCAATACAAAAAGTGAATACATTTCTAAACATCCTTAGTTTAAGGCAATGTATAGCTCATATTTAAAATAATGTAGACAAAACAGTTCTGGACTGAGTGTTTTATTTGGATGATTTCCTTGCAGGTTTCTCTAGAGGGAAGACAAAGATGAAGAAGAAAGAGAAGGAAAAGAGAGAAGGGGAAAGAGGGGAGTAAGAAGTGATGGAAAAGAAAAAGGAGGAAGAAAGAGAGAGGAGAGAAAGAGTAAGAAAAACTATTTAGAGTTGTGATGGTTTGTATATGATTGGTTCAGGGAAAAACCCTATTAGGAGGTATGGCCTTGTTGGAGTAGGTGTGTCACTGTGGGCGTGGCCTTAAGACCCTCACCCTAGTTGCCTGGAAGTCAGTCTTCTACTAGCAGCCTTCAGATGAAGATGTAGAACTCTCAGCTCCTCCTGCACCATATCTGCCTGGATGCTGCCATGTTTCTGTCTTGATGACAATGGACTAAACCACTAAACCTGTAAGCCAGCCCCAATTAAATGTTGTCTTTTATAGTACTTGCATTGGTCATGGTGTCTGTTCACAGCAGTGAAACCCTAACTAAGAATTTGGTACCAGGAACTGGAGTATTGCTGTGATAGGCCTAACTATGCTTTTGTTTGGAAGAATGTGGGTTTTGGGACTTTGGATTTGGAAAGCCATGAAATGTTTAAATGGGGCTAAATAGGCCAGCCTAGTAGGAATATGTAAGACAGTGATGCTGAGGGTCATTTGAACTGTGTAGGCCTGATGGTCCAAGAAGTTTCAGTGGAGAAGAACTTTAATATGTGGCTGAGAGACTGTTTCTGTGATGTTTTGGTGAAGAACATGGCTGCTTTTTGCCATTGTCTGAAGAGACTGCCCAGGGCTAAGGTAAAGAGATTTATATTAATCGTATCTGCAAAGTAAGTCTCAAAAAAAGCCCAACAAAGACTTTGTTCTCTGGTTAAGTCTGATGAAGAGAATTTTGAACAAACATAGCAAGATGAAAAAGAAAAAGTACAAAATACATAGTTTGAGTATCAAAGAGACTCCAGGAAGTGAAATGGAGCTGAATTCTAGGATATTAAATTAAATTAAAGGAGTGGTGACCTTGGGGCAAGATTCCACCCATCTAATTTAGGTTCAGGCTAGGTAGTACAAGCCTTTAATTCCAGGAGGCAAAGATAAGCAGATCTCTGAGTTCAAGGCCAGCCTAGAATAAATTCTAGCTGAAGAAAAACTTAAATCCAGGCTTGGTGGACCACACATTTAATCCCAGTGCTTAGGAGACAGGCATGCAGATCTCTTGAGTTCAAAGTCAGTCTGTGGAGCAAGATTCAGGATAGCCAATTTAGGCAGTGAAGGAACTGGGAAAAAGGAAGCTAGTGATAACATAGTAGAACAAGGAGCCAGTGTTCCAGCTCCTGCAAGCAGTAGAACTCAGCAGCTTCGGCCATGTGTCTCTGGCTTTATATTCAAGAGGAGAAGGAGACTACTGGAACAATTGATGCTGTTTAGCTGGAGCTAAGAAATTAGTGGTGATTAAGAAAAGACCAGCATCACTTAGGTGAAATCTTCTGGAAACTGTTTTCTGAGAGTACAAAGAAGCTGTATTCCAGAGATAGCCAAGGTTGTTGCAGCTGTACTTGGTAATATGTAAGAATCACCTAGGTGGTACTGGCTTTGAAGGCATGAAGGCATCATGAAGAACAGATGAGGTTTGGCACTATGAGAGGCCATGGAAGGCCATTGGTGAAAGTGCAGCCTCAGTTGTAATGGACAGACCAGGACTGAAGGAGTCATGCAAAGGAGTTGAGGCTTGGTACCGTGAAGAGAGCCTATGAAAGGCTTTGGTGAAGCATAGTTGCAGTGGAAGACCCTAGCATATTGGAGATGCCAGTACCATGGGATGAACACCAAGAACAGCAGTGGCAGCAGAGTGGATCAACCTGAACTTAGAGTACTAGAGTGGGCAGAGCTGGAGAATTGACACCAACTCTTTGGAGATGCACAGAAGGTCATGCATGGATCTCAGATATTGGAATAAGAAGCTGTGAAGCTGAAATTGACTTGGGGACCCCAAGATGTTAAAGATGCCATAGACACAGGATGCCTGCCAAGGAAAGCTCCTAACAGGGATTAGAATAAGCTCAGGAGAAAGAAATGAAAAAGGAGTTGGATATCTGAAGACTGCTCTGCCATCAGACATGGAGATGCAGAGTTTGTATTTTGCCCAGCTGTTTTCCCATCTTTCTTGGGGGATTACAGTTAAGTGATTGGCTGAATCTCAGAAGAGACCTTGAACTTTGGACTTTTAACCCTGTTGAGACTGCTATAGACTACAAGGATTTGGAAGTTGAACTAAAAGTATTTTGCATTATACTATGTGTAAGTATGGCCCCCATAGACTCATGTTTGAACAAGCCTATGGGAGCCAGGGAGTAGAAAGTGATGGTTTGTATATGATTGGTTCAGGGAGAAACCTTAGTAGGAGGTGTGGCCTTGTTGGAGTAGGTGTGTCACTGTGGGTGTGGCCTTAAGACCCTCACCCAGGTTGCCTGGAAGTCAATCTTCTACTAGCAGCCTTCAGATGAAGATGTAGAACTCTCAGCTCCTCCTGTACCATATCTGCCTGGATGCTGCCATGTTTCTGTCTTGATGACAATTGACTGAACCACTGAGCCTGTAAGCCAGCCCCAATTAAATGTTGTCTTTTATAGAACTTGCATTGGTCATGGTGTCTGTTCACAGCAGTAAAACACTAGCTAAGACAAGAGTGTTTGAGTCATTTAAACAGAAAGTACCTTTCCCCCTGAAAATACTGATGGCTTTTTCCCCAAAAGTAATGGTCAACTGGTTAACAATATCTCTATGTCTGTTTTGAATCTAGACTCACCAAGGGAAAAAATAATTATGTCTGGCTTCTTTCTGTGGTTTTCTTTTACCTAAACTCCTATCTTCTTGTAAAAATATAAAATCTGTCAATATGCCTGGATAGACTTCTTACCTATAGTGTCTTCCATTTCAATTTTTAGTCTCAGTCAGTATTCCAAAGGCAATGATTTGCAATTAATTGTGGACCTGATAGGCCCAGGCAGCTTTGGCACAGTCCTTCACACAGTTTTCAAGTCTACTGGATACCACTATATCATGTATTATCTCTGGAAATTTACCTGCATTTCCCACACTTTTCTGTCTCATTGGAATGGGGTTTTTATATAAATCACAGGATGAATTCAGCTAATGGGTAATCATACTATGTCCTTTCCTCCATACCTGTAATAAATTTGTGTGTCCTATCACTTGTTTAATTTTTTTTATAATTAGCTAATTGCTACAAACTTTCAGAAGGTTGAGGAGGTATGCCCAATAATCTTCATTGACTGAGGCAATATTTCAGTTTATCTATTAATGAAGTCACTGTAAAAGCTGACAGGCAAGAAAGTTTTTTGTTAAAACTAGATACTTATTTCTTTTTTTCGCTGATTTACAAATTTATATTAATCATGTATTCATATTTAAATATATGCCCCAGTGAATCATAGCTAAAAATTGAATAATTCATTACAGTCTATATGCTAGCAGACAAAGCCATCTCAAAGCACTGGGTATAAAGAAAGCAGGTTGTCTTTCCTCATTTTGCTCATTCATTTTTTAGGAGAGACTGAGTGCTCAATTTTTGCCAGACATGGTGTGACATTGGGAGATATCAAAGCACAGGATGAGTCCCACTACTGTCTCCACAGAAATGTGCATTGCAAGGCCCTCATATGTGAGATGGGAATACATACAGATGCTTCTAGACACACAAGAAGCAGAACTGGGTCCTGCAGGAGGATCAGCCTGTCAGAACTGGGCCTAAGGCAGAGAGTGATCTAATCCAGTCATGTGACAGCCTAGAGTTTGCTCAGAGTAAAGGCTACCTCCAAGGGCCTCTTCCTGTTATGCAGAGTTTTCCACTGTTTCACACAAATTCAAGTTTACCTGAGCCTGCTGGAGAAGGTTGCTGCATTCCAATAGAAAGATTTACTGTAGAGACAGCAAGGTGTATCTTGGGGAATACATGAGCTTCCTGTCATTTAAAATACATAAGGAAATCTGATTTTGCTTAGGATTTTGGGTAAGAGTGTTTTGAGTACTGAAGCCTGATTTTCTCTCTATTAATTCCATTAGGATGATTAATAGGTAATAAAAATTGGGGAAGTTTTCATTAGGCCCCGGTTGCTATCAAGAGTGACAAACAAGCTTGAAGGATTTCTAAATTATTCTATATTTTTTCGTCCAAGGGAAAATAGACATGTCTCTCTAGAAGGGCAACCAGTTGGCCGATACAGCATGGTCAAATGGGTTCTCCCTCATGAACAAGTTTTGGAAAATAATCTTGACAAAATCTTCTCTGGAGGTACCTACAGCTGCCAAGAAAAGGGGGTTCTGATGGGGACAGTTGGGAAATGTTATTATGAGCTCAGAATGGAAGGCGGAAAGATAAAGGCAGGGCTCTGCATCTGGCAAGAAGGAACAGTATCCTTCCAGATAACACTGTGTGCTCACACAGAGCCCTGAGAAAACTTGAACACATTGTTCATTGCTAGAGGAGCGGGGCTAGCAGAAGGGCCAGCCCAGGCAGGAGAAAATTGTCTGCAGTATCCTAAGTTATGACTAGAGAAAGCATCCAGCACAGCCGGCCTGGGCTCTTGTCCAGAAATGAGCACCACCACCAGCAGTCCCATTTTACAGAGGAGAAAAATGGAGCACACCCCCTAAAAAGCTGTGTATAGTGTGATTTGAAATTAGGATTCTGTGTTTTAGAGTCAGATTCTAAAAGAAAAATGTTTAAAATATGTCTCATTAAGCTTTATTAAAACTTGAAATGGAAAAACAAAAGACAAATGTTTATTGGTTGTATCACATAGGGTCTCCCAGGAAAAACTCTAGACAAGTGCTATGTCTTGAATCCAGGTATAACCAGAAGCTGTTGAGGTTCTATAACATCCAGTGAAGAGAATCTGCCACATCCATTATAGCCATGGAGCATTTTGAGCTGAAGGCTATTGAGAACAATAGATAAAGGAAAACAAGTCTTCTTAGGGGAACTTCACTTAACTAACTCAAACAGACTTCAGAGCCAAGGGCTGCCATGATGCTTCTGTCCCTTCAGTTCTCACAGGCTGAAGAAGACTGCAAGTTGGCATCAAGATGAGTTTGCATCAGCAAATCTTATCTTCCATCAGCCACGCCATGTTTACATCCCTACAACTTACTGCTCTTCTGTGCTGACTTCTTGAGTTACTTCCCCATAGCTGTTACCCATTCTTAGAATGGCCCATAACCTTCTCAGACTGCGCACTTCTGAACTTCTTTTCAGTAAAATTTACATACACGTAAAAACAGAATTCTTAACATTTTTCTCATATTCATTTCTCTCCTTTTTTTTCAGTTTAATTTAAAGAAAAAAGTCACTAAAGGTAAAGAGAGAAACAAAATATGAAGGATTTCTTCCTCCCACACAATAAGAAGAATCGTGGAGATGATAGAAACTTGCAAGATTTCCCAAGATGGGCTCCCCTCTTTCTCAGGCTGTTAAAAAGCTGGATTTATTTCATCACTACTATGCATCCATGCATGCATAGTATTCTCAGGCACATACACACATACCCACACATACACTCACACACACACACACACACACACACACACACACACAGGAAGAATTTAGTGACAGATTGTCTCAGTTCTCTACAGAACCCAGATCTACTAATTCACTGACAAAGTCAGAAAGTACTTGTAATTGCAGGATTTGTGGTGCTGAGTTAGCAAACTGTAACCTAACACTTGAGAATACCACACTGAGGTGTTAGGGGAAGGGGGCACAATCTTGGGAAGCAGAATCCCAAGAGGGGGAGAAAATTTTATCAAGGGTCAGGCTCCCATCACCACCGAGCTGTGTTCTCAATGCCATCCTGGAAGGAGCTGGTGATTAGAGGTATGGAACAACTTGGTTGCTGGAAACTAACCATCAGAGGGGGATGAACTGGTCACTATTGCCCCAGAAAGAAAGAGATTGGGATGTAGCAACAAAGATTTTCTTGCTCTCCAAAACACGGTGTACACTCTCAGGCTCATCTTGTCCAGAGGATGAAATGAGAGATCTGGAGAGAAGTAGCCCAGGATCAAATGTCTGTTTCCTCTTCATTGCATAAGGAACTGAGGGCTGGTTTCCTGATTAAATACCAGCATGTATAGGTATGTATTGTATGGTGTGCACATGTTCATGTGTGGACACAACAACTGTAGAGGTATGCATGCATGCACGTGTGTGCATACACATGTGGAAAAGTTAATGTTTAGTTCTTCTTCTATGACTATCTTATTTTGTATAGATGAATGATGCATACATGTGTTCATGTGGGAATGTGTGAGTCTATGCAAATGCACATGTATGCACACATCTGTATGTAGCGGCCAGAAGTCAACACTAAGTACATTCCTCTATCACCTTCCACATTGCTTTTAGAGACATGATTTCAAACCTTAGTTTGCAGGCATGTCTCACCTGGGAAGTCCATAATCTCCAGGGGCTTGAATGTTTCTGCCACTCCCACATCTGGGCACAGGGTTACAGATGCATGTTGCCTCACTCACCTTTCTACGTGTGTGCCAGGGAGCCAAACACATTCTTCGTGCTTGTACAGATTTTTGTTTTTGTTTGTTTGTTTGTTTGTTCAACCAACTGTACCTATCTCCCAGCCATTGGATCCAGACTCTCTAGCACGTGGATACTATTGTTTTTATCCTGTGCTTTTGGTATAACAATAAAATACCATGAATATATTAGCCAAATATTTGTCATACTACATAGACTAATCCTCCCGGATCCACCCAAGTCTATCTGCACATTACAACACTCCTAAAGGATATTTTATGTCATAAAGATGATTGGGCAGTTTGGTTACTTCAACCCTTCTTGGCTCACCATCACACCTGAGTCAAATCCACCTCTGCCTATGGCTCTTGCTCCAACCTCATCTGTATATCTTCCTTTCCCCTGGACTGCAGTCCCACTGATAGAATCAATGTTTCTGCTTGCCAAATATGAACCAGTAGCACTTAGGCATGACCCTGTTATTCAAAGTTTCTCCTGCCCCAAGTTATTCCTATAGTTCATGTGTTCTGCTCACCAAGCATTCTTCTCAAAAGACTTCTTGCCACACTTTTTCCTGAGCAACCATCAAAATTGATGAGCCTGTCAAGCTGGGGCCCTCCTTACACAGCTTTACCTCTCAGCTTTAAACACATTATACTTATTTTCAGCTCTCTGTTTTGTTTTCAGCTCTGCTGTTTTTCTATAATATACTGAGAGGTGTAGTTTTCCTTCCCTGGATTCCAAGGCCAATGTTGATACAAAGAGCTAGTCAATAAATACGTGTTATTGATCTTTCTGGTTCATTCCCTATTATCTCTTATAACCACAGCATCTCATTTCTGGAAAAAAAAACAATGATGAGCAGAGCATCTGAAAGATAGTGTTGTTCACTTCCTTCTCTCTGTCTTTGCAAGAACTAGCCTTCTGAGATCTGTATCCATTTCCCAGAACTGAAGGGAGCTGAGAGTAATGAACCACGGACCACCAGTGGCTGCCTTGTTTTCGGGCCAGTATCTCCAAACCCTGAGAAAATAAGTGTCTAAGGGGGACTAGTATGCTTTGCAGACAGTGGCTGGTGTCTTTATAGGTGCCCGATAAGCTTTATGATTCTTTATGGCAGTCAATACATAATAAATAATAATAGACCACCAGATGATTACTATATGACAGCTGCTGTGATGAGCCACTCAGGAAAAAGAAATAACCACAAGCAGATAGAAAAGCAAACAAAGAAACAATCTGTTGCACTGTACCTAAAAATAAATCTAGGAACACAGAGAGATTCACGGGGATTGAAATATTTTGTTGACAAAGCCACGGGGATAATAGGAGTGTTTAAATGTGTCCTTCTCTGCATAGCTCCAACGTACTCTGCCTGGATCTTTTTCTTGAGCCATCACAGTCACATCAAGGCAGAAGGGGTCACACTAGAGTTGGGGACAAGGCATGCACTATCCCTTTGTCATATTTTGTGGTTTGAAGCCATGACTCAGGTACATTATGTCCAAGGGAAGCCAGTTTCATTCTGAACTCAGCAGACCAGCAATTGGGCACTCAGAAATGGCCAATAATGGAATAACAGGCTGTGTGACTTTTAATAGACCCTCCTCAATATATAGGAAAGTATTTTATAGTTTTTGTTACAGTAAAAGTAATATTACCGGATGTCTGAATGCCCTACAGCCACAAAACACATACTATGGGACCCAAAATTGAGTTCTTTTAAAACAAGATGGCTATACCGTATCATTTCATTTATAAAACAACCTTTGAACGACAAAATTATAGTGATGGAGAACAGATCAGTATTGCCAGCAGTTAGGACTGGGGGGAGTTGTGGCTATACAGAACCAATATGAGGAGATTTCGCTGCAGCAGTGGAAGAGTTTATAAATTGGTCGTTATGATGTTGATACAAATGTATATGCATGGTGAAAATCCATTCTACTATACAACCAACTACACCCCAACCATCAGTACCACCACCAGACACTGAAAAGGCCAAGAAAGCAAAACAAAGGAAAGATCTGATATTTTAATTGATAATATTGTACAGTATCTATTTCCTGGTTTGAAAATGTATTCTAGCATATAAGGTATTTTTGTTGGTAGAAAGCAACATGGAAACTATCTGGATTGGTTTGGCAATTTCATTAAGTCTTTAATTAGTTTAACATAAAATATTCTAAAAATGAAAAAGAATATAATTTGAGTGGCTACATATATTAAGCATATATGTAATATATTATGCTTCTGATTATATAAATATATACATAAATATATACATAAATATATATGTATACATGTAATTACACACACATTATATATATACAATATACAATGTGTATACAAGCACATATATATTTCTGCTAACTCTTTGTAACCATGGAAGTAATATGGAGAAACTATTTTAAGATAGTAAGAGATAAACAGAAACAGGAAGGTTGTGGAAAAAAAGACCCTCTGTCAGTGGTATTTACTTTGAGACACCCCTGAATGAGACACTAAGACACAGATTGATGCAAAAGCAAGATATTTATTTTCCAGTGCATCAGGGTCAACCTTCAATCAGTCCCTCAAGGTGGGTGATGAGAACGTGAGCCCTAATGGCTATTACAAGTAGTTTTTATACTTTTTAGGGGCACAGGTTACATCAGCAAGGTTACAGTTCAAACTTATTGATCTTTAAATCTAGGAAGCATGACACACATTTGAACTCTACCTGGGATTTCCAGAGGATCAGGCGACTATTAGTACATTTTGAGAAATTTTTTCTCAAAAATGTTCCTGTGGGTGGAGAATGGATCTTGGTCCCTCAGTTCCTTTATTCTATCCTCTAGTGCCCAGCCCCAAGCAACAACAAATGGCCTTAGTAGGGGCCTTTCATCTCATGCTGTGAGGAAACTATCACTTTTTCCTCTACCATAGTTTTCTTAACCTCGGACAAAGGTACAAATTCAAAGGCTCTAGCAAGCATGAAACATACATCACAGGACCTAATATCAAGAGCACAAGGAGTGCTCATTTAGAGGCTCTTAAATCCAGTGGACATACTGTTCCCAGAAGGCTATAGAGAGAACTTCAGAAAAGCAAGACTAATGAAGTTTGAGTGATATCTCTTAGCCTCATTTTTAAGCTGTTTGGGCAAGAGATTGATTCTACTGGGTATATAAACAATTTGGAGACCTGACCTTGCTAGTTATCCCAATGTTAGATCATCACAGGATGGCACATACAGGACAAGTGTGAACTGCCAAGGACCAATATTGGCTGAGTCCAGGTTCCTGAGAGAGGAGAGTGGCAGCCTAATTTCTGCTGAGATGGTTTTATAGGTTGTTCATTTTCCCTCTCTCTGTTTCTCTGTCTCTGTCTGTCTGTCTGTCTGGCTGGCTCTCTCTCTCTCTCTCTCTCTCTCTCTCTCTCTGTGTATGTGCATGTGTATGTGCATGTGTGTGTGTGTGTGTGTGTGTGTGTGTGTGTTCTGCTCTGCTCTATACAGCTTCTTCTTGGTATTCTAAAAACTCTATGGTTGAGACGCTCTCTCTGCTAGTAAAAATTCTAAAAGCAATATGGATAGCCCTTCGTCTTTCTGACCAAAGTCAGAAAAGCTGCTCCAGAATTCTATCAGACATTCAAAGGAGACCTAATGCCAATACTCTTCAAACTATTCCACAAAATAGAAACAGAAGGAACATTACCCAACTTATTCTATGAAGCCACAATTTCACTGATACCAAAACCACACAAAGATCCAACAAAAAAGAGAACCTTAGACCAATTTCCCTTATGAATATCGATGCAAAAATACTCAATAAAATTCTTGCCAACCGAATCCAAGAACACATCAAAATGATCATTCACCATGATCAAGTAGGCTTCATCCCAGGGATGCAGGGATGGTTCAATATACAGAAATACATCAATGTAATCCACTACATAAACAAACTCAAAGAAAAAAAACAAAAGGTGATTGCATTAGATGCTGAAAATGCCTTTGACAAAATACAGCATCCTTTCATTTTAAAGGTCTTGGAAAGAACAGGAATTCAAGGCCCGTACCTAAACATAATAAAAGCAACATACAGCAAACCAGTAGCCAACATTAAACTAAATGGAGAGAAACTTGAAGCAATCCCACTAAAATAAGGGACAAGATAAGGCTGCCCTTTCTCTCCATATTTATTCAATATAGTACTTGAAGTTCTAGCCAGAGCTATTAGACAACACAAGGAGGTCAATGGAATACAAATTGGAAAGGAAGAAGTCAAACTATCATATTTACAGATGATATGATAGTATACTTAAGCGACCAAAAAAACCTCCACCTGAGAACTCCTACAGCTGATAACTTCAGCAAAGTGGCTGGATATAAAATTAGCTCAAGCAAATCAGTAGCTTTGAGTATATCCTATACTCAAAGGATAAACAGGCTGAGAAAGGAATTAGGGAAATGACGCCCTTCACAATAGCCACAAACAATATAAAGTATCGTGGTGTGATTCTAACAAAACAAGTGAAAGATCTTTATGACAGGAACTTCAAGTCTTTGAAGAAAGAAATTGAAGAAGACCTCAGAAGATGGAAAAATCTTCCTTGCTTTTGGATTGGCAGGATTAATATAGTAAAAATGGCCACCTTGCCAAAAGCAATCTAGAGAGTCAATGCAGTCCCCATCAAAATCCCAACTCAATTCTTCATAGAATTAGAAAGAGCAATTCTCAAATTCATCTGGAATAACAAAAAACCCAAAATAGCTAAAACTATTCTCAACAGTAAAAGAACTTCTGGGGGAATCAGTATCCCTGACCTCAAGCAGTACTACAGAATAATTGTGTTAAAAAGCCGGCTGGCACTGTTGGTGGGATTGCAAAATGGTAAAACCACTCTGGAAATCAGTGTGGCGGTTCCTCAGAAAATTGGGCATGTCACTTCCAGAGGACCCTGGCATACAACTCCTGGGCATATACCCAGAGGATTCCCCTGCATACAATAAAGACACATGCTCCACTATGTTTATAGCAGCCTTGTTTATAATAGCCAGAAATTGGAAGGAGCCCAAATATCCCTCAAAGGAGGAATGGATACAGAAAATTTGGTATATTTATACAATGGAATACTACTCAGCAATTAAAAATAATGAACTCATGCAATTTGTAGGTAAATGGTTAGACCTGTAAAATATCATCCTGAGTGAGCTAACCCAATCACAAAAGAATACACATGAAATGCAATCACTGATAAGTGGATATTAATGAGCTCAGAAGCCCTAAATACTCAAGGCACAATGAGCAAGTCAAATGATTCCCAAGAAGAAGAAAGGAGAGGACCCTGGGCCTGTAAAGATTGGATCCAGTTTTGTAGAGAAACCATGGGGGGAGGGGGAATGATTGGGGAATAGTTGGGGGGACATAGGGGGGACTGGGAAAGGGGAAAGCCTTTGGAATGTAAACATAGAATATAGAAAATAAAAATTAAAAAATAAAAAAAGCCGGCCGCCATCTTCCCTCCGGTCACTGACTGCCTGCCGGCAGCTGGGTTCAAGTGCTTGGACAGATACTTAGCCTAGCAACGAATACCTGGTCAAGCCCTTGCTGGACCCCAGAGCCAAAGGAGGTCAGCAGGAGCTCTGTGCACCTGCAGCTCAGAGGTTGTCCCTGATCGCTGGGGACCTGCTCACAGGCTTGCAGCCGGCTGCCATTTTCCCTCAGGTCACTGCGGACTGCCTGCCGGCAGCTGGGTTCAGGTGCATGGACAGAGACTTAGCCTAGCAGATAACTACTCAAAAACAAAAATAACATCGAAAATGACAGGAAGAAATAATCACTATTCCTTAATATCTCTTAACATCAATGGACTCAATTCCCCAATAAAAAGACATAGACTAACAGACTGGATATGGAAACAGAACCCTACATTTTGCTGCATACAAGAAACACACCTCAGAGTCAAAGACAAACACTACCTTACAGTAAAAGGCTGGAAGACAATTTTGCAAGCAAATGGTCGCAGGAAGTGAGCTGGAATAGCCATTCTTATATCAGATAAAATTGTCTTTCAACCCAAAGTCATAAAAGAGACACAGAAGGTCACTTCTTGCTAGTAAAAGGAAGAATGCACCAAGAAGAACTCACAATTCTAAACATCTACGCTCCAAATGCAAGGGCACCCTCATTCAAAAAAGAAACTTTACTAAAGTTCAAAGCACACATTGCGCCTAACACAATAATTTGGGGTACCTCAACACTCCACTATCCTCAATTGACCGATTAGGAAAACAGAAACTAAACAGGGACACAGGGAAACTCATTGAAACGTTGGACCAATTGGTTTTAACAGATATATATATATAGAACATTTCATCCTAAAGCAAAAGACTATACCTTTTTCTCAGTGCCCCATGGTACCTTCTCCAAAATTGACCATATAATTGGTCTCAAGACAGACCTCAACAAATATAAAAAGATCGAACTAATCCCATGCCTCCTATCGGATCACCATGGAGTAAGAGTGTTCTTCAATAGCAACAAAAACAACAGAAAATCCTCATACACATGGAGGCTGAACAATATTCTACTCAATGATACCTTAGTCAAGGAAGAAATAAAGAAAGAAATCAAAGACTTTTTAGAATTCAATGAAAATGAAGGTACAACATACCCAAATCTATGGGACATAATGAAAGCAGTGCTAAGAGGAAAACTCATAGCCCTGAGTGTCTCCAGAAAGAAACAAGAGAGAGCATACACTAGCAACTTAATGGCACACCTGAAAGCTCTAGAACAAAAAGAAGCTATTTCACCCAGGAGGAATAGAAGACAGGAAATCATCAAACTCAGGGCTGAAATCAATCAAGTTGAAAAAAAGAGAACCACACAAAGAATCAACAAAACCAGGAGCTGGTTCTTTGAAAAAATCAACAAGATAGATAAACCCCTAGCCAGACTTACCAAAGGGCACAGAGACAGTTCAAATTAACAAAATTAGAAATGAAAAGGAAGATATAACAACAGAAACTGAGGAAATTCCTAAAATCATAAGATCCTACTACAAAAGCCTATACTCAACACAACTGGAGAATCTGGAGGAAATGGACAATTTCCTAGACAAATACCAAATACCAAAATTAAATCAGGATCAAAAAGATAATCTAAACAGACCCATAACCCCCAAAGAAATAGAAGGGGTCATAGAAAGTCTTCCAACCAAAAAAAGCACAGGACCAGATGGTTTTAGTGCAGAATTCTATCAGACCTTCAAAGAAGTCCTAATACCAATACTCTTCAAACTATTCCACAAAATAAAGGGAAAGAACACTACCCAATTCATTCTATGAAGCCACAATTACCCTGATACCAAAACCACACAGACCCAACTAAGAAAGAGAACTACAGGCCAATTTCCCTTATGAATATCGATGCAAAAATACTAAATAAAATACTTGCCAACCGAAACCAAGAACACATCAAAACAATCATTCACCATGATCAAGTTGGCTTCATCCCAGGGATGCAGGGATGGTTCAATATACAGAAATCCATCGACGTAAACCACTACATAAACAAACTCAAAGAAAAAATCCACACAGTCATCTCATTGGATGCTGAAAAACCATTTGACAAAATTCAGCATCCTTTCATGCTAAAAGTCTTGAAAACAACAGGAATTCAAGGCCCATATCTAAACATAGTAAAAGCAATTTACAGCAGACCAATAGCCAACATCAAGTAAACGGAGAGAAACTTGAAGCAATCACACTAAAATCAGGGACTAGACAAGGATGCCCCCTCTCACCATATCTCTTCAATATAATACTTGAGGTACTAGCTAGAGCAATTCGACAACAGAGGGAAGTCAAAGGGATACAAATCAGAAAGGAAGAAGTCAAACTATCACTATTCACAGATGATATGATAGTATACTTAAGTGACCCAAAAAACTCCACCAGAGAACTCCTACAGCTGATAAACAACTTCAGCAAAGTGGCTGGTTATAAAATCAACTCAAGCAAATCAGTAGCCTTCCTATATGCAAAGGATAAGCAGGCCAAGAAAGAAATTAGGGAAATGACACCCTTCACAATAGCCACAAACAATATAAAGTATCTTGGTGTGACTCTAACCAAACAAGTGAAAGATTTATATGACAAAAACTTCAGGTCTCTGAAGAAGGAAATTGAAGAAGACCTCAGAAAATGGAAAAATCTTCCATTCTCGTGGGTTGGCAGGATTAATATAGTTAAAATGGCAATCTTGCCAAAAGCAATGTACAGATTCAAGGCAATCCCCATCAAAATTCCAACTTAGTTCATCATAGAGTTAGAAAGAGCAATTCTCAAATTCATCTGGAATAACAAAAAACCCAGGATAGCTAAAACTATCATCAACAGTAAACGAACTTCTGGGGGAATCACTCTCCTGGACCTCAAGCATTACTAGAGCATTAGTGTAAAAACTGCATGGTATTGGTACAGTGACAGGGAAGTGGATCAATGGAATAGGATTGAAGACCCAGAATTGAACCCACACATATATGGCCAATTGATCGTAGACAAAGGAGCTGAAAACATCCAGTGGAAAAAAGATAGCCTTTTCAACAAATGGTGCTGGCTCAACTGGAAGTCAACATGCAGAAGAATGAGAACTGATCCACTCTTATCTCCTTGCACTAAGCTCAACTCCAAGTGGATCAAGGGCCTCCACATAAAACCAGACACACTAAAAGTAGTAGAAAAGAAACTGGGGAAGACCCTTGAGGACATTGGCTCAGGGGGAAAATTCCTGAACAGAACACCAATAGCTTTTGTTCTAATATCAAGAATAGACAAATGGGACCTCATAAAATTACAAAGTTTCTGTAAGGCAAAAGACACTGTCAAAAGGACAAATCAGCAACCAGCAAATTGAGAAAAGATCAACCCCACATCCGACAGAGGGCTAATATCCAATGTATACAAAGAACTCAAGAAGTTAGACCTCAGAAAACCAAATAACCCTATCCAAAAATGGGGTACAGAGCTAAACAAAGACTTCTCACCTGAAGAAATTCAGATGGCTGAAAAACGCCTTAAAAAATGTTCAACATCATTAGTCATTAGAGAAATGCAAATCAAAACAACCCTGAGATTTCACCTCACACCAGTCAGAATGGCTAAGATTAAAAACTCAGAAGACATCAGGTGTTGGCGAGGATGTGGAGAAAGAGGAACACTCCTCCACTGCTGGTGGGACTGTAAGCTGGTACAACCACTCTGGAAACCAGTCTGGTGGTTCCTCAGAAAACTGGACATGATACTTCTGGAGGACCCAGCCATACCACTCCTGGGAATATACCCAGAAGATTCCCCAGCATGCAATAAAGGTACATGCTCCACTATGTTCATAGCAGCCTTATTTATAATAGCCAGAAGCTGGAAAGAACCCAGATGTCCCTCAATGGAGGAACGGATACAAAAAATGTGGTATATATACACAATGGAATAGTATTCAGACATTAGAAACAATGAATTCATGAAATTCTTAGAGAAATGGATGTAGCTGGAGAACATCATACTAAGTGAAGTAACCCAGTCTCAAAAGCATACCCATGGTATGTAGTCACTGATAAGTGGATATTAGCCTAGAATCTTGGGACACCAAAGACTCAATTCACATACCAAATGATGTCTGACTTGAAGAAAGTAGTGGACACTGGTGCTGGAAAGGATCAAAGCATCAGTGTAGGGGAATATCAGAACAGGGAAGTGGGAAGGGGTGGATGAGGGAGCAGGGGGAGGGTAAAGGACATGTGGGACCTTTGGGGGGTGGGGAACCAAAAAAGGGAAATTAAATGTAAATATAGAATATATTCAATAAAAAAAACTGCATGGTATTGATACAATGACAGGCAAGTAGATCAATGGAATAGAATTGAAGACCCAGAAATGAACCCACAGAATTATGGTGACTTGATCTTTGATGAATGAGCTACAACCATCCGGTGGAAAAAAGATAGCCTTTTCAACAAATGGTGCTGGTTCAACTGGAGGTTAGCATGCAAAAGAATGCAGGTTGATCCATTCTTATCTCCTTGTACTTAGCTCAAGTCCAAGTTGATCAAGAACCTCCACATAAAATGAAACACACTGAAGCTAGTAGAATAGAAACTGGGGAAGACCCTTGAGGACATGAGCACAGGGGAATATTTCCTGAGCAGAACACCAATAGCTTATGCTCTAAGATCAAGAATTGACAAATGGGACCTTATAAAACGACAAAGCTTCTGTAAGGCAAAGGACATTGTGAACAGGACAAAATGGCAACCAACCAAATTGGGAAAGAACTTTACCAACAGTATATCTGACAGAGGGCTTATATCCAAGGTATACAAAGAACTCAAGAAGGTAGACTCCAGAGAGCCAAGTGTTCCCCTTTAAAAATGGGGTATAGAGCTAAACAGAGTATTTTCCCCTGAGGAATATCGAATGGCTGAGAAGCACTTGAAGAAATATTCAACATCCTTAGTCATCAGGGAAATGCAAATCAAAACAACCCTGAGATTTCACTTCACACCACTCCGAATGGCTAAGATAAAAAAACTCAGGAGAAAACAGGGGCTGACAAGGATGTGGAGAGAGAAGAACACTCCTCCACTGCTGGCGGGGTTACAAGCTGATACTATCACTCTGGAAGTCAGTCTGGTGGTTCCTCAGAAAACTGGGAATGGTACATCTGGAGGACCCTGCTATACCACTCCTTGGCATATACCCAGAGGATTCCCTAGCATGTAATAAGGATACATGCTCCACTATCTTCATAGCAGTCCTATTTATAATTACCAGAAGCTGGAAAGAACCCAGGTATCCCTCAACAGAGGAATGGATACAGAAAATGTGGTACATATACATAATGGAGTACTACTCAGCCATTAGAAACAATGAATTCACGAAATTCTTAGACAAATGAATGGAACTGGAGAACATCATCCTAAGTGAGGTATCCCAGTGTCAAAAGAACACTCATGGTATGCACTCACTGATAAGTGGATATTAGTCTAGAAGCTTGTGATACCCAAGACACAATTCACATATCAAATGATGCCCAAGAAGAAGGAAGGAGTGGCCCCTGGTCCTGGAAAGGCTCAGTACAGCAGTGTAGGGGAATACCAGGACAGGGAAGTGGGAAGGTGTGGATTGGGGAATAGGGAGAGGGAAGAGGGCTTATGGAACTTTTGGGGAGGGGGGATCCAGGAAAGGGAAAATCACTTGAAATATAAATAAAGAAAAGCCGCTCTAAAAAAATTCTTGGATATTCTGACCAAGTCAGAAATTCTGTTGGAAAAATTATAAAAGTAATTCTTGGGTTATCCAATCAAAATCAGAAAGCCAGAAAAATTTTAAAAGCTGTGTTTGCTCTTCTTTTCAAATATCAATTGTCCATAGATGTGTGCGTTCAATTCTGGGTCTTCAATCGTATTCCATTGATCCACATCCCTGTCACTGTACCAATACCATTCAGTTTTTAACACTACTACTCTGTGCAGCAGTAAGCACTCTTGAAAAAATGATGAATCAGAAAAATCAGCAAAGATAAAACATGGAAAGTTGTGTATAGTGGCACACACCAGTCATCCTAGTACTTAGGAGGCTAAACTGAGAAGATCATGAGTTCAAGGGCAGCTTGGGCTATATACAGCAATACCCTGTCTCAAAAAAAACAAAATAAAACAAAAAGAAAAATAAGGAGGAAGAAGAGAGAAGAAAAGAAGGTGAAGAAGAAGAAAAGAAAGAGAAAAATAGAACTGAAGAACACAATAATAAAATGTAAAACTCACTGCATGGGAAAGGCAGCAATAGCAGTAGTAGAAAGTGAGATTGGAGTGATGGTATCAAAACTACAAAGAGTTTTGTGACATCAACTAGATTTAAATCCTTTCATTTTATAAGAATTCTATTAACAGAGGAGAATTTTGGTAAAGTCTACAGAGTACTGTCTTCACTTCAACTTTGTAAAATATATTCAGTGATTGAAGTAAAATATTTTATCTGGCATTTTAATATATGTTGTAATATGCTAAGGAAGCTGAATAAAATCTCATAAAGATGGGAATGTGATAGAGTCTATGTAAAGATACATTTCTGAAATTTCATATGATATGGTAAATATGTATAGACAGTTTACAGAAAATAAAGTAGACATATGAGTGAAAGTGGCCACTAAAATCTACATTTAAAAAGCTGAAATGAAAACTGTATGAAATTCACTCAATGAAATTAAGAAAGGAGACAAATCAATGATAATTAGAGAAGACAAAAATTAAATGGTTGAGCTAAACCTATTTTTTCTATATTCTTTGTTTACATTCCAAATGATTTTCCCTTTCCTGGTTCCCCCTCCCCCTAAGTCCCATAAGTCCTCTTCCCTCCTCCAGTTCCCCAATCAACCCCCTCCCACTTCTCTGTCCTGGCAAACCCCTACAATGCTGCATCAAGCCTTTCCAGGACCCAGGCCCTCTCCTTCCTTCTTCTTGGGAATGATTTGATATGTGGTTTGTGTTTTGGGTATTCTGAGCTTCTGGGCTAATATCCACTTATCAGTGACTGAATTCCATGTGTGTTCTTTTGTGAATGAGTTACTTCACTTAGTATGATATTTTCCAGTTCCAACCATTTGCCTAAGAATTAATAACTATGTTAAATACAATTAGTGTAAGCACAGAATTTAGATGAGAGACTTTCAAAGCAGATTTTTAGATGACTCAACTATGTGCTATATAAAACATGTTTGGCTTAAATATTAAAATGGGTTAATTAAAAGCAACAGACTGGGTTATTATATTCTCTAAGAACATTAACCCACGAAAACTAGAATATATATATTATTGTCAGAGAAACAAATCCCAAATCCAGAGTAAAGAAACTTCCTTAAATTAATCAGGGTGTGTGTGTGTGTGTGTGTGTGTGTGTGTGTGTGTAATGGTAGTAGGGAGAGAGATTCACACTGCATTTTGACTAAACATTGACCAAAAAGATATAATAATTCTATATACACACATATTAGCAATGGAGTTTTATTATAGAATAAATAAAAACGTTCAGAACAGTAGTTGCAAGTTGCATCATATTGTAATGTAATAGAAGTGGAAGGTAATGAGAATATTAAATAAATAAAATAAAACTTGTCCTTGGGTATGATGGCACACACCTTTAATCTTAGTACTTAGAAGGCAAAGAGAGGCACTTCTCTTTGAGTTCAAGTCCCAGATTCCAGGGATGTGAGAGGTTCCCAGGACCCAAGGGGGATGACATTAGCCAAAATGCCCAACAGTGAGGAGATGGAACCTAAAAAGACTACCTGCAGTAGACAGACACAGTCTACATTTGAGGTATATGCCCACTGACCCATCCTCAAAATTGTTCCTGGGCCCAGAATTGCTCCTTTCTAAAGGAAATGCAGGGGGGAAATGGAGCAGAGACTGAAGGAAAGGCCATCCAGTGACTGGCTCAACTTGGGATCCATCCCATGCTCAGGGATCCAAACCCTGACACTGTTACTGATACCAAGTTGTACTTGCAGAAAGGAGCTTAGCATGGCAGTCTTCTGAGAGGGTCTACTAGCAGCTGACTGAGACTGATTCAGACACTTAGAATCAACTATTGGACTGAAGTCAGGAACCCTTATAGAGCAATTAGGATAACAAAGGAACTGAAAGAGATTGCAACCCCATAGGAAGAACAACAGTGTCACCTAACCTGGACCCTTCAGAACTCCCAGAGACTAAGCCACCAACCAAAGGACATACATAGGCTAGTCCTTAGTTCCTGCTACATATGTAGCAAAGAACTGTCTTGTCTGCTCTCACTGGGAAAGTATCTGCTCAATCCTGTAGAAACTTGATGCTCCAGGAAAGTGGAATGCTAGTGGGGTAAGGTAGGAATAGGTGGCTGGATGGGTGAATGGGTGGAAGAGCACCCTCTTAGAAGCAAAGGGGAGGGTGGATGGGGTGAAGAGGTCATGAAGCAGGGATCAGGAAGGGGGAAAACATTTGGAATGTAAATAAACAAAATTATTGATAATAATAATAATAATAATAGTATCCACCATATAAACAAACTAAAAGATAACAAAAAAAAAAACACATGTTTATCTCATTAAATGCTTCAAAGACCTTGCACAAAATCCAGTGCCTTCATGGTAATAGTCCTGGAAAGATTAGGGAGACAAAGGATATGCCTCAACACATTAAAGGCAGTTTACAGAAAGTCCATAGCCAGTATCAAAATTGAAATGGAGAGAGACTCAAAGCAATTCCATAAGATCAGGAATAAAACAAGGTTGTCAAATCTCCTCATATCTATTTAATATGCTACTTGAAGTGTTAGCTGAGCAGTAAGACAACTGAAGGAGATAAAAGAGATAGAAATTTGAAATGGAGAATTCAAATTACCTTTATTTGCAGATGATATGATAGTATATTTAAGTGACATTAAAAATTCCACATTGGAACTCCTAGAGCTGATAAAAACTTTCAGCAAATTATGTGGATATAAATCAACTAACAAAATCAGTAGTCCTCCTATTTTCAAAGGACAAATGGTCTGAGAAAAAAATCAGGAAAACAAAACCTTCTACAAAAGCATCAAATTATATAAAATATTTTGGGTATCTGTAACTAAGGAAGTAAAATATGGATATGATAAAACTTCAAATCATTGAAGAAATTATCAGAACATACAATATTGCCCATGCTCATGGATCAATGGATTAACACACACACACACACACACACACACACACACACACACACATACACACACACACACACACACACACACACACACACACACAAAGACATCCTACCAAAAGCAATCTACAGACTCAATGCAATACCCATCAAAATTCCAGCACAGTTCTTTATGGATATAGACAGCATAATTCTTATTTTTATATTGAAACACACACACACAGAGAGAGAGAGAGAGAGAGAGAGAGAGAGAGAGAGAGAGAGAGACGGGGAGGGGTAGGGTGGATAGCAATGTTGAACAATTTAAGAACCTCTGGAAGTATTGCCATTCCCTATTTCAAGTTGTACTACAAAGCTAAAGTAATAAAAACAGCATGGTATTGGCATAAGAAACAGATGCATTAATTAGTGGAGTAAGATTGAAGACCTAGATATAAATCTACATATCTTGAATTTTGATTAAAGAGGCTAGAAGCACACACTCTAAAAAATAATCAAGATCTTCACCAAATTGTGCTGGTCAAATTGGATGGCTGCATGGTGAAGAATTCAAGTAGATTCAGTTTCCACTTTGCACAAAACTAACTCCAAATGGATCAAAGACCTAAACATAAAACCAGATACAGTGAACCCAAGAGAACAGAAAGTAAGAAATAGCCTTGAAGCTCAACTTTCTGAACAGAATACCTTTAGCATAGGCACTAAGGGTAACAATTAATAAATGGGATCTCATGAAAATGAGAAGTTTCTGCATGACAAAGGACATTGTCATTCAGAAAAGGTGGCAACCTACGGAATGGGAAAAGATTTTAGAAACTGCAAATCAAATAGAGGCTTGGTGCCCAAAGTTAGTAAAGAACTTAAGAAACTTGCATACCTATTTAAAAATAGGGTCCAGATTTAAACAAAGAACTATGCATAGAGAAAACTCAAACAGCTGGAAACAAAGAAGTGTTCCATATCTTGGCATCAGAGAAATGCAAATAAAACCTACTGTGGGATTTCATCTCATATAAGTCAGAATGGCCAAGGTCAACCAAACAAGTGGCAGCTCATGTTGATGAGAATCTGGAATAAGAGGGATGCTCCTTGCTCCTCTGATGCTGGTGGGAGTTCAGATTTGTACAGCCACTATGGAAACCAGTGTGGTGATTTCTAAGATGAAAAGAATTGATCTACCTCAAGATCCAGCTATCCCACTCTTAGGCGTATACCCACAGGATGTTTTATCCTACCACATGGATACTTGCTTAACCTTGTTTCTTGCTTCTCTATTCCTCATAGGCAGAATTTGGAAACAACCTAGATGTTCCAAGACAGAAGAATGTATAAAGAACATGTGATAAATTTACAAAGTGAAGTATTACTTGGCCATTAAAAAATGACATCATGAAATTTTCCAGCAGATGGGTGGAACAAAAAAATAATAATCATCAACATTCAGTGTGAGGCCAGACTCAAAAGGCCAATATGATATGTATGTGCTTATGTGGTATGTATGAAGTCAAGGAATAGAGGGAACAGGGAGATCCCAATTGGAAACGGAAATAGAATCGATAGATATGGATGAAAGGAAGTGGGTGGGGCTAGAATTGAAAGATCAAGAGGGGAGTGGGAATGGAAATTGTGGGAGGAAATATGGGGCCAGAAAAAATTAAGTGATATTTGAGAGGTAGCATGGAAACCTAACACAGTAGAATTTTCTCAAGATATATACATATATGAAAGGGATCTAAATGAAATCACCAAATAATGGAAGAGACAGAGACTCAACTGGACAACTCTTGTCAACAGATGAAGCTTTCAGTGTCAGAATTGGTTCATATCATTTTACATTGCTGGTCAAAGGTGTCTCATGGGAACCCCCAAACAACCTAGGCTATTTCCAAGACTACCAGTGCTCCTCACAAACTGACAAAGCCCCATTTTTGAGAGCAACACCCATATAACTCAATGAGCATGGAGAGGCAGAGCTGGTGCCTGCATAGAACCTTTACCCCTTCATTCTAGTATCTTTAGTACAAGAAGACATTCTTCATGCTCTCAAATGAAAAATGTAAACACCAAAGCAACCATAAAACCTTAGTCTATAATAGTGTACTACCTGAAATATATGTTGGTCAATGGTGGTACACAGGTTGGGGGATTAACTGACATCCTGATTTGATTCCAGGTCTACTCCACCCTGATGGAACCCTACCTGGTCACTGTTTGGGTAACTAATAATCTGAGACTAAATATGCAAGGGACTTAGCGTAAAACCAAATAATACTGATATAAACAAACAAAGAAATGGTACAAAGAGTCAAACTGATATACTAGCGCCTTGTGCATCCGTCTTTGAAGAAGTTTCCTCCTGTAGTGTATGGGAACAAATATAGAGACCCACATGCAGGGACATTTCACAGGGAATATGAACCTTGGGACACTCAGCTCTAGATTGGATGTTTTTATCAGATCCCTCCCCTCAGAGCTCAGGGAACACTGAGGATGAGGAGGCAGAAAGAGTGCAAGAGCCAAAAGGAATGTAGGAAAGCAAGAAATTAAGGTGCTCTGAATCAACAAAAGCAAAGCTCATATGAACTCAGAGTCTGAGGCAGCATGCACTAGGTCCTCTATAGTTAGGTTATGGCTTCCAGTTTAGCATTTGTATGGGATTCTTGAGTGAATGAATGAATGAATGAATGAATGAAATGCTAGCCACGAGGGTAAAGAATAACAGCTGACTGCCATTTATACCTGCTAGGAGAGGGAAAATCATTTTTCTCCAATGGAGTAATACTAAGTATATCAACCACTCCAAGTAGGCTCATAATCAGAAGTAGGTGACCAACATATAAGAGACTACAGAGGCTTTTGGGTTTTTTTTTTGTTTTTTGCTTTTACTTGGTTATACTTTGGTGTACTCTTTTGCATTTATGAGTGAGTAGTGTTTTATTTTTGTTTCATGGTTGTGAGTTTTTGTTGCTGTATTGGGATTTTTTGTTGTTGTTGTTTTAAGATTTATTTATTATTATATGTAAGTATACTGTAGCTGTCTTCAGACACTCCAAAAGAGGGCATCAGATCTCATTATGGATGATTGTGAGCCACCATGTGGTTGCTAGCATTTGAACTCAGGACCTTTGGAAGAGTAATCAGTGCTCTTAACTGCTGAGAAGGAATTTAATGTTTGGTGAGTATGTGGAAGTAGAGGAGATTAAGGAAGGACATGGAGAAGAGAAAGAATATGATCAAATTATATCTAAAATTAAAAATCTTCTAGAATAAATAAATAAATAAGTAAATAAATAAATAAATTCCTTTCAACTGGGTAGATAATATAAGGTCTAGAATGCTACACTCGTCATTGTTAGAATAGTCCCTCTTTTTCAGTTTACATTCACTGAGACAGTCCATATTCTGAGACATAAAACAAACTTTGAAAGTTTAAGTTAATTAAATTTCCCGGGAACTACCTCAGTCAATACGGAGATCAGTACTAATCAATACTTGACCTGTAAATTGGAGGTCCTGAGTATAATCCCCCGAACCTACATGAAGTGCAGCATGTGCCTATAGTTCCAGTTCTGGAAAGACAGAAACATGCAGATCCTGGGGCACCACCAGAGACTTGCCACCTGAACTTTTCACTCACGAAGTATATACATGCATGCATGTATACTCACATGTACTTAGACATGGAGGAAGAGAGAGAGAGAGAGAGAGAGAGAGAGAGAGAGAGAGAGAGAGAGAGATTAAGGTATCAAATCTTTCAGTATATAACAAATGGAAGAAACATTAAAAAATGTTAAGGGTGTTTTTTTGTTTTTGTTTTTGTTTTTTTTGGATTTTTTTTGAAAGAGTTTTTTTATCCAGATCAGAGTAACATCAAACTCATGAGAATGGCATTTAACTTCTCAACCCCTTTCCTCCATTTTTTGGGTGCTAGGATCATAGGTACATGCAAAATTATGCCAAGTCTGTGTGATGCTGGGAACCAAATCCAAGGATAAATACATGCTAGGCAGGCACTCTATCAATGAATCATAGTCCAAGCATTTTTAGGTGTTAATAAAACCCAACTAAAAATCAGTTATAGAAAGACTGCTGAAAAGCATCCAAACACTCATTTATCCAACACCAAACTTCTAAATAATTCATAAGTCAAAAAGCAATCCCCCAGTTAATTATACAGGGCATCAGAACTGGAAGAAAATGTAAACAAAAGATATAAACAGTTTCATAATCTGACTGCCCCTAAATGAAATTCATATTCACAAACAACCTATATCAAGAGGAAGGAAAATCACAACTCATAATCTTGCTTTTAACTTGAAAAAAAAAAACAAAATTACTTCAAAATAAGGAAAGAAATAATAAAGATAAGAATAGTTAAAAATAAAACAGAAGGAGCCTGGAGAGATGGCATAGCAGTTAAGAGCACTCTCTGTTCTTCCTGAGGTCCTAAGTTCAATTCCTAGCAACCACATGGTGGCTCACAACCAACTATACTGGGATCTAATGCCCTCTTTTGGCATTCAGGTGTACATGTAGATAAAGCACTTACATAAGTAAAATAAATATGTCTTAAAAAAAACAGAAAATAAAAAGTCAATGAGAACAAAATATAATTATTTGGAAAAATTAATACATTTTCATAAACATTGATAAAGGTAAAAGGAAAAACATTAACTTAAAGAAGTTCTCCCACTGAAGAGTCTATGTACAAAACTACAACAATAAGCAAATAGAACTTTATTTAACTCTATGGACTATATTCAAATTGTAATGGTTATTCCTTTCCAAACTATAAAGAACAACCCTGCATGACAAAGAAGATAAATGTTCATTAAAATATTACATTAAAGTATGATGTGGAATAAAATATTCTAAAACGTGATAAAATTCTGACATTTTCATAGACATATTATACCAAATATTTTTAAATTACCATAATTTATAACAAAATTCTTTCATATAATAAAAAATAAATATTTTCAAATTTGTTTCATGAAACTACATCTCTATTTTAAAGCTAATAAAAAGGAAATGTACAATTTATAATTCTTTACTAAATGTGCAAAATCAGTAGCATATAAGCAAATCACATAAAACAATATGATAGTAACCACATTTTAATATATTATGACCACATAGAATTTACCCAGATGAAGAAACCTGATTCCAGGTTTTAAATATTTCAATGGTACAGCATATTGAGTCCAACTAAGGAAAAATACTATTAAAACAATTGATGATAGAGAAGAATTTAGTCAAATTCAACTCATGATTGGAAAGAAATTTCTCTTCAGTATTTATTAGCAATTTGTATTTCTTTCTTTAAAAACTGCCCACTTAATAGCCTACCTATTGATTTTATTAATTAAATTTGGGGATTAAATTTGGGGTTTTCATAGCTTCCAGACATTAATATCCTGTCTGATGTATTCTTGGCAAAGGTTTGTCTCCCATTCTGTAGACTGTCTCATCGTTCTGTTCATTGTCTCCTTTGCTGTTCAGCCTTTATGGAAGAATTTGTCAATTCTTGAGATAATTTCTGTGCCATTAACATAATTTTCAGTAACCCTTATCTATGCCTACATCTAGAAACAATCTGTTAATGATTACCCCTATTTGGACTTGGATATAAGTGAAAGCTGTGGAAGTTAGGAACAATAAGACCCAAGTATGATATGTATGGATAAAATGCCACAACAAAACTCATGCTAATTAAGACAACTTCCACAAAGTAGGAAAAACATTTCAAAGATGATAAAAGTCCCTTACATTATTATATACTATTGATATCAGACTTCATGTTATCAGACTTGATGGTCATCTTAACAAATATGAAATTTGCACTTTACTACTCCTATGCAACATGGTACTAAAAGGCTTTATTCACTGCAATAGGGGGAAAACTTCATATTGTTTTGCATCACTAACCTGTCCCATTGATAGGTACCATCTTGTTATAATATGAAAATTCCCAAGGAAAAGAAAAAATAATTACTAGAAACTTCTAAAAATAATAAAATGTTTAGCAACGTTGCAAAATAATTGGTATAGAAAAGTAAACCTTTTACTATGCGCTAAAATGAAACAACTAGAAATTCCAACAAAAGCACTAGTCAAACCACAATACTTTGTATACCTATATCTAAAACTAAAACCCATATGTTGAAAACATCCAAAGCTGATGGAAAATATTAAAGGTCTAAATTAGGGAGTTCTGTATGTTCATGGATTTAAAGATTCTTTGTAGTAAATATATTGTGTCCAAAAACATCCTCTGTAATGAGTACAACATTGACTAAGAATTTAGAAAGAGCTTTGTAGATACAGAGAAGCTGACTTCAAATTGTCTGAGATAGAACAATTTTGAAAGAGAAGAACAAATTTTGAGATTCCCATTGTCCATTCTAAGTCCATACTAAATAAGTGTGAACTTGATTACTATAAGTCCATACTAGTATAAGTCCATACTACCATAAGTCCATATTAACCAAGATAGGATTATACAAGGGAAGAAATAAACATAAATCAATTATTTAGACTAGAGTGTCCAGCTACACAAAGGAATGGTCACTTGCTCTTTGACAACGCTACAAGAGCAATTCCTTGGAAGAAGTAGACCTTCCAATATGTGGTAATAGAACAGTGAGACATACAGGCAAACATCTTTAAGATGACACATCTTAAAACTTAACTCAAAACTTAACATGTAAATCCAAGATGAAAAACTAAAAATTTTAAAACAAAATATTCATGACCTAGAGCAATTCAGAGAATTAGAATTTGTAGTCATGACAACAAAATCTGGAGACATAAAAGAATAAAATGACAAACTGAACTTTGTCACATTTTACAAGTTTAGACTCACAAAAGACTGAAGGATGAACAGCTATAGGTTGGCAGGAAATATTCACAAAACACATCCTTGACAAAGGGCTTCAACCTATAATGAATAACTCAAAACACCAAACAACATATCATTTTTCGTTCGAACATGGAAAGTTATGTTGTCAGCTAATTAATCAGAGAAGATACGTGAATGGCATATAACTAAATTGAAATAAACTCAGTATTATCAGATACTAAAAGCATAAGGAAATACCTTTGCCATTTATTGTATGTCCAGACCACAAGCTATTTACAGTATTTAGCCGTGGTGACATCTGGAGTTCTCCCTTGTATACAGCTAATGGAAATATAAAGTGATATAGCCAATGGGGGAAATAGTTGACTGGTTTCTTCTAAAATAAATGTATATTTACCATGAAGTCCAATGTCTCACTCCTGTTATTGTTCTTAGAAGATTGAATACTTAGAATTGCACAGAAAATCTATACAAGAATTCGTATAGCAGGTTAGCTGTTAAGTGCTCCAAATTAGAAGCAACCTGGAATGGAAATAGGATTCTTTGGAATTGGATGATGTTTTCTTGGGACAAACATATGAAGGGGTGTTTTCCTAAAGTGGACACAGGTGAAAGACTAAGGCAGACTTGTAAAGGAATGTTTCACTAAAACAGACATAGGAGAAAGGATGTTCTTCTAAAGCAAGTATGTGAAAGCACATGTGATTAAAGATCCTTCTGTAAGGACACACATGTATTGGTGTGCCTTACATCATTAGTTGAGTTCCATTAGTCAAGACTCCATAGGGAGAAAAGCACCAAAAACCTTCCAGTTATGTGCTGCAGTGTTTTGCTGGTTCTGCGAACTCAGGCTGATTGGCAGAGTGATGTCAGCTGAGATAGAGCACATGCTGATGCAAGACATGTGGGGGACATGTGATGTTTGAAGGGATATAAGTAAACTTGGAGGACAATGACAGAGGCTGAGCCAGGCTTGCTGGAAGAGTGAGCTGTCCAACACTTGTGGGTCTCAAGTCTATCCTGATCTTTGCTTCACTGAGAGAGGCACAGCAGAGAAGTTCCCCTGGAGATGCTGTTGGCCCTGGTCTCTCCTGCTGACTCCTGCCGAGGATGAGGCCTGGCTGTCTGTAGTGCTACCGAGGCTGATTCGTATTTGCGATCCCAACCCTGCCAAACTGGACTGCTGGTTTGTCTGTGTAGTGTTTGGGAGTGAACTGAACTGCCAATTTCCAGACAGCACAGAAGAGAGTTGCTCCAAAGAACCTTTCTCACTTCCCCTGTATTCTTTCTTTCCCACTACCTCTGGTGGGTGGTGGGCTAAAAGAAAGTTTAAAGTATTTAAGAACCATCATTAAAATCAGACTTTGAAAAAAAATTAAAGTTACAGTAATCGAAGTTTGTTCAGTTAAGAGCTGCATAAGACTAAGGTGGCCTACTCATAACGTTTCCTCAGATACAAATGAGGAAAATAACTGATACATAAGACCCAAGATAAATCACAAGAACATCATGAAGAACATTATGCCTTGTGCAAAATGAGTGATAAAAGCTAAAGGTGAAAGGTTGGAAATATTATTTTACTCACATGCTACTCCAAAAATACAAAATTATTGTGATGGAGATCAGATCTAATTGATGACTTCCAAAACCTACGTGTGAGTTGAAGATGTAAGCATAAAGAGATAGTGTGAGGGAATTATGGGAAGTGGTTAGCCAGTTCTGTATGCTGATCATGTTGGAGGACAAAAAAAAAAAAAGGTATGTGTCCATTAAAATTCATAGAAATCAATAGTAAAGACAATGTGATATCAACAAAAATAGATAGTCCAGAAATAATTTATGCAAGCACAGTCTGCTGATCTTTGATTAAGGAACAATAGCAATTCAGTAAATAATGTTGCACAATCTGACATTCATATCCCCTTAAGTGAGTCCAAACCCAGAAATCACATTTTTTTCAAACATTAACTAAAAGTGGAACACAGACCCAAATGGAAATGTAAAACTATGAAATTTCTCAAAGATATCATAGTATAAAATCTACATGGACTGGGGGTGGGGTGCAGGAACAACACCAAAGCACAATCAATGGAAGAAAAAGCATCCTGAGCTAGACTTTATTAAAGTTAAACCTTCAGTTTTAGAAGATGGCTTAATGGATGCCAGCACTGTATTGTGCCTCCACAAGACCTGCAACTTCATCTCAGTACTCTCATCAGGAGGCCTCAACAATGGCTTTTACTCTAGTTGCTGGAGATCTATGATCTTCTCTGGCTTCTAAAGGCACTGCATTCAGGTACACTTAGTACACATAGGCACACTTGGACATCCACACTACTACTACTACTACTACTACTACTACTACTACTTCTACCACCACCACCACCACCACCACCACCACCACTACCACTACACTACCTTTACTGATAGTACTAGTAGTAGAAATAGTAGCATAGTAGCTTTATTTGGTTTTCAAGACAAGGTTCTTCTATGTATCCCTGTCCTGGACCTTCCTCTGTAGACTGGCTTTGAACTCAGGGATTTACCCTGCCTCTGCATTCTGAACACTGGGATTAAAAGCATGCACTGCCACACCCAGTTTAAAATTTCGTTTTTTAAAATATTCAAACTTCAGCACAATAAAAACATAGTTAAAATAATTTAAAATGCCAAAGCCTGGCATAAAATAATTGCCTAATAGATATCTAATGGCTGGTTTCCAAAATACACAAAGAAAACTAAAAAATAAAAAGCAAATAATTAAATTGGCAAAATATTTGAACAGCTAATTCCTCAAGGAAGATACACAGATGGCAACTGAACATATGAACTAAATACTCAACACCATATGTTATCAGATACCACTGAAAATTCAAGATTCTAACAACCTTTGGTGTTGGTAAGACATGAAGCAACTGTAAATCTCAGTCATGAATAAGAGTGGAAATGATGCAGACACTTTGAAAGGCAGCTGGAAAAAAGGTTAAGCTCTTTCTTTTTCTCTCTACCTACCGTGTATGTGTGTATGTCTGTGTGTGTGTGTCTGTGTGTTTGTGTGTGTGTGTGTGTGTGTGTGTGTATTTGAGTGTGTATGTGTGTATATGTGTGTATAAATATGTGTGGATATGTGTGGATACTGTATGAGTGTGTGTGAGTGTATATGTATGTGTGTGAGAGAGAGTGTGGGTATGAGTCAGAATGTGTGTGTGTGTGAGTATGTGTGTGTGAGAGAGTGTGTATGTATGTATTTGTGTGTGAGAGTGTGTGTGAGTGTAAGAATGTGAGTGTGAGAATGTGTGTATGCATGTAAGAATGTGTGTGAGTATATTTGTGTGTGAGAGTGTGTATGTGTGTGTATTTGTGTGTGTGTGTGTGTGTGTAAGTGTTTATGTGTAGACTGAGAACAACTTTAGCTATCAGTGGCTGCCTTCCTCCTTGTTTCACACAGAATCTCATTTGTTTGTTTTTCTACTTCATATGCCAGACTAGCTGAACTGTAAGCTTGAATAAATTTTTCTTTCTCTATTTCCAATCTCCCCAGAGAAGTTGAGGATTACAGGTGCATGCTACCATGCCCTACTCTATGTGTATTCTCAGGATGCAGCTTCAAAAGCTTTTGCTTACATAGCATCATAGTTTGAGTGAGAATGGCTCCCATAGGCTCATATATTTGAATGCTTGGTCTGAAGTTGGTGGAACTATTTGAAAAGGATTAGGAGTTGTGACCTTTTGGGAAAAGGTCTATCACTGAGGGTGAGCTTTGAGGTTTTAGAAGCCCACTCTCTTCCCTGTTAGCACTTTCTCTCTCTTGCCGCAGGCTCATAGATAAGATGTAGTCCTCAGATCCTGCTCCAAGACCATGCCTGCCTTACTGCTGCCATCCTCCTGGCTAGAATGGTCATGGACTCTAACCCTGCAGAACTCTGAGGCCCTAAGTTAATTTCTTTCTTTTATAGGTTACCTAGATCATGGGGTTTTGTCATGACAACATAAAAGTAACTAAGACACATAGGAAGCACATTATCCACAGAGCCATCTCATCAGCCCCAGTCTGACAAGTTTTTCACAAACTTAACACAGTCTTAGCACGTAAACCAGAAATCACCAGGTGAAGTAAAAGCTAAAAACGTCTCACTAAATACCTGCAAAGGACTATTTACAGCCTTATTCCTAATTACCATATCTTGAAAACAGCAAAGCTATCCTTCAACAGTACATAAATAAAATGGTATATCCATAAAATGGAGGCATTATTCAGACTTTGAAAAGCAAGTGAGCTAACTGCAGAAAAGACATGGAACTGTAGAACACATCGCTTTAGTGAAGACGTCCATATGAAAAGACCACATGCTGTGCAATTTCAACCACATGATTTTCTGAGTTAGACAAACTATACAGACAGCAGAAACATCAATAATCAGTGTGGAGGACATAGCTGGGAATAAACAGGAGAAATAAAGGATTTTTGAGGCATTGAAACAGCTCTGTGTGTTACTGAAAAAGCAGATCCATCCACCATTGAACTGCATGAAGCAAAGAGTGAACCCTAATGTAAAGTACAGAAATTAATGATAATACCCAATATCAGTTGCAACAATTTTATCGCATCAATCAATGAACAAATGACGTACTGCATATGGGCAACTGTAAGATGATACATGAGAAGTCCATTTCCTGCTCAAAAGTCTCGGTAAGCCTAAGAAAATCTGAAAAGCACAATCTATTATTTTGAAAAATACACTAAAATAAAATACCAATTTAGTTGTGCTGAAAATTAAACAAACCAAATAAAAGCTAATGTAGATATACAACAAAAGAGAAATGTTCTTATATCACTATCCTTAACTGTACAAGAGCAGTTACAGGTTTTCTGGTTTTTGTTTTTTTGGTTGTTTGCTGTTTGGTTTTGTATTACTCTAAAGATTAATGAAAATAATAAACTGTAGAAGAGAAAAATGTTTTAAGTCCAACCCATGATTCACCATCCCTCTTGTTTTGGGCATGTTTCAGTTCAGCAGGAGAATGAAGTAGAGAAAGCCTGTTCACCTTGTGGCAAGAGAAGCATATAACAATAAAAGAGGTTTGGATTCCACAGTCTCCTCTAGGGACAGTAGACCTTCCATAGCACAAAAGTTCTATCACCTCCCCATAATGCTCTGAGCTGGAGATCCGCTAGTCAAGCCAGAGTCATTTATATCTTGGTAACTATGCAATGCCAACCTAAGACATTCATTCTAAGAATGTTTCCATTTCTTTTAGTTTTTTTCTTCTTTCACTCAATTACAGTCATCTTGTCAAACTTTTTTCTTCTTCCACAATATCATCTGAAATAGTTTTTGCTAATAAATTTCTTCCATTATATTATGACTACCTTGTGGCTTCCATGCCCACCTAACTTCTAACATGTGTGCAGCTACTAAACAATCTTCCTGTCTTAGGTTAATGTACAGCATACTAAATACTGCTGGAAACAGCCCTGGGGTTCTTTATCTTGGGAAGGAAGTGGTACTTTTATCCTTTCTGACTTCAAGGAGGTAAGTGCTGCTCTTCAATGTTCTTGTATTTTCTGTCTGAGATCCTTTATGACTTTTAATATTCTCCATGTTTAAGTATCTGACCACCTTGACCATTCACAGCGTTGAAATCTCATCACAAATGGAATCAGAGTCTTCCTGTTATATCTGCCAGAAACTCCAATTATTAAACTAACAAATGTTGCCACCACGGCAGAACTGTGTGGTTTTTATCACCGTCTATTAACATGGTACCCTTGTCTGCCCAGATCTGTCCCCGCTTCCTATAAATGTCAAGTCTATTGATGACCTCTCAAACTTTTCCTCCAATGCATATATATTTCATATATATCTTTCCCAGTTTGTAAAAAGAAAATCTGAAACACCAGAGCCTCATTCTTCCTCGTTTTGTTTATTAATAGTCACCTGCTCTTATTATGTCTGGTTTCCCACTTGAACTCACTTCTCACACACTTCTCTCCCATGCTTTCAGAGACTGGAATTAGAAAAACAGACATGCAATGCCAAGTCCAGTAGGCACTCTTTCATCTTTATTTTCTTGTCTCTTCCAGAAAATGTTCTTCTTTGGCTTTTGTGAATATAGGTTTTATTATATCCCTCATTAAAAAAATATTAGCTTCTTCATAGACTCCATTGTCAGATTTTATTCTTTTATCTTTCATTTAAATGTCACTATTCACTCTGGACACATGGCCTCTGAAGGAACCCTTTTAGTCTTATTGGATCAATAAAAGACCTTAACTCTGGTGTACTTCCCTCTCCTGAATTTCTGTTTCATAATCAACCTCCAACGAGTCTCCTCTATTTTGAAAGATCTGAAATGAAATGAATTCTGTATTTAAAATCTAAATTCTTGATCCTAATTGTTGAATAGTTTCTCTTTATAACTGTTTGTACAATTATTGAAGAGGGAGCCTTGGAAGCCATCCCTATCACAGTGTTTCAGCTAACAGCATACATTCAATCAATTCCCAAGCCCCGTTTGCTTTATCTAGTTGAGTACCAGTTAGTTGGTGGGGCTACATCTGTATCACAAGAGCATATTTGTACTTAATTCTATAGGATGTAATCGACACAAGTGCTGCTAATGGTTTGTTTGTTCTATCTTAACCCTTGAAAGTGCTGTCATCCAAACACCAGCCTCAGGAGGAACCAAGATTCATTGGCTTTGGTGTATGAAAACCTTTCTTTTGATTCAAAGAAGAGAAGAGATCAGTGTACAAAGGACCAACACCTTCAGCCACAGACAGGACTGCCCACCAGCGTAAAGGGTGAAACTATGCCTTAGAATGGCTGATGGCCTTTCCTTACATCTCTGTAATCTGATTACTGAAGATTACATATAACAGTCCTTTAGGATGCCAATCTCCAGTCTTCTCAGATTATTTGCTCTCTAAACAAAGCACAATTTAAAGATATAGTTCTGGTTTTTGCCTATGTGTCAGATAGCACACGCTTGATGACACTACTACTACTACTGTCCATTGTCGTCATGATCTAAGTCAAGTCATCATTGCACTATAGATCAATTATGAATCCTACCTCTTAAACTTCTCTATCCTCTGATAGACTTTTTTATATTAGTAGTAAGATTATCTTTTAACAAACAGAGTTCTGGTTATATAACTCCTCCTCTTATGTTTAAATTTTTATCTCTGTAGCCAAGCTGATAGCCGTTCACACTTTAATTCAATAAAACTCTCAATAGAGTGCTCATTTCTTACCATTTACCATGTGTCTCCCAAGCTGTTGTGAATAATGTCCCCATACTGTAACGATGGTTCTTCCATTCCCTGAATCCATGTTCCATGTGATGTCTAATGTTGTAACAATGGCACCTCTACTCGCCGAACCCACATGTGTTGTCGTGCCTCATGCTGAAACAGTGCATCTCTAGCACTTTGAAGCCCTGTTGTTATTTTAGCCACACCAGCATCTACTTGTTCCTTCATTCTTAGCTCAGACACTGCCTTCTCATTTTCGGGATAAAGGCTCCTGCGATGCTGTATGTCTTCTATCACATCCACTGTCATACTTTGCTGTAAATGATTGCTTACTTGCCTGCTCCTGCACAATAGGAACTTCTTAAGGGAAGATTTAAAATGTTCCATGTTATTGATCTCATTATTCTTGCTGTCTAGCTCAGTAGAAAATTAAGAAGTGTGAGAAGGAGAAAGCTTGGAAGAAAGAAATGGAGGGAAGATAGAGAGACTAGATAGAGGATGGAGTAAGGAACTAACCAAGTACATGTCCTGTAAGGCTGTAGTTACATAAAGCTACATAAATATTATCAGGTTTTTGCTGTTGGCATGGAAACATAGGATTTTTTTCTATGTAAGAAACATTTTAAATCTTATCACATTTTTTCCATAATTTAAACAAAATGACTAATGTACCACAGGTAGTAACAAGTGCTCAGGCATTGGAGAGATTTCTCTATGATTACCAAAAGACATTGCCAATGCCTGAAATGGATCTCATAGCCTCTCCCTCTGTTAGCTTGAACTGGAGACTAAGTTCTAGCACAGAGATGGTGTGAACTATGACATATGTCACCTTTGAGTCTGTCCCAAAAGTCCCTATTGGTCATTCCTCTATTCTTTTTATACATCTGGATGGTGGTCAGAAATAGCATCAAGGGCTTAGGAAGAAGGGCTGGACAGACAGGTTAGTCACTCAAGTGCTTGCCATGGATGTGTTATGTCTAGTGTTGGGTTACAAGGACAAGTATGAGAAAGCTGAGGGTGGTAGTACACACTTGAAGTCTATTGCAGAGGATAAAGAGGCAAGGGGATTCTTGTGACTCACTGACCAGCCAGCCTAGTGGAATTAGTGGGCACAAAACAATGAAGGAGACAACTGCCAAGGAATGACTCCCCAGGTTGGTCAATGGCTACTATAGGTATAAGTAAACACATGCACACACGTGCATACACACATGCAACCATACACTTGCAAGCATGCACATACACACTTATATATAGAAATATATATTATGTGTAAAAAGGACAATATAGAATTTAATATATAATAGACATGTATAAAATGGGAAAAAGAATTTAAAGACAAGAAGAAATATAAAAAAGTAGAAGTGTAGCTACCTTGATGATTACTTAAAAAGTCATCCTACCAGAAATATGTGATCTGACTTTACTTAGGTTAAAAAATAGTTTTGTTGAGTTAAATAACTAAGATTTGAATATGTGTGTAAAGGGTAGTTAAAATAAAGTGACACATTTGGTATACAATTTAGTATTACCCAAGAGGACTTTATAAATCAAGAGAAAGAATACCATCATAGACTGTTTGGGCATGCTAATAGTCCTACTGACCATCCTCTATATTACATGTGAGCACTCCAAATTATATGCACTGAGCTAAGTTTTGATTCTAAGTCTTCAAGCTCTTGAGTGTGAATGTTATTTAGAACAACTCAAATCCTTTAATTGTTTAGTAACCATGAATTCCCTCTTCTACCCTCCCTCCCTCTCCTGAGGCAATCTCTGTGGTTGAGAAAGAAATGTTTTCTCAGACTAAGAAGAACAGGAGTTTTGGTTGGTTGTTTAACTAAAAATGTTCACATAAGAATGGTTTTGTCACCTTGGCTGAAATGAGATTTATAAACTAGGTATACTGAAAACAGCATACAATTACTTTTCTTTTTTTTTAAGATAAATTACAGAGATGAAAGACTATATACAGTTTAAGAATAAAGCAGCATATACCCTCCACTCAATAAAATAAAACAAATAAGATTTAATAACAACTGTGGTGGTTTGAATATGCTTGGCTGCCCTCAAACTTGCTCTGTAGACTGACCTTGAACGCATAAGCCAAGCATATGCGTTATCTCCTGAAGAGATAAGCATATGTCTTCCTCCTGAGTTCTGGGATTAAAGGTATGTACCACCATGTCTGGACCCAGGCTTTTTGGACAAACCCAGAAGATCATGTGTGGATCCCAGATACTGGAACAAGAATCTGTGAAGCTGAAGTAGCCCTTAAGACCCCAAGATGTTAAAGATACCTTGAAATACCTGCTGTGGAAACAGCCCAACAGAAAAAAAAATTGTGTCATAGTCAACAAAGCTGAAAGGAGTTGGACATCACACATGTAGATGCAGAGGTTGGAGACTTCTTAGCTGGCTTTCAGTTTTGCTTTGGTCCAGTACTTCCCCACTATAATGTTTTAGAATGGTAATGTGTACCCTGCGATGTTGGAGGTATATGATCTGTATTTTGATTTTGTAGGTGATTATAGTTAAGAGACTTTTGAGACACTATTGAGACTGTTATAGATTATGGGACTTTTAAAGTTGGACTGAATGTATTTTGTGTTATGCTATGGCTAAATATGCCCCCCTTCATGTGTTTGAGCAAGCCTGTGGGGACCAGTAAGTGGAATGTTGTGGTTTGAATATGCTTGACCGAGGGAGTGGCACTCTTTGGGGGTGTGGCCTTTTTGGAGAAAGTGTGTCACTGTGGGAGGTGGGCTTTGAAACCTTCCTCCTAGCAGCCTGGAAGAGAGTCTTCTTCTATCTGACTTTGGATCAAGATGTAGAACACTTGTCTCCTTCTCCAGCACTCTGTCTGCCTGGATGCTGCCATGCTTCCTCCTGTGATGATAATAGACTGAACCTCAGAACTTGTAAGCCAGCCCCAATTAAATGTTGTTGTTTTTAGGAGTTTTCTTGGTCATGGTGTCTCTCTCAGCAATGGAAACCCTAACTAAGATAACAATGTAATTTTAAAAGAAATAGACATCCAACAACACATCCTCTCATCTCTGAACAGATTTTGAAATTGATCTGGCTCCACTGATCTTTCATTCTTTTATATGATTTTTACACAGACACATAGACACACACACAGACACACACACACACACACACACACACACACACACACATATATATATATATATATATATATATATATATATATATTTGTGCAGAAATAATACAGTGGTCTTTTTTCTTTATTATTTATTTAATTTATATACTCCAGATTTTATTCCCCCTTTCCCCCCACCATGCACCCTCCAACTGTTCCACCTCCTATACCTCCTTCCCTACCCCCTGTTTCCACGAAGTGGTCCCCACCCACCATCCCCCACCCCACCTGACCTCTAAACTTCCTGGGTCCTCCAGTCTCTTGAGAGTTAGGTTCATCATCTCTGACTAAGCAAAGACCCAACAGTCCTCTACTGTATATGTGTTGGGGGCCTCATATCAGCTGGTGTGTACTGCCTGGTTGGTGGTCTAGTGTTTGAGAAATCTCGGGGTATTTTTATGGTTAAAACTTTGTAGAATGAGATGACACTATATACATATTTCTGTAACTACCTTGTTATCTCTTATGTCTTCATTTTGACTATAGAGTGATTCACTGACATATTACTATGCTTGCCTTATTGATTGAAGGGTTATTTCAATTTTTTGACAGTACTAATAATGTCTATAAGCATTTTGTTTGTTTGTTTGTTTGTATACATATATTCTTGTTCATCTGTGTTTCACCCTGTGAGGTAGGCATACAGAACTGGTGTTCCAGTGGCACTTATATCTGTACCTGACTAGAGAGGAGAAAGTAATTCTTCAGAGAGGGGAGCCTTATTTTTATTCCCACCAGGATGTGTGAATGTGTTCAACCCTTGTTCTGCATTTTCATGCCAACACAGGGTATATTCAAGGATTCTTGTCATTCATCACCCTTTAGTTTAATTTACCTGGTGAATGTGAAAAACCTCTGAGCCTAAGAATCATAGTGTTTGTTGGCTCTTTTGGCTCTCCTTGTTCCTATCATTTATCCATAAATAACTTCTTATTGCTTTACAATAATTTTTATATGCACTGCATGATAACACTCTGTGGATTCATATGTTGCAAAAACCTCTCCTAATTAAGGCTGATCTTCACAGTGGGTTTTTTTGATACAGAAACTTTTTAATTAAAAATTTAAATCTACATTTCCCTTGATTGCAAACATTTTTCTTACAGTATTGAGACATATCTTCCAATATCAGGATCATAAAGATATTTATATTTTGGCTAACATTTCAAATTTTATTATTCACATTTTGATCTTTAATAAACTGGGATTGAATTGTTTCTATAGAATGGATACGAACTCTAATAGGTGAGGTTTCTTTCAAGATGAATAAACTACTGCTCCTGAAATATTTACTGAAAGAAAATCTCTTCTTCCCACATGATTTACAATGTCAGCTCTGTCAGATAGTGAGTTCCATTCATTCAGTGTATTTCTTTTTACTCTGTCACATTTTCAGTTTTGTTCTAAGCAATAGTTATATTACCATGAGTAAATAATCATGCCCACATCTATCTGTGGGTTTCCATTCTGCTCCTTGTTGAAGTTTATAGCTTCATGACTAGAACCAAAAGACTCATTTTCATAATGATTATAATGTTCACTTAGTCATACTATGAAAGTACCTTTCCTCTTTTTATTACTATTTTTATAAGTATTTGGCTCTCCTTGATTTTTACTATCTACTCTTACATATCTGATACATATTCAGATATTTAATAAAACAAACCCATGTGCTAGACTGGGGACTCTCAAAACAAAGAGTGATTCTTATGATGGTGCCTGACTTGAGGAAAGAACAATGAGAGAAATCAGGGTAGGGTAGGAGAGGATTCTTCCACACAGCCATGGACAGAAGACCAGAGAAGGAGCAACTGAGAATCTTGGCAATCAATATTCATAACAGTTAAGGGATACTATAGAATAACAACATTGTTTACAACATAGCTGTGATTCCTCTCCTGCTCAATCTTTCTTCCTCTCAGTGTGTATGTGTGTGTGTGTGTGTGTGTGTGTGTGTGTGTGCATTTTGATATATATTTGTTGTTGTTAAAGCCTGCTCCCCAAGTATAGCTGTAGTCATCTTGTTCCATGCCTACCAGTTCCATCGCTATTGATGCAGAAAAATAGGTTGATTCAGAGCAGGGTGAAGCTGACCACATATGCTGATATATTAAGAAATTCCACAACCATAAGCTTCACTGAGGACTAATTAGAATGAAGGTCATTTAGAATTGTTCTGTCTAGCTAGCCAAAATAGTTTGACTCAGGACTGACCACCAGGCAGTGCTTCCTACACCTACATATGAGCTCATTGTAGATTTTTGCCCATATAAACTGGCTCTGAAAAATATGTGGTGTCTAGGCTGCTACCCTGATCAATCATTTTTTGGGCTTGCATTCAATAAAGCAGCCCTGTTTAACTGAGATCTGTGTCAGACCTCAACATTTGGAGGATCCACCAGGATCCTGGGAAGGTGCCCTACCCTCAGTTCTTGATAGTGAATAGCAGCAAGCCAACCAGCACCTCCAAGAGGAGGTAAATTTTTTTCTTGGTTTGCCTTGTTTCTGGTATGGTCTAAACCTTTTGGTAACACAAAGAAGACAAGTTGGTTATAACACTAATATTAAAGTCAGGAGACAAGGGAAGCTCTACTTCTCTTGGCTGGGGTGGGGGAACATAGCATAATCCACCCTTTGGGCATGGATTTTATTGGGACTCTCATCTGAGAGTCCCTGTGTTCAGCTGTGACTATCTTTGGAATTAGATTTTGTCTGTATTTGTCTCCTAAGTTTATTTCTTGCTTGTTTACTTGCTTTTTTATTTTTCTCATTTATTTATTATGTTTTATTTTATTTTTCTATAACATTCTCCTCTTTGCTGCTGAATGGCCTTCCTTCTGCACTAGCTGGCCCCCTGAGGGCTCCTTTTATTCACCTATTCTTCCCAATTCTATTGGTTGTCCTTAGCATACTAGTGTGTTTATGTCTGTCCATTTATGGCTGTAGTTCCATTTCGTTGCTTGATTATTGTTCTATGTTTCACATTCAGAAAAATGAGCCAAACTTCATCTGCTGGCCTCCACTCCTTGACTCATCTTTAATTCCTTTCAAGAATTTTTTTCTTGAAAAAAAAAAAGACAGCTGACTTGGTATAACCAACACTGATAAACTGGCACTGCCCTTAGAGCCTGTACCTGCTACCAGGATTCTAGCACTGTTGGGGAAGCCCTATATCCTGCCTAAATCAAGTTGACAGAATGTAGGGAAATACCTGATCTTAAAGCTCTTTGCTCTTAAAATGCGAGGAACAGCTTCTCAGCTTCTCTAGTAAGGGAGTTGATGCCTAGTCCTGCTAAAAAACCGCTGTGCCTGTGAGGATTTGATTCAGTTAGTAGCAAGTTGCTCATCCCTTATAATTACATTTGGAAGACATACGAATAGTTTTTGCTTTAAATACATAAATACATGTGGACATTACATCTATATTTCTGACTGATCTTAATTATTTAAGCTTACTATGTTCTGCATGTCTTTGTTATACATTATTGGTTTATAAGTTATGGTATATGGTTAAAATGCATTCGTATACAAGAATTTTCTTGTTGGCAAACTAACTTTCTAATATGAAAACAACCCACTTGATGTTTATATTGATTTTGGAAATACTAAATTGTTAACACTGTTAGAGCTTGGTTTACCTACTGAAAATTGTGGTAATGTTCTATATCTTTATTCTCATAAATGGTCTTTAGTTTAATATTATAAAACATAATTGATATATTTTAAAAATTAGAGGTTTATAGCATTAAAAAGGTTAAGAATCACTGGCATAAGAATATGTCTATCCTTACCTAAGGACAATTCAGGCTAACAGAGACTGATTTAAATATATATGTCTAACATTGCTTTTGCTAGCATTATTAAATTATAGCTCTTACTATAAACTGAGCCACATAGGAAACTGTTATGTCCTAAAACAACATACCATATAAAGGTCAGTTTTCAGTTCCCAGTCTCTTTATGGACTATATTTAAGGATTAAAAAGTTTTTTTATTTTTATATTAGAAGAGCTTCAATCCAAAAGCATGTGTTTTTAAGGCTCAAACCTAACAGGAACAGAACCTAAAGTCCTAGTCATATTAAAACCTACTATAATTAATAAATGCAAGTTGACAGTCAACAACCTTAAAAATAATCATATCCTTTAATATATTCATAAATATATTTGAAGTCATGGTAAGAACAGATTCAGTTAATTACAAGATTAAGCTGTTTAGACTCCTGTTTTATTTTTAAAAGATACAGTTTAAAATAGATAACTAAAAAATATACAAAGATTGTTTAACTCAGACATGTTGGGTAGGTACTAGCTCTCAAACATGTCAGAAATCTCCAGAATATTTCATTTAACATGCTTAACCTTCTGTGACAGAAAGAGATTCCCACATCCTAACAGTGGCCCCCACCAAGTTCTCTGAGAAGGGATGGGTACAACAAAGGACACTACAGGAATTTTAATACCACCGGGCACAATTTCCCCTATGCCTAACCCACTATCAGGGCCCAGTATGAACTATGGTCAAACAGGACACTGGAGAATTGACTGGCACATGTTGCTTAAGACAAAGTGAAGTCAGTGTCTCCCATTTTCCTTGTCTACAGAAAAAGCCTCTTTATCTTCTGGGCCAAAGGCCGCCATTGTCTTCAGTGCTATAGAGGACACAGAAACCTAGGACAATGTAATGTAATACGTTGTAGGTAATGTAATAGGAACTAATCTCTGTCATTTTAATTGATACATAGCCATTTAGATTACCATTTATCTTTCTCATGTCTCTAATAATCTTGATGGTTAAGCAAGCTATAGCTTCATAGCTAGAGAACAGGCAACTAACTCCTTAGCCCAAGATAGTCTACCAGTATGCTAGTTCATTAGTCAATTCCTTAGTTAGTTAAAACTACCAGGTCTCTTATTTAAAAAGGCAAACAGGTTTGCCTTGTTTATAGGTTTCACGTGAAAGAATTAGCAGATTTTAATGTTAACTTTTACAGCCCTTCATTTAAACGACTCTCATTAAATGCTCTCAATAATCAACTCCTGTGTTTCATAGTAAACAATAGGATAGAAAAAATGTAAGTTTAAAGTTTATTTAAGATCTGAGAATCTAAGAAAATGTTTGAGGATGGAGAAAGATGTCTTAAAGTTGATATATGAAAGTTATAAAGATTAGAGGGTCTAAGAATGTGTTTTAAGGTTGGTAATAGCCTAAAAATGTTTTTAAATATATAAATGCAAATTAGAGAGGTATAAGAAAACAATTTAACATATATAAAATTGGAAAATGATTTAGATTTCTCTTTCCCCCTCTATGCTATTTTTATACTCAGATTCCCAAATTTCAGAATTTTAACCATTAGCCCATGATGTTCTAATAAGCTAATGGAGCATTAGCTGCTTATAATGTTGTCACAAGCTCAAGATTTTAAATTCCCTTTAGTTATCTTCTGAACATAACCTTAAAGGTGCTTCTCATCATTATAAAAGCATCCTGTTCAACCTACATATCTAGCCCTCTGGACTGGAAAAGTGTTCGTGTTTTTCAAATCAAATCTATAGCTTTTAGTAGGTCTTAAATCATGAATATTCATAACATTTGAGGGACACAACAGAATAGTAACATGGTTCACAACGCAGCTGTGTGGAAGACTCCTCTCTTCCTCAATCTTTCTTCCTCTCATTGATTTTATGTATTTATATATATACATTATGATATGTATATATGCATATCTTTATGTATATATGTATGCATATACATACATCTATGTATACATATACATATCTTTATGTATATATGTATGTATATACATACATATATGTATACATATATACACTCATATATACATACATATAATATATATGTATACATATATATACATATATGTATATATACATATATATACATATATATAGTTGTTTTTGTTGAAGCCTGCTTCCTCACCATAGCTCTAATCATCTTGCTCCATGCCAATCAGCCATTTCATATTATTCTGACACAGAAAAATCTCTGATTCAGAGTAGCGTCAAGCTGACCACATACCCTGTTATCTTAAGAAATTCCACAACCATAAGCCCATAAGCTTCACTTGGGAACAACTAGAGTAAAGGTCAGTTAGAACTATTCTGTCTAGCTGGCCAAAATAGCTTCAGTCAGAGCTGACCACTACCGGACAATGCTTCTTATATGTGAGATCACTGCGGGTTTTGCCTATATAAACTGGTCCTGAAAAATATTTGGTGTCCAGTTTTAGTTCTCTTGTCTAGTCTGTAATACTGACCAATCAGCTTTGGGATGTTCATTCAATAAATCAGCCCTAAATAAATGAGCTCAGTGTCTGTGTCATTTGTGTGACAATTCCTAGACCCCAGTGTGTGTGTGTGTGTGTGTGTGTGTGTGTGTGTATAAACAAAATACTTATTTGCCTGAAGTAATTGTCTCTGAGGCATACTGCCTTCATCTAAGCTAAGCCTAGTCCTAGAGGATTCTAGCCTCTGTACAATCTAATCTAGACCTAGAATATTTTCAGCCTCTGAGACTCGATGCTGAATAAACTCCCCTTTTCTAGCTTTTTCTAAACTCTGGCCGACTGGTCAACTCAGCTGTTCTGGCTAGCACTCCTCTCTAACCTGACTGATTCAATCTTGCTTCTCTTGGTCTCTCCTGGATGACTCTGCTTGGCCTCATACTAACTTTGGCAATATGTTCTTGTTTTCTGACTCCTTCTCAATCTCTGGTTCATCCTGTCTTCAAGCGTCCAGTTTGTTTTCTCTCAGCAACCTGTCTTTACACAAATATCCCAGTAAATCTGCCCTCTCCCCTTTTTTTCTCTCTATACTGCTCTCTCTTAAATAGTCTCTCTTTTTTCCCTTTGTTCTTGTGAGAGCTGAGCATATCCTATCTATCAGATCTTTCTCTTATTCATCACTTTGTCTGCCACTCAATTTGACTTTACTTTCAAACTCAGGTGTTTCTTTCTACAACCTAATTCTGCCTTCCTGTTTGGGATTAAAGGTGTATGCTAAGGGCGTGCCTGCATTCCAGCCAGAGGGGCTAAAGGTGTGTGCTAAGGTTGAGCCACAGCAAGACTAGAATCAGGTATTTCCTATAAATAAAACATTTCCTGCAACAGATATATATATATATATACATATATATATATACATATATACATATATATATATTATATATTTGTTACACTGCATATGTGTGTGTGTGTGTGTGTGTGTGTGTGTGGCCAGAGGCCACAAATTTGAGAGAAAGCAAGGAAGATTACATGGGAAGGCTTGAAGGAGAAAGGGAAAGAAAAAATGATATAATTATATTTTGATTTCAAAATTTTAAAAATTAAAACATGGAGATTTTACATATTAAGATTACTTTGATTTGATAAAAGTGTAATTGGGATACATTTAAAAAGAAGGAAAGGAAGGGAGGGAGGAAGGAAGGAAGAAAGGAAGGAAGAAAGGAAGGAAAGAAGGAAGGAAGGAAGGAAAGATAAAAAGGCATTAAGGAATTTTGTATTTGATGATTAAATGTTTAAATTGTATTAATGTGTATCTTTGTATGTGTTTTACAAGACTGATATAAATAAATGCACAATAATCAATAGCTAGACAATGCCAACCCTGAACATTGACTTGTGGAAATCAAGGAAGCTGTATAAACCGCTGAGGTCTATAATTTAGGTGTTTTGTTGAGTGTTTGGAGCTCTCCGCTAATGAATCAGTGTTCAGTCACTGTTCAGTTGTAGCTTTTAATTGCAGACTTTGGGACATTCTAATTTAGGGGTGAGTGGAGCCAGATTCACTAAAACCCAATACATGCTGATGGGCCTAATGTTTTCCCAGTGTGGACTTATTTCTGTCTCAGCCCTTACATGCAGTAGCATCATAAAGAAAAATAATTTCTGTGCCCCAGCTTATTTATGTGTAACTCCACAAGCACATTCCTTGCTAAGACTTGTTGGATAGCCATGATGTCTCAGGGGCTGCATTTTCTGTACTGGCTATCTTTCAACTAGAATAAAATTTATGTAATATAGTTCAACTGCTCTGTCTCATTTCCTGCTCATGCAAAATCATTGCCACATTTTTGAAGTACCCAAAAGAATATTGCCATCCTTGATACCTCCTTTGGAATGCACAAACTAGATTCCAGTGTGACTTATAGAAAAGAAGCTTGGAGGAAAACAGGAGAGTAGGGGCTAGCAGAAATCTCTGTCTCTTGCAGTGTTGCAGAGCAAAGGAAATACAAAAGCAATAAAGAAATTAAGTGGGCGAAGGAGCTTCATAACTGTTGATGTAGAAACCTGCTATAATAGAATCCATGGTAGGTCAAGCTTTGAAAGTAAGGTCTGGGCACTGCCTCGGATACAGAACACTTAGCAGTGGACAAAAATGAAGCAGGGAGGAGGGAGAACTGAAGCCAGAATCAGAGTTGTGGAAGACTTCTGCACAAGCGGCCAGATGAAAAGAATAATACTTGCATCCTCGCCACAGGACTGAGAAATGCAGAGCAAGAATGCTTCTCTGAGGGCTTTGAAGGAATAAGGTAAAATGGCTTGCACAACTTCTATGAAAATTAAACTCATAAGCCTTTTCGTGCATGGGAAAGAAATCAAAATTCTCTGCTTATACAGGGAAAAAAATAGTTCACAAATTTAAGAAAATGTAAAATCCGTTCCTAAATTGATAGAACTTTCTGGCTGTTTAGTAAAACTAAATGCAAAGCAAACCATATTCCTATTATACAAAGTAGGAGGTACAAGATGTTTGTAGATAAGACATTCTCTGTTGAAGACACACTGACATAAAATAATGCCTAATCCAGCATGAGAGTGAGAAGACTCTAAACACAAAGGATTCAACCTGTTAAGAAAGCCTGAAGGAAAGGAAGACAGTCACAAGAAGGTAAAGAGCAACTGTGAGCATAGCAACACCGAGAATTCTAAACGACAAAAAGTGAGACTCAAAGGGTGAAGAAATCCAGGCGCGTCAAAGAGCAAACTGTTTGCACACACACACACACACACACACACACACACACACACACAAACACACACACACACACAAACACACACACACAAACACACACCTGTGCTTTTCTTCAGTCTCCTAGCAGTGTTCCTGTGTAACAAAGCAAAGCAAGAACTGGGAAGCTAATGCTTAATGATCAATCAGAGAGGGAGAAATTAATCATAATTATTTTCTGATATGAAATTGAAATCATTAAAGTTTGAATAATCATGAAGATGTAGAGGAAGGAACACATCCTAAAACTCAGAAATGAAAAAAAAAGTATATGAAATTCAAAACTAAAAAGTATTATGATCAACATTCAAACAATAACAAAAACATTTTTCCTTTTCCCATAACAAAAACTATGTTCTTATTTTTCCAATTCCTATGAAAATTCAGTCCCATACATAAAGTTTTGCATTCATTGCATTCTTCCTGCTCCCTCTGCTTCTAGACTGAAGTCATTAGGAGACCTGCTGCCTTCAGTTGTCTCTACTGTCTCTGGCTCCCCTGCTGCACCAGAGACAGGCTAATCTGAAACTGTGAGCCAAAGCATTCTCAAATAGCTGTTTTCCGGATACTTTACTGCAGCAACAAGAAAGGAAAGTAAGATACAGCTAAAGTATTTGGAGGGACTTAACTCACATGAGGGAAAAAGAAGTCTCATATCAATTATCTTAATTTTCATTCTAAGAAACATGGGTGGGGAAGCAAATTGCTTAACAAATTAGTGGGAAAGGTTTGCAACCATTAAATTCAATATAATAGAATAAGGGGGAAAAGATATTTCAGAAATTTACAAACAGCAATGAAATTGGCCAAAAATACAGCAAGAGAGGTAAAGGATTAAGGGGACGGTGATAATAATACAAATTTTTAAGAGGATAGCAAGGAAATATGAAGGGTGTTGTGACAGTAAATGAGCTCAACCTTAATTAGATAAGCACACTCTTGAAAAGACAAAACTTTCCACTACCAATATAATAAGAAACCTAATTTTTATTTTGCCTTTCAGTGAATTACCTGTTTTAATTGACTATGTTTTTCATTTAAATTTCAAATGTTATACCCTTTCCTGGTTCCCCTCTCCCAGAAAACCCTCAACCCATCCTCCCTCCCCCTGCCTCCAAGTAGATGCTCCTCCACCCAACCCACTCCAACCTACCCCACCTCAATTTCTCCACGCTAGGGAATCTATGGAGCCTTAATAGGAGGACCAAGGACATCTCCTCCCACCAATGCCCCCTCAAGGCATTCATCTGACATAATTGCAGCTGGAACCATGTGTACCCCTTGGTTGATGGCTTAGTCCCAAGGAGCCCTGGGGGGGGGGGAGGCTGTCTAAAACCTAATTTTTTTTAAGTGCCAATATCTATTAACAAGAAAAATCATTTCAGAAGGAAAGTTTTAGGTCCAACAAAACTTCAATGAAACTTTAAAAATCAGTGGTTTAAACCTTAGACAAGCTTTACGAGAATAAAACGGGAATGGTGAATTCACAGCATATTTTACAGAACTGACAAAAACCAATGTTAATACTGGACAGGAAACATTTAAAGGAAAATGGTTACCAATCAATAGCTCTCATGAACATGAACATAAAGTCCTTAATAAAATATTAGTGAATCTTTCCGAGGCATAAATAAAATAGGTAATAAATCATTACCAAGTTCAATTGATCTTAGGGATGCAAGAATATTTTAATACTTGAATGTAAGGGATATAATTCACCATATCAAATGGGTTAGGAAGGAAAAAAACCTAGCATCTCAGTAAATGCAGAAAACTGTTGTTTGATTAAATTTACAACCTCTGCATGATAATAACTCAGGAAAGCAGGAATGCAAGGAAGATTCCTCATCTTAAAAAAAAAAAAAGTGATGTTTACCAAGTCAAAACCCAACCCCACACCCACACTGTAGCTCTTGTCATGCTTCATGGTGAAATACTGACTGGTTTTCCTTAATAACACGAAGGTCAAAATATGCTAGGAAAAGAGAGGAGGGAAAAGAAGGTAAAAGAGATAAAGATTAATTGGGAAAAAAAAGATTACTTGGTGAGAGCAATTATATACATAGGAAAACTAATCAATTTTTCTTCAAAAACTATTGACAGTAAAAACAAGGGCTGAGATATAGCTTGGTTGCTAAAGCACTTGCCTAGCATGCATGAAGCCCTGGGTTCTAATCCCAGCACTGCATACAACAGATACAGTGCCCCGTACTTATCCACAAGCTCAGGAGATGAAGTCATGTAAATCAGACGATCAAAGTCCTTTTGGATACATAAGCATGTCTACATATAGATATAAAAATATCTATATGTAAGTAAATAAATACATGTAAAAACTAGCTGGAGATGTCATTTAATGATAGAGTGTGTGTCCCAAATGCACAGACCCTGAGTTCAATCTTCAGCAGTCAAAACAGAGAAACAAAAACACTGCCCCCAAATTTATCAGACTCCAAGAGGGTAATGTTAATAACATACAGCTCTAAACCATGCCTTGGGTACTGAGTCTTTCAGCCATCAGCTCCCAGGCTTAGGATATCTCAGGCCCTCAACCTGACCTTCATGGCTTGACTGCTCCTTGGAACTCTTTGAGCAGACAGGACCTACAGTTTGTGTTCGGCTCGTCTCCAGCTCACATTGTCTTCGATGACTCAGATCCATAGCACTTCTGGAGCACCAGACAGTAGTCACTGTCACTTCTATCATCTTTTATTTAAGGGACAAAGCATCATCTTTAAGAGGAGGGCTTACAACGGGGAGGGTGTTAGCACTGACAGTGTTCAACTGTTCAGCTCCTTTCCCAGCCCCCCAGGAGAGGTGAATCCATCTAACCCACCGCATAGCAACTATTTATCTTCTAGTTTGAAACAGAAACACATGTGGGCAAAGGCCTCAAAGACAGCTCATGATTTGTCCCAGAACCCAGAACATGTCATACAGGACCCTGCCCTGATTTCCTTCCCATTGCTGGTTTAATAAACTCTGACTGAAAATAAGTTAGGAAAGGAAAAGAATGGTTCCATTCCACTCTTCCAGTCCATTAGTGAGGGAAGTCAGGTCAAGAACTCAAACAGAAACCATGGGGAAATACTGTTGGCCAGATCACTCACCAGCTCATGCTTAGCTAGCTTTCTTGCAGTCAACACGGCAATAGTACTGCCCACAGTGTGCTAAGTTCTTCTACATCAGTTAGCTATCAAGACAACTTTCCTACAGACACGCCCCCATCCAATCTGATCTGGGCAATCCCTTAACTGAGATTTCCTTCTCAGGTGACTCTAGGCTGTGTCAAGATGACAAAGCTAACTGGGACAGAGCTCCAGTCAGCCAAAGGATACAAGGGTGTGTTTGGAGTTTAACTCAGCTATTTGCTTGGGACTCTTCTTGGAGATTCAGCTTTTCTTAAACTCTGCTCTATCTTGGGCTTCTTGTGACTTTGGACAAGTCAGATATCATCCCTTCCCTTTCTGTGATACATGCTTTGCCTTAGCTGTTTTGGGGTCTTCCTTGCTGTCTCTTCCCCCTCTCTGTCTCCTTTGTCTCTTCTACATCTCTGTATCTATCCTTGTCATCCACAGCTTGTCAGAGTGCATAGATTTTTCCAGTATATAAAGAATAATCCCTTGGTATGTCAAATGACCTACTGACCCAAGATGTCATCCCAGCCTAACTATTTGAACCACCTGTGACTCTGGACACTATGCACCCTTAGAAACCTCTATCCAACCCAGATCAAGCTCTCAATAGCATCGCCTACTAGATTAGGTCTCTGACTATAACAAATTCCTATTGAGGCCAAACCTTAGGAGCCCTGGATCTTTTTAAAGTTTTCTCTCTGCATAATTCTCTTTCCACTAATAACCCTGCCCTGAACTGTCCAGTGTCTTCAGCCTTTTAGAACCCCCAGTTTCTGTCACTTCTGTTTCTCTGAGGCATCAAGCCTCCCTTTCTCTACTTTTCTTCATGGGAACTACAGAGAACAAAGGAACATATGTTTGGACAATGTAGTGCTGGTGGAGATATCTATCATGGGACAAGCTGGCTAATACTAGACATCCAAGGGGCAGAAGTCAGCACAAAATGCCCTACACTAGATGTCTAGGGAGCCTTCCAGTAAACAATAATGTAATGCATTATATAGTTCTTTCTGAGAAGTGCTTGTATGTGATTCTGTATAAATACAGCCTTGAGGTGAGAGCCTTTTGATTTTACCAACCTGCCTGTATGTGGCTTCTTGTAGAGTTATAGGCTATCTGCTATGAGCCTATACCTGCTTGTATATGCTCATATATATAGCCTACACACAGGCTATATATATGCCTGGTGCCTGAGTAGAGCAGGAGAGTACATGAGATTTCTTATAAATGAAGTTACAGATACTTGTGAGCCACCATGTGGGTGCTCAAAACAAACCTATGCAAAAGGAACCGGTGCTCTTCACCAATGAGCCAGCTCCCCAGCAATTCATTTCTTAATATTCCAGCAATAATGAAGTACCAATTACTTCATTTTGAGTAGAAATGAAATTCCACAAGGTCTTGGGTTTCAAGTCTGCAAACATCTAACAACTGTGAAAGGAAATCAACAATGATCAGCATCTTCCCATGCTTACAAAATTATCTTCATATGTGCTTTAATCCACACCATTCTTAAGCAAGTGGTAGATTTCACACTCAGTGTTATAATTTCCCTGTGAGTTAAAAGCTTCTTCAGTATAATACAGATCTAATAATCACCCAGCACCCAGGGATAGTTAGCGTTCATTTTATATATGTTTAACTGTGTGTCCTCAAAGTGTCTCTATTGATGATTTTTTTTTGTTTCTTTGCTTATTTATTTCTTCTTTTTTTTCGAGACAGGGTTTCTCTGTATAGCCCTGTCTGTCCTGGAACTCACTCTGTAGACCAGGCTGGCCTCGACCTCAGAAATCCGCCTGCCTCTGCCTCCCATGTGCTGGGATTACAGGAGTGTGCCACCACCGCCCGGCTTATTTATTTCTTCTAAATCTGGAATCTGGCTAAGGCTTGTGCATTGCATTGCTTGATTGTGTGATAAGCATCCTCTTACATTTAGAATAGTAGACCTTTGTTTATTATACTCTTTGAGACATTGTCTCATGGTGTATCCTAGGTAGAGCTTGAGTTTGAAATCCTTCTGCCTCTGGTTTCACCAGAGCTTGGATTAGCAACACAGACACTATATCCGATCTCCTTTCTTAGAGGCTCAGTCTTGGGGATTTTCAGTATCTTCAAACTTTCTAATTGTTTAGTTGTGATGCTTTTTAATGCATTCCTTTCCATTTACATTTTAGTTAAACATGACCTTTGGTGTCACCTAAGATAAAAATTTAGTTAGACTAAGATAAAACAATTATGTATTAATACATATTTAATTTGATAAATAATGAATATATTTATGTATGATGAATATATAATTTAATTTGTTTCAGTATTTCTGAGAGAATATTATAACCTTCATACAACATTCAGACAGACCTTCTAGTTGTGTCTATTTAACTAGTGTGGTTATAACCATCCATTTTTTTCTCCCTTTATGTTGGTAAATTACTGAGCAGTAAATTGTTACTTTGTATTTATGTAAGAAATTTTCTCCCCAACCGTATTTTACCTAAAACTTGCCATATATTGCTTACACTTGCTTAAATAATTTTTATTTTGGAAATTTGTTTGGGTTTTTTCCCAGTCTTTTTTTTTATTTATTTATTTATTTATTTATTTATTTATTTGTGTGTGAACATGGTTCTGGTTGCTGACTAATTAGATTTATTGAGAAAAATCATAAATACATGGAAAATGAGTGAGTTCCTTATTTTTCAGGAAGTACATGTCATGGCAACGCAAGCTCGTGAAACAGGAGACCACCATCAACTGTACAACAGAGCCATCACTCCAAAGTCTCTGTTGTTGTCAAGTCCCTAGTATACAAGGTCTGCAATTCTGTGAAATGTGACATCATCTGGAGAAATAGCCTTTCAGAGAGTCCTGTGAATTTATCACCTAACCTAGAAAAGTAAATGGCACATTCCAGTCTTTAGGAAGCAATTGGCTCAGGGGTGAGTTAATCCACTTATGATTCATAGTCCCATGGGTGTGAGGCCTGAAGGAATCTTGTTACAAGAGTAGGAACACTTTGCTTCCTGGCCACCATAATTGTTTTTATTTTCTATATTCTTTGTTTACATTTCAAAGGCTTTCCCCTTTCCCAGTTCCTCACCATATGACCCATAAGTCCTCTTCCCTCCGCCCATTCCCCAGTCACCCCCCTACCATTTCTCTGTTCTGATACTCTCCTACAATACTGGATCAAGTCTTTTCGGGACCAGGGTCCTCTCCTTCCTTCTTCTTGGGAATCTTTGATTTGCTAATTGTGCCTTGAGTACTCAGTGCTTCTGGGCTAATTAATATCCACTTATCAGTGACTGCATTTCATGTGTATTCTTTTGTGATTGGGTTACCTCACATAGGATGATATTTTCCAGTTCCAACCATTTGCCTACAAATTTCATGAATTCATTGTTTTTAATTGCTGAGTAGTATTCATACCACATTTTCTGTATCCATTCCTCCTTTGAGGGGCATCTGGGTTCTTTCCAGGTTCTGGCTATTATAAATAAGGCTGCTATGAACACAGTGGAGCATGTGTCTTTGTTGCATGTAGGGGATTCCTCTGGGTTTATGCCCAGGAGTGGTATGACAGGGTCCTCTAGAAGTGCCATGCCCAATTTTCTGAGGAACCACCAGATTGATTTCCAAAGTGGTTGTACCATCTTGCAATCCCACCAACAGTGGAGGAATGTTCCTCTTTCTCCACATCCTCGCCAACACCTGTTGTCTCTTGAGTTTTTAATCTTAGCCATTCTGACTGGTGTGAGGTGGAATCTCAGGGTTGTTTTGATTTGCATTTCCCTGATGTTTTGGTTTTGTTTTTTGTTTGTTTGTTTGTTTGTTTTTTACTTCTACATTTATTAGCTATCATTTCCCTTTTATCTTTTTTCAGGAAAAAAATGAAAACAAATGACAAGCATTAAAAAATATTATTGTAAAAACAGGATCCTCGAATCATTTGCTCCCTCTAAGGTAGCCTATGGAATGATGGAGTGCTCGGTATCTAGGCCAGTCTTGCTGGGAATTTCTTCAACAAGACAAGATGACAGCAGTAGGCTTTTGTATGTTTCCAAAGCCCTTTCCAGGGCTCTCCCATGGGCTCAGCTTAGCAATTCCCATAGGGCTGTTTTGGCAAGGACTTCCCTTGCTGGCATTAGGGATGTCTTATTTCTCAGTGAAAGGAGGTAGGTTTCCACCTTGCAGTAGATAGCAAATTATGTGTGATGCCCCCATCCCCACCACCACCACTGTTGATACTTTCCCAATAGCTTCAACAAAACGCATTTCACACCCAAAAGGCCCTTTCTCTTTTCCGAGCCAATTGTCCCCTTTCAAAGTAGAAGAAATAATCCTGGGTAAGCACGAGTGGACATGACTACAGCAGATTGCATTTCATTTTGTCTCTGCCTTGTTTGCTTTGAATGTTTGGCCAGCTCTCTCCTCAACAGAAATTCGAGGGTAGTTATTTTCTTTCTTAAAAGCTAAAATAAAATGGAAGTCAAACAGGTCAGCTCTTCTGAGACTCATTCTGCATTCTGTAGCTCAAATGCATCCAACCAAAGCACCAGCCATTCTTTTTTGATGATAAAAGGGTACCATTAAATGGCTTTTCCTCGAGGCACATGAACAAATATCTGTTCACCCCAAATAAGGTATTGATAAGAGACGAGAGGGCAAGGGCAAGTAGATGCAAATATAGTTTTCTGGAGCATCAAATTTATTGTCGTCACCCACAGGAGCTCCAGTGACTCAAGAGCAAATTGGCATCGCCAAAGAGTGCATCAGTGCATAAGTGACACTTTAGAGAAGCTGCATCCCGGATCTCTCTGCACACTACCTGGGCATTTCCACCAAAACGTCTTCTTCTTTAGCAGTACTTTACAGCTATGTGACCTTGGGCAGACTAACCTCCTACCTTCTACCTTTTGCAACTTCCCAGGCTTTCTGAACACTGCAAATTTTATAAGTCTTGGGAGCTTCTTTGCTCCCCAAGGAAGGGAATGCTTCAGTTAGAAGAAAACAGCCACAGTTCTCTTATTCACAGGTTCATTGGCAAGATAATTCATTCAGTTTTGTTTAACTCATTACCCTTGCAACATGCACTCTACTTTGCAGCCATCTAACTTGGAACAAATGGCGCAGTTTCTTAATAATCAACTTTTCTCTCAAATCAGGAAAAATAATAAAATGACTGCTAAAGAAGACGCTCTAGAGCCGGTAGGTTCAGAGAAAACAAATCCACCACGATTTCAGTTCCACTTCCATCTTCCTCTAAGGCCTGCTATTCTTTTAACTCATGATAAACACAGAAGACACAGGAATCCCCTCCCTCTTCATATTTAAAGATGCTGAGAGCCTTGACTAGAGTCAGAAGCACTTATGTGTCCTGTCTCCTCTCCTGACCCATTCCAAGTCTCTCAGAAAACTAGTGTGATGTGTCATTCACCATTTCATAATGAAGGATTGACTACAGTCGGGAGTTTGAGTACTAATCTCAGGACACAGCAGGGTAAATTGAAATTTCCATTCCTGTATGCAGCTATGCTTCATTTGTCCTTAAGTTTTCTTTCCAGGTAACAGGATATCGTATTGACTCTACCCAGTCCTTCAATGAACTCTTTCTATGTAGAGTCTCAGGACACTCCTACCTTCTGTCTCAGTGTTGTACCTGTGTCTTTCCTGGGCCTCATCTATCTCCTCAGCTTATTACAGGTTGTTTAAGTCAGAGAGGAAGATAGATGAACCATTGCTATGTACCAATCTCCATTTGATTTGAGATTGATAGATCTCGCTTTTGCTCTTTGGTATTCTTAAAACATTGTCCTTTACATTTATTAAGATTATAGTTGATGGAGATCTGGGTTTGATCAATAGACCGTTTGTTCCATAAATGCAAAGATCGTGGATCTCGAACATTCATGTAAAAGTTGGACATGGAAGCCTGTGGCAACCCCTGTTCTAGTGGGAAACAAAGACAGGCAGATCCAGGAGACTTGTTTTCCAACTATCCTAAACAAACTGGCAAGCTACAGTTCAGTTAGAGACTCTGTCTCAAAAGTGTAACATGGATAATGATAAAGGAAAAAGACAGCAAACATTAAACTCTGGTCTCTGTATAAATATGTGCATCTGCATACACATATCATTTACATATAGTTAATGGATGAGTAAACATATATAGACTATACTTATGTATGTATACACACACATATATATATGTATAGAAAATACACACACATACACATATACACACACATACACACAAAATATAACAAGTGTCATGGAGTAACTTACCAAATTTTAATACATTTGAGGCCTGCTTTATAGGAAGAAAGTTCATGCCTGGTACATATAATCCTACTCAAAATCCATGGATGGAGAAATCATTGGCTCTAGAGTAGAATTCACTATTGGTATTTTGCTCAATGGTAATGCTGTCAATTTGTTTTCTAAATATTTGTTTATACCCATAGATTAGAGTTGCTCTCAGCCTTTGCCAAGAAACCTCTCTTTGTAATGGGAAGTAGTCAATGGACACATCTGGTCAAACTGTTGAAAATTAGAGACTGAGTGCTCATCCCTAAATGGAAGATCCCTATCAAAGCCCTATCCCTATCCCCTTGCCAAGACTTAAGGAATGTGGTAGAAGAACCACTTAGACATAAGCTATGGAAAATGATGTCTTCTGAATATGACATGGCTCACATTGTATATTAGTATGAACTCACACCAGCTGTATTCACTAGCACAAGATTGGCATAAGATCAAGCTATCCAAATTTTCCACATAAATAGAAGAAAGGCTCTACTAGACCCTACCCCTTACTGAGGTATTATTGATAGTTGATAGCTGCTATACGAAGCAGAATTATTCATGTTTGAAGTGTACCCTTGGTAGGTTTCCCATGCTCTAATGGATGGTCCACACCCATCCAAATAGATGCAGCATCAATTGGATTTACTGGGTTATAAATAAAACCCAAAAATGAAATATAAGCCATGAAAGGTGATCCTTTGGAGGTTGTGTGAAAAAAGCTGGAGGAGTGAAATCGATGGTGGAGGCCTAAGACATTCTTAGTGTTGCTGTGATAAAACAACATGACCAAACTTGATGAGAAAAGGGTTTCTTTCACTTGCACTTCTAATAGTCCATCAACAAAGTTGGAGGAAGTTGGAGGAGCAGGAAATCAAGGAGAGACTGATGCAGAAGCCATGGAGGCATGCTGCTTACTGTCTTGCTCAGCCCACATTCTTATACCATACAGGACCACCTGCCCAGGAGTAGCACCACCTGCAGTGATCTGTGCCCACCCTTACTAATCATTAATTAAAAAGTTGTACCAAAGACAGGCCCATAGGCATATTTCATTGTATACATTTATGAAATTTTCAAGAAAGTAAATGACAAAACAGTCGATGTACTGCACATCCACAGTGGAATACTAATTAATCCTTAAAATGTGTCCTATACAAGATTGTGAGCAGCCATGACAGTCTAGGAAAATTACCCTGAGTCTTCTGCAGAAGCAGAGTGTGGGTTCTTAGCTGCTGACCTGCCTGCCCAACCCCTCTCAGGGGTTTCTTTTAGCTTCTATGGAATTTTTTCATTGAAGTGTCTAGGGTGCAGAAAACCCATCTGCCTCAGTGGCATGTATTATCACATTCCCAACAGATCCTAAGGTGCTAAATGCCCAATACTCTGCTGCTAAAAATCCACCTTAGCCCAGGATGTAGAACACAGAGCCTGTCTCTTAAGGTAAAAATAAGTAATCCTTTAGGTACTTGGTTCAAATTTTCTAAAGGGAACCAAACAATTCTGGAGGAACACACACACACACACACACACACACACACACACACACACAGAGAGAGAGAGAGAGAGAGAGAGAGAGAGAGAGAGAGAGAGAGAGAGAGAGGCACACCTTTTTAAAAAAAAAAAGCTTGGGGAGCAGCACTTAGATTCTCTAATAGCTGTGTTTGTAGTATAGACAGGGCATTTACTTCTTGGTGTGTCTAATTGCCTTTGCCTTGAGAGGGGAACAATTAAGCAATTTGCTGTCGGTGACAATTGTCGGCTAGTATTGGCTAGGTGGTACCTGATTAATAATGGCTAACTTCCTTTGTTCTCTGAAACTGAGAACTGTGCGTTTTCATCCCTGTTTTTAACAGATTGTGCTTAGAACACAGGCTCATGGGTTTTAATAGATTTCTAGAAGGTTCAAGAAACCCTGTGGGTATAGGCATAGTGGGGGGCTATAGTGGCAGCTTGAATGCCATCTTGCGAGGGCCAGAGTCTCTCACCTCTATGCAGGAGGAATGCTGATCTAATGCTCCTGGGAAGCACTGAGTGTCAGCTTCAATTTCACCTGGATCCTCACTGACTGTCTATCCTGTGCTGAATGCATACTTGAGTATCAACTGAATAGAGCTTTTTCAATAATCAATGCAGCTTGACTCCAAGTAAGCCAATCATTTAAATAAGCAAAGGGAAAAGCTATTTACTGGCCTCTACTGTTTGTCTCACAATTGCGAGCATATTTGGCTAACTAACAACCAATTTCTATGGGGAAAAGCAGACAATTAAAAGGTTTCATTATTACAACCTTGGCAGCCTTTTATGCAAAAGATGCTCTGTGACATACAGAGATTTACTATGCTCAAACAAAGCTGAACTTAGGTGCTTAAAGACCTTTAATTGAGGGAAGATTCCCATTTGGGTTGAGCCTTGGGCTACCTTCACTAGGTACCTTATGAAGGGAACACACTCCAAGATCAGCATCTCCACCCTAATCACCTGACAGCTAGGTCAGGAATAAAGAGAGAGCATGCATGTTGTATCCACTAAAAGAGTCAGGTGAAACACTAAACAGCCAGGAGAATGGTCCTCCATATCTTCCAGCCTCAGTTTCAAGCTTTCTGCACTCCAAAATCTTGTACCTCTGCAAGTTTTCAGCCACTTCCCACTTGCAGCCACACCCTGAGGTCATATCATGATCCTCACAAAAGTAAGCGTATAAATACCCACCCACACCTGCCGAGAGAGCTTACTCTATTCCAGACTGTGCTAAGTGCTTTTCATGCATTATCCCATTTAAGTCTCACCACAAGCTTTTGACACAGGCGCTATTATTATCTCTACTTTACAGATTAAGTAATTGAGCTCCAAGTTCACACAGCTCATAACTAAGAGACAAGGCTCACACACAGGTGTGTCTCACATCAAAGTACATTATTTTTTTTATCAGTTTCACATTTTCTTTTCTCTTTTTGTAATCTTTAGTTTAACCTCTCGATGTCTGACTCAAGTGTCTCCCATCACCCCCCAACCCTGGTAAAGACAAGCTAAGGAAAAGCATCTAGAGAGAAGCTCTTTTACCTTCTTGATCTTTCCAGCCTGTCAACTGACTCCCAGCTTCACTTTCTCCTTGGCAACCTAGTTGCTGCTGTCAATCATTTTAACTACATGTTTACCAACTCCCTCAATTCCCCGGATTCCTTAATCTTTTTCTTTTTTCTGCCCTGGTTCTGATGATGTCCAGGCTTGCATTAGAATAACCACCTGTTTTGCCTGCTGTCCTGGGAATGCAAGGGCTGCTACAAAAAAAAAATCCACTACACACATTTGAAGTCACTCTGCCTAGAGCCACCTGCCTCAATCAAAATACCCTGCCTTGTTTGGGCAGTCAATCTTTCCTATCCCCATCATTGAGGGCACCCAGTCTTGTTTTAGTTTTCAGCCTACCAGGACTTCACTTTATTCTCACTCTCACTCTCTGTTGATGGATAAGTGGTCTATGTAACCAGAAAATTGAAATCATTAAACATGAACTTCAGCTCCGAAAATCCCTGTAGACTCATTCTGTCTCCACCTATTAGCTAGATTTCAAGAATCCTGGTTTTCAACAGACTCAAGTACATACACTTGAAAAGACCCAGGTCTATCTCGTCAGGAAAGCTCCTTTTGTAACCATAGATTCATAGTCAGTGGGACTTTGCTCAGTTCCTGACCAATTTCCATGGCACGTTAGAAAGTCCCCTGTTTTGATACATGACCTTAATAGATACTTGATTTTCATAGAAGTACTTTTTATGACCTTTTACTAGATGTGTTCCTTCTCTTGAGTTCTGTGGAGACATGATACTAATTTTGGGTGATTTTAGAGTCCTCTCTTTTACCATTTTCTCATTTTCCCAGGGTACACTCAGTCTTGGATGGGCACTCAAGATCTTCCCACAACTCTCTTTTCCTCATTCTAGTCATTCTCATCTTCTGAACAGATATGCAGCCTCATATAAATGCAAATATCTGTATTAGTCTGTTTTGAGTTACTCCAACAGAATACCTTAGGGTGGGTAGTTTATAAAGAAAAGAAAGGTTGTTTATTTGTTCACTCAGAATTTCACAGGCTTGAAGTCCAGGCATGAACAGTCTGTTTGTTTGGTTTCTGATGATAGCACCCTGGCTGTGTAATGAAAGGACATGGTAAGAAGTTGGAAAAGCACTGGTTGAGTTCAGAAGGTATCAAACAAATGGTGTCACCTCCCTTTATGACAATCAACTCTTGCAAAGACTGACTCACTCCTGCAGATCAGTGCTATTGCCTTCCAAAGGCAATTCTCTTCTAAGCTGATCATCATCTATGGCCCACCTCATTGGAGCTTCATCGCCTCTTAATGTTATCACACTGAGGACCAAGTCTCCAGTATGAGTGCCTTTAGGAAACAACTCAAATCAGGTTCAAACCATGGCCACAAGTAGGCTCATGAATCAAAAATTAATATTCTTTGTTTTCAGACTCAGATTTTTAACTAAATGTAGATATTTGCACTTAAGTTGGAAGAATTAAGTGTCAAAACTAGGTCCACTGTCTCTTTCTAAGCCTAGGTTTTGACAATCTGTTTTATCTAATGATGCTAGCTAGAACTGATTAAGTTTCTTGAAATGGAAATTTAAGAATCAAGTTACAATTGCTTTTTATCAATCAATTACCTCCATATATATGGAGAGAAAATATTTTGTAGAATATTCAAAGCATCACTTGCCAATGAAAATCTGTTGGCTTATTAGCTTAGGCAGGAAATAGGTGAGAGTTCAATCAGGGAGATGGGATTCTGGGTTAGAGTCAGGTGCAGAAAGGATTCACCCCAAAGGCTGATGGAGACAGACTACTGAAACTGAGAAGAGGTAACCAGCCATGTGGCACTCATAGAATAGAATAAATGGGTTAATTACATTATGCATTAGTCAGGGAACAAGTCCTAGCTTCTTGCCTAGACATTTATTCAGAAATAATTCAGTCTCAGAGTCATTATTTTGGGAATTTGGGCACAGGTGGAGAAGTCCACAGGTATATATTCATGCACAGTTGAAAAGAAATAACTCCTATTGAAAAAAAACTCACTCATTTACGCCAAAATATTTATATGAAATCCCACCCACATAAGAAAAATTATTACAGCTATAGTGGCACATTCCAACTGAACATAATGACTCTGTCATACATAGACTGTAGAAGAAGACATAATCTATGACAGACCTTGTCCTCATTGTTCTTAACATCTCATGGAGGGCCATGAATAGGAATAAACTCAGAATTAGCTAGGTAAAAAATTGCATGCACATCAGGAAAAGATGATTTAGTTAAGAAATATATAAGGATAAAAAGTTAAAAAAAAATAATTAACCTTATGCATAATTCTGTAGCCAAATTCCCAGGTATAGAGACATTATTAAATATAATTGTCACCAAAAAGCCAGTGTGACTAAAGCAGAAATTGATATGAAATTGTGCAAAATGAGACTGTAATTGGGAGGAAAGTGGGCCACACAGAGACTAGACCATATAAAGAAGGTGTGTCTCTGTCCATCACAGGAGCAGCGGTAAGATGCTGAGACAGTTATGGAAGCTAAGTATGATGAGATAAACAGATAGGAATACATACTGAAGACAGATAGACAACAAGAGAGGCAGACAGTCAAATTTGAATTTTGAAAATAAAAATCACTCTGGCTACAGCACAGTCATCAGCTAGTTTAAGTGAAAATAGAAGCAGGGGAATGTTTGGGCAGCCATGACCACATCTATACCATAATAGGAGTGATATTTCTTGGGTTAGTATAAGAGGAGGGAGTCTGAAGACTGTGTCTAGATTGGTAAATCAAGTAGAAAGTAGGAGCAATGGGACACAGGAGTGTGATGAATATAAACGAAAATAAGAGAAGGACATTGTATCAAATTCCTATAGAGCTTTGTTGCTTTTATAGGGGCTTGATAACTCAGAGAACAGAAGGCAATGTGTGATAAAGAACGCACTGGGGAACCTTTAGGAAGACTTTGATTTCAATTCTGGAAAACTGATTTGCAGAGACTTCCACCTTCCAAGAGGAGATATGTGTATTAGTCAGGGTTCTCTACAATCACAGAACATATGGATAGTCTCTATATAGTAAGGGAATTTGTTATGATGACTGCAGTCTAACTCCCCAACAATGGTCAGCTGTGTGTGGGAAGTCCAAAGATGTAGTAGTTGCTCAGTCACACAGGTTAACAGATTCCAACAGATGTGCTGGCAAGTAAATGCAAGCAGGTGAAGAAGCAGGTTCCTTCTTCCAATGTCTTTGTATGTAGGTCTCCAGCAGAAAGTGTGGCCCAAATTAAAGGTGCATACCACCACACCTGGATCTGGGAGTTGTTTTGTCCCAGTTGTTTTGCCTCCTTGAACTCAGAGATCTCCTTGCCTTAGTCTCCTGGGATTCATAGTCACTATGCCTCAAGATCTTCATGTTAAGATCCAAGTCATATATTTGTATCTCCCACCTCAAGGTCTGGATCACAGGTGAGCCTTCCAATTCAGGATTGTAGTTCATTCCAATGTAGTCAAATTGACAACCAGGAATAACTCTTACAATATGCTCTAGAAGTCTGGAACATGGAGGAAAGAGGGGGCATCATATCAACGTGGTGTGCTGATTTAGAGGATCACTGAAGCTGTGGTACTGGTGAGACTACCTAGTTGGATCAACAGAGAATTGGGTCTATGAATGGTCAACCAACGAAGAAAAGAATTCCGAAAACAAACAGAAGACATATCACAAGAAGTATGAGGAAAGGAAATCTGTATACGGAAGTTAGAGGCAAAGATGTTCTGAGTAGGAGAAAGTCGCCATCATAGCTCTCCCAAGTTCAAGAACAAAGCCTTCTGGAAAAACCTCTATTCAGTGAACCATTTAGAAGTGAGATTATCACAACCAAAGCTACATTGCAATGGCTGAGAAATAAATTAAAATGGCAAATCAGAATGTTTTCTTCAAAGAATTTTAATGACAGAGGAGACAGTAAGAGCTAGAGGGAATTTGGAACTGGACTGGACTCATGCGTAATGGAAAGGGCTTGAACACAATTAAAAGCTAATAGAAAAATCTAGTTAACAGGAAGAATCCATATATGAGAGAATGGAGACATCAATGCTGTGAATTTTAATGTTACTGAGAAAGAAGAAATAGATAGATGCTAGGATCCAGACTGAAGTGTGACCTAAGTTCTTGGAAAGAAACTATCGTTATTGTTATAGACAAAAATGGGGGAAAATCTGGGGTTGATGCTAGTCACTCACAGATTTGCAAATGGAAATGAAACAAATTCTTATGGAGATGATTCTGTCATCTTTATTTTTCTATAGTGTGGATATGGAGTGAAATAAAATTAGCAAGAACTCTTGCTTTCAGAAATATAAAATAATATAATTTTTTAATTCAGTTAACATCCTTGAACTCTATAAGGGCCAAATGGAACAAGCCTGAATATCTTGTAGAAGTGACTGGCCTTGGATATGAAGAACAACATGGCAATATACTCCCCATTTTATTTAAACACTCATACACACAAACACACACACACACACACACAGAGAGAGACTTGGGATTGAAGAAATAGAAGAAGATGGTACTGGAAATATCAATTAAGTTCAGATTTAGAAAAGATGTTTCGACAAAAGATATTCCTTATAGCCTAAGTATCAGGAAACACCAGCCTAGCTAGATACAACTACAAAACCATAGCAAAATATCAAGGAAGAACCATGCTTGCAATAAGAAAAAAACAAGTAGGAAGTTGAGTTTAAGAAATAAGAGAATGTTTGTCAAACCTGAGGTGCTAACAAAGAAGGTCAAGCAGTGAGACAAAAGTTCAACCTTACCTATCTACTATTGGGGTATTAGTGGGCTTGTGACAAGTCTGGACTGTCATGCTGGTGTCAATGAGGCCAAGAATAGACACAAAACTTATATTTCTGCCCAGAAATAATGAATATTCTCCAAATCTGGAAAGGCAAAGGAAGTCAAGTTGAGAATCTGAACTTCCTTCAGATTACAAAGATCAGGAAGCACCCATTTTTTGAGTCATAGCAGGGACAGTAAGTGGAACATTCCAATTATAACAGAAGATTTAAAGGAGATCTAGAGTCTCACTTCACAATACCCCAAGTATCCAATATAAAGAAAAAATACACACACACACACACACACACACACACACACACACACAAAGGTAATCTTGATCTATATGAGCTAGGACACCAGTAGATACCTGCACTGAGATTGAAGATGTTAAAAGAATCTGACAAAGATATAGTACAGGCATTATTTTAACAAGCTTTCAGTAAACTATTAAAAATATGCTTTGAATAGTGAAGAAAAAAGAAAAGTGACAGGCTTTGAAGAAATGAAAAAAAGAAGAGAGGTAGAAAAGAAGGGAGATTTTAATTCTAGCTACTCAGGAGGCTGAAGTAAGATAATGGCAAGTTTGAAGGCAGTCTGGTATCTAAAGAAAGCCATATCTCAGAAAGCAAAAATAAACCAAGACAGAAAGTCTAGGGAGGAAGGTCTCTACTAGTAAACAGAGAATATAAATTGTAGCCAAATAGAAACATACAGCCTAAAATAATATAATAGTATAGATAAAAAGTAAAATATAACTATTTATAGTATCTATAGGACATTGGAGTATTCAGAGGAAAATAATTTGTGAGATTAAAAATAGAGCAATAGAACTGCTCAACCCTGGCCATCTTGGTGGCGGGTGCTTAGACTGAGTGGGCAGAACCAGACACCCAGGATATCCGAAGCTTAAGATCTCGGGGGACCCGGGCTGCCAGTCAGTCATCTAAGAATGGGAGCTTTGCAGAGCAGCAGTTCCTGTGTTCCAGCAGGTCGTGGGTTCCCGGCTCTCTGGGAGTCCCTGTACTCTGCTCTCCCCACTCCCAGCAGCCACAGACAGCATCCTTGCTGCTGACTGAACTAAGCAAACAGAACCAGAGAAGACAAGCAGCATCAGGTCCAAAGAGAGAACAGAATATAACATTGCTTAGAGCAAGATACACCAGGGGTCCAACAGCACCCAAGAGGAGAACAGCACATCAGCAATCTGTGCCAGGGGAAACCCAGTCATCCAGTGGTGGGGAAATAGCCTTTCGAAGCCCCACAGGAGGTTCAAGCACCAGCTAGTGACTACAAGACCAACTAAGGCCAGAGATAACGAGATGGCAAAAGGCAAACATAGGAACGTTACTAACAGAAATCAAGGCAATATGGCAGCATCCGAACCCAGTTCCCCGACAGCAGTAAGTCCCAGATACCCCAACACACCAAAAAAACAAGATTTGGATCTAAAATCACTGGTCAGGATGCTGATAGCGGAACACATAGATAAATCTCTTAAATAAATACAGGAGAAAATGGATCAAAAATTAGAAGCCCTTACAAGGCAAACACAAAAATCACTTAAAGAAATTCAGGAGAATATGGATCAAAAATTAGAAGCCAATAAGGAGGAAGTACAAAAATCACTTAAAGAAATAAAGGAGAACATGGGCCAACAAGTAGAAGTCATGAAAGAGGAAACACAAAAATCTCTTAAAGGAATACATGAAAATACAAACAAACAAACAGAAGATCTGAGCAAAAACCATCCAGGATCTAAAAACAGAAGTAGAAACAACTAAGAAATCGCAAAGGGAGACAACTTTGGAGAAGGAAAACCTTGGGAAGAAATAAGAGGCCATAGATGCAAATATCAACAATAGAATACAAGAGATAGAAGAAAGAATCTCAGATGCCGAAGATACCACAGAAACCATTGATTCAACAGTCCAAGAAAATACAAAATGCAAAAAGCTTGTAACTCAAAACATCCAGGAAATCCAGGACACAATGAGAAGACCAAACCTAAGGATTATAGGGATAGATGAGAGGGAAGATATACAACTTAAAGGGCCAGCAAATATCTTCTACAAAATTATGGAAGAAAACTTCCCCAACCTAAAAAGAGAGATGCCCATGAATATACAAGAAGCCTACAGAACTCCAAACAGACTGGACCAGAACAGAAATACCTCCCGTCACATAATAATCAAAACCCCAAATGTACTAAACAAAGAAAGAATATTAAGGGCAGCAAGAGAAAAAGGCCAAGTAACATATAAAGGAAGACCTATCAGGATTATACCAGACTTCTCACCTGAGACCATGAAAGCTAGATGATCCTGGGCAGATATCATGCAGACTCTAAGAGAACACAAACTTCAGCAAAAAATACTATACCCAGCAAAACTCTCAATCATCATAGATGGAGAAACCAAGGTATTCCATGACAAAACCAAATTTGCATATTATCTTTCCACGAACCCAGCCCTACAAAGGATAATAGGAAAAAAAAACACCAACACAAGGAGGGAAACCACACCCCAGAAGAATCAAGATAGAAACCACCTCTCATCAAACACAAAAGAAGATAACCACTCTAATATACAAAATAATAATAATAATAATAATAATAATAACATCAAAAATGTCAGGAAGTAACAATTACTATTCCTTAATATCTCTTAATATCAATAGACTCAATAACCCAATAAAAAGACATAGACACAGAAGGTCACTTCTTGTTGGTCAAAGGAAAAATTCACCAAGAAGAACTCTCAATACTGAACATCTATGCTCCAAATGCAAGAGCACCCTCATTCATAAAAGAACCTCTACTAGAGCTTAAAGCACACATTACACCTAACACAACAATTGTGGGTGACTTCAACACTCCACTATCCTCAATGGACCAATCAGGAAACCAGAAACTAAAGAGGGACACAGTGAAACTAATTGAAGCTTTGGACCAGTTGGATTTAACAGATATATATAGAACATTTCATCTGGAGCAACAAAAAACCCAGGATAGCTAAAACTATTCTCAACAATAAAAGGACTTCTGGGGGAATCAATATCCCTGACCTCAAGCAGTACTACAGAGCAATTGTGTTAAAATTTGCATGGTATTGGTACAGCAACAGGCAGGTAGATCAATGGAATAGGATTGAAGACCCAGAAATGAACCCACAGACTTATGATCACTTGATCTTTGATAAAGGAGCCACAACCATCCAGTGGAAAAAAAGATAGCCTTTTCAACAAATGGTGCTGGTTCAACTGGAGGTCAACATGCAGAAGAATGCAAATTGACCCACTCTTATCTCCTTGTATTAAGATCAACTCCAAGTGGATCAAGGACCTCCACATAAAACCAGACACACTGAAACTATTAGAAAAGAAACTTGGGAAGACCCTGGAGGACATGGGCACAGGGGGAAAGTTCCTGAACAGAACACCAATAGCTTATGCTCTAAGATCAAGAATTGACAAATGGGACCTCATAAAATTACAAAGTTTCTGTAAGGCAAAGGACACTGTCAGAAGGACAAAACGGCAACCAACAAAGTGGGAAATGATCTTCACTAACTCCACATCCAACAGAGGGCTAATATCCAATATATACAAAGAACTCAAGAAGTTAGACCCCAAAGAACCAAATAACCCTATCAAAAAATGGGGCACAGAGCTAAACAAAGAATTTTCACCAGAAGAAATGCGGATGGCCAAGAAACACCTTAAGAGATGTTCAAAATCATTAGTCATCAGGGAAATGCAAATCAAAACAACCCTGAGATTCCACCTCACACAAGTCAGAATGGCTAAGATTAAAAACTCAAGAGACAACAAGTGCTGGCGAGGATGTGGAGAAAGAGGAACACTCCTCCACTGTTGATGGGATTGCAAAATGGTAAAACCGCTCTGGAAATCAGTGTGGCGGTTCCTCAGAAAATTGGGCATGTCACTTCCAGAGGACCCTGGCATACCCAGAGGATTCCTCTGCATACAATAAAGACACATGCTCCACTATGTTTATAGCAGCCTTGTTTATAATAGCCAGAAATTGGAAGGAGCCCAGATATCCCTCAAAAGAGGAATGGATACAGAAAATGTGGTATATTTATACAATGGAGTACTACTCAGCAATTAAAAATAATGAACTCATGCAATTTGTAGGTAAATGGTTAGATCTGGAAACTATCATCCTAAGTGAGCTAACCCAATCACAAAAGAATACACATGAAATGCAATCACTGATAAGTGGATATTAATGAGCCCAGAAGCCCTAAATACTCAAGGCACAATTAGCAAGTCAAATGACTCCCAAGAAGAAGAAAGGAGAGGACCCTGGGCCTGTAAAGATTGGATCCAGTATTGTAGAGCCAGAACAGAGAAATCAAGGGGGGGTGAGTGGGGAATAGCAGGGGGGGAGGAGAGGAATTATGGGACATATGGTGGGAGGTAACTGGGAAAGGGGAAAGCCTTTGGAATGTAAACATAGAATATAGAAAATAAAAATTAAAAAAAAGAAAAAATAAAGTAAAAAGATGTTAAATTTAAAAAAAAAAAACAAAAGAAAAAGAAAAGAAAAGAAACTGGAGACAGCATACACTAGCAGCTAAGCAGCACACCTGAAAGCCATGGAACAAAAAGAAGCTAATTCACCCAGGAGGAGTAAAAGACAGGAAATCATCAAACTAAGGGCTGAAATCAATCAAGTAGAAACAAAGCTAACCATACAAATAATCAACAAACCAGCAGCTGGTTCTTTGAGAAAATCAACAAGGTAGATAAACCCTTAGCCAGACTAACCAATGGGCACAGAGACAGTATCCAAATTAACAAAATTAGAAATGGGGTACAGAGCTAAACAAAGAATTTTCACCTGAAGAAATTCAAATGGCTCAGAAGCACCTTAAGAGATGTTCAACATCATTAGTCATCAGGGAAATGCAAATTAAAATAACCCTGAGATTCCATCTCACGCCAGTCAGAATGGCTAAGATTAAAAACTCAAGAGACAACAAGTGCTGGCAAGGATGTGGAGAAAGAGGAACACTCCTCCACTGTTGGTGGGATTGCAAGATGGTACAACAGCTCTGGAAATCAGTCTGGCAGTTCCTCAGAAAATTGGGCAGGACACTTCCAAAGGAAGTGGGCATATACCCAGAGGATTCCCCTGCATGCCGTAAAGACACATGCTCCACTATGTTCATAGCAGCCTTATTTATAATAGCCAGAAACTGGAAGGAGCCCAGATGTCCCTCAAAGAAGGAATGGAGACAGAAAATTTGGTATATTTATACAATGGAATACTACTCAGCAATTAAAAATAATGAATTCATGCAATTTGTAGGCAAATGGTTGGATCTGGAAAATATCATCCTAAGGGAGTTAACCCAATCACAAAAGAATACACATGAAATGCTATCACTGATAAGTGGATATTAATGAGCCCAGAAGCTCTGAATACTCAAGGCACAATTGGCAAATCAAAAGATTCCCAAGAAGAAGGATGGAGAGGACACTGGTCCAGAAAAGACTGGATCCAGTTTTGCCGGAGAGTACCAGAACAGAGAATGGGTTGGTGGGTGATTGGGGAATGCACAGGGTGGGGGGAGTGGGGGTGGAGGGGAGGGAGTGGAGAACTTATGGGACCCATGGTGAGGGGGGAACTGGGAAAGGGGAAAGCCTTTGGAATGTAAACAAAGAATATAGAAAATAAAATTTAAAAAAGAAACTAAAAAAAAAAAAGTTTCTACCTTGACTTCCTCACAAGGAGTTTCTGCTATTGTAAGCTGAAATAAACCTCTTTTACTAAAAAAACAAAAGAAAAGAAATAATAAAATGACTCTTCATGATAAAAAATCGGACAGTAGTAATTAGACTACCCTAAATAAAAGAAATAAAATAACTTTTAGAAATTAACACAGCATCAAACATGATTGGGAAAATATAAAAGGCATCTAGCATTCATGCTATCAGAATAACAGAACAAATAAACAAAGATAGCATTAGAAAAATCCTCAAGAAATACTGGATGTAAACTTTGAAAATATCTCAAAATTTTTAAAATTATAGATGTAGGATGATGAGCAAAACCTAAACCAGGCAAAACACAAGAACAGACATGGAACAATCTAATAGTAGAAAGCTAGAAGGGTAAAAGTTATCTTCAAAGATGTGAAAGTAACACCTTATGTCTGAAAGAGAAACAATTTGAAAACAGAAATATTCCTTTTAGAAACTTTGGAAACAAAACACACAAAAAATAATTCCCCAGTGCTGAAAGAATAGAAGCAACACCCCAAAGTAGTTCTATACCCAGCAAAAATAGCATCCAATCAATGAGAGGAACTCAAGAGAGTTAAATACCTAGTAAAGGAAGTTCTCCAAAAGCAGACAAAATGGAAAAGAAAGGAGAAGAATACTGGAACATCAGGCAAGAAAGGTGTAGCAGCAAGCAGGCAAATAAAAACAGGTTGATACAATAGCTTTTTTCTTTCCCTTAAGTTTAAATTATGCTTGATGGCTGAAGAAAAGAAGTTAAACATGTACCTGTTTATCTTCCTTTCTTCTTTCTTTCTTCCTTCCATTCTTCCACCCTCCCTGTCTCCTTTTTTTCTAGTTTTATATTGGTTTCCAGCATATTCTTACTTACCCATCTATCGCTTTTTAACATAATGGTCATGATACAAAAATTTACAAGAAAGTTAACATTTGTTAAAATGTATATGAAGGTAATATTTAATGTGAAATGTAATTATATAGTCATGTTCACAGTGAAAAAAATAAAACATACTATGTTAAGGGAAAGCAAGGATACTAGTATCAGTAACAGATACAGTATAGTTTATAGTAAACAAAACTGCTAACAGACATAATGTCATTATATAATACAGACAGGCTCAACCTATCAAGTTATGGTTATCTTAAATGAGAATCTATATACCAAACAACAGAACTACATGCAACTCTGTACAAAAGCAAAAGCTGACAAATTTATGAGAGGAAATAGATAAATCCTTATTTACAATTGAAGTCTTCACTTCTCCCAACATGAATAGCACAGTCAGACAGCAATAAACAAGGTTTTAGAAAACTAAATGGCATCATCTATCACAGGATTTAATTAACATTCATTAACACATTACGGAACAACTGTGAATATATACACTTTTCAAGTGATCACAAAACATACATGAAGATAGATCAGATGCTGGGCCAAAATTTTAACCTTAATAAACTCAAAAGAATGTCAATCAAATAGAGTATTTCTTGACGCTAGTGAAAATCAAACTGAAAATCCATCTCAGAAATTTAGCAGGGAAAAAAAAAAACTCCAAACACTTAGAAACTAAACCACATGTTTCCAATTACCCATACATCAAAGAGAAACTCTCTATAGAAAAGTTTTAAAGTTATTGAATTAGAAAATGTAAAGTTTGAAGAATTCAGCTAAAGCAGTACTTAGGGAAAAAAATATAAAACTAACTGGGACACATTACAAAGGGAGAAATTATAACTTATGTATTCATCCCAAGAATTACAGGAAATGCCAGATTCAAAGCAAGAAACAGGAAGGAAAAATAAGGGTAACAACCAATATAATTTGATACGATTGCAATAAATAAAATCAATGAAATAAAAATCTAGTTCTTTGAAATATCAATAAAATTGACTAACGTCTAGAAATGTTGACCAAGAAAAATAGAAAACCCTCCACAGATTTCTAGCATTCAGAATTACTTAAGCTGGGCAGTGGTGGCACACGCCTTTAATCCCAGCACTTGGGAGGCAGAGGCAGGCAGATTTCTGAGTTCAAGGCCAGCCAGGTCTACAGAGTGAGTTCCAGGACAGCCAGGGCTACACAGAGAAACCCTGTCTTGGGGGGAAAAAAACAAGAATTACTTAGATGACAAACTCCAGGCATTCCTGACACATAAGGATAACAAAGGAATGGTGCCAACAGCTTACAGACACACTTTAGGCAACTTATGTGAGAGTGTCGGTAAAACACACAACACACAAATCAGTCAATCCAATGTGAAAGAAAGCAATGGTTTACCAACTATTGCTAAATTTAAGCATCAGCTTTCCCAAAAATGCAGGTCAGAGAACTTCCTTAGTAAATTTTACTAAAAATTTTATATAAACTAACACAGATCACACAAATCTCTTACTGGAAAACATTTCCCAGCTCAACAAATTAGTGTTGCTAGAGGTTCAGAATGGGGAGGCTGCTACACCCTGCTTTTGGTATTTTGGAGGAAAGCAAACGAAGAGTATAGGGAATCTGTATTATTTCCCACAACCTTTGTGGGAGTTGATAATTGTTTCAAGGGTATTTACTTGCAAAGACATAGTAAGGGAGAGGAGGTGTGTTTACACATTTGATAAGGATGAAGAGTTTCTAAAAAATGCAAAGACTGAACTATCCTAATATCCAAAATTCCTAATAGCAACTCCAGGCCTCTTTGAGACTGGTAATCATGACTTTATAAAGACAGATATCTGCTCTCTTTGGAAGTTCTCATTACCTGTGCTCTGCTTTCTGAGAAGACAACTACATAAGAAGTGGCTGAGTTTGTTCTGTATATAGATGTCCAAGCAGCTTCAATAGCAAAGACAATCTTCTCATATCTTTCTCTGTCCTCCCCATCTTCAGTCCTGCTCAAAATCAGATTTTCATATCTCCTCTTCATCCCCAAGTCTTTTTCCAAGCTAGTCACTTGTCCATCTGATCATTTAACCAGTTACCCTTCAAATTCCTGGGACCAGAGGTAGCAACTCCAACATTGCCTCCCCACTCCTTTCACACCTCTTTGCATGGATATGGAAGATACAACCTTGCATATAAGACACATTTTTCTAGACTCAGCATGTCTAGCATATCTTCTTACACATGAATCTATTGAATCAGGCTTCCCCAAGAAACAGAACCAACAGCATGTGTCAGTAGACAGGCAGTGCATAGACAGACTTGTATGCATTTATTTAACTATCTTATGTGAATTTATACACTTCCAAGTATACGAGACAAATCATAATTGCTGTGGACAATCTGAAGCAGCCCCATAACCCACTCCTGGGATTAAAAGAAAACACATTCACTTAACATTTCTGTTTTAAAAGAAGCCAAAATTCCAACTGTACCATCCTTTTAAGTCACTTATACTTCTATAAGCAACACCTCCCCCAAATTCCTGTAACTTCAGTCAAACTCATTGATTCACCAAGTAGAGCACTGGTGTTATATGAACTTTTTCTGTTGTCAACTAGAGAGTTGACATTTGTTCATATCTCCCCAGTCATAGTGTCATGCAGCACTTGTATGACACATCTGAAATACCTCTGGTTACTAAACAAAACAAACCAACTCCCACAAAAACAGAGAAGAGAAAATAAATTATTTACCTCTGCTTAAGTACACTTGGGAAATGTCCCAAGTTCATACTCATCTATACTTAGACTCCTGATCAGATTAATCTCAGAATCACACCATTCTTCCAACAGTTACCTGAACTCCCTGACCCCTTATGTGGCTTGCTCAGCTCTCAGTGTTGGATGACCCCTGTGCCGCAGGTCCAAAGTCTTTTTAAGCAGTAAGTATCTCTGTCTCACCATCCTGTAGAATTTGGGGGCCCACTTAGCATTGTGAATGCTAGTTCTATTCTGATCAAACTACGTCTTCCCTAGCATGATCCCATTTATTCCCATTGTGAATCTGAAAATCCTGCCTGAAACTGAAAGGATAACTTCTCCAAGACCAGACCTTACTCTTGAAAGTCCCTCACTATGAATGTAGGGCCATCTCCCAGGCTCATGAATAGGCATCTGGTGACTTCTGGCATACACTTTACTGTCAGCAAAGGGTACCTAAAACTATCCACAGACTCCCAGTATCCTTGCGACTTGAACTTTCCTAAATATGTACCCACAGAGCCTGGCTCAGAATCTCTCAATTTTTCCTGTGGGCCCAGTTTGTACTCACTTCCAGCAACAGCCCTTGGATGTCACCACACTGTTCTGCCTGCTCTCAGCAACAGGAAGTCTGCCAAACCTTTTAGTCTAAGGCCTGTCCTCTCAGATTCTGCTGTTGATGGCAGGATGTTTAATATAGCAGCTAAAACAAAGATTCAGGGGGTCAGACTGACCTGGTTGCCATGTGGATTTAAGTAGGGCGCAGAAAACCTCATAGCCTCCATGATATGGTGTCACAGTGTTTTTGAGAGAGCAAAGCTGTGGAACATATTCAGACTTCAACACTGTCTATTACTGAGTCAATGATTATGACCAGGAGAGCTTGAGCTCAATTCCTGGGAGGGGCATACTTGTCACCACTCACTAAGCAGCCATTGGATAGGACAAGGCTCTGATTTGCACGGCTTATTGATTGCCATGGTGGAAAGACTTACATCACAGCCAATTTTGGGTTACTGATGTAACAATACACAGCAATGCAGCAAACACTGTCTTGAGAAATGCACACACCACAGCACAATATAAAATCACACATCAACTCTGGAGTAACCAGTGGTGTGAAAGATGTTAAGAGTTTATCTGACCCAGTAGTTATGCCTTTTCTAAATCTACTCTAAAAGATGCCTTTCCCTCCACACTCACCTCAATGCTGCATCTCCATGGTCATCCATTGCATAGATGCCTCCTTCACCCTTCTGTATATGATGGAAGCATGGGATGGTCTCATCTATTTAAATGAGATATTGCAAATGATCCTAATCTACAAAGTAGCATAAGCTCCTCACCTGGCCCACCTATCACTTCAAATTTTGATGGTGAGCATTGCCCTTAGGGAACTTTCCAGCACTTTCTGTCACCTCTTTTCTTGAAACTGTATGAACATCTGCTGGAAACCTTTACTTCTTAGAAGTGGCCCCAAGACTTTCATTTTCATTTATTAAGACCAATACTTCCACGAATAACAGCTAGAAAAGCTGATTTAAAAAAGAAACATCTGCTGGCAGGTATTGAGAAAATTCCAAAACAGCCAAGATCAGAGGGCTATGATCCTACAGGGAACTATAAGAGGGATTTCCAATTGCCATTTGCCACAGTGGTGTGCTGCAAGGAGCTGAGGAACTCGATGCCCTCTGCTCCCCAAAATGAAACAGAAACCCCTGAAATAATCAGCTAAGTTGAGCTTTCCATATACTTAAGTCAACAAAAGTTATGATTTAAACTAATGAAGGCATCCAGACCCTGGAGATCCAAATGGGCCAAATGAACAGAGCATAGTGAGACAAGACGCACACCACGTGCCTGCTCTCCTAACAAGGAATAAAGTTACTTTGAAATCGTGTAGGAAAAGGGACTAAGAGTCAGAAATAAAATAAAGGGTATAAAAAGGTAGGCAGTGACTTTGTCTGACAATGGTAAAAGACAGAATGCTTGAGAAGGCCTGAGGAGGAGGAGGGTTAATGACATGCTTTCGTTTGTGAATTCTATAGACCAACAGCTAGAAGCTGGGAGGAACCCAGAGCAAACTGCCTTTTTAGAAATTAGACAGATGATCAAGTCAGATGATCATCCCTGGATAATGGAAGCTATATGTGTCATGGTCCATGACTAGTGGGTGACACTCATTTGTCTTTAGCCAAAGAGACTACAAACTCTGACACTGCATTTTTTTCACACACAGTGTCCAATTTTGAACACAATATTGTTACATACACACCTGCGCACACAGGTGCGCGTGCACGTGCGTGCGTGCATGTGCGCGCATACACACACATACACACACACACACACACACACACACACACACTTCACTTCTAGTGCAGCAATATAAGAAGCTCGGAGATCATTCCATCCATAGCAAGCAATATACTGAAAACACTGAAAAAAATATCCATCCAATTATGAAATTCATGAGAGAAATAAGAGAGGCAAAGTCATAGAGTAAATCATTCCACCCTAAAGTCTAGGGAGGAACAGGCTGATACAGGGAGTAAGAACTCACCAGAATAGACACCTGCATGTAGAAATGTAAGTAGAAAGCAGCCCATGTGGAACAAGCTAAACAGGCCACTGGAGACTCGAGAGTAGAAAACTCAATTAAGTGGTGAGCACAGGGGAAGCCCCCAGGCCTGGTGACTTTTACCTTTAGGAGCTCTATCACATTCTGAAAAGAGGTATCAGGGTAAATGCCTGTCATGCTTCTGGCAGAGGCAGAGAAAGAACAACCATTTGAAAATATGTCAGAGTATTCCATTCAGAAGTGGATGGTCTGGTTACAAGGAATTTTATTCACTTCTGAAATACTGAGGTCTTACTGCAGAATCTAGTCAACTAGAGAAATACACCACTTCAGAGTGCCTCTAGGATTATCTGTCATTCCTGGGAGGGGAGGAGTGGTAACTGAGATGCACTTAGAAACTCCATAGCCGAGGGGGAGAGGCTCACACCAAGAGAAAACCCCGGTCATATGACTGCAGCGTGTTTTCGCTACCTATACACACCTGGCCAATTTCTAGAGACCTCTTTACCAAAGAAGCTATTATTGAATATATCATGCCACTCTGGCAAGAAAAAGTTGTAAAACATAGTAAAGCCCCAGATACACTTTTAAGACACAGCAAGCATGAGTATCTGTCTCATGTGTGTCAGGAAAGAATTTGGGGCAGACAGGGGTTATATCTATCATCTCCCAGGTTACAGTCTATCACAGAGGAAAAGATGGAAGTCATGGCTGAGAGTTGGAGGCAGGAACTGAAGCAGAGGCCATGGAGAACACAGAGAACAGGGCTTCTTGACTTTCCATGGCAGCCCAGCTTGATTTTTTTCTCATATAACTCAGGACCACCTGTTCAGAGGTGACACCACCCGCAGTGGTCACAGAAAATGCAGTAAGACTTAGCAATAGGCCATTCTGGTGGAGGCTTTTTCTCAGTAGAGGTTCCTTTTTTTCTAGATGATTTTAGTTTGTTTCGAGTTGACAAACAAAATTAACCAGCAAATACATAGGCTAATGATTCTCATGCAAAAGAATAGACATCACGCAAGAACAGAGAAATAATGAAGACAGAGAGCTAGAATTTTTTTTTAAAAGACAGGAATCAAAAGGGAATAATGGGGACCAAAAACATAGCAAACAGAAGTGAAGAACATCTTTGAACAGCTAATTAGCCAGCTGCATCTGCCTGAGTAGAAATCATCAGTGAAGCCTGAGAAAATGTCAATGAAAACTTTCAGTCCCGGAAACAGAAAAGGAAAAGACAGAAGAGAGAACAGAATGCAACAGGCAACAACCATGCAACAATTACTAGAGGTGTAGCCAGTGGCTAATGGGATGCTAAAAAATGATCGGAATACTTAAAGCAGCAGTAACTGAGCACTTCTAATAAATGTCAGGTATCAGATCCCAAACCCAAGAATTCCAGAGACCATCAAGCAGGACTATCCTTACCCCCAAAATCACACTTAAGAATGTCTTATTCAAACCAGACAAAATCAAAAATAAAGGGGGAAAACCGCTCAGCGGAGCCAGTGGGAAAACAACACCTTGCCTATAGAGGCACAAAAGATGTTTGCTACCTGGATTATGTCCAACTTGTTCTTAGAAGTTGTGGAAGTCAGAGAATGGGTGAGATATTTAGATTGTTGAGATGAAAAAAACCAACTGAGAATTCTGTATACAACAACATTATCTTTCAAAGGTGAAGGAGAAATAAAAGCTTTCTCAGACAACAACAACAACAACAACAAAAAAAAAAACAAACAAACCCTGAGATTTCTTGTGAATAGACCTCCCTGGAAAGACATGCTAAAAGAAGTTCTTCAGAGAAAAAGAAGGTGACATAGGTCAGAAAGTCATATCTAATAAACAAAGGAAGATCATGAAAAATTAGAGGCAAAAGGAAAGCCTATTTTCTTATTCTTAGCTGAGCTAAAAGATAATTTGTATGAAATAATGCTAGCAAAAGTATTTTTCAATAATTAGACCTTATACATGAATGGTATGAATGTCAATGAAGATCAGAGAACAAGAAAGAGAAATCATATCAATTTTCTATGACCTGTGAGGTCGTGAGGTGGTCTGGCATTATCAGAAAATGACTGTGATTCATAGTAAATGTAAATCACAAACTCAAAGAAAACTAATGAACAGTAACATAGAAATATAAATGATATGCTAAGAATGGATTAAAAATCAAATTACATAAGAATGCTCAATAAAAAATCAGAAAAAGTAAAGAGTAAAAAATGAAAGAATAAAATAGTAATAAATAAGGTAAACAATCCAACCATGGCAGTGATTTATTGCAAGTATTAATGATCTAAATATATAATTACAAGGTATATTGTCAGAGTAGATAAAGAAAGCAAAACCTAATTAAACACTGTCTAGGAAAAAAACCCACATTAAGTTTAAAATGTGTATGAATTAAAGGAATGAAGAAAGATATAGCATGTAAATCCCAATCCAAAGTAAGAAGCTGTGTTAATTTTAAAACATACACCTACAAGGTTAAAAGTATCAGAGATAAAGAAGGGTACTGTGTAATGATAAGGTGATTTGTTACAAAAATATGTAATAACTCTCACCACCTGAACATCTAGATACACAAAAAAGTAGAACCTCATGGAGAAATAGATTAACTCCATGTTCTACCTAGAGACTTCAACACTCCTTTATCAGAAATGTGCAGAAGCAGCAGGCTGCAGATCAATAAAGACAGGTTTAAAGTCAGTAGCCCCATAAGGCTGCAACAGAAAACTCACACCCATAAACTGCATCCAACAAGAGCTCAAGGAAGATTCTCCTCAAGCTCAAGCTCTCACAAAAAGCCACCAGGAAAATCCAAAATCTGGATATATTAAGGAGCTCATTAAAAAATAGAAACTAAACTACAAAACAATAGAAGAAAGAGATCTAGGAATTCCCAAAGACTGAACAGTAAAGCCATTTCTACAGAACACATAAGTCAATGAAGACATCAAAAGAGAGTTGGAAGTGTTTTAAACTAAATGAAAATGCAGTTTCTCTAAAGCATCAGGGTGCACCAGAGAAAAACCAGGCTTCCAGAGAAATGCTCAGGATTGGAGGTGCATGTGAGAGACAAAGGAAGATTGAAAATGGACAGCCTATATTTCTTTTTTTTTATTAGATATTTGCTTTATTTACAATTTAAATGGTATTCTCTTTCCTTGTTACCCCTCTGAACACCCCCTATCCTATCCACCCTCCTCCTCCTATTCACCCCCCCCCCACACACACACACACTTTCCTGGCTGGCATTTTCCTACTCTGGGGCATCGAGCCATCGCAGGACCAATGGCCTCTTCTCTCATTGATGTCTGAAATGGTCATCTTCTACATATGTAGCTGGAGCCATGGGTCCCTCCATGTATACTCTTTGGTTGGTGGTTTAGTCCCTAGGAACTCTGGGAGTACTGGTTGGTACATATTATTGTTCTGCCTGTGGAGCTGCAAACCTCTTCAGCTCCTTGGGTTCTTTCTCTAGCTGCTCCATTGGGGACCCTATGCTAAGTCTATTGGTTGGCTGTGAGCCATGGGTATTTTGATCCACCTTTTAATAAGGATCAAAGTATTCACACTTTGGTCTTCCTTCTTCAGCTTCAGGTGGTCTATGAGTTGTGTCTTCGGTATTCTGAGCTTTTGGGCTAATATCCATTTATCAGCAAGTGCACACATTGTGTGTTATTTGTGTTTGGGTTACCTCACTCAGGATGATATTTTCTTTTCTTTTTTTTATTGGATATATTCTTTATCTACATTTCATTTCCCTTTTCCTGGTTCCCTGCCCTCCAAAGGTCCCACATGCCCTTTTCCCTCCCTCTATTCCCCCATCCACCCCTTCTCACTTCCCTGTTCTGGTATTCCCCTATGCATTGAGCCTTTCCAGAACCAGGGTCCACTCCTTCCTTCTTCTTGGACATCATTTGGTATGTGGATTGTGTCTTTGGTGTTCTAAGACACAATCCACATACCAAATTCATTCAAGATTCTACACCACTATCCACTTATCAATGAGTGTATACTATGGGTATTCTTTTGAGACTGGGTTACCTCACTTAGTATGATGTTCTCCAGCTCCATCCATTTCTCTAAGAATTTCATGAATTCATTGTTTCTAATGGCTGAATAGTACTCCATTGTGTATATATACCACATTTTTTGTATCCATTCTTCCGTTGAGGGACATCTGGGTTCTTTCCAGCTTCTGGCTATTATAAATAAGGCTGCTATGAACATAGTGGAGCATTATCCTTATTGCATGCTGGGGAATCTTCTGGGTATATGCCCAGGAGTGGTATGGCTAGCTCCTCCGAAAGTATCATGTCCAGTTTTCTGAGGAACTGCCAGACTGATTTCCAGAGCGGTAGTACCAGCTTGCAGTCCCACCAGCAATGTAGGAGTGTTCCTCTTTCTCCACATCCTCGCCAACACCTGCTGCTTCCTGAGCTTTTAATCTTAGCCCTTCTGACTGGTGTGGGGTAAACTCTCAGGGTTGTTTGCATTTCTCTAATGACTAATGATGTTAAACATTTTTAAGGTGTTTTTCAGCCATCCAAATTTCTTCAGATGAAAAGTCTTTGTTTAGCTCTGTACCCCATTTTTGGAGAGGGTTATTTGGTTTTCTGGGGTCTAAATTCTTGAGTTCTTTGTATACATTGGATATTAGCCCTCTGTCAGATGTAGGGTTGATGAATATCTTTTCCCAATTTGTTGGTTGTCGATTTGACAGTGTCTTTTGCCTTACAGAAACTGTAATTTTACGAGGTCCCATTTGTCTATTGTTGATCTTAGAGCATAAGCTATTTGTGTTCTGTTCAGGAACATTCCCCCTGAGCCAATGTCCTCAAGAGTCTTCCCCAGTTTCTTTTCTATTAGTTTTAGTGCGTCTGGTTTTATGTGGAGGTCCTTGATCCACTTGGAGTTGAGCTTAGTACAAGGAGATAAGAGTGGGTCAATGCTCATTCTTCTGCATGTTGACCACCAGTTGAGCCAGCACCAGCTCCTTTGTCGAAGATCAATTGGCCATACATGTGTGAGTTCAATTCTGGGTCTTCAATCCTATTCCATTGATCCACCTCCCTGTCACTGTACCAATACCATGCACTTTTTAACCTTGGACCAATTTCCCTTATGAATATAGATGCAAAAATACCCAATAAAATTCTTGTCAACCGAATCCAAGAACACATCAAAACAATCATTCAACATGATCAAGTTGGCTTCATCCCAGGGATGCAGGGATGATTCAATATACGGAAATCCATCAATGTAATCCACTACATAAATAAACTCAAAGAAAAAACCACATGGTCATCTCACTGGATGCTGAAAAATCATTTGACAAAATTCAGCATCCTTTCATGCTAAAAGTCTTGGAAAGAACACGAATTCAAGGCCCATACCTAAACATAGTAAAAGCAATTTACAGCAGACCATTAGCCAACATCAAAGTAAACAGAGAGAAACTTGAAGCAATCCCACTAAAATCAGGGACTAGACAAGGCTGCCCCCCTCTCACTATATCTTTTCAATATAGTACTTGAGGTACTAGCTCGAGCATAAGGAAGTCAAAGGGATACAAATTGGAAAGGAAGAAGTAAAACTATCACTATTCCCAGGTGATATGATAGTATACTTAAGTGACCCAAAAAACTCCACCAGAGAACTCCTACAGCTGATAAACAACTTTAGCAAAGTGGCTCAAATCAACTCAAGCAAGTCATTAGCCTTCCACTACTCAAAGGATAAGCAGGCTGAGAAAGAAATTAGGGAAATGACATCCTTCACAATTGCCACAGACAATATAAAGTCTCTTGGTGTGACTCTATCCAAGTGAAAGATTTCTATGACAAAAACTTCAGGTCTCTGAAGAAGGAAATGGAAGAAGACCTCAGAAAATGGAAAAATCTTCCATGCTCGTGGGTTGGCAGGATTAATATAGTTAAAATGGCAAACTTGCCAAAAGCAATATACAGTTTCAATGCAATCCCCATCAAAATCCCAACTCAGTTCCTCATAGAGTTAGAAAGAGCAATTCTCAAGTTCATCTGGAATAACAAAAAACCCAGGATAGCTAAAACTATTATCAACAGTAAAAGAACTTCTCGGGGAATCAGTATCCCAGACCTCAAGCAATACTACAGAGCAGTGGTGTTAAAAACTGTAGGATGATATTTTCTAGCTCCATCCATTTGCCTAAGAATTTCATGAATTCGTTGTTTGAATAGCTGAGTAATACTCCATTGTGTAAATGTACCACATTTCTGTATCCATTCCTCTGTTGAGAGACATCTGGATTCTTTCCATCAGTCTATGTTTCTAACAAGAAATTGGGAAAAAATAAGTACAGCTTGAAACAACTGTAAGAAGGAAGAAAGTACAATAGAAATCAATGATGTGAAAACAGTAAGCCAATAGAGAAAATTAGCAAGAACAAAAACCAGTTCTTTAAAAAGGAAAATAATTGATAAACTGCTAGTTAGGGCTAAGAAAAAATGAAAGACAAGATGAGTGGAAAGAGTATAAGGGCCAGAGGAGATAGAGGACCCCAGGAGAACAGGACCCTTTGCATCAACTGAGTTCAGGGGAGCTCACAGAGACTAAAGCAGCAAGCACAGGGATGGCATGGCTCCTCACCTCGTCCTCTGCATATACATGTGTGTGTGCATATGTGTGTGTGCGTGTGCATGTATGTGTGTGTGTGTGTGTGTGTGTGTGTGTGTGTGTGTATTTTTATAGAATTCTTGAGTGTGTGAATGAATATGTTTCTGATCTTTGTGCCTGTTTGGGGGCTCTTTTTTTCCTGTTGGGTTGCCTTTTCCAGCCTCAATGTGATGGGTTGTTTAATCTTATTTTTGATTTACTCATTCTTTCCTAGAAACCTGTTCTTTCCTAATGAGAGACAGAAAGGGAGTGGACTCAAGAGGGAAGGAAAGATGAGAAGGAACTGAGGTGAATAAAGGGAAGAGAAAGTGGAATCAGGTATTGTATGAGAAAAATGTATTCAATGAAAGAAAAATATTAAAAAAGAATGGCTATGTGTACAAAGTTGAAAATCCATATGAAATAAATTAAATTTTGCACTCATCTATCAAAATTTATACAAAGCATACAAAACCCAAATAAAACTAATAATATAAAAAATAAAACATTAATTTATCAATCTCCCCCAAAATTGAAAACATTATACATACTTGAATTCACTTATGGATACTACCAAATATTTGAGAAAATAATTATTCCAATTCTTTTCTCCATATAAAGATATTTATTTTTTTAAAAAAATTTTTATTGGATATATTCTATATTTACATTTCATTTCCCTTTTATTGTTTCCCCACCCCGCTAAGGTCCCACATGCCCTTTTTCCTCCCCCTGCTCCCTCATCCACCACTTCCCACTTCCCTGTTCTGGTATTCCCCTACACTGATGCTTTGATCATTTCCAGCACTAGTGGCCATTCCTTTCTTCTTGTCAGACATCATTTGGTATATGAATTGTGTCTTTGGTGTCCCAAGATTCTAGGCTAATATCCAGTTATCAGTGACTGCATACCATGGGTATTCTTTTGAGACTGGGTTACCTCACTTAGTATGATGTTCTCCAGCTCCATCCATTTCTCTAAGAATTTCATGAATTCATTGTTTCTAATGGCTGAATAGTACTCCATTGTGTATATATACCACATTTTTTGTATCCATTCCTCCACTGAGGGACATCTGGGTTCTTTCCAGCTTCTGGCTATTATAAATAAGGCTGCTATGAACATAGGGGAGCATGTATCCTTATTGCATGCTGGGGAATCTTCTGGGTATATTCCCAGGAGTGGTATGGCTGGATCCTCCGGAAGTATCATGTTCAGTTTTCTGAGGAACTGCCAGACTGATTTCCAGAGTGGTTGTACCAGCTTGCAGTCCCACCAGCAGTGAAGGAGTGTTCCTCTTTCTCCACATCCTCGCCCACACCTGATGTCTTCTAAGTTTTTAATCCTAGCCATTCTGACAGGTGTGAGGTGAAATCTCAGGGTTGTTTTGATTTGCATTTATCTAATGACTAATGATGTTGAACATTTTTAAGGTGTTTCTCAGCCATCTGAATTTCTTCAGGTGAAAAGTCTTTGGTTAGCTCTGTACTCCATTTTTGGATAGGGTTATTTGGTTTTCTGGGGTCTAACTTCTTGAGTTCATTGAATACATTGGATATTAGCCCTCTGTCAGATGTGGGGTTGGTGAAGATCTTTTCCCAATTTGCTGGTTGCCGATTTGTCCTTTTGACAGTGTCTTTTGCCTTACAGAAACTTTGTAATTTTATGAGGTCCCATTTGTCTATTCTTGATCTTAGAGCATAACCGATTGGTGTTCTGTTCAGGAATTTTCCCCCTGGGCCAATGTCCTCAAGGGTCTTCCCCAGTTTCTTTTCTACTACTTTTAGTGTGTCTGGTTTTATGTGGAGGTCCTTGATCCACTTGGAGTTGACTTAGTGCAAGAAGATAAGAATGGATCAATTCTCATTCTTCTGTATGTTGACCTCCAGTTGAGCCAGCACCATTTGTTGAAAAGGCTATCTTTTTTCCACTGGATGTTTTCAGCTCCTTTGTCGAAGATCAACTGGCCATACATGTGTGGGTTCAATTCTGGGTCTTCAATCCTATTCCATTGATCCACTTTCCTATCACTGTACCAATACCATGCCGTTTTTAGCACTACCGCTCTGTAGTATTGCTTGAGGTCTGGGATATTGATTCCCCCAGAAGTTCGTTTACTGTTGATGATAGTTTTAGCTATCCTGGGTTTTTTGTTATTCCAGATGAATTTGAGAATTGCTCTTTCTAACTCTGTGAAGAACTGAGTTGGAATTTTAATGGGGATTGCATTGAATCTGTATATTGCTTTTGGCAAGACTGCCATTTTAACTATATTAATCCTGCCAACCCACGAGTATGGAAGATTTTTCCATTTTCTGAGGTCTTCTTCAATTTCCTTCTTCAGAGACCTGAAGTTTTCGTCATATAAATCTTTCACTTGTTTGGTTAGAGTCACACCAAGATACTTTATATTGTTTGTGGCTATTGTGAAGGGTGTCATTTCCCTAATTTCTTTCTTGGCCTGCTTATCCTTTGCATATAGGAAGGCTACTGATTTGCTTGAGTTGACTTTATAACCAGCAACTTTGCTGAAGTTGTTTATCAGCTATAGGAGTTCTCTGGTGGAGTTTTTTGGGTCACTTAAATATACTATCATATCATCTGCGAATAGTGATAGTTTGACTTCTTCCTTTCCTATTTGTATCCCTTTGACTTCCTTATGTTGTCGAATTGCTCTAGCTAGTACCTCAAGTACTATATTGAAGAGATATGGTGAGAGAGGGCAGCCTTGTCTAGTCCCTGATTTCAGTGGGATTGCTTCAAGTTTCTCTCAATTTACTTTGATGTTGGCTATCGGTCTACTGTAAATTGCTTTTACTATGTTTAGATATGGGCCTTGAATTCCTGTTCTTTCCAAGACTTTAAGCATGAAAGGATGCTGAACTTTGTCAAATCCTTTTTCAGCATCCAATGAGATGACCATGTGTTTTTTTTCTTTGAGTTTGTTTATGTAGTAGATTACATTGATGGATTTCCATATATTGAACCATCCCTGCATCCCTGGGATGAAGCCAACTTGATCATGGTGAATGATTGTTTTGATGTGTTCTTGGATTCGGTTGGCAAGTATTTTATTTAGTATTTTTGCATCAATATTCATAAGGGAGATTGGCCTGTAGTTCTATTTCTTAGTTGGATCTTTCTGTGGTTTTGGTATCAGGGTAATTGTGGCTTCATAGAATGAGTTGGGTAGTGTTCCTTCTGTTTCGATTTTGTGGAATAGTTTGAAGAGTATTGGTATTAGGACTTCTATGAAGGTCTGATAGAATTCTGCACTAAAACCATCTGGCCCTGTGCTTTTTTTGGTTGGAAGACTTTCTATGACCCCTTCTATTTCTTTGGGGGTTATGGGTCTGTTTAGATGATCTAGTTCATGCTGATTTAATTTTGGTATTTGGTATCTCTCTAGGAAATTGTCCATTTCCTCCAGATTCCCAGTTGTGTTGAGTATAGACCTTTGTAGTAGGATCTGATGATCTTTTGAATTTCCTCAGTTTCTGTTGTTATATCCCCCTTTCCATTTCTAATTTTGTTAATTTGAATACTGTCTCTGTGCACTTTGGTAAGTCTGGCTAGGGGTTTATCTATCTTGTTGATTTTCTCAAAGAACCAGCTCCTGGTTTTGTTGATTCTTTGTATGGTTCTCTTTGTTTCAACTTGATTGATTTCAGCCCTGAGTTTGATGATTTCCTGTCTTCTACTCCTCGTGGGTGAAATAGCTTCTTTTTGTTCTAGGGCTCTCAGGTGCGCCATTAAGTTGCTAGTGTATGCTCTCTCTTGTTTCTTTTTGGAGACACTCAGGGCTATGAGTTTTCCTCTTAGCACTGCTTTCATTGTGTCCCATAGATTTGGGTATGTTGTGCCTTAATTTTCATTAAATTCTAAAAAGTCTTTGATTTCTTTCTTTATTTCTTCCTTGACAAAGGTATCATTGAGTAGAATATTGTTCAGCCTCCACATGTATGAGGATTTTCTGTTGTTTTTGTTGCTATTGAAGAACACTCTTACTCCATGGTGATCCGATAGGAGGCATGGGATTAGTTCCATCTTTTTATATTTGTTGAGGTCTGTCTTGTGACCAATTAAATGGTCAATTTTGGAGAAGGTACCATGAGGCGCTGAGAAAAAGGTATAGTCTTTTGCTTTAGGATGAAATGTTCTATATATATATATATATATATATATATATATATATATATATATATATGTTAAATCCAATTGGTCCAACGTTTCAATGAGTTTCCCTGTGTCCCTGTTTAGTTTCTGTTTTCCTGATCGGTCCATTGAGGATAATGGAGTGTTGAGGTCCCCCACAAGTATTGTGTTAGGTGCAATGTGTGCTTTGAGCTTTAGTAAAGTTTCTTTTACAAATAAGGGTGCCCTTGCATTTGGAGCGTATATGTTTAGAATTGTGAGTTCTTCTTGGTGCATTCTTCCCTTGACTAGCAAGAAGTGACCTTCTGTGTCTCTTTTGATGACTTTGGGTTGAAAGTCAATTTTATCTGATATTAGAATGGCTATTCCAGCTTGCTTCCTGCGACCATTTGCTTGCAAGATTGTCCTCCAGCCTTTTACTCTAAGGTAGTGTTTGTCTTTAACTCTGAGGTGTGTTTCCTGTATACAGCAAAATGTAGGGTTCTGTTTCCATATCCAGTCTGCTAGTCTATGTCTTTATTGGGGAATTGAGTCCATTGATGTTAAGAGATATTAAGGAATAATGATTATTTCTTCCTGTCATTTTTGATGTTATTTTTGTTTTTGAGTAGTTATCTTCCTTTAAGTTTGATGGAAGTAGGTTACTATCTTGCTTTTTCTTGGGTGCAGTTTCCCTCCTTGTCTTAAAGATTTCCTTCTATTATCCTTTGTAGAGCTTGGTTAGTGGAAAGATATTGTGTAAATTTGGTCCTGTCATGGAATATTTTGATTTCTCCATCTATGTTGATTGAGAATTTTGCTGGGTATAGTAGTCTTGGCTGGCATTTGTGTTCTCTTAGGGTCTGCATGAGATCTGCCCAGGATCTTCTAGCTTTCATGGTTTCTGGAGAGAAGTCTGGTGTGATTCTGATAGGTCTTCCTTTATATGTTACTTGGCCTTTTTCTCTTACTGCCTTTAATATTCTTTCTTTGTTTAGTACATTTGGGGTTTTAATTATTATGTGACGGGAGGTATTTCTGTTCTGGTCCAGTCTATTTGGAGTTCTGTAGGCTTCTGGTATATTCATGGGCATCTCTTTAAGTTAGGAAAGTTTTCTTCCATAATTTTGTTAAAGATATTTGCTGGCCCTTTAAGTTGTAGATCTTCACTCTCATCTATCCCTATAATCCTTAGGTTTGGTCTTCTCATTGTGTCTTGGATTTCCTAGATGTTATAGGTTACAAGCCTTTTAGATTTTGTGTTTTCTTTGACTGTGGTGTCAATGGTTACTATGTTATCTTCAGCATCTGAGATTCTTATCTCTATCTCTTGTATTCTGTTGTTGATGTTTGCATCTACAACCCCTGATATCTTCCCAAGGTTTTCTATCTCCAAAGTTGCCTCCTTTTGTGATTTCTTAGTTGTTTCCACCTCTGTGTTCAGATCTTGGATGGTTTTGCTCAGTTTCTTCATTTGTTTGTTTGTGTTTTCTTGTAATTCTTTAAGAGATTTTTGTGTTTCCTCTTTCGTGACTTCTGCCTGTTGTTTCAAGTTCTCCTGCATTTCTTTAACTGATTTTCTCATTTCCTCTTTATTGGTTTCTGTCTGTTGGCCCATATTCTCCTGGAATTCTTTAAGTGATTTTTGTGTTTGCATTATAAGAGCTTCTACCCTATTGATGTTCCCCTGCATTTCTTGAAGAGATTTGTTTATGTCTTTTTTGTGTTCCTCTAGCAGCATCATGACCAGTGCTTTTATATCCAACTCTTGTTTTTCTGGTGTGCTGGGGTATCCAGGACTTGCTGTGGTTGGCAAATTGGGTTCAGATACTGCCATATTGCCTTGATTTTTGTTTGTAACGTTCCTAGGTTTGCCTTTTGCCATCTGTTTATCTCTGGAGTTAGTTGGTCTTGTTCTTAGTGGTTGGTGTTTGAGGCTCCTGTGAGCCTGGGGTTTGGCGCTGCTGTTGTAGAGGGCGTCCGAGCTCCCGAGGTAGAGATAGGGAGGTTTCAGTTACTGGGCTTTCAGTTACCTCCTCAGCTCCGCTGTGCCAGATCTAAGTCTTCCCGAGGCTTGCTGCTGGGCCTGCAATTGGCCTTCTGCAGTCTCCTCCTGGCCTGCCTAGTTGCCAGCTCTTAAGAATCAGAATTTTTTTTTCCTCCAACGATCTGGGCTAGTCTATTAGATCTTTATGGTGACCTGGGTTCCTCTGTTGGTTCTCTATGGTGACCTGTTCAGGCCACCAGCTCCAAAATGGTGGCGGGTCTCAGGGCTCTGTCTAACCACTGGGTTCCTTACAGGACTGGAGGTTCCCTGGTTGGGCTGCTAGAACCTAGATGGTAGTACTCTCAGTCCACAGGGCTCTGTCATGTTAGCTGTCTGTGGTGTCCTGAGGCACGATGTCAGCCTCTGGCTGTACTCCAGGCACCGACCCACTAGCAGGTTGGTGCCCCCTTGGGTTGGCACAGAGACCGCTTGCCAAGTTGATCTGACTCTGTGTGCACTGCCAAGCTGTTGGTGTACAATGTGACAATGTAGTCACATTTTTGTGTAACAATGTAGTCACACGTGGCTTCTTGCTGCTACCTGGAACAGAATGTGATCATTTTCCCCTTGTAAACTTATTACTGTCTGGGTGATTATCTGTTAGGACAAGGGATGCTGGGAATTTACCACAGCAAGGCTTTTAGTTAAGTTCCTAAATTTAGGCCCCGTGTTACTGAAATAGGACAGAACATTGGTGTACAGATAATTGGTCTTAGAGTGTGGGCACTAGGAAGCACAGCATGGGATAAAGGGTGAGAAGAGAGACTCGGTCAGGCCTATCTCCAACCTCCTTTGGCTCTGGGCACGAGCAAGAGCCTGACCAGGTTTTCTTTGCCAGGCTAAGTCTCTGTCCAAGCACCTGGACCCAGCCGCCAGCAGGCAGTCTGCAGCGACCCGGGGGAAGATGGCGGCCAGCTGCAAGCCCGCTAGCTGGTCCCCAGGGATCAGGGACAGCCTCTGAGCTGCAGGTGCACAGAGTTCCTGCCGACCTCCCCTGGCTCTGGGGGCCAGCAAGGGCCTGACCAGGTATTCGTTGCTAAGCCAAGTCTCTGTCCACACACCTGAACCGAGTCGCTGGCAGGCAGTCCGCCGTGACCTGAGGGAAGATGGCCAATTATTCCAATTCTTTATGATAACTTTCAGAAGACAAAGTCAAGAGAAATGCTTTCCAATTCATTCTTGAACCCATCAAGACTATAATGGCACGTATTACAAGAAATTGATTATGGAGATCAAAATGTATCATATACTATTTCAATTCAGTAACATAAAAATGACCTGCTTACTAAATGCTACTTACCTTAGGTACAGAAGGCTCATTCCATTCGCACATGTAGTTGATTACTAATTATAATTCAGTCTGTCACCAAGATGAATTTTAATGGAAGTGTAGGTCATACTAATAGATGCAGAAAAGGCATTTGAAGAAATTCATCATCTATACACAGTTAAAGCTCACAGCGAGGAGGGGTAGAAGGGAACTTTACTATACTACATGGCAAGGTACCAAGTTTTCTCACATCCATAAGAGGAAAGGATATTTCAACATTATTGGAGATTGTTCAATAAGACAAGAAAAGTTAATAGTCACTCTCCTAGATTTCTTTCTGTTGCTGGGACAAAACTTTACCACAACTTAACCTGAGGAGAAAATGTTGATTTGGTTTAGAACTCCTCGTTGAAAGAAGTCAGGAAAGGCACTGAAGCAGAAACCTTGAAGCAAGAAGTGGGACAGAAATTGAGGGAGTGCTCTGGCTGGCTTTCTAAGGCTTGCTCAATTTGCTTTTTATATAACCCAGAACAACCTATGCAGGCATAGCACCAACTATAGTGGGCCTCCCACATCAATCAGATGAGATGGCAAAACTGACCCAGAAATCTATAGTTCAATCCACAACTTCATTGAAAGGAACCAGGAACAGAAAATGTGGGACAAGCAATCCATGGAAGAAAAGAAACAGGCCACAAGATGGTACCCAAATAAGAACAGCCCAGTAAGCTGGCAGCCCAGACCCTTAATCCCAGCACTCGGGAGGCAGAGGCAGGTGAATCTCTGTGAATTCAAGGGCAGCCTGGTCTATAGAGAGAGTTCAAGGGCAGCCAAAGCTACACAGTAAGACCATGTCTCAAACAAACCAAGGGATGAATAATCACAGTCAATGCACATTAAAGCCACTGTTAGGTTCCCCACACTTCCTGCATGGCTTGAAAATAAAATACATGATGGAACGCTCTGGAAAGATGTGGGACACCAGCAGCTGTCAGACATGGAAGTCAAGGCCTGGAAATCAGTATGGCGGCCTCTGCTGTCTGGAAACTCAGGGGTCTGATAGAAAGGCATGTACAAACCCACCCAAGTACAGGAGTCGGTGCTTTCACAGTAATCACAAACAAAACAGACGGAAAACCTACTAATTAAAGAATTCATGAATTATGGCACATTCATCCAATGAAATCCTCCACAGAGATGAAAACAAACTTCATGAAGAAATGTTGGCAAATTTCTCAAATCAGTGTTGAAAGAAAAAAGTAAAAAAAATAAATAACAGATTCTGCCCATATATATTTCAAAATCTTACAGTGGCACCACTTTAGGGTCCTGCAGGTGTCAACCAGAGAGGGACACAGGAAGGCTTTGGGAGGTCTGTGCATATTTTATTATTTTGATTGAGGGACACACAAGAGAACTCACACTATAAAATGAATTTAGCTGTGCAGTCTTGATTTGTGTGCTTTTCTGCATATATTTTAAGACTTCTTTTAGTCATATATTAAAGCCGTGACATTGTAACTGGGCACTTTATGACCATATTTCTTATATTGAGAATGGTCACCAAGGTTTGAGCGCCTGGTATATACAAAGCTCTAATGGCAGCTGGAGGTGTTTTGTTTCAAGCTTTCTTCTTCATCCTTTAAAACAGAATTTCTGACCCAGTCTATAGATTCCATAGATATGTGAGCTGATGCCTAGAGAGGCTAAGGGGGCTGCTTATGGTTGTGTAGCTAGAAAATAGCAGAACCTGCTTTCAAAGGCACACCTGACTGATTTCAAGATACGCCGTGGTGTAGAGCTCCATAACTCCTCATCCTTCTGGGCCACCCATGGAGGAACAGGCTCACAAGTCCCTGCTCCACAGAAGCTCAGTCAGCTATGCCATCTGTACACTTGCTTCCAGTTTCTGCAGAAGTTAGAGTTTTCTTTTGGGACAGAGGAAAGCAGGGTTTCCACTTACATCCCAAGATTGCTGCGCTAGCTTGTTGCCTGGCTGCTCTGGTAGGATCTCACCATATCAGCCAGTACCTTCCTCCCTAGTCCTGAGACCTGCTTGCAGGTGAAATTACAGTCACACACCCCCCAGTATGAAGGGGCAGATGTGTGCTTTCTCCATGAGTGCCACACACCCCACCCTTGCCTCCGCTCAGCCTCAGGTTCACCAGGAACAAAGAATGAGTGAATTCTAGGAGGTGATCAGCACATAATCCATGTGATTCCGAATTGCTATCTTTTCTTCCTTCCTTCCTTCCTTCCTTCCTTCCTTCCTTCCTTCCTTCCTTCCTTCCTTCCTTTCTTCCTTCCTTTCTTCCTTCCTTCCTTCCTTTCTTTCGTTCCTTCTTTCTTTCTTTCTTCCTTCCTTCCTTCCTTCCTTCTTTCCTTCCTTCCTTTCTTCCTTTCTTTCTTCCTTTCTCTCTCTCTTTCTACCCTGCTATGGTAAATTGTTTTGATAAGATATAGTGATAGAAGCCAGTAATTTCAGCTTTAGAGGGTAAGGCAGGAGGCTCATGGGTTTGAGACCAGCCTGTGTCACACAGTGAGTGCAAGACCAGTCTGGCTGTGCAGTGAAACTCATATTTTTTTTTTAGCCTTTAATTTCTTCCCTATCTTTCCACATCTCTTCCCATCTTGCTCTTAGAAAGTTGGTCATCATGAGTTGCCTCACTGGATGTTCAGGCTGCAGTCAGGGATCTCCCTGAAGGGAAGTGCTGTCTTAGTCTCAGCTGGCTAGAAGGTTTCTATAAACTCCTATAGATTCCCCTCACTCTACCCTGGATGCTGCTGAAGATTGAACTACCAAGGCTCAATAGGCTTCAGGCATGCTAGACAAGTAAAAAAAAAATGAATTGCCTCGCTGGGCTCCTTGGCCTGTGGGCTCCTTAGACTGTTCTTAGGTCTTACAAGAGATTAGAGGACAAACACATGGGACCAACATAGACAGTATTTTCTCCCTAGGTTGTCCCTGTGTATTAGTTACCCTTGGAGTCTTATTCTTAGACTAGGACTCAGCTCTGGTCAGTAGCCTCCTAATAGTAGCAAAACCTCCAGGCCTTTAAGTGGGTAAGCACAGGACTTACTTAGGTTTGCTTCTCTATATGCCTTTGGGTTTTGTGGTCATCCTTCTGAATATTTTCTCTCTTAAAATCCCAACTTGTCAAGGTTCAATCTTTTTGTTTTCCCTCCAGAATCACTACCTAAAGCTCAGCTCAAATACAGCTTTCTCCTACATACTGCCAGCACTGTCTATGTTGAGTAAGTTAGCTGCATCTGATGATAAGTTTCTGAATGGAAAAACATGAAACCAGTCAGGGTTCCATGCCTTAAGTTCAGGAAGGAGCTGAAATATAATCATAGGGAGAAAATAACTGTAAAAAGACCTCAGGATACATATTCTCTTAGCTTCTAACATGGGCACTTATTCCTCCCCAAAGAACAAAAGAGAATGTTTCCCACTGCACCCATAAAGGGTTGTCACCTAAGGAAGCTCCTTAAGGTCAGTTGTACGACAGAATATAGGATTACGACTCTTACCCCTCAGAGGACTCTTACCCCCCAGACCACAACCCTGGGACCTCCATCAAGGCCATTGCCCAAGTTAGAGATGCTACCTCCCAACCCCCAACAGCATTCAAACTGGCATCCTCTCTGCATTCCCCCGTTAGCATGCTGAGAAGTTGAGAGAGCACTGGTTGATCTGCTCCCAGCCAAGCCATCTTCCTCCAGCAAAACCAGGCTATCTGTGAGTAGTCAATCACATGGAAGCAGCTCTCAGGACCCAGGAAGAGGGTCCTGGCTGATACAGTGGGATCCCACTAAAACAAGGATGAGGCCCGAGGCAACACACCACTTCTGAGTCTTTTTTTTTTTTTTTTTTTTTTTTTTTGGTTTTTCGAGACAGGGTTTCTCTGTGTAGTCCTGGCTGTCCTGGAACTCACTCTGTAGACCAGGCTGGCCTCGAACTCAGAAATCCGCCTGCCTCTGCCTCCCAAGTGCTGGGATTAAAGGCGTGCGCCACCACCGCCCGGCTCACTTCTGAGTCTTGATGAAAAAAAAACACTGCTTTTCCCTGTCCCTATAGAAAACTCGTAGCTTCTGCCCAAGTACTCTGTGTGGGAACACACAGATGAAATAGTTGACTGAGTCCAAGATTGACACCTTATGTTCAGAGACAAGAGCTTTGGGTAGACAAATCACCATGGGAGCACTCATCTATGAGGGCCTACTTATAAAAAGGTACCTTACAAGAACTTCAAACAAACTCAAGGCTCTAGAAACATCCTGTGTTGAGAAGACAACAGCAAGGTTACAGGATCAGGACAATGGATACTCAGGTACTTAGTGACAAAAGACCTGCTGTGTGGGTAAAAAGCTAACCCATCTCTCATAGGGGTTCACTGGGCTCTACCCTGGTGCAGGAAAAGAAAAATCACTTCACTTCCGGGAAAGTAAGGGAGGTGCAGCTTCTCTTGTCTAAGTCTACACCACCACTCGGGATGGCTGAGCTCCCACAAAAGCTGTCAAAGGATGGAAGCTTGTGGACTGAGGAAGTGTATTTTAGTAGTTGCAGATCATTTCAGTGGAAAGTCATACAGTTGTGAAGTCCAGAGCAAAAGGTAGAACCAGGTCACACATTGATATGTAATATGTTTTTACCCAAGGGACATGAAAATATTTTCCTGTTCCTCTTGCTTAGGAGTCCAGTCTGGGAAAAGAGCAAATGTCCATGAGCTTCAGGCTTGGTGCTGACACTTGCATATATAAAGGTGCCTAGTGTCTTTGTCCTTCAGCTCCTATCAAAATTTGAGTCTTGAAGTCTTAAGTCCCCAAACTGATTCTATTAAGAGGTCATAAGTGAGACCCCTAACTCTTACAAAATAGATGTCCAGAGGGCAGCCATGCTGTAAGTAGTACCAACCATAAGCAGGGAAATAGACACTCACTAGAAACACTAGAACTGTGTGAAATCCATTTCTGCTGTCTGAAGCTACCTAGTCTCTGACATTTTTTTATAGCCACCAACCTCATTCATACACTATGTATGGAAATCAGAAAACATCTCTGAACCTCATTTTCTCTCACTGCGAACCATATACAACAATGGTAAGATCCAGTGAGATGAAACAGAAAGTCCTGGCATAGCATAAGCACCCACTGAGGTCTACTTATTTTTATTGTTCCTAACCATTGAGTAAAAAATGAGATTATTATCACTATTATCTGAGTGAAACATTGAGATTCAAGGTAAGCTAGGATATTCTCAGGCTGTCACTATCTATAAGTTACAGAAAGAGGCTTTCTAGACTTTACTATCTTATATTTTATCACTCTTTATATCTTGGGATCCCAAAATATGGGTTTCATCAGGACATTTTAATACAATCAGTTCATTGTAATTTGTTCATATTCACGTATCTCTGTGTCTCATCTTGACCACCTGTTTTTGTTGTGGAATTGGGCCACAGACCCTCTGTTGGCCAGTTTCTATACATCCTGACAGTGGGATCAGTGTCCCAAGGGCCACTGTATTTCCCACACCTCTCTCACAGTTATGAAAACTGTTCTATTCTTCACTTCTGATGACCACCAACCAAAATGAAATTATACCCAGACACTGATGTGGGGAGGGGCTGTGAAGTGCAGGAGTTTGCCTAACATCCAACACTTAAGTAAATTAACTTAGAGCTTTAATAGGAGGAGTTTAAGAATAATCAAAGACTCTGGCAGGGCCCCTTCAAAAGACAACCATAACAGGCTCCTTTCAGTATGCATTTCTTGTCATCCATAGTAGTTTTGGGATTTGGCTACCATTGGACTGTGGGTAGCCAAATCCCAAATGGGGATTGACGGGGTTCCCAGTGGAGGAGTTGGAGAGCAGACTGGAGGAGCTGGAGGGTCTGCAGCCTCATGGGAAGAATGACAATGTTGGCCAACCAGATGCCCCAGGGCTCCCAAGGGACTAAGCCTTGTGATACACATGGTTCCAGTCAAAGGAGTGGAAAAGGAATGTCTGGGTAAAGTTTGGAAGACACTGATGCCCCTTCTGGCTGAGGAAGCCTCCAGGGAAAATACCTAGCCCAATCCAACTTTGGGGACAGTAATGAGGCTTTTGCTATATGTTAGCCATTATTAAGATATAAGCAGATACTTGCTATATTGGTCAGACCTTTTATTGTTGAAACTAAACACCTAAGCAAAACAACATAATGGGAAATGCGTTAATTTTGGTTCATTACTTCAGAGATTTCATCCTGCTGTGGCAGAGAAGAAGAGGCATAGCAAGGCGAGAGAGAGAGAGAGAGAGAGAGAGAGAGAGAGAGAGAGAGAGGTGGCTGTAGATTTCTCCTTTCACTTGTGCTCCCAAAATGCTAATGTCCATCTCATAATGAAACACTTATCAAATCGTTTTCAAAACTAGCTGTCATCTTAACAGGTCCAACATTGTTCAAATCCCAATCTCAGTCTTCAATGAGATCAAAGTCATTCATAAGCCCCCGTTTAGTTAGAAGCAAATTGATTATTTTCAATATCTGATGATACCTACACAGTCTCAGAGAGTACACAAGAGTGTCCATGAGGGTATTTGCAAAAGGGTTTAGCTAAGGAGAAAGATGTACTGAAAATATTGGTGGCATTGGTCCATATGCTGGAAGCATGTATTTAATGAAAGAAGAAAAGGGAAAATAGCCATTAGTGTAGGCATTCTCAACAGAAATTAGGGATAGGACAAAAGAAATATGAAAACCCAGGAGCCAAAACATTGTATCTCAAAGCCCCATGGATGAAATCTGGAGTACATTATGATGTAGTATGAGTCCCAGCCTCTAATGCAGCCCTGCCCTACAGCCTTGCATTTACAATCTATATGCCCCCTCTCTTTGGCAGGGCATGCTCATCTGCCTTCAGCAGATGTTCCCTGACCCTGCCATGGCTAATGCCTGCTGTCACCTCCTTGACCTCAGACTTTCCTTTTCACACTGCACTATCAGTGGCTGCCTGCAGGAGTCCTGACTCCATGCATGCCTGTGTGGCTCTCCTGGGAAATTTGGGGATAGCCTACAATGACCTCAAAACTCCTGAATTCTGCATATGCAAAAAAGTTAACAGCAAATGAATGACTTTAAGGCCTGCCATCAACTAGGTTGGGCAGTAATTAGACCCCCTTGGGCCACAGCTGTTGGGATTTCCGAATAGCTGGTTGATGAACTCTGGGGGACATTTTCTCTTCTAGATGACCCTGGGCATGCAAGTGTCTACAGAGCTCTCTTTTCAAAACCAACTCATCTTGCAAATTGAGTTTACGGTGGGTGGGTGGGTTCCAGCCTGTTCACTAGATGCTCGCAGGTATCAACCACACTGTTCCAGGGCAAAATTGTTAGGTTCTTTTTCATGGCCTCAGTCTCTTCAGCACACTCACTTTCCTTGGTCCCACCTGACTTTACATTCACTCCTTTTCTAGTCAAAATGAATTCTTTCAGATTCCTTAAAGATGGTTCTATTACAGTTTACTTATTTTATTGTGTATTGTGTGTATACCACGGCACACTTGTAGAGGCCAGAGGACTTTTTTGTGAGAGTTAGTTCTCTTCTTTCACTATGTGGGTCCTGGGAATCAGACTCAGACTCTCAGTCTTGGTGGCAAGCACCTTTACCCACTGAGTCACCTTAGCAGTCCTCTGACTTTTCCTCTGCTTCCTAGCCATGCTTTTCACTGTGGACCTGACTAAAAACAGCCAGCAATATCCACATGGCGAGCTGAAAGCTGGCATACCTTGATATTTCTTCCATCAAGTAACGTAGCTCCTTGGGTTTTTTGTTTGTTTTTTAGATATATTCTTTATTTACATTTCAAATGATTTCCCCGTCCTTGGTTCCCTGCCCCCCAAAGTCCCATAAGCCATCTCCCCTCCCCCTGTTCCCCAATCAACCCTCTCCCTCTTTCCTGTCCTAGTATTCCCCTACACTGCTGCATCGAGCCTTTCCAGGAGCAGGGGCCTCTCCTCCCTTTGATGTCCAACAAGACCATCCTCTGCTGCCAATGGTCTGGAGCCAGGGGTAACATCATGTGTACTATCTGGTTGATGTCTTTGTCCCTGGCAACTCTGAGAGTACTGGGTGGCTCATATCATTGTTCCTCCTATGGTGCAAACCTCTTCAGCGCCTTGGGTCCTTTCTCTAGCTCCCCCATTGGGGACCCTGTGCTCAGTTAAAAGGCTGGCTGAAAGTGTCCCCCACTGTATTTGTCATGCACTAGCAGAGCCTCCCAGGTGACAGCTATATCTGGCTCCAGTCAGCAAGTATTTGTGGGCATCTGTAATAGTGTCAGGGTTTTGTAACTGTATATGGAATGCATCACTAGGTGGGATAGTGTCTGGATGGTCTTTCCCTCAGATTCTACTCCACCCTTTGTCTCTGTATCTTCTTCTGTGGGTATTTTGTTCCCTCTTCTATTTTGTTCTTCCTTCTTCTTGGGCATCATTTGATATATAAATTGTATCTTCAGTATTCCAAGCTTCTGGGCTAATAGCCACTTATCAGTGAGCACATGCCATGTGTGTACTTTTGTGATGGGGTTACCTAACTTAGGATGATATTTTCCAGTTCCACCCATTTGCCTAAGAATTTCATGAAATCATTGATTTTAATAGCTGAGTAGTATTCCATTGTGTAAATATACCACATTTTCTGTATCCATTCCTCGGTTGAGGGACATCTGGGTTCTTTCCAGCTTATTACTATTATAAATAGGGCTGCTATGAACATAATGGAGCATGTGTCCTTATTGCATGCCGGGGAATCCTCTGGGTATATGGCCAGGAGTGGTATAACAGGGTCCTCCAGTAGTATCAAGCCCAGTTTTCTGAAGAACCACCAGACTGATTTCCAGAGTGGTTGTACCAGCTTACAATCCCACCAGCAGTGGAGGAGTGTTCCTCTTTCTCCACATCCTCACCAGTGCCTGCTGTCTCCTGAGTATTTGATCTTAGTCATTCTTACTGGTATGAGCTGAAATCTCAGGATTGTTTTGATTTGCATTTCCCTGATGAATAAGGATGTTGAACATGTTTTAGGTGGCTTTCAGCCATTTGATATTCTTCAGGTGAAAATTCTTTGCTTAGCTCTGTACCCCATTTTTTTAATAGGGTTATTTGGCTCTCTGGACTTCTTGAATTCTTTGTATATATTGGATATTAGCCCTCTGTCAGATGTAGGGTTGGTAAATATCTTTACCCAATTTGTTGGTTGCCATTTTGTCCTATTGATAGTGTCCTTTGCCTTACAGAAACTTTGTAATTTTATGAGGTCCCATTTGTCAGTTCTTGATCTTAGAGCATAAGCTATTGGTGTTCTGTTCAGGAAAATGTCCCCTGTGCCCATGTGGTTAAGGCTCTTCCACAGTTTCTTCTCTTAGTTTCAGTGTGTCTGGGTTTTTTGTATGTTTGTTTTTGTTTTTGTTTTTGTTTTTGTTTTCAAGACAGGGTTTCTCTGTGTAGCTCTGGCTGTCCTGGAACTCACTCTGTAGACCAGGCTGGCCTCGAACTCAGAAATCCGCCTGCCTCTGCCTCCCAAGTGCTGGGATTACAGGCGTGTGCCAGCACTGCCCGGCGTGTCTGGTTTTATGTAGAGCTCCTTGATCCACTTGGAGTTGAGCTTAGTACAAGGAGATAAGAATGGATCAATTTGCATTCTTTTGCATGCTGACCTCCAGTTGAACCAGCACCATTTGTTGAAAAGGCTATCTTTTTCCCACTGGATGGTTTTAGCATCTTTGTCAATTATCAAGTGACCATAGGTGTGTGGGTTCATTTCTGGGTCTTCAGTTCTATTCCATTGATCTACCTGCCTGTCACTGTACCAATACCATGCAGTTTTTAACACTATTGCTCTGTAGTACTACTTGAGGTAGGGATATTGATTCCCCCAGAAGTTCTTTTACTGTTGAGAATAGTTTTAGCTCTTTATTCCAGATGAATTTGAGAATTGCTCCTTCTAACTCTATTAAGGTTAGTCTTTAACAAGGTCTCATAATAAAGACAAAGTGCAGACCATTCTTCCCAGCTTATGAATAGCTTTGTTCACAGCCTGCAAAAGTCTTCACTTCCACCTGGATCTTCACAAATATAGTGCTGCCTGTTTGCAACCCTATTGGCATTCCAGTCTTTGGAAATCCATCAGAATCACTGAGCTCCTCTCCCAACACCCTAGAGATTCTCTAGCCTTCATCTTGAAGCTTTTCAGTGTGCTGCCCACCCCTACCCCACCTCATCCCAACAAACCTGACTTCTGAATCCCATGGTCAGGTTTTATCACAACAATGACTTCATTTCTTTTGGTAACAATTTTATGTGTTAGATACTCAACAAGACAACTTAAAAAGAGGAAATACTCCTTTGGGCTCAGATTTCAATCCACCATAGCTGAAGAGTATACTGGAGCAGAACAGCATCCATTAAAGTGGCCAAGGACAGAGAAAGAAACTGACTACAGAGTGCCTTTTTTTCTTTTTCTGTGTATGTTAAATATAGACTCCCAATCTAGTGACATGACCACTGATGTGCAGATCATATCTTCTTCCTTAGTTAATGTCTTTTGGGAAGAGTTTATGAGCATACTTGGTAGTATGCTGCACTAATCTAGGTGCTGCTCAGTATAATCATGTTGACGACCAAAATTAACCATTGCCATAACCTTTACCTGTACACTCCGAGGCCACATATACTAAGAGAAATTAGTATATGTAGATGCTAAGAACACTTTTTGGTGTCCATGACACTATGCTTTGGGGCAGAGAAGATCCACCTGGTGCAGTGGACAGCAACATCCTCCTCAGGAGAGTGAGTATATTCACTGAAAGGGACCACATCTTTCAGTTTAAGTTTTCCTCCCTTTTACAATATCTGTCTTGGATGGATGATCTAAAAAGAAGAGAATGCTTCCATATATAAAGTATAGTAGACTCCCTGGAAACTGATGCATCACCCATAAAATGGTTACTGATACGAATATGACCATAGATCTTATATAGAAATGAGATGTCTTGAAAAAATGGTTTCACTTTCTTTTTTTTATATTTCAGAGATTCTGGAAAAAATCAGAATTCTTAAATTACTTATTGACTTTTTAAATTATATTTTGTGTGTATGTATGTGTGTGTGTGTGTGTGTGTGTGTGTGTGTGTGTGTGTAGCAAGTGTGGAGGTCAGGGGACAGTTGGTTCTTTCCTTCTACTCGGTTGTCCTGGTGATTGAGCTCAGGTCTTCAGACTTGGCAGCAAACACTTTCCCTTTCTGAGCCATCTTGCTGCCCTGTAAAAATCAGAATTTTAGAGTAAGAAAGTAAGCAATTAATTAGTAAGAGGGTTGGTTGTGTGCACCAAGATGCCTGGCAGGAATGAAGCCAGTTTCCCAGAGATAAGCCTTGAACCTTAACAGTTGATTCAACAGAACTACTTGGTTTACTGTTACACCAAATCTGTGCACTGGGCAGAAACGCCCTAAAGCAGCATCCTTCTTCCCATGGGCCCTGTTTTTCAACTTTGGTGAGCAGAGCTCCACTGCCTCCAGCACTCATGCCTGTGACTCTGCTTTTTAAATGCAACATATGTACTGATAGGATGAATGTGTCTGCATAGATCTAGGTCCTTAAAGCTGAGTATGCACATATGTCAATGTGTCTGTGTGTAGTTTTGAGTATAAATATATTGGTGAATACCTGGTTTTTCTTTGTGCCCTGACCCTATCTTATCCTGGAAACTCCATGCTAGAATCTGCCATCGTTGAGTGCTCCTTGAATACCATTGAACTGCTCACCCTACACGTTCAGGGGGGCTGTTTGATAGTCTTTCTTTCAAAATCTGGCCATTGTCATTTCACCTTTCCATAGCTTGAGCTGTTCTTGCTGCAAAGAAGATCCCTGCTGTCACCAGAGCTCAGTATCTGGTTCAGGCTGTGGGTCTTAGAGGTTATCAGACAACACTGACAATTATTCTTTCCTTTCATAGGCAGTGCCTAAAAGCTGACCACCTACATTGGGGCTCTGTGTAGTCCTTTCTTAACTTAACTCTTCTGACTAACATACTGCTGAGAGAAAAATAGAGCAATAACTAAGAATATTGACAAGGAAAGGAGTTATTATCTGGAATCTCTTTGTCAAGAATCAAATATAAAATCATCTGCTAAACATCAGTAATGGCATGAAATGAGAATGTTTTAAGAATTAGAAAGTGCTGCATTAAGAAATGCTGCCTTGTTTATTATATCCATACCCTGGAAAAGGTTAACATTTTTTTTAGCTTTTATCTAATCTTGTCTTGCCAAACCTAAGAGTACAAGACAAGGCTTTAAGACACGGGTGTTCATTCGTAAACACTTACATTTGAAAATGTAGGCTTGCTGAAAAAGTAACCTATGAAGGTAGAGGTGGAAGAGAGCCAAGTTACCCATTAGACGCTTTCCATACCTCTTATTATGTAAGATACTTAATTATACTTAAGATGTAATTATAACATTTAATAATGTTGAAATATTTAATATGGTTTCTTTTGTATTATTAAAGTAAGAGGTTATGAGATGAAGAAGCAGAGGTGAGGATTATAGAAAATACTCACTGTGTCAAGGCCGGAAGACCTGGTGGTCTTTCCTCTTTTTTTTTTTATGCCATTTTTTCTTTTCCAGAACTTGAAGGCATGATTAAGTAGAGAATTAGTTTTGCCCTGACGTGATTTGTATGGTATAGAATGTAGGAGTGGGGCTTTAATTTTTTCTTAGGAAAACAGCATACTTTTTATTATTTTCTATATTCTTTGTTTACATTCCAAATGATTTTCCCTTTCCTGGTTCCCTGATCCCCCTAAGGCCTATAAGCCCTCTTCCCTCCGCCCATTCCCCAATCAATCCCCTCCCACTTCTCTATCCTGGCAATCCCCTACAATGCTGCATTAAGCCTTTCCAGGACCAGGGCTCTCTTCTTCCTTCTTCCTGGGAATGATTTGATATGTGGGTTGTGTTTTGGGTATTCAGAGCTTCTGGGCTAGTATCTACTTATCAGTGACTACATTCCATGTGTGTTCTTTTGTGAATGAGTTACCTCAGTTAGGATGATGTTTACCAGTTCCAACCATTTGCCTAAGAATTTCATAAATTCAATGTTTTTAATTGCTGAGTAGTATTCCATTGTGTAAATATACCACATTTTCTGTAGCCATTGCTCTGTTGAGGGACATCTGGGTTCTTTCCAGCTTCTGGCTATTATAAATGAAGCTGCTGTGAACATAGTGGAGCATGTGTCCTTATTGCATGCTGGGGAATCCTCTGGGTATATTCCCAGGAGTGGTATAGCAGGGTTCTGGAAAATGCCATGCCCAGTTTTCTGAGGAGCCACCAGACTGATTTCCAAAGTGGTTGTACCTTCTTGCAATTCCCACCAGCAGTGGAGGAGTGTTCCTCTTTCTCCACATCCTCACCAACACCAATAGCTTATGCTCTAAGATCAAGAATAGACAAATGGGACTTCATAAAATTACAAAGTTTCTGTAAGGCAAAGGACACCATCAAAAGGACAAAACGGCAACCAACAAATTGGGAAAAGATCTTCACCAACACCACATCCGACAGAGGGCTAATATCCAATATATACAAAGAACTCAAGAAGTTAGACCCACGAGAACCAAATAACCCTATTAAAAAATGAGGTACAGAGCTAAACAAAGAATTTTCACCTGAAGAACTTCGGATGGCTGAGAAGCACCTTAAAAAATGTTCAACATCATTAGTCATTAGGAAAATGCAAATCAAAACAACCCTGAGATTTCACCTCACACCTGTCAGAATGGCTAAGATTAAAAACTCAGGAGACAGCAGAGTACTTTAGAGTGTTCTTATAGATAGCAGTGTCTGTGTAGATAATGTGGGAGAGTCTCTCCTCTGCCCCCATCTCCTGTCTGAAAACCAGGTCCTCATAAAGGAAAAGCTTATAACCACTACAAAACTGGAAGAGCAAGGGCCCGGTACTCTTCTTTGGGTGTCCAGAAATTGAGACCCTTATCGTGAAAACCAGCCTCCTTGGAGCATCCTGACTTACCCAATGTTCTTTTCTCCATGAAGCTCCAGAAATCAAAGGAAATGCTGAAATGTAGGTAAGGCTGGGAAATACAAACATTGGGAAGGTTATGGGGAGAGAGTCCAGTCAGGGAGACAGCTAAGTGTAGGACATGCCCTTGAGAGAAAGGAACACACAGACCTTACAAAGGACATACATTGAGAGGTGATCTGAGGCCAGAGTGAACACGAAGATGAGAAAAGCGAAGTAGCCAGCTGGCATTAGGGATGATACCCATACACTGCGTGTGCTATGGCCCAGTTCTCCTTAAGCGCTTTCCAAGAACTCAATCTTGTTTAGGAAATTGATGGACTAACCCAAAAGCCTGGAATTGCTGCCTGGTCTTTCCTCCTTCTGCCTGCTGGTTGGTATCAGTGGACAGCCGATATACACAGGATAAGGAGGGCATGTCTATCCCCAGGAATCCCTGAGAAAAGTTCACCAACAATTGTGCATGGCCACAGGCAGAATTCAATACCTGGTTTCAGCACACCCAGAAACGGAGTACACCTCCTCCCAGAGAATAAGAGGATTAGGACTAGACACGTTTTATTATTAAACAACTTTAATCCAAATGCTGATTATTATTTGCAGTGTCTGAAGGCACAAAATATACCTAAAATGTATGGAAGAGTCTAAACAGTTATAAATCCACAGAGCAAAGCATGAAAAAGATACATTCTGAGCTGACACAGATATCTGAGTTAGGAAGAATCTGCTATGGGTGTTGTTTCCCCCTAGAGAACTTGCTTGAATATCAACCATTTCCCCTCATACCAAGGGTAGGGAAAAAAAGACATAAATACAGTGACTAAATACTGTGAGGTGGTTATAATGACCAGAAGCATTACATTTTCCCTGTAAAGGTTCTCTCTCTCTCAATCTCTCTCTCTCTGTCTTTCTGTCTCTGTCTCTGTCACTTACTCTCTCTGTCTCTCTCTCTTTCACACACACACACACACACACACACACACACACACACACACACACACTGTCTCTTACTCCTAACCAAAGACATCCATATCTATGATATACCAAAGAAACCAGGTCATCTTTGGGATACAGACAGGTATAAGATAAGGCAGTGAGACCAGACTTTGATTTTTTGTAAATGGAGATAATATATATGAAAATTAATCCTCCAGTGCCAGCTGCCCAATGTGTTGATGCAAGGAAAGCAAAGCCTGTAGACCGTCAGGGTGATGGGAGCCCACCCAGGCTTTGCCATCTACACCTGTCTCCAAGCTCTGCACACTGACTGGAGAAATGGGAACAGATCTCTAGTTACACTAGCATCATGGCATCCCAGTAGCCAAAGATAACAGATAAACACTCTTCATCTGGTGCTTTTAGCTGTCTGTGTGATATAGTTACTCTTTCATCCTCACTAATATCATTATGGATTTGGGGAAATAAATTCATCTTGGGCCAGTTATCACCCTCATGGGTGGGGATATATATATATATATATATATATATATATATATATATATCCCCACCCATGGATAACTACTCTACATGATTAGAGATAGAAGCAGCAACTGATAGGACTTTATATTTCTCCAAGATCTCTACACCTTGATTTGTGATTGGGGGTTGAGCCCCCATACCCTTGAAGCTGGATGGGGTGATGTTCTACATCCCAGCAATGTAGGGGATTAGAGACACTTTGGTCTTCAAAGGGGAAGAAGGGACCTCTAATGGCACAGCTCAGGTTACTCTTGATGGATCGTTTCCTGTTGTACAGTTAGTTACCCCTTTGAGAGGCAAGATCCTTAGATTAGCCTTGTTTTATGAAGCAGGACTTCCCAGCAAATTCACCATCTCAGAGGATGTCATATGCCCAGAGCTTGAAGGATCCCTGCTGTGGCCTGGCCAATTTAATCTACTGGTGGAGAAAAGGCAGTAAAGTCTGAAGAAGGGGCTTGCGCTGAGACCTGATCCTGTTTAGCTGACATCATAAAGAACTAAAGGCATGTCTTTAAGGACTCTGGATAGCTTCATTAGGGCAGAGGGATCTTTTGCTTCAAACATTACACAGCTATGCTTCTCGAAAATGTCGAGCTTCTTCTCAAGATAGTCCCTCTTTTTTATTCTCAGTCTGCCCATCATCTGGAGACACTTCCACCTACTCTTTTCTACAGAAACCTTTACTTGTGACCATGATGCTTCTACTCTCTGTTTGTAACCACACTTTCTCTTGCTCAGAGCTATGGCTCCTAATCCAAGCAAACAGTCTTTACCTGGTTTCACATCCCTCCGTCCCTCAATCTCTCACCAAAGATGTCCCACCCAGGCCAGTTGTACTTCTACCTAGATTGGGTCTGCCCTCCTTTCCTATAGTCTCTTACTAATTGATTCTTCTGAGTAGAAAAAGAGGGTTTTTTTGTTTTAAAAAGACCAACAATATGCTGTTCAAACACATTGGTATCAAAGCCTCAGAGATTGTGACCTCAATATGGGCATCTTTTCTGAGGCCCTGGGGACAAATGCATGCTACACACTGTGACACACAGTGACCTTACCATCTTGAGCCTGATTGTCTAGGGCCATGTCTAGGGCAGGTTGCCCTACAGCTCAGGGAACAGATGGGCCCACCCAACATGGGCTCCAGACTCAGACACATTCTGAATCTACCCAAGGACACTGACAGAGGAATGAGGGGCTCGTAAGAAAAGGACACAAGGGGAAGCTGTGGGGGCGGCAGCAAGCAGCATTCGGGGCTCTTCCATGTCTTCCTTCTCCCCAGCAGCCAGGAGCTTCTCTGATGGTTCTTCCTGCCCTCAGAAAGGCCCAGGAACAGGGGGGGCTCCTTTGGCACTTCAGAATGATCACAAGTAATTTGCCTTTTTATTCATATAGAACAAAATTTACAAAGTCATTCATACAGTTTTTGTTCTTTTTTTTTTTTTTTTTTTACTGACTTCGAAAATTGGGAATATTCAAAATACACTTTTACCCCACTCCATTCTGTCATTATTTACACGTATGTACAAGAAAAATGAAAGAGTCTCTGTGTGTGTGTGTGTGTGTGTGTGTGTGTGTGTGTGTGTGGTCTGTGTTATCATTTTCTTGTATTAAAAAGCTCTGCTGGTCGGGTGGGTGGGTGGGCGGGCAGGAGGGGCAGGCGACACGGTCAGATGGAGGTGCCGTGAGAGGTGTCCAAAGCCTCCGGAAGGACGCCTCCAGGCACGGGCTGGAAGGACATGGGGATGGGGGTCTTCACCGGGCTCTGCCGAAACAGTCCCCCATTGGGCGACCTGTGTTTGCACTGAATGGAGGGCATGGTGGCTGAGCTGCTCAGCGGCAGTGGCAGGTTGCTGCTTGGCCCTGATGACAGTGTCCGGCTGGTGCCGTGGCTGCTCTGCTCAGGCAGAAAGGTGCTGACTGAGAGCTGGGTGTTCTGGTATTCTCTTGTGGGCTCCAAAGCTTGGCTTGGAGCCAGGCCCCCCATCTCCAGGGCGGAAAGCTCAATGGACGCTGGGGAAATTTGCTTGTGAGCAATGTCTTCGTCCATGAGGCTGTTGATGCGCCGGTGCACCTGTTCCAGATTCACTTCTTTGTCCTGGAGAGAGGAAGTACAGGGAGGTCAAAGGGCATCCTAAGGGTGTGTTGAGGCCTGTTGGCTGCAGAATTTGGAAACCTGGAGTTACCAGGCCTATTGAGCTTGCCATACAGTCTCCCCTATTGCTCCCACCTTCCCTTGATCAGATGATCAACACTTGGCTATCCAGGGAATCCATAGGCTAGAACACTGATCTGTATATAGCAATGACACAGACAGCAGGCATCAGAAGCTCCCCCACACCCCCACACTCAGGTTAGGATCCTTGACACACCCAGGGGCAACCCCATGACAAGATGCTTTGAAGAGCTGTCAGACACAGGAGGAGATAAATAGAGTGCCAGGAAAATAGAGGAAATGGTCTGGATCCCCTAATGTGCCCCATGCATTTGCAGTTTGAATCCACATCCCTCCAAGGCTTGATACTGTCACCCCTTCCTTACATGAAGAAGATCAGGTTTAGAATAATGTCATTGCTTCATGCTACCAACCCCATGAATGTTAGAGGCTCCTAGAACCTCTGGGTTCTGTGTGCAAAAGCTTTAAGAAAGCAACTCTGTCCTACCTGGCAACCTATTCTTTTTCTGTGTAGAATCTTTAGTTCATCCCAGAGGAGAAGCATATTCCTACCTGGCTAATGGGACATTGGAGCTTAAGTGGGGAGAAGAGCAGGGGCAGGGAGGTGTCAAGAGGACTTATGGCTTCCCAAATAGGTAGCCTCACCCTTGACCCTGTCTCACCACGGTGGGGGACATGACAGAAGACCTTTGGTTCATTTATCTGCTAAAGAATATAATGACTACTATAATTCTTCTCAAGTAAACTGATGTTGTATCATCAATGTTCAAATGAATTAAGGTGGTCACTATGCTGGAGGAGAATTCAAGAAAGATGTCATCTGCTTCCCTAGTCATCCCTCACACCCCAGTGAGGTGGACAACTGTCCAGGAAATGAGCTATATCATCTCCCAAATAAGGGCAGGAGCTGCAGCCCCATTTGTGACTCTGTGGGTACCAACATTTCAGGCAAGATGGTGGCTACATCTGGCCCTTTCTGATTTCAGACTCCAAGAAAAATACTGTGTCAACGCTCATTTCTAAAATACAATCTTGCCAGTTCTCTAGTGCTCAAAGCATATGTCAGAGAAAGGAACAGAACCTGTTTATGTTGTAGGTGTTTTAAATATATCAAGAGATACAGAAGCCTTGACATGCTTCCAAAAAGAAGAAGAAATGGCCATGCAAAGCAGAGGTTACCTCAGTGGTTGCTTTGAGCTCCTATGGGGATAAAGAGCAGGTCCTCCCCATTAGGACGCCACTTGGAACGAAGGGCATAAGCTCTCCTCCTTTTACATGATACCAACCAAAAAGTCAATATGAGGAGGACTCAAGTCAGTATTTCTCACCTGCACAAAGATCTAAAATACCCCGTAATTCACTCCTTGTGCCATGGTGCCCTGCCTCATAGAAAAGTTTTACTATCTAAATGTCCATGAGTTCACAGCTGGTATACTGTTCTTAGCTTCTGGTAAGACACACACTGGGTTTCCAGAGCGTCTCCCAAGGAAAGAAAACTGACAACTTCAATGGGACATTGAAGAACTCATTTCAAGCCAGAAAGAAACTGCATAACAGAGAGCATACTGGTCAGAGGGTGAGGGAACACTATAGAAATTGGCTTGGTAATCATAAATGGATATGACATTGGAAGTAATTGAATAGACACTGAAAACACCCATGATTCCAATGATCTGCAGCCTCCCAGGGGTATAACTTAGTTCATCAGTGCTGGGAAGTACTTCGGAGAAAAGAATACCTCTGGGCAGCAAATGCGACTGGAAAAGTGGCTGGAAATGGGTGGAGATGTTATTCTGTTTTGCCTAGTTCAAGACTCTTCATGACATTTCTGTCAGCTCCTTCCAAAATGTAAGAGCCATAAATGCTCCTCAGCCTACAATGCTAAATGCTAACAGTCTTACTGCAAATTGAAAATATTACCAGTCAACAATGTATTTACCTTAACTACCAGGCATCCTCACCTAGCAACAATGGCCTAGAGGACTGGTGATTTTTGCGGGTGATCTGCAGCTGGCTAGGAGTGGGGCTCTCTGCTGCTTCTCAGTATTATCAGACAATAGGACCACATAGGCATTCACCCAAGAAAAGACTGAAAATCTGAAGGAGTAAACTGCTGATTGCATGTTGCTCTTGCACCACGGTAAAGGTGAAATATCATAGTTGAACCACAGTAAATTAAGGATAATCTATAGATATAGCAAACCAAATTCAAGTTATTTGTTAAATTATTTCATACCGTGGGTAAGGTAGCTCTGTAAAGATTTCTTCTCAGTGCATGTCTTATCTGTTTTTGTGGGTTTTTAAATTTTTTTCTTTATATAAGGAAAACCTTTTTCTTTCTTTGTATAAAACTTTTACAATACTATTTTATATTTAACATTTGGGGCTCCAGTACCTTGGACTCTATCACTGTTGATGGCTTCTTAAATAATCTACAGTTTGTTTGTTCTGGCGAGTTTTGTGGAAATGGCTATCTTCATTTTATAATAGTGTGGCAGTGGCAGGTAACATTTCCCACTGAGCAGACAGACTCAGACAGAGAATGGCTGGAGTTTCTCTCCAGAGCAGTTCTGCCATACCTAGCATTGTGTTCTGTGGCCTCAGGGCCTGGGCACCAGGACAAGGCCTGGCTCTGCTCATCACAAAACTGTAGCCTTTCACAGCTGCCATGATCTTCTGTGCAGCTTTGGCTACAAGAAATGCCCCCTTTGTCTGCCCTTACCAAAGTCAGTGCCACAACTCAGCTGGTGAAGGTATTTATACGCCATCTTCATCTCCCCCAAAATGTGCAAAGGTATAAGGAAGGGTGTTAAGATGGAGACATTGGGATAGAGTTTCAGATGCTTTTAAGGCTTGAGGAAACAATATATTCTCCCTTGTAGCCAGCAAAACTTGTAGAAGTCTAGATGAGCCAGGTGCCCTCATTATAGCCTATGGTTTCCATAGAAAGAAAGCTATTGAATGATGTTTTTGAGTTCCCTCCAGAGAACTGCTTAGTTGAATAGGCAACTTTTCTTCCTTTTGTTTTCTCTTCAGTACTATAAGATACCCATTTGGAATGGAAGAAAGTTACATTGCACTGTGGGCAAATTTGCAGCAGGCAAGTTGGCTTGGCCCCAGATCTGTTTACTACGGATTCTCATCAGCTATAGGGAAAGCCTGGACCTTTTATTAGCACCATCTAAGTCCTGGCCCAGGCAGGCGCTCTGGAGGCATGTGCTGTCTTTCAGGCATTGGAGAGAAAGGGTAACTTCCTGTATAAGAATGCCGTAGGGATACACGAATTTGAGAATCTCTTATAAAGAGACACCACTTTCTACCTAGTGCCAGAGAACAAATATAACTTGGTGGGGTGTTCCAATCAAAGTCCTGTGGGGGAAAAAACGTGAGCAGGAGAGGCCTTTTAGTTCAATGCCTTCAGGACTGACATTCAAAGCACAAAATGGGAAGCGGTGATGGTCTGGGGTGGAGGTAGGGCATAGGCAAAAGCTTAGCCTTTAATGCAGCTGGGAAGTCATGCACCATCAAAGTATTTAGGATAAAGACTAACAAGGAATGACTATTTCTTTTTATCTTCATTTATATGCTGAAAAATCCATATAATATATTTTGATCATAATCTTTCCCCTTCCTCAACTCCTCTGAGATCTTCCCTCCCACCCACCCACCTTCAAGTTTTATCTAAAAAAATAAAAAAATAAAATAATAATAATAATAAAGAAAGAAACATCAAAACCAAAAGAAAACACATAAGAATACTCAGAAGCACATGTTTTATTTTTCCAATAGAACCTTTATAGCATAAAAAAAAGTTATGACAGAGTTACATAAAGTTAAAACTCTACATGTGCACACATACGCATGCGCCACTGCTGCTGCTTCCATGATCACTACCACTGCCTCCGCCACCAACCACTAAAACGTCGAGTCTGATTTGTATTGGCTAGCTATTCCTGTATATCTGATGTAAAATCTTGAATAGTTTTTTAACCTAGTGTATTTTTCCCCTGCCTCAAATTAAGGATGGATAAACCAGTTGCAAGGAGTGTGAAGCCGTGCAGTGCAAATCAACTCCCAATTGTGGTTATCTATTAGCCTCTAACCTTTCCGTGTCAGGATAACACAGAACATGTTCACACCAATTGAACAAATTTTCCAGAGAGAGCTTCCCATGCCAAACAGCTGTCAAGAATCCAACTTTCTCCTATCAGTAGGACCTCTTTCTATTCAAATTCCATTATCCCAGGAGCACCAAGACTAAGCTAAGCCCTGGGAGAAGAAGGCTCCATCAGGTGTCTCCTGTACTGGTTGGTTAACTCTGTGAAAAAAAATGAGCAGAGCTACTCTAAATGCATCCTGACTTCCCAGGAAAATGAATACAGCCTGCCTCAGAGCCTCCACACCTTCAGCTGTGCATGCCTGCTGCTTAGCCAGAACTAAAGGGCAAGAAGCACCACACTACCATGGTTGGAGCCTTTGTGGATGTGTTCTCTGGTATCACCTCGGCTACGGATTTAACACGTGCAAGGTCATGTCCGTTCGGCCAAGGAAAGAAGAGGCAGAAATAATCGGCTTAAGCAGGGAAAGTGGCAAGAGTGATTTGAATAACAATCCTTTCAGACAAAATGATGATTCTGTAATGTTATGCAAATCAAATAATGGGCTTTTTTTATGTGAACTACACCAGTTTACATCCTCATTATCCCAAGGCTTCTGTGTTCAGACAGGTAATGACAGTTGTGGAAAGAGGGAACTTAAGTCTCCCTTCACTAATCTACCATAGGTAACTGACCTAGTCTAACCTTCCTGAATATGGCGTAAGATTGATTCATTGACTGCATTTACCCACAATTGCCTGGAATCCAGCTCTGCATTCCTCATTCCATGTTAACCATGAGGGCAGACGCAGAAACAGAGGTTACCAGAGAAACTTTCTCAGGCAGAGATAAAGTTCTGTAATTAAGCCGCTGTTCACCAACGTGGAAATAATACGGTGAATTGAAAAACGGTAATTAACTAAACTATCATCTATGTAACAGCTTGCTACATGTGGGACCCATTAAAGCTGACTTTGCTTGGAATCCAACCGTTCCTTCTTTAAGGTAGTCAGGAGCAAAACTAGGGCTGAGGGATGGATTCCCTGCTGGGCTGGATGGTGGTTGGGAGAGTCCTCTTGCTACCCCTGAGACCCACCAGGGGGTAAATGACTCCCAATGAATGGGAAAAACACCACCCTCTTTGAGGGCACTAGAAACTGAGTTTGGTCTGGGTGTTGTGGTTAGGTGAAAACAAAGAGGTTGAATTTCAGTACAAGGAAATGAGCCCAGGAGATGCTTAGTTACACGTTTAAAGCATTGTCGAAGAGTGTCCAGTCACCTCCCTCACAAGTATTCCTTGGCAGGGAAATGAGAGGGAACAAACAAGCACTTCAAACAACAGATGGGAACAGCAGGACCCAAAGGAATGAGCTGAGACTGTGGCAATGGAGGGACCTGCTCAAGGTGACCCATGCAGAGTGCAGCACTGAGAACAGTACCCACATCCACCTAGATCCAACACTGGGGTTCTTTCCCATCACACCACGCTCACCCTTCCTCACCTTGATGGAAAGAGGATGGACTGTCTTAATCCTTAGTAGGATATCAGAAACAAATGCGGAGAGTTTGTAAATTATAGTTTTCCAGATCTTAATATGACCCTATGGAACCTGAGCCCGAGTTCCAGAATTAATCATCTCTGATATGCAGCCAGAATTCAACATCATTGATCCAGCTGCAATGATTATACAACAATTTAACATTTAATAACATTTTCTTTATAGGAGCCCAGACTGGTTCATTCATTCAATAAATACATTTGAGCTCCCTACGACCAGATGAGCTAATGTTCTTGGTAAAACATTCATCTTTGGTTCCTGGCATATAGAAAATGTTCGATACCTCAGTTATATTCATCACCCCCTAACAAGAGCTCCTGTGTTCCAGAGAGTGGGCCAAGCAATTCAGATGCAGAGGTAAGGAGGTACAGGAGGCCTTGAAGCAGACAGAGGTAAAAAAGTTACCAATAAGAAAGGAGATGGGGGGGGCAGTGGTCACAGGGACCTGGTTCTAAGGTACTCAGCAGTGTGTCAGTGCTCCATGCCTTCTTATTGGAAGGCTCTGGGCTAATGACTGTGATGTACTAAGCTGGCTGACAGCTAGCCTGTTTTCAACAGAAGACAAAAACCAGGGTTAAGGGATGCTTTGCTAGAATCTGACCCAAGGAAGAATTGAGTCTCATCCCTTCTTTTTAAAAATCCTCCAGAAAATGTTAGGTAGAAATTGATGACACTGCACACCTTGAGAAAGCCCAGTGTCCTTGCCCTGTGACAAGCCACCTACAGGAGGTGGTGGGTGCGGGGAGGCAGATGCATCACCCGTGTGCCAGCCTTGTTTTCTGTCATTTCTGAGTTGTAGTAAGAAAGGCTTCCTTAAATGTTGTCGACAAGGATTAAGAAGACGGTGTTCTATTTGTATAGCAAAGGAGTGGAGGTAAGGCGGGGTATGAAATTAAAGAGAGGTCTCCTAGTCTCTATTCACCCATAGGGGAGCAGCCTTGAGGGGCATCCACACAGATGCTGGTCCCTAGGTCGGAAGAAAGGGGTTGCTGCTACCCTGTGTCCCTCTGCCCAGCCATCCTGGCCTCCGTCTGCCATGGAAACACAGTGCAGGGCGAGCAGGACAGGAAAATCCAGAATTCCACCTTGCAGCCCAGTGATGGATGACTCACCCCTCACTCCTCATGTCAGCTCCCATTTGTGCAGTTCTCATCTGTATTTCATGAATATTTCATCCTCAGAGCAACGATTCCACATCCCCATAAATCTAGCGGGTGGCTCTTAACTGCATCCCCGAGAGCCTGGCGCACTCACCTGCATTGGGTAACTACATAATTGTCTGATTCCTCCGAAAAAATATGAGCTCAAATGCACATGAATATTAAGAGGTTGATTGCACATTACTACTCTTTCCCAAAAAGGTGTCTAAACTCTGAAGACATCGCGCAGCACAACCCATTAAACACAGTGTGGGCTCCACCCAGAGACAGGCTTTCAGCTCTTAAGAAATATAGCGGGCATCCCAAAACGAAACATTCCAAGAGTTTCCAGATAGCCTCGTCTAATTGTAATGCTGCTCCATAAAACATGGCCCAGAAGCAGTGTGAAGGGATCTAAATTAAACACCTTCATTATTTTACCTCAGTTTTAAAGATATAATTCTAAAATATTGCCATTTCTGGTCCATCCTCTGCACCTAGATGACAGGTTCAAAACCCTCCCCCTGACATTGAGACATTGGAAGAAGACCCCATCCTCCTTCCTCAGATCCTTCTACTGGCTTCTCCTTCATGCCCTTACCTCCTGTTAACCCTTTGTTTGCCTTGTCCGAAATACCACTCTCCCATCTCATCTCCGGCTCAATGATTTCTACCAATTTCTCATCTCTCAACACTAACATCCTCAAGCCCCAATAATCTTCACTGACTACTAGTCACCCCAACGCTGTAGTCCTACTATGTGCTGGCTAGGATGGGGCCCCTCTGTCCTCAAGTGGTTCTCAGTGCTAATGTCAGGACAGCTCGATCTAGAGGCTGGTGGCTGGTGAGCTGCACTGCAGGTGCCAAAGAGGTGAAGAAATATCCTGGGAGGGAGAGGAAGGGTCCGTGCAGACAAGATTGTAAAGGAAAGTGAGGAGGAATATGAAATAAACCTTATCTGGAAGTTGGAGACTTATACAAACAGGGGAAAGGTTCTCATGTAGCCCATTTGAGTAGGAGTGGGTGGTGGAGAGAATTCTTGCTTCTATGTGCCAGGCAAGAAGGTCCACATTGAGGAAGTGCAAGCTGAAAGTGCGTTCCTCTATATCAGAGGATGCGGATTTATGCGGAAGTGAGAAAGCAGGAAAAGGTGCTGGCAAGAAAGAAGCAAACAGTGTGTGCTTCCCAAACTGTCATCTTGTGGTCTTCTCTGTTTGCCTTTTGCTTGTACTTCCTATTTATGTCTTCATATCTGTCTTTCTGTCTTCCTCTATCTCTCTGTCTCTCTCCATCTTTCTGTCTCTATCTCTGTCTCCCCCCACCCTTTCTCTAATTCTGGGGGACCACAACTAGAATAATCACTGCACTAGGAGCTCTAAAGGGATAATACTGAAAGTAGCCAAGGCCTCCCAGTTCAAAAAACACAATGAACTTGAGCCCAAGTCCCTGCTCACACCAGCCAACAGAAACAGTTCCATGTCACTGCAATGTACACCAACAAACAAACAAACAAACAAACAACCCTCCTTTGCTAACCTGACCCATGGGACATTTGTACAGAGTGAAATCAAGAGGCTGACAGAGGAGAAAGCACCAGCCTCAAACAAACCACACAGGCAGGAATACAATGGGTGAATCAATGACTCCTTTACCTGTCCTGTATTTCCTCTTTCTACCCAGCAGAGCTCTAGGACCACCCACCCTGCTTGCCTGAAGATGTTCTTGTATGTAAAGACCTGTGGTAGTAACAGTAGGCAAGGTATCTTGGGTTTGATGTACAGGGAACTGATAAGATTCCGTAGTTGCAGAGAACACTGGGGCCTTTGCTTTATCTGCTCAATAGGAAGTCATGGTCCCCTCAGGAACTTTAAAAAAAAATGTAACCATTTCGAAACTTAACAAAATACAACTTTGTATAGAGCCATTAACTGCTCTTTTCGGTGAGTTTTCCCTAAACTTCCCTGCTTTCCCTCCAGTGGTTTAGGATTGACAGCAGAGCCATCAGGGTAGTAGTAAAGCTAGAGTTCCTTCCTTCCTTCCTTCCTTCCTTCCTTCCTTCCTTCCTTCCTTCCTTCCTTCCTTCTTTTCTTCTTTCCTTCCTTCTTTCCTCCACCTTCCCCCCCATGCCCTTCCTCCTTTCCTCCCATGGAGATTTAGGAAGGCCGGAGAGGAAGACCAATATCATGAAGACACTTTGGTTGGGGGTCAGCAGTGCCAGCCATCCACAAGAAAAGCATCAAGCTTACTGCCTGAAATGTGAGTGGTGAGACAGAGGGGCAAGGGCCAGCCATTGCCTCCCTCGACATGGACTCCCTTGCAGACTGATGGATGAGGGAGCCATCAGCCAATCATGGCAGATCTCAGAAACAGATGCCAGGATGAGCTAGTGTTTTGCTGTTCAATGGTAGCAGTTCCCAGCGCCAACCAGGCTAAGTGACATCATCCAGCTCTGCCCTCTCCTGCCTGCTTGTATTTCCTGCTCCAGTTTATTTTGCTTTTCTCCTTGACCCCCTTCCTCTGAAGCCAATTAATGAACTTGTGTGTCACCTTGGCCTCCAGTAAAAAACTAAACCAGGACTATCAGGCAAACTCCTTCAGGACTGCCTTTTAGACAGAATGCCAGCTGCTTTACAGCTTCCAATTTAAGATTTATCTCCAGAAGCCTCTGCAGGATCCATGAGTTGAATCCTGATTCTTGATGAAGCCAGGGTGTGTGTGGCAGGCAGTGACCACATATGTATGAGTACTTAGGCTTGTCCCATAGACGCCTATGTGTATGTTTCTGTTGGCAGAGGATCATCACAAAGTGACACTTGTTGACACCTCTTGTAGGGGAACTACCTTAAAGGAGTTCATTTCAAAAACCAAGTCAGAAAGAGGCCTTGAAGAACAAATACCCAATAAGACGCACATGTCAAGGGACAGAATCAGCATTGGTTGGTGTACAAAGCGAGAGAAGGACCCAGAACCTAGTCTGGACAGAGCTCCAGTGTCTCCCAGGGTAGCAAGGCTATGCCTTGTGAAAATGAGGGAGAGAGGAAAGGCAGGGCAGACCTCAGGGAAGCCTTGCTTACTGAGGTCACTGGGCCTATGGCTCCGTGTGAGACACCAAAGAGAACCAAGAAGGAATGCGGGCTCCTCTCTTACCCTACAGGTGGTCTCTCCAGGTCAGGGTGGAAGCACATGAGCGGGGCAGGGTGGGGAAGGGCTCTCTGGCGCTGCCCACGCTGTACCTGCTCTATAGATAAATACAGGACTTTAGTGGCCTTGGCCGGCCCCTTGGCACTTTGTTCAAACATGAAAACACCCCCTACATTTTCTCTGTTTATTTAAAAACAAAATGACATATGACATACTTCCCCAATACACAGTGCTGCTGTGTCTAGACAAGGTGACTCAGATAAATACTATCTGAAAAGAAAAAAAAAAACCCACCCACCAAATAAATGGCCCAGGGAGACACTCTGTTACTGGACTATGGCAAGACTGCGAAGACACCAACCTCCTTGGGGGTCTCCTGGTGGCACCGGTTGCTGTTCCACCATAACTCTAGAGCAGCCACGAGGCAGGCAAGAAGGAGGCCAATGGCCAAAATGCAGAAGACCCCAGCGAAGCTGTGCAGCTTAAGGGATTTGCCATCAGTCTGGGCACTGGAATGGCTGGTGAGGTCACAGCGGCCTGTGTGTGGCCACCACTTCTGCTTGAGCACATCCAGGTCCCCTGTGTCTTGCAGCTCCAGGATCCTGCAAGACATAACACAGGTGAGCCGCAGCCATGGACTTCATCAGCTTTGCCACCCGGTCCCATCGCTGGCCTGCTATGCTTGCTCTCGAGCCGTCATAGTGACTCTCAGAGTCAGGCTATTCCACAGTGTGCTCTGCACACGGACTGCACACAGAGTGTCCTAGAACACTTGTTGATATGTTTTGCCTCTCCCTCCTGAACTAGTGGTTCAGTGACAAATCATGTCAGGCTCCTCACATGAAAGTTCTCAGGAAAAACTTGGGACACACAGAAATGAATGAGGCCAACCCCAGGATGCACACTGAATAGGCTCACAGTCATAAAAATGCTGTCAGTCGGAAGTTTAACATCACACATCCTTAATTCCAGGGCCTAGAATCCAAAATACTTTAAAATCTGAAACGTTTTTGAGTATCTACATGATACCACAAATGGAAATTTCCACATTTGTTCTCTTACATGTCAATAAAACCAACTTTGTTTATTCATAAATGTAATTAAAACATTATATAAAAGTACATAAGACTATATATATAGGATACATATGAAACATAAATGAACTTCATGTTTATACTTAAGCCCCATCCCCCAAGATATCCCAGTACATATATGTAAATATTTCAAATTGGAAGAAAAAAATCCAAAATCTTAAAATACTTTTTGTCCCATCCAATTTTGAAAATGGAAACTCCACATTTCTATCTTGTCTGTCTTAGCAGGATTCATATTACTCTTCATTACTCCATCTTCTTAAGATTCTGCACTATGCCAAGAACGAAGCTCAATGCTGCTAAGCTTATAGTGTTAAGACCCAAAACAACTAGGCCTACAGTGTAAGGACAGAAGCTGTGGTGAACATGAGGAAATGACGCATAAGTGCCAGGAAGCCATGCAGGTCAGGGGTTTTAAGCTGAAGGCTTACAGAGGAGTTTGTGAGGAGATATAGACAAAGTGAAATTAAAGGACGATGAACCACAAAGCAGTGCATGGTGGTTGTGTGGTTTCTGTGTGGAGTGTGTATCTATACACTTACAAGATCTTTCTGAATCCTTGATGCCAACCCTCTGGAATTGATTTCTATTGTCTTATTTTACAGAGAAGGAAATCAAGGCACACTGAGGTGAAATACCTTCTCATAGTTACTTTGCGGTTGACATCAACTGGTACTGCCATTTGTGTGAATATTCTGTCTGGTGCAAAGGGATCATCATAATTAAGCAGCTACAACAGAGCAGTGGAGCTGTAGAGAGGAAAGTGAGGAAGAGGGAGGCATGGGATGGAGACAGTGAAATAGGCAGACTGAGATGTGCGCTCTACCAGGGTGTGTTGAGGGAGTCTGAGTGCATAATGGTGGGACAACTCCTCCTGATGGCAGCTTATACTATCGTGGTGTTTTGTGTATTCCTAGGGCTGTACACAATAAACCAGCCAGATATAACTGGTAGCTTCCAGATTCAAAATAGGAAAGCCTTTCCATTTAGAGACCAGTCTTTGAGCCTAGTCCATGGAGATGTATTTAGCTCACAATACCTACAACAACCTCCTCGGACTCTGGATATGTATAGTTAATAAACTGCAGAAGCTCAATTGGATAGTTGTGTAGTCTCTGCCCTGAACCTAAGTCTGGACCAGCGTACATTGGTCTGCATCTAAAGAACAGAAAGGGTGACAACTTGGGAGTATCCCTGGACCTGTCTGTATCATGAATCCACAGTGGAGTAGCCTCTTATTGTCTGGGAAGGACCCAGCTCAGTACAGAGTAGGGTTTGATCTCATCTGTGTGTTCTGGATGAGGGCCAAGTCCCACTAAGCCTCACTGATTCATGGTTCCAATTCTAATGAATAGGGTAGCAACTTTCCATGTTTTCCATGTGCAAGCTTAGTAGATATCAAAACAAAAGCTACTTGTTAGCAGATATTTGTTCTGTCAAGGAACGTGTGAATGTATTGTTGAATAATAAAAACAAACCAAAGATGAAAGGGCCATGGTGAGATTATAAAAACATGCAGCAAGTGATTTAGGGCAGTGATAATCCCTAAGGGCTTGGAGTATGGTCATGCCTGGAACACTATAGTACCTGAGGTCACTAATTTACATTTGTGTGTTTTATGGCTGTTCTCGGAATGTCCCTGAAAGCCACAGCTCTCTGTAATTGTGTGTGCCATGATGAACTGAGCAGCTACAGATTTCTTATAACTATCATATATGACTTTGCTCAAGCCAGGAAAACTGCATGTGTGGCTCTTCACTGGCCTTTGTTAAGTCCTGGTGACTAAGATGAATAGGGTGAGCTTACAGAAGCTGATAGGCAGATAAAAAGGCTGCCAGGTCCCAGGATGAGGTTAGTGAGTGAACTACTTGCTCATCATGAAGAAATCAGAGCTTTGTGTTTATAAATACAACTCTTCACTGATGGAGATTAGTTCTAATCTAGATTCTGAATTTCTCAACCCTAAACCCCTCATCAATAGCTGAGAGTAAATAAAGGTACTTATCTCAGTGGCCATTAGGTTATAATCTAGTGAGCACTAACAGCTTCCATAAGAACTAGTTAGTAGTTGTGCAGTCAGTTGGCCATATTGACCAACTTCTTCTCAAGTCACTCTTTGCAGGAGCTACCTCTTACTGAGAGAACACTGTAGGTGCAAATCATTTATAGTGCTTGAATCTGCCTATAGTGCTTGAATCTGCCTAACTGCATACAGAACAACGCTTAATATGTCTGTTGTATTTCCTGAAGGCCTCAGCACAGAATTTACCTGACTTGCCCGATGTTATAATTAGAGAAAATCAATGCTCTTCTTCAGCACTGGGCCATTAGTGATTTGGGAGGGCATGCTCTTTCTGTGACAACAGGCTGTTATCCAGAGGCCAAGTTCTGACCTGGGAGATAGTAAGGCTCTGGATGGATAGTAAGGCTCGGATACTAAGCTGAGGGTAGATTTAGGGTACTGAGCTAGGAATAAAGGTAAGTGAACAACTAAAGTTGTGGGCAGATTTAGTGTGCTGAGCTGGGAGTGAAACAAAGGGGGCAATTGCCAAGGAAGGTTTAGAAGTGCTGGCCATTGAGCTAAAACAATATAAAAATAAGGTTGCATGTGTGCGGGCTTGCGTGTGTGTGTGTGTGTGTGTGTGTGTGTGTGTGTGTGTGTTTCATCTGAGGATATGGTGGAAACTGGGCTGGGCTGGTGGACTGGTCCGCCTAGAACTTAATTTTTCTGACCTTTTCTCCTCATAGTTGTATGTGTATTTTATGGCACATCTTATTTCAAGAAGGATATATGGCAACTGACAGGAAAACAGAATAGAAAATTAAAAACAAAGAACAAAACAAGAAAGTATAAATATAGAAGCAACAAGACAAACAAGTCATGGGCACAAAATGTCTTCAAGAATGAGGCTAACCTAATGTGCACAATAACAATTTATATTCCTATTTATGAGGAACCAGAGCACTAAGAGCCATTTCCTGAAGCCAGTTCTTCTATTTTCCAGACAGATATCATTGCAGGTGCTTTCCTTTATTTAATAGTTGTGGAGCCTGCTACACAGTAGGTGCTCAATAAATGGCTATTAAGTTGCTAAGTGTTTATTGAATGCCCACTCCATGTGCTGTGGTCTACAAAGTCCATAACCCCACTCTATATACACTTACATCTATATCCTAGCCTCTGTCAAAGCAAATAAATAGCTTGACTCTTAAGATGAAGGGAAAGGCAACCACAGAAATTCTAGATAAGCCTGAAATTTACTACTTATACACCACAGGCCCTTATTCAAATGACAAAGTGTGTTGGCCCCTGAAGCATCCCGCTTTATTTTTCTGAGGCACAGTCAAGCTTAAGGCAGCTCACAAAGGGCTGCTTGCAGTATGCAACAGAACCTCTTCTAGAACTAATAATAACAGAAAGTTAGAAATGAAGACTGGAACATTCCTCTAACAGGCAGATGCCTGTCTCTTGGAAGGAGGGATGCTACCAGCTCATGGGAAGACTATGCCATGGAGACATATGACAATATCGCAGATGGTTAGCACAGTCCTCAGAACACATAGTCTTCTGATAAAACTAAGAAGGGAGATTATTTATTGCAAGAAAGACATGGATCTGGGAACTTCATTACTTTTTTTTTGGTGATGACTGGCATGGGAGGGAGACCACATGCTGACTGTGTTCTACTAACCAATGCAGACATATATAGAACACCTAACTCCTTAAGCATACAACACAGCTATTGGTAATAGAGGGGAGCAACACCACTTTTCCTGGCTCATCTCTGTCTTCTCCATCTTGTGTATTTTCACTTTTCCATTGACCACAATCTGGGTATTCCTAACTGCATTGCTGCCTTGAGTCTCTCTGACAACCCTGCAGAGATCCAAGCCTCCTAGTCAACATCTGCTTTCTTCTTTCCTAGTATATTGACACTTTTTTTTCTGCAGACTTAAGAAAGAAATTTAGCAGTGCTAGCTCAGGGGCCTCTAACTTCCCACTAATGGGTCCCATACATCCATGAACACTATCTTGGGACTCATTGGCTGTTTGGGTGTTGCTGTTCCACTTGCCTCATGGACTCCCTTACCATCTGCTCTACAAAGATGTTTGCAGGATGATGGTCTGTGCAATCACCCTGAAACTCCTATATGGGAAAAAGCAACATGCATAAACTTCAGAAATGCTACTGTATTCTGAATCCCAAAGAGAAGTCATACTTTTTCACACTTTTAATTTGAAGAGCTGAAAGATACCCCTTTATCTCTTATCAATGCTCTTGACTCCAGAAGGCAAAAACAAGGTATGAAATATGTACTTGAGGTTCTGGAGAAAACCTAAAGCCTCACTTACCTTAACTGCTCTTACATCTTCACCAAATTGTGCAAGCACAATAGTCACTACATTGGTTGCAAACCCTACTTCTCAACTTTCGCTGATGCATTTGAGGCTTAGCTGATCCTGAGCAAGAGGATCCAATCTAGAAATCCAGGAAAGGATAGGTGGTAGGGATTGCAGATACAATGGTAACATGGTCCAGTGCTGGGCTGGAACTCAGGAGAGCTGGATACTGAAAGAGCATAAGGCACAGAGTACACTCCCTTCCCCCCTGAATTACAGGGTAGAAAGCAGGTGGTCTTCAATAATTCTCTTGTATCCACCTGGATATTCTCCAGGTGGATATTCTTCATGTGGATAATATATGAATGCTACTAAACTGGCTACAAGAAAATGAGCATTGAGTTTACCAATATCCTTCAGTTCTACCCTCCCTGCTTAAATCCAGACCATTCAGACCATTTAAAGTGCTATAACAAAGCCCCAGTATGATATAAGGAGAGATCGTTATTCTGAGGCCGAACAGCAGTTTGGAACTTGATCATGACCAATAGTGTAAACCTAAGCAGGCTCAAGGGACAAACTTATACCAGCAATCACGTGGAAAATGAAACTCAAGCACAAAGTAGATAAGCTGCATTGGTTTCTGAAGGAGACATCCATTCAGTTCAACATGGTTGAAAACTTCCTGTCTACTTAGCCATCGCTCCTCTTTTTCCACAATGCTCCTGAGTTTCCCTAATATTAATGAGAAGAAATCAAAATTAATTAACTCTCAGAAGATGTCACAGAAACCCAGAAGCCTACTTTTGATGTGTTGAGAATGGAGAAGAAAGGAAATGAGAGGTTGGCCTTTCATAACAACAAAAGGCAAGGTCTACCTCCTGCCCCAGGAGACAGCAGCATCTGTCTCACCCAGCCATGAAATTTGATCCAAAGTCCACAGGTTCCATCAGCTCACCATGCTGCAGAAGGAGACAGTCTGTTTCCCTGACTCTATTACTTGGCATCTCCACATGGATGACTCACACACTTTGAAGATATACTTTTAAAAAGAGACTGTTCAGCTTCCCCAGATCCTACTTATTCATTTATCTGTCTGACTCCTATGGGCCTCAGATATCCTGTGAGAAGTCCTTCTGGGTCCTATCAGAGGCCCTCTCCTGCCCAATCCCACTCCTGATACACTGTTTGACCCCGCACTGATATTATCTACATATACCATAGTTACACACACACTACTATCTTCCTACAAAGAGGCCATGAACCTATGTTTTTTACCCTAGTACCCATACAGGCCCCTGGAAGATGTATAGAGAAAGACATATTGGTCCATAGCTAGTACTTAGGAAGACAGGAGGAATCAATGCATTGATAATGGCTCTATGTCACAGCAGGAGGTTTTCTTTCTATTCCTGCTGCCAAGGTGGCTAGAATCATCTTGTTGTTGTGCCTACCTCTGGGAGAAGAGGTCCCTGTAGGGGCTGCCATGTTGCAGCGCAATCCCGTAGCCCTTGCTGCTGATGCTGTTGCCGATGACAGTCACTGAGCAGTCGTCATCTGTCAGGGCTGCATACTCCACCACGGCCACATCCCATAGAAAGGCGTAGTTTCCCTTCTTTGCCTGAAAGACCCAAATCACCATGAAGCCCAGCATCCTATCTTGCTATATAGTTTCAAGCAGTGTGACATCTCAATACCTGGGTTCCAGGGACTCCTCTAAGTTATCCCACTCACGCTGTATAATTAATTCTCTTACCATTTTTTGACTTGTAAATATATCACCTATTGAAACCAGTTGTCTTAGTAGATCCCATCTACAGTTTATAGAGAAGGTAGAGAGGATGAGCTAAAGGTAGGTCACAGTGACATTGACCCACTACTCAATTCCTGCCTTTGTTGGCTTTTCATTTCCCCTAAGATTCTCCAAGAAGTAAATGGATGCTTAAAATCACTCACTCCTGGGGAGTATAGAGAATAACATTTGGGCATTAAGATTACAGAGCAGAGTTTTAGGGGGCATATAATACCATATAATAAATACCATATGAATGCTGAAGGGATTGTGATAAAGAAATGTATTAATAACCTCCTTACTGCTAAGTTTTGTTTACCATCAACATGTACATGGGTTCAGTGTCTCTGGATGGCCAAGATGAAATACCAAGCAAAAGTACATATCTAGAGTTTGCTATGCATGGGAAGATCTCATTACAGAGTGGAGTTATAATGAGGATGAGTATATGTACCCATATACAATGTACACACACATGTGCCTTTTAATTTCTTTGTTGTAGGCAGAGGAGATTGAAACAGAACCTTGCTGTGCTGCCTAGGCTAGCTTTAAATTAGATCATCTTACTCCAGCAAGAGCAGGTTTCTAGCCCTAGTAATTCTATATAGTGGGATGGTTGCAGATTCTTCCACTGGGAAGCTAGGTGCATCCCTAGCTGATACCCCTCAAACTTTTCTATAGCAGACACTCAGTTCTATCTTGAGCAGTGATTCTAAATTCGACTAAAATTTGGGCTCTCGGAAGGCATGTGAATGGCTTTTCTTCTTCCAAAGAGGCATTGTCACTTGGCTTTCTTAAAATACCATGTAACATTCTTAATGTATCAAAGTGCCTAGTTTCCTTTCTCTGTTGAACACACAGATGCTTCTTGCTTTGTTGTCCCTCCCACTATGGCTCACACTGGATGCTGTAAAGCATAGCTGTAGACTTGGTAATAGGGCTGAAGCATCACAGACAAAATTAAACCAAGTTGGCAAGCTGTAGGCTTCTTGGTACTGTCCAGGGCAGTGTTCCAGTTACTGCCTTTGTTGGCTTTTCATTTCCCCTAAGATTCTCCAAGAAGTAAATGAATGCTAAAAATCAGGCTTTTATTTCTTTGCATTCTTCTTTTTGCCTTTCGGTGTGGGAGATTAGGTTTTGAGAAAGGATCTTATCATATAGCCCAGGCTGATCTTAAGTCATGATCACCCTAGTTAAACCTTCCAAGAAGTAGGATTATAAGCAAACAGCACCACACCTAGCAGGATGGTTCTTTTCTCAATACCCTAAGTATCTATGACCCAAGATATCTTATTTCTTTGGAAGATTCTTTCCATTAGAAATAGCTGTGGGCAGAATATGACCTTCTGCACTGGGAACTGGCTTCTCCCAGCCTTTCACATAACCTTGTAAGAAATGATACACACCTGTGCACCTACTACCTGTCACCTGCAACACCATTCAACTATTATGCCAAGGCCTCATTCCTTGGCCAATCCAATCTCAGAAGTCTTAAAGGACTTTGAGCCAGGTTTCAAAATTACACACATCTCTCTCCATTCACATAGGAAGATAACACTCTTTGTAATTTTCCCCCACTGACAAACAAGCTTTCTCATGAAAAGATATAAATTTTCAAACTCTAGTTCCAAATTTCTCTGCAAAAAAATGTTGACTTATGACCTAATATTTGGCTTCAGTTGGACAAGGGAGCATTTCACATCCATGCTTGCAATTCAACATGACAATCAGACACGGTTATTTGTACGATTTCAAAAGGGCATGTCATGTTGAAGGAAGAATTAAGATCAGCTTCCTTTCTACTTCTCCAGTGATGTTTCATGAAGGAAAATAAAATGAAATAAACTGGCTCAGGCCAACTGGAAACTGACTCTAGAAGAGCCCCTGTGGTCTTTCAGAGGGGGTGGCTGGCATCAATCCAGCCACAAGTCCATGAATATGCACTGTGTAGACTCACAGGTAGGGAAGCACAGCCACTGGGGGAAAGCCTGCATCTACAGCCCTATGGAACTAAGCTACACAGAACACCTCATCTGAAACCCATGCAGGCAATGCCCCTGCCTCCACTCCAAGTTACACACTAAGGATTTTCTCTAGAAGTAAGAACTTGCCTTCTTGAGCAGATGAGTGATCCCAAATACCCATTGGTACCATTTGTAAACAATGACTAAACTAACCACCGTCTTTCTTGCTTTTGTTGTAAGCTTGCCTAGACCTCTAGTCTACATGATCATACTATAGCATGAGGACTAGTAAAATGGTAATAGGACACTTGCTGTGACAGGACCCAACTGCAAAGCATCTGTATCATTTTGTACAGCATATCCTTAGTGCAAAACAAATGAACAAAAACAAGACAAAAAACAAAAACAAAACAAAACAAAAAGATCTTTTTTGCCATCATCAGTACCCCAGTATTCTCTGGCCCATGTCTCTTAGCCCCACTCTGAGTAAAATGCAGTACCTAAATTTCCCCTTAAAGAGGATATTTTGGACCTTGAAATCTCCACAATCTTTCTCGTGTATCACAGCTATCTTCAAAGTGACTATGCAACATGAACATTTCACAAGTAATTAAAAAGAAGTCCAAATGTTTACAGAGATGGATCAGTCAGGAAAATGTTTGTTGTGCAAGCATGAGACCTGTGTTCAGATCCCAAGCATGTGTGTAAAAAAAAATCAAGATACAACTGCAAGTGCCTATAATCCCAGTGCTAGGGAAATAAAGACAGGAGGTTCCTAGTGTCTTGCTGGCCAGTCCTTTTAGCCCAATAGGTGAGTTCCAGGTCTCAGGGAAAGACTTTCTCTTAAAAAATAAGGTTGAGAGCAATTGAGAATGAGACCTGTCAGTGAGTTCTAGCTTCTACATACACATATACAAGGCATTCATAGCAGTCATAGCTCTGTCACCTTCATGTCACCCCCTACTTGATTTGTATAATGATCTCCACCCTTCATTTTAAAAAGCTGTGATGGTTTCTTGTTGGAACCATTTTTTATTTGTTTGTTATTTGAGAGGTTTTCTCTGTGTAGTCCTGGCTGTCTTAGAACTCACTTTGTAGACCAAGCTAGCCTCTAACTCAGAGATCTACCTGCCTCTGCCTCCTGAGTGCTGGGATTAAAGGTATGTGCCACCACTGCCTGTGAGAACCAATTTTCTGCACACATTCTAACAATTAGAAGTCTACCTTATGTGATTATATTTGTATACAAGCTTGGTTTAACCATATCGGGGAAACTAAGTATTTCGAGTTCCTGAACCCCAAATGAACCAAGACTCTTCTCTAGTTCCTATTATAACCACTTTTCCTTTAAGTGTTTTGTTTGAACATAAACTGTCCCCACTAGGAACATGCTTTAAACATTTATTTCCTAGCTGGTGGTACCATTTTGGGATACTTTGGAACCTTTGCAAGACAGGGCCTTTATGGAGCCATAGGTTACTGCAGAAAGCCTTTGAAGGTCACACGCAGGCCCTGGCTCTTGGCTTGCTCATCACTTTCTGGCCCACTGTGATGTGAATGGCAACCAGGACAAAACTCCATCAATGAGTTTAAACACTGTCATTCCACCCCTGCTGTAGAAGCGAACCTCCCTGAAATGGAGGGCTAGAATAATGTCCCTCCCTCAAGCTGCTTATGTCAGATGCTATGATCTCAGCAGTGCAAAAAGTGATGAACACACCAAGCCAGGGTTTCTTCCCATTCTGCTCATGTATTTAGCTTTTCAGTCCAGCCTCAGGATCCTGTCACGTCTATGGTTTCTTTGGGTCAGTGTGTCTTTCACTCTCTCTCCATCCTCCATTCCTGCAACTGCATTTCAGAAATCTTGCGCACTAGGATACAACACCAATTCCTTATCAAGAGTAATTTCTTTCAATAAGGGACATTTTTAGACTCTGAGAAGAATGCATGATGTAGGGATTTAGTCTGTTCTCAACTGTGCAACATTCACATAGAAGATAGACCCAGCCACCTCCCTGTCATGTCCCAGAGTTCCTACACTAAATGTCCCCATGGATCTTTGAATTCACTATTTTCCCGCTTCCTACTTTTACTTCTTTCTGCCAATATCCCTCAGTGTGGTCCTTTCCCTACCCTAGCAGGAGGCTGTGATGAGCTGTAGGAGGCAGTATCTGAGAATAGGCACGACAGGCTGTGAGCTGCTTAGAAGTAGAGTGTTGACATTATTTCATAAAGCCTAAGAGATCAAAGTGATGCTACCACTTTTGTTGTGCTATTAAAACAAAACCAATCCAAAATCTTATTTTACTCTTTTATTTGGTTAAATTTTCTTTATCTGGCTGCCCATTTATAATACCAAATGTGCTCTCAACTTCTAATCACTGATTTCCATGTATCATTCAGTTGCTGAAAAGCTGGGCTGCAGATAAGGTTCTCAATTCATTCTGATATTCTTCCAGCCTTTGCTTATACATGAAGCTTAGCTGGGCACATGTAGCCATCTCCTCAGTTTCTTGTGATCATGGAAAGCCCCTTAGGTCTGGGGCCTTGGGACACAGGTCCAAGCTTCATCTAAATGCTGTAGAGGAGATTTGTAGATTGTTTTTAAAGAGGAGAGATGACACCATTAAGATTGACTGGAAATATAATGTGATTGCCTCTACAGCATGATTTTTAATTAATAATGACCAATTTCAGTGAAACTATTGTAAAATGGGATTGTCGTTCATAGTCACTAGCACCAGAAAATCACACTGTTCTTTGGAAAGTATGATAGCATCATATAATAGACATTTCAAGTTCTTATATCTCTCTTTTGTCTTGGCAAATTGGAATTTAACTCCAAAAGTGACTCAAGTATATTCATGAAACATGAGAAATTTTCAAAGTTGGCACTAACATAAATGTGAATATTTTAACTATTCAATGTCAGGGAAATAATTTAGTAAATGATGGTTCATGAAAATTATATCAGTGCAATACACACTAGATTCAAAGACTGAAGAAAAACTGTACACACATCCCTGAAAGTCTTGGGAATATTTTAATCCCATCTTAGCCTGCTTCTAAATATTTTACCTACTATATTTTTCTTCTATACACAAAATTGATTGATTGATTGATTGATTGATTGATTGACTGATTAGGACAAAACTATAATCATTGGCACAGGCTTGAAGAACATATACATGAAAATGTTAGAGAAAGGAAGAAGAGTATCTTTGGCAATCAATAAGGTCAATAAAGTCAAAGGCCTGTGGGACTTAAGTTATCAGAATGCTAAGCAATAGAAGATAGAAGAAGATAGAAGATAGAAGATAGAAGACAGAAAAAGACAGAAGACAGAAGATAAAATACTTCTCCTTCCCTGAGGTCCACTCCTTTCCCAAATTGCCTGAAGCCTGGAGGCTGTCACTGAGAACAGAGACAAAGGGTTGCCTGGCTAAGTCCTTAATATCTCCTTCTTAACATTTCTTATAACATGATCAGAGATTATTGTTGAAGGATATAGACACAGCCACATGGTAACTGGCTTGTTCACCCCTGCACTACAGTGGCAATAAATTGAGATTGCATTACTATCCATTGCTCAATTGCTTCCATCCTTACTAAACCTCACCCATGAAGCAAATTTCCAGAGCCATCAGCCTTGGAGATAAGAATCTCATTAGGTTCTTCTATTCCATCCTAACTGCTTAGAGAAGGGAGAGAGCAACCACAATGCTATTCCAAACAAGCAAGAATAATGGTGCTGCCAGCATCAGTTACAAATGCAACTGGAATGAAGTGTTGAGGGAAGCTGGGCATCTGTAGTGCCAAGAGCAAGCTGCTAGATGCCAGTACTTACAGGTCCAATATCTTTCAGCCATAGGATTACCCTCAAGAACAGAGCCTTGGTCTCCTCTTATAGATGAAGTGACCAGGGACTTAGAAAAGAGTCTTATCCCTAACAAATGAAACATGAAGACAGGACAACCTGTTTCCAACTTTCTACAATAACACCTTTGCTTTCTTTGCCCTGCTTGAAATGAGGACTGTGGAAATGATTCCATAGGTCTATGCCTTTGAACCATTTCCTGAGGGAGCATGCTGGTTACAGTTTACATGTAAATGACTTTGCATGCTTTGCAGACAAAGATGCTTCATGGAACATTTTGATATTCTAGGAGAAAGGACACAGGTGGGTACCATCCCCAAGGATTCTTTGGACGCTTGATGCATCTTCATTTGTATTAGCCATCCATGGAACATGCTCCCTGCCGTTTCCTGCATCCTTTCTCTAGCAGAGCCTCGCTTTTGCATATATAAAGACTTAGCTCTTTTGGCCACAGTCACATAATGGTGATGCACTGCCAGGCACAGCCTGAACCCTGGCTGCTGCTATACCTGCATTACACACAGTGCCAAGTCACAAGAGGCACCAGGAAAACCCAGAGACCATCTGCCAAGAAAAGGACAATTTTACAGCTTGCTGGTAGGAGTGTGGGCTGGCATGATATTTCTGGAATGGCAATTCAGTGAAGAGAACTGCATGCTTTTCAAATCTGCATATGCAGCAGTTCACCCCTTGGAGATATATGGTATACAATTACTTATTTGCTGAAAGATGTTTATACAAAAAAAAAAAAAAAGAAAAGAAAAAGAAAAATCAGAACAATACTGATAAACCTTCAAGAAACTGGAAACTAAATGCATATTACTTGAGAATCAGGTGGTATCATTAAATGATGAAATATCATTCTGGTAATATAGTACTTTTAAAAAGCACTAAATGTTGAGAGAATTGTTCAGGGCAAAAAAAGAAGAAAAAAATAGGCAGCCCCAGGCCATGCATTAGGCTGAGCTTCAGAGTCTAAGTATACGGATTGGATCCCAGGCGCATTTCTTGCCAGCTGTGTGAGGGCTGATAAGTTGATTAACACCTCTGGGTCTTGCTTCTACTGGATATAAAATGGGCAGAGTTCTGATGAAAATTAAATACTCCAATATATATGATATGCTTAGGGCTTTGCTAAATGATTTACAACTAATATTAGAATATTTAGCGAAAACCAGCTTGTTAAAATGGATGATATCTCTTTTCAGGGATTATGGCCAAAGTCCATATTTATGAAGAGTCACATCCAGTACCAAATACTAACAATGTCCATCTCTGGGTAGAGCCATTATAGGAGAATACTTAAGGTTTTGTTCTTCTGCTGTCCATGTTTGTGCATTGCAGCAAGCCTTTCTTTGTGACTGCAGCTATCTAAGAGGGTAATTTTTAGAAATTCAGTCTTATATCTTGAGCTCTATGCAGTGAAAAGTGCTCAGAGCCAGAAGAAGCCCCCCCATTGCATCCAGCTCTGAAGTGAACCTACATTTTCAAGTGCCAATTGCTTCTTAAGAGACCTGCTAGTCATCTACCAGATTCACCAAGTCAGCAGACATGTCCTCATTCTCTCTCTCTTTCCTTCTCTCCCTCCTTCTCTCTCTCCCTCTCTTTCTCTCTCTCGTGTGTAGAACATGTGTGCACATGTGTGATAATTTGTGTATCAAGTATCTGAGAACTGTATATGTATTCATTTTAGTGTAGGGATAATTATGACAGTGCAAAAAAGATTGCATTATATGGGAATCTATGTATGTGTACATGTAAAATAAGTGTCAACATGTATATGTGAGTGCATTGTGAGAATTGTTTAATGTGTGGAGGTGTATAAATGTGGAGAAATGGGTGATATATATATATATATATATACTGTTATACTGTGGAAATATATGTGTCTATGAATGTGTGTGGCATATGTGTGACTGTGTGAAAGTGCGAGACGTGACTTGTGAAGTTGTATAAGTACAAGCAAGTAAGAAGAGTGTGGGAGTGCAATTGATGCATGTGGAAATGTAACTGTGCATATGTTTGTATGTGTAAATATGAGAGAAAGAAGAAAAGGAGTAACTCCTTTGGAAATAGCTGAGAGAATTCAGGCATCCAAGTACCTGGAGAATCACGAGAGGTTTGCAGACATTCTCTGTCTTCTGGAAGTAAGGAGCCTTTCTTTCTGAGTTTTCAGAATAAGGAAGAAGTCATCATAAATGACATGGGAACATACACTAATGGAAAGCTGTTCATAAAGTCCAACTAAAGAACCAGATGGGAGGAGGCTATTTAAGGACTATAAGACAAAGACCTTTACCTAACTTGGACCTAGGTCCAGCAGAAGGGAAAAACCAGAACAGGTTCAGTGGGAGGGAGGGAGGGAGATCCGTGCTGGACTCCGCAGACCTGCCATAAAACATATCTAGAGAGTTCAAGTCAGCTTGTCCTGTCTTCATACCAGAGTGAACAGAATGGAGCAAGACAAAGAGGTCTCAACCATAGGGACAGCAATGTACAGCAGGTCCTCCGTGTATGGCTATGAGTGTGAGCAGGAGGCTACATTGAAATTTGGTCTTGGTGGTCAAGCTGAGCTTGTCCATTCCCTAGTCTAAGGGTTGGAATGAGTGGACATGTCCTAGGGCTACAGCCAGGGAAAGGAGCTCCTGCTCAGTCAGAGGGTAGTATTTCTGCCAGTGAATGTCCTTTCAGTGTTTGTACCTATGTGTTCTGAGTAGCATCAATGACAGTAAGGAGTACAAATGGTAGAAAGAGGAGCAGGTGACTGTGCATCACAGTAAAGAACACGTTGCCTTTTCTACTATGTGATCTCTTTTGGAGACATTAATTTTCTTTCTAGGGTCTTTGACTTCCCCTTTAAAAAATGCAGCATAGGTGTTGGTGATGAGATTTGGACTCGCCAGGCAACACTGTGCTTTGGTACTCCCAGGCAGTCATCTTTGGGTTAGTGGTCTCACATGGAGGGCACTGTCCCCTCACATAACTGTTGCAAGTAAAGTCAACAGGGAAAGTACCTGATGCATGAAAGGACCTGGAATAATGTTAACATGTGACCCTGATGATTGCAATCATCACCAATATCATAGCATTAAGTTTGGGTCTTGATTAAAACACAATTGCCTGGGGATAAATAACACTTGAAATTGTCCTCCATCATCAGCCTGGTAAATGAGAAAGACTGTTAGACTGGGTTACAGTCTCAACACAATTACTGACTCATTACCAATTTATGAAAAGGAAGAAGCCCATATGGCCTTTAAAGTCTTCTTCAGCTTCAGCATCGTCCAAATCCATGTTACAGGCCGTGGCTCTCTAAGTGTCTTCCGGAGATCAGCAGCATCAGCACTGATGGAGAAGTTATGAGTTGTAACCATATCAATCAATAAATCAATTTTTTATCTCTCTTAAAGAAGATTTAGAAAGAAGAACATTGCAGCCTTGTATTTTGGGCACTAAGTAGAGAAAGAAAGATCACAGATCAGAGGGACCACTGGTCCTGAAAGACACAGTAAAGGAAAATCACACCAGGCATCTTATTCCAGGAAGGCTCTCTGCCTAGTTCTTTCCCATTCATTCTCTTATCGCAAAGTTACTATAAAATCCTATGATGCAGGTTGGCCATTTTCCATCAAGAAATTCAAGGCTTAGACAAAAGCGGTCCTGGAAATTAAAGAATCCACTGTTGTCAGAGATCAAATTTCTCCCTAAATTTGCACTGAGAATAGATGGGCTTCCTCTCATCCTTCTAAAAAAATTAGCCCTAGAAGCCTCAGAGAGCCACGTGGGATCCCTTCACTCAATGGACAGAGCTCTGATGTTCTCTTTGCTTCTACTGTCAGTCTCTGAGGAAAGGGTTATTAGGGATGCCTATTTCCCCAATTTGATCCTAGGCTGTATTCACTTTCACTTCTTTTGAGAACCAAGAAACCAAGAAAAGGGCCACCATATTTTCAAAAGATGATGCAAGTTTTGTACAAAAGCAAAAAGAAGACCCCCTAACTCAGAAGAATCAATGCCTCCTGCCCTAACATCTAAAACGGTCTACTGTGGTCAAAACTGGGGGGAGGGCCATAAACGACTTTCTCAGCGGGACAAGAGGACACATTGCTTTCCAATGATTTGTCGATGTTTTAAAATGACCAGAGATCATGATAAATAGCAATCTAATCTAAGCTATTCCATGGGGAAAAAATGAGTGATCTAAAAATAATATTAGATGGATTTGCCTAGATACAAACTAGATTATAAAAATAATATAAAATATAAATGAGCAGAATGATTCCAAATTAGTGAACACCACTGTTCCCAGTTAAAATGGGCAATTAAATGAAAATCTGTGCTGGGCATGAATTCCTTTCTTCTCTGTTATTGGTTAAAGAGGTTCTGGAGGCATTAAAAATAGTAAAAGCTACTGCCATTACTTTTTATTGTCCATACTAACTAGACACTAAGACCCTATCTATGGCTAAAGGCAGCACACACTTTGACTACAGGACACAGAGATAACTACCTTGAACTAATTCTACTGGCTAATTTTCAAGTGTTAAAAAGGCTATGCGGGCTGCTAGAACAGAAAAGATATCAATGATCTTATCAAGTAATAAATCCTGCTTGCTGCAATTTTGACCTGCTGGGCAAGATATGTCCACCAGTACATACACAGCAAGTCTCTGCTCCTCAAAAAGGAATTCATAAATATGGTCAAAGGCCAAGTCTAGAAAAGTCAGGGGAGCTAGGAGATATCATTGATGTTTTTCTACATGATCACGTTGTCAAATTGACTTCTAAATGTGTCTTTTTATATTCATAGATCTGTGCTCATTCCAACCTTGCTCGCTGAAGCTTCTTATTTCAGTGGGTAGGGGTTAATGAAGACTCATTATTGCTCAAGGTGCTGAGAAAAAAATGACTGGGAATGCTTAGCCATAGATGGGACTTCTATATTCATCCCTCCACCAAAAGCTCAGGAAATATCTCTGAGGAGGAGAGAAAAAAGAGTATAACAAGCTAGAGAATGGCAAACAGTGCAATGAAATGCTCTTCTTTAAACATGACATGTTTCTGGCACAAATGAACCAACAGTATCTGTGAATACTAGAAGAAGACCTACACAAGTTCAATCTAGTCAACATTTCCAGTAGGGACTGAGGAGGACCTCCCAAATCCCCATGTCTGGCTGAGAAACTCCTGGTACTTGATGACTTCTGGGAGACAAAGAGTCCCTTTTCATTAGGAGTGTGTATACATAGGCAATACAACGGGTGGTTCAAATAAGTAAATAAATAAACAGGAAGAATCTGGGAGAAGGATATAATGGAGCGAGGTTCTGAGAAGAGTTATAGAAGAGAGACAGGGATGATTATGATGAAGATATATTGTATCAATCCCTCCACCCAGCCATATCTCCCACCTCTTTTTCTAGGGATCTAGTCTATCAAGTCTCTTTGAACCTCCTCATACATATGCCCTTCCCAGTCTACACAAACTAAGGCAGGTCCCATATTCAGTGCCCTGGTTTTGTCTGGGTACCATACCTATGTCCCAATCAACCTCTAGGTATCCTCCAAGACCCACTCTACCTGCTACCAATATGTAGGCCCTCCCTATACTACATCTAACCTCCCCACCCTTCAGGTCAGAGATATCCCTATTCAGAGTCTAGTCCAGTGAGTCTGCCTAAGCCTCCTCTCCATGTACCATCTCTAAACCATCATATCTACCTTAGGTCCCACATCCAATGTCCTGGCTTACAGAGGCTACACTGCCTGCACTGCAACAAATCTCTAAACTTCCACCAGGATCCACTCTGTCTATGCCCCATCCCACAGGGCATTCTCATACCAAATGCAACTTTTCTATCCAGATAGATCTATACCAAACACCAGCATTGGGCCAGGAGGCATATCCTGTATATCATCCCAGTTACCTATGTCTATCTGACTTCATTCTTCCCAAGCTATTCCCAACTCTAAACCCAGCTCTCCCCTACACTCTCTCTTCTGCTTTGTCCATATGAGACTTAGTGACTAACTAAGGAAGTTCACATGAGCATATCTCATCATGAAAAACATGAAATATCAAACCAGTATCTTCTCTTCAAAACTGTCTGGCCCTGTAGTCATGTTTGACAATGAGAATTACTTCAATGAAATTCTAGATTTAAAAAGTTTTTAAAAATCCATAAACTTCATCGAATGATTCAAGGAATTTAAAAACACACCGCAAACAAACAAACAAATGACCAATGAAATTAAGGAAAAAGAACTTAAGGAAAACAATCACTTGAGTGATGCCCAAGAAAGCACAACTTAATGTTGATGGAAATGAAGAGGGTAATCCAGGCCTTCGGAACAGAATTCATTAAAGTTATAGAAAAGTTGAAGACTCATGCTTAATTGAAAATGGAATCAAAAAACCCAATAGTCCAAATAGAAAACTCACAAGAGAGGCTTATAGCTAGACTTAATCAAGCAGAAGATAAAATATCTAGACAAAAATAAGCAAGGAAAATAAAAAAATTAAAAACCTAAGAAAGGATTGTATAAGAAATGTGAGACACCATGAAAAACCCTTTGAACTATAGGCACAGATTAAGAAGAATCCAAAGATATTGGCATAGACCAGATCTTCAACAAGACCACAGAAGAAAACTTTACCAAACTAAATGGAAAAGCACACACATGTATAGGCAAAAGAAGCATATAGAACATCAAATAGAGACAACAAGAAAAGATAATTTCCACAACTTACCATAGCGTAAATATTAAATATACAGAACAAAGAAATTGTACTGAAAAGTACAATACAAATTGAAGTAGGAAAATAAAGCATATCACATTTGATGGAAACCCATCAATAATAATTGATTTCTCAATATAAAATTGAGCCATGCACTGTAAGGCCTAAAAGACCATGCTACATAGCCTGGACTGATATACCAGCAAAAGTATAACTGAAGAAAAAAATTTTAATAATATAAAAAGCCTAAAAACACATTTATATCCAGCAAACCAAACCTAAAGAAAATAGAGAGAGCAATATTTCTTCTGAAGAAATGGAGCTGAGAGACTACAGAAAGAAATATAAAGTCATAAGCATTAAAACACAAAGTACCACTGAGAACACAATAGTACCAAACATTGACAACACAATGATACAATTAATACACATGTTTTCATAATAACTTTAAATATTAATACCCTCAATTCTCCAATCAAAAGACACAAGTGGTCTGAATGAATGGATCAAGAAACAGCATCCACCTATCTGTTGTCTACAAGGAACACAGCTCATTTTTAAAGAGAGGCACTGCCTTAGAGGAAAGGGGTAGACATGAGTGAAAGGTTTAACAACTCAGTACCACAACCAGTTGGGACCAGGAAGCAAATAGGTGCCATTGTGCTACTACCTGATAAAAACATTTTATCCCTTGGATAAAAAATAGACTTCAAACTAAAAATAATCACAGAAGACAAAGGGAACAGTTAACCAAGAAGACCTTACTGTTGGTATTTTGCCTAGGCTCCACCCCACAGTTACCTAGCAAGAACCAGGTATGCCTGACTCACTATAAAGGAGGCTGCTTGCGCCCTCTTCTCTCTCTTGCTCTCTTGATCTTGCTCCTGCCTCCCCCTCCATTCCTCTCCCCTCTCTCTCTCCACATGCTCATGGAAGGCTTCTACTCCTCTTCTCTGTCTCTCTCTCTCTCTCTCTCTCTCTCTCTCTCTCTCTCTCTCTTTCTCTCTCCCTCTCTGTCTCCACTCCTTTAACTCCTCCCACACACACCCTGAATAAACTCTATTATATACTATACCTTCTTATGGCTGGTCCCTCTGGGGAAAGGATTGCCTCAGCATGGGCCCACAGAGTCACCCCTTCCCCAACACCTGACTACACATCCACCACACATATTACTTTTCCCCCTTTATTTTTGTAAAGCACGGCACTATCTATCCTAAACATGCATGGGTCAAACTCTAGTGTACCCAATAAAATGAAAAACAAAAAACAAAACCAAAATTAAATACAGCATTTAAAGCATAGATTACCATCAGCCCATTAGTAGTAGGTGATTTCAGTGTTCTACTCTCTGACAGGTCCATCTGGCTAAAAATAAGAGAGGATTAATTGACATCATAAATCAAATAGACCTAACAGATAGCTATAAACTGTTTTTATCCACACATCAAAGAATATATATTCTACTCAAGAACAAATGGGGGCTTTTCTAGAATAGACTACCTGCTGGGACACAAAGCAAATCTTCACAAATTCAAAGGGACTGCAATAACTACTTACATTCTATTCTATCTGACCACAGTGCAATAAAACTCATAATTGACAGCAGAGAAGTCTAAGCCCATAGAGATGCAACAACTCAATCCTGAATGGCAACTGTGTCAAAAATAAAACAAGAAAGAAATAAAACTTTTCCTAAGTCAAAATGAAAATGCAACACAAGGAAACCTATGAGATACATTGATAGCTTAAAGTGCCTGGATTTAAAACTCAGAAAAAGTACAAATAAATGACCAGATGATCCAATTAAAAATTTAGAAAAACAAGAACAAACCCAAGCTAAACACACTCAATGGCAAGAAATAATAAAAATCAGAATAAAAATCAATGAAATAGCAACAAAAAAATACAAAGTCAACAAATGTAAGTCCTGGTTCTTACTTGAGAAGATAAACAAGACTGGTAGATTTTTGTCACAACTGAAAGAACAAGAAGGCCTTGATTAAAGGAATCAGAGATGAACAGGGAAATGCTTCATTCTAATAAAGGGAACAGTTAACTAAAATGACAGTACTACCCTCAGCATACATGTAACAACCTCTAGTGCATCCAATTTCATAAAAATGTACTATTGAATTTAAAATCACAGATCAGCCCATTAATATTTAATAGTAATAACACACCAAAAATCATAATATAGTAAAGGAATATCTTAAAAACCTGTACTCCATTGAGAGAAAAACCTAAGAGAAATGGATGATTTCTAGATTCAGCAGAACCATCAGAATTAAACCAAGAAGTCAATAGCCTAACAGTTTAAACAGACACATAAAAAATGAGATTGAAATAGTAATAAAAATCCTTCAAGCTTAAAAGAGACAGAGACAGACAGACAGACAGACAGACAGACACACACACACACACACACACACACACACACACAGAGAGAGAGAGAGAGAGAGAGAGAGAGAGAGAGAGCCAGATGGATTTTTGACCTGAAAAGTTCAATTGATAAACAAATTCAACCATGTGTCAGGATGTAGAATAAGCTCACACAAATCAATTTTCTACACACTAACAACATGTAGAGAAGAAGACCACTGGCGAACTACCATTCACAGTAGTCTCAAAGAAAGTCTTTGGACTTAATGTCTAGGAATAAGTACAACCGACCAAGTGAAGGAACTCTACAATGAAAAATTCAAACTTCTGAAGAAAGAGATAAAGGCACAAGGAAACTAGAAGACAGCCCATGCTCATGAATTCATAGAATTAAAGTTATGAAAATGATTTTGCCAACAGCTACTAAGAGGTCCAACCCCAATGAAAATCTGTATCACAATCTTCACAGAAAATACAATCCAAAAATGCAGATGGATAGACAAAGCAGTCATGAGCAGAGAGAACAAATCTGGAACGATTACCAGTCTAGATCTTAGGATTTACTAGAGAGCCATAGTAATAAAAACAGTATAGTACTGGCACAAAAACAGACATGTAAACCAATGGAATACAATTGAAAACCTAAACATGAGTACACATAATATCAGCACTTTATGTTTGATAAAGATGTCAAAAGCATAAACTAGAAGAATAAAGAATCTCCAACAAATGGTACTGGGAAAACTATGTGTCCACATGCACAAGAGTTAAATTGTGCATTGTTAGACATAGATCTAACAATTTTCACATAAAAGAACTCAAAATGGATCAAAGACCTAAATATGGAACCTGAAACACTAAAACTTCTAGAAGAAATTATAGGCAATGTCTCCATGCTACAAGTGTAGATGAGTATTTTCTGGAGGCTACTCCACTTGGTCAAGGATTACAGCCAACAGTTGACAAGAGAATCTTCATAAAACTAAAATCCTTCTGTACTGCCAAAGAAACTGAAGCAAAGCAAAAAGGAAGAATGGGAGAGAATCTTTACAGCTATACATCTGACAGAGGATTAATATCCAGAATATACAAATAACTAAAAACAAAAAACAAAAAGACCAGAAATGATTCATTAAAAAAGTAGAATGAGACCTGAAAAGAATATTCTCCAATGAAGAAAAAAATGGCTAAGAAATATGTCAAACAATGTTCATCATCCCTAGCAATTATAGAAATTTGAATAAAAAACAAATTTAAGATTTTATCTTACTCCAGCAAGAATGGCAAAGATCAACGAAACAGCCAATAACAAATTCTGCAGGGGAGTTGAAAAAAGGGGTCCTAGGTTCACTGTGGTGGGACTGCAGCCAGGATGCAAATCAACATGAAGAATTTTCAAAATGCTCAAAATAAACCTACCATATGACCCAGTTAGACCACTTCTTGGCATATGCCCAAAGATTCCACACCCTACTCCACAAATGTTTTCTCAGCCATGTTCATTACTGCCCTGGGAAATAACCTAAATGTCCTTCAACTGATAAATAATGAAAATGCAGACAGAAGGAGGGAGGAGGGAGGTTTGAGGTGGGAGGTAGAGGTAGATAATAGAATACTATTTGGCTACAAAGAAAACTGAATCATGAACTTTTCAGGTAAATGGAAGAAACTAGAAAAATTCATGTTGAGTGAAGTCATCCAAACCCCAAAAGTCCCTGTTGTTTAGATGCAGAGCCCAGAAGCCACTGAGGTGGAATTGACCTGAAGGCATGCTGCCTGAGGACTAATTTTATAGGACCAAAAGGTACCATGTAAGCTTCCAAAGGAGGAAAGCAACCAGCAGTTGTGCAATAGTGGCACTCATGGCTTGTTTGTAAACAACAACTCTCTAACTGGACTTAAAATACACTCAACAAGAAGATATCATGACTGGTACAGGAAAACTAGCTAACCACCCACAGCTAATAAACTCATGGATTTTTGGAGTGAACCTACAACCACTGCTTTAATAAACCAGCATAACACCTAACTATATTCTAAAATATTTGTTCTTATACTCACAGAAAGTATAGCCCTTATACCGTTTCAAAGAAACTTCTTTTTTCAATAGATATAGGCCATTAGAGAAAGTCATAGCCAATCAAAATGCAGGTACAGAGTCAAGTCCCAATGGTTACATCTACAAAACAACTCTTTTTTTTAAATTTTTTTTATTTTCTATATTCTTTGTTTACATTCCAAAGTCTTTCCCCTTTCCCAGTTCCCCCCCCCCACCATACTCCTCTCCCATAAGTCCTCTCCCCCCAACTATTCCCCAATCATCCCCCTCCAAACATTTCTCTGTTCTGAATCTACAAAACTGGATCCAATCTTTTCAGGCCCAGGGTCCTCTCCTTTCTTCTTCTTGGGAATCATTTGAATTGCTAATTGTGCCTTGAGTATTTAGGGCTTCTGGGCTCATTAATATCCACTTATTAGTGATTGCATTTCATGTGTATTCTTTGGTGACTGGGTTAACTCACTTAGGATGATATTTTCCAGATCTAACCATTTAGCTACAAATTGCATGAATTCATTATTTTTAATTGCTGAGTAGTATTCCATTGTATAAATATACCACATTTTCTGTATCCATTCCTCCTTTGAGGGATATCTGGGCTCCTTCCAATTTCTGGCTATTATAAACAAGGCTGCTATGAACATAGTGGAGCATGTGTCTTTATTGTATGCAGGGGAATCCTCTGGGTATATGCCCAGGAGTGGTATGCCAGAGTCCTTTGGAAGTGACATGCCCAATTTTCTGAGGAACCGCCACACTGATTTCCAGAGCGGTTTTACCATCTTGCAATCCCACCAACAGTGGAGGAGTGTTCTTCTTTCTCCACATCCTCTCCAGAACTTGCTGTCTCTTGAGTTTTTAATCTTAGCCATTCTGACTGGTGTGAGGTGGAATCTCAGGGATGTTTTGATTTGTATTTCTCTGATGACTAATGATGTTGAATATCTCTTAAGGTGTTTCTTGGCCATCCAAATTTCTTCTGGTGAAAATTCTTTGTTTAGCTCTATACCCCCTTTTTTGATAGGGTTATTTGGTTCTTTGGGGTCTAACTTCTTGAGTTCTTTATATATATCAGATATTAGCCCTCTGTTGGATGTGGGGTTGGTGAAGATCTTTTCCCACTTTGTTGGTTGCCTTTTTGATGTTGAATATCTCTTAAGGGAACATTGTGGAAGAGGGGCAGAAAGATTTTATGTTCCAGAAGATCAAGGAGTTTGCTGTGATAATGTGTCTCCTAGTAATGTAGTAGTGCATACATTTTCATAATTGGGGGCTGAACAAGGACGACAACAACAGACATGCCAAAATGAGCAGGGAAATGTTCACACATGAAGAACTATAAGCAACAAAGGAATGCTAAGATCAGATGAAATCTTCTTCCCCAGGGAAGGGCAGAGTTTATCCAATACCAATGGACAGACAAGAAAACAAGCACAGGAGTAACATGCAAATGGAAGAGGTTATTTTTGGGAATATATGTTTATACAAATGTGAATATAACAACAATTAATGAAAAACAAGGCCATGAATTTAAAAGAGAGCACAGAGGAGTCTATGAGACGGCTTGGAATGAGAAAAGGGAGAGGAAAGGGATATAATTATATTCTCAAAAGTAAAAGAAACAATTTTAAAAGTGAACTGTATCCATGTACACAATTTTCTGAGAATAAAAAGGAATGCAAAATGAACAGTACTATTCTGCAAGACTGAAGCACTCTTAAGAATACGTAAATGCAGAAAACTTAGATGGTACTGTGGGACCATGAAAGGCAGCCTGTTTTCTGTTCAAGTTAGGTTTAAACCCCAGAGACCCTGCAGATAACTCTGCAAGGGGTGAAAGGCATTTGCCTGCCCCACTCCTAGACACCAGGCTTCTGACCCAAGGCCTCAGCTTTCCATAATTCTGTGGCCATCCGTCATATAGGGCAATGTCCCAAGCCCCTCCACAGGTAGAAATGATCACAGATCACGACAGCCTCAAAACAGATCACCATTTTAAGGAGTTCCTCCAGATCTGAAAGGCTTAGCCAATTAAGTTCTCCTTCCCAGACAAAAGGTACTTAACCTCAGGCCCACTCTGAGAAGGTGGGATATGGTTTCACTCATCACAACTCTCGCCAATGACAATAAATGCTTTAAAACCATGGACTGCCTCCTCTCATCCATTGGAATCTGCTGTGGGGCAATGGAGCAAAACATTGTCTAAAGAGCCATGTCTATTCTCACACAGGAAACCTCTCTGTGCTCCCAGCCACGTCTCCATCAAGCCAAGCTGCCACCCAAGCAAGACAAGGACTCTCTACTCCCCTATGGAACCAGCTGGCTCGGCTCCCCTTTTCCCTTAGGCCACAGGCTAGAGTCAGACCCCGCCCCCTGATGTCCAGCCATGTCTGTGATGTCCAAGAGATAGAACCTGTCATCCTCGGCCTCCATGCATCCCAGGAACCCACAAGTCAGCTCCCAGCAATGCCCTGGGGACCTCAGACTGTGCCTCTCTACCCCAGGAGCGAGGTCCTGCAGCTTCTCCTAGCCTCAGGCCTGCCCGCCCGGCATCATCGTCATGGGGTGCATGCAGTCAAACTTCCCATGTCAGCCTCCATGAGCGGCCCTAGCCCTGTGGTGGGCTGGACGTGAGCCACCACTTTTAACCCACAGTTACACCCACAAGCAAATATGTTACAATATATTGTGATGGAACTGCAGAGATACTTCATGTTTCATTCATTATATGTGACACACACATATACACACATATACAGAGGGAGACAGAGATAGAGAGACAGAGACAGGGAGAATATGAATAATTTCCTGGGCCATGTATATCATAATTTCCATTTGAGTAGCATAGTGTCTATCAGATAGTTGGTGTCAGATAAACTTGGGAAGCTATGGATCTTGATAGAGTGGGCTGAGCATATCTCATATCCCCTCTAGGAGTATCCTTCATGCTGCTCTAGACTTAAGTCTTTTCCAGTGTTCTAGCATTCAACCCACACCGACAGCATCAATGGGCATGCTGAACTTCTAAGAATCCATCTCAAAAATTCATGAATTAAGTACTAATGCAGCAATCACAGCATACTACCATTGCAAAGAGATATACTCAAATCCACGAGGCAATGAGAGTCACCTGGAGAGTATGGAAAAACACAGATTGTGCTCCACCCCACCTCCTCCCAATCTCTGATGCATCAGACCCAGATCAGAACCCAAGAATTGACATTTTTAACAAGTTCCCACATGCCCTCCACACTACCTATACTCTCCATAATCATTCTAGGAAGACAAGTTATTCATTATGTTGTTCAAGAGTTTATTAACCTACCCAGGATCTTATAACTGGCAAAAGATAGATGGGAATACCAAATCTAGTTGTTATTGATTCAATTATCACTTTCTCTCCATTGCATCCTGTTACTGTAACTGAGCATTTGACTTCACTGAGCTCCATTTCTGATGAGATCTGATAACTACACCTTGAGGCCAGAGTAGTTTGGCCATCAGAAGAAATGTCCCATTACCGTTTCTCCAGCAACTGTGGACTCAGACAATGCTGTAAGAAGAAAAAGGCAATAAAACCCCATGTGCTTGTAATTGATATTACAAAGTGTCCTTAATGGACAGGGTGACCATGCCTGGAGTTTATGCTCAAGAGCTTTATCCTCCGGCCCACTTGCAGCTAAGAATTTCTTTATGGCCTTTGCTAAAATGTCAGCCTTGATTGACATAGCTTGCTTGTACTATGCCCTTTAAACACACGGAGGAGCTACAAAATAGGTCAAACCTAACTAAGAAAGATCCAAACAAACTCTCATTCTGAACAGCTAAACAAGGTCCAGGCTTTACCTGGAAGGGCCAGAGCTTTGCCAAGGAGGGGAATGCTGACGCTCACCACATAGATGATGATCTGGCTAAGGGACATGCGTAAACCCTGAACCATCCTGATAGAGGCTCTACATACAAGCTGGGGATATAGTATTTGTACATTGTTTAGAGTGTCCTCTTCATTGCTTTCCTATGTGAATGAGGTCTGGTACGCAGACATCATGTAGTAGGTCCAAGTTCTTTGCCTTGTGAGGAAGCCTCAGCTGTGAGAAGTTCCCATTTATACTGGTAAAGGTTTCTGTTAAACAGACAACCATCTATCTCTGCTTCTTTCTCTGATATTCAACAGGGAAGTTTCTCAAAGCTCCTACTGTTCCCATTGCTACTGTTTATTTGAGTATTTGAGGTACTCACCCTCTCATTAACCTTTGTATTGATCTACTTTTTCTGTTTCTCTCTCTCTCTCTCTCTCTCTCTCTCTCTCTCTCTCCCTTTCCCTCCCCCCTCTCATACTCACACACTACAATTTTAAAATATAGGGAACACAGCATATCATAATACCTCTATACCTCTATGATGTTTAAGAGTAAAGAATCAACTCTATTCATTTTGTAGATAGAATCACTGTTTCTACTGAGATATATTAGTGTTGATGGTGATATTACTAAAATATAGAATAATGGAAAGAGTTTGATAATTCTATTGATCCATGAAATTCTACTGAGGTTGACATTCTATATTTACAAAATATGATCATAGAAAATGCACCCCCATCCCTCTATGAAGCTTAGGTCTATCAGCCCAGCGCCACTCACACCGTTTCCTTGGAAGTATTATTATCCTCCCTTTTCTCTCTTTGTGCTCCTGGACAAACAACATTAAGGCAACAAAATGGAAATAAAAATAAGCTTATCAAAAATGGCCGACAAGCTAGCTGATACAATAAGTCAAAATTGTTTTCATCAGCAATCGCTTCTTGATTTTTATGCAATCAAATAACAAAACGCTTCCCTTCAAAATGCAAAAAAAAAAAAAAAAAAAAAAAAAAACTTAAGTCATAAAACCCAAAGCAATAATATTCAGTGGAACAAATAGAATGGACTCTGCCCACATTTACAGCCAGTGTTAAAGGGAAGCACATCAGGCTTGGGTACAAAGCAAATTACAGGGCAGAGGAAATCTGTAAAATAAAATCAGATTTAAGGGGAGTCAACATCCTCCTATTTTCCCTAATGAGGAGTTTGAAAATAATAAAAGTTAGCATGATGGCATGGATATTGGTTTGAGCTTACCCTACCAAATTATAAAAATTGCAAAAGAAAGTAACTGAAGAATTCATAACGAGATTTGCTTGGCAATGCTCAAAAACCCAAAGCAAAGTAATTTAATAAGGGAGGCTTGGAGGGGGCTCTCCTTGATCTTTGGACTGTATTATCCCCAAACCAATCACCATCAAACAGAATTAAGCAGTAAGGGGTCACACAGGGGCCAAATGAGCCAGTTGCATGTTAAAGCATTCCAGAGCTCTACTAGGTCCAGGGCAGAGGACTCTGGCCATCCTTGATCACCTCAGTCATCCTTTCTATGCTTATATACGAACTGTCAGCCATCCTGCTCATTCATGCCGAGGACAGAAATGTTCATGACTGTGCCTATGCATTTCTATGTCTTAGTCACTGAACATTTATTCTGTTTGCTGTTTAAAAGCATAAGTAATTTCAAAAGTTCCTCTGCTATTTCCTTAGGTCATTCCTGGGGACAGACAACAGAATAAAAAGGAGCCTCACTGTATAGAAGCTAAGTCCTGACACCTAGTCCAGACAGGGCACTGATGAGTGGATAATATTCTGTGAGGCTATGCCCTGGGGTGTACAGTGCAGTGAGCAGGAGTGGCAGGAGAGTGGGGGAGGAGGAGGTACCACCAATGCTTGAGAGACAGCCAGCAGCCAGCCTGGTAGACAAAAAATACCCCCCCAAAAAAAACCCAAAACAACAGTGTACCATAACATACAAGATTATCAAGATGATGATTTGAAGGGAAGGAACCACCTGGACTCTTGTAACAAGAGTTCGTGTGAATGGCAAGCAAAGGCCAAGGCATTGTTCTGACTACATGTCACCCCCTTTGTGAGGAGTCTTAGGATGAGGACTTGGGTCTGGAAGAAGAACCAGGTTTATGCCCTGGTAAGTTACTGCCTTCAATTGGTTAGGAAATCCTATGATACTCATACTACTTCTTGTGGTCTCTACAACTTCAAAGTCAGAGAATTAGTCCAAACATGGTCTGGTGGCCCAAGGAAAGGACCAAGCCTCTGGCTAAACAGGAAGTAAACATTAGTATACAGTCTGGGATCAAGCCTACACCTTTTCTTTGGCCTTATATTGATTCTCGGTGCTAGACTGAAAGCATCATGTCCACTTTTACATATTAATAAATCTCACCACTAGTAAATGAATTAACAAGTGAATATATAGACAAAATACCAAATCTTCAAACAGTGCTACAGTAATATCTATCTGGGAAAGGGGCTTTGTGCTAGCTAGTTTTTTTTTTTCATTTATTTTTTTTTGATTTTTTTTATTGTATATATTCTATATTTACAATTCATTTCCCTTTTTCTGGTTCCCCACCCCCAAAGGTCCCACATGTCCTTTTCCCTCCCCCTGCTCCCGCATCCACCCCCTCCCACTTTACTGTTCTTGTACTCTCCCCCAATGATGTTTTGGTCCATTCTAGCACCAGTGTCCACTCCTTTCTTCTTGTGAGACATCACTTGATATGTGATTTGTGTCTTTGGTGTTCCAAGCTTCTAGGCTAATATCCACTTATCAGTGACTGTATACCATGGGTATTCTTTTGAGACTGGGTCACCTCACTTAGTATGACATTCTCCAGCTCCATCCATTTCTCTAAGAATTTCATGAATTCATTGTTTCTAATGGCTGAATAGTACTCCATTGTGTATATATACCACATTTTTTGTATCCATTCCTCTGTTGAGGGACATCTGGGTTCTTTCCAGCTTCTGGCTATTATATATAAAGCTGCTATGAACATAGTGGAGCATGTATCCTTATTGCATGCTGGTGAATCTTCTGGGTATATTCCCAGGAGTGGTATGGCTGGGTCCTCCGGAAGTATCACGCCCAGTTTTCTGAGGAACCGCCATACTGATTTCCAGAGTGGTTGTACCAGCTTGCATTCCCACCAGCAGTGGAGGAGTGTTCCTCTTTCTCCACATCCTCGCCAACACCTGATGTCTTCTGAGTTTTTAATCTTAACCATTCTGACTGGTGTGAGGTGAAATCTCAGGGTTGTTTTAATTTGCATTTCCCTAATGACTAGTGATGTTGAACATTTTTTAAGGTGTTTCTCAGCCATCCGAATTTCTTCAGGTGAAAAGACTCTGTTTAGCTCTGTACCCCATTTTTGGATAGGGTTATTTGGTTTTTTGGGGTCTAACCTCTTGAGTTCTTTTTAATGTTTAATTTGACACTAAGAGTTATCTGGGTAGTAGACACCTTAAGCTTTTAATTGAAAATTTTAATTAGAAGTCTTCCTGCTGCCATTTGCACCAGGGAGCCAGGAGACTTCACACCCTTCTGTGCACAGCCCACCATGAGAGAGTGATCTCCCAGCAGTGCTTTTACTTCTGAGCTCAGAGGAGTAAGGGCACAGGTTTACAGGCCCACAAGAGGAACAAACTCCAGCCAGAGACAACAGTACCAACTAGCACCAGAGATAACCAGATGGTGAAAGGCAAGCACAGGAACCCTACCAACACAAACCAAGGCCATATGGCAACATCAGAACCCAGTTCTCCCATCACAGCAAGACCCAGATACCCCAACACACAAGAAAAGCAAGTTGTATTTAAAATCGTATCTTATGATGCAGATAGAGGGCTTCAAGAAAGACTTAAATATCTCCCTTAAAGAAATATAGGAGAACATCGGTCAACAGGTAAAAGTTCCTAAAGAGGAAACACAAAAATTTCTTAAAGAAATACAGGAGAACATCGGTCAACAGGTAAAAGCCCTTAAAGAGGAAACACAAATATCCCTTAAAGAAATACAGGAAAACATAAACAATCAAGTGAAGGAACTGAACAAAACCATACAGGATCTAAAAGTGGAAGTAGAAACAATAAAGAAATCACAAAGTGAGAAATCTCTAGAGATAGAAAACATTGGAAAGAATTCAGGAGTCATAGATGCAAGCATCAATAACAGAATACAAGAGATAGAAGAAAGAGCCTCAGGTGCTGAAGATACCATAGAAAACAATGACTCAACAGTCAAAGAAAATGCAAAATGCATAAACCTTGTAACCCAAAACATCCAGGATCTCCAGGACACAATGAGAAAACCAAACTTAAGGATAATAGGTATAGTATTGACAAGAGCGAAGATTTCCAACTTAAAGGGCTAGTAAATATCTTCAATAAAATTATATAAGAAATATTCCCTAACCTAGAGAAAGAGATGCCCATGAACATACAAGAAGCCTTTAGAAGCCTACTTGATCATGGTGAATGATTGTTTTGATATGCTCCCAGGGATGCAGGGATAGTTCAATATTTGGAAGTCCATAAATGTAATCCACTACATAAACAAACTAAAAGAAAAAAAACCACATGGTCATCTCAATAAATGCTGAAAAGCATTTGAAAAAATTCAGCATCCTTTCATGCTAAATGTCCTGGAAAGAAAAGGAATTCAAAGCCCATACCTAAACATAATAAAAGCAATATACAGCAAACCAGTAGCCAACATCAAAATAAAGGTATAGAAACTTGAAGCAATCCCACTAAATTCAGGAACTAGACAAGGCTGCCCTCTCTCTCCATATCTTTTCAGTATAGTACTTGAAGTTCTAGTGAGAGCAATTAGACAACATAAGGAAGTCAAAGGGATGCAAATTGGAAAGGAAGAAGTCAAACTATCATTATTTGCAGACGATATGATAATTTACTTAAGCGACCCAAAAAACTCCACCAGAGAACTCCTACAGCTGATGAACAACTTCAGCAAAGTGGCTGGTTATAAAATCAACTCAAGCAAATCAGTAGCCTTCCTGTACTCAAAGGACAAGCAGTCTGAGAAAGAAGTTAGGGAAATAACACCCTTCACAATAGCTACAAACAATATAAAGAATCTTGGCGTGACTCTAACCAGACAAGTGAAAGAACTGTATGACAAGAACTTCAAGTCTTTGAAGAAGGAAATCGAAGAAGACCTCAGAAGATGGAAAAATATTTCAAGCTCTTGGATTGGCAGGATCAATATAGTAAAAATGGCCATCTTGCCAAAAGCAATCTACAGATGCAATGCAATCCCCATCAAAATCCCAAATCAATTTTTCATAGATCTAGAAAGAGCAATTCTCAAATTCATCTGGAGTAACAAAAAACCCAGGATAGCTAAAACTATTCTCAACAATAAAAGGACTTCTGGGGGAATCAATATTCCTGACTTTAAGCAGTACTACAGAGCAATTGTGCTAAAAACTGCATGGTATTGGTACAGTGACACTGAAACTAATAGAAAAGAAACTGGGGAAGACCCTGGAGGACATGGGCACAGGGGGAAATTTCCTGAACAGAACACCAATAGCTTATGCTTTAAGATCAAGAATTGACAAATGGGACCTCATAAAATTACAAAGTTTCTGTAAGGCAAAGGACACTGTCAGAAGGACAAAACGGCAACCAACAAATTGGGAAAAGATCTTCACCAACCCCACATCCGACAGAGGGCTAATATCCAATATATACAAAGAACTCAAGAAGTTAGACCCCCAAAGAACCAAATAACCCTATTAAAAATGGGGTACAGAACTAAACAAAGAATTTTCACCTGAAGAAATTTGAATGGCTGAGAAGCACCTTAAGAGATGTTCAACATCATTAGTCATCAGGGAAATGCAAATCAAAACAACCCTGAGATTCCACCTCACACCAATCAGAATGGCTAAGATAGAAAACTCAAGAGATAACAAGTGCTGGTGAGGATGTGGAGAAAGAGGAACACTCCTCCACTTTTGGTGGGATTGCAAGATGGTACAACTGCTCTGAAAATCAGTCTGGCAATTCCTCAGAAAATTGGGCATGACACTTCCAGAGAACCCTGTCATACCACTCCTGGGCATATACCCAGAGGATTCCCCTGAATGCTATAAAGACACATGCTCCACAATGTTCTTAGCGGCCTTATTTATAATAGCCAGAAGTTGGAAGGAGCCCAGATGTCCCTCAAAGGAGGAATGGATACAGAAAATGTGGTATATTTACACAATGGAATACTACTCAGCAATTAAAAATAATGAATTCGTGCAATTTGTAGGCAAATGGTTAGATCTGGAAAACATCACCCTAAGTGAATTAACCCAAACACACAGAAGAATACACATGAAATGCAATCACTGATAAGTGGATATTAAAGAGTCCAGAAGCTCTGAATACTCAAGGCACAATTAGCAAATCAAAAGATTCCCAAGAAGAAGGAAGGAGAGGACACTGGTCCTGAAAAGACTGGATCCAGTGCTGTAGGAGGGTACCAGAACTGGGGAATAGGACTTAAGGGACATATGGTGAGGGGGGAACTGGGAAAGGGGAAAGCCTTTGGAATGTAAACAAAGAATATAGAAAAAAAAAAGAAGCCTTCAGAACTCCAAACAGACTAGACCAGAACAGAAATTCATCCCAGCACATAATAATCAAAACACCAAATTCATTAAACAAAGAAAAAATATTAAAAGCAGTAAGGGAAAATGGGCAAGTAACTTATAAAGGCAGACCTATCAGAATTACACCATATTTCTCACCTGAGATGATGAAAGCTAGAAGATCCTGGGCAGATCTCGTACAGACCCTAAGAGAACACAAATGCCAGCCCAGGCTACTATACCCAACAAAATGCTCAATCATCATAGATAGTGAAACCAAGATATTCCATGATAAAACCAAATTTACACAATATCTGTCAACAAATCGAGCCGTACAAAGGATAATTGATAGAAAATACCAACACAAGGAGGGAAACTACACCCTAGAAAAAGCAAAAAAGTAATCTTCCAACAAACCCAAAAGAAAATACCCACACAAACATAAAAATAACATCAAAAATAACAGGAAGCAACAATCACTATTCCTTAATATCTCTTAACAACAATGGACTCAACCCCCCAATAAAAAGACATAGACTAACAGAAATATTTCTTATGTAAATCTTTAATTTTATCAGAAAATATTTGTAATTCCCCTTTTATTTAATTTAGTAATTTTTTATGCCTACCATTTATCTGCATTATTTTTCATGATAATCTTCAATTTTAATGTCTTTCTATATATTTCCTCTATTTATCAGAAGTGTTTTCAATGTAAATCTTTTTATCACAAATGTTTTTAATTCTACCTTCAATTAATTTAGAAAGAGTTTTTATATCTACCATTTTATATGTAAAATTTTCCATGAAATAGTCAATTTTAACGTGTTTATCTATTTATTTATTGAATTTTACCAGGAATATTTTCCATGTAAATCTTCAATTTTATCTGAAAATGTTTATAATTCCACCTTCAATCAACTTAATTATTTTTATGCCTATCATTTTATCTATATAATTTCCATTATAATCTTTAATTTTAACATGTTTTTCTATATATTTCTACAATTTTATCAGAAATATTTTCCATGTAAATCTTCAAGTTTATCAGAAAATGTTAATAATTCCATTTTCAATCAATTTAGGAATACTTTTATGCCTACCATTATTATATCTATATAAAATTTTCCATGATAATCTTCAATTCTAACATGTTTTTCTATATTTTTCTACAATTTTATCAAAAAATATTTTCCATGAGAATCTTCAATTCTATCATAAAATGTTTCTATTTCATATTTCAATTAATTTAGCAATGTTTTACATGTCTACTACATTACTCTTCAATTTTCCATGAAAATTCTTAATTTTACCTGTTTTTCTTAGTGTCTCTTCTATTTTATCTGAAATATTTTCCATGTAAATCTTTAATTTTATCATAAAGTGTTTTTACTTCCCTTTTCAATAAAAATAAAAAATAAAAATAAGAGAAAAGTTAAATTAATTGAGAGTCAACCAGCAGCCAGCCTGGCAGACAAAAAATAACACCCCTCCCCTCCCCCCAAAAAAAAACAAAACAACTGTGTACCATAGCACACAAGATTATCAAGATTATGATTTGAAGGGAGAGATCCACCTGGACTCTTATAACAAGAGTTCACGTGAATGAACTCCATCGGATTGGCCTGTAGGCAAAGCCATAGAGCATCTTCTTGATGGACGATTGTGTGGGAGGGCCCAGTCCATTGTAGGCAGTGCCGCTCCTCGGCTGAGAAAAGAAGCTGAGAAAGCCACGCAGAGAAAGCTAGCGGACAGCTTTCTTCCTTGGCTTCTGCACCGATTCCTGCCTCCATGTTCCTGCTCTGCTGGAGTTCCTGCTCTGACTTCCCTCAGTGATGGACCACTGCCTGGAGGTGTAAGATGAAATAGAGCCTTTTGTCCCCAAGTTGCTTTGGGTTATGACGCTTTGTCACAGCAATAGAAGGTCTGCCTGAGACAGGCCTGGGTGTGTACCTCGAGTATCACTTTTGATTACTAAACAGCTGTAGACCTCTAATCATGATCCACTAAGTTGCTTCTACTCTCCCCAATTTATAATCATAGTTTATGATGGCAGTGCCTATCTTAGTCCCAGGAGATAAATGTATGTAAGAGAAAATGTACTAGGAGCAATGTACTTTCAAGAATAATGAATAAAATAAGGGGAAAAAACAGGAATACATGCATACCTGTGAATATACACACAGACAAAAATTCCAGTTTCTTAGATGACTCTTAGTCAGTGAGATGGCTCAGTGGATAAAGGTACCCACAGTCACAGCTGATGGACTGAGCATTCCCTAGGGCAAATACGGTTGAAGGATACTAATAGACTCCTGCAAGTTTCCCTCTGACCTTTATATGAGCTCTGTGGCATGTACACACACACACACACACACACACACAGAGAGAGAGAGAGAGAGAGAGAGAGAGAGAGAGAGAGAGAGAGAGAGAGGAGAGGGAGAGGGAGAGGGAGAGGGAGAGGGAGAGAGAGAGGGAGAGAGAGAGGGAGAGGGAGAGGGAGAGGGAGAGGGAGAGAGAGAGAGAGAGAGAGAGAGAGAGAGAGAGAGAGAAATAAAATGTAGTAAAAATAAGATTATTTGCCCTAAAAATAAATTATGAGGATTTAATGGGGGAGGAGATAAGGAAATCTGAATTTCTTAGGGGGATGCTCTTGGTTTTTGTGAGGGACTCACAAATTCTGTTGCTTCAACCTTTTGAGTGCTGACATGACAAATGTGAGTTTCTAAGTTTTAAAAATCCCCTTAAATAAGATTTTACACGATTTGTTCAACCTCTGCTTTTGGTAACACTCAGCTTTATTTTGCTGAGAGTTTTTAAACATTCATACTCCAAGGTCAAAGCTGAGAAAAGAAGTCTCAGGAACCTTTAGTTGCCAAGGCCTCTAGAACTCAGCAGGGTGAAGCCCGAGATCTCTAAGAGGGATTTAGATGATGACAGGGACAATGCCATCACCTCCATTCTCCTACAAGGAAACTGTACACTTAGTGGAAATAGAAATGGGCATCATTCACACCAAGTTCGGCTTCCTTTTCTGCCTCCCTAAGTTCCATTATCTTTCTGAATGTTTAATTTCCTGCTTGATAGTCTTCTCGTGCACTCCGGTACTTTTCTCTACAAAACAGAAAAGCACAGAGCCATGTGAACTGTAAAATGTGTGTGCTTGAGAAAACTGTCATAGGAAGACTCCAGCCTCATTCACTAACAAACAAAATTCATGCTTGGTGCCCCATGGTCTTCACAAACCTAAACTACAACCAATGATTTCTGTCTACCCGAATTCAATAGGAACACTAGGACATAAAATGTAATGTGAAATCACATTTTCTTTCAAAAAAGGATTGTTTTATTTTCATTTTTAAACTTTAACTGATACATAAAAACAGCACGCACAGGAAATGGCCTATCATGCCTGTACATACTACATAATATTTAAATCAAGTTAAATATGCTTATCACCTCAAATATTCATGACAGAATTTTCTAGATTCTTTCTTCTATCTCTTTTTAAATGCTTAGTATGGTATTGTTACCAATTGATACTTCCTATTTTGAACTCAGTGAGAATTAAAAAGAAGTATGTAAAATGTTTAAAGATATAGTTAAAATGGTGCTTCTAGGGAAATGAGTAGATTTAATGCCTATATTGAGAAGGAAAGCAGGTATAAAATCAATGATCTATAGTGAAAATCATAACTAAAGAAAACAAAAGAAGATTTTCAGAAAAGATAAAATCAAAATAGGAGCAACAGAGAAAAATAATGAAGTATAATTTGCTTGATTTTGTTTTTCAGAACAGATCATATTCAAGACTCAGTATTATAAGAAGACAATTTTCACCCAATTGCTCCCTACATGTTGTGTCCATCAAAATCCTAGCAAATTTCTTGATGAAATTGACAATTCTAACATTTAAATGAAAATGAAGACTTCAGAGCCTTACAAACAATTTTATATGAGATATTAAAATATTGAAAAATGGAAAGGTTGACACTCCTAACTTACAGAATTCCTGTAAAACTATAGTGTTCATTTTTTGTGCTGGTATTAAAACAGAGTGATCAACAAGAGGACACAGAGAATCAAGAAAGAGACCAACACCAACACCTGCTGTTTCTTAAGTTTTTAATCTTAGTCATTCTGAATGGTGTGAGGTGAAATCTCAGGGTTGTTTTGATTTGCATTTCCCTAATGACTAATGATGTTGAACATTTCTTAAGGTGCTTCCCAGCCATCCAAAGTTCTTCAGGTGAAAAGTTTTTGTTTAGCTCTGTACTCCATTTTTTTATAGGGTTATTTGGTTTTCTTGGGTCTAACTTCTTGAGTTCTTTGTATACATTGGATATTAGCCCTCTGGCAAGGATGTGGAGAAAGAGGAACACTCCTCCACTGCTGGTGGGATTGCAAGCTGGTACAACCACTCTGGAAATCAGTCTGGCGGTTCCTCAGAAAACTGGACACAATACTTCTGGAGGACCCTGCCATACCACTCCTAGGCATATACCCAGAAGATTCCCCAGCATGTAATAAGGATAAATGCTCTACTATGTTCATAGCAGCCTTATTTATAATAGCTAGAAGCTGGAAAGAACCCAGATGTCCCTCAACAGAGGAATGGATACAAAAAAATGTGTTAAATATACACAATGGAGTACTATTCAGCCATTATAAACAATGAATTTATGAAATTCTTAGACAAATGGAGACAAATGGAGAACATCATAATAAGTGAGATAACCCAGCCTCAAAAGAATACCCATGATATGCACTCACTGATAAGTGGATATTAGCCTAGAATCTTGGAACACCAAAGACACAATCCACATACCAAATGATGTCCGAGAAGAAGGAAGGAGGGGACCCTGGTTCTGGAAAGGCTCAAAGGATCAGTGTAGGGGAATACCAGAACAGGGAAGTGGGAAGGGGTGGATGGGGGAACAGGGGAAGGGAAAAGGGCATATGGGACCTTTGGGGGGCGGGGAACCAGTAAAAGGGAAATGAAAGTGAATAAAGAATATATCCAATAAAAAAAAAAAAGAAAGAGACCAACATGTGCATTGCCTCTGATTATCAATCAAGGCCCTCATTTATGTATTGGGTTAGCAATATAATCTTAGTGAATGATGCCCATTTAGGTGAACATATTATAGACAATAAGTAAATGTGGATAATGACCTCATTTCAAATAAAAACATATACTTCAATGAAACATAATACTCAGCATTAAAGTTTCTAGAAGAAATTCTGAATGTTAGATTAGTCAATAGTTTTTAGTCAAGACACAAGTATCAACCATAAGAAAGCAAAAAAAGATAGTGTTTTATCAAAATTAAAAATTTCCTCTTCTCAAAAGACACCATTAAGAAAACGAATGAGCTAGTCACCCTCCGAGAATTATATTTGTTGCACTTACTGTTAATTGAGGACGTATATCCAGAATACATTAAAATCTCATATAAATCAGCAATGAAAAGATGAAAAGCCCAATAAAAGTTCACAAAAGATTTGAGCTCCCCCTTCTGAAGAAGATGTATGGCTAGCCAGTGAGCACATGAAAAACTACTTAACAGCAGGAGTTACCAACTTAAAACAATTAATGAGGTAGTTCTTCACGCACACTGAATTGACTATAAGTTTGTGAAAGAGTTAAAATGGCTATAATTTTAAAGCTGGCAATGCTAATGTTGGTTGGGATGTCTAGGAATCTGAACTTAAGCAAATTGTGTGGTGCTGGTAGGTGTGTGGAACAGCACAGGACTAGCCAGGTCCTTCTGTATGACAGTAGACACATACCTATTCCATGGCCCTGTAGGTCCACCACTTGGTATCTAGTCAGGACAAAGGAAAATCCAACTCCACATAAGATTTGGGTAAATATTCATATCGTCCTATTCATAATAGCCCTAAATTATTAAGGATAGCAATGTGCTAGATCTAGTCAGAGTACATAAAGAAGCCAAGAATTTTTTTTTAAATGTAATACTATTCAAAAAGCCAAGAACAAGAAAAAGGAGGAGGAGGAGGAGGAGGAGGAGGAGGAGGAGGAGGAGGAGGAGGAGGAGGAGGAGGAGAAAAGCATAATACTGATAGTCACAATGTCACAGGTCAGTCTTGTAGAGACTTTGTTGAGTGGCATAGGGTGAACATGGATATTCACATTCCCAATCCATATATATGTGAACCACGAAGAAGGCGAATGAAATCCTCCTGTGTATTTCGAGTGCAAATATGGCTAGGGAATGTTTGAAGGTGATGAAGTGGATATTTTTGCCTATATTCATGAGATGAACAAGTTATTTGTTTATCTTATTCTATGCGTGCCAGTTGTTTCTTATGAAAGTCTGGAGGTGTTTGTCTTTAATTTTCTCTTCTTAGCATATGGAAGATGCTAAGACAAGGTGCTGACATCTACTGAATACCTTGGGCTACAATCCTCAGGGTTTCTTTCAATTTTACCTATTGGTAAATTGCAAAATACACATCTCCATTACCTTCCAATGTTCTCTGGTCATGCTTTACACACAGAATACATAGCAGGATTACATTTACCTTTCTTGTGGTTCATATAAATGGATTCAGAATATAAATAGCCACGTTTCCCTAATATGACCCAGCAAAGGTTCTATGAGACTGACCCATGACACTGTGGCTATCAGTACTGCAACTTTTACTTCTTTTCATTTTTGGCTTTTTGCAAAGTTTTCCATTTTAAAAATAATTTCCAGCTGGGAACACATTCCTAAAGTCTCACCAATGATTCACCAAGGTGAATTCGATTGCTCAAAGCCACTGATTAAATTACATGCAATTTATACTCACGTGTAGAACTCCTAGGCAAAATCAATTCAAACTGCACTTCTTTAATGAATGAATAAGGGAATAAATGAATAAATGAATGAGTAAAGAGAAGATACTATTCAGCCTGAAAAATGGAGAAAGTACTTTAAAGCCAATACAAAAGATATAGAAATGACAAACTGATCATCCATTGTGAGTGGCTTAGGAAGGAGGCATTCAGAGACTCCCACTCCATACTAACTTAGATGCAAATAAAAGACATAATTTAGGTCCTAAACCATGCAGCTGCGATGTTATTGTTTTCCACTGCAGAGAGCTGCCTGAATCTTGCCATCCATTTTCTGAGGGGTTCAAACTACCTTTCCTATTATCTATGCCAAACTATAGTCCTGGTCTTTGAATCAAACATCCCCAGTGCACAAGGAAGGGGCCTCTTGTGGAAACTTTTCTCTTTTCTCAGTAGGAACTCCCATTAAGCCACAGAACTAAGATGCTGCACACACACAGCCACCTCCATCACCTATGGAGTTCTGTAGCTTCTAATTATTCAGTGGAAGACTACAGTCCTTCCAGACATTACCTCTTCTATATCACAAAGAATTGATGCCTAACACACAGTGAGAACAGCCCTTGCCATAGAGCAAAAAGGAAGAGGGTGGTACCCAGACAAGCATTAGGTAGATGCAAGAGTAAGTAAGATGTTTGAGTTTTATTCTCCTTGTATTAGTTTTCTTAGTTTGTGACCTCAGTGATAGGCACAAAGAGGGAAAAGTACTTTATTCGAAGATGGTAGCCTCAAAAGTTCCTTCCCTCTGAAAAAATTGCTGTCTCCTGCCACAAGGTCCGACAAACTACTCATCTATTTATTCAAAGGGCTCAATGATCTGTAAAGAGTGACATTTAAACTATTAACACTATATTCTGCTTGACAATGTTATTAAATATTAGGTCTGATTTATGGAAAGGCCTTAATCATTTGGCAGTCCAGATGAGCATGGCCCTGTACAGACATTGGGCCACATTGAATGTTACTTGGTGGAGTTGATTGAACTCATGAAAAAAATATTTCCACTAGCAACACTAGAGTCTGACTTCATGTGACATAGTTATTACCATATAAATTTGAACCACTTGCAAGCTCAATTCTGTTATCTTAGAATTTTCCAATTGATAGTTTTAATGGTTTAGGAGTCAAAAATAAAATAACACATCTAAATAATCTTTGCTGTGGAAAGGATGGATAAAATTTCAAAATGGAAGATGGGCATAGAGCTTGCTATGTTAGTGTGCAAGTAGGAAGGAAAGAAAATCCTGTGCCTACATAAAGGGCAAACAGTGGGGATTGAAATGGGAGGGCCTGCCTGTAGGAACTGGCAACTCTGGCTTGCTGACTGCTCTGCTATTGTCTATGTAACCATGGGCAGTCACCCTTTCTAAGGAGACAGTTTATCTGTTTAAAATGTAACAAAAGTATATGAAATTCATTTGGAATCTCTGGATTTTAAGGTTAGACTATTCCAGGTGAGCACAAAATCTGGGTTCTAGTTCAGTGTTGGAGATGTTCCTAGGCCACCTGAGATAGACCAGAAAGAACAATAAAGACAGAGACCCCACGATACCAGTTGGGGCAAAGACAGACAAAGAGCTACTATAGTGCCTGAAAGACTGGAGATGGTGCAGAGAGAGATGAGGAGCTGGGGGGGGGGTGACTGTTAAGTTGCAGAGTGAAATCCTGAACTATACAAATGGCCTATGGGTCATTAGGTGGTGCAGAGACCTGTTGGACTCTTTTATGTCAATTTGGCACAAGTTAAAGTTATCTAAGAGGAAGGAACTTCAACTTAAAACATGCCTCTCTAATATGGGGCTATAGCCAAGCCTATAGGGCATATTTTTAATTAGTGATTGATGGGAGAGGACCTAGCTCATTATATATATTACCATTCCTGAAATGGTGGCCCTGGGTTCTATAAGAAATTAGGTTGAGTAAGCCATGGGAAGCCAGTATGTGGTGCCCTTACATGGCTTCTGCATCAGCTCCTGCCTCCAGGCTCCTTCCCTGTTTGAGTTTCTATCCTGGCTTCCTTCAGAAGCATGGACATGTAAGCCAAATAAACCCTTTGCTCTCTAAGTTAATTTTGCACATGGTGTTTCATTGCAGTAATAGAAGCCCTAAGACAAGGTTTAAAACATGAGATGCTGCGTAATGAATAGAGAGTGAATTACTGAATGTATCTATGAGCTCCTACGTGGTAGAACACTAGCTAACGAGTTACTTGATAAACTTATGAGCTATAAAATGGTATATAGATAGATTGAAGCACTTAAGAGGTCCAGGTGAACTTCTAGATGGTGTAGAAATCTAGATGGTGGATAACTAGCAGTGCCTATGAGCAGGTGAATTATCCACAGCTCCGCTATAAGCCAATTATCATACATTTCTTTGGTAAACCAATAGATAACTATTATTTTAGTCTTAAAAAGCCATATGGTCTCTATCAACTCTGCTAGATTACCAGGAAAAAATAGAGAGAAAACATATGAATGGGTGATTGTTTAGTAAATTGTATTTATAAAAATATATGAATTATAACAATATGGCAGAAATTTGCCAATCTTTGATGAGTCTTTATGCTAAATTTTCTTTAATTTTGAGAATTTCCTATAGGTATATGTTATGGTTTGTATATGCTTTTCCCAGGGAGTGGCACTATTAGGAGGAGTGGCCTTGTTGGAGTAGGTGTGTCACTGTGGGTGTGGGCTTAAAACCTTCACCCTAGTTGCCTGGAAGTCAGTCTTATACTAGCAGTCTTCAGATAAAGATGTAGAACTCTCAGCTCCTCCTGTACCATGCCTGCCTGGATGCTGCCATGTTTCTGCCTTGATGACAATGGACTGAACCTCTGAGACTGTAAGCCAACCCCAATTAAATGTTGTATTTTATAAAACTTGCATTGGTCATAGTGTCTGTTCACAGCAGTAAAACCCTAACTAAGACAGTATACAATGGAATATAATCATAATCTACTCCCTTTTCCACATTCCAGTTCTCCTTTTTTCTCTATAATATTTCTTCCCAATTCATATATCTTTTTTTTAACAACCCACTGGGTCCAGAGCTACCCATAATTGTGCAGGTTGGACATTCACTGGAGCATGAAAACCCTACTAGTAACCACACCTCGGTAAAGGGGGATCCTCCTTCCCCTAGTAACCACCCACTGCCAATAGTTTCTCAGTGTGGGTTTGGTTGGAGACAACCTATCCACCTGCACAAGAGTTTTTGCCAGGTTGCTAGACTGTGAACAGATCTGTTGAGAGACCATGGCTCCAATAGTCCACTGAAGCCTAGAAGAAGCATTTCCCACCACATCTCCCTATCCTGCAGTCCTTACATTCTTCTCACCACCTCTTCTGGGCTCTTCCCTTCGCCATGGTGCTGGAGCTGGGTTTATGAATGAACAGAGTGCAGTTGAACACTAAATGCAGAAAGGCTTTATGCATGGAGGAGTGGGCAACTATGGGGGAAATGAGGAAGTGAACGGCAGGTATAACTCAAAGGAAGGATATACAAGAAGCCATAGAGAGGGCTGCTGTCATGCATCCCAAATCAAAATATGATGATGACGATGACGATGACGATGACGATGACGATGATGATGATGATGACGATGAGTCAAAGGATGGTAGACCAGACATGAGAAGAAGAGGGAAGAGTAATGAGAGTCACAGGGCAGAGCACAGATGGCACAGGGGCGAAGGGTAGGGAGAGGGATTCACCACAAACTAAGACTGAATGAAAAAGCCTTAAGGAAACCAACTAGTTAGCTAATTTCAAAATACAACCTAAAAGAGAATGTTAACAAACACCCCCACATGTATGAACAATGTTGACCAGTCTTCCTTTGGTCTGAGAAGTTTGCGTGCTTAAGAAGAGTGAGGGCAGTGCCCCCACCTCCACTTGCCACACATCTTTCAGGACCAGAAGGATTCCCTCATAGGTGAAGGCTACCAATATGTAGGCCTAAAATTGAACTTGGGTATGTTTTCCTGCTTTTTTTCATCTGAGAACCTGTAACAGAGAGCAGAAACTGCAGGCTTAATTTATCTGCCTCTTCTCCTATAGTGACTCATTCAGGAAAAATGCAGTATTTATTGAGACATACCAGATACCTGGCAGATTTCTAAAAAACATGTATTGTACTCTCTTCGAAAATAAAAATGTCTTCTCTTTCCAGATTGCTCCTGCTGTCTTCTGTATGGCCCAGAAAGGTCTATGCTGTTCTTTGCCTATGTAGTACTGGGCATGAAGCTGTAGACTCAGCTTTGGGGTAATCATGACGCAACATTTTAGTTCTGCCTCTATAAAAAAGGATTGCTTCTTGCTAAGCAATATCCAACCTAAGTTAGCTTTAGGCCATTAAAAGCTGCAGCACTTCCCAATAAAAAATAATAGCACTTCTCCAACGAGGCCCAGACACTAAGCTCCTTGACTTTAGTGGCAATTAGACATTACTCTACTATTGCACACTGTCTGGAGCAGGAATCACCAAAGAGCAACTGGAAATTAGAAATGTGATTGCCCTTTGGTGGATAAAGGAGGCTCTAGAAGAAGTCCCTTGGTGGGCATCTCTTAGCCTCTGCTGGGCTCAGTAGCAAGCAGGCTCTGAGTGGTGTTTGGAGATGTTAGGCTGTAACCCACATCTTCCTATTTGTCGATGTTCCCTTACAGTATTTAGATTTAGGGCATGGTCTTCAATTAGGGCACAACCACAAAAAGTCTACTCTGCTATAGTCTAGTGACCCAGAAGGTTACCAAATGTGTAATCTTTGTGCAGGGAGGGAAAGCGTCACAGGGCAGAGAGAAAGATTGTCCATTCAGACCTTGTATATGAACTAATGAAGAGGAAGGATATCATAGGGCATCTGAGATCATTTTCTAATAAAAAAAAGAAGAAAACAGCAGTCTTCATTTTCCAGCATTACTATAAACTCACTTTTATAATACTGGTTACAAAAGCCTGACCAGACATCTAAGTAGTGCTAGCAGACCATTTCCTTCTTGGAGATTCAAATGTAAGAGGGGGGGTGTGACCCTGAAGTCAGCTTGGGCTTTATAACATGTTGTCATAAATGTAATAGAGATCCAAGAGGGTGAGGCTCTGTATCACGAAGCAATGGCCTCCGATAAGGATTCTTTATTTTCATTCTTCGAGGTTTCCATTTATTTTATACTGCTTTACTCATCTGCAAGACAGCACACAATGGACTGGGGTTGACTAAGATCAGGCAGAGGCATATCCCCAGTGACCCATCTCTAGATTTCCCACATCCCAGAGGCTTGTAGTAGCTTGTATTGACTTTGGCCATACCAAAGCAGGCCTACAGATTGAGCAGGACAGGGCTGTTATATATCCAGTGTCAGACTCTGCCTGCTTTGTTATAGATTCATTTATTTGCAAAACAGATGGGTACAGAGAATTATATTAGTCAAAGACCTTGATTTAGGATGTCTGTTCATGTTAAAGTTTTTGCGATTGAGTCATTTACTACTTGTTATTGAGATATGAAAATAAAAACAATAAAACCACTGTTTATCCAAAGCTAACAGGGACTTACTCCATCAATAAGTAACAGCTTCTCTCCTTCCTGCTGCTCATGCCGCCCATCTGACAATTACCATGGTGACTCTTGTATTTTATCATTACATTGGATGTGTATCTGAGAGAGCCTTATACATTTTTTAAAGGGGGTGATGGTGCAAGTTATTTTCTATTAGCTGACCCATATGAAATCGTGTATAATGCATTTTTGTACAATATTATTCTGTCAAGATCCATCTATACCATTCAAAGCAGCTGTAGCTCATCCATTTTATCGAAGATTTTTCTCCGTATTAGAGGCTGTTTGGGTTGTGTCCAGGGGTTGGGCTCTATATGTAATGTTATCACGGCCCTACCTGTCTCTAGGAGTTCATGTAGATATTTATTTTGGGTGGATTCACAAGAGTGGGATGGCTGAGCCATAGAGTACATGACGCCTCATTCTCTAATAGAATGGCAAAACCTTTGCCAAAGGGGTTGTATTGAGTACAATCCCACCAGCAATTAAGCACCTGTTACTTGTATCCTCTCTACCACCTCTCGTCCTGTGCCAGGCTAATTGGTGTAAAATGATATATCTTTATGTTCTCAATTTGCATTTCATAAAACACTAATGACTTTAAACATCTCTTTGTGTGATCATCGGCCATATGTGTTGCCTGTCTGTGAAAGGCCTGTGTAAGAGACGATTGCCCATTCTTCACTAAGTTGACTGAGCTTTCTCCTTTTTGATTTGCAGAAGCCTATCATATACTCTTGGGGCTTATCATATATGACTACACGAGTTGTAATCACTCCCTCCTTAAAGTGTCTCCTGATAAGTAGCTAAGTAGCTATCTTACTTTCTAAGAGGTGCTGTGTGTGTAGTGCTATTGTAGATACTCCATAGATAGTGATCTCTCTCTCTCTCTCTCTCTCTCTCTCTCTCTCTCTCTCTCTCTCTCTCTCTCTCTCTCTCTCCCCCTCCCTCCCTCCTTCCCTCCCTCTCTCCCTCCTCCTCCTCTCCTCTCCTCTCCTCTCCTCTCCTCTCCTCTCCTCTCCTCTCCTCTCCTCTCCTCTCCTCTCCTCTCTTCTCTGAGAGACAGAAAAGGCCACAAAAAGGAACACCAAGGCCCTCATCCAGACCTCACACTCACAAAAAGGCAGTTAGTCAACATTTTGTTCATTATCTGCAAATGAAGGTGTCTGCCTCCACAAGACTGGGTGCCAGGAATATAATAAAGTCCAGAAGCTTAAGTCTGGACCAGCTAATTTAGCACACAAAAACTCAGGAAGCCCTAATGGTGTATCTATGAGAATATCAGAGTTATGTGACAATATTTTTCTGGTTAAATATAAAGACTTAAAAATTTAGAAATATATTATAGAGTCTTAAATTTCTGAGGAGATCCAGAAACAGGAAGTCACTGAGGTTTCTCTGGACTCTGAGAGGTTCCAGACAGGGAAAATAAGAACTCAGGAAAGATGCTCCACACATATCATTGGTGAGTCTTAGATCTGAGATTCATACCCACGTGTAGCTGACAGATTCTGCTTTTCAGCCTTGCTAGAGGGCAAAGGAAAAGCAATGTGGTTAACATTTCCTTGCAAATAGCTGTGTAAGAATGCATTCCCAGTTATGATCCACCACACACTGAGGCCCTGGAATGAAGATTGGGCTCTGCCAGGACACACCAAGCTTCCTATATAGAGCTGAGGCCTCTTCTCTTGGGTGCCCTGGGCTTCTCCTAGGATGAAGCTAGAAGGTTTGGGGAGGGCTCTCCTAAAGAAGAGCTGGCAGTATTATTTGGTGGCCCCAGAAATTTCCCCAGATCAAGCTCATATCTATGGTACTATGCAGAAAAGCCTGAAAGTTATTGAAAGACCAAGGAGAGGATTAAGGGAATATATGTTTCATGTTTCTGTGTGTGTTTGGTGAGGATGGTATTCTACCTTGTTTCTCTGGGACCACTCACAGCTTTTATAACCCTTTTGTGATTTTAGGGATAATAGTTACCAGACACTAGGATATTTGGACAGAAGGATGCCCGCAGCAATAGTAGCAGACAGGAGACACCTGCCTTTATCCCACTCTCTTTCTCCCGATCAAGCTTTTAGAGCCACAGAACAGTACATGCAATAAATGCCAGCACTTAGTGACAAGGAGTCAGAGTCTAACCATAAGTGAGACTCTGTGCCCCTGAAATTCATCTGTTTGATGATCTAGCAATGCTCAGTGCACATTATCGTAGGAAACCAGGCTAAATAAAGGAGCCATGTTTGACAAGCTACTCAGGCCAGTAACTGCCCCATTTAGATTTTACTGTAGTCTTGACACATTCTAGTGTTACCTGAGAATAAAGGACCTCAATTGAGAAATTGCCTCCAACAATTGGCCTGTGGCATGTCTTGAGGACAACTTCCTTGACTGGTAATTTAACTAGAAAGTTCCAGAGCACTGTGAATGGTGCTGCTCCTCAGAAGGTGGGCCTGAGTTAAATTTTAAAAGCTGGCTGAGCATGATCCATGAACAGTAAGACAGCAACCAGCATTTCTCCATGGTTTCCACTTTAATTTCTGCCTTCTGAGCTCTGCCTCAAAGTTGGACTGTAAACTAGTATGCTGATATGAAAAATAACGACTCCTTTCCAAGTCACTTTTAGTCATGGTGTTTATCACAACAGAAAGGCATACAAGAAGAGAATGCTGGGATTTCATGGACCTTCCTCCAGCTCTGGCTTCTTCCCTCTCCAGTACAGGCTTCACCCCAGAACCACTGTTCTTCCCACTGTCTGCAAAACATGTCTCTTCTCCATAACATAGGCCAAAGATGCATAGCCCAAAAATGGTCTCGGATAATCTTTGGCTCACACGTGGTCTTCCCTATGCTAGTATCCTGATCAACTCACCTGACCCAAAGAAGCTTTTCTTGTTCCCTTGGTGTTATGTTTTCACCAAGTGCTCTCACCTGTAAGGGGAGGGCTTCTGTACAACAAGACCAGAAGTATATATGGAGAAAATCTCAAGTCTCTCTTTTAACCTGTCTGATCCCCCCTGATCAACTTCCCCAAGGAAACTTCGAAGACATTTACTGTGTAGCCCCTCAGCTTCTACAGATAAAAGTGGGTATCAACTTGCAGAGTGTGAGAGTAGATTTCCTACAGGCATATGCTTCTGCAAAGATATCTGCAGTCTAAAGGATGATCTAAGCCATGGCCCCTATCCCAACACCTGTACCCACACACCAAGTCTTGCCTACCTTCCTGATACCTTCTGAAGGATTGGACACACAGTTGTCAGCCCCTCCATTCTTGCTTATGGTCCGCCAGAGCTCAGCAAAAGTGCTATCCTGCTCCAGGGGATTGGTCCCCTTGGCTCTGAAGTACTCATAGACAGCAGAATCCCGGACAGTGCCATAAGACATCTCCAGTTGCTTGGACAGATCCTGAAATGTCCTGAAAGGCAGTAAATAAAATGTTAGCAATTGCTGCACACTACACAGTATAAGGATAAAATGGGCTGCAAGCTCCCTCTGAGTTCCAGGCTCTGTACTAACCCATTATCCACATCCCTCTAAGCCAACGTACAAATGCATCAGTCCCTCAGCCTGGATCCAGACCTCCATATGTCACCGATAGGTTTCCTCAATATGAAATATATAAAACCAGATTCTGTGTTGAGCTCAAATCATAAAACAATGAGTAAGAAATGATTTCTGCCATTAGTGAGCTCGGAATCCAGCTATAAAAATATGGATCAAGGCAGGAAATCACAATATAACAGAATCAGGGCAATACAAAACAACAATTGCTGATAGCTTCTGCCCTGAGCATGCCAACGCCGAGCAGACAAGATGGATGATGAAGATGATGACTAGCCCCAACACGTGGGGTCAGTGTGGCACAGATAATCACTATGATTCTGAATCACTTAAGAGGCATCCCCTCCAAAACTTGCAGATGTGCTGGCATTCTAGCCAATTAATGACACAGAGTACCTACAAACCAAGCTAATTTGAAAAACTAATGAAAATTGTGCTTTTACATGGATCTCCTGGGTTTTTGTTTTTGTTTTTGTTTTTTTAACATTGAAAGGTATTTAGAAGATACTGATGATTAAGGGGCAATACTTGAGATGGCCTGGATTCATTTTTACAGAGAGAAGAAGCAAGTAGCTCCATCAAGACAGATGTTAGAAGGCCAGAGTATCTTAGGAACCCCCTCAGCAGCCTGATAACAAACACCCAAACCGGGGTCAGAGAAGAAGGCTTTCTGGAAATGGAAATACATACACTTCCTGACTCTCTGCTTTGCATGGCAGTAAACCCATCTTGAACTGAAAATGCTATTAGGCTGAAATCATATCACTGTTATCACTCATGTGAACACTCATGAAATGCCATGCCTGTTTTATAATGGGCCACTTTTCACCCTGGTATCACATGACCCACTTGGAGATCCAGTTACTGCCGCCATCTAGACCCACAGGAGAGAATCTTTCCACATATCACTAGCCTGGGAAGAGATCCAAACTCAACATTCAAAATACAGTATCCAGTGCTTATTATTTTCACACCATTACACCATCAAAGACTCTTCAGTTGAGCCACAGTTAAGTCAGGAACCCTCTGTAGTGAGGGCAGGAGGGATGAATTAGTACTGTGCTCTTACTTGCTACTTGAAAAGTAGTGCCCATCATGACATATGAAATATATTGCCATATACCCGGCCAATTTTCAAAATTAAAAATCCTTAATGGGAGCCTAGGCTTTCTGTCCAGGGTCTGATGAGATCACTCTGTCTTTGTTTCTCTTCTGAAAGTCTCAGTATCTCCTGTATCAACCCACACCATTATCAGTACCCTCTGATGTGTCTTCCATAGGAAAAACCAACCCAACTATCTTGTTTTGCTTTTCTACTGATGTAATAAACAACATGAGCAAAAAGGAGTTGTATAGGAATGAGTTCACTTCACCGCGTAGTTTTAAGTCTATCATGAAGAGGAGTCAGGACAGGGACCTGGAGGCAGAAACTTAACCAGAAACCATGGGAAAATACTGCTTACTAGCTTGCTCCCCATGGATAGCCAAGCTTATATTTTTATATAATGCAGGACCACTTGCCCTGGGTGGAACCAGCCCCAGTGGAATGAACCCTTCCATATCAATCATTAATCAAGAAAATTTCCTAATGTCTTACCTTCAAGCAATCTGATGGGGGCATTGTCTTAGTTGAATGCCTGCCTTCCCAAATCTTCCTAACTTGTGTCATGTCGACAAAACACTGACCAGTACACCAACCAATCTTGCCAAGTTCATTTTTACAACTTCTGCCTTCTCTCCATCTCCAGTGCTTTTCCCTATCCATGGTCAGCACCATTGCCAACCTGAAAGTAAAATGTACTGTCCATTCTTATCTAAGCTAAGAGGCTATGCCTCTCCCTTTGCCTGGAATCCTTTTAATCTCACTCACATACCTGCATGTTTTTGCAAATCTAGCTTCAAAGCCATCCTCAGCCCAAGTTTCCATATGCTGTCTCTCCATAGCTTGAAGGCTATCACAGCTGCCCCATCTCACTGGTATTTCAAAGAGTAGCATTCCTTAGTAAGGAAAAGTAGTGGCTCTGGAGTCCAGCTGCTCTCTTGTTTTTAGTCCCCACCAACACTAGTAGAATGAGCCTGGACAAGTTCACAAATGTCCTTATACCTTCACTTTCCAGATCTTAAGATGAGGGCTGGAAGCAGAGCCTGTAGCAGTGGGTTCCGACTGAAGATTAAGTTAGGATTCATGCTCAGGCCAAAGTATATTACCTGATGGGGTCAGTGCGCAAGAGCTGGAGGTCATGGTTCTGAGCTAACATACATATGTGTCCCCACCTGATGTAAGAATTTGAAGGCCTGGAGCTAAAGCCCCTCCATCCCTACTCCATGGCCTTGGGCCCAGGGCTGGAGCAGCAGGCACAGCAAGCACACAAGGCCCACGAGTGTATGGTTGCTCTCCTCTGCTGTGGTTGCTTTCAATAGCAGTCCCTTGTTCCTTGCTATTTGGCCAAGTAATAGAGCTCAGGATTCATTTCCACACATTGCAGATGAAAGGAAACATAAAATAACAAATTTGATGAAGAAATCTTTCTAATTATTGTTCATTATTTATACCTAATTGAAGCAAGATGTTCCTTTGCTTGAAGGGCCCCAAGGGTTGTAACTCAGCTATAAATTGCCTGTAATGAAAGGAGGGGAAATCTTCTTTTTCCTACATTTATTTTTTTTATTTTTCTCATGGTAATACAAACAAATACAAGCTTTGATGAATGGGAAGCATCAGGATGAATTACACAGTTGAGTCTAAATACTGAACTACTCTAAATTACTGCAGTTTCCACGAGCATGGACCGCATGCATAACTTCCAGGGAGCTCTGATCTCCTGTTTCATCCCCACATTTGAAATGGAGATTTCCTCTCTCCTGAGTATTTATTCATGATGGTGCTCCTGGCCAGAACATCATAGATGACAAGCAGGAAGCCTGCATGTTAATGGCTCCATCTGCCTTTCTGTCCCAGCACAGCTTATTGTTCCCTCTTCCTCAAACATTCACCCTGGGAGACTTCATCATCTGACCCATGGTCTCTCTCCTACCACCTATGGCCATAGATTTCTATATAGAGATCTCTCGAATTATAGATGCACTCCTTCTCAACAAAGAATTCCAGGATAGTTTCCATGCCTGTGACACAATAAGTCCAACCATCATGGTTCTGAGCATCTAAGCCTAAGAGGACTGGAAGAGGTGGCTCCCCCAATGGACACCCCAAAGCTATCATATCCATGGGTAGTTTTCCTTTTGTCAGAGCACAGAGTTTTAGAAAGGGCTCATAGGGAAAGATAATGGAGACTAAGGACAGCCAGTCAACGAGGCTGCCAAGACAGCCTTGGCAATCAACAAGAGACAGATGCTGAAGGCAGATAGGAACCCCATCCAAAAGAGGAAAGGAGTTTCACCAGGAGCACACTACACTTGCGGTACATACAGTTTCCCTTTTTGGAGGCCACTCTCTGCAGCAAGAAGTGACTATGAGCATCCAGGCCTTATATTCATTATAAGACAGACAGAGGGCAAACCTCCAAATCTCAGCTTGGACATCTGTCAGTCCAGTGTGTAACATGCACCTCGATAAAATAACTGAACCAGCTATTATCCCAAACCATTTCTAGATGCCTAGTAGGCCAAGAACTGTGACACCTAAAGCAAGAGATGAATAGTAACAATCTACCGGGAAGTTTACAAGACATAAGAATGGCTGGAGAGCAAACAGAAAACCAATGGGCAAACAAAAACCAGAACAAAACAAAACAAAAACCAGCACTGTACAAACAATGTGAGTAGGAATGAAATATAGTTACACGTGGGGGACCCCTGAACATCCAGGAGAGGAGCCCTAAATTGGGAGCCAGATGTAAGAAAGGGTCTCCTGAAGAAGTATTTAGCTGAATCAGGTAGCCTGGGTGAAGGCAGCCAAGGAAGAATCAATAGGTAGGACAGTCTAGGAAGAGAAGAAGTTACCCATGCCCGCCCTAATGGGTGAGAAAACATGGGTCACATGGGCTGCACACTACAGGGTGATTTTAGCCAGGCGACAGAGCTTTGGAAAGCTGGTGGCTTTGGACGCGGTACTGTCTCAGAAAATCCCAGTCATCTGATGTACTCCCTCAGCCTTCACGTAGGCCTCAGAACTGGAGTCTCAGCAGCTCCCTTGGCATGATGAGAGATGAAAATTCTTGACCCTGACTCTAGCTCTAACAATTCAGAAATTTGTGGGCTGGTGCTAGGCTTCTGTGCTTTCATAGCTTTCCAAGAGGCTCTAATAAATCAGGTTCTAGACACACTGACCAAAGCAACACATTTAATATCTGAGGTCTTAGCCTTTATAAGTCATCCCTGTTTCGCAGGGTTGGTGAATATTAATGACCACAGGCACACATCCAGCCCATTGTCAGTGTTCAGTGGCTGCTCTTCTGTCGGAGTGTTAACAAGTATCCCCAGTGTTTGAACCACTGTGGCTGTCCTGTGGAGTGGAGGGTGGTTTGCTGATACAGTTTACATTAAAGACTAGAGCATTTGCTGGACCTTATAGTGGAGTTAATGATACACCTTGAGGTCACTTAAGACTTTGCTTGATATCCTGCAGTATAGATAGCCTGTTTGTTTAACTTGCCATTAAGAGAACAATGTCATGATCAACCTTACTTGCCTTGTATTTCCCATGTAATCGGGTGATGCAACCTAAACTAATGCAGAGCTTTAATCTCAAATTATACACTCGTCCAGGCCTCTAATTTAGAACAGTATGTGTGTGCATGTGGGAGGGAAAGGGGCAAGCCTTTGATGAAAACAGCTAATAGTCAAGAATAACCTTATACAATAATTACCCACCACAAATTTTTAAAATGGTATATAGACATTGCTTGAGAACAGAATGTTTGTAGTACTGTTAGTTAGCTGCATCAGTTAGAGTCAGTTGGGGTCAGCTACTTAATCTCTTATAAAATTCTGTTAAACTTTTCTGTAAAGTATCCCTCATTTCTTCTCAACGTGATGCTCTATGTGTTGCTCAGTAGACACAAAGCAATGGCTTTTGTTAGACACACAGGCAATAGGGACAGACAGAATTCTCGCATCAGACACAGACTATAGACAAACGAGTTACTACAAACTATAGACAAATGGAAAAGAGAGAGAAAAGTAGAGAATTTGAGCTTTGGCTTGCTCTCTATCAAAATAACCCAAGAAAAAACACTAAAATTTTCTTTCCTTAACACAGACACATTTTGGAACCTCTAAGATTATCCTAAATGCTTTAAATCAATACTCAGTTGTAATCATACTGCATGGAAGAACGCATGGGTAGGAAACATACATCAACTTTCAGGATAATGTAATTAAAGCCTACCTCTCCATTCGTCAATCTATCTCCCAAGGAAAACTGCCCATACTCCAATTTATTTCTACCTCCCCACCAAGGTATAGGCAAATCCTCCCTATCAGCACCTAAACTGTCACCTTATCAATACTGCCCAATTTAGGTTTCATGGTACTCAATGGGATGGTCTACAACAAATCTGAACACAGACAGGGTATGGAAACACCAGAACTCCAACTTGCTTTGTGAGCAAAATGGCTTCTACTTCAAAAAGGCCACCCTGGAAAAGTAGAAAGCACAGGGCAAGGGATTGGGACAAATGGCTTCTGAGACATTGTCTTAGTTAGGGTTTTATTGCTGCAAAAAGACACCATAACCAAGGCAACTCTTATAAAGGACAACATTTAATTGGGGTCAGCTTACAGGTTCAGAGGTTCAGTCCATTATCATCAAGGACAGAGCATGGCAGCACCTAGGCAGACATGGTACTGGAGGAGCTGAGAGTTCTCCATGTTGATGTCAATACTGCTAGAAGACTGTTGCCAGGCAGCTAGGAGGAGGGTCTCCAAGCCTACCTCTACAGTGACACACTTCCTCCAACAAGGCCATACTTATTCAGACAATGCCACACCTAATAGTGTCACTCCCTGGGCCAAGCGTATTCAAACCACCACAGGCGCCATCCCTTGGCTCCTTTGCTCTTAATCAGCTGGTGAAGTGCCACAGTACAATCTTGTTTGTCTTGAGAATCCCAGCCCCTCTCTCTTTCTTTTGGACAACATTTAGTGTTAAAATCTTCCCACAACTAAGCCCACTCTCTTCCCCAAGTTTACATTTGAGCCAAAATGTTTCATTCTATGCCTCTCCTAAAACCCTCTCTTGGACTGCTTTTTTGTATCTCACATCTTGAACTACTGATTTGGGGGCTTTACCATTGGAAAGCATAACTGATGACCATGAGCATCTCAAACAGTCTTGCAGATAGGCCTCCACATGCTGCCCTCGGCTCTGAGAGAAGTTCCCTCCATCTGCAAACCAACCTCTTTGAAATTGCATAGTGTCCCTTCTGTCACAGCCAAGGACAGTCTCCACAGCCAGCTCTCACCTCGCATCCTTCCCACACCTTGCCCTATAAATCAATCTTCCTACTTCTAGATACATTAACAAAGAGATGAATGTGTTTGCGGCATGGGAAAAATCAATAATACAGAATTTATAAACACATCTTTGCATGTTAACAGAAATATTTACATTGGTAATGGAGATAAATACAGTTGCAACATACAGAATCAATATACCATATATGTAAAACAGATTTCAACAACCATGGGACTGCCATATTCTAGATCTGACTTATCTAAACCTAGAAGGGCTGTTATTCTTATTATTCTTCCTAAAGGACAGCAGTGGGGAATGCTATACATGAAGGATGGTGGGCATACATAAATGAAAGTCTTTACTATACTGTGCATATGTTCCTGCTATCATTCCAATACTCATGTTTCTGACTTATGACTGAATCTATCCCTGATGCTGCTGTACACAGGAAGCACGGCTTCCTAGTTATGCTTCTACTTTCTGCTTGAGAGCTTGTACACACACACACACACACACACACACACACACACCCTGTCCCTTTCTCTACTTCTCAGAATTCTTTCATATCCTTTTCTCTGTGCCTCTTCCACACAGAACAAGGCTTCTCAAGGGTCTTCTTTTTTCATTCAGTCAACATTCAACACCACCTATTTTTGAAAATCTGCTTGTATGAGGCCCTGCTATAGGTTTAGGGATAGAGTAAGAATAACACAGAGGTCTTGGTTTCATGACATCTACATGTCATGTTAAGATTGGAGAGAGAGAGAAAGGCACCAACAATTATGTGATGCTGGGGTCTGAAAACAGAAACTCTATCATGGGCTCTGATGGTCTTGTGAAACTCTGTCACAGATCTTTTGGTTTTGATTGTTTTAGTATGCTTTTTGTTTTCCCCCAATACTTTAAAAAGCATTATAAAAGTTAAAGATAAAAGAAGCCACTGTGTATGTAAACACAGGTCAGATCGAGGCCTTGGTTGGCAGCCTCTGATGAAGATATTGCTGGGGAGATAGCAAAGCATAATATAGTTTATGGAAAGGAATGAAGAAGCCAGGCAGTGCTTTCAAGACTAGTTTTGGCATTTGGGCACATGTTTCTCTCTCTTTGCTTATCAGACAAAGACGAGTTAGAGGGCATACGTTCATGGAAGGCTGGACCAAGACCAGCAGCATCTGTCCTTCAGGAGAAGAGGCAGTGTGGATGCAGGGCAGCCTGTCAGTTTCTTACGCCAGACACTTTTCCCCTAGGCCATCTAGCAAGCCTGGAAGACAGTGAGGCTGGATACACGCAGGTACCTCATGTCCAAAGCCTACTCAGGGCATAGTTCTAAGTAGTAAGCAGAGTAACAATCCCAGATCAGGAAAACTGGCCTGGCAATGAAGCAGGGCCCACTACAGGATGAAGTCTGATTGCCCATGGCAAGCTTAAAAAAACAACAACAAAAAAAACCCAGCAAAAAACAATAATAAAAAAACTGTGTTTAACACATTCTTGATATATTAAATGAAACATAAATAATTTATGTTTTAAATTACATTATTAGAGTATATTATAATTATTTTACTGTTTTAGTATTTTATTATACCTAATTTACATAGCATGTAGTAGTTTTGGAAAAAAAGGATAAATAAACTTTAGCACTATTTTTGTAAGCATCTATATTGTGTCTTCTTGAGTATTTCTCAGGTCAGAGGAGACCACTATACTGTGCGATTATTCAGAAACAAGAAAAACACCCTTCAATATTAGGAAACAGTATCTAATCCCACCTTTAACAAAAAAATTATTAGTAAGAAGCAAACAAAAATGCGATAAACAGAGATTACTTCCAAGCCTTCTAGTTCTAACAAATGTATTCCTGCAAAATTTGCATTTGAATTATATGTAAAATGTGACCCGAATGATTTTAAAATCCCTCTGATATGCAAATGACAGTTCTGGACTCTGGGAACTTAGTTCTGAGCTCTATCTCTTCCTTTTTCATATCCCCCTTTCTTTCTAAGTAGGGTAGGACTACTTGTCAGCTAAGACCCATTTCAAAGAGTAGTCACCCTCTCCTGCATCCCCCACCCAGTACCTACTCAGCAGACTATCTTGGAATAGCCTCAATCTCCCAAGAGCCAGACACATGGAGATACACACCTAAAATTTCCAAGGCCTGCCTCCCCAACCCAGGGCTCAGGGATAAATTTCCTGTACCGGGCCAGGCTAGCATAGCCTTCGCTTCTGCATCATTCGATTAGATCTAATCCAGGCCTGGACCCTGGAAGTGATTGGGTTCAGTGATGAAAGTTCCTGAAAATGAGCCCAGGGAGAGCAGAAGGTCTGTGTGCATGGCACACTCTCATTTTGCACAAGGTCAAGTCTGTGGGCCTCTGTTGTCCTCATTGAAGAAGACTCATGCCTCCTGTAGCTAGAATTTCTGCTCCCCCCACCCACTAGCCTCTTCATATATCCTAGGCTCATAGAATACTATCATGTAGGTACCCTGTCCACTCATGTCTTCTGGTCTGCATTCAGGCATTGCCTGCTAAGCTGTACCCAAGAAATCTTCTCAACTGTCACATCTTATAAAAAGAATGGGTCCTGGGGCTCAGCCAAAGCACTTCCTACTGACAACTGCTGGGGCTTGCTACCAAAACCCCTACCCATAAGTGCTGAGTAGGTATGGTGAACTTCTTGTAATCCCAACATGTGGGAAGCCGAGGCAGTGCAGACCTGGAGCAGCCTGACTAGCTAGGTGAGCCAATCAGTGTGCAGTGGGGTCAATTGATAAACCTTGCCTTTTATCATATGCAGTAGAGAGTGATCAAGGAAGATACCAGACAACTTTAGGCCTCCACATGCAAGCACATACTCATATATACTCACACACATATATTTATACAGACACACATGTAAACATGCCTACATACAAGTAGACAGACACTATACATATACATGCAAAAAAGGAAGAAAGGAAGGAAGGAAGGAAGGAAGGAAGGAAGGAAGGAAGGAAGGAAGAAGGAAGAAAGGAAGGAGAAGAAAGAAGAAGAGTGAGTCCACATCCACAATATCCATGTCATTCTGTGCTCTAGCTGAGCCTTGTCCTGATACTTACCATCATACCTCATGCATTCTGTGTTCCTGACTCAACTGTGAGCCCCCTTGAGCATGGACTATATCTACTTATCCCATATATGCAACGGCAGACAGCAGTAAAGGAACCAGTTCTGATTTAACCATATTCTGTGCATGAAACTCAAAGGCTGATTGTGGCTGGAGAAAAATCCAAGCTAGAAGCTAGCATGCTAATGGGTCTAACTTAGAACCACTAACCTCACAGACATCAAGTAGACCCTCGATGCTGCTGGGTCATCTTCTATATTTCTCTGGACAATCGATTCTCCTAGACTCTTGGATGGCTCTCAAAAACCAACCCTGTTTATTATTTCCCAAGAAAGCCAAAGCCAGGAGTAAAGAATTTGGCTTTACTAAAGAACTCAGATTTCTAAAACCACTGCATACCCACCTGATTTCTTTATAAGCTGGCACTTCTGCTCTCGCTCCTATTGAGTATATCCGTTTGTATCCTGGATATGGGAGTTCCCTGCATTCTCGAAGCACACTGTTCTTCCACTTATCACCCCTGTCTCTTCTATTATGAAATTACTTCTTTCTATGGCCCATTTCCATGGGCTTGAAAACACATCTATCTTCTATCTTTAAACAATCTTTGATACTGCATTTCATCACAACCTCCATCCAGGTCCTGGAGAGAGTTATCTGTGGCTGTCATTTCCATCATTCTTTCCCATTTCTTATGATCCTGACTCACTCATCTGGCTAACCACTAAGCAAAAGCTGTTTTTCTCAAGGTCATTAATGACCTTCCAAATATGGAGTCCCCACTCTTTCCCACATCAGCAGTATTTGACAAATGATCACTCTCTCCTTCCTAGAGCACTTCTTTCCTTGGGTTTCAGAAAAATTGTGCAGGAACCTCCTTATTCATGACTTTTCTTAGGTCTTTATTTTCACAGATAGAGTCCTAGAGTGTTCTGGAGCTGAGGTATCAGATCCCTTCTTCTCTGATGACAAACTTTGACCAGAATCTCATGTCCATTAGCTGGAGACACATCTCTACACTCTGGATTCGCAGTGAGCCATTAAGCCCTAATTTGCCCTACAGGCTCCTCGAAATCGTCCAAGTGACAACTCCATTTAGTTGACTAATGTTTCCAGACTAAACACAGTCAAACTCAAACACTTAAAATATAAACCCCTAAACCTAGATTGAGCGAGCTCGTCCTCTCATTTTTCCTTCTCAAATGTTGTTCTGTGTGTACTGAATCCCTGACAGTTTTTACAGTGTTATGGTCTTTACGAGGCCTTTGCTGACAACCATGTATAAAATAGCTATCCCTTAATGTATATGGTAAAAATAAACATAGCCCAGCTTGTTATACAACTGCTTGATGTCAGTTTCACTCTAAGAACAATATCTGACTGTTTGCTTTATACCACCAGTATCTATAATTTAGGTTATAAGCTATCTCCATTGGTCTAGGACTGAGGGGATTTCAGATATTGATGAATTTCAGAGTAAAACCCAGGAAAATTCTAGGCAAATTGGTATAATTTGTCCCTTATTTACAGTATTCCTTTGGCATATGGTAGATACCAATGGATATAGCAGGTACACACACACACCCACACACACACACGTACGCGCGCGCGCGCGCGCGCACACACACACACACGTTAGCTTTGTCATTCCTTTAAAATGTCTAAACTGGCATTTTTTGTTGGAAAAAAGTCTCCATTGTGGATGCTTGAGTTGGTCTTAGAACTTGGAGCTTCCCACAGAGTAGTCTCTGTCCAGATCGTCACCCCCACTTCTTCACAGGGGTAATATGGAGTGCTGAAGCGTCAAGATCCAGTTTTCTCATGGATTCAGTGGAAGTCAGCGTCCGTGAGCTGAGAGGATTTCTGAGGTGCAGCTGCTGCCTGCTGCCCTGGCTCTTGTGTCCCTGCCACTCAGTGGGAGCCTTGCACAGCATGCCTGCCAGTGCCGCTGAGTGCCTCCATGCCAAGAACATGGCTGGCTCCCAGTTATTAACACCCACAAATGTTTGCTGCCACAAATCAGTACAAAAGCAGATGAGCCATTGACCTTTAATATATCAGGCCTGGGGCTCTTAATTCATTATGAGCCTGTCACAAATGTGGCTGAAATGCAAATGAGAGTAGCTACTCTCCCAGGAGGCGATGAAGATGCCACCCACCCCCAGCCACCTGGCACACTAGGACTCTCCTTCCACTCCAGGGCAATACCCTTTGTCTCCTCCGCTCCTTCTGAGCTCCAACCCTCATCTCCTTCCTTACAGACACGTGTGCCCTCTGCTTTGTCTGCTTTCTTGTCATGTAGTGACTGCAACTCCAGGACTGTACGAATGCTCCATCCGTGCTGCTTCATTTAGCCTTGGCAGTATCTCTTTCAGAAAGGTTATTACAACATCCCACTCCTTACTTTACAGATGAAGAGTCAGAGGCCCAGAGATATCAAGGAACTGGTGGAGGTAACAAGTCAAGGAGCTGTCTTCAAACTCAAGATTGCTCGGTGAAAAGGAAAAAAAAAAAACCTGTATGCTCCAGCTCCATCAAGCAGTGATAGAAACTAAGGAGCCTGAGCTAAGTAGGGAGAGTGAAAATGAAGCACTCAGACACCAGGGAACATCAAGAACAATGTATGACTAGGATTGAACGCAGTCTGGAGGGAATATCATATTGAACTGATTCTAACTTGGCAGAAGACAAAGCATTAGTGGTTGGAGCAAAGAGAGAAGGTTGGTGGGAAAGGAGAGACCAAGGTTACAACTCAAAGAAAAAGAGGAATTGACAAATAGAAGAGAGGCATTGAAAATGTCCCACACTGAGGTAACAGCATCTACAAATCATGGATATCTGTGAGGGCGAAATATTCTAAAAACCATTAATAGTTTACTAAGAAGAAATGAAATGGTAAACAATGAAGGAACATTAACCCCAGGGTCCAGAGACAACAATTGTCCATAAAATACTTAGAGGATAGTTATAATGGAACTGCATAAGCACAGGGATAATGAAAAAAATGATGAGGTATCAATGCCACTTAGACAATTAGAGGGTCACAGAATAGAGAGGTGAGTGGGTGGCTTGTCCTATATGCCAGAACAGGGGCAGGCTATAATAGAAAAAGGGGTCACATTAGAACACAGCCGTTGAATAACAATAAGTATGTACGTGCACATGTGTAGTGCATGCAGGCATACAAGTCAAGGTCTAGGTATGTGCAGGTATGAGAATATACCTAAGGATACCAGGATAGGAATGAGAAAGAAATTTCCAAGGAAGGAATTGTTGGAGGACCTGAACACTTGGCTTGAGGGATGCCATTTGTTATGAGAAACTTCAAAACAAAGGAGACCCAATGCCAGGACGGGAATTCCACAGGAGGCCAACTCATATCTAAGCCAAACAGAGCCAAGAAAACTGCTCAAGTCTTAAGTTTGTTTACAAACTATATGGGCCTTGGCAGTCAGCATCCATGATATAAGAAAACTAGCAAAGGTCTTTCCTTGTGGCAAAGCCTGAAGGAAAATACTAGCATATGGGAGCCTGTTATCCAACATTGCAAAACCAGCTATAATTAAATATAAAGCCACAGACAGTAACCCATTCTGAATCAGTTTGCAGGGGAAAAAGAGTTAGCTGGACAAGGATATTGAGTCCAGTGACAGAGTCAGAAAAGGAGGATGCAGTATGATCAGCCTCATTTGAGTTCAGGGGATGGAAGGAGTCGAACATTAAAACAAATGCTCTTATAACAACTGTCCAATTCATCCCCAGTATCTTCTTTTCTGACCAGGTAGCTCCTCTCCTCACCAGTAAGGTGTGGGAACTGACTCATATGAAGATCTAGGTGAGCTTGTTGGTAAACCTAATGCCAAGCCTTCTCAAGCCTGCATGTGGAAGGTGCACAACTGGTCATCTTTACCCAGCTCCAACTAAGAATGATGCCCAAGCCATACAGTCATAGATGATTTTATAGGGAAGGTTCTTGTGGAAACATTAGTAATGTCAAGTGCAAGTCACACTATCACAGTAGACCCACGGTTCCATAAGCCTCAGCCTGGCATTCTTTCCAGCCAATGACAGGAAGTGTACCAGTGACCATCAGTAGACTGTCTGAAGGGAACAAAGCACCTAGCTACAGAATTATAGAAAGCATCACAGAAAAAGTGTTGGCAAAATGCCTAGAAGGGTACAGGCAGTTGTGGGCATCAAATCTACCCTGCCGTGATGTCTCCTCTTTCGTAGCATTCGCCTAGCAATTTTGGGAGTTAGCAAAAGCCTTCAGTATCAGCCCCTAACTTGGACCAGTTCACTCAGGACAGAAAGCTGAGCATGGAAACCAGTCTGGTCTGCCATCCTCTTGACAAGTAGGAGGAAATTGAGAGAGCAGCATATGCCAGTTGAAATGCTCTCTTCCTGAGAGCCCTGTACCTTGCCCAGGAAGCACAGCGTATCAGTGATCCAAAAGGCGCCCTGACAGGAGGGCAGCACAGGGTGGGTACTCAGAATGTAGGCACTGACGACAAGGATATCAATTTTCCACTTATGAACTCTGTGGCCTTGAACAAATTGTGCCTCTCCTGTGGCCTTTTTCTATATTAGTATCCTTGTTGGCAGAACATGGATATTCATGGGTTGGGTGAATCCAGGCAAATCCATGGGAGCGTTCCATGAGCATTAGCTGCTACTGTGACTGTCAGTTATCCTGAGTAGCAAATGAGAGATTGGGCTCTAGAGTGGTTATAAGTGGCCAGGGCGTATGACAGGCTCAGAAGTCACTGACTGCCTAGAACAGTGTGTGCTTATTTCAAATTGGGTGCTTTTAATGGCTTACGATTTCTGTGCGCTTACAAGTCCAGCATTTCTTTTGCTTGCAGCCAACATTTACATTCTTTCTCTGGCCCTATGAACATTGGCAAATAGAAACCACTGGACAAGAGGACCGCCAGCTCTTCCCCTGCTGTGATGTTCCATCACCCTGCAGCTTGCATTGGAAGGAAAATCTTGTTTAGAATTCTTCCTTCCAACAAAGCAGTATCAAGGACTGTTTTCTCTGAAATGGTGTTTTTCTCTGAAAAACTGGAATCACGTTTTGTTGCCTGTTGAGACTCAGACGTACCATAGGGAGGATATCACAAACAGACTTTGGAACAATTAAAACTCAGCTTACCCAGACACTGGGAGCACTGCCCATGCAGGGCACAGGCAACGATTCTCCAGAAATAGAGGTCTGTGAGCCCCTCCCCCAGTGACAAACACACCATAGCCACGTGACACCCGAAGAGGCAAAGCAAATTCGCACTTCCGAAGGCATGAGCGCAGGGCTGCAGGCTTCCCTGACTTGGCAACATAATGTTCTCTCACAGTTTCGTGGGATGGAAAATGACTTACACACAAAAACAAGCCACAAAGCTAGAGTGAAGCTAACCCTTTCTCCAAACATACGAGGAGTTTCATTTCTGGTGGAAACTGCCTGTCATTTTTCAAGGTGGGTATGAGTCTCCTGGAAATCCACATAGGCCTTTGTTACTCAAAGATGGTCTTCTCTTCACCTTTCTCCCAAGAATCGCTGTCTCCTAGAGGCAAGGATTTGGAGAAATCATCCTCTTCCTTCTCTTCCAGACACTGGACATCTGTGTTAAGAGGGATAGCTGCTGCCTCCCATGCTTCCTGGACTTCTCAAAAGTACCAGGGTTGGGTCTGGTCAGACTGATGGTCGCTCTAAGCTGACAGCTGTCTCCTCTGGTCTCTTCCATATGCCAGCAGGACCACGTCTTGCTAAGCATTCAGTCGGCTCCACATATTGTAAGGTTTGGGTGCATTTCACTACCTCTACCTCTATGCTTCCACTGAAGACAATCCCCTCTATGTTACGGATTGGATTGAATTTAACATGTCCTGACCTCCTTCCTATCTATGACCTTATATGCAGATAAGCTAAAAGAGATGATTGGGTGTGTCCTACTTCAATACAACTTGTTTTAATGATTTTTCTACTGCTGTAATAAGATACCATGACCTGCCCTCCCTGTAGCACAGTTCCTCCAATAAGGCCAGACTTAGAAATTCTTCCCAAACAGTTCCACCAACTGAGGAATAAGTATTCAAATATAGGAACCTGTGGTCCTATTCTCATTCTCAAACAACACACAACTAATAACTTATTAAAAGAGAAAGTTTGGACACACACAGACACACACACACATAGACATACACACACACACATATATATATATACATATGTTATACATATATTAAATCATATATGCATGTATTATGTGATATATGTGTATATATAATATATGTGTATATAATATGTATGTGTATATATGTAATATGTGATAGAATATGTATATATGTATATTATATGTACACACACACATATATATATATAATATTTTCACAATTAACAAAACAAAAATATGAGCCAAGATTGGGGTAATTCACGGATAAATCAAAAGATACTAAGGTTGGTCAGCAAACATCATCAGAAGCTATAGGAGCCATGAAGAAGAGATGATACCTCATGGCGTGTAGACAGGACCAACCATCACCTTAAGCTCAGATTTCCAGCATCTGGGGTAATAGAACAATCCATTGCTATTATCCAAGACACCCATTTAATGCGATTTTGTCTTGGCCATACTAGAAGACTGAAACAACCCTTCTGCATTTTGGCAATGATGGAGATGTCGCTCATCACAGCAGTATTTCTGTACTGTGTTGGGCAACTTAATTTTGACTCTGAATTGCCAAGTGCCACTTCATGAAGAAGATATGTCCTCATTTATCTTTTTATCTCCAGACATAACACAATAGCTACATAAGATCAATTGATCTCTATATTATTGAAATGTATGGGTGATGCGCAGATGGATGGTGGAAGGATGCATAGTACAGTCATTAAGTCAGTTATATGCTCATGTTGCTAACATTATCTTCCCAATGATCATTCCAATGCACCTGAGGGCATTCAGTGATAGGGTGGGGGACAGTTGAACAGATATAGATATGCAAACTGGCTTGGGAAGATTTACTTTAGGAGACTACAATGCCCAGTGTACTTTCCAACTCAAGTTCACTTTAGCACATGTGCCTTAAGAGGAATTTATCAGACGGAACAACTGCACAGTCTTAATGTCCAACAGAGCCACCATGGAGAACTCCAGACTAAGAGTCCCAATTTCATAGCTCCTTGCATAATAGTCTGACATGAACATGGCAAGAGGAGGCATACTATTTAAAGGATGCCCATTTGTTGAGGTTTCTGTAAGCCCTCATGAAGCCCAAAGAGGCATGAGCAAACATCTATTTCCCTATAATAAAGCAAAGTTATATAAGAAAAGCAGCTTGTCTGTAGTACTGTAGCGAATATCAGGATGAGCATGGAATTCTGCATAGCAGTGCCTGCCTCCAGAATGTTCTTCCCTTAAAAATCATCACTTTTAGACTAACCTTTCAGTTCAGACTTCACAATCTGTTTCCATCTTTTATCTCATGTGCTGTCTGAATATGTTCATGATTTGTGATTGTACATGGTTAGACGGGACAGTTTTTGCAGACCCAGTCAGTCTCGGCTATAGCTAGGGAACCCATCCAGTGAGCTGAATCTCTGATGAGTGTTAGGCTCACAAGCCACAGTCATGAACTCTTGGGGGTAACGGAGGCATTGAGAGCAGAGACTAAGACTTCAAGTCCTTCTGGGGAAATGAAATCCAAGAGGGTATAATATGTCTCCTCTCTGGTTGGAGATGTTGCTTTCAACTTTTCAATCAAAATAGGTTTCGTGGAGTGATACATGTTGGTAAAAAGTGTCAGCTTGATTCAACAAGCTTTCATTTGAACCTGTCTTATACCAGATGCATAGACTGGATTTCTGCTTCCCTGCCTGCAATAGTAGCTCAATGTAGTAAAAATTAAATGGCATCATTCATAGAAAGTAGTTAGTTGCAGCACATGGTTATATCACATAATTATAACACACATATATGCATCCTCCCTCCCTCTCTCTCTCTTTTTCCCTCCCTTCCTCTCTCTCTCTCTCTCTCTCTCTCTCTCTCTCTCTCTCTCTCTCTCTCTCTCTGTTCTCCAAATATACACTACAGCTTGATATTTGGAAAATATGTGTTCTGATGAACATGTACAGATATGTTTCTTGTCACTTTTGCCTAAACAATATACTATATACTTACCTGTATGACATTTGTACTGTTAATAGATATGATGAATAATCTAGAAATAATTAAAGTAATACAGCAATGTAGGTAGGTCATTTGTAAAACACTATCCAATTTTATATAAGTGACTTAAAAGCCCTGGGACTGGGGACAGGAGAGCTGAAACTAATTCCCTGTGGATAATGAAGCATAATGTAAATAAATACATATCTGAGTATATAGTATATTTCATGATACAGCCAAACAATATAAATCCCTAAATAAATGATATTTATCGTTGATGTTGTCATTACAACTATTCCATTAGTAGAAGAGTTGTTTTTGTTGCTGATTATTTCCTTAATGAGTCAGAGAAATTGATGTAGCCAATACTAATACTGCAGTAGGCTGTTTTCCTATTGGACCTACTATGCAGTCTGTTTTCCACAAAAGAAAATCTCAGCAACTTCTAGCTAGAGATCAGCTACTTCTGAGGCTCAGCATATGTATATTAAACCCACTAAGGGATTATCTGGGTTTACATTGCACTTTTTCTTCCTTCTTATTATAATCTTAAAGGGTTAACATGGTAATGAAAGCATGGATCCTAATTCTTATGATATTAATTAAAGTGAAAACTGCAGATGGTGTTTAATAACAACTTAGTCCCAGCAGGTTTCAGGCACTTTACCTAAATCAAACATATCATAAAGTTGGCATGAGAATCATAGAGACTGTCCCTGTCACATCTGGCCAGGGACATGTGTTTTCATCTACAGTGAAAGTAACGAACCATCTCTATTACTTATGCAGATGTGGCCTTACATGACTTGACAGTCTGATTCTACCTAGCCAGCTTCTAGAGCCAAAAATAAAGAAGTATTGATTGCAGAGATTAATAGCAGAGCTTGAGGAGGAAAATGGTACAAACACCTCTTTCTCTCCTTTCATGATATAAACGCCTGCCACCCCTGCAACCTAATTTTGTCACCTAGCACATGGGAGTGTATTAATTAAAGTGACACCAAGGACAGGAAAATCTGAGCTATGGGGGCGATGACTGGAAATACATAAATATGCATCTCCAGAGTGTCTCAGAATGGGAGGCACATTGCCAATATAATTGCTCTAAAGAGAGGTGGGAGGGAGGGATGGCCATGGCTCCGCACTGGAGGTCATGGCTGAGGTTCAGGAAAAGACTTTCCAAATCCAAACAAATGAGATACACAAAAACAACCACCGATAGCCCATAGTTATATCATACAATTACTATGCACGCACACACACACACACACACACACACACACAAACACGACTCACATACACCTATGAATGAGCAGCAGAGGCTCTGTGTGTGAAGGACTTTTACCTACTGTTTCATCCAACTATAAGTTGACAATATTTGTTTAAAAATGCATTTGTGTTGAACATATACAAATTAGACCACCACTTTCATAAATGTCTCCTAATAGGGCCTGTGGAGTAGCTGATATTAAATATTTACTATAAACTATTTTTCAGAATCCAGATGGCAGTACAATAGTAGTTCATCTTCCAGGTTTTTGACTTTATAATAATACAAAAGAATATGCCTTCAGCCGAAAATACATGCTGAATTTTAAATCTTGACCAAGCCAGAGAGATGCTATATGATAAATTCAGTATTTTCTAAATATGCTGAGCAGCAGCAGCATGTACAAACATTTGGATAGTGATGTATTCAATTTGCAAGGCTTTATTGAGACACCGGCTCACACTAAGGAGCATCTTGATACTGAGAAAGGTGGGGTGGCGAAGTTTTACAGGTGATGAATCTGAGGCCCACTGTGGTTCAGTCAGTGTGACTCAGCCAGAATTCAGACCCAGGACTTAATGTCCTTTCTCATACTGTTTCAATAGAAGACTGGGATATTAGGGAAAGGATTTCCCAGAGAAATAGTATTAGAGCAGTTCTCCCGGGAGGTGTGCGTGGATGCCTTCCTCGGTCCCAGCACTGCTTATTTATCAGCAAAAGGTAAAATGGGATTCTGACTACCTAGCCAAGGAGATGAGCTTTCAGGACAAGAGAGGACGGTACATGTGTTTAGATGCTTATGTTTGCACTGTCTTATGTAGGTCAATTTCACTGATATCAATAAATCAGTTTCAGGAGCCAAGTATGCCAAGAACCCACAGTGTGCCCTGATTTTAGATATCACAGGAGGATTCAGCCTCAGCTCATCCTGAGTACCTTAACAGCCATTATCTCTTGGGGGTCTCTTCCCATATATCCAAAGGCATCTAACACCGATCAGATCCCACTGGATCTTATTGTGCCTACCTACTTAAGCTGGCTGCTTCCCTCTGCACCAAGTAGCATTATTCACCCAGACAGTGGAGTGAGGACCTGGACTGCCTGTCCCTCATTTCAGCCTTCCGCTCATCTGTCATATCCCAACAGGCATGATCAGAGTGACCCCACAATGTTTCTCAGATCTCACTTTTCTGAGAACTTCAATACTGTTGGCCTAGTTCAGAGGAATATAGAGGCTAATTATCAGGACACAGCAAGAGAGGAAAGCAAAGGCAACGGGCTGAATCTTATTTATAGCATGAAGGTAGCATAAGTATAGACTCCCATCCTCTACTCCCTGTGCCATCAATGGGACAACACGGTTGCCTTGAGTGTAAGTCCATACCTATACCTAACATCTGAGAAGCCTGCTAATTCTTACCTGCTATTCTCCTGGGACAACCTTCCATAGCATACAACTGTGACCTCTAAGCTGGAGAAAGCATCCAGATATAGCACATCATCTTCCTTTGCAGAGTGTCTCTCTTTTCTTCTACCCCCTCCCTCTCCCTCCCCCTCCCTCTCTCCCTGTCTCACATACATATTTTTATTTGCTTGCTTTCTCCCCAAGCAGTCTCTTATTAAAATTTTTTTAAATGACAAATAAGAGGGGATTGCTGAGTGCCAGCTGTGGAGCACTGTGACTGCATTTACAGAGCAATTTTTTTAGGTGGTTTATTATTATTCTTAACCTACGGAAGAGGAATCTGGGGTTCAAAAGGTTAATTAACATTCACTGTTTTACACATCCATTAAGTATCTGCTCCCTCATGTGAGCTCAGGGGATCTGGCAGATATTTCTAAATACTTTGCTAATGCTCAAGAAGAAACATAATAGGTCTAGCTTCTTTCCTAGTGTGTTCCCAGAATTAACCACTGAATCTGGCACATGAAAAGTAGTTCACAAGGATACTTAGTGTTCCAGGACTACAAGTAACTTGAGTATAAATTCTGACAAGTGGCTCAGTTGAGTCCCGTTGCCGGCCCTGCTGTGTGACTCAGCTTTCACACCCCATAGAAAATGGCTCTGTCCTGCCATCTCTGTGGTTCACGCTAAGCAGGCTATCTGCCTGAGAGCACTGTATAGAGTAAAAGTTAGAGCTAAACTGTTGAGGACCTCACAAGATTTCAAGGGAGAGGGCAAGTTTAGAAAACTATATGTAACATTCCCTCATTTCAGAGGCTAAGACAATGAGCCCCAGAAAAGACAGACAGTTTCTAAGGGCACGTAATAAATTACAATGCCAAAATCCGATCTCACATTTCAAGGACTTTGCAGAATGACCGAGGAATGGCTACTAAACCTGTCACTGTCTAAAGATAGACTCATAAAAAAAACCAGTCATTCAGACTGTCTTATTCAGAGCATCTAGAATTCATGATCACTGTGTTCTTAACAACTCCTGATCTTCCCTTTAGTCTAGAAATTAAGTCATGATAGTGAAGTGTGAGATAAGATTCAACTCTCGGTACCTAGAGAACATGGGGGAACTGGTGAAGCCATGTGTCAGAAAAGCATTATTTGTGTTTAGAATGCCTTGACATTATATATCTAGCTGTTCAAATGACTTCTCTATGTCTAAGCAAACATATGGTCGTAACTGGGCTCAACTTGGCTTCCGTATCTGATAACAATCCCATGGCCACCATCCAACGTTAGGAACTTAGCTTCTCTGAGAACCCAACAAAGGGCACAGGAAAGAGAGTAAAGGGGAAGTTGGGGAGAGGTAGCTGAGCTAGTCTTTCCAGCCCCACATGCCATGCACTACACTACATGCTTCAAAGACAATCTCTCACGGTCCATGTGCTGTCTGCAGGAAACTTAGTAGTACCATTTATAAGGGCAATCGGGATCTACAGGACTCCAAAGAATCCTTTAGGAGTTGTAGTGATAGGCACAAAAGGTGAATGATTCCCAATATTAACATGCTGTCTGGGGAAATAAGATATAAATGCATCTATACCAAGCATGTTTCACACCTTTGGAAGCCCCTGGCTTCACTCGCCACAACTATCGCCCTCTACTATGGCTTTCCATCGGTGGCTGCCTCCTCCAACTCCAGTTTGATCCCCACCTTACATGCTTCTCATGGCTTATCCTGCTCCTGAGGTCTTAACTACACCAATCCTTAGAAGGATGCTGGACTTTCGTTTCCCACGATGATATGATCCTACCTATTTCCTGTATCCCACCCTTGCCAGATGACAACCTCAATACTTCTGGTCTATGAGGAAGCAGATTGCTAAAAAGAAAGGTCCTACAACCAAGTTGATTTTTCTGAATGAGCCTAAAGCCTGGACAGTGAATGAATGGAGAGCACGGGAAAAGATCACTTTGGCTGATTTTCTACTTTTCATGTGAGTAACATATTCTACTGCGGTTTGGCATACAGTGAAGAATACTGACAAAATTGTATCATATAAAAGGTAGTTGGGTTTTTTCCTAATGAGATGAAACCAAGCTTTCCAAGATAGTTTACTGAATTATATTTCTCTTCTTTTTTTAAAGAAATATTTCTAATTTTAAAAGAAGACATTTGGGAAATTCACTTTGCTGCACAGTTCTTTAAAAGAAAACAATTGTATTCGCATCATCCTTGTCTGTCTCAGGAAAATACAGCTAATATGAGTATACTGGGTAACTGTATTACCAGAGGCCCAAATTTAGCACCAAATGCTGAATCATAATTCGGCCATCACTGATAAGGCCAGGATAGACTGCTCAGAAGTTCATTCTATTCCATCTTAAACAATGAACTCAATGAATACTGCTTTTCAAGAAGGGGACAGACTTCAAGGGTCAGAAATAGGGTTTCAAAGGCAAAGTAAGTAGGAAGAGCATTCAGACAGGGCCTTCTGGATCTATAAATACAAAGTTAGGCACAGCTGAGCGTACAGGAAGCAGAGAAAACACTCAAAGCTCTGAGGGCCTGTAGCTCCTACTCATCACCAGTTATCTCCCTCACGCTTTGCCAGTGGAGTCCACCATCTTGGCAGACCCGTGGGCTCCACAGACCACCCCTGGACACTGCCTTTCCTAGGCCCCCATATGGATGATGCTGTTTCATTTTCCCCCTTTATTTTGCTCATTTTGTCACCCCTCCATCTCCTCTGCTTGATCCCATCCTCCTACTGATGAACCACGACTTCAGTCTTATCCTCAGACCATCTTTCTCTTGTGGGCTTGGCAAGAACACCCCCAGTATCAAAATGAATAGTTTTCACTCTCTAAATGTTGTCACACAACCCTATTCTTCTGGAACCAGCTTACTTCCTTACTTCCATATGATCTGTGCAGATACAACCATGGTCTTTAATGGTCTATAAGTGGAGTCTTGGATCCTTTAAAGGTCCTTTCCTTCTCTTCATCTGCTATGTGTAGTCAATAGGATACTCAGCTGTTGCTTTCAGTTATACTGATGTCTTTCAGTTGAGCTTCTTTCCCTGTGCTCTGCTACTGTAGGGTCCTCTTAAGTCTCTACTATTTCAGTCCTCTGATATAGTCCTAAGAGATTACTCCAATTTTTTCCAAGATATGAATTTCACTCCCTTACAAATGTATTTCAAACTTTACTTTTATTAAAAATGTTTGATTTTCCTTCTGGCATCCCTTTCCTGCAACAGCTGAGCTTGTGCCAGTTCTGGATTGACTTCCTTCCTGCTTCCTTCTATCACCATTTCTACAGGATGTGTGCACTGGTCCTTCTCTTTGGTTCTTTTCTGGCTTTTGCTTTTTGATTTTCCCAAGGATCACGGGTCAGAAATCAGTCCACTCTCCTCTGTGTTAAGCTGGAGCTTTCATCTTCCCCATTCAGTCCACTACAAAGGAGGCATCCTTCAGAAAGCCTCCTGCAGACCAAGCACCCAGGAAATGTGTGTTAAAAGACGATCAAATCCATGGGAAGAGCACAAGCATATTACACTGAACAACCTCAAGTTTAAGACAAATTATAAAGTCCAATTTCAGACAATGGTGGATTAGAAAAGATCATAGGTCATAGCTCTTTAGAGGTACTTTAGAATAATGCAGGAACCATACTATAGATCTCAAGAATTGATCAAGATGACATTCATAAAAATCAATTGGTATTGGCAGACCTTGGGGGTAAACTCAACAGCCAGTCCCACAATACTCAGAGGAAGCTCCACTCCCAGGCACTTTTACACACCAAGGATCACAGGATCAGAGGCGAAGAGGACCCAACAGTTCTCATTTTAGGTTTCTACCACAATAAGAGCCTAGATTTTAAACTCCACTAAAAACAGAATGAACAAACAAAAAAGACTTTTATCTTTTTCTGTTCATTTAATAACATGTCCATTATTTTTATGATTGGTATAGAAATATATATTGTGTTGAATATGATAAAAAAATTTTAAGAAATAATCAATTGGTGTTAATTATCCTCATGTGAAACAAGATCTTAGCAGTTAAGATCTGGGCAAAGTTACAGGTAGTATTTGGAAGGAACATGTAATCTTTCTTATACCAGTTAGCAAAAAAGTAGATGGAACAGTCTTTGGCCTGGTAGATGGTATTGTGGAATAGAAGCCTGATGACCTAAGTCAATTCTCAGGGCTCACATAATAGAAAAAAAAAACAAACAGACTCCTATGAGTTGTACTTTGACCTTTATACACACAGACAGACAGACAGACAGACAGACAGACAGACAGACAGGTGCGCGCGCACGCGCGCGCGCGCGCGCGCGCGCACACACACATACACAACACTCACACACATAGTGTTTGCACAATATTTAAAAAGTAAACATTGTAGTTTTTTAAACTGCTAAAAAAGAAATCCATAGAGGCAAACAAATGATGTGCCTCTACCATATCCAGAGTATGCTACTGGGAATCTCATTCATTATTAATGTAAATCATAAGCAAAGACATCCTAGGTCCTTTATCCCAGGAAGAAATGAATGTAGGACAAACCCTGGGCCTGGGGCTCAGGCATTTAGAGAATCAGTCTGACTAACATGCTGATATATTCCATTGGAGCTTATTGAAAATTATTTTTTAGAGCTCATTTCTGGGTTCATGTGCATCCCACTATCAATGGCTTTACAGCTGTTTCAGAGGAGATAAGAGACTGTCCATCAGCCTTGATGCTGCTGCTGGTCTGTGTCACTTAGCCTGAGGAAAACTGCCAAGAAGAAAAGAGAAACCCATTCCTATGAAATCTGTTGAGAAATTATTCATACTATTGGAAAGCCTGGAAGAAATGTAACACTCATATTTTCTCCAGGGTGGAGACTATGCTGCTCTGAGACTGGGGTGGAATGCAATGTGGCCATCAGGCTGTCAAGTAATCGTGTGTAGAATGTCTCAAAGCAAGTGCTTTCACCCCTTCTTCCTTCCCACCTGTACCAGCTTCTCAGGTGACAGTGATGACCTCAGGCTGTGGCAACATGGAACAACAGGAGTTTGAACTTACTCAGGATTCCAGGGAAAGTCTTTGGTTATTGGGAAAAGATGTTTGGAACAATAACATTGTCTGCATGTCACCTAGGTGGTTCTTTAATCCCCAGTCTTGTCTCTAGTTCCTTATAGACAATGTCTGATGAGGTGACATAGCAAGTTAATTAAAACGTTTGTTGGGTAAAGAGTGAACTCCACTACTCTTCACATCTTTTTCTGTTGGGAGCCATAATGGGACAAGCTAATATAGTAGCAGGTGATCATCCTGAAATGCCTACTTTGGATTATTATATAATCTGCAACAGGTGAGCCCGCATTCAGCAAGACTGTGTGGGACTAGTTTTAGGAAAGATTTCTACTATTAATATGCTTTTCCTGCTATTATTAACCATATATAATAATCAATAAGTAATAGCATACCCCTTTGGAGCAGATCTCTGCAAATCCACGAAGATGTACTGTCTTATAGTGATGCTATATAGACAAATAGGTGACTTAAGTTTTAATGATGATCCTATAAGAATTCCTAAAATTATATTTGTGATTATTAAGTTATTTTATAATAGGACTACTAATAGTGTCTTTTCTGATAGTCAAAACTGCAATGAGAACTCTGCCAGTCTCCCAAGTGTCACAAGTTAATTGCTCTTAGATGGCAACCAGACTTTCTCTTACTCAGAGCACATTCCAAGAGGTTGTAACCAAAGGTCATAAAAAGGGAACTAGGATTTATTATAGGTGTTAGGACAGAAGATATAATATTGACTGGGTTTATCTATACAAACCATCACTTATAACTTAGTTATAGTTTTAAACTTTCTATGAACCTGTAGAGAAGACAAATGATAGATGTCTAGCTAGATAATTACTCCTAATGGATATGCATGTAAACATTCTCTGTTGTAAACTTCTATTTCAATTTATGACTTGGTATTTTGTGTGAACTTGTGATGAACTTTGTAACATGTGATCATGTATTCTGAAAGATGTTTAAAGGCTGAGGACAAAGAGAGGAGAGAGCAGAAGAATTGAGTGAGAGGAACAGAGCTGAGAGAAGAACTGAACTGAGGAGAAGTTTTAGGCAGAAGAGAACAAGATTAGAAGGAGAATGCAGAGTGGAATAACTTAGAAACTATAGGTAACATAAAATAACTAAGAGAACAATGTGCAGGAGGCAGAGGGAAAGAGGTAAAAAGATGTTGCAGAGAACAGAAGGAGCAGGCAGGCTTCTCCTTACCACGGGACAGGACAGGTCCCATGGTAAGGACAAGACAGGCTTAGTCTTATTAAGAGAAACAAAGCCTTTTTCTTACAAACAAGGATTTAATTCATTTAGCATTAAGAGGGTGGAAGCTTTTTCTTTCTCCATGCAATAAATATTGGAGTCCATTTTTCATCCAGAATAAGTGAGTTCTTTCTGCACCGGTGCTTGGTCTTTTGCTCCCTATGCATATGTAAGTATGGATGTGTGTGGAAGTATGTGATTGTAAGAATGTATGCATGTGTGTGTGTAAGTATGAAATTGTGAGAATGCATGCAAACTGGGCCCAGCTGACTTTGCCTGGAAATATGTATGTATGAATTTATGTGAGATTATGTATATTTACTTATGTAGAAGTTTTTCTTTCTACAAGTGTTATTCTCTTCTTCTGGTTCAATAGAAGTTTATTGCTCCTTACTTCCCCCTACACTGACAAGTATCTGGACAATAGGGAAAAGGCTCTAGCCTTTACTTAATTTCCTGCTGTTTTAGGATGAGGTGTTAAATGCCTGAGACTGCAGTATTTTGCTTCAGAGGAACGCAGAAGGCAGATCAGCTACATTAGCATAATAACTTAGACTTAAAGTAAAGCTTTTATTATACAGCAACCCTATTTTCCATAAGACAAAGTCTTACCTGGCTGATGCCCTTTCCCCCCTCTGCTGCCTCAAAAAGAAGCAAGAAGAAAGAAACACCTCTGCTGGGGATGGCTCCTGGCATTTTTCTTAGCCCAGAAGAGCAACACTATGAAAACAGTAAGTCCAATATTCACACTTCAGGGATAAGAACAGTGTCCTTTCAGTGACCACTGGCCTCCCGATGAAAAGGACTACAAAGACTTATATGATATTAACTTACACAGACAAAAATGGAGGTGTGATCTTTGGGCATCTGTAAAAGAGACAGGCTTGACTGTTTGACTTTGACAAAGTCAGAGGCCAGTGGGAGTAGTTGATTTCAGGGAACCATACATACATACAATGGTACTGTTAGGGTTCCATTTACCTTGTGTGAAGACTGGAAACTCCTGTGAAGCTCTGAATGGAAATTAAAGATGCACAGCCACGCCTCAGTTCAGAATCCTGGACTTGGTCAGAGACCATCTAGCAAGTTTGGATTTCTGCCCTCCCTGTGTTTCAGATTTCACTACATATGCTGGCTGTATAGTGCCACAGGGAGAGGTCCCTAAGGAACATTTTATTGTCATCAGAGAACATGGATACAACGTAAGTCCTAACTCATAAAAGAGAAATCAGTCAGGCCTACAATAGATACTACTGGTGCTTGGTCTGGAGCCCTTTTTGGCCAAAACCTTGTCCATCTTTCCTTTGAGTGGTGATCCCTAAAATGCAAGAGCTTCCCAAAAGGCAGATGATACCCTTAGAAAAGACCAATGTATCTCTTCTTTAAGTAACAGCCCCCAGCCACTTATGGAAGGACAGGAAGTGGTAGGACAGCCCTGGCCTCCAGCTGAGAACAAGGCCAACTATGTGAGACAACAAGCACTTCAGGGCCCTCCTACTATCTTACTACTGCAGCTTCCAGACAGTATGTTTTTGGCTGTGCTCTTCTGCTCTTTTTTTTTTCTGGACTCTTCCTCTGTCTAACTCTATTATCCACCATTTGTTTTGCTTGTGATTTCTCTGTCTGCCCAATAAACCATTTGTGCGAGAATCCTTGGCACCCATCCTTGGAGGGATCCTAGCTAGCAGCAAAAGGCCAGCTTCCGTATGTCATGAGGACATGGTTTCCCCAATCAGCCTCCATCCCTGGGATGGCAGATGAAGCTAGAAAGCTCGGGCTTCCCAGCTTCCCAGTTTCAGGAAACCATATATATAATACATAGGACTGAACACACCATAAGCATTCATCTTGGAACGTCTGACTTGATTGATAAAGCTGTGCATTTTTACAGGGCTAGATCTTTACACGCCTGCATTCTGCTCTTCCCTAAGTCCTCAGGAGCAAGTCAGCAGGGACAATTAATCTCACTTGCTCATCAGACTCACGCACAATTAGTCACTGGGCTCGCCATTAGTTAATCGCAGACAGAGTTTTCAGAGCCATCACTCCCCTGTTTGGAGAAAAAATAAAATAAATAATGCCTAGAAGAACACTTGACCCCAGACTGGCTATTTGCAGATGATCTAAGAAGTCTGCTCTTCAGTTCCTCAGTCTGGACTGTACCAACTTCCTAAGCTGTCTTGATTGTTTTGGACTCAATGAGAAGTCTCTTCTGAGAAACTCAGTGTCAGGTAATTTGCCTCACATCAGCATGTCATCCTCAGTTCTAGGACCAGAATCTATATTGAAAACAAGATTCCCGATGCCAATATAGTCAACAGGCCAAGAGGGCAGGTGGAACTGGTCCAGAGAATGGAAATCAAGGTACAGGTGTGATGGCTCTACACATACCAAGGATGCCAATTTGGGCAGCATGCTCAGCCTGAATTGGCCAGAGAACAGCAGAGTGGGGACTGGTATGAGTCAGCTGTGTGATTCTACTAAGAGGAATGGAGGTCAGAGTTCAGCATGTTAGTAATTGGGAATGGAGGAAAGGGGGATAAAATGGTGGAGCAACTTTAATGATGATCTTATCACGAGCTAGAGGCACTCACATCATTGTCCATTAACCTTCTGGGCAGAAGATTAATGTTTCCATCTAGGATCCAAAGGCAATGAAGCTAAGAAGATCCAAACTCACATTTGTCAATTAGCAAAGTCCATTCTGCACCCTGTCATGCTGTCCTCTCAACCCTTTTAAGGAATCTCAGGTGGGGGGAGGGGGGAGACAGCACTGAATCTTGGGTTTGATCCTGACATTCTCCAACAGTGTAGTGCTTATGAGCTAAGCTGTAAGCGAAATGGACAAAGTTTTAAGTAAGTAAAATTTTAAGGCCCTACAATGGGTGACAGCAATCTGATGAACGATAATGTAAAAGAGAACACGGCCCACTTCCCACAGTGACAGGATGACAGCAGCATGCTGACAAAGTCACATCTTGAAATGAAAGACAAGAAGCGCGAGAGAGTGGTGGCACCACAGCGTTTCCCAAATACTGAGAAAGTTCTAAGACTGAAGAGAAAGGGGCAGCAAGCACTGCTGTCTATCATTTTCCTCTAAGACACTCAAAGCACGATGAGTCTAGTTTCTTACCACTATCACTCCCTGACTGAACCGTTATCAAGACTCTAAGTTGGTCAAACAGCACTGAGGAGCACTGTCTAGCCAGAACTGAATCATCAGAAGCCTTTTTACTAGCCTCTCAGAAGAGAGGGAGGCTCAGGTTCCTTCTGCATGCTAAGAGGAATCCCCCTCCTGCCGCCCAAAGAGCCTAAGGAGAACATGTTACCCAGGGTAAGAGCAGAGAAAGACATTTCCTCATTAATGTCTAGATGGAGATGTTCAAAGGCTGGCCAAAAAGTACTCATTCTTCTCTACTAGCTACCTTGAAATATATTCAGAGAGAATTACAGGCCAGGCTACAGTTTCCTTTGCCTTTCCTTATGCCAACTCCCCTCCCTCCCCCCCCCAAAAAAAAACAAAAAAATCAAAACAACAACAAAAGCAACAACAACAACAACAAAAACCCTACAATTTTCCTGTACCAAAAGCTTGACTTCTGAAATTGGTGGCCCGTGAATTGCCCAAGGAGAGACCTCATCATTTCTAGTGGTCCCTGGGCCTATATTCCTTGCTTCTCTTCCTTAATATCAACCATATTTTTAGTTTCTTTAGTTGCCTTGGGGACCTTGCTTCAATCATCAGTTGTTCTTTGCCCTGCTTCTGGTTACTCTCTGTCATTTGATCATTTTAAAATGACTGCCACCTCTAAGTCTTCCTCTTGCTGATTCTTGCCTCTGCCCCCACCCACTGAGGGTTGGTTGTTCCCTCCCAAACCTCTTTTCTCTCATATTAGCATTTCCACTAACTGCAAACCCTCACTGTTTCAACTCTGGTTAATTATAACCAAAGACTGTACGTCATATGTCTCATTCAGTGTATAAAGGAGAGAAATTATTTGTCTAGGTATCAAATATGCATTGTTGTTGGTAATCTACAACCAGCAAGAGAAAAGAGGCTCCCAGAGGATGCTGATGACTTCATTTGACATTTAGACCTGTGTTCTTTCTAGATGTGAATGCCTCATCACATCGAGGGACAGAACATTCTCCTATTATGCCCCAGATGCTAGTAATTTTCAGAGTTGTAGAAGGGATAGTTTTAACCCTTGCCCAATGATTCTGACATCACCTCCAGATTACACCTCTGCACCTATATGTCCTTCCCACAACTGCTCCCTGGACCATCATGGTATCTGAGCTTCCTCCTTTCCTCCCCTCCTAGCCATGCATGGCTCTCCATTTTCCTCTGCTATACCATGAATGTGACTCCTTTCTAAGGTTCCATCCAAATCTTTTGATTTAGCAATCTACAGTTTTTTTCCCCTGGCTAGCCCTATACCATCCACTTGCTTCCCTCCATTTGAGTGGTTTAAGATTAAAACCTTGACCCCTGCCTATCCTAGGAGCCTGCAGCTACCTTATGAAGCCTGTTTGCAAAGCTCATCTCTCAAATGTGTGACTGTTGTTGGAAAAAGGAAGGAAGGAAGGAAGGAAGGAAGGAAGGAAGGAAGGAAGGGAGGGAGGGAGGGAGGGAGGGAGGGAGGGAGGGAGGGAGGGAGGAGGAAGGAAAGAAAGAAAGAAAGAAAGAAAGAAAGAAAGAAAGAAAGAAAGAAAGAAAGAAAGAAAAAGAAAGAAAGAAAGAACTTTTCTGTCACTTAGTATAGACATTCTTCATTCTCTCTGGGACCTGGTCCTATGTAACATGGAAGTTCATCTCTGTAGTCTCTCTGTTACCTGGTTTTCCACCTAATCTGAAGCTAGGAAGCCAGGAAAGGATTATTGAGTGGATTCTCAGACAGCCTCTCTATATAAAGGAGGACATCCAACATTCGCAAATATGAGACCTTTTAAATTCTCTAACTCAAGTACACCCAGTGAAGCAAGTATAAGTAGTTTCATTACTTTCTGAAAGGGGGGTAAACAGATGTAATGAGACAGATTCGAAATTTTCAAGTTACTAGGGCTTTGTTCATTTCCAGGGCGGGGACTCAGTCCTTTCTCCTTTCTTCACAGCCTGAAGATTCTCCAGAAGACAATGGGTCCCTACTCCTGTTTCACCTGGCATGGACTGCCTCTTTACCTGAAATGCCCCATTTTCCTTCATTTTCTTAGTCTTACACCTCCACCCCTGTCACACCCAGCTCTGTTCTTGGCTCAGCTGAGGATAATTACTTCCTCCATGCTGCCTTCAGCCCACACATCTGACACCTCACTGTGAGGTTCTGCTGTGAATTCCTGTTAACCAGAAGGCTGTCTAAAAGTGGGCCTTTCCAAGGACAGGACTATGACCAACAAGTGCTAAGAACAAGATCTATGCACAGAGAATGCTCAGAAAGCCTTTAATCCATGTCAGTTTATCCCATGAAATCCATCCAAAAGTGTGTGTTTGGAAATCCAAGGCAAAGAAAAGACAACAGTAAATAGGGGGAGAGCAACCTGACCCATTCTCTTTGTGTCCCACTGTACTCTTTAGGCAAGTGAAGCATCAGAGAGAAACTAGTATGGGTTGATAAGGACAAGAAAGATACCTGTGCCCTTTAAGAACTGGTTGTTCTTGCATGATGGTAGACTGCACGAAAGGCTTTGATTAAACAGAAAGGGTAATGTCCCAATTAAAGGAGAGGATCAGCCTAGGAACAAATCCCCTAGAGCTGCCAGGTAATAGTGAACACATTTCTCACCTTCCAAGACCGTTTCTGCTCCAGCGAACTGGCAATAATATATTGCTCATCATGCAGAATTGGGAAAGGAGACAGAATGCTGTGTTGGTAAAACATTTAGTAAAAAGTAAATGGTGTGCATCAGTTATGGTCTATGGTCTGTAATAGATATATGGTCAACAAATGACTTTTGAAAAATAAGCAAGCAAATAGTCCTGCATTGTAGGGTTTGCTGATAAGCTCAGTATACTCTACCAAAGAATTAAGCCTAGCACTATAATACCATTCAACATTACCAGCCAGCTGCAGCACACCACTGCTTGTGGTTCAAATAAACAGTCATTCCTCTTGACTATCTCTCTGTACTTCTGTATCAACAGAGATTTCTTTTTAGCATGGTAAAAGAAGAAACTTACAAATATGACTTCTCAGTGTTGTATAGGGAAGAAACTAGAGCCTCAGTTGCCCTACCATATTGAACGTTGAGACCTCTTCTGAGCAAGCCTACAGGATCTCAGCAGAGAACATCTTCAATAGACTGAGTACATGGACCTAAGGGGCCATGATGTTCATGAAAGACAGGTACTTAGAAGGAACCATAGCCTTACCATTCTGAGATATCCTCTTTAAACATTTAGAAAGGTCTGCCTTGTGGCACCCTTTCCATGGGAGAATGGTGTATTGCTAGACAGCATTTATTCTGTGGCCTTTTCTCATTTCCTAAGGATGTAAAAAACATTCTACATTTTCCCTCATGGTTACTTTCTACTTTATTTCTCGGTTTTCCTTCGTGGTTCACATAAAACAACCTATTTTTGCAACCAGGACTTAAATAATATTCCATTGCCATGGCAACAGGCCAGGCTAGTGGCCTTCAAACCTAGCTCACCCAACCATCAGCCACACAGCAATTCTAGCAGATCTTCCTCCTCTCAATATTAAAACCTTCTTACAAAGAGAGATCTGCATTTCTAGAAAGTTTGAATGGTCTCTCACAAGAATACAGAGGAAAAAAACACTAATAAAATGTCAGTGGCAGAAGTTAAGATTTTCTTAGATCATGGTTTGAGGGCTAAATGTCAATAGAGACAAGATTAACTTCTTCTCTCAGTGAGAATATTCCAGTCCAAGGAGGGCTAATATCAGTTGGTAGAAGAGAATAATTTTTAAAGGGTTGGTCTGATGGATAAAATATAAGTGTACTTTCTGAAAAACTGTTATACTGCTCTCATCCTTGGCACAGAGTGTGGATAATAGTCCCCAATCAATGAGTTGATAAATGACCCTGTAGACAACGTAAATTTGATTACATGTGATGGTTAACATTGTCAACTTGATAAGATATAGTGTTATCCAAGAGACAAACCTTGGGGATGGCAATGAGGAGTGGGTTAGATCAAGGTAGCCTATGTACATGCCTGAAGAATTGTTTAGATTAGAATAATTAAGATCAGAATTATAGGCATCCTAAATATGGGCAGAACTATTCCATGGGCTAAGATTCTGGAATGAATAACAAGAAGACAGAGGGCCAAGTCGAGTATTCATCAATCTATTTCCTGACTGTTGATACAACTTCAGCTCCTACCCATATTACTCCCTACTAAAATAGACTGCATTCTCAGACTGTGATTAAAACACAACAACAAAAGGTTTTCCTTTAACTTGCTTTTCTCAAGATATCTTTCACAGCAGTGGTTAAAAAAATATAACCAAAATATTATTAAAAGTCTAGCAAGTATGCCCAACTTACAGACCACAGACCATGTGTGCTCAGGGTAGCTCTGAGTGCAGCCCAATACCAACACTTTTAAACTGACTTAAAATGTGAGATTGTGCGTGTGTGTGTGTGTGTGTGTGTGTGTGTGTGTGTGTATCTGTGTGTATGTGTGTGTCTATGTGTATTGAGATTTCTTTCTTCTTTTGCACCTTGATGGACAGTTCTTAAGCGAAAACTATAGGTGACAAGATTGTGACATAATGTTGAAACGTTGGACATACCTGAAAACAAACATGTTTTCTTTATTTCTTATTAGAAGGAGCAGAGGTGACCAAATTTATCATGCGGCGCTTGGAACACTAGTTTGTCATGCTCATGGTCAATGAACAAATTTTGGAATGGTGTTCATGATCTCTGATAAAATCTGACATGAGAAGATAGGAAAGTTTGGTACACCAACTAGTATTAAAGAAATAGACCAATGTTTTAAGACTCTCTCACACAGAAAACACTTGAGCCAAAGGGTTTCATGATGTTGGTCTATGAAATGTTTAAGAATGTTTTCATTTTTTTCCTCTTACTGAAAATATATTTTTCCCTCACACTATATATCTGATCATGGTTTCCTCTTCTCCCACACTACTCAGTTTCCCCTCACCTCCTCTCCTATCTAGAGCCACCCTCCTGTCTCTCATTAGAACATGACAGGGTTAATAATAAGATAAAATAAGAAAAACAAAAGCTAAAAAATTAGAATAAGGGAAAATAAACAAAAAGAAGGAAAAGAGCCTAAGAAAAGGTTCAAGTAACAGATACAGTCACAGAGACATAGCCATCCACACACTCAGGAATCCCATCAAAATAATAAAATGAAAGCCATGATACATACATATACATATACATATACATATACATATACATATACATATACATATGCATACATGCATACACACAAACATAATCACACATAAAGACACTCACTCACTCAAAGGGCCCTCAGGGGAAAAGGAGAAAAAAATTAAACATGTAGAAATAAAATTTTAAAAATTTAGAAATAAGACACAATTTAAAACAGAGAAAACTAGAAAAAAGAATAGCCCTGAAGTAATAGTAAGAGACAAGGAACCTCCAAAGATGCCTTTGAATTTACTTTCTGATAGCCATGTATGATGGGTGTGTATATAGCGTACCCCAAAGAGTAGCTTGTTTCCCCAAGGACACAGACACTCTTGGAGAAAAACAAATCTCAATTTGCAAGTGCCTATTAACTGGAGATGGGTTCTGGATTAGAAACTGAGAGCATGTGTCTACTGTCCCACTGAGCTCCAGGATCCCATCTGACGCAGACCTGGACAGGCCCTGTGAATGCTACCTCAGTCTCTTGGGTTCACATATGCACTGACCCTGTTGACTTAGAAGGCCTTGTTTCCTTACTATTCTCCATCTCGTTTTGACTCCTACATCCCCTCTGCCTCCTCTTCAGTAGGGTTCTATGAATAGCGAGGGAGAGAGGGAGGGAGGGAATTGATGGAGCCATCTAGTCTAGAGCTGAGTGTTCCATGGCCTCGCACTTTCTGCTTATTATCCAGCTGAGGGTCTCTGTATTTGTTCCCATCCACTGCAGGAGGAAGCTTCTCTGACGCTGGCCAAGTAAAGCATTGATCTATGGGCAGAGTAGAATATCACCAGGAGCCATTTCCTTGCTATGTTCTTCTAGTAGAACATAGTGCTAGGGTTTGCCCGAGGTCCCTGGGCTATCTACGCAGGCTCTTGGCCACCCCAGCAGTTTCAGGCATAAATCACATCTTGTGGAGTGGGCCTTAAGTCAAATGTGCATTGATTACTCCCACAAGCTCTGGTCCACCATTGCATTAACATAGCTTGTAGGCAGAACACCATTGCAGATCACAGGGTTTATGGATGGATTGGTGTTTACATTTCTCTTTTGTTAGCATTCATAATACCTTTCTGTACCAAAGGCTCTGGAACATAGGAATGAAGGCGTGTAGGCACCAGCTTAACTTCTCCATGTTCAGTGAATTGGGTGGTGCTGTTTTCAGCAATGGGGCCTTACTCTCGGTTTGTAGCAAGCAACCCATAGGCTAGGCAACAACCTGGGCTGTTTGGGGGTTCCCATGAGACCCCTTTGGCCAACAACTCAATTAGATGCAACCCTTTCTAACATTAGAAGCTTCGTGGTGTCAAGAAATGTGTAGTTGGGGCTCTGTCTCCCCCATTATTTAGGGATTTCATTTAGATTTACTTTATATATGAATATATTTCAGTACTCCTGTATTGTTTCCGTACTACCCTTCAAATGCTGTCCCCCCCATATTCCTTTTCTTGTCTTCATCCTCCCTCTCCACCTGATTGTCTAGTGTCATCCCCAAAAACATGTATCTATTCGACTTCCCTTTCCTAATGAGATCTATCTGCCCCGCCCCCCGCCCCAAGTCCCTCACTCTATACCTAATCTCCCTGGTCTTATGGGTTATAGATTGGTTATCATTGATTAACAGCCAATATCTATATATAAGTAAATGCATACCATATTTGTCTTTGGGTCTGGGTCAAACTCTGGATCTGGGTTACCTCACTCAGGAAGATTTTTTTTCTCTCTCTCTAGTTCTAATCATTTACCTGTGAATTTGATGATTTCATTTTTCTAATAGTTGAGTTATATCCCATGGTGTAAATGTACCATATATTTTATTCCTTTTTCTGTTAAGGGATATCCTGCATATGGTATAGGTGCGGGCAAGAGTATGACTTTGTTGTTAGTTTAATAGCATAAATGAGTGTCTTAAGAAGTTATAGGTAAAAAAAAAAAAGAAGTTATAGGTATATATTTATGAGTCATTATGCCCACAGATACTCCCTAGCTCTAATTTCTAAGAAAGATCAATAGTAGTGCCGATACCTGACAAACAACAAGCACAACCAGTACACATGTCTTTCCATCTAGGAGCGCTCATAAAGATCAAAGCTCCTTGGAGAAACTACTGATGTTAAGGTAGGGGCAAAGAATGAAGATCTCACAGTGCCAGAAAGCAAGGAAGTACCCGAAGAATAAAGAGAACGAAAGAACACTGTGGCCAAGCAAAGGAGGTCTCAGTAGTCAACACTGGAAGACTGAATGAACAAGCCAAAGTGCAGCTTCTTACTTTGACTAATAAAATATTGTCAGTCAATATGAATGTAAATTAACAACAATAAATAAGTAAAAAAATGGATAATGATCTTGAAAGAAGAATCCCAAATAAATTACATAGACCTTACCACCTCTGTGGAGTAGAAGCTTTCAATTCTCTAGGAGAACGGAACATAATGACTCATTACAAAAAATTAGGGTATGGCAACTGGGACAAAGCAATTACATGTTAGAACAACCCGGCAAACACTGCCTTAGCGAAAAGAACAATGTTAACAGCATCAATGCTAAACAAGCCCAGTCCATAGCACCGCGATCCTGAAGTGATGCGTTGAGAATGGCCCTTCCTTGCTACCTTCCTCCCCAAACTCCCACCCCATCTAAGCATGAACAATGTAACGGAACTCCACAGGGAACAACGTCAAAGACAAACAAAGAAACGACAACAACACCCGACTTTCGAGGTCATGAGAAACAAAGAAAGTTAGAAAGGCTATCAGTACCCAGAGAGACCAAAGCAAAGTATGGTTGACTGGACAGAAGAGGAACTTTGGGGAAAACCTGAAAAATCTAAATATCTACCGAGCTTTGTTAATCACTACAGATTAACACTGCACTCTGCTCAAAGGCACTGATAAAATGGGGGAGATGGGAGGGAAAGCAGGCAAGGGTGCGGAGGAATTCTCGGCACTGCATCTCCGTGGGTTTGTGAAAATATAAATAATCTTAAAGGTAAGTTATTTTTAATCAGATGGAAAGATCAGAAGGGAGATCATGGGTTTTCAATAAGCAGTCCTATTAAAACTGTTTGGTCATATACGTTTAACGATATTCTCACAAACAGCAGCAAGATGGATTAAAGACCTCTGTAAAAATCAATACTGTACAATTTTTTTAAAAAACAAATTATGTGGCTTGGAATTGGAGATGATATTTTTTTTAAAAGAACAGACAAATAGAACAAACCTCAAAGGGAATAGCTCATAAGGTTGATTATATTAATATTAAATGTACCATAATACAGCGTATAGACATTGAAATGCAGGATAGGGACCAGAAGAAAGTTTCTGCGCATAGGAAATAGATACATGTAATGTGCATGCAAGTGAACAAAAGAGAAAAACTGTAATGGGAAAAGCACAGAAGCAGCAGTAGAAATAAACTTAGGGAAATGCCCAGCCTCACTTGAAATCAGGAAAAGGAAAATTAATAGAGTCAGAAAATAGCATGCACTGCCCATCAGATTTTCAAAATCGAAAAGTGTTAATTCATCAAATATTCAAAATGTTGATAAACAGTATGTACTCATATACATAGTAATTGGCAATGTAAATTTGCAAAACCACATTAGAGAGTAATTTGGCAATATCTAATAAAATTAAACAGGCCCATACAAATGAGTCAGCAGTTCTATTAGGGGTTATGTATCCCATGAAACAAAGCCATGACACATGCTAGGATGCCCACCACAGGACTGTCAATACTGTCACCCTGGCACCCCTATGAAATACTAGGGGTGTGGACAAGCATAATGTGGCTGTATGAATCATACAATATCTAAATGAATTAAGATGGAAGTGACAAAAATTGATTATGAAATGCAAATGATGACTTGTGAAAGCTATAGCTAAATACTATTTTATATATTTTGGTGATATTAAATATTAGGAGATTAAATATACTAAATGTACATACATATACAAATATGTCAAAGATATTGACACTAAAATATATAGCAAATTATTTACAATCAGATATTATATATGGTGAAACTTGTGTTTATATATTCTATCAACTCAATACACACAACTTATGTCAATCAGAACAGGTAAATGGACTGGAAAATATAAAGCTGTGTGTATTTAAACATACAGTAAATAATATCTACATCGTTTTGTTTAAAAAAAGTTGTAACATTCACAGTTGTTATGTGGGATTGAGAACAGAAGCGCTTGCAATTTCAAAACACTTTTATGGTTAAATGTTTTGTATGAAAACTAAGGAACTTAGTGAACTGTGAACTGTGATGAAAAGACAGCTCTTGTGCAGTCTAACATCCATTTACATATAGGAGCACATTTAGCAAACTGTGCTAATTGTACTTACAGAAAGGAAATATAATCTCATAATTTTGCAATGTGAATATAACTAAAATTGGGAAGTGATACCTAGGGAAATTGAATCTATTTCTATATGACAATTCTTTTATTTTCCATAGAAGAAAGGCACAAAAATGTAAGGCAGTAGTTAAAAGTATGCCAACTTCATCTGTTTCTCAGATTTGGTATTATAGCTGTATGAGGCCAACTGCACAACACTGCTTTTAATGAAGAAATACATATCAAAATTAGCAACACCTTTAATCTTGTATATGCACTCAGTCATTATTTATTAAGGTAGTAACAGTCATTTTTTTCTCAAGGTAGTAAAAATAAATGCTTTTTTTTCCCCTGAAAGTAATTTCTTAGATTACTCCTCTATATTTTCCCATAATTATGCAAAGTCACATAACTAAATTCAGGCTTTTTTCAAATGGATATTGATTACATGGATGAGAACAAAGCATTTTGTCAGGGCTTTTTTAAATTATTATTTCAATTTTTTGAAAAAGGGTAAGAAAAAATTAACATATAATCATGCAATCCTTATTAATGTAAAATGTCACTAAGAGAATGAAATGCAAAGTGACGGAAGCAAATCATATGTGAGGGGGTCAAAGACAAGTACGTTAGAAGTGTTCAAGATGGAGTCAAGGGAGAAGAGTCATTAGCGGGAAGGAGAGGATCCGAACAAGGCTTCCGGAGAGTGGGGTCACAGGGAAGGAACTGCTGCTTTACTGACAGTGAAATGACTGTCTATTAACATGTAGGGAATGCCGTGCGGTTTCAACGGGGGTGGGGTCGGGGTGCATTAGTGCTGTCATGGATGAGTGCTGGGGGAGCCCAGAAAGCAGGCTTTTTCAGAATCTGGTAGGTCCTCACGGATTTGCATATGATGAAACTCTTGGGAAGATTTTCAAATGTACAATTGTGATTGTTCTAGAAAGACAAGGGAGCAGAGTATTACAGGGCAGAGAAAAAAAATATGGAAACTGTTTATGACTCAGACTTCAGGTGTGTGATGTAGCCTGGGAGAAGCTGTCTAGGCAGGTGAGGGCTACAGTCTTCTCTCTCTCTCTCTCTCTCTCTCTCTCTCTCTCTCTCTCTCTCTCTCTCTCTCTCTCATACACACACACACACACACACACACACACACACACACACACCACCGAAGTGGAGAATCCTTGGGGGGAAGGCATAGGAAGATAAATTGACCCAGTATGATGTGACCATTTAAAAAATACCCAGAAGGCACTGGATTCAGAAAGAGGCTCGGTTCAAACACACAGGAGACGAAGAAAAGTGAGCAGGCCTGGGATGGGGATACCTTGCTCCCCAAATGCAGCTCTCCTGAGGAATTGTCACGAGGAAGACAAAAATCTGTGGGTATAATCATCTTCTGTGGGAAATGGGAGAAGCTTAGGGTTAAGGATGACTATAAAGATCTAACCATTTACCTACAAATTGCATGAATTCATTATTTTTAATTGCTGAGTAGTACTCCATTGTATAAATATACCACATTTTCTGTATCTATTCCTCTTTTGAGGGATATCTGGGCTCCTTCCAATTTCTGGCTATTATAAACAAGGCTGCTATAAACATAGTGGAGCATGTGTCTTTGTTGTATGCAGAGGAATCCTCTGGGTATATGCCCAGGAGTGGTATGCCAGGGTCCTCTGGGAGTGGCATGCCCAATTTTCTGAGGAACCGCCACACTGATTTCCAGAGTGGTTTTACCATTTTGCAATCCCACCAACAGTGGAGGAGTGTTCCTCTTTCTCCACATCCTCGCCAGCACTTGTTGTCTCTTGAGTTTTTAATCTTAGCCATTCTGACTGGAGTGAGGTGGAATCTCAGGGTTGTTTTGATTTGCATTTCCCTGATAACTAATGATGTTGAATATCTCTTAAGGTGTTTCTCGGCCATCCGAATTTCTTCTGGTGAAAATTCTTTGTTTAGCTCTGTACCCCATTTTTTGATAGGGTTATTTGGTTCTTTGGGGTCTAACTTCTTGAGTTCTTTGTATATATTAGATATTAGCCCTCTGTCGGATGTGGGGTTGGTGAAGATCATTTCCATGCAATTTGTAGGTAAATGGTTAGATCTGGAAACTATCATCCTAAGTGAGCTAACCCAATCACAAAAGAATACACTCGAAATGCAATCACTGATAAGTGGATATTAATGAGCCCAGAAGCCCTAAATACTCAAGGCACAATTAACAAGTCAAATGACTCTCAAGAAGAAAAAAAGGAGAGGACCCTGGGCCTGTAAATATTGGATCCAGTATTGTAGACCCAGAACAGAGAAATCGTGGGGGGGGGGAAGAGTGGGGAATAGCATGGGGGGAGAGGAATTATGGGACATATGATGGGAGGTAACTGGGAAAGGGGAAAGCCTTTGGTATGTAAACAAAGAATATAGAAAATAAAAAAAAAAAAGAAAAAAAAAGGATGACTATAAAGGCCCAGGTGGAGGGGAATGCCTTTACACTAGGGAATATGGCTGTCGGATGGTTTGGAACTGGCTAATAAACTCCGAGCTGAACAAGCTGGCACCGGGTGTGACTCTTTCAGCGTTTGGTATAATTGAAGCCTCAGAGTATGAGGGCTGGAGAGGTATCATATGAGCCAAACCCAGAACAGGCTGTGTGGGTCTGAAAATGGACAAAGGCAGGCTTCCCCAGGCCATAGTTAAGGGACATTATTTTTAGGCAGCCTGTCAGATTTCATTTATTCATCTTGCTGCTTTCAGCGCTTAGTTCCACCCTGTTGATATCATTTACAGTCTCTATCTGATCAGCCATCATATTAGCATCTCAGGCTCCCTAGTTAAGGATGTTTTCTCCTCTAGCACCCTCTACTCTTCGAGAATTCGAGTAACTAACCAGCAAGAGGAGACAACGCCAGGCTGCCTCTTGAAAATCACAATTTTGTGATTTTGTAAAACAGCAAAGGTGCCATTTCTCTGAAAGCCATTTTGTGACTGGTCTAAAAGAGTCCAGCAAGAAAACAGTAAGAAGTAGAAGAGAACAGGGGGAGATCAGAAGGAAGTGGCCAATAAAGGGGAAGCGAGCAGGTGGGGCTTGGGGAGGGGCAGGCATTGACTGCTCAAGATTATGCCCCAGAAAGAACAGAAAAAAAACAACAAAACAAAACAAAACAAAACAACAAAAAACCAACAAAAACAAAAAGCAAAACAAACAAACAAACAAACCCAGCCTTGGTGGCCTCAGTGAGAGAGGATATAGTTCTGCAGTGACTTAATGAGCCAGGGGTTGGGGAGTTGGGGAGTTGATATGGGGATTCTCTGATTCTCAGAGGGGAAAGGGAGGGAAGAATGGGGGAGGATCTGTGTGAGGGGGTCCTGGCAGAAGAAGGGCTGTTGATCTTGTCATGTAAAGCAAATTAATAATTTTAAAAAAAGAGTAAATTGTATGAGAAACATACGTTCATGCTGAACTTAAAGTAAAAGATTAAAGAAATGTGAGGAAAATGAAAATTAAAAATGGTAGTTGAAGAGCCGAGAGAACAGAGTATGAGGAGACAGAAGCAGCAGAGGTATATACCAACAACTAAAGCACAGGGAATAACCAATATCATTACTAAAGGAAGGAGAGATAGCTCCGCTGTGAAGAGCACTTACTGCTCTTGCAAAGGAGTTCAGTTCAAGATGCTTCAATCTGATTTAGAAGAGGGGAAAATAACCATGGGCGGCAGAGGAGGGGAGGGACCTGGGTGGAAGAGGAGACAGGAGGGGAAAATGGGGGCAGGATCAGGTATGGGCAGAGACAGAGAAGCCCAGAGGGCTAGGAATATGAATGGAAATGTGCAGCTACCAGGGGTGGGAGAATGCCCTCTAGAATGTCCCAGAGACCTGGGGTGGGAGAGGCTCCCAGGACTCAATGTGGATGACCTTAGCTGAAATGTCCAATACTGTGGGCTACGGGACCTGAAGAGGCCACCTCCAATAGTTAAACAGGGCCCCCAGTAGGAAGAAAGGGACACCAACCGATCTTCAGAATTTTCTACCCAACATTATTCCTGTCTAAAAGAAATGCAAGGACAAAAATAGTGCAGAGACTGAAGGACTAAAGGACCAGGTGATCACTCCAACTTGGGATCCATCCCATGGGCAGGCACCAAACCCTGATACTATTACTGATGGTATGATGTGCTTACAATGGGAGCCTAGTATGGCTGTCCTGTGAGAGACCCTACCAGCAGCTGACGGAGACAGATGCAGATACTTACAGTCAACCATTACACTGAGCCCGGGGACCCATGGAATAGTTAGGGGAAGGACTGAAGGAATTGAGGTGGATGGCAACCCCATAGGAAGATCAACACTGTCAACTAACCTGGACCCCTGGGAGCTTCCAGAGATTGAGCCACCAACCAAAGAGCATACACAGGTCGGTCTGAAGCTCCATACACATATGAAGCAGAGGACTGCCTTGTCTGGCCTTAGTCAGAGAGGATGTGCCTAATCCTGTAGAGACTTCATTCCCAAGGGAAAGAGGGATGTGGGGGCAGGAGGGGCACCCTCTCAGAGGCAAAGGGGAGGGCAGATGGGAGAAGAACTCTGCGACAGGGAACAGAGAGGGCAGCAACATTTGGGATGTAAATAATAATAACAATAACAACAACAACAATATCAACAACAATAATAATAATAATAATAATAATAATAATAATAATAAAAGAACACTTACTGCTCTTGCAGAGGACCAGAGTTCAGTTCCCAACATCCATATAAAGCAACTCACAACTCCCTGTAACTACATCTACAGGGGAGCCTATGCCCTCTTCCAGCCTCTATAGGGGATTCATATGCACAAACACAGACATAGATAATTAAAAACAAAATCATAATCGTTAAAAACAGAAACACTATTTCAAACACAATAAAGCAACAGAGGAACTGATCATATAATTAAAGGGGCTCACCACACAAGGCAGTCCAGTGGAAAGGAACCAGAAGCATTTGCATTATGAACATTTCAACAATTCTGTCAATAACATCCTATAGGAATGTCTTTTTAAGGGACAGGAAGAGATTTACACCAAGAAAACCAGGGAGTCCTGTCTAGTAAAGGCTATAAACCTTGCTCTTAGGACTGAAGGTATCCTTCCTACATACAGAATCATGTGCAAAACACATCAGCCAGAATGTAAGAGTTTTAAAAGTCCCATTTTCCTGTTGAAAACACCTATTGAAAACCAATCAAGAATTAAATTGATGGTATGAACCCAAACACATAGAAACAATACATAAAATGACTTTCAAATTTTCCAGAAAGCCTATCAGCTGGAAAAAACTCAATTTAACAAAATTGTTTAGAGAAAGGTTTTATAAACCACGTCTGCATGAACTCACCATAATTAAATCTGCAACAAAATGTAACGACATATTAAAATATACACCCTTGTATATTTATAATTTGTAAATTTTCTTTTGGTTCTCTAAATTTAATTATCTTTAATAACCATGTGCATTGACAATAATATACTCAATATAAAACATGGATGTTCTTCAACTGTCATATCATCTCCGAAATTGATTAGTATGCTCTTGCTGGCCTAATGCATTTGATGATTACTAAACAGAAATACTTTAAAGTCAGCATTTTCTGCCATTTAACTTTGTAACCATCTGTCATATTAACATAAACATTAGTTTAATGATACCCTGGGTCTCTTTTTAAGCATATAATTGTATTTAATTATATGACTCTATTTTCCTTCTTATCCATAAGACTCTATGTAACACTACCAAAAGCATTGCTGAAATCAAGATACAATTAATGTTTAGAGAATTATTCTGATATTCCAGATAATAAGCTTATCAAAGGCAAAGGAATACAAATTGAGTAAGGCTAGGCTAACACAGGGTGGTTTGTTTTCATGGAACTAGAACTGCAGCATAGGGACCAGCTTTTCCGTTTCCAAGTGTTCACACATCTCCTTCCACATAAGTCATGTATAAGTGTGTGCATAGTGGCACATTATTTCACTGCTCTAGCAAATAAAAACATCAATAAGGATTCAAATCCAATATTCACAAAGTTACCTGCTTAAACAGCTCCTCCCCAAATCCACCACTGCATTACAGTTTTCAAATGTTATCAGCAGAGTGCTTGCATATAATATATATGCAATAATTTATATGTATGTATATATACATATTATTCTAGTATCTTGTAATAGTTTTTCAGTTGGAAGAAAACATGGGAAAGATAGAGTTGTGTATTTATTGAGTGCTAATAAATACACAACTCTATTTTTCCCAGCCCTGTGCTAGATCCCATACTATCTAATTTAGTGGACACAGTACACAGTGAATTGGTATCATTGTGTCTCTTTTGTAAGTATGAAAGCTAATTAAGGCTCAGATCCATACAGGAGCCAACAGAAGTTACACAGTCCACAAGGCACTCTACTGACACTATGTCGAACTTGCTGGTTCTTAAGTAGCAGCAATAATTCTGTCTTCATTGGCTGTAAATTACTTCTCTGTCTTCCTCCAGCACTGACCTCTCTGCCTGTGATTGGCTTTAGTAAAATACTAGACTTTAGAAGTCAATTCTACCAAAGCTTTATTTGTTCCTTTTCAAGGATGTTTTCCCAGTTGAAACTTGAAATGGAGTCCTCTTAGCATAATCTTTCAAGGGAATATCCCTGTTTTATTTCCCCTTGTTACCTGTCCCTTTCCATTTTTCATTCAGTGACTGACTACGTAGAAAGCCAAAGCATCTGCCCACTGTTCTTCCCCACTGAGATTTGTGATGGTTTAGGACAGGGTCACTATTGTCTCATTATTTGAAACATTTCTATCTCGAACCATACTGTTAGAACCCAAAATGTTCCCTTTTCTGACATTTTTGGAATTCTGTTCTTCTATAGGCTATGCAAACTGCCAATCATGGCCTGATTCATCTTTCATTGCTCATGTTATCAGCTTGAAGACCATATTTTAAATTTCTTTCAAATCTTCCCTTTACTTGCATCTGCAGCAAATGATTTCCTTCCTCTTGCTTTTAAAACATTGGCGGCTCCACAAGGCTCCAAATTTGCCACAAGCACTCGTCCCATTTCCAAGGATACTCGACCTGAGCTTGTGAGAAGTCACAGACGACAAAGAATATCTGAACTTCTAGAAGCGAGATAGCTGCACCAGCAGAGGACATGATCAGCACTCTCACTGCTCTGTTCTCAGTTCAGAGGAGCCTGGGACCTCGGCCCATTGCACACTGGGTAGTCTTAAGTCATCACTTTTGAACTCAAACATACGATACAAACCAACTGTGGCAGCTCACCCCAGCAGCAGCTCCAGGTACATCGTTTCTCTGGACTCTTCTCCTCCCAGATTTCTAAGCCCCTTCTCCTTCCTATTAAATTATCCCATGACTCTAGGTGACAGGTACACCTCTAGTACATTTGCCTAGTCATTTTCCTACCCCTGGAAAATACAGCTAAGTGCCAAGTCCTAGATTTGGCCTGGAAAATTCTAAGGTAAGTATGACACAATGTCTGTCTTTAAGAAGCTGTGACTAATGAAGAAAAAGCTATAGATTAAGAATAATAATTTATTAAGTTCAGTGATAGAAGCCTACTGACAACATACAGTAAAATTTAAAATTCAATAAATCAGCTTCTATATAGGAGCCACCATACAAAAAATGAAAGAAAGAAAATTCTGTAAGATTAAAAGCAATAAATAAAACAAAAATAAGCCCAAACACACACACACACACACACACACACACACACACCAAAGATTCTGTGTCTGGAAAGTTCAGCCTCTTGATTACTTAAAGGAATATGAAGATACTCATCAATATGTGGATATTTGCAGCACTACAGCACACACAGCTATATGAGAGATGCTGTGCTATAGAAACTCAATTATAAACTCAACATCAGAGGGATCCCTGGAGATATATAAACCTCAGAATTGATTTTACCAAGATCTTCCTATTGGCAATATGAACAAAGATTTCAAGGGGTAAAAAGACAAGAGGAAAAAGTCAACCCAAAAGATTGTTGTAATAAACTAGTCATCAAGACCTAGATATGACAGAGTATGAAATGACACAAGAGAGATCTGGGGAACAGCATGCATTGGCTCTACTGACAGAGTATTTGTACAGAGCATGGTCCCTAACTCAACACTGGAAATTAGCACAAAGATAACAAGGAAGAGGAAGATGTCTAGGTAGAACCCAGGAGAGTGCACAGTGAAGCTTCACGGGATCATGATGATGGATATGTGTCCATGCACATGGGTCAAGTTCAAGGAATAGACCATACAAAGTAATGAGTCCTAAGTAAACTGTGTCTTTTATCCAATAATGACATCAGTAATGGTACAATGGTTGTGATAAATACAGCTCCTTAGGATATTAATATCTTAAGTGGGGAAAGGGAGAAAGTACATGGGAACACAGATTTTTCTACAGAACTGCTCAAAATATGAAATTCACTAGTTTTCTTTTAGGAGGAAAAGGGAAAAATACTAATTTTAGGCTTGTTGGTACCCTGAACATGTCCACATCCAAATAACCACAAGGACAGTTACCTTGACCATAGTCTATAGAGGAAGCCTGTGGGGGTTCTGTTTATCCCTAGACTTCCTTACCAGCCAAGAGTCTTCTTCAGGGATGGTACTGTCTATCCTTGGTGTTTCTTGGGCAACAGAATGATACAGTTCTGGATAAGATATGCAAGAAGGGGGCATTCCCCATTCCACAACTATCCATGTGTCCCTTGGGAAGCTAGTTTTCCTGAGTAATAATATATATCATAAACTAATACAGTCAAGCAAGAATACAAATTATATAGCTAAGGTGTGCATATGGATGACTTAGCTTAGCTATAAAATTTGGCTGTTTTCAATTCATGAATCTCACTTTTGGAATGTGAAACAATATACAGACTGCAGACTATATTTCTCACAATGTGCATGGATCTGTGAATAAAGGAACAATAGCAGAATGATAAATGCACACACGTACACACATACATATGTAAACACATACACATACATACACACATACAACCTGCACACATACACACATATGCACACACATACATACACACACATATATATACATACACACACATGCGCATACATACACATACATGTACACAAACATATACACATGTACACGCATATACATATACAAACATACTCACATATGCACACACACATGCACACACTCACATATATACACACATATACACATACACATATAAACACACACATACACACATGCACACACACACACACTCACTACATACATACACATATTCATACACATAAACACACATACAGACATATATGCATACATACAGGCAACACACACAGGCACTCATGATTTAGAAAATCTCCCATTTGACCTTTAGAAAAAATCTGTTGTCAGTGCTGCCCAGCAGGACACTGGTGTACATACTTGACATATGCATTTGTCCTTAAGCTAAAAATAAAAACAGACAAACCCCAAACACAAAAAACTCCAAATTGGCTTCTCACTACATGCAGATCTTTAACTGGAGAAAAAGAGTCTCACGTTCTCCTAGCTCCTGCAGATATACCTTGGGGGTGTGTGATTCATAGGCTCCTAGAGGTGTTTATTAAACTCAGGCAGGTCTGGTGGCATGAAAAAGAACTTGGTTCTCCTTTTTGAACTAAAATATGCCTTGAACTATCCTATCTGATGCTTACAATTCTATATCTGTGGACCAAAAGCCACATGTTTGTCTTTAGTGATGAATTCATCCAGATTATATGTGTTGTTTCACACACTGTGCTAAGCATTAGTTATGCACAGGGGGAAAACAACTAAGTCCCTGGAGCTTACTATGCAGAGGTATGAGGTATGGATGCATATTTTAAATGCATATATATATATATATATATATATATATAATGCATATATATATATATATATATATATATATATATAGTTACAAATTGCTATAACTGCTAAGAAATAAAAGCTCCAGGCTTCCTTTATAAAGGAGAAAGGCAATCGTGTAATGTGTTCAGAAAGACCACTCCGAAGCAGTGACACAAGAGCAGACTTGCAAAGTCGGGCAGAGCTGGGCTGCTGACGACAGAGAGACAGTGCTTTTAAAATATGTGATGGCCAGGGAACGGGAAGCTGCCTGTGAGATTTAAGGAGCAAAAACAGGCCAGGGAAGGAACAGCAAGAGAGGCTCAGATCGGAGATGGGACACAAGGAAAGCCACCACCACGGTGCTAGAAGTCCCAAAAAACAAATAGTATCATTTCATTTCCTAAACATAACATTCTGCATTCTAAATCATGGGGAATAGCATAGGAGTTTTGAGAACCATCGAGTAGCAAAACAAACAATCCCCTGCGGCTCTGATGAGAACTGCATCTGTGCCACAATTATGAAGATTTTCCGTTTCACAATATTGTTTCCCAATCTATCAATAATAGATTGTACATAAAGATTGTTTTATTTCTCTCAGCAACATTTCATAATGTGTCACTGCACAGTTCTTATAGATGTTATGAAAGATATTCCTAAAATCTGTTTGTTTGAGGGCATTGTTGTAATCATTGTGTTTTTTCTTTACGTTTTCTAGTTATTGGTTCCTAGTGTGTAAGGAATGATTTATCACACAGCAAATGTTTCCTGAAACATGGAAATTATTTATTGTATTTTATTAGTAGATTTTCAGGGCTTTCTACAACATTGTCATGCCACCATGAATTGCAGTTTTACTTTAAAATCCTTATGCTTCTTACTTCTTTTCAAATAAAATTTTAAGAAATATTAATTTTTTTGTATATCTGCGTTTACCTCCAAATATATATGTGCACTGTGTGTGCGTGTGTGTTGTCTGCAGAGGCTAGGAGGGAGAGCTGGATCCCTTGGAAGTGTAGCCACATAAGGTTGTGAGTTGCCTTGTAGATGCTTGGGACTGAATGTGTATCCTGTTCCAAAGGAGCAAGTGCTATTTACTGCTCAGCAGTCTCTTCAGTCTTTCCTTTACCTTCATCATTGATTATGCCTCAGACACTGGATTCTGCTTGTTCTTGCTAATTTGGGGAGAAAAGTAACAAGATTTCATCAAGCATTTAACAATCAATTCTCTGTTCATTCCTCTTTTCAAATTACAGATATGTATTATTTTATATTTTTATTATATATGTTATATATCATTCATTTGCCACTTTAAGATATTTTTGTTGTTTGTTTGCTTGCTTTGAGTCAAGCTCTCTAACACTACAGCTCAGACAAACTTGAAATACCACTATAGAGGTCAGTCTGGCTTTGAACTCCTGTCAATCCCCCTGCATCAGATTTCTTGGTGCTAAGACTACAAGCATGAGTTAGCAAGTCCGTCTCTGTATCAAGGTGATCAATATGGTATTATTTTCTCCTGTATTTTATTTTTGTAAGTTACATTGTTTTGTTCTCAAATGCTTAGATAATCTTATCTAAGGAATAAAACCCCACATACATACTGTATGCTGTCTGTTTTATACCCTTCTGATCTGAGCTGTTAGCATTTGTTGAGAACATCTGTGCATTGGTGGTATTAGTGTATAACTGTCTTCTCCTGTACTTCTTTTCTGGTGTTGGTGTTAGAGTTATTCCAGGTTCATTAAAGGGATCCTTTGGAAGAGTCTGTGGTTAGTATTGGGTTTTGTTTTTTTTTTTTTTTTTTTTTTTTTTTGAATGTTGCATGAAATTCACCTGTGAGGGCATCTTGTCCTAGAATTTAATAAATGGCATATTGTTTGTTTTACAAATATAACATCTTGTTTTAAGAGAAAAATTTCCCCTTCATCTCAGCTTTATTTCTTGACATAAACTTGTCATAGTATTGCTTAACAATCCTCTTACTGTCTAGAGAATCTATTATAAAATTCCCCTTCCATACCTGAGAGTGACAATTTCCACTTTCTCTTGTTTATTTTTCTTTGTTTTCTTAACAGTATCACTATATATCTATATAGTTATCTATACATATGTATAGATATATCTTTACATATATCTACATATGAATATATATGTATAGGTCTATACACATTAATAGATATAGACAGACAGACAAACAGACAGACAGATGTAGCTTGCTATGTATCTCATGATAACATCAAATTCCTGATCTTCCAGTTTAGGATTCTAGAGCTGTATACCTACACCCAGCCTCACTCAGGAAGTATCCATTTTATTTTTAAACAAAAGACTTTTAGGCTTTCTAATTTATTTATTATATCAATCCTAGTTCTTTCTTCAAAATTCTTTTTATCTAACTTGCTCCAAATTTTTATGTCTTGTCAAGGGAAAACCTAAGAATCTTCAACTTGGTCAAAGCAATAAATTTCTTATAGGCTTTCAAAGCTATAAACTTACCTTTAAGTACCATTGTGTATTTGCAGTTGTTGACATGGTGTGCTTTCATTATTATTTAATTAGAAACATTTTAGAGATTTCCTTTGTGCCTTTTCCTTTGACACTTGGTTATTTAGAATCATGTTATCTAGATTTTACTGCACATCTCCTAGGTTGTTTATTTCTGGTGGTTTCTAATATAACAGGATCGTGAATGAAAAGACACCCTCTATAAAGCTAACTCTTAAATTTACTAAGCTTTAGCCCAGTAACAACAATGTCTTTTGCATCAAATGTGCATACTTTAAAATCTTGATTTTGGAGTTTTGGGGTGAAATGTCCTGCAAATGCCAATACTGTCGAGCTAATTGATGAGATTGTTTATATATACATGACCTCCATGGCTTTGTTTACTGTGTATGCATTTTCTAGGGGAGTGCAGTTAAAGATCTGACTGCTTTAGATTTTTCTACCTCTTGATTTGTCACATTCTTTTTCAAAAGCATTGACATTACGCACATATCGTTTCTCTGGTATGGCTGTTTCCATTGTTGTTCTACAATGCTCTTAATTACCCACGCTATCCATGAGGAACGTTACTGGTTTTCTTATTACCATACGCATGCTGTGTCTTTCTCCCTCCCTGTCAACACACTTATGCCTTCATGTTTTAATAGCTTCTAGATTTTTCAGACTTCCAGTTGTTAATAGTTGGAGGTCTAGTCCTTGCTTGCTTCTCAATGCTAACATGTGAAGAAACCTATAATCTCTTCTTCACGTGCCCCGTGAGCTCATGTCACTTTCCTTTTCAGGTTTTGAGGCCTCAAAGGCAGGAAGTGATTTTGTAGGTGTGTTAAAATACATTCTTTGGACATGATGATCACTCCAAGGCACTGGGAATGCATCGATACTCCTTTTTTATTAACTAGAAGCACAAAGTGCTGAGCTGTAACAGGAGTTGGAGTCACGGGGTACACACTGGCTGTGTTTCAGGATATCTGAGACAAGGCCTTCGCTTCCTCCTCACACCAGTGAGGCTGACCCACTGACCTCACTGTGGGTAGGAAGGATTTAAGGTACTCACCAACTGCTCAGTCATTCACATCTGTCAAAGCTTACACACCTGAGTGCTTTGTGGGTATAAGACAGGAATGCAAGTATAATTGACAGTGGTATAAAGGAGTCATCCTAAAGAGTGCATGAACCAACAAAAACATTCAAGGTAAAGCACTGTGAACTATGGTGCCATGAAGAAAAGCAGGCAAGATGAAGCTAGAGCATATCGATCTATTTACAATTCACACTCAGTTCAGTGTCCAAAGAACAATCCATCTTGGCCATCACTGAAATCCACACTTATCACTTAACTTCTGCTTATCATGGTGCTACTTATCAACGTGCCCTGAATTGTCCTCTAGGTCAGTTCACATGCTGATATCTCTGTTTGTTTCAGCAATGCATTCCAGTCTATGATTAAGTATCCTGTGGCTGGGGGAACTGGGAAAGGGGAAAGCCTTTGGAATGTAAACAACAAATGTAGAAAATTAAAAAAAAAGAAGATAGACAAGGAAAAAAAGTATCCTGTGGTTTATTTATTCATTCACCTCTTATTTGGTTTTGTGTTGTTTTGTTTTGTTTTTTTGTTTTTTTGAGACAGGGTTTCTCTGTATAGCCCTGGCTGTCCTGGAACTCACTCTGTAGACTAGGCTGGCCTCAAACTCAGAAATCCGCCTGCCTCTGCCTCCCAGAGTGCTGGGATTACAGGCGTGCACCACCACCGCCCGGCTCATTCACCTCTTAAAGAATATCTCAGTTGCTTCAAAGATGAAAAAGGAATAGCATTAATATAAAGATTTATATTTATCCTGGACATGGTATCATAGGCCTGTCACCTAAGAAGCTGAGGCAAGGGACTGTGATCTCCAGATCAGTATGTGCCACACAGCAAAACAATTTGTTTCAAATATATACTTACATAATTTTTTGTATTGCTGTGTAGTTTTGAAAAATTTGGGCAAATACCAAAATCTATTATTGCTAGACCATATGTCTACCTTCTAGTATCCAAGCAAAAGGCCATGTCTAAAAATACAATGCTTCCAAATTCAATGGCTAGATGAGCAAACATCTACATCTCCAAACACAACACCCTCCCTGTTCTACCAATATAGAAACAAGGACCTCAACAACCAAGTAATATCCATTCTGTGTCAATTCCAAAAAGTCACATACTTCCTGCACAGCTGCCTTCTTTCCCACATCTCTTAATTATTCTATCTTCAGAACTCCACACTCTGAAGGTGTCTGTTTGGCCATCAAGGCCTATAACAACAATAGCAGAAAATAAAAGTCATACTTTAACAGTTCTGTATGGACCTCTCTGAATCACATTGTGGATTAAGTGGACCATTCCACAAGACAGAAGAAATAGTAAAATTGAACAGACTCAAGTCCTAGGGAATCTCAGAATTGAGAATCACAAGCATGGAGCAAACTTCCTGCCAAACTACTTGATTTTGAAGATGTAACCAAGATACCCCATTGAGTGGACCATGACGATCGGTCACATAGAATAAAAACCTAGAGTTCTCCATGTTAATGCAGGTATCTAAATAATCCCCTGGTGTTCAGCCAATGAGCTTTCCTATAAAAAGTATTCAATCCCTGGTCCACCATGAGTAAGACATTTACATCTGCCATCAAATTAAACAGTGTAGATAAGCAAGGACCCTCTCTTCCCTAACAGGAAGCATGGACCCAAGGACCTGGGTCCCAACTCCCAGTGGTTTGCCAGCAGTGCCTGGGTATGTGGGAGACTGGGAAAGTTTTCATCTCAGACTCCACTGTTTCTCACCAATGAAAACATGGACTAGGACCCCTATTATGGAGTATGCTCTGCCTCCCCTGGGCGGCTTGCTGGTGATGCTCAGGCACTCCAGCTGAGGGGCAGACAAGCAGCCTAGCACTACATAATTACCTAAGCTCTAGCACATGGTGATCCGGTCCCTTTCATAATCCTGTGTGGTAGCCATCGTTACTACTATGTATAGGAGAGGGGGTAGTGAAGTAAGGCTGACTGTGTACTGTCACACACTAGAGAGGGGAAAAGAGGACCTGCACCCAGGGAGTCAGGTATCAGTGGATTTGTTCATGGAAATCATGATGCACCATCTCAAGAACAGGTGCTTCAGCTCCTACTTTCCAAAATGAGCTTTTAGAGTGTGAGCCCCTTCATGTAGGACACTTCTCACCTAGGACTTTCAGATAAGTAATCCAGAATACAGACCCAGGTGAGACAAGGTGCCTGGGATGTGCAACTCCTTTCCAATATCAAATTTTCTAACAAATCTGCTAATAATTATGATAATATGTAAGCTGACATGGGGATGGAAATCACATAAATCTTAATTTTTTTATAGCAAACCAAACGTAAGCTATGTTCTCGCAATAAAGGGAACTTACCCTACTGTAAATGAGTAGAAAAAAGTACTAGAAGTTCTCAACTGCATCCTTGTTCCTTAGTGGATCTTTTAGATAACAGTTTTGTGTGTATCTTTTAAGGAATTTATAAATTCCAATTACTAAGATAATAATTATGAGCATTCACATGGAAAGATGGGATATAAGGACTTAACTGTTATAAGCTAGAATTAAATTGTACAGGTCAAAGGTTAGTTTGATTAATAAGAAGATTGTTGATAGAGAGAGAAGACATATAACTGTCATCTGTTCCTCCAGCTGACTACTGGAATAACCTGGAAATGTTTTAAACTTCAGGGAATCATAAACCATGTACAAGAGGGGATGTTACACACTTATCAGACACTGAGAAATTTCCACAGGACAGAAATTAATGAGGGGCTATCTAAATTTGAAAATACATCATTACAGTAGATTTCCTTTTACACATACAGAGACAAATTTAAAGTGGAACAATAGAAAAACCCTGGGTTCCACGGAGATCTGCAGGGCACAGTGTGTAGAAACCGCCTTCATGGGCAGTTGATACTGACAAATAGTAATTTGTCAGTAAAATGTAGAAAATAGTAACAGCAAGAAGGAAGTTTAGAAAAACCACATAGTGACTTTTCTAAATATTACAGGAGCTGGATCAACCAGAATGCTTCAAGTACTGGAGGCAAAAACTCCAAAGTAAAACTTCTATAGAAAATCACTGAACCAGCTACAGGCATGTGAATCACACTTTACACCTCTTTACCTGAATTCACAAATCTCCCCAAAAGACTAGAATATAAGATGCAAACTACAACCATGTATACTACTAAAATATCACATGATAGCCTTAATTGTCCTTTGTGAAAAGAGTTCTTAACAGTCAAGGACATCAAACAGCAAGGACAGACTGAAAAGTACAAGAAAGATTTCAACAGGAAAAAACAGATATCCAATATGCTTTCATAATATTGCACAGTTCTGAGGAGCACATGCAAGATAAAATAAAATCTTAAAACATGTAAATTTAATTATCTATAGGAAGGGCTCTTATAGCAAAATGTAAGAACAGAATCTATAAACCTGTGCCTAAGGATAAAAAAGAACCACAAAAAGGGAGGAAAAAAGAAAATAGAAATAAAAAATATATAAATAGAACTTACCCAGTCAGAAAAATGGAATTCTCCCTCAGAAATGAACAGAATGGAATGTTATTCAGCAAAGTATATGAAAGAGTTAATACTTAGAAAAATTACTTAGCTGAACTATGGGATTCTGAAGATAAGACTCACAAATTCAGAAATCTGATTCTGAATTAGTGAATGAGGACTTGGACAATGTTTTAAAATTTGAATAAATAAATAGGGGAATGTAAGAGATAAATCACATATATCCTAGTGCATAGTTATTATGCCATTAATATAAGGCTACTATTGATGCAAATTAGACTGGCATAAATTAGATGCTAATTATAATGCTTATGGCAAACACTGAAAATACAATATATATGCATAACAACTTATATTCAAAGAATACAATGTATATAAGTCAATAAAGACATTAAAATAAGAAACAAAAGTAGATTTAACACAAAAGAAGACACTAGTGGTAAAAGCAAATAAATGGTATAAGACATGTAGAAACTAAATAGCAAAATGATTAAAATTGCACTATATCAAAAGTTATATTAAATATAAATGGATTAAGTGTTCTACTTAAAATAATGTTAATAAACAATTTTTATATTACCCACTACATACTATGTATAAGCAATTCACTGTATATTCAAAAAAGGTAAGTAAAACAATAGTATAAAGATACTCTATGCAAATTTTAAACAAAAGAGAAGAGAGATGGCTATGTGTATTTCAGAAAAAAGTTATATTAAATCAAACATTGTCACAAGGGATGAGAAAAATTATGATAAATCAATTCATCAAGAGTATATAACATGTGCACAATACCTATGTGTATTAAGCAACTATGAACAAAACTGAAGAAATAAATAGCAATTTTAGGAAATTAGGAATATTTGTCACCAAGCTCCCATAATGTAGAGATTATTTTAGACAGAAAACCAATTAATCAAGAACAAGCTAAAATAACATTATAGACAAAATGGCCTAAGAGAAAAAAAATCAATCCAATGGCAACACAATGCACATTTTATCAACCCATATGTAAAATTCTCCAATATTAATTATATGTTAGGCCTCAATTAAGGCTTAAGAAATTTAAGAAGACTAAAATCTTATGAATCACAAAGCTATGAAGCCAGAAACCAATTTCAGAAGTAGGCACCAAGTATGGAAATTAAATATCAACACCTCAGCAGTCAGTGTGTTAAAGATGAAATCATGTTTTCAGAGAGGACATAGACATAACCTTGCCTCTTGGATACCTGCTGTGTCTGATTATCATGGAGTCACTAACCTTGGCAAAGGGGTGTGTGTGCCCTGATAACCATGGCAGAAAAAAATATTTCCCAGTAACCTTGGTATGAAGAACATCTGATAATCTTGAAAGGAAGAATATTTCCCAAAAGAGGAGATGAAGTTAGGTGTGTGTGTGTGTGTGTGTGTGTGTGTGTGTGTGTACGTACACAAGACTGGAACAATAGCAATAGCAATGGACACGCTAAAGTGGGAGGGGGAAATTTTTGCAGGCTTCCACTCCTAGACAAAGAGCTATAGGCAAATAATGACTACTTAGAGAAGAATTAACTTCTCCAAGGGATGAATCCCCTTATTGGTTATAACATATAGTAGTCAGTCCTAAAGCCATATACACACAATCAAGAAAATAGATTTAGAAGGATATATATGGGATCATATAAAACATTTATATTCTCTTTCAGGATTATATATATGTGCATACAATTATATATATACATATACATATATACATATGTATATATATATACACATATGTATATGGTTTCAAAGGAAGCTAACTGGAAGGACCTAAAGAGAGGAGAGAAGGAAAGTGTTCTATATATTTCAATTAAAAACAGAATTTTAAAAATTATTTAAAAATTGTACAAAATGAATTTGATTGATAAAAAGAACAAAATGAGCTCAAAATTAGAATAAAGAAGTAAATAAAAATGAAAGAAATGGAAACCAGTTGAAAATGAAATTTTAGTTATACATAGAAACAAGGCTAAGATAATATTTTAAATGAAAATATGTTTTTATATGGTCCTATACAATTCATATCTGCATAAATACCTCCTTTGACTAAGAATATAAAATAACTTTGAACTTTCATCACACACAAAAAAATTCTTAGGTATAAACTTAGCTAAAGATGCAATAAATTCTGAAAACTAGAGAAGACAGTAAAATTTACATATAATAGAAATATATGAAAAACTATCCTGTGCTCATTGATTAAAATAATCAATATCACAAAAATAACCATGCTAAATTATGAGATAATCAATACTATTAAAATAACCATACTAAAATACATTGATGGATACAAAAGAGAAGCACTTAGAAATATCATAAATCTGTGTCCCTAGGTCACATGATGTGATGTGACCAGAGTCATTCAAATTTGGCTATAGAATAAATTAGTCTTATTTCCCTCTTTTAAAAAATAGTGATTCTGCCTGCCTAGTAAATCTCTAAAACAAAAGCAACCCTATTAAGTCAAAAGTCATTTTTCATAGAAATAGAAAAAACTGACCCAGGGCATTCTGTACATCAAGGGAAACCCCGTAACAACCAAACAATGTTGAGGAATATAAACACACACAAGGGCATCACTTTACCTGAGTCAGAGTAACCCAGAAAACCAGAGTAAACCTGAGCAGCAGTGTAATATTGGAGAAAAATAAAACAAAACAAATATAGACAAATGAATATAACTTTTCAATAGTTGCTATTGGGAAATTGGATATTCCACGTGCAGAGAAGAAAAACACTTCATATCACTTGTAAGTCTTAGCTCAAGACAAATAAAACCTCAACCATGAGATCTGAAAATATAAAACCTCTAAAACAAATTGGGGAAAGTTTTTTAGTATTGGACTGGGAAATTATTTTATTATATTTTTTATTTTGATGACCCCAAATGTAAAGACAACAACCTTAAATATATGCACATAAAATCATAATGATCTAAAAATCTTTACCATAGAAAACAATCCACAGAAAAAATTTAAAAGCCTGTGTAATGATAGAAATTATCTGAAAACCATGGATCTGGTTATATGTTAAATGGCATAAATAAAAAAAATACCACTCCATATCAAGAAAACAAATAGCTGTATTATGCACAGTCCAAAGGCCTTTGAGTAGTGACAAAGATCTTTAATCCCAGCATTCATCAGGCTAAAACAAAAGGGTAAATTTGAGGCCAATCTGTGCTCAAAAGTAACACCTTGTATCAGAATCAATCAAATATCTAAGTGACCTGAATAGTCATTTTTCCAAACATACATTGGCCATATGTATATTACAATTAAATGTTCAATAGTATTCATTTTCAAATGAATGAGAATCAAAATCTGCCTATTACAATGGCTATTTGTACATTGTTAAGAAGAATATAAATTACTATAAAATATGGAACAGTGCAGAGATTCCCTGTAAAGGACATCTAGAAAATCTATGTGAGCCGAGAACACAACTTCTCAGCTTATGACTAAAGGAAATGAGGTCCCTATCTTGAAGAGAAATTGGCATTCCTGTCTATTACAACATCTTTCACTATGGCCAACATAGGAAATTGACCGGAAATATCCCCTATGGATAGGTGGTTTGCTGGGGGGATTGCAAGCTGGCACAACCACTATGGAAATCAGTATGGTAGCTCCTCAGAAAATAGGACATAGTACTGCCTGAGGAATCAGCTATACCACTCCTGGGCATATACCTAGAAGATGCTCCAACCTGTAATAAGGACACATGCTCCACTATGTACATAGCAGCCTTGTTCATAATAGCCAAAAGCTAGAAAGAACCCAGATGTCCCTCAGCAGAGGAATAGATAAGGAAAATGTGGTCTATTTACACAATAAAGTACTACTCAGCTATTAAGAACAATGAATTCATTAAATTCTTAGGCAAATGGATGGAACTAGAAAATATCATCTTGAGTGAGGTAACCCAATCACAAAAGAACATACATGGTATGTACTCACTGATAAGTGGATATTAGCCCAGAACCTCGGAATACCCAAGATACACTTCACAGACCTCATGAAACTCAAGAAGAAGGAAGACCAAAGTGTGGGTGCTTCGGTTCTTCTGAGAAGAGGAAAAAAATACTCACAGGAACAAATATGGAGATAAAGTGTAGAGCAGAGCCTAGAGGACAGGCCATCCAGAGACTGTCCCACCTGGGAATTCATCTCATATACAGGTACCAAATCCCAACACTATTGTGGATGCTAAGAAATGCTTGCTGAAAGGAGTCTGATATGGCTGTCTCCTGAGAGGCTCTGCCAGAGCCTTGCAAATACAGAGGCAGATGCTCACAGTCAACCTTTGGACTGAGTGCAGGGTCCCCAATGGAGGAGTTAGAGAAAGGACTGAAAGAGCTGAAGGGGTTTGCAACCTCATAAGAAAAACAACAATATCAACCAACCAGACCTCCCAGAACTCCCAGGGACTAAGCCATCAACCAAGGCATACACATGGTTCCAGCTACATATGGAGCAGAGGATTGCCTTGTCAAGCATCAATGGTAGGAGAGGTCTTGGTCCTATGAAGGTTCCCTGGTGTAGGCAGAGATTTTGGAGTAGGGTAGGTGAAGGAACACCCTTAAAGAAGCAGGAGGCAGGAGGATGAGATATGGTATTTCGGGGGGGGGACCAGGAAAGGGGATAACATTTGAAATGTAAATAAAAATACCCAATAAAAAAGGGATTGCAATACAGAGGATGATAGGGAGATAGTGATACAACTCGGATGTTACTCGGCACTTAAAATGAAGGAGCCTTGTCATTTATAAAAACCTAGAAGTTGTTATGTTAAGTAAAACACAAACAAAAACAGGCACAGAAAGACAAATATTTCTTCTTGATCTCACTACATGCAGAGCCTTCAAATGTCTAACTTATGAAAGTAGAGCATGGAATGGTGACTGGAAGGGACCAGGTGTAAATAGGAAAAGATTTTCATTACAGTATGATATGTTCAGGAGATCCAATGAACACTGTGATGGCTATAGCTAATTGACGCCAAATGTTATACCTGAAACTGATTGGATTTTAACACATGTCCACATGGTAATCATGAGAACTGGCAAGCATGGTGTGTTATTTAGCTTTGTTAGAGCCATAGATCTTAGGGTCAATATGAAGAATAGCCTTTCACCTTGGAAGTACTGACAGTTTTACATTTATATAGTGTTGCTGGCAGATACAATTTGGCTGGTAACCAGTTCTATGCAAAGGATTAATCCTTTCCAAATGAATGCTAAAATTGTTTATTTCAAATTTTCTTTTTAGAAAAGGAAATACATTCATGTAGTTTGAATTAAAAAAAGACAGTTCAGTGAGCACTCCCAATCTGTTGCCTAGCCACTGAGCCTGTATCTGGTAGTTGTGAGTGATTCTATTTTAAATTGTTAAGATACAAAGCCTGCAAATCTTCATCTCCAGATCTGATAGCACAGCTTCCCATGTACCTCTGGTCTTGGTGACTGGTTTCAGTCTGGGCAGTCACACCATTCCCATTAGGTAGGTGAGAAACTTGCTGTGTTGGAGCCTCTGCCCCAACCTTCATAGTAGTCCTGGAGCGATTGGTCTCACCTCTCCTCAAAGCTCTTTTGGTAATTGTTTTTAAGCTATTGTCTCCATAGAGGCAGGGGTAGGTCTCCTGCCCCGTGTTTTATCTAAGTTTCTCTCAATAGTGCAGAGTCCATACTATTCAACAAATAATATACAGAAGAGTAAAGAAACAAAAAGCCCACTTCAACCCAAACTTCAATCCAAATACAGAAACTTAGGTAAAATTGGTTATGCATGAAAAGAGGAAACACGGGACTGTAAAAGTTTTATGGAGGAGACAATCTTCAAGGCCTTAGACCAGGACAAGACTTAACATCAAAAGCATGGCCAACTCAGGAAAGCACATGTTCTATATTAAGCCTCATCAAAATCAACATCTTTGCTCTGCAATCCAGCTGAGAAGTTAAAAAGGCAGGCTACAGAGTGGAATAAAATGGTTACAAATCATATATCAGGTGAAGAAGTACATTTAATAAAGCATATAAGTATATATAGAGAGAACACCCAAGGAACCCTCAAAAGTCAATGGCAGTATTTAAGCAGTCCAACTAGAAAAGGAGTAAAATACAAAAACTGATATTTTGCTGACAAGGATGTATCAGGAAATATGCATATTAAAAAATATAATGGTTGCTCATTACGAAAATGTAAATTTACCCCACAATGCAACATCACAATAAGACACATCAGTATGAAGAAATAAAAGGTAGAAACAACACCAAATACCAACTGAGTTTCTTATAAAACTCATCATTCAATTGCCATACAACCTGAAAATTGCACTCTTACATAACAATCACATGTAAAGGAATGCTTATGTTTATGTGAGAAGCTACAGAAACGTTCGTAGCAGCGTTATTCATAATTGCCGCGGACTGGAAGAAGCCCAGATGTCCTCCAATAGGTGGGTGACTAAACAGACTGTACTGCATGGGAAACACTTCAGTGTGAAGCAATGAACTACGACACCAACAACCTGGAGGAGTGTGTGAGGCACTGAGCTGACCGAAAAAGACACATCATTCCACTCGTATGGCATAGTTAACAGAAAATCTAAATAAAACCAGCCAGTCCTATCAGTATCAACACCATCACTCAATGTTGCACTGGGGAAAACTAGGCTGAGCCCAGGAGACCTCTTTGTGTTATTTCTTAGAACTGCATCTGGATCTAAGTCATCTCAGTGAAAATATCAATTTCATAATGATATCAGATAATATCAAATTAAATCTTGAATCCTCATCAAGGAATTTGAACTCTTAAATAGGCGGGTGGGAGCAAAAGGAATAGGTTGGAACAGACCTATTCCATAGATGCGTGGATAAAAGAAAAGCAAAAACCAATATGCTGAAGATGGTATAGTGAACTCAAACAGGAGAGCAGGAGCTCCACAGTGGAGCCCCGGTGAGACGCCATGTTGGAACCACTGTGCTACCCAGCCAAGGTCAGAAAAGGCCCAGGCCCGCCCTCCTCCACAGCATCAGCTCAGATACTCATTTGCTTTGCACCTTTGTTCTTTCTCTCAGAAATCTGCACTGCATTTGAGAATCTGATCATGATCGGGACATTTTCAAAAGTAACTCCGCGACACCAAAGTTATTCTTTCAGTGTAAAATTGTAATATTTTTTTCAAAAATGAAGGAAGAAAGTCATATCTGATATTTTATATTTTAATTAAATAAAAAAGAATTCATTCTTGATAAAACTTATTTTATAAATATAAGAAAAACTAAATAATTGGCGCATGCGTGCATGTCTGTGTGTGTGTGTGTGTGTGTGTGTGTGTGTGTGTGTCCACATGTTTACCTTGGCATGCATGTAGAGGTCAGAAGAGAACTTGAGGGATCTGATTGTTTCCTTCCACGTGTAAGTGCCATGGAATGAATCTAGGTCATCAGCTTTGGCATTTGCCATCTTTACCAACTGTGCCATTTCCAGGGCCCAATTAACAAGTTTTTAAAAATTAATATTAAGGTTTTTGAAGATCTGAAAATGTATTAGACTTGTGACCTCCATTAATTTTAAATGAATGTTGATAAAATTTTGATTAAATGAGTTTACTTTCTAGTTTAAAGTATCCGAGGAAATTTAATTTGCTAATTTTAGTGTTTCAGTTTATTACTTTTATAATTGATGTTTAAATGTCCAGACAAATATAATTTAATTTATACTTGTATGTGATTAGACTAAAATAAAACACAGGATCAGAGCCCATCTACAAAATTTCCCCTTCACCCACTGCAGAGCCTAGGCCTGGATCTGCCTTTGCCTGGCGTCTCTCTACGCCATGAGGCAGCCTCAGCCAGACTACGTCCTCTCTGAAGCCTTTCACAGCTGATGGAGATCAAGGAAGAGCATTCTTACCTTATGGGGTTGTCCATCCTGGACACTGTGAGGAAAGCGGCAAGGTTGGCTGTGTAGGAGGAACACACAATGAGGGTGAAGAGCCACCAGCTGCCCATCACGATGCGCATGGCCACCGAGTTCACCGAAGACTCGCCACCTGCAGGATGCAGAGGGATTGACGTTACCTGCCTCCCACCCAGCAAGAGTCGGCCTCCTTGGCCAAGGTCAAAGACTGCTAGCACGTGTTCTCAGGACATTATATTTTTAAGGAAATGTCCTTCAAACCACCAATATTGGGAAAGGCCAGAGGGTGATAAAAGGAAAAATAAAAGATTGGAATCTAGTGATGAGACATTGGTCAAAACACCAAGGATATATATATATAGTCTTCCAGGCAGAAGATTCTATCTCAGTGTGGCAAGAACTTCTAGGGCTGGTGCCTAATATAAGATCTTTGGCAATTTCAAATTCACATAGAGTGCACTTATTCCGTAAATAAAGAAATTCTTCCTATCTGGAGGCCTTCCTGCTTTCTTTTAACCCAGAGAAATAAGATTTCCCATATTGCTTTTATTACTAGTCAGGCCTCACTGGATGATCCCACATACAACCAGGATCACTGAGAAGCTTTATTTCTCTTTGGACCCTTAGGGGGCAGTGGAAGAAATCTCCTCCCTCCCTATTCTCTTTCTATCACCTTGAAAAGCTTTTGCTATGATGGACACAGGGTGGAGAGTCACATGAAGAAATTTGCAATTTGTAATTTCCGGTCCAAAGTGCACAATCCTGAAACTCAGCACTGGATGGAAGTGCTACCAGGCCCCTGGAGGGTAGGACACTTTATATTTCAACAAGTGCTGAGAGATGGCTGCACTGTGTTGGTGCTTGTTCTGAGGTCCATTCGACAACCTCATGTGCATAGCTGAGGTTCATAACTCTGCTATGAGAGGAGAAGAAAAGGCACTGAAGTCCAAAGTTAATTTTATCTAAAATGGAGAATCAGGATTGGAAGTTGAGTTTTTGCGGCTTTATTTAATCTCTACCTGGTATTGCTTAGAAAAACAGAGTGCAGCACTGTCCTGAGATCAAATAAAATTACATTTAAAATGACTTTTGTGGTGTGCATCTGAGACTCTTGCCAAAGAATGAGCTTCTGCTAGCCACACAGGTCTATTCAGACAACAGAAAACTGGGAATGTACCTTGCTGGACGAAGGCTCCATAGACAATCCAGATGGCACTGTGCAGGGTGGCAGAAGCCGAGGGTCGTGGCTGGGCGGCACTTTGAGACCTTACAGCCTGTATCCGATTCAACACGAATATGAGCACGCCCACCACAGGAATGGCCGCGGCAATGCAGGCCCACACCGCAAAGTCAAAGGGGGCGAAAAGGGAAAAGATGCTGATCTTCTCCTCAGGCTTCCTGATGAGGATCCCTACTGAGTAGTCCATGTAGCGTTTGCTGAAGTCCACGACGCTCTCTCTCTCTGGGGTGATAGTAATAGCAGAGATGGCCAAGTCGGCTCTCTGAAAGACAAAGAAGTTCATGAGAGGTGACCTTGAGCTCTCTGCTGATTTCCACCCGAGGTCAAGGTCCACCTTCTACCCATTTCAAATATCTGCTCAGAGGCAATGGGTTTGAGAACTGACCTGTGAGAACTCAGAGAACAAAAAAAGAAAAAAAAAACCAACACCATATTGCCTATCCTCCTTTCACTTCATATTACAGATATCTCTACCTGGTCCTAGAACTGACTTCTGTTCTTAACCTGTGGGTCATGACCCTTTTGAGGAGTTGAATTTCTGATATTGTGCATACAAGATGTTTACAGTATGATTCCTAACGAGCAAAATTACAGTAATGAAGTAGCAATGAGATGGTTGAGGGTCACCACGACATGAGGAACTGTATTATAGGGTCACTGCATTAGGAAGGTTGAGAACCACTGTCCAAGACATCAAAATTCAATGAAGTATTTTCACTTTCTATGAATTACCCTTGTTCATTTTCTTATCAGTCTACCTACCAAACTCTGTCTCCTGTTGTTTCGGTGTTCCAGTCAAAAGTGTTATAATACTGCAACTTGACACCAAGTAGAAGTGTAATCTAAAAGGGCATGTGGCCTTCTGCTTCCTACCAAGGACACCCTTCTTCCTTCGAGGTTAATCTGCTTCCTCCATGCCTGGCAAAGGCACAGATACAAACTTTCTCCAGCAAGCCTCTTCAACTTTCATTACTGTACCAAATCAATTGGCTTTGCTTCTAAAATACTTCAGAAGTTAAATGACTATTCAACTATGCTCAATTGCTCAACTATACTCAAAATATATTTGTCTTTGTCGATTTTAAACAGTTTTTATTTATTATTTGGGTGTGTGTGTATATCTAGTGGGAAACAGATAGACAAAAGAAGGAGACAGAGAAGTGTGATTGCAGGTACATGTGTGGAGGTCAGAGGACAACGTCATATATTGGTTCCCTCCTTCTACCTTTACCTGGGGTCTAGAAGTTAAATGTTGGCCTTCAGTGTTGAACAGCAAGTGTTCTTACTTTCTGAGCAATCTTGCTGCCTTTCCTGTTTTATGCGTATACTTTAAGTCCCAAGTTATAACCTCAAAGAATAGAGGGATCACATATTACTCTTAACTCAAGACATGTGGGCTAATTCTTCCTATAGATAGGAAGATTCTCTCGGGATATGCCATATTATAGCCTGAAAATCATCTTCTAAGACTATATTAAAACGAACTGTTTGGTAAAGGTTAAGTGTTTCATGCTTAGATCAGTGAATGGGCAGTGCACAATGGGACCTATAATCCCTCTTTGAATAAAAAGGTGCTGAAAGGTATATTCAGTATCCTGACCTTGCCTCAAGGAATCTACAGAAATAGGTATGTTTTAGAATAACCAATTAAAACTGTATATCTTAACTATAAGCTCAAATAGAGAAAATATACTTAGAAGGAATTTAATAAGGTTTAATACATGAGCTTGAAGACAGAGATATATCAAGGTCATAAGTTGAATTCTAACAGTCTAAACTAACATGGGAAAATGTTGCAGGTACCTATGCCAGAGCATGTTGGTTTCTTATATTCCTTCTCAGGAACCAAAGATCAAGAAATCTCTTTCAAGGTTGTAGGAGTTTGCACAAATATTTAACATCTGAGAAATACAGCCCCTGAGAGGCTCGGCAGGTAAAGGATCCTGCTAACAAGCCCGACAACCTGAGTTTGGTCCTTAGGACCCATATGGTAGAAGAAAAGAATTAATTCCTAAAAGTTGTCCTCTGGCCTCCATGTGAACTCCGTAGTGTATGTATAAATGCATACCACACACACACACACACACACACACACACATACACACACACACAGACATACACACACACACACACACACACACACACAAAAAGAAAGAGAGAGTAATAAAGAATAATATTCAGAAAGTTTTTAAAGAGCTATAAAATAATTAAATTGGAGCACAGGAGGTTAATAGCATAGGTTGGATGGGGAACTTATTTATGGAGCAATATCCAGAGGAAGCACACTGAATCAACCTAAAATACATTTTCAGGGGCTTCCTGTGATTAGAAGATCAGTCTGCCACTAATAATGGGGGCCCTATCCTTACAAGTATGTGTTTTAGAGGGAGTAGAATTTTTACCTAAAAAGTTTCAACTTATTTCTAAAATATTCCTTTGAGAAGGTACAAAAGTTATTAGGTATCTTGAGGACAACAAGAAAACATGTGCACCCTCTCTGAGGGATGTAGCCATGGCACCTGACAAAGGAAAAATGGGGAGACAGTTGAAGATAGAAAGCATGTACATCCACATATTAATCTGCACAGACCTCCAGAGTTCATGTGGAAATTTGAATGTACACATCAAGGGTAGATCATAAAAATGACTCAAGACTTGAATTTAACAAAAAAAAATCAAGAATACAGGAAATCATATGGAATGAAGTGCATGAGGATTTTCCTGGATGACCACAAAAGGGTCCCAGGGTAGGGGAGGCTACAGTGTCAGAGGGGTACAGAGATATACCAAATATGCCAAGTGGAAAAGAACACACCAGGGACCACGCAAGATGTATATCCACATATACACAATGTTCCACACTGCAGCAATATAGAGGGGTGCCTCTCAATCTGTGGGTCACGGTCCCCACATCATATATCCTGCATATCAGATATCTACATTAGGGTTTATAACAGCATCAAAATGACAGTTATAAAGTAGCAACAGATAGTTTCAGGGTTGGGGTCACCACAACATGAGGTACTGAGTTAAAGGCCTGCAGCATTAGGAAGGTGGAGAGCCACTGCTATGGAAGAAGCAAGAAGACTACAGGATAGGACAGAATAACTATAACTGTGTATGCGTGAGCACAGTGGGATAATGGATGTGCTTAGAGAATAGATGACAGTGGTGCCTGTACATTCCTACTTATCATTGAAGCTAAGATTTAAACTGGATATTTTTATACTATCTAAATTCTACTACAATAAAGTTTCTTTTATAATAAAAGATTAATGAAACTGGCAAAGTAATAGGCCTAGTATCTTCCTACACACACTTAAAAGGTAAGATTCTGTTTCATGAGAAAAAAGACACATACACCTCTAAATAAAAGCACAACAGGTTGTGGTCATGAAGTAGCAGAGAGGGTGGCCTGCAAGACGCTAAGGTGATAGAGGGGAATATTTACACTAAAGGTGACTAGAGGTCAGTACGACAAGGGACCGTGAGTCCAGGTTGTCCATAGCCATGCCAGGAATATTCAAGGTCAGTAGAAGCAGTAATATCTGAGCAGTAATATCACCATTTTAATAGAGGCCATGAAGTAGCAGGAATAAGAGTAGGAGAGGATGAATCACCTTCATGCTGTAAGTTTTAGTGAGGAATTAGACTACAGATATAAGAAAAGGTTACAAAGTGAAATTGTCATGTAAAAGTATGGAAATGCCACATCTCCAGCAAACTGGCCAACACATGACCATGACTACTCATGTTTACACACACACACACACACACACACACACACACACACACATTTGCATGGACACATACTATACTTGTAGTCTGTGAGACACTGATGATCAAGCACTTAGCAGAATTCCTTGGTAGGGAATGAGTTTCTCACTTCAGGCCAAGTATGAAAGTAGTTACTAGAAGATTTAATGATAGAGAAGGTTTATTATAGTGGGTAAGCTCCAACTGGATGAATAATATATGAAATGGAAAAAGTTGAGGTTATCAGAGTATGAGAAAATAAAAGAGAAGAAACAGACACAAATGGAAGAGGGAGAGGAAAAGGGATGTCTTGGTGTAGTCCCAAGTACTCAAACATGTATTGAGCCAAATTCATGTATTTCTTAGAGACATATTGGAATGCCCCACTTTGTGGCCCTGATCCCAAAACTTACCTTGCTAATGAGCTCCCCGATCATCCCATTCCAGGAGGTGTTATGGAGCTGGTGACCATACCTGCCATCAGGGGCCTGGTATATCTCATATTTGAATCCTAGAGCCTTAGCCAGTGCATCCAGCACATCTATGGAGAACCCTTTGTAACGCTTGGGCTGTCCAAGGATATTCTCAGCTACCATCACAAAAGGCTCTTCCTGCAGAAAACAGAATAAACATTCTTCAACCCAACAGGTTCACTGACATATATTCCTAGGATACTAGTACAGAGACCAATCTGATGAACAATGACATTTGAATTTTAGTATTAGGGCTGGGGGCATAGCTCAGTAGAAAAGTAAAGGTTTAGGGTAGGCAAGGCCCTAGGTTCCATCCCCACAATGGACAATAATGATAACAATAGCAATAACAATAGTGAAATGTTGGCATTTACCCAGTTTCTACCCAAAGGCTGAACTGCTTTGCCCTTTTCCAAAGTGCTTTATGGACAGTCAAGGTACAGTGCACAAGACCAATGCTCCAGCCAACAGATCAGCCTGGGGCAGTAGGGATTTAATTGTCCTGTGTATATCTTCCTAGCCTATATCCTAACCCTGAGATCCCACAATAAAACTGTGTATATTCTCTCCTTTTTCTATAGAATCCATACTGACATAGGACTCTGTCCTTAATATATGCCATTATTCTTGGGGAGCCTCAGAAAAATTATGACTTTTTAAATAATGCATAGTCATAAAGCTATGTGGTATTAGATGAAAAGAAGACAGCGTTTCATCTATCAGGTTATACTAGAAACGAGTGTCCACTAATGGGTCAAAATTACACCATAAGATTAGGAAAGGATTAAACCCCCAGATCATGAATCCAAAACCACGTTGAGTTCATACCTATAGACTTTATGCTATGCCCTGGGAAGTAGGTGACCATCTATAAGATATTTCAGCCATCCATCCCCACCATTTCTCATATAAAACTAAACATGAAGGTGCTAAGGGCAAAGAGCCACAGGGAATGTATATAATGGAGTTACTTTAGTTAAGAATGTAGGATATAAGGGTCATTCATGGTATATATATACACACACACACATGGGGAATGCAGAAACGCTACAGGACTAGGTTTATGAGTTTCTTGGTGAGAAGATTTGAGTTATGACTGTCCTACCCAAAATTGAGAAAAATTTAGGTTTCTCTAAAAGAAAAAAGTAAATTAAAAGGGAATATGAGTCTGACCATTGTACAAGTCTATGATTCTAGGAACTCTATACAGAAAAAGTGTAACATATATTCATTGCAAATTTATTATCACTTTTGCCCTCAGCAGTGTTGGGCACTTGGAAAATGTATTCCTCTGAGCAAATCTCTGGAGAGCCTGAATACCCACACTGTTTTCCCAAGGAAAAGCAAGAGGTCTTTAGTAAGATCCAGGTCATATTACTAAAAATTCTTGGAAGCCCAGCAGCAGACACCATTTGCAGTCATTCTCCAATATACCCTGGAAATCCCAGAAACCCTTGGGGAGACTCTTCCATCTCACTCTCCATTAGGTTAGCCATATCATTATTTGAATGACAGGACTCCTGGGAACTCAAGTGGATCCTCAACATCCCCCTCTCATCGCTACATTAATCAGAGACTTTAATATCCCCTCCTCAAGACTGAATTAACCACAGAGTAGCCTCTGACTCAAAGACCTGGAGAACAACGTTCCCAGGATATCCCCATGATCCTACCAAGACGGTCACAACTTTGAGAGTCAGTCCTTGGAGGCGGCTGCCCATGGGCCTCTCCTGAAGACTGCCATTCAAGCCCTTCTCCGAGTCCCAGGTCGCCAGCTGTGGAGGAAAAAAAAATAAAAGAGTAAGGGATGGGAGACTTGTAAATACCTAAGGGGTTCTTCAGACCCTGGAATCTTAACTCAGAGAGGTAGACAGCAACACCTGGACTTTTTAGAGACCCAGAGGCATCTCAAAACCATAAAGAGGAGAGAGATACATCAAAAAGAGTTTCTCTTCTCCGGTCATCTCATCTGGAGTGCTAGAGTTCCAAAGTCCCTAAAATAAAGTCAATTGGTAAGATTTGGCCTCTGGAATTAATATTTATATCTAATTTTATTCTGTTCTCCATGAAAAAAAAAACAATGTCATCGTGTTCCCCAAAAATGTGTCCTCTTCCCTAACTGTGCCTTTAACTTTCCATCTAATAGTACCACAATGAGTTAAATTGAGAATAATAATTCAATTAACAATGCCACAAGCATATGACTTGCCAAGCTTTCAGGGACCCATGATACCCAGGGCTAAATTCTCTCTGCCTATTTTTGCAGTATTATAAGCCCTATAACTTTTAGTGATATGTAGGTAAAAGCTAGTAGCCAAGTACATGTGCTTGGTATATGCCAATAACTTTATGAGGCCATAGGCTGTATCTAATTGTTATATCTCTGATGTATATTCTAAGAATATGAAAAGGACTCTGCCTTTGGAACAATAGAGATGACAAAGGTGTTCAAGAGTCACTGTTCCTTTCTGCAGTGACACAAGGTCTCAGAAATAATGATCAGATCCTCTTGTCAATAATTCTCAACTATTCATTGAAGAGATAATACATACATACACACACACACACACACACACACACACACACACACACACTAGACCCTTCTTGAGACAACAAAATAAAAATCTTGAGGTCTGATTATGGGGACTATTAATGCCACTTGATCTACTAGTATAACTACATATTGGGCTCTTTTGAGGAAGTGTTTTGAACACATGCTGCTCCATCTATGGAGATTCTGCTTTAATTGGCTGGTAGTGGGTAATACACGGATATGTTAGTTCTCCTGGTGATTCTATCATTCAGCCAGGATGGTGAACCACTGCTATTAATTAAAGTGGTAGTTCTCAAACTACAGATATGTGCCAGTCACATGGCTTTTCTATACACTTTCTGATGAGATTATTTATGCCTAACAAGCTCCCAGGTGCTGGTGCTGCTGTTGTTCCATTGATCACCATTTATATAGCAAGGGGTTAATGGGGAAAACATCTCTATGCAGTGCATACTCTTCATTAGGGAAGAAACACAAGATACTGATTTAACTCCAAATTTATTCCTCTAGACATGTACCATGGGGCCCTTAAAGAGTTGCCAAACTGCACTTAGGATACATCTACTTGCCTAGCACACCCTGGATTTCTGACACTCAACACAAAGAAGACACTATACTAAAAGTTGAGAAAACATTCCACATGAGAGATATTATAACTCCAAGACCTAAAACAAAACCATCAGAATGATATTATAGAATCCCATATCCAGCCTAAAAGAAGCCTGGAATTTCTTATTGTCACTTTGGACCCAACATCTACTAATATACACTCCATCTTAAATAACAGGATGTTTTCTAGTATATACTAAACAATTTAACTTAAAGCATGCTCACATAGTCAAGAGCCCACACCACTGCTAACTAATTTGTAGCACAGTGGAATGAAGAGAAATTTGAGATTCCCCAGAATTCTAATCAAAGATATCTAGAATGTTAATGATACCATTCTCTGAGAACTGAAACAAGAGAAAACAGTGTGGCTATTCCCCACTGTGGTTCCAAGAAATAGCACCCAGACTTTGGATTTATGAACCGCATTAAAAATTAAGGCCAGAGCTGAAGACATGGCTTAGCAGTTAAGAGCACTTACTGCTCTTGCAGAGAACCCAGGTTCAGTTCCCAGAACCTTCAAGACTGCTTATAACTGTCTATAAATCCAGTTCCAGGAGATCCAGTGTCCTCATCAGGCCTCACAATTACTGAATGCATGTAGTACACTTACACTCATGTAGACAAAACTCTTGTATACATCAAATAGAAGTAAATACAATCTTTAAAATAAAATAAAATGCTTATCAGAGATGAAAGGAAACACTCAGTCAAGGGTTTGGTTCCCTGGTCACTTTGTAGGACACAGAATGAATCTAAGGGCCAGGAATAGGTTACATTTTGGCCATCTGCATCTGTATCCCATAACCATTTAGCTGACACTGGAGCTGCTGATTCCTGATTTGTGGTCCTTACTTCTGGGTGTGGGTAGTGTTTGGAGGTGCCCTTTACAATCAGCATGGTAAAGGCATTCATCATTATGATGAAGGCAATCCCGACATAACAATGTGTCAACTAGATATTCTATCCTATGTTATGATTGGATTTCTACAGCGGCTGCCAAGCATCCTTGGCACAGGGAAAGGGAATCTTAACACTTTGATACCCTGTCTTGGACAAACACCTAGTACAGCACTTTGCCTAGCCTTCATCATCTAGGCCGTATTTGAAGATTATACTTGGGCACAAGAACTGAAATTAAAAGCCAAAAGGAACATGAAACAAAACCCTTGCCTGCTTAGGTTTTAGCTTGCTTACAACACAGGCTCTACCTTCCAATACTCTCCAAGTATGCTTTGTTTCTACCCACTACTAAACTTCAGGCAGCACTACTCTGCCTAAGGCCATTGCAACAGTTTCCTTATCACGCTCAGTACCATCACCCTCTGTGTGTTGGGATATACCTTTCAAATAAGTGAACCACGCCTGAAGAGATGCTTTAGTAGTCAAGAACACCTATTGTTCTTGCAAGAAACCAGGGTCTTCAGCACCTGCATGACAATCACAGCCATCCTTAACTAGTATCAGCAGATCCAGTCTCCTTTTCCACCGTTCATGGATACCAAGCATGCAAATAGTACATAGACATACATGTATGCAAAATCCTTAAATGCAAAAAATACATCTTTAAAATTTTCAAAACAAATAAGTCCAAACACAAAGTATGTAAATTATCATTTTCTAATAAACCCCCATTTCCTACAGAGTAGCTCCAAATATTCCTAAGTCTGGCCCAAAAGAAGAGCTTTCCCAACCACAAGTCCACTCTGACTTTCAGCCCAGTCAATTTAGAGAGCCATGTATATCCCAACCCCAGAAATTCTACTTTTCCCATGGTTGTTATGTGCCTCCTAAACCTTATGCTCATTTTTCTCTGCCTAGAATGCCATTCCTCTTCTTCTGGGTCTGATCAACTATGTCTCATTTTTTAAAAACTGCTTTCGCTTTAGAATAGTTTTCAAATAACAGAAAAGTGGTAGAGGTCTCACTGATCATTCTCAGCTTTCATCTTCCCCTGATGTTAAGACATAAACATATCTTGTATTATTATTATACATTGGTATGTTATATTCATCACAGCTAATTAATGTTTCTCAGGATTTATACAAAGTTGCACTGGACTTGGTCTCCAGAGCCTTACACTCAGGACCTGATTTCCTGTTCTACTCTCTAGGACCCTACATTGGTGGTAGCCTCGCTACCCCATCATTTGGTCCAACCTTGACTCCAACAGCATAGTAGTGGTCTCCCCTCCATAAGAGGCTGCTGTAACGGGTGAAGATCTGGAGAAGATGGGAGCTTGAAGACGTGAGTAGCAGATTTTATGAATGAGCCACCTATGACAGCGGGTCTCACAGTGTGGATGAGCTCAGAGCATTTGAGAGACAAAAGGTTGCCAATGAATATTTGTTGAATATATTCACTCAGATTCCATTTTATTTGTAAAATAGAATGTATCATTTCCTGCCTGCCAAGTTGAGAGTCTGGTAAAGGAATAAAATAATTTTTGAAATAACCTATCATAAAAATAGCTTAATTAAGAATCACAAATAGGGTACAAACCATTTGTACTATATAATCTGAATTACATGTAAAGAAAAGGTGTTGGTAAAAATAAAACAAAGTATTAAAAACGTGTATATGCATTGCATATAGGCAGAGTAATAGCAAACAGTCATTATTACCTGCTTAGTGCTCATCTTCTTTAATAGGATTTTCACTGCTTTAACAGGAAGGAAATGGAGTTTTACATAAACAATAACTACCATAATGATTATACAAATTTCTATCAATGCTTTTTTATAACTGAAAAATGAAAGCCAGACTGTATCTAGAGTCTTATCTGTCATTAAGGCTCTTTTAAAACAAATAACCAAATGAGTCCATATTCTGTCTACAAAAAACTATGGGGCAGGGTCCCTCATCTCCAAAAGGAGCATAACTGACCACTGTATTATGCTCTGAGGCTCCAAGCAAGAGAGGATCTGGTGGGTCTTGTGGGTCTGAAGACAGAGAAATGCCTACAGGGGAAGCCCAGATGCAGGAAAACAGGACATCTTTCTCTATTAAGAAAGCAGGATGACATCAAACATTTTTGCTAATATTCAGCCAAATCTAATGGAAGAGCATTTAAATCGATGTGGACATCATAAAAAAGGAAAATATAAAGCCTTCTAAGCCTGTTATCATCCTTATCTTTGGTTCTGAAGTGCTTGGGACTTAAAGGGTTTTGTTTTGTTTTGTTTTCTTTCAATATCAACTTTCTCTCTTTGGCCCTTAGGCATCCATCCTGTAGCCTGCACAGAAAGTACTTCAAAGTGAAACTCAAATTCTGTCTTTTTCGAACACATCAAAGTGCAACCATGTTCCAGGATTCCGGATCCTTTGCGCTGGGCAAGAAAGCTTACCATTCTCTCAGATGAGGCCAGAGTCCCGTGCCCGCGGCTTAGACAATTTCCACAAAGCTACGTGTTCTTGCCCAAATCTTAAGACCAGAGTTGGAGCTTTCTGAGAGAGGCAATGCCTCAGAACACCCTATCTACAAGACCAGATCGAGATAGTTCCAGTGAGAGAATCCAATGGAGTTTAAAATAATTCCCAAGCTTGTGGCCAGTCAGCATAGGAGGGACGTATGCCCACATCCACCCTAAAGTTATACATGCTGCTTCCTGATCAGAATACAAGGAGACTGTCTCAGTCAGTATGAGCCAAACGAGGCTGATAGAATTGATAAATGGAAAGTCAGAAAGGCCTTTTACTTGAAGAAGTCCTGACACTTAGTCACACAGCTCCAGACCATTTCATTTATGCAGAAGTACATCGACAGTATTTTGTACACAGGATTTTGTTCGTGGAATGAGTGGATTAATGGCCATAGACACCCACTTTTGACAGCTGACCGGTCATGATCAGTGCCCCCCCAAAAATCTAATTTCTAGCACTGTTAAACAAAACAAGTAGTGCTGCTAGTTGATAAGAGCCGTGTTTTCATTCACTGCGGAGATCTGCACTACCCAGACCAGAAAAAGGGATGGAGCAAGGGTTATGGCCGTCATTGCTTGGAAGGAGATATATGGGCTCAAAATCTGATTATGACAAACAACTGTTCCAGAGATGAGCCAATTGGAGTATAAATTTCCCAAGCCACTGGTCTCAGAAAAATGCATTTCCTGAGTCAACTGGGACTGCTCTTCATGCTGGAGCACCAGCATGAACTTAGAAAACACTGAGTTGTTAGAAGTGAGGATTTAGAACTTGGGGGCCCCACTCTTAGTAAACGCAGGGCTATTAACCATAAACTGAACAAGATTCTTTTGAAAGACTGGATTTCATGATCTATCACTTCATCACAGAGGTGTTTTAATGCACTGTTCTCTGTGCCTGGGGAGGGAGGATGAACAAGGAAGCTATCTGACTACTGTATAGCTCAGACTTTCTGAGTCTTGCTTATTCCAGGGACTGAGCAAAAAAGTAGTAAAGAAGAGAGATAGAAAAGAGATAGGGGAGGAAAGCCCAGGGAAGGCAAGGAGAAAGGGAGGAAAAGGAAGAAGGAGAGTTTATTCACTTAACCGCAAATCCCACATTTCATAAAACCCAACACCATAACAATCAGAGACTAGTCAGTTGCTACCACTGCACTTGATAGGAAGGTCTCAAGAGAAAACTAGAATTAGGGATTCATTTTCTAACCATGATACTGCCAGAGCTAGAGTCCCAAGTGAACTCTATCCTTACCAACCTATGACTGGCATCAGCAGAGTACAGATGGCATCATGGAGACAGAGGTTTCAGTGATGATGGCAACAGTGTGTTGGTTTATCATGTCACTGGAAGGGCTTTCCTGGAATGATGTGCCCTCTGAGATTTTCATTCTGTTGCCCACTATTATTGGAAAACAAATGGGCTCAGTGTGTGCTTCAAAGCATCCTAGGCTTGGATGGAGAACAAGGTGAAGAAGAACTGATTATCTTGAGTGAACTTGAATTGGACATTTAGCCAGCAGTGATTTCAGAAAATTGATTACAAGTCCTTTATTTTTAGGAAAGGGGTTCAGGAGATTGAATCAAAGGCCTCACACATGCTAAGCAGCCACTTTACCAGTGAGCTAGAATCTCAGCCAATTGCCAATTACAACTCATAAGCAAAGCCAAATGCAGGGAAGACGTGCTTAGAAACAGGACAACATCTGAGAAGCAGAGGGTTAGTATCTGAGAGCAGAATATTAATGTCTTTGGCCAAGATTCCTAAAGCAATGTCTAACTGACAGATTCATATGGGGGATTCTAGCCTGTGAGAGACACTAAGACTAGGTATGGAGGATTTAACTTGCAGAAGCTGTCAGTCAGCACCATGTTAATAAACTACTACTGAGAAAGGGACAGGTAAACTCATTAAGTTCCCAGACATACTATAGGACAGTGACTCACTCTGACAGGGGAGAAATGAAAGACTCCATCTCAACCAAGGCCATTTGCACAAGGAATTGAGTACTGGATGAAAGTTACACTGTCTTAAAGCCAGTCCCAGCATAACTTGGCTCCTGTTCAGAGGGCAAAATTTTCAGAATCAGAAATAAGAGTTAAGTAAGAGGACTGTGACATATAGAAGCTTCATGACAAGCCTACGACAAAGGAAAAATAAAAAGTTGTTCAGTGATGCTGAAGAGAAGATGAGAAAAACAGGAAACACCACTATCGCCAGGACAACAGTCTCATGATGACAGCAATGGGCACACCAGAGCTTCAGCCTGTGCTACTACAAAGCCCAAGAAGCCAATAACTCATTGGGATGAAATGGAGTGGCCCCAGAAAAGGTGCCATCACTAAAGTCTGTAAAATTTCTCCCTCTCCTAGGACTCTCTGTTTTCCTCCCTTCCTAGCTCCAATGCTTATACCCACCTGTGAATACAGTGCATGTATATTATTGTCCATATAAATTATATATTTACATATGTAAAATACATATTATATTATGTATATTATATAGAATCTTATATGGGAGAAAATATGCTAGTTTTTCTGAATTTAAGTCATTTCATTTAATATGAATTTCCAGCTCCATTTATTTTCTTAAAATTATCATGATTTCATTTTTCTTTATCACTAAATAAAATTCTATATTTACTACATGGTCTTTTATTCACTTATTCATTTATTTATTGATGTCTACTACATGTTCTTTTATTCATCTATATGTTAATGTCTGTGCACACACTTGTATGAATGTGGATACCAGATGTCAACACTGAGATGAGATGTCTTCTTTAGTCATTCTCTGACTTATTTTTGAAGCCAACATCTCTGTCTAAACATATAACTAGCCAGTAAGTATCCTCCTTCCTCTGCTTCCCTAGTCCTGTGAAAGATGTGTGCTCCCACATAGGACTTTACATGAGTGTGGGGATCTCTACTCAGCTCTCCATGTTTGCACAGCAAACACATTCCTGACTGAGCTGTCTCCCGAGTTCCCTGAATTTTGTTGACTCATCTACTGATTGGTGTCTAGAGAATTGTCTAGCTATTTTGAACAACTATCTAACAGCATTATATCCAACTATCTCTATGATAGGACTTAGGGTCATTGAGTACATATCCAGGAGTGGCAACACTTGTTCATGTGGTGGGTCAGTCAATCTAATCTACATATTCATCCATCCATCCATGTATGTATGTATGTATGTATGTATGTATGTATCTGTCTATCTATCTATATCTATCTATCTATCTATCTATCTATCTATCTATCTATCTTAGAATCCCCCATACTGGTTTCCATGGTAGCTGCATTAGTTCACATTTGGACCAGTGAAGAAGCAGGATCCTCTTTCCCTGCCTTCTTGCCTTGGCATGTGTTGTCATCTATTTTCTTGATGTTCTTACTGAGATGAAACAGAATCTCAGAGCACTTTTAATTTGCATTTCCCTGATGGTCAAGGGTATTGAAAATTTTTAAAAATGTTTAGTTCATTAGTCTAGATTCAGATTTGTGGTTCTTAATATATTGTAGCTACTACTCCTCTGTATAAAAGGTAGCTGGCAAGGATTTCTACCAGTCTATAGTTCATACTCTCATGATGGAAGATGATCCTCCTCTTTTCTTTGTTTGACAGGATTTTATATTTCACACAGTACCATTTGCCAATTCTTAGCATCAGTTTCAGTGCTCCTGGAGTCCTTATACAGAAAGTTTTGGCCTATGCTCATACTGTGAAGTGTTTATTCTTTGTTTTCCTCTAGCAATTCTAGCAAAAAGTAAATAATTCAAGATACATGCAAGGAAGGTTCCCACTATGTTAAAAAAATATGACTTAGCACCCAAGAGTTATGAGACAGTGTTAAGTTTGTAGATAGTCAATAAAAGATTCACAGTGGCTATGTCTGAAGAAAACTTATACTTAATTTTCAAAGATAAAGAACTTATCCTTACAAAGAACATACTTAAAAGCTGGATATACACAAGAAATGTGTATGTTCTCCTTTTGAACCATGAGAAAATGCAAAAACTCGCTAAAATAGCCCAAATCCAAGATGGATTTACCAAGTGCTGTTAAAGATATAGAATGTAAAATATGCAGCCACACTAGAATGTAGTATGGTACTTTTTTACAAAATAAATATACACTTACCATATAACCCAGAAAATCCACCTCTAGGCATTCTATAAGGAAAATGTAAAATATTCTCATAAAAATATCTATATGAGAATTTTCATAGAAGCTTTATTCATAATAGCAAAATAAGAGAGAAGCTAGAAATTGGTCAGCCGACGAATACATAAACAAATTATGGTATACTTATGCAACCAAATCCTATCTCAGAACTAAAAAGCAACAAGCTACAGATACATCATCAACACACATGATGTTCTGTAGCACTACATTGTGTGAATGGGGCCAGACACAAAATACTCAATACTTCATGGTTCTATTTATATGACATTCTCAGCAAGGCTATATTACGGGTAATGAAAATATGTCTGTGGTTGCCTGACACTAGGAATTGAATGAAAGTATTTCATGCAAGAGGAAGCCGGGGTTCTTGAGGATAATACCAGTAGTCTATATTTTGAGTGTTCTGATAGTAATTATACACTAACATACACTTATCTGTATTTATAAAATGGGTACAGATAATTGCATCTAAATGCCTTGCATGCTCTTGTAAGCATTTTGAAAATGGTAAAGCTATGTGCTAGAAAATGGGACTAACTGACATATCTATGACCATTTGGCAAGGATAATTGGGGGAAGGATTCCCAAAGTAACAGCACGACCCACAGCAGGACACTTGAGTGATGGAGTTTAACTATTTGGAGCTACATGGCATCAAGTGGATAGAAATTACTTGTTGGAACTGTTGACCATAACTTTGACAGGATCTAGAAAAAGCCTAGGAGAGAGGAGCCTGTGGGCAATTCTGTAAGGAGTTATCTGCATTTAGGTTGGCCTCTGGATATGTCCATGAGGGATTATCCAGATCAGGTTAATTAAAGTGGAAAGAGCAACTTTAACCATGGCCAGCACCACTCCATGGGCTTGGGTCCTGAACTGAATAAAAAGAAGAAATTGAGTTGAGTAGAGGCATTTGTCCCTCTGCCTTCTTGGTGTGGACGTAATGTGAGCAGCTGTCCCAAAGTTTCCTACCAAGATGAGCTATCAACCTTGAATAGTGAGACTAAATAAACTGTATCTTCATTAGGTTGCTTTTGTCAGAGTATTGTCACAGCAAAACGATAAATGACTAACATATCCATAAGTCTAGAAAAAAATGAGTGAACCTGCTTAAATGTCCAAGAATAGCATAAAGCCATGTATGGTGGCATACACTTTTAATTCTAGCACATGAAAGGCTGAGGCAGGAAGTGTCATGAGTATCCTGGGCAGCATAAAAAGACTGTCTCAAAAAACAAACACAAAAAAGGTAAGTGAAGTTTTACCTGAAAATGATTCCATGAGGGTGGCAATTATATAATATTAAATATAGCATGTTTCAAATTTTTCTAATGCTCACTTCAGTTTGTGAGATGATACACACATTTGCCTAAGCACAAAGGCTGCTATAAGTGGCTGTTTCAGCTTTGTTGGAGCAATAAGATTTCAGGGAACATTCTCTCTGGCACAATACAGTTCTGTAATATGTGAATTGTTGTACAGAGAGGAAGCGTTGCCTTCATAATCATAAGAAAAACAATAAAGCGATTTTCATTTTGAAACTACACAGTGATCTAGCTTATGGCTGTAAGGTTGGTTTTGTATCTCTCCTTAATTGTCTTAGGTGTATTGGTTTTGTCTCTTCAAATAAACCAAATGTTCTAGTAATGGTGCAGCAGAACAAGCCAGGCTAGAATCCCATTTCTTCCACTTGTGAGTGGGATCTTTGGCAAGTTACCTTGCTGGTTATACCCTTTCCTTGGGTTCAAATACCCTTACCTATAGCTCTCATTAGAGTCTGCTTCTTTCTCTCATGTCTATGCTATGCTCAAACCCATACCAATAGCTTTCTAAGTTCCATTAGTTTGTATTGACTAGAATTGACTATACTGTACACATCAGTCATAATTCAGAATTCAGACAAGTTACATTATGCAACTTGTGACTCTCTATATATTAAAAAAGAGGCAATGTCTCCCGCCATACCTTCGCTAAACTCTGGGGCATCTCCTCACCCCAGTCACTTTCATTTCTCCTCTTCTTTAATTCCTATTTGTGGTTTAGACCCACTTGTATGATCCTCTCTCACATCTTCAGGAGTAAGCATCTCCCTTTGTCAAGCCTATAATGTTCTGACATGGAGCTATGGCAATGCTCTGCACAATGTATTAAATTTCATGTCTATCTATTCAGAAATAGATAATCTCTCTCTTAAGACAGAAACTATTGCTTCTTCGTTTTGATTCACTTAATAAAATGTTATCAGGAAATTAATGTTTTTCATCACCCCCTGGGCACTTCCTCATTACTGCCTGTGATATCATATTTCCTGAAAATCCTAGCTTTTAACAAATCCATGCTATGCCCCATAACAGAAGCTCTCTAAAAGACTGGCTCCTTCAGTGCTGACTCACTTACAGTGGCTCAAAGTCTCTGAGCTAGTTTTCCTTTTGAAATGATTTTGTGTTGAAAACTAATACTTTGAATGGTAGAAAAATGTTGATAAGGCAGATTAAATAAATGACATCTGAGGCAGGAGATGTTACTCTGTAGAGGAGCACAGACCTGTTGTTCACAAGGTGCTGGGTTCGATCCTCAGCACAATTAGTTAATAATTAATTAATCCATCAACAAAACAGGTCATTAAAAAGGCACTTTGTCATTACTCGAGACCTTGGTCAGTGTATATATTCTGGGAACTGGCAGAATCTCCCCTTGAGTCTATCCCGTGTTAACTGACCAGGTCATACACAGGCATAGTAGAGCTTGAAGAGCAATTGGTTTATAGCACCATCACATCTTGTCCAGAACTTTGACCTACCAGTACTCTCGTCTATTAATCTCCATCAAGTTCTAGAGAGTTTTTTCTTTTACTTTGTGATGGAAATTATTTTATTGTTATCACCTTAAAATTCACATCTCTTGTGAAATATGGACAATCCTTTTCAAGGACTCCAAGACTCGTTAAGTCCAAGTCTATTCTTCAAATTCAACCAACACTACACTTTCCATTTGTCCCTCTAACACCCACCTCAGCCAGTATCATTGGCTGCCTGTCATGTTCTCTCTCAAGCCAAGGTCATTTTTATTAAAGAACTCTGGGTACAGCCTTTCTTCTCGTCCCTGATAAAGCTTATCTCTCTGACTCACATCCCATGCTTGGCTCGCTCTCATCTGGCTGGTCCTACCTGACGAGTTATACTTTGAATAAAACCTTTCTAGGTCATTTATTCTAAGTGTTTGTAATATTTTCAAGCACAGTGTCTGACTATTTCCTTCACACTCTGAAACACTGTATTGTGAAAAAAATTTCAGTCTACATAGGATATATTTTGTTGTCATTTTTTGTTTTCTCATTCTTACAAACTAAATATCTGACATGATTTCTGACTTACATCATATGCTTTAAAATAACCATTTAATGAGCAAATAAATTGAAGATTTACTTGGGACCACCAAGCTTTTTCACAGATGACCAGAAAATAAATTTCCAAGGGTTCTATAGTCAGATGATCTTTATGGTAAATAATGAGTGAGTTTAGGTGGTTCTGACAAACTTTACTCATAAAGCTGTAGGTTGAACTAAGAAAAGTGGGCATTACTTACTAGTTCTTGACTATCAGTGCATTTGTTTCTATTGTTTCCTTTGTCCTTTGCCTGAATTGTATTTCCAGAGAACTATTTTTCTTTGAAGGTTTAGTTTGTTGGTTCTTAAATTGTCTTCCCTGTTTGAGAACACCCCCCCCACCTCCTGAGTAAATGTGGCTCATTTCCCTGCATCTAAGGCATTGTGATAACCCTAGTTTATGGCATCTCTTAATTCAGATTTCCACATCAGTGTCTATTGCAGATTGTATCTCTTAAAGTTTATTCTGATTCTAGGCTAATATCCACTTATCAGTGAGTGCATACCATGGGTATTCTTTTGAGACTGGGTTACCTCACTTACTATGATGTTCTCCAGCTCCATCCATTTCTCTAAGAATTTCATGAATTCATTGTTTCTAATGGCTGAATAGTATTCCATTGTGTATATATACCACATTTTTTGTATCCATTCCTCCATTGAGGGACATCTAGGTTCTTTCCAGCTTCTGGCTATTATATATAAGGCTGCTATGAACATAGTGGAACATGTATCCTTATTGCATGCTGGGGAATATTCTGGGTATATTCCCACATACTTTTCTTTCATATTACTACTATGTCACCGGAACTCCCCACATGCTCTTCTGTAAAGTAACTTCTCTATATCCTATCAAAAGTAGAATTTAGAAGGTGGTCTCTATATTTCAAGGCTAGTCAAGTATATATAGGAGTTTTCAAAACAGCCAGGGCTACATAGTGAGACACTATCTCAAAGACAAAACAAACAAAAAACAAGGACAAAATATTCAAATTCTTCTCTTTCCATATAATCTGATTCTCACACTTCATGTCTTTGAAGTGGCTACAAAATGTCAGGCACCCTCTGCCTTGTTCTCTTGAGATACTCAGTCGACAACAATGATATTCACCCTTGACATCACTGGTATTTCAAGCTAGACAATTCTTTGTCTTTTGTTATGGAGGACTTATTATTCAGTGGCTTATAAAATGTTTTGCAGCATCTTTAACCTTTATCAACTAGATGCCAATAGCATCCCACAGGGTGACAATAAAAATACCTCAGACATTGTCAAAACTCCCTGTGAAGACAGAATTAGCTTCATTAATGGCCAACTGAGAACCACTTAAATACCCCATATTCAATATAAGTGGTACAACACTGAGACCACCATGCTTGAATAGAACAAAGGATATCCTCCCCAACAAATTAGATCATCCTTCCAGCTACCTCTGCCACAAAATTCTGACATGTAGTACAATCATCTTGAATCCTTAAGACCAGCTCATCAGCCAGAAGAGTACCATCAAATGACCTCAATTGACACCAGAAGATTTGCAAAGTTGAGTATCAAACAAACCTTTGACATTACAGAATCCACAAGCTCTAAAAGAAATTTTACTTTTAATACTCAATTTTGTAATGTACTTATAATTACATAATTTGATACCTAGTAACTGATACCTAGTATACCTATGGTATAATTATAAGAAAAAATGATAAAATATACACAATTGGCCTTAAGACTACATTGAAGAACTAGAAGGATCCTAAGGAAAACTTCTTGTGTATACAAAACTCAAAGATTTTGTCTATGAAAACCCAAAGGAAAATATTGAGAGGTGAAATAAAAGCTGTCTTTGTTACACGGTAATAGAAAAGTTAAGAACAATGCCCCTGCATAAATATGAAAAGTGGGAGATTTGTTAAATAGAACTATAGGCAGAACTTTATAGTACTTTGTAGTCCATGGCTGTGTATTGTAACTGTGCACAAACATAAAGATAGTTCACAGTTGAACTAGAGAAGAAATTGTACTTTAAAAAACTGTATGAATGATATATAGAACCCAAGATAGGTTATACTGAAAATAAAATTATTTTTCAACCTGACTTTTCATGTAGAATGAGGAGGAGAAGAAGAGGAGGAGGAGGAGGAGGAGGAGGAGGAGGAGGAGGAGGAGGAGGAGGAGGAGGAGAAGAAGAAGAAGAAGAAGAAGAAGAAGAAGAAGAAGAAGAAGAAGAAGAAGAAGAAGAAGGAATAATGTTTTCAATTCAAAATGAAATCTTGAAGAATTCTCAGAAAATAAAACAATGTGGTCCCAGGAAAGTAAGATAACTGTAAAAAACATTTCTTAAGACCTCATAAATATTTAAGATGGTATCTCGGAAACATTTCAGAGAAATAAGGGAGGTGCGTATCACAAAATGTTTCTTAGACAACAGAAGTTCTAAAACTCCATACCATACTTTAGGAAACTCAAGGAGAAGAAGATCCTGTCTCAAAGAAATCTATTCATGGGCCGGGTGGTGGTGGCACACACCTGTAATCCCAGCACTCTGGGAGGCAGAGGCAGGCGGATTTCTGAGTTCGAGGCCAGCCTGGTCTACAGAGTGAGTTCCAGGACAGCCAGGGCTACACAGAGAAACCCTGTCTCGAAAAAACCAAAAAAAAAAAAAAAGAAAGAAAGAAAAGAAAAGAAAAGAAAAGAAAGAAATCTATTCATGGGCCATCATTTAATGCAGCCAGCAATCAACAAAATCAACACCAAACCCACAGAGGTCTTAAAGGACTTAGATCAACAGAAGCCCTAAGTCTATTAAACTGAACTGAGAGAATACAAAATAACATTGTTTTCAAAACAAATCTCCTAACTTTTATAGGCAAAAATAAATAAATAAATAAATAAAATAAAAATAAAAAAACTGAGAAGACTGTTAGTACCCAGAAGTTATAGTTCTAATGGGAAGGTAACAATCATGTAAAAGCAATGTGAAATATCTTAAAAGTTAGTGTCAAGAGACTTGTGTCCTCAAAGAAGCAAGAGATTCTAATCATGGAGTTAACGAGCTTCATGCAGCGGGATATTAGAAACACAATGGACAAGTGGTCATAGTGGGTGTAATAACTCCATTAAGAATAGAAATATGTATTGCATCTAACCTCATTCTCCTATTTTGTAATATTGACCAGAAGGGAGTCATATGACTTAACTTCTCAGTCTTGAGACGGAAGGAAACTGCAACCAAGAACCTGCATTCAATTATACATCAATCTGGCAGGATTCTGGACCTTGAGCCAAAATCACAGGGAATGAAGCTCTGACATTCTTGAACTAGTTTTACTTACAATTTATAAATTTGGGGAGAAGTAAAATCATATGACTTCTGAATATCCACTTGGTCTTCCTATGACCTGTATTCTAGGAAAAGCCATTCACTGTGTGAGAGATTCAATGGTTCTAAAGTCTCAGTGAGGAAAAGATTGAATGCAGGCGCCCTTGTATAAGGTTCCTAATGAGCTCAACCTTCATCAAGGTACTGGTCATACAGATAGATGAACCCTCTTGAGCCCTCCTGAGTATAACTCTGTGTCACAAGGAGCAAAGTCTCAACCAGCCAAGCATTTAGAATCTGTGAGGTGAAAAAGGATATAATTATTATAATAGGACATAATATAATTTAGTCATTGCTGTTTTAAGCCATCCAATGCTTGGGTTATTTGGTATGCATCAATAGTAACAATCTCTGATGTATTTGACCTTGTGCTCATCTCATAAGCATTGGCTAGTTTATCCCTTTCTGTATTCCCTTGGCCTCTAAAATAATGTTTCTTGAACAATGATGGATATGTTTACACTATACAGATCTTGCCACACAAGAACTTTGAGTGTTCCATGTTTTATGAATTAAGTAAAAATGAAATTACTAGCCTTAATTTTTCTGGTAAGAAACTGAGGATAATCTGGAGATATAGCTCAAGGGTAGAGTGTTTGCCTTTTATACATAATGTTCTCAATTCTATTCTCAGCACTGAATGAGGAAAGGGGACTGGGAGGAAGGAGGAAGTGACATAGGAAGGAAGGGAACAATAAAAATGAGGATAGGGAGCTGAGTAGTGGTGGCGCACACCTTTAACCACACCACTTGGGAGGCAGAGGCAGGCAGATTTCTGAATTCCAGGCCAGCCTGGTCTACAGAGTGAGTTCCAGGATAGCCAGGGATATACAGAGAAACCCTGTCTCAAAAAAACAAAAAATAAAAAATTAAGAATGAGGATAGGAATTGGGAATTAAAGATGGAAAAACTGAGGTCAACTGTCTGTCTATATCTTTATTAAAAGTACAAAGTATACAAAGTAGATTTGAATTTAGAACTCTTGAATCAGTACACTGGAAAACTCTCACAAAATACTGCTGCACATTGTAGAATCTACATCAGCTTATGATTTCTTAGTGGAGGAAGAAAGGAAAAGTAAGCATTGCGGGCAAGCAGGAAAAAGGAAACAACATTCCCAAGACTCTTTGTTCCCATGGTGGAGAATCTCACCTGAAGACTAGGGCAGTTGACAAGACACAGAACTCAGTAAAACATTTTGCCAACTCTCATTTTCTTCACATTTGACATTCATAGAACTCCATTATTGTGTTGGTTCAACTTGAAAATTTCATAGAACTCAGCCACTTCCCCCCTTCTCCTTAACCTGACATTCCAGAGGTCCTTGATCTCCTTAGAAAGCAAGTGACTCTTACCCACAGAACAGGGTGGTAAAATAATCATCCATACTCAGATAACAAACATTAGGGTAATAATAAGTGAGATAAAATGTACTCTGAGAATAATTACTATATGAAACTATAAGAAATTGGTGACATTGGGAAATAGGACATAGAGATTTTAAAAATATTTTGATGTTAGGGAAATATCAGAAGCCTTAAGCCCAAATATGCTAATGATCTGAGGCTGAGTAGGAGGTGAAGGATGGCTTTATGCATTTCTAATTTTCTAGCTCACAATCATAAATAGCAAATAGCATTTTATTTCAGTTCCAGTGAATCTTCTTTAGATATACAGAAAACTTTGATCTGAGCTAAATAAATTCTGTTCTTACTACAACGATACAAACCGGAAAGCATCAGTACATTCCTTCATATAATGCAATAAAGACTTGATTCCTATGAGCTGGAAGGCAATAGACAGGACATATGTCACAAGTAAGGCGCGATTGTCCCCATGGTGGTGCACCCCATGACCTCTAAAACACCAAGTTTACAACAAACCTCATGACATTTTCAACCAAACTACAAGGAATGGAATAAGATGGTATGAGACATAAAGTTGACTGAGCTCCTTAAAGTCTAAGAGGCTGCACACAAGAATTCACTGTTACTTTGAAGAACTTTAAAAAAAATGCAGTTGCCTGAGAAAGAACAGGTGGCCTTACTCAACTAATGGGGCCATCTGATGTCCCATTATCATCAGCTGAAAGGGGTAGAGTGTGGATTCTTAATATTTAGCATCTTCATCATAAAACCATACACAAAAAAAGGCTGAGACTATAAGATACACTACAAAGGAGATTAACAATATAGTCAATACAGCTATAAAGTTGTATTAACAAATATTTTAAAATTCATTATAACTTCGAGGAGATGCAAAGTGATTTTTAAATTTGTGAATCATAATTACACAAAGGGAGTACAGAATGATTTTTGATACATGGAAGTGGCATAATTAAATCAATTTAATATATTATACATTCTTCATGTAGTTGTCATTTGATCGTATTTCAAATTCACTCTCTTAGCTATTTTATATTCTTTTATTTTTACTTAAACTTTTCATACAAGGTCATATTACTTCCCCTCCCCCAACACCTCTCAGATCCTCCCCACCTCCCTGCTTCCTGCCCACCCAACTTCAGGTTTTTTCTCTCTTGCTTGAAAAACAAACAAAGAAAAAATTAAAACCAAAAAAATAACCAAGAAAAAAAAAAAAAACAAAGAACAAACGCCAAACCAAATTAGTAAAACAAAAGTACCAAGAATAAGACATACACACACACACACACACACACACACACACACACACCACAAAGTCCATTTGTGTTGGCCAGCTATTCCTGGGCATAGGGCCTGCCCTGCAGTGTGGTTGATATACCCAGTGATAATTCATTGCAGAAAACTGATTTTCCTTTTCTTGGCACGTTATTTGCAAATAACTTCTAGTGAGAGGACATAAACTTGAAACCTATCTCAATCACACATTAACAATGACCTTGAGGAAACCACTGAACTCTTTCTAGTCACTTTGTTGTTCTGAGAACAGAAAATACAATAACATTGATGAGGTCTCTGTGAATTTTAAAATTCACCAATGTTCTGATTACTTCCAAATTTACATTCCTGGCTCATATTTCTTCCCTGGGCTCCAGACTCATATATTCAGGCTCCAGCTTGATATCTCTGTTGGAGATCTAACAGACAACTCAGAGACAATAATTTGCAAAGTGAATTTTTACTCTCAAAATCTGTAGACACACTTCAGATTTTTTTTTCCGAGACAGGGTTTCTCTGTGTAGCCCTGAATGTCCTGGAACTCACTCTGTAGACCAGGCTGGCCTCGAACTCAGAAATCTGTCTGCCTCTGCCTCTCAAGTGCTGGGATTAAAGGTGTGCGCCACCACTGCCCAGTTCATACTTCAGATTCTTAACTTTGGTTTTCCAGAGTTTTCTATGTTCAGGCATAACTCTATCATCTACCTAGTGACATGAGCCAAAGACTTCATCAAGATTGTCCCAATTTTATCCCCATGTGAAAACAATTTACTAGCTATTAGTTCTGATCCTGGGATACATCTTGAAACCGAACTATGTCATTTATTGCCTCTCCAGTGTTGGCTACCTTCGTCACTTGGCTTACTCGAACTGCTCCTAACTGCTACCTCACATCTTTGCTGTCCTCCTATGATTACAGGCATTTACTATGCATTGAACAACTACCTTTAATCCTGAAGTTCTCAGTCTTTTGCTCAGGGAAGGTACAGGAAGCGTGCCTGAATTCTAATGCATGAAACAATGAAACATGAGTGAAATAGGATCATTACTTTGAGCCCAGGGCACATAAAATATATAATTATCCTTTCAGTCCATCTTTATTGTCTACCTTGCAGCGCACACATTGATAGGGTGGGGCCACAGGACAAATGTGGCCTAGATCCATGCCTGAAAAAGATATTTGTTGGAGACTTAATCTAGCCCTGCTAAGCTGTGTAAACAAGAAACAAACCATTACTGTGTTAGGACTCTCAAAATAACAGTCTAGCCTGTCTGGATCATAATTCATCTACCACATAATAGGGAGAATGTTATTTTAGAAGCACAATCGTTTCATCTCCCTCCTTCATTTAAAATGCTCTCTTGACACCCATTTAAAATAACACCCGAATTATTAAGCAGGACTTAACAACAAACTACATGCTCTGATCTCAGCAGCTAATATATTGCATCTCGCCACATCCAGGTACCGAAAACAGCCACATTAGCCTGCTTTCTGTTCCTCCAGCATTCTGGAACCATCTCCAGCTGCTGCATGTGTTTCTCCCAGAAACATTTTTACCCTATATCTTAGTTATGGTTTTACTGCTGTGAGCAGACACCATGACCAAGGCAAACTCTTATAACATTTCACTGGGGCTGGTTATAGGTTGAGAGATTCTGTCCATTCACATCAAAGTGGGAGCATGGCAGCATCCATGGCGCAGGTGGAGCTGAGAATTCTACATCTTTATCTAAAGGCTGCTAGGAGAAGACTGAATTCCAGGCAGCTAGAGTGAGAGTCTTAAGCCCACACCCACAGTGACACACCTACTCAAGGCCACATCTTCTTATAGTGTCAACCCTGGGCCAAGCACATACAAACCATCACACCTTAGAACTACTCTCAAGTGTCTTCTTGGCATCTGTTAGTCCTCTTTGCTTGAAAGGAATTCCCTGTCATTCCTGTCTAAATAGATTTCCTTAGGAAGTCTCTCTTTATTTTCCTGTTTCATTTCTTATAGTAAGTATGATTATAGAAATTATCCATATTACTTTATTACATGATAGTTAAAAGTTGTATGTATTTTTTGTTTTATTTTATTTCTGACAATTTATTTTCATTGGAATATAGGCTACCTGAGGACCCATTTCAGTATTACCAATTATTAACATGTATTGCAGAGCATGCACATAATAGCTAATGTTATTGTATTCATTGGGGTTTCTATTGTGATAAAACATCATTACTATAAGGTACTAGTGGAGAAAAATTGGCACATTCTTCCACATCACACTCTATCATTAAAGAAAGTTTGAGCAAGAACTTAAGCAAAAACATGGAGGCAGGGGCATGGACAAGCAAGCCTACTGGCTTATTCTTCATGATTTTTTATATAGGACCCAGGACCAACACCCCTAAGGATAGCACTGTCCACAATCAGTCAGACCCTCACACACCAATCACCTCTCAAGAAATGCCCAAAAGACTTGCCTCTGGGCCAATCCAATGGAAGCATTTTCTCAACTCAGATTCCTTTTTCTCAGATGATTCTACCATGTGTCAAGTTGACATAAAAAAAAAAACTAACCTGCACAACCTTCACTAAGATTATCATAGAAGAGGAAGGCATTCATACCTATCTCTATCATTAGCTAAATTCCAGCAAGGATGCACAACTCTAGAGAGCTGATGTGTGTGGATCTGCAAGAATCCTGGCATAGTACTACATGGAGATTTCCCTCAACTAAGATTTAGAGGGCTGCAATACTTTTCTTATCCATGGCCAATGGAGAACTTTGGCATCTGATCACCAACTGTGGTTTGTTCTTACAAGAACAGGGAGGGCCTGTACCCTGGACTTTAGACAAAAATACCTTGTAACAGAAGACATAAAGAATTATTAAAAAGAAAGAAAACCGGAATAAATACTTAGAAGAAAACAGTTAACTATCTATCTGGAAAACATTAAAAATACATTCAACCTAACAAAGCACATAAGCTGGTTTTAAGCTTACAAAACGTTTTTTAGGTGCACTATGTGGTGGCGATAGTGATCTTAGTACAATTGTATTAGTGGGCAAACTTCCTCTGCTGAGGGAAACAGCACTGTGCATCCAAAGCACAAGAAGCACATCCCTCGGCATGCGATGTCAACTCTAGGGATTTTTCTACTGAAAATTTTCCATATATGAATATCAAATACAAAAGTTATGCACAATGATGATCATCAGGGAACTAAAAAAATATCTAAAGCGAGCAAAAGGAAAAGTAACTACCAAAAATCCAATTGTGTGAGAAGAGGTAAGAAATTAGGATCAGCCCCCCGGATGTAGCATTAACAGCCAGAAAGGTGATTGTCAGAGCATCCGTAACCCCTGCACTTGGCAGCTAAGATGGGAAGGTGGTGAATATGAGGCTGCCCTGGGCTACAAAGCAGGGCTCTGTCTCAAAAATGAAATCATTGTTAGAGATAATCACCATTATCAGGGACACCTATTAGTCATGTTGTCGTTATCACTGTGCATCAGTATCAGCATGAGAAAATGCCATGATCCCAAATGCTTTGTGCTAATGAGAAAGGGAATCTTGTGGGTATTGAAGAAATGTTTAGTTGGTAAAAACAAGATATGCTGGCGGATTGAGGGTAAGGTAGGATAGGAACTAAAAGAACCTGAGACAAATGGGTACCTGTCCTGGGTGTTTACATTCTTGCAATCTTGAGAAAAAAAAGCCAAGAACTTGTAAGAATGCCATAATATAGAGCATGAGGCTTTGCAGAGTCCGGATTGTCCATCATAGCTCCTGGCTGCCCTGTTTACAGCTCCCTTCTCTTAGCAGTGACACTATCTATTAGATAAGTCCCTTGCATGTGAAGTAAGCAGATTTTAGAATAGATCCAGGTTTCTTCTAATAATGTTTAACGGTGGGTCTGGGGAGATGTTTAGGAGTGGATTGTACAGGGGATGCATGTAACATGTGGAAGACAGCATTCAAAATAAGAAAGACCATCACTGCAACCTGGGAACAGCAGAGCTGCTGTCATACCCACTGAGACAGTACTTGTCACATCTGTGTGCGTGGTTTCATTTATGTGGTCTGATGCCTTTGGCGACATGGAAGAAAATACCTTAAGGTCAAAGTTTTTTTTTTTTTTTAGTGGCTCTTTGGTGGGGAATGATGACTATATACATATGCATAGTCTCACACACACACACACACACACACACACTCACACACACACAGAGAGAGAGAGAGAGAGAGAGAGAGAGAGAGAGAGAGAGAGAGAGAAAATGAGGTATGGGAATATATAAAAGATAAATAGTATAGATAGATCTCAAGTTACTAAGTTAATAAAGACTTGTCTGGCCCATCTCTCTCTCTAGGGTTGGATTAAATTCAGATTCCTGCACACAACTGGTAAATACTCTATGATCTTTCTACATGCCCAGCCCTAATAATATCTTTCAGTGTATATGTGGGCATGTATGTGTGAGTGCATTTTTGTGTGTCTGTGTGATGCTTTGCATGTTTGTGCTAGTGCATGTAGAGACCAGGGGTCATGGCTGAGTGTCTCCCTCTATTCTTCTCCATTGTGTTTTGTTTAGGTTTGTGTGTTATGATGTATGTATATGACAGCAGGCATGTGCATTTCATAGTAGATGTGCATATCAGAACAAATTTTGGGAGCCAGTTCTCTTTTTCTACTGGGTGTTTCATTGATCAAACTCAGATCATTGGGCTTATACTGGTGATTTTAGATGCTGAGTTATCTTGCCCTTCCACTTGTGGCTTTTCTTTACAGCATTTCTTTACAGAGCCTCGAGCTCACCAATGGCTAGACGAGCTAGCCAGTGAGTTCCATGGCCGTACCCGTCTCTGCCCTCCCCATCAGAACATGGGTTACAGAGATAAGCTCATCTCCCTTTTTGACATGAGTGCTGGAGATCAGAACTCATGACCTCATCCTGTCCAGCAGGCATTTTACCAAATGAGCCATCTCTCCAGTCCCAGTTATTGTAATAAATGATTAACATATATTTTCAAATGCAGTATGTTTGAAACACTGTACAATGAGCTTGACTTGCTTTTATAAGGAGAAAAACTAAAGCAAAGCACAATTTTCAAGCCACTCTTTTATGCCATTACACAGCCAGGAGGGAGGACTTGCTCAAAGTGTCTTCTCCATACTTAGGTTAGTCAGCCTACCCTGACAAGTCAGGACAGCGCCACATCGGTCTTCCCCAAATGGCCTTTCTTTAATTCACATTCTTTAATGAAGCTTGCAATAGATAAACTGTGGAAAGAGCCGATGTGCCCCCTGAGTGCATCTTTATGATCTCTGTAATTAGTGCAAGGCCAAAGCACACACACTGGCAGCCCTCAGTCCCTTTATGAGTTATAGTTGGTGGGAGTCATGTCTCAGGAGCAGCACTGAACTTACATCCCACCTAGAGAAGGTCTGGAAATTCTGACTTCCGCTTGTCCGATGAACATTGAAAAGTGACTAAACATGTCAAAGACAAGAAGACCTTGGAGGGGGCTTCACATTATCAGTGGATATTCTAACACTACTCTCTGAAAGAATATCAAATCTTACATGATACAGCTTATTTGTGAATATACATACAAAAACACATAGTTAAATGTATATATTGCAATGTATATGTATTTAATATCATTTTTTTACAAGTAGAATCACTGATGAAACATATTATCATGCACTGTCTTGCTAGGTCTAATAGGTCATATTGTTGTTAGTGATTATTCAAGAGCCAACATATACTTAAAGCTAAGAACTGCCTAATTAATTAAAATAATTCTAGTTTAATATTTTAAACAGTCATATTTTAACGTGAAATTTGTAACTATCTTTCTATAATATCAGAACATGATTGTAGTGTTTTGCCCCATCATCTAAGGTAAACAGTATGACTTGAGTCTTACAGGAAGCCCAGATTAAGATCTAGAGGAAAATCTGAAGCCATTTTATACTGAGAGCTGCATTTGTCTCCTGTCTGTCAATTGTTAACTGATAACTTTAAAGCTTCCCACTTATTCTACCAAGAGTGATTTTAGTTAAAACTTGATATTAGCCATAAATCCTTTATCACATAAGCATGAAATTTTAATATATTATTATTTATTAGATTCAAATAAAACACTCAAGGCTCTTTGCAAATCCATCTGTATTCTGAAATCACTATTGTCCCTTGGGTGACCAACCACACTCTACACTGCAGTGCGACTGAGAACACATCCACTCTGTAGAACAGGGCCAGCTCTCAATGTGCTTCCTGGCCTTCAGGAGCTAGTGGAGGAATCTACAGTGGGTGCTTATAAATACCCAGAACTTTATGAGTTTCTTTAACTGAAAGAGGGAGGAACTTGCATCTTGTATATTTTAGTTTTTATTTTATTGTTTTAGAAAATCATCTTATACTTCATGAGAATGTAGGTTTGGCGGCAGATAGCAAATAAAAGAAAGTGGTCCTCCATGGCATATGCTGAGAAACACTGATATATAGAACATGCACAGAAGTCCAGTGAGGGGACCCTACAGCATGTGACAGGGCAGGCCAGAGCCAAGGCCTGGAGACTCACTGGAAGCATGCAAGGCATGTTTAGTTTCCATGCATTACATACATAGAAGAGAAAAATAACAGAACAACCAAATGTGCCAACTTCCTGGCAATGAGACGAAAGCACACAGGTAACAATAATTCAAGAACTTATTTGTTCTCAATAAATTAGCCTAGACTTTAGCTAGATGGTTTATACCCTGCAGCCACATACCTCATTAGAACCTAAGATACCTCAAAAACCTTCTCAAGGTAGCTTCCTAGGTAGCTTGAAACTATAAGCATAAGCTGGGCAGAGGCAGAGAGATTTGGGGGCAGCCTCCTGGCAGCCTCCTAGCCTCCTTCCCACCATGCTCTAGGAAGATGGCATGGTGTTACACCAACACTTCCATCAGCCCCAGGTTCAATCTCAGCCTCGGTGACTGCATTAATCAACTTTGTGTTGTTGTGATAAAGTATCGTGCCCAAAAAGCACTCCAAGGAAGAGTTACTTGGCTCAGTTCAAGAGAACAAGAGTCCGTAGTGATGGGGAAGATACAGCATGCCAGCTGAATCAGAAAGCTGGCTGATCACAGCAGAGAGAGAGAGAGAACAGGAAGTTTGGTAAGGCTATAAAGTCTCAACCCTAATGCCCCTCCCAGTGAAGTACTTCCCTACAGCAAGGCTGTATCTCCTAAAGGGTCCATAACCCACCCACACTGCACTGCTAACTACGGACCAAGTGTTCAAATGCATTAACTAATGAGGGTAGGCAATATTTTTCATTTAAATCTTGGTGACCACCTTGAATGTACTCATGTTCTCAGGGTACCATTGTAGTCAGTGCAGCATGGTGGAACTCTTTCTCTACAAGTATAAGTATCGATTCCTACAGTAAATACTGTAAAACTTAACCTTTTGACCAAGTTTTCAGGGAAAAGTGTAGCTAAGTATTCTAATGTTATCCTTTTGTTATCTGGTGATGAGACATTTCCCTCTTGGGAGCAATGATACAGTGAAGTCACTATAGGAAGCAAAAGTCCACATAACACTAGCCTAACTGTTCAGAGGATTCACAGGTGGTGGGGACTTCTACAGAGAGACTATTTTCCAAATCCAAGCAATGGATCACTGAGCTATTCCTTCTACTAAGTCATCAAAACAGGCATTAATTTAAAAAGGCCTTATTAGCGTCTACCACCTGTCAGATCTGACAGGCCCAGGTCACAAAGATGAATGGGACATGATCCTGGAGAATTTATGGCCTGGAAGGGAGAGAGGTTGAATGGAAGAATGTAATTAAAATCATGGGCTACAGAAGAAGAAAGCTTATAGAATGTACTTTAGAAGGGCAGGAAGGAACATTATCTTGGGAGTTTATAAGATGGGGGAAAAGTAACACCAAAAAAAAAAAAGTTAAATGTGATCATAAAATTAGAGAGTAGGATTTCCTCAAGCAGAGACTGATATAAAGGGCATAGCTGTTGGAATAACACATACATAGCAATGGAAATGAATGGACTCCCCTATTGCCCCCCTACCCATTTCCTTTAGTTACATCATGTGGGAGAGAGAATCAAAGTTTGGTCCAAATGATGGTGCCTGCCTGTACAGACTATATGAACATGACTGAGCAAACAACGTGGTCTCCTTTGTTCTGTTTCTCCTGAAATGATCGTGAAGTTAATGCCTGCATGCCATACAGAGCTACTGAGAGGACAGAGTAGTCTGTATATACAACTGGCAGACTACAGGCACTTTATTTAATTGTACAATTATTCTTTTTCTCAAAGAATGTGTGATGCTTCTGAATCGGTCTAGTCTTTCTGACAGAGAAGCAACCTAATCCAGAGTTCAGAAGCTTCCAGCCTCTCGTCACATCTTCTCTTCCTATTATTGCTGTTGTTATGGTTTTAATGGCTCGTTCATATACTAACAGAAGGACAGGTAGAAAGGGACTAGGGACTCCAGACTTTGGGGTCAACATAGATCCCAGGAAAATGTTTTTTTAAAAAAAAGTATTAGTGGCTTCACGAACCTGCCATTGTTTTTACTAAACGATCATGGTCTCAAGCTGCCTTCAAAATATGTCTGCTTGTGTGTATCGACTAGCAGTGCTCTCAGTCTTGATCACAGAAGCCTCTGTCTGCAGAGTGCACTGAATGCTGAGACTCATGACTTGTCCAAGCTACAAAAATGAATGTGTGCCAAGTGTTCATCCTTCAGGAGGTTTTTCTATCACCTCCTCCAAGACCCAAGACTCTTCACGAAAGAGGATGTGAAAAGGATCCAATAGCCAGAGTATGGGGAAGGACGCTGTCAACTGTTGTCTTCAGGACTTAACAAAGCTGCTATGCTCAAGAGAGCCCAGCAATATATATTAAATTATGAAAGAATCCATTTCTAAAACTTATTACCTAAAATGCTATATGACTCATAGTTCAGTGGATTAATGGGAACACTTCCACAGCCCTCTGAGGCTTAACCACTCCTGCAAACCCATGGCTACCGTGCACTGTTGGTCTAAGGAAGTTGGGGGGCGGCACACATTTTCAGAGTAAAACAAACATCTCTCTTGGGATAACCACCTTACCACATGGGCCTGCCTACTGAAATAGGGAGAAGGCTGCTACCATCAGTGAGGCGCATGTAGCAGCAGAGGTAAAAACACAGGAGGCTGTTCTCACCTCACAGGCTTCTGGCTCCTCTACTGGGAGCCTAGGAAATCAAGAAGAGTCATAATCACAGGGGGTTTGGCTGTGACATCAACATGCCCAAGGACCCCACATGCCAGTAAGAAACAGGAAGAAACTTTATGCAGACCTCTCTGTTGTCCAGGGCTTCTCTTATCACATTTCTAACATGCAGGGGTGGAACTCTGACCTCTTAGAGCCCTTGTCACAAATTCAAGAATACTGAGACCCTGCCATGCACTGGAGACTCGTAGAAATAATCAAAACCTTCCCTAGCTATGGTTGTCTCCCATTCTGTCCACATTTGCTATTTCTCATTTCTCACTCAACATAATATGCACAGGCATCTACCATGTCCCAGTGCACCTCATACATTGAGCAACTTGTCCCTTCTTTACCAGTTTATCCAACAGATGGCTCTATGGGAGACGCCAGGGGCTGTACTGTTCACACATGTTCACTTCTCTAGTCCTGACAATACCATGTAGGCACTGTTACTGACTCCTTGCATAATAAGGGGACAAGCAAGGATCAGGATAGAGAATTGTTGGTCTTTAGCTTTTTGCTATAATGTGTGCATATGTCAGCTATGGATGTGCAGCCTCTCCAAGAAGCTAGCCGCTAGGATGTCCCTGAGCTAACTAGAGGAAAAACAGACCAGCTCAATGGAATGGAAAGTCAGGGACCCGAGACTCAGTTACTCAGTTGCTCGCCTCCAAATGTCTTCGGGCATGGCCTTAATGCTACTATCTCTGTTTTGTGGCCTCTTCCTTAGGAATAGGTACCACCTCATTTAGGATACTTTCACCCGTGCTGTGTGTGCAAAAGGGATTCTTGTAGTATATCGGGGGGGGGGGGCAACTTCCAGAACAGCTGTAAGATGAGATGTCATTTAGCACAAATTTTGCTGTTATGTAAACAGCCTCCAAATGCTGAGTAGGGCTGATGGCCAGTATGTCCATGGATGGAATGGAGGCAGAACCCCCTCCCCCACATGACTACTATGAGGGCTTATATGTCCAGGAAAATGAACATAACTGACCCTAATCAGCAGTTGGTAACAAAAGGCTACCAAATTTTTGTGATCTTACAAGTGTTCAAAGCATCCTTAGGATGGTGTTTGTTGTTGAAAGAAAGAGGGTAAGAACAGGAGGCTTGATTTGAACAGTTCAGGAACTACTCAAATACTATGACAGAGCCTGCAGCATAGGGGCATGGCAGCAAAGAGCAGACATAAGCTTTAGTGTTGAACCATATTGTGTGTGAGATGAGCACAGCCAGATATGCTTGGTGACTCTGGGCAAGTTACTCACACCTCCACGTCACAGTTTTCCTACTTGTAGAGTTGGGATACTCCTCCCTACCTGCTCTGACCCTTAATATACCTTAAATATACTTTAATATACTTTAATATACTTTAAAAGTTTTGCTATTCTGAACACCAATATCTTATGCTCTAAGATCAATAATAGACAAATGAGACCTTATAAAATTACAAAGTTTCTGCAAGGCAAAAGACACTATCAAAAGGCAACCAACAAATTGGGAAAATACCTTTACCAACCCTACATCTGACAGAGGGCTAATATCTAACGTATACAAAGAAATCAAGAAATTAGACCCTAGAAAACCAATTAATCCTATCAAAAAATGGGGTACAGAGCTAAACAAAGACTTTTCACCTGAAGAATTTCAGATGGCTGAGAAACACCTTAAAAAATGTTCAACATCATTAGTCTAGAGAAATGCAAATCAAAACAACCCTGAGATTTCACCTCACACCAGTCAGAATGGCTAAGATTAAAAACTCAGGAAACAGCAGGTGTTGGCGAGGATATGGAGAAAGAGGAACACTCCTCCACCGCAGGTGGAACTGCAAACGGATACAACCACTCTGGAAATCAGTCTGGTGGTTCCTCAGAAAACTAGACATGGTACTTCCGGAGGACCCAGCCATACCACTCCTGGGCATATACCCAGAAGATTCCCCAGCATGCAATAAGGATACATGCTCCACTATTTTCATAGCAGCTTTATTTATAATAGCCAGAAGCTGGAAAGAACCCAGATGTCCCTCAACAGAAGAATGGATACAAAAAAATGTGGTATATATACACAATGGAGTACTATTCAGCCATTAGAAACAATGAATTCATGAAATTCTTAGAGAAATGGATGGAGCTGGAGAACATCATACTAAGTGAGGTGACCCGGTCTCAAAAGAATACCCATGGTATGCACTCACTGATAAGTGGATATTAGCCTAGAATCTTGGGACTCCAAAGACACAATCCACATACTAAATGATGTCCGACAAGAAGGAAGGCGTGGACCCTGGTTCTAGAAAGGATCAAAGCATCAGTGTAGGGGAATACCAGAACAGGGAAGTGGGAAAGGGTGGATGGGGGAACACGGGGAGGGAAAAGGGCATGTGGGACCTTTGCGGGGCAGGGAACCAGAAAAAGGGAAATGAAATGTAAATATGGAATATATCCAATAAAAAAAAGTTCTGCTATTCTGACAAGTCAGCTCTCTCTGCAGTGTTTTCCTACATGAGGAACTATTCTACGAAGGGAGTGTAAGCCCCAACCACAACAGGAAGGCTTGAGTAGACAGGGGTCAGTGACAAGGGCTGAGTAGAGCCCAGGATGCCCTTAGAGCACTCACGGTGCAGCCTCACAGAAGGTGACAGTCATCATCGAGGACTGAGCAAACTCTCAGACGTACCAGTGGAAGGAACAAATGATTGCAGTGACCTGAGTAAGTACCCTTCTCTCCTTGAGTCAGTTTGTACATCTGCAGGTTCTTAGCTATATCACTGTAAACATGTCCAAGACCTCTTTATACATCATTTGCATCTTTAGAGGCAAGAATTGATTCAACCACCTTTTGCTATCTTAACAAATAACTGCAAACTTTGTAGTCTAAAGACAACAATCTTTTTTAAATGTCTTACTTGATTTGCAGTTGGGCAACGTTAGAGAACAACTCATCTCCACTGTATGTGGTACCAGCAAAGAATGACAGTAAGGCTAGACGATTTCCTCCCACGATGACGTAATTCACAAGGCTTGTAAGTTGGTGGGCCATTGCTCTGGGCATTCATCTGGGGCTTTAGTTTCTCCCTCATAGCTCTATTCTGAGCACAGAGCTTTAAAGGTACTCAGACATTTAACATGACAAATGTCATTCCTTCCCCACTGGGAAAAGTGATCTGAAGGTTGAGGCCTTTTTCTGTCACATTCTACTGATTAAAGCAGGCCAGCCCGTGTTCAAGAGGTGTGGACTCTATAAGCAGGCACTTACTAAGATACACAACTGTGCAGTACCACCAGAATAAGAGCTAGCCAGAGTCATACCTTCCTCAGAGAGATGTCAATAGGAGCACAGGTATCCATGCATCTATAGCCCCTGTCAAGCTGTAAGTGAGCCACCAGTAGACGTGCAACCGAACGATTAGACTCCTGCCAGCTGATCCATTTTCACCTCTAACTTAGGCTCTGTCTGTCTCAAATCCCTTGTCTATAAACTGGAGATAAGAATATCATTTGCCTCGTGGAACTCTTAAATAAGCTGACATTTGCGAAATACTGGCGATCATGCCAGAAACCTGATAAACATGGCAGAGTTGCTATTCTACGGCCCAGTCAGAGCCAACTCCAACAGCCGCTGAGGACTGGCCATGGATCAAGTCACTGCCCAAGACTGTCTTCCACTTTCATCATGGACACCAGTCAAGGACATTGAGTGCTTGTCCCTCCCGCTTCGTCCCCAGAGCTCTCTGCATGATAGCATGATGACAGGCCTCGGGCACTCTGATCACTGTGGGGTTACCTGGCAGCATCCTGGGCCCTGAATACAGAGCATAACTGCTGAACACCACCTTTACTAGCTCTCTTATGTCCACATTACTGGAACACATCCAGTCATGTTCTTTTTTTTCTCAATGAATACCCAACTTCCTCCTGGAAAACCTCCCCCGACTGCCTTTACTAAGAACTTCTCAGAAACAACCCTCTCTAACCAGAACAAAGTGCCCTCCTTGGTGATAAAAGGCAATTTGCAGAGTGATAGAAAAATAACATTTTTTTTTACCCAATCCATAATTAGGTCTTAGAGAAACAAATTAAATGAAGGCAAAATTGTTTCTTTAAAGCATGAATACTGATCTGCGTAATGATGTATATTTAATGGTTTTAATTTCCAAGGGAAACTATTTTTAAAATATGTTTGGAAAATGTATTTCTCCCTTCAATTTTGCGTCTACAAAGTTAAACCCCAGGCCTGGTATCGGAGCACTCTCACTGGTAATCTTATCTAATTAGTGATGACATTTTAAACCTAATAGAGAAAAGTAACTTCTGCCTCTGAGGGTTCCCTGCTATGCCAGGTAAGGCATTAATACAAGAAGGAGTCTCCAAAGCACACTGCTCCATCCCACCAACTTTCAAACCCTCTCCACTAAGCCTTCTTCCTTAGTTGAGCCCTTGGGAATAATATCCTTTAATTGCTATTATTATAAATATATAAAACAGCATCCTGTCATCATTTTTAGTATATTCTATTTCCATCCTTTGAAAGTGATATTGTAAGTTAAAACTAGGAGGCAAAGTCTTTGACCATCCACAAATGAAATCCATGTAAAAAGTTCCATGGTTTTCTACCTACACAGATGGCAATGTTACCTGACCAGGCTTTTAGTCATGTTCAATTAAGTGTTACTATGTTACTACCAGAATGACTTGGGCAATTCACCTGTAAGTGGAGACCTACTTCTCATGCTACTTCCAAATTTTGATAGGAAATTAATTGAGTGCTTACACCTTTGGCTCCAAGGCCACTTTTGGGATGTACCCATTTGGGGTATGGCCCATTCAGTTGCTGCCCAATAAACTAGCAAGAGTCAATGAAGGTCTTGTGCATTCCTGAACCCATTCATCATTAAACCTGCCTTTGTCTTGAAAAGGGAGTTGGTCTCCCTGACTGCAATAGCTGGTAAAACACATTCTATATATATATTCTAAAAGCACAGCTGCCCTGATTTACTGTTTCACAGGTCCTAAGATCTCTGTGCTATGACATAGGAGGTGCTTACAGATCCCCCACATGGCAATGCATCTCTCATCACCCAGCCCTTAGATTGCATACAGCAATGTAAAGGATTTAGTTTTTGGCAAAAGATCCTGCAACAGAAAGCTACATGCCATGGGTGCTTAACCCTGACAGGGCCATCCAATGTTACCAGAAGGAACAAGGTTATCAGCTGGCAGGCAGGAACATTTCTTCAACATGGATAGTCGTCTACGTCGTCTACTACTACTACTACTACTACTACTGCTGCTGCTGCTGCTGCTGCTGCTGCTGCTGCTGCTGCTGCTGCTGCTGCTGCTGCTGCTGCTGCTGCTGCTACTACTACTACTAACCCCTCCCAACTATGAGATGAGGCTTCAACCTCATATACTTGATTAATCTAAGTGTACTGTATATGAATGGTTTCAGCTTGTGTTTCCTTGGCAGATTCTTAGACAGCAATTCAGGAATATAAAGAATGGGCTCAGGCATATAAACAAGAAGTAGTTCACAGGCATGGCAGGAAGAGGAGAGCACCTGCCACCTGGAAGCATCAGCCACACACTACTTGGGCTTGTCCTCTCCCTGATGCTTCCTGTCAGTTCTACAATCCTCACTGAGCCCCACAGAGGTCCACAAGTTACCTCCTGGCCACAGATCAAGTGGAAGATCCCTGCTTCAAACATAATGGTTTTGTCTCCAGATAAAGCCAAAACCAAAGACAGAAGCTTTGAACACTGCTTTTCTTTGGGCTTCAGCATAAACGAGGATGTGTGGAAAGGGGGAACAACTCCTGAACTCTCCAGGTTTTTTTTTAATCATCCAGTCTAACAAATATTTACAGAGTATTTTCAGTGCAGGTGCTTTGCTTGGGACTTGGGAGCTGATGCTAAGCTGATACTGAGCCAGGAAAGGGTCACAGCTCTCCCAGTACAAAAATGCACAGAGGGAAAAGGTCCATACAGGAGCAATTATACTGCTGGGCTCTGCAATTAAGTCCAGGGCAGCCATCCCAGCAGGGTCATCGGGAGAAGCCCTCTAGAAAGGAGGGATTTCTAAGCGGTGTGAGCCAGCCCATGGAAAGTCACTAGACAGAAAAAAAAAAATGGAGGCAGTAATCTCCAAGGGGTCATCATCCAATAGGGTAAGTTCTGAAAACACTGGAGTCCACACTGCCAGAGTCCATGTGTTTAACAAACAGGTCCTGTGGTACCCCTGCTCTCCCTCAAACATGCTCATGGCACCAAAGTCCAGTTGAGTAGCTCACTTCACCTGAATAGCCTTCAACTTAAAAGAAGTCAGGATATCACAAGCACAGAGAACAAAAAGTGTAAACATTTTTATCAGCTTATGCAAAACGTAGTTTTTTTTCCCTATCTAATCTGATAAAAACATTGAAAAGTCTGCAAATATCTCAAATGTCTACTGAGTGGGCCACTGGTCCCTCCCAAACACCCCACCCACGATTTTGGTCTTCATCAAGCCCCCTATATAAGTGAAATTTAATTACATCATGTAGAGTTTTACACCACAATCCTCAGTCCAGAACTCGTGCTGGGACAGTCCATCCCCTGCTGCGCCCCGGGCACGCACCGCAATGCCAATGAAACACGCACATGATAATTAAATTTGGTATAATTACTTTTCCAAATGATCACTGACACTCTATTATTCTGAAAGGATTAATCCTCAGAGCCTTCCAGATGCAGTCTGGTTCCTGGATCTAAATGAGACTTCAAAGAATGTAATTTATAATAACCAGGATCCCTAATGCATACTTTAATATACCCCTTCTTTGTTAGAGTCATTTGCTGGTAAAATCCAGCCGAATTAGAATCCCCTGGGGTGATGAGCTACCTGTCCACAGATACAGACAAGGCTGTCACAGGCATTCAGTTTTAGAACTAGAACAAGTGTGTTACTCCCTGATTGGCACCAATGCAGGTACTATGCCTCAACCAGCCATTAACTTGTCTCCATAGCCCTAGACAATACACTATATATCACATGAAAAAGAAATGGATTATTTAATCTCTTCTTGTTCACCTGAAAGATGCCCTGTACTCTGACAGTCATAGAAAAGCAGGCCAGAAGAAATACAATATGGAAGGGATATGAACCACAGTCTTGATGTATGAATGTGTAGCCATCACAATGGAAATGGGGAAAGAAAGTGCCTGCCTGCTGTAAGCCAGATAACTTGCAAGAAACATGATGCACACAATCTCACAGAGGAAGCAGAATGGTCTTAGGGCATGGGTGTTTCTTCCCTCCCTAATGTAGAAGACCTTAGAGAAGCCCCAGGGTTAATCTGCCTCACAAGTGGGAGGACCCAGGTTTAAAAGTATATCTATAAGATTATTCTCAATCCCTGACTGAAGAATAAAAATACATAGGAGGGCACAGAACATCTAGAGGGGAAAGCTGGGTGACTAGCAAACAGGCAAGAGCTGCCTGTGGCCAGAGGAAGAGAGTTTCAGGAGAACAGGCTGGAATCCTGGTCTCCATTGTAGATGATTTTCATCTGTTACCCACCCTACAGCTCTCAGGCATGCCCTATCCTCTCTTCACTGTTGTACTGTTCTCTGCTGTCTAGACAACCTAGTCTAGCCACCCAACTGCTAAAGGATGCCCACTCAGTTCACAGCCCTCAGCTCCATTTTCTCTAATGAGTAAGAAGCAGTGCCAATGGTAAACCTTGGTAAAATTGTGATAGAGAAGGGTGTGGGGGGAAACAATTTCACCTACCCCTTACCAAACTGCCTGTATACTTGAGTCAAACACCATTTTCCCATCATACCTCACTACACAGCTTATCAACCCCTTTGGTTTAGAATACAAATTATTTCATGTTTCAAAGCTTAACGTCACAGTACCAATTCACCTACAAAAATCTCAAGTGTCAAAATATCACTGGGGACATCACCAACATAGATCCTGTTCCTAACACCCTTTCACTGCACTCACCAGAAGTGGAGAACACACCCGGCTTTTGTTCAGTCACTTGGATCCTCCCCCATTTTAAACATCTGCATCAGTTAGAATGTTCAGTATTTGGGTGGATTTGAATATGTATAGCATTTAGAAAAGGTAAGATCAGCACTGACATTTCCACTTTAATCACTGTTACTACAGTAAAAGTAATTCTCTTGCACTCACACATAAACAGCATTAGCTTCTCATTTCCAAAAGGTGCCATTCCGTGATCCAGGATACTCAGGGAATAATTTTATCTCTGCATGGGGGAGTGGGTGGTAAATGAGGAAAATCCAGCCTGCTCTCTGAAAGAATACATCTGATGATTAAATAATGCATAAATTACAGGGGAGGCTACAGAATAGGACACCTCTGGAGACTGCTGGAGGCTTCCCTATTAGTTCTTAATAAAAGTTAAATAAATATGTTTTCTGCCCGTGGGAATGCAGTTAGCTTCAGAACAAGATGATGAGGTCCTGAAATGATGACTCATTCCATGGGAGGAGTCAGAAATTGACCACAATGCTTAACTAAGTCCTTTCTAGGCTCAAGGCAAGCCTTGCTTTGTTTGTTTGTTTGTTTGTTTGTTTGTTTAATTTTTTCCATATAGTTTGACCCCATTTCCCCTCCCCCACTCCTCCCAGATCCTTCTTGCCTCTCTGCCTTCCCAACTGTATGTTTACCTCCCCACCCCTCTTATAGAAGGCAAAACAAAACAGCAAGCGAACTATATCCAGTTTTGTTCTTCCCTCAAGCTCCAGCTGCAAAGTGACAGGTGTAAATTTCTTATAGAGTCCCCTCCTGGTAAGTGTGGTTTAGTAGATGCACTGCTGAATGAAACAAGTCAAACTACTACAGCTCCTAAGGTCCTTCACGTGGCCCTAAATAGTACTTTTTGGCAAGATATGTGAGTCCTCAGTGAGTGTTATGAGGATAGATCCAGGGTTAATGGAATGTCTGGATCCCCTCAAGAGTCAGCTTTCTTGGAGTTGATAAATTCAGCCATGTGGACTTTTCCAGGTGATACTGGGGTCCCATAAAGACTCAGAAAATGATGGTCAAACAGGGGTCTACTCGTCCTCAGGGACAACATGTACCTGGACTTTCTTCCTGACTTTCTGTAGTAACCTGTGGCCTCAAGTTCACCATCTTCAGTGCTAAGTTAGGGATTCCTTTCCACTCTTACATCTGCTGTCTGCCTTGCTGTTAGCCTGCACCTGCACATCAGACACCACACATGAGTCAACGTCAAGAGACAACAAGGGAGTGGCATACACTTTCTAAGTCCAATATGTCAGATATACGGCATACACACAGTGAAAATTGTCCTATGGTCAAAGAGGATTGAACAAGTGTTAAGGGTGTCTTGTTTTCATATTTTGTTGTTGCCCTTTGATAGGTCTTTATTTTTCAAATCTGGTGTTTATCAGAATATAAGATATTCAAAAGAGCAATGGATATATCTTTCATTTCATATTCCAAGTGTCATTTTCCCTTGTGTTATTAATACCTCAACATTCAAAGCCATACAACTCAGATCAGAGGAATTGAATGGCTAGTCCATGATCACATAGCAAGATGGTCCTTCACTAGGACCATCCAACTGGTAACAATTCCCTGTTCAAGGGCTTGGAAAGTGTTCTTGATTGTCCCTAAATGGATCATCTTACAGGGTGATATCACCAAAGGAGAAGACTTATCTTCAAGGTTCCTTCTGTTGCTCTAACACCGCCAATATCTGGGGAAGGCTTGACTAATAAGCTCTATTATGCCTTTGCCTCTGTGAAATTTATAAAATATTCTTTTGAAGTTGATGAAGACCCATTAGCCAGTGTTTCTCTAAGGAGAACTACAGAAGCTATTTGAAGACATAGGAAGCTAGGGTTGGGATATGTTTGGTGTAGATTTAACAGGATGTACTGACATGATCTAATGTCCCATCAATACTGAATCCCGGCTGTCCCTGTGTAGAAATCTAGAAATTATTTTTAGTACTCTCCTCCTGACTCACCTGACTCATTCCATAAAGTGGTCCAGATGACGAAGCATCATGGCTGTTCATGGCATGTACACAAACACTAACTCTGGAAGGGCTCAGGGGTGTAATGGAGCTCCAGGCATGGGACTGGATTGTCAAATTAACCATGAGACAGGAACAAATCTTCCATCTAGTATATGAAAGTAATTTGGTTTCATTTCTCCCTCTTTTGGCTAAGATCAAGTGTGAAAGTAACTTAGGAGAAGTTTTTCAAATTTTACAATAATCTTAAACAGACAAGATACTAGCAGTGATGAGATGCTAAATAGGACTTTTTGGAACTGCTAAGCAATTTTCAGTCTGCCATGCCAGGGGCGAGATTTACATCTCTTCCTAGTCTCTCTGTAGAACAATGAAATTCCAAAGGCCATCAAGGAAAGAGAGAATCAAAGAGTAGCCAAAAGAAAAAGAGTTAGGGAGTAAATACACACAGAACTGTTCACACAGCAGTGTGTGTGTGTGTGTGTGTGTGTGTGTGTGTGTGTGTGCCTGTGTGATTGTGTGATTTTGTTATACCAGTTTGTCATGGTTTATTAACGGCTTTTACTGTGGTACTGAGGTTTGAACCACAGATTGTACCCAGACTAGACCTACATAAGCATCTATTGAACCTACCGAACTGCATCCTCTCCCCATCTTAATGATTAGCATGATAATTTGCTCCCCCCAAAACATTCACTTTTATACTTGATTTCATGCTCTTAGTTTTACAACTTCTGAAACTCCATGTTTTCTGTGTCTCAAAACCTGCATCTCTTTTGCTTGCCAGGCCAGTTAGTGAGAGGATTTTTTTTCATCCATATGGTGAGGATATGTCTGTCTACTCTCCCCCTGCTTCCTGTAATCAAATCCACATATGTGACTGCCAAATTACAGTGAAACCTAGAATTTCTTTATAATGAGAATTTTGTTCTTTAACGGGGCAGTGATCCAGAGCTCAGCATCAAAAGAAACTGGCCTCCTTCCTTGTATCTACCTATTTCTCTTATGGCAAAAATGATAGGCAATATCTGCATTTTTATTATACCTGCTAGGAAGTGTATAGGTAGCTTTGTGAGCAATGTAGCAATGACACAAACACATAACATTTTCATTTATCTGAGTCTATATTCCTCCCACACCATCACCCACAGTAGTCTCTCTTTATTAATCCCTTGTCTTTCATGATTATTGAGTAAGTTCCACCAATTTTTCTCTAATCCTTTTTTTCAGTTTCATTAATTGACTCAAATTGTTTGGTGAGTCAAATTCATTTAAGAACACAGAAAAAGGCTGAAGAAACTATTCATTGGTCAAGAGCATGCATTGCGATAGCAAAGGCCTTCAGTTCAGTTCTCAAGAATTACATCTTGAGAATTACATCTCATCAGTTACATCTCCACTGCCTTCAGTTCCATCTCTAGAGGATCCAAGGCCTCTGCCCTCCATGGTCAACTGTACACACAGGCACACAGAGACAGAGACGCTGACACATAGTGTCCAACAAGCACACTTACTATCACAAAGTAAGCTTCATACAGAAATGTGGAACTAGATGAACAGAACCCTGAAGTCCCACATCCTTTGCATTTTGCTGGAGTTTGTAGTTGTGCTAGAGTGTGTAGTCGTAGTCTGGTATGGCAGATTGAAAATTGATCGGCAGGTCCAAAAAGTCATGCAGCATCTCATCATTGCTACTACCAGCAAGGCTTATGTGGGAGGAATGGAAAAGCAACAAGTTGGAATTTTAGGGAAATGAGAGGCATTCCTTCAGTTAATCTCTAAGTTGACAACTGACTTCTTCCCTACACTGGCTGCTTTTGTGTGTCCACTTGACATAAGCTAGAGTCATCAAGAAGAAAGTGCTTCACTTGAGGAAATAGCTCCCTAAGATCCAGCTGTAGGGCATTTTCTCAATTAGTGATCAATGGGGAAGGGCTCAGCCTATTGTGGGTGGTGATATCCCTAGATTCTAAAAGAAACAGGCTGAAAAAGCCATGGGAAACAAGTCAGGAAGTGGCACTCCTCCATGGCCTCTGCATCGGCTCCTGCCTCTAGGTTCCTGTCCTCTTTGAGTTCCTGTCCTGACTTCTTTCAATGATGAACAGCAATATGGAAGTGTAAGCCAAATCAACCTGTTCCTCCCCAACTTGCCTTTTGGTCATGGTGTTTCTTTGCAGTAATGGAAACCCTAACTAAGACTCTATCTCAAAGCTTCCCATCTCAAATGGAGCCACAGTGTGATACTTCATTAGTCTACCATTGCTCATCCTAAACCTGTGGAAGAACCACTGGGCAGAATTTAGCAAAATATGAGGATTCGTAGCAAGTTCCCTGCTTATGAATGACAGGGTGCTACTGCTTAGAGGACTTGACCACAAAGGCATTTCAGGTAATTGAGCCTTGACTTGTTAGACAAGAATCCTGCTGGTCAGAGATCGAGACCACAAAATTCTTGGTAAACAGCTTAAGAGATTCATGGCAACACAAAATAGAACAGGAGACACAAACAGAAACAAAAAGATAACAGCACTTTCTTAAGAAACTTCAAACTAAAATCCACTAAGACAAAAGGAGTTCGGGATTTCTTTTCTTCTATAGGCAAACCCTAAGAACATGCTTAGAATATGAAATATCTTACAAAAGGTGTTACAATAACTGGGTAACAATCCAGAGAAATATTAATTGAGACCCACTCTTTAAGTAGTGCAATCAGTCCAGTAGGGCGAGTTCCAAAGGACCAAAGATTTAAATACATCAAAATAAAATGTGAGTATATATGTAAAAATTTGTCATTATTTTATGTATTTATTATTTCAATGTGTATGTGTGAGACAGACTGTGTATTAAATTATCTTACCGACTAGTGAACACCCAGGTTTCTTTTTTTGTGTGCATAGCATACTGCTGCTTTGTTCTTCTTTTTCTTTCCTATTTGTATTAGATATTTTCTTTATTTACATTTACATTTCAAATGTTATCTCCTTTCCCCTCAGAAAACCTCCAATCCCATACCCCCTCCTCCTGCTCACTTACACACCCACTCCCACTTCCCTGTCCTGGCATTCCCCTACCCTGGGTCATTGAGCTTTCACAGGACCAAGGGACTATCCTCTCATTGGTGTCCAACAAGGCCATCCTCTGCTACATATGCAGCTGGAGCCATGGGTCTCTCCATGTGTACTCTTTGGTTGGTGGTTTAGTCCCTGGGAGCTCTGGGGGTTCTGGTTGGTTTATATTGTTGTTCCTTCTGTGGGGCTGCAAACTCCTTCAGCTCTTTGGCTCCCTTCTCTAGCTCCTCCTTGTTGACCCTATGCTCAGTCCATTGATTGGCTATGAACATCCACTTCTGTATTTGTCAGGCTTTGGCAGAGCCTCTCAGGAGACAGCTATATCAGGCTCCTGTCAGCAAGCACTTGTTGGCATCCACAATAGTGTCTGGGTTTGGTGACTATATATGGGATGGGTCGGGCAGTCTCTGGATGGCCTTTCCTTCAGTTTCTACTCCATAGTTTGTCTCTGTATCTCCTCCCACGGATATTTTGATCCCCCTTCTAAGAAGGATCGAAGTATTCACACTTTTGTCTTCCTTCTTGATCTTCATGTGGTCTGTGAATTGTATCTTGGGTATTCTGAGCTTCTGGGCTAATACCCACTTATCAGTGAGTGCATACCATGTGTTTTCTTTTGTGATTGCCTTACCTCACTCAGGATGATATTTTCTAGTCCCATCCATTTGCCTAAAAATTTCATAAAGTCATTGTTTTTAATATCTGAGTAGTACTCCGTTCTGTAAATGTACCACATTTTCTGTACCCATTCTTTTGTTGATGGGCATCTGGGTTGTTTCCAGCTTCTGGCTATTATAAATATGGCTTCTACAAACATAGTGGAGCATGTGTCCTTATTACATGTTGGAGCATCTTCTGGGTATATGCCCAGGAGTGGTATAACTGGGTCTTCAGGTATTACTATGTCCAATTTTCTGAGGAACCTCCAGACTGATTTCCAGAGTGGTTGTGCCAGCTTGCAATCCCAACAGCAATGGAGGAGAGTTCCTCTTTCTCCTCATCCTTGCCAGTGTCTGCTATCACCTGAACTTTTGATCTTAGCCTTTCTTACTGGTGTGAGGTAAATCTCAAGGTTGTTTTGATTTGCATTTCCCTGATGATTAAGGATGTTGAAATTTTCTTTAGGTGCTTCTCAGCCATTCAGTATTCCTTAATTGAGAATTCTTTATTTAGCTCTGTACCCCATTTTTAATAGGATTATTTATTTCTCTGGAGTCTAACTTCTTGAGTTCTTTGTATGTATTGGATATTAGCCCTCTATAGGATGCAAGATTAGTAAAGATCTTTTCCCAATTTGTTGGTTTCAGTTTTGTCCTATTGACAGTGTCCTTTGACTTACAGAAGCTTTGCAATTTTATGAGGTCCCATTTGTTGATTCTTGATCTTAAAGCATAAAACATTGGTGTTCTATTCAGGAAAATTTCCCCCATGTCCATGTTTTCCCACTTTCTCTTCTATTACATTAAGTGTATCTAGTTTTATGTGGAGGTCCTTGATACACTTGGACTTTACCTCTGTACAGGGAGCTAAGAATGAATCAATTTGACCTCATAAAATGAATTGGGCAATGCTATTTCTGTTTCTATCTTATGGGATAATTTTTGGAGCATTGGCATTAACTCTCCTTTAAAAGTCTGGTAGAGTTCTGAACTAAAACCATATAGTATTGCTTTTTGTTTTTTGGTGGGATTTATTTATTTATTTATTTATTTATTTATGGGTTTTGGTATTTATTCACTTATATATTTATTGGTTAGGAGACATGTAATGACAGCTTCTATTTCATTAGGTGATATAGGTCTGCTTAAATCGCTTATCTGATCTTAACTTTGGTAAGCAGTATCTTTGGAGAAAATTATCCATTTCTTTTAGATTTTCAATTTGATGGAGTACAAGTTTTTAAAGTATGCCCTATGATTCTCTGAATTTCCTCAGTGTCTATTGTTATGTCCCTGTTCTTTTGTTTCTGACTTTTTAAAAATTTGTTTATTCTCTGTCTTTTAGTTAATTTGGATTTAGTTTGTCTATCCTGTTGATTTTTTCAAAGAACCAACTCTTGGTTTTGTTGATTTTTTATATTGTTCTCTTTGTTTCTATTTCAGCTCTTGATTTGATAATTTCTTGCTCTCTACTCCTCTTGGATGTGTTTACTTCTTTTTGTTCTATAGCTTTCAGGTATGCTATTAAATATGAGATCTTTCCAATTTGTCATTGGAAAGCACTCAGTACTATGAATTTTACTCTGAGTACTACTCTCTTTGTGTCCTATAAGTTTGGGTATGTCAGGTATGCCTTTTCATTGAATAGAAAGTCTTTAATTTCTTCATTTTCCCCTTGATCCACTTTTCATTGAATAGAGAATTGTACAGTTTCCATTAGTCTGTAGGCTTTCTGTTGTTGAAATCCAGCTTTAATCCATGGTGTTCTGATAGGATATAGGAAGTTATTTCAATTCTCTTGCATCTGTTGAGACTTTGCTTTGTGTCTGAATATATGGTCAAGTCTTGGAGAAAGTTGAGTGAGGTACCAAGAAAAGATATATTCTTTTATGTTTAGATGGAATGTTCTATAAATATCTGTTAGGTCCATTTGGTTTGTAATGTCAGTAAGCTCCAGAATTTCTCTGTTTAGCTATTTTTGGAATGACTTATCAATTGGTGAGAGTAGGGTATTGAAGTCTCTCACTTTGTGAGAGTGAATGTGTGATTCACATTGTAGTAGGGTTTATTCTACAAAGATGGGTGGCCCTTGTATTTAAGGCATAAATTTAAGAATTAAAATATAATCTTAGTGGATTTTTCCTTTGATGAATATGTAGTATCCCTTTTGATTAATTTTGGTTTGAAGTCTATTTTGTTAGATATTAAAATTGCTATACCAGCTTGCTTCTTAGGTCCGTTTGCTTGTAATATCTTCCAACCTTTACACTGAAGTGATATCTATCCTTGATATTGGGGTGTGTTTCTTGTATGCAGAAAAAGGATGGGTCCAGTTTTCCTATTCATACTGTTTATCTGTGTCATTTTATTGGGGGAATTGAAGCCATTGAGATTGAGAAATATCACTCAATTGTGATTGTTAATTCCTGTTATTTTGGTGGTGGTGGTGGTGGTAGTGGTGGTGGTGGTGGTGGTGGTGTGTTTACCTCCTTTTGATTTTGCTGAGAAGACCATAGACTTTCTCTGCTCTGTGTTATCTCAAACTATACAGAGAGGGACACTCTCAGCCAGCCATGGAACTGAGCATAGGGTCCCCAATGGGGGAGCTAGAGAAAGGACCCAAGGAGCTGAAGGGTTTTCAGCACCATAGGAGGAACAACAATATGAGCTATCCAGTACTCCCAGAGCTCCCAGGGACAAAAACATCAACCAGATAGTACACATGGTATTACCCATGGCTCCAGATGCATAGGCAGCAGAGGATGGCCTTCTTGGACATCAAAGGGAGGAGGTCCTTGAAAGGCTTGATGCAGCAGTATAGGGGAATACCAGGACAGGGAAGCAGGAGGGGTTGATTGGGGAACAGGAGGAGGGGAGATTGCTTATGAGACTTTCCAAGGGTCGGGGGGAACCAGGAAAAGGGAAATAATTTGAAATGTAAATAATGAATATATCTAATAAAAACAGAAAAAAATCTGAATGTCACCCCTAGAGCTGCAATAGAAACTTGCTCCAGCTTTCCCTCCTCCCTGTGCATTCCTCCTATGCATCCCCTGCTGCCTTTTGACTTTCTGACTCAGCTGTGTCACAGACTCCTACTTGGAAGGATATCCACTGTTCAACCACAGGCCAAGGCTACTAGAAGATCAGATCATCTCCTGTTTCCTACCCCATCACTATGTCCCAGAACCCAACCTGGGTGGTGGAAATTCCCTTCTCAACAATAGGCAATTATTACCAGAACCTCAGGTAGGTTGCTTACAAACCTCCCATACTCTACTTATTACCCCAGACCCAATTTCAGGGTCACCTCTAAGACTTCAACAGAACACTAGGAGCAGCTTCTTCTCCCACATGTCCACTGTCCATTCCCTCAGACCATCTCCCCTCAGCCTCCCCTTCCCCAACCCTCTAACATAAAAGCAAGCCCTCATGACAACACAAGCTTCTTTGAGCAGATCAGCAAATCAAGCAACACTGAGACAAAACATTCTCTAAAAATCCAGAGGAAACAGTAAAGCACAGAAAAAAAGCAACCACCAAAGTAAGACTAACCCAGAAATCAGCACTTAGAACTATAATCTCACCAAACCCAGATGTCTACACACCAGCATAAGAACATAGTCAGGAACAGATAGAACAATACGGATACACCAGGGTACTGTTGTCCTACCATAGCAGATCTGAATATTCCAACATAGGCAATATGAATATATCTAATAAAAACAGAAAAAAATCTGAATGTCACCCCTAGAGCTGCAATAGAAACTTGCTCCAGCTTTCCCTCCTCCCTGTGCATTCCTCCTATGCATCCCCTGCTGCCTTTTGACTTTCTGACTCAGCTGTGTCACAGACTCCTACTTGGAAGGATATCCACTGTTCAACCACAGGCCAAAGACCTGTGTAAAAGACCTTAAAATCAACTATATGAGGATGGCAGGGGAAATGAATGAGGAAACGAATAAATCCCTTCACGAAATCCAGGAAAACACAAACAATTGGAGGAAATGAAAAAAAAATCCTCAAAGAAAGCTAAGAAGAAATAAACAATTGAAGGAAAAAATAAAACTGTTAAAGACCTGAAAATGGAAATAGAAGCAATAAAGAAAGCATAAACTGTGGGAATCCTGGTAACGAAGATTTTAGGAATGTGAACAGGAGCTGCAGAAAGATACTTTACTAACAGAATACAAGAGATAGAAGAAAGAAACTTGGGCATTGGAAATATATAAGAAGAAATGGATACATTGGTCAAATTAAAATTTTAAGTCTTAAAGAAAATCCTAACTCAGAACATGCAGGAAATCTGGGACACTATGAAGAGACCTAACATATGAATAATAGATGTAGAGGGATAAGAAGAATACCAGCTCAAAGGCCCAAAGAAATATTTTGAACCAAATCATAGAAGAAAATTTTACTAACGTAAAGAAGAAAATGCCTAGGAAACACAGGGAACAGAAAAGAAAGTCCCCTTGCCACATAACAATCAAAACACAAAACATATAGAACAAAGAATATTAAAAGCAGGAAGGGAAAAAGATCAAGGGAAATATAAAGGCAGACCTATTAGAATTACACCTGACTTCTCAATGGAGACTCTAAGAGCCTGTAGGTCTTGAACAAATGTGCAGCAGGCTCTAAGGGACCATAAATGCCAGCCACACTACCCGGCAAAACTTTAATGGCCATAAATGAAAATAAAATAAGATATGCCATGATAGTCAAATTTAAACAATATCTACCTACAATTCCAGCCCTACAGAAGATGCTAGAAGGAAAACTACAAACATAGAGGTTAACTACACACAAAAACCCACAAAAAATTAATACTCTCACATTAGAAAGATAATTTTAACATGATACATTTTAAAAATAATTTGTCTGGTATCACTGAAGGGATGACGTGATAAGAAAGCCGTCGATTATATTCTGTCATAGTCCTGTCAGAGGAGATTGGCCTGAAAGAACAGTTGCTCTCTGACCTGACTAAACAAATCTGCATATGGTGAGAGAGGGAAGGAATTGATGCTTATGTTTGGCAAAACCCTTCCAACTCTGATATGCCATTAAAGCCTGACCACACTTGTCCTTGTGTGACTTACTCATTAACCAAGAGTTAAGGGGCATAGAGATGACAAAGGTAGTCTAAGGCAAAACTACAGCTACCTTTTAAATACTGGTTGTGTGTGAATATCTCCTAATAAACCAGAAGACAACATAATGAACTATTATCAACAATTTACCATTCCCCTCTACTATGAAGAAGCTGGTAGACGCCTGAGTTCCACCTCCATCTCTACTTCTCCACTCCCACATATGAGCACAAGGTGGTGGCAGGGCCCCAGTAGATTCATACATTTAATGTGTGGTCATTAGGGAGTTCCACTACTTGACAAGGATCTGGAGGTGTGACCTTGCTGAAGTCAACTTGTTACTAGGGGTAGACTTTGGGGCTTTTTAAAAGCTGAAGCTAGGCCTGGTGGTGCTCTCTCTTCCTGCTCTCTGTGGATATAGGTGTAGAACGCCAAGCTATGTCTCTAGCACCATATCTGCCCACCTACTACCATGCTTCCTGCCATGGAGTCAATAGACTAAACTTCTGAAATATATGCAAGCCACAATTAAATGCTTTTCCTTCGAAGAGTTGCCATGTCCATGGTATCTCTTTACAGCAATAGAACCTTCTTAACAGTCCTATCAATTTTGACCCTGGCCTTAATAAACGACCCTCTAGACCATGAAGATGGTGGTACACTCTTGAATCAGCGGTAGGTCTAAGACCATATTTTCAAAGGTTAAGATTTCTTTTTTTCCCTGTGTTCTCTTTTCTCCCATGATGCTGAAATCTTGTGAAAAGTGACTTGACCATTAGGCAAATCCGTTCACTCCTGGAATAGGCCCTCATAACACTTATGAAAATGGGCTCCAGTTCTGCTGAACTTTGAGGCTCCCTGGAAGTCTTTATAGTATACTGATGCTGCCTGTCACCCATAGATCTATGATTTAAGGAATGGGGTGGGACCTAGGCACTGATATTTTTAAGGGCTCCCAAGTGGTTCTAATGTACAGCAAGGCCTGAGGACCTATTTCATTTTGCTGTCTTATTTTATGTCTTTGACATTCTCAACATCTGTCTTCATAAAAATTATATTCTAATGAAATAGGCAGCTAAGATTCATACAGCACCAAATATCCACTTTGACTTGACTTTCATCTGCTAAAGAGATACTCTAACTGGCCATACCTCAGGATAAGATAACTAAAGTACTACCTAGAGTAGTTTGGCATGGTGCTGTTTATATTCTAGTGCTAATACTGGACCCCCAAGACTGGTTGCACATAGAGATAAGAGAGTCTGCATATAGATGCTAAGTGACCCTATCCCTAAGTTATTTCTGATTGGTAAATAAAGATGCCAACAGCCAATAGCAGGGCAGAAGAGACATAGGTGGGGGTTAGGTTTCATGGACTTGGGATTGGACAACCATGAAGAGAAGAAAAAAAGGCGGAGGGAGGACAGAGAAGCTACCATGGGTTAGGAGTAAAGAAAATATGGCCCTGAGGACTAGCCAATTACAGTTAGGAGCAGCCCAGATAAAACAGAAATAACTCGAGGTTATCGATAGGAAAATAGATTCTAACAACATAGAACCCAGCTCTTGTGCTATTTGAGGCTTACTGTCAGTAGAAAAGGTGTGTGTGTGTGTCTTTTCCAGGAAATAAATGGTCTAAGGTAGGATAGAATTTGGGATTCTTAGTTTGGGATTAAATAATTTCTAGAACACCTACCTGCCAAGAAATCTTTTTATCCCAGACAAGTAAGAATCAGGACAGTTGGCTACTGTAACTCAATATAATATTTTGCTGAGCATTAGAGACTAGTTGTCATTATATACTCTCATATGGAAAAGGCTACTCCAAAGTAGTATCACAGGCAATAAAATAAGCACAGGAAGAACTTATCCACCATGTTTATTTCTCTTCATCAGTTATTGTCTTGAGATGCACCCGCTTATTCAACCAATTGTGGGTGTCTTAGTCAGGGTTTCTATTCCTGCACAAACATCATGATCAAGAAGCAAGTTGGGGAGGAAAGGGTTTATTGAGCTTACACTTCCACACAGCTGTTCATCACCAAAGGAAGTCAGGACTGGAACTCAAGCAGGTCAGAAGCAGGAGCTGATGCAGAGGCCATGGAGGGATGTTCCTTACTGGCTTGCTTTGTTCAAAATTCTCTTTATCAGACTTAACCAGAGAACAAAGTCTTTGTTGGGCTTCTTTGAGACTTCCTTTGCAGATGCAATTAATATAAATCTCTTTACCTTAGTCCTGGGCAGTCTCTTCAGACAATGGCAAAAAGCAGCTGTGTTCTTCACCAAAACATCACAAAAATAGTCTCTCAGCCACATATTACAGTTCTTCTCCACTGAAACCTCTTGGGCCGTCAGGCCTACACAGTTCAAATGTCCCTCAGCACCACTGTTTTCCATATTCCTACTAGTCTGGCCCATTAAGCCCCACTTAAAGATTTCTGTGGCTTTCCAAAACCAAAGTCCCAAAATCCACATTCTTCTGAACAAAAGCATGGTCAGGCTTATCACAGCAAAACCCCAGTCCCTGGTACCAAATTCTGTCTTAGTTTGGGTTTCACTGCTGTGAACAGACACCATGACCAATGCAAGTTTTATAAAAGACAACATTTAATTGGGGTTGGCTTATAGGCTCAGAGGTTCAGTCCATTGTCATCAAGGCAGAAACATGGCAGCATCCAGGCAGGCATGGTGCAGGAGGAGCTGAGAGTTCTACATCTTCATCTGAAGGCTGCTAGTAGAAGACTGACTTCCAGGCAACTAGGGTGAGGATTTTAAGCCCACACCCACAATGACACACCCACTCCAACAAGGCCACACCTCCTAATAGGTTACTCCCTGGGCCAATCATATATAAACCATCACAGTGGGTTATATCAAGCTCAGACTCAGCTGCTCAGTGGGCCTATAGGAAATGGAAATACCCATGTGGATCTCAAAGAATGAGAAAATTGAAGGCAAAGAGGAACCAATGAGATTGGTACTTTCCGGGAGGCAGAAAAGGTTCCTAACATGCACTTGTGTGAAACACCAGCTCTGAAGAGAAACCCCAGTGGAGACCCTGGATGGAGAGTGGACTTTGAAGTGACAAGACGATGAACAGAGAGACTGAGGTGGGGGTCACAGGGAATGACATTGTCACTAGGGCTATGAGTCCATTTTGCCTATACTCTAAAACAATTACCTGCAGAAATGCATTCAGTGTTTCCCTCCCCTCTGTCATCATATACCCTCAGAAGACTCAGATAAATAAACAGATGTGGTTCCTGACCCCAGCAAGCTCATAGTCTAGTGTGTGGGGAACTTCTCAGAAATAATTTCGGGGCCAGGGACAGTATGCTATGCTTACTCTGAAAATGGTATGAATTGGAACTTAGAGTCAACAGGGAATTGGGAATTCTCAGAAAACAACAACAACAACAACAACAACCCAGAAATGTGTTTTAGTAGAGCAAGGAGCTTTAGAGGTGAAGTCAATGAAAGGCCTTTAGAGCTGAGTGCTGACAGTGTGACTAAGAAGTGTTTGCACAGTTTCCAGGATCCCTGAAAACATCTGTCTTTAGAAGAGAGGTGGAGAGAGATTTGAAAAAAACACCAGCTACTTAAATACAGAATAGTTCTAGATATAGCTCAGATGTCATTTCCAACATATCCTTGGTAAAGTAAAATACTTTTCTCTCTGCCTTCTGTTTGTTTATAAAAATCCCAAGTGGCTGCTGGAGACAAAAAAAAGGGGGGGGGGATTCAGTTGCTTTTCAAGGAGAAATGTGCAGTTCTAGAGACTCAGCCCAGGAACATCCTGACTTGTTTGCTGGCATTTCTTATTCTCTGAAGGCTCCAGGCAAGCACAAAGAACACACCAAATGGAAGCATGACTATATTTTGTTCTCCCGCCGCACTCTATCAGAAAATCCCCAGACCTGCTTGGGAGAGACAGAGAGCCATGAAACCCAGTGGCACGCAGCTCAGCTTTCCCACCCCGTGTCTTTGCTGCCATTGGTATGGTGGATACTCACTGTGTGCTCCCAACATAGCTACTATGTGCTCGCGGCAGACACTCACTGCTCCTACACGGCTTGATGTGGAGACCAAAAGAATGATCAATTCTGCTGCAAATCAAAAAGACAAACTCAGATGCCCCTCCTGCCCAACCCAGGCTTTTCAATTTTAATTAAAGCATGTTGAACATCAGAAAGATTAGACAGCATTTGACAGTATTATCTGCTCTACAAGCTGAAATGTGAGGAGGTTAATTATATTGTCTAAAGAGGTCCTAACTGCCTTTTGCAGGCATGTTCTCCTATCAGTTTGCCCCTTGGGGAAGAAGGCAGTAATGATTTCTGATCTCACCCAACACACTACAGAGCAGCTGCCTAGACACAGCTGGGAAAGGAAGATGGGAGCTTGACAGAGCTCATCAATGGTCATGAACTTGATACTACGTTTAGGCAAAAGATCCTCTGCATAGGCATTTGGTTGGCTTTGGATGCTGGAAGAGTGAAATAAAAGAGACGCCTGCCAGGGCAGGGAAGGAGTGGCCTCCTGCCTCACTGGTACCTGAGCGCTCCTGGCTTCTCTGGCACCTCCCCTCTTCTAACAATGCAGTGACTCCCTAAAAGGGTTCTTCAGAACCACCTTCCTCCTCTATGGAAGCCCTGACCCCATCATTTCCTGCTTCTGTCATCCATCTCCTCATCCCCTCACATGTTGAGAGCCACAGTGGACGACCATGTGTAGATTCCACATCTGCCTCCTTTTCATAGACCAGCTTTGTCCTTCGTCCTCCACCCCCAGTGCAATAGTTTGCAGTAGACGAGAAAAGTCAGGAGATAAGCAGCTCCAACTAGCACTGTGCTCAATGCTTCAGACTCCCACCAACAGTCACAAGGGACCCTCATCTATACAGCCACCGCTGCCAAGGACCTTTGCCTATAGAGCCCACAGCAGCAAAGGAAGTTTGCTGGATAGGAAAGAGCGATTTTTACTACTTATGGCCTGGTTTTATAGGAAGAAAGTTATGTCTGTCACTGTCACATACTATGGTGATTAAAACCTAGCCACCTGCCTTCATGGGACTCTGTTAAGAGTAGATGGGAACCCTACAGATGCTGCTGTCCAAGACAGTTAGGATTTTTCCTGGGGAGTGAGAGCTTATTCCTCCCCCTTGTAGCCATTGCTTATATCTAAACACTTACAGTATACCCAAAGCAACCCCTGTACCCTACTGCTTCCAATACTCGTTATTGTTCCTCTTCACATAGACACAGGACATCACCTTCCAAGGCAACAAGAACGTCACATGGTGCCTATCCAAGTCTTGTATTACTGCAAGTCTAGGGTTTTGACCCCTTGGTGCCTCCTGCCATGTTTGCTGTAGCCCACAGGAACCAGAGGCGGGCTATAACTTGTCACAAGTTCCTCACATACCTACATGGAAGGCTTGGATCAGGTTATGGGGAGGGCTACCCCCAAGGATACCAATGAACTAGTGTTATAGAGAGGTTGAGAGCACACATCATGGGGAAAAGTCCTATTGTTCCCACTGACTAACTCTTCACAGGACTCCAAAGCATAGTTCTTGGCCTAAGTTAGCTTTTGTTCACCCACTAGTAAAGTGTGGAATAAATATAGGCCACCCCTTTAAGAACCAAGAGTCTACATGGATAATGTAACAGGCAAACAGCAAACTGAATGTGAGATTAATTGGGCCAAGAGTGCTCATGAGTCAACTTCCTGAAGGTGGTCTGAAGCAAGGCTCTGTCCTTGTCATGCTGCGTGGCCCCAGTGACCCATGCTGCCCCGTGCTTCCTGTTTAGGGGGCAGATGCCAATACAGATCCTGATAATGGAGGCTAAGCCACAGTACTATTATAAGCATTAAGTTAATTGTGAGACACAAAGCAACCTAAATGATTCCTGGAATACAGCAAGTACTTGGTAAATACGCCTTGCTATATGGATCTCCAGAGTGCACAGCCTTGTGCGATGAGGTAATGGGTCCTCAGTAGGCAAAGCGTGTTGTGGACGCCCATTCACAGGTCTGCGCAGTGGCCTGACTCACAGGGCCCTGAATCACATCTTCTGAGTCACAGAAAGTCTCCTACAGTGCCAAAAGGTCTCCAACCCCCACCCCCACCCCCACCCCCACCCCTCACCTCCAAAGCCTTCCCACTAGAGGCAAAGTGAGGAGGAAGGGGACTGTGAGGTAAAGAGCTTCATTTGCATCTCCCTTATGGACTATGAAGACAGCACAATTAGATTTAAAATCAATATCAAATCAAGGATAACTTTTTCTCTACTAGAAAGAAGCAAATACTAATTCCCCTGGATTCTTGAGTCCTAACATTATTTCCAGAAGATTGTTTCTGTTCAAATATTGAGACACCTCTCTATGTTCCCATGATGCCACTTGGGTACTTTTGGTACTCCAGAAATGCGTCCTCCTCTGAAATCTATATGGTTGCTTCTAGAGTGTATGTCTGATGAATGAATAATCCTTTCTTTTGTAAAATGTGACACTTCTAACTATATGAGCTAAAATGTAGTGCTGGTGGGCTAGTTACAAATTAGCAACTCAGATAAGGAAATACTTTCATGATGGTGGGAAGTCGTAAGCCCCCAGCTCTGGGGTACTTTTTGGAAAACTTGTCTGAGAACACGTGAATTCAGTAAATTATATCTCTTGACTAAAACTTTAAATGTTTGTTTTATTTGATGTTTATATCTATGTGCACCACAGGGGTGCATAGTGCCTGCAGAAGCCACAAGAGACCAGTAGATGCTCTGGAACCGGTGGAGTTACAGGTAGTTGTGAGCTGCCTGGTGTGGGCACTAGGAATAAAACCCAGGTCCTCTGCAAGAGGACTCTGACCTGTTGAGCCATCTCTCTGTGCCTTTATAAACTTCAAGAATAGCTCATTCACGCCCAGACACATGTTCCATGAGCTGTGTTGTACTGTATACTATACATATGAGATATCTCTCTCTCTCTCTCTCTCTCTCTCTCTCTCTCTCTCTCTCTCTCTCTCTCTCTCCTTCCCTCCCTTCCTCCCTCCCTCCCTCCCCCCCTCTCTCTCTGTGTACATTTGTATATGTGCATGTGGGATGAGGTGTGGATAGAGGGTGTCAAGGGTCTCCCTTATTCATCTTCTACTTTATTTTTTATAGACAAACTCTCACATTGATCCTGATACTGATTCAACTAACTGGCTAGCCACGAAGCTTCAAGAACCCTCTTGTCTCTGCATTCTTCCCCAGCTCTAGGATTATACATACACATTCAGCATTTTAGGTGGGAGTAGGGATCGAACTCAGGACCTCATGCCTGCTCAGCAAGCACTTCACTAATGTCATCTCCTTAGTCTCGATGGATCACAATTTAGGTCAAGAAATAAAAAATATTCCCTTCATTTTCCTACATGAAAACAGAGATGCACTGCACATTTAAAAAGCTATTCCAAAGTCACAAGCCAATAGTAGGTGGGCACAGATTTGTAGCGAGGAATGTGTCATCTTTAAAAATCAGTATGGCAAGGAGAGGATCCTGGGCCTGTAAAGATTGCATCCAGTTTAGTAAAGAAACCGAGGGGGGAGGGGAAATGATTGGGGAACAGTTGGGGGGGGAGAGGAACTATGGGAACTGTATGGCTCCAGACATGTGCTATAGAGGGTGCTAGTTATTTAGGAGGTCAATTATTCCCAATAGTTAAACATTTGTTTGACCTATTTTTGCTAGTCTTCTGTCTCAAAATTAATCTTCCTAAAGGCACAAATTAAATGTTTAATTATAATAAATCCAAATTAATGTTCTATAAGAATTTCTTAACATTCCTAAACTGAAAAGGCAGTCAGGTCGGGGAGCCACGAGCATTAGCACAAAATGATAATGACAGTAACAATACTCATTACAATGATTAACAGTTAATCCTCAGAACAGCAATGTCGGGCAGGGAGGTGTGTGAGCCCATATACACACACAGCAGCCTGAATCTACATCATAAATGAGGGAAGGCTTGGGACATTGATGATCAGTGCCACTCACACGACCTATATGGGGTAGATATAACTGTCATAATTATTTATTATCATAATCATCACCATCATTATTATTTGCGAGCTTGAAAATAATGGTTCTTTTCATTAACAAATGTTTATTGAGCATGCCAGGTCTCCTAAACCCTGAGGGCAAACAGAAACTGGAGCAAAATAAACCACACACTCCTCTCTCTCTACTGCTGCCGAGTGTGAGGAGACAGAGCCAAGCGAGTCAAAGTGAACTGTGTGTCATGTCATCTTGCTGGTCTGCATAATGTGTCAACTAGAGGAGGTACGCAGAGACTCGGTCTATCCTGGGTGGTTTGGATCAGTTTACACTTTGAAACAGTTCTCTGAGCAAAGCTGGCTCCCTCTACAATGCAGACTCCCAGGCACCCAGTTGAAGCTTTAAACAGAACAAGAAATCTGGCCCCTTTCAAAGTAAAAGAAAATTTTCCATGCCTGGTGTCCTTCAAATGGGGACACGGACTTTTTACTGCCTTCAGGATCAAACAGAAATACCAGCTCCCCCCAGTCTGAAATCTTTATACCAAAGCTTATAGTGTTAACTCTCCAGGATCTCTAGTTCACCAACTCACAGACCTTAGGACTCACTTGGCTTTATTTACTTTCTTTTTTTTCTTCCTTTCTTTCTTCTCTCATCCATTATATCCTCACCACAGTTTTCCCTCCCTCCACTCCTCCTACTTTCTCTCCCCAACATTCCCTCTCCCCCAAGTCTACTCCTCCTCCATATCCCCTCAGAAAAGAGCACCCACCCAAGGGATATCAACCTAACATGGCATAGCAAGTTACACTAAGACTGGGCACAAACCCTCATATCAAGGTTAGATGAAGCAACTCGGTAGGAGAAAGGGGGTCCCCAAGAACAAGCTAAACAGTCAGAGACACCCCTCCCTCCATTGTTAGGAGTCCCACAGGAACACAAAGCTACATAACCATGACATTATACAAAGGACCTAGTGCAGACTCCTGCAGGCTCTGTGATTATTGTTCTAGTCTCTGTGAGTCCTGATGAGCCCTGCTTAGTTGATCCTGTAGACCAAGTTTTCATGGTATTCTCAACCCCTCTGGGTCCCACAATCCCCTGTCTCCCTCTTCTGCTGTTCTGTGGGGTTTCACAAGCTTCACCTAATGCTTAGCTATGGGTCTCTAAATCTGCCTCCACCCATGACTAGACGATGCCTCTCTGATGACAACTGGGACAGGCACTGAACTATTAGTATAGCAGGCTTTCATTAGGAATCATGTCATTGATTTTCTTTTTTCAATTCGTGTTTGTTGCTATCCTAAGTCTCTGGTCCATCCAGGCAGTGTCAGGCATGGACTCCATCCTGTGCTGTGGGCCCAAAGCTGGACCAGCCATTGTTTCTGTCTACCTTTTCATTCTCATTCTCTCTACCTTTCTTCTCCCTACCTTCTCCCCTTCTGCTTCATATAGGATCTTGTTTCTTGGTTAACTTCTAGAACACTAATGTTAGTCACCATGTTGTGGTTTGAATGAGAATGATTCCTGTAGGCTAATATATCCACATGTTTGGTTCCCCATTAGTGTAATTGTTTGGGAAGGTTTAGGAAGGCATGGCCTTGTTGGAGGAGGCATGCCACTGGATATAGACTTTGAGGACTCAAAAGCTCTTGACATTACCAGTCAGCTCTTTCTGCCTTTTGCTTTTAGACTGATATGTGAGCCCTCAGCTACTAGACCACAGTCATGCCTGCCTGCCTGCTGTAATGTTCCCTACCATTATAGTCTTGGATTCTAACCCTCTGGAAATGTGAGCCCCAAAATAAGTGCTTTTTTAAAAGGGTGCCTTGGTCATGGTGTTTTATCATAGCAAAATACAGTTAATTATCAGTGGTTATATAATAAGCAAGATGTTAAAGTGTATTTTATGTAGAGTGGGCCCCTAGAAGCCTTATGGAAGAATATATAAGTGGGGAAAATGCAAAGGATTTATACAAATAAGACAAATAATACTGGAGAGAAAAGCCAATCCAAGCTAAGAGAAGGACATATGTCAAGGTCCTGAAACAGTGACATGCCTCGTAGGCATAAGGAGCAGTGAGGTCAGGGTGACTACGGTGCAGTCCGAGAGGGCATGAATTAATATTTACAACAGCTTCCTCAGACTATTCTAGAAAATATTTATGTCAAAGATAAATGTTATGCGTATCTTTCAGTCTTCTTCCAGAAGAGATTTCAGCCAGCTTGCAATGTTCACTGAAACATTCGATGAGAGCATGCATTGGCATGGTGCCAAAGGAAGAAAGAAAATGAGTAACAGTGTGTGTGGCGGGCGGGGGGGCGGGGGGATGGAGTGAACTAGAAATGACTCCAATGACTATCCCACTATTTTGCTCTCAGTCTTCTCAGTCAGACTTTCAGGAACAGAGAACTGCTACTAGCCATATATTCATCCCCCCACAAGCCGCTCTGAGTAGTTACAGCTAATTTGGGCATGATTATGGAAGATCATCCTTTGGGATCATAGACGAAAACTCTCCTAAACCAAGTGGACAATAGGGTCATGAGCAGTACTCTCACTCTCACCAGGGACACAGATTCCTGCCTCTTAGTTAGCAACGCACAAGGAGCTCAGGGTTTCTGCTGAGGGTTCTAGGGGCTCTAGGGTTGTAGGCATGACCCCTGAACATATTCTGACTCCAGAACATATTTTGCAATGTCAGTAAATGAGAACTAGGTGCACTGGGGCTTGCCTGTAATACTAGAACCCAGAAAGCTAAGGCAAGAAGGTTGGGAATTCAACTTTAGCTACTTAAGAAGATTGAGGCCAACCAGGGTACATAAAATATTGTCTAGAAAATAAAAACAAAAGGAGAGAAAAGTTGTCTTTACAGGTTCTCTCTCCCCATTTTGGGGGTTATTTCAGCTAATGTCATCCCCCACTGGGTCCTGGAAGCCTCTTGCTTTCCTGGCTTCTGGGACTTTCTGTTGGTTATGCCCAGTTCTCCATCCCCCAATGCTACACCACTCTGTTCAATTTCCTGAACATCTGTGTACATCTCCCTTGTCTCCTCTCACACCTGATCCTAGCCCCACTTTTTCATCTCCTCCACCTCCTCTCTTCCTCCCAAGTCCCCCCTACCCTCTATCTCCCTGTAGAGACTATATCCAGAGATTAGGCATGGTACCCGGTTGAGAGATGGGGCCACCTACCCTTCTCAAAATTTTAACCCTGAATTGTTCCTGTCTAAAGGAAATATAGGGACAAAGAGTGAAGCAGAGACTGAAGGAGAGGTCATCCAGAGATTGCCCCACCTGGGGGTCCATCCCACATGCAGACACCAAACCCAGACACTATTGCTGATGCCAAGAAGTGCATGCTGGCAGGAGCCTGATACAGCTTCCTCCTGAAAGACTCTGGCAGAGCCTTAACAATACTGATGCTGAAGCTTGCACTCAACCACCATCAGACTGAGCACAGGGACCCCAATGGAAGAGTTAAGGGAGGGACTGAAGGAACTGAAGGGGTTTATAACTCCAAAGGAAAAACAACAATATCAACCAACCAGACACCCCAGAGCTCCCAGGAATTAAACCACCAACGAAAGAGTACACATGGAGGGACCCATGGCTCCAGCTGAGGATGGCCTTATATAGCATCAATGGGAGTGGAGGTCCTTGGTCCTGTGAAAGCTTGATGCTTCAGTGTAAGAGAATGCCAGGGCAAGGAGGCAAGGCGGGAGTGGATGGATGGGTGGGGAAGCACCCTCATAGAAGCAGGGGGGAGGGAGGGTGAGATAGGGGGTTTGGGAATGGAAACCGGGAAGGGGGATAATATTTGAAATGTAAATCAATAAAATAACCAATAAAAAATAAAAAGATATCTTGTCTTTCATCCTCACTGAATAGAATTATTTAGAAATGATATTTTTTAAACAAAAATTTAACAAGGAGCTATATCCTATAATGTCGCTGCCTCTACAAACTCTTAGAGTATGGCTTCATGAGTGTGGGAATAGAAACTGCAGGGATTTGGAAAGTTTGATGGTTAATTTTGATTGCCAATTTGACAAGATTAAACATGGTATCTAGATTGTTAGTGAAGCACATTTTTGGTGTGTCTGTGAAGGCATTTCTGGAGAGGATTACTAAAAGAAGGCTCATTTTGAATATGCAAAATACCAACCTGGGGGTGGGGTCCCAGACAGTGCAGAGAGGTAATAAAAAGTCAACTGGGTGCTAGTGTTCATCTTTCTTTCTTCTTTTAAAATAGGAGAAAGTAGGGAGCCACAGTGTTAGCTTCCTGCTGGGTGCTACTTTAACCACATTCCTTTCCATACTACAACATAGCAAAGCAACCTCTCAATCCATGAGCCAAAATTAATCAATTCTTCCTCCCTAAAGTTTCTTAGATCAGGTAATGTGCTACAGTGATGAGAAAAATAACTAATAGAAAATAAAATGATGCCAAGAAGTGGGGTGATTGGGACTCTGGAAATGTCTCAGATGGTAACAGTTAGCTATGTAAACAAAGGGCTTGAGTTTGATCCTTAACTCCCTCCTATGCATCTGTAATCCCAGGATTAGGGAGCTGAAGACAGGAAGACGCCTGGGGCTTGCTGGCCAGCTAGTCTAGCCTAATCAGTGTGCTCCAGGGTTACTGAGAGACCCTGTAAAATGTAAAACAGTTAAGGATTTCCAACGTTGACCTTTTGTTCCACATGCATATAGACATGGATTTATATCTGCACACACATACACACATACACACACACACACACACACACACACACACACACTCAACAGCAATTACATCAAAATTAAAAGTATTAATTTTGTGATAGACCTTTGCAGTTCTTAGGCCTTTGTAACTAGTTTATGGGAGGGACGTGGAAAAGTTTAGAGATCCGGACTAGAAAAGCCCTGGAGAGCTGAAAGCAGTACTTACTAGAGAAGGTCTCATGGATGCTTAGAAGACTGTGACATCAAGGGAAGTATGCCCATGGGTTATCAGAGTAATACATCAGGAGTCAGACTAGCAGTCATTCATATTACAATATAGCAAAGCACCTGGATAGATTCTGAAAATGTCCTGAACGCTTGAGTGAGACTGAGTTCAAAGGCAAGGGACGAATTTGCTTAGCAGAGGAAGTTATACAGAAGCACAGTACTGAAGATGCATCATGGATACTACTAATTGGTCTTACTCGGACTTGGAATGACAGAAAACATCAAGTGGAACAGAAAGCTATGAAAGGTTTGTAATTGGGTACGAAAGGAACAAGAGTGAGTTTAAGCTGCAGACATGTCAGGTACAGACAAAGCACCAGTAGCTAATAATGAGAACTCATGCACAATTAATGAGAACACATGAAGTTTGTATGGAGACAAGGGGAACGACACCTAGAGACAAATATCCTAGCAACTGGAAGCTACAGGACAGAAAAATCAAACCGATCTGAAAAGAGAGTGCCTGAGCAGGGTTCGGGGACATGAGCACCCTGCTGGAAAAGCGACTTCAAGTGAATCATTTTCATAGGTCCATCTGCCTAGCCACCAGTGGCCACTGTATTATACTACACGTGGGCTAAATCTCAGGCTGGAAATAGAACCTGGCATTGCTCGTGGGCTACTGGTTTGGCAGGCAGGTAAAAATAAAAGAGTAATGACACCCATGGAGGCTCGTACCAAGATTTCAGAAAGCTGCTGTGGTCCAGCAGTATATGGCAAAGACGGATTCTCTTAAGAAGGCCGTAAGATACAGGGTGGGAAGACGAATGGGATAAGGAACTATGGGAGGGGACACTGGGAGGGGATGGCAATGGCTGGATTATAAATAAATAAAATAATAAAAAATTAATCATGTAAGAACGAGGCAGGGCATAAGGACGGAACACTGTCTCGACAGATAATAATTGTTAAGACTGCTTTAATTGCTTTGAATTGTTTTAATAATCAAAATGTGTGTGGTTATAGGTTTGGTGGTTTATGGTATTAAAAATCCTCTGTGAGAGAGGTCAAAACAGAGGGAACCTAAAGAGAAAAGAGGCAGCTCATTTGAACTAATTTATACCTTTTATGATTTTGGACCAAGGACATGCTATTTTTGGAGAGAGGCTCTGAGGTATTTGTGTTAACAGGAAGAAGAAAAGGCTCTAGAACCCTTCCAGGGTAATATGGATCAGGTATGATAAGGGAAGATCTTGGCTAAAGACAGAAAAGAAAAATTAAAGAATATCAAACAGGGCAGGTGATATGGTTTGCTGATTTCTCCACATGGGAACAGACCTGTAACCAACTCAGACATAAAAATGTCTCTAGCTAAAACCTCAGCTAAAATTAGAGAATAAATCTTGCTGGTTATGGAATCCTTAAGATTTATCATGCCAATGGCATGAAGGGAGATTTATCACAATTGGTTATTGATCAAATTAACTCATAAAAGGATTGGTGCCTTTCACCTGCTCAAACAAGGAACAAAATTTCATCCTTAACTGATCTGTGTACCTTGCACAGTCCATACGAATATCTTAATGGCACTGAACTTCTGGTTGTGAGATTCATATATTACACATGTACAGCTCTAACAAGAATCATCCACGGAGATGCTGAGATGAGCTGCTGTCCCAGGTACCTGCCTCCCAATGCTGCCCCCAGGGATGTGCTTCCAGAACCACTTCAGGAATAGCTGGGGATTCCTGACCACCTTGGTTCATCCAGCCTTTCAGAGGGAGCCAGTCAGAACTTCAGTCAAGCCCTGAACCTTTGAAGCACACAGAGATTGAATAACAGATACTAACACTAGCTTTCTTGGGTCTAACCAATTTTTTTCTAATTTTCCTACCTCTCTCCACCACTTTAAAAAGATCTCTTACCCCAACTAAGCAGAAAGAAGCTATGGAGAGTCATCATCCTGACCCCTGGGTTTTGGGTGTCTGGTTATGGTTATTTTATACATTATAGGTAGGTTGTCATTTTAAGGGATAATTTGGACATGATCACAATTTTGGACAGGGAAGAAACTAAATAAAGAGCTTATACTCAGAGCTTTCTGCCTTTCCTTTCCCCTTCTCTACTCATTACTTCCTAGGTAAAAGGAAGAGGGTTGAAGGGAAAAGGGATAGAGTAATATTATAAAAAATAGAGATATTGAATGGATTACTAAATTTATTCTTAAACAAAGCACTATATAGACATAATCTTATGTTGGTAGAAATCTTTATAATTGCTGTGAAATTGAAGTTATAATTTCTTACAATGGTTCATTGATATAGATTAAGGTTTTCATTGATATAAACTTTTTATATTGATAAAAAATTTGAAATTAATAATTTTACTCTTAGATAGGCATTGGGCCTATGCAATTCATTTAGGAATACAAGACTTAGACTCAGTCCTTCTAATAACCATTATTATAAACACTTTAGGATAATTAAGTAATAAAAGTTAAAGGCCAGATAGTAAACTCATGGTTATATTAGATTCTGATTTAATTATAATAAAGTGTTTTCAATATTATTCAACTAGAAATAGCTAAGAGTAGTCAAGGTTTAATAGTTCAGATATACCTTACATAGATAGTCTTCAAAAGCATCAGAAAAAAAGACATATTTCAGGCAGTGGTAGTACATGCCTTTAGTCCCAGTACTTAGGAGGCAGAGGCAGGCAGATTTCTGAGTTCGAGACCAGTCTGGTCTATAGAGTGAGTTCTAGCACAGCCATGGCTAAACAGGGAAACCCTGTCTCAAACCACACACACTAAATAAATAAATAAATAAATAAATAAATAAAACATTTAAAAAAACAAAACAAAACAAAAAGGTATCAGAAATACACATCCACACAGAAGTATGGCATTTATAATCATTCATTTCACTATTAGATTTTGACTAAGAGACATGCCTTTTCCTGACAGTACTCCCCTTGTGGTTCAAAGAAGATATTTAGCATCATAAACTCCAGATAGAGTTGCTCCAGTGTGGCAAGATAATGACTGAGCAAAAATTGCCCTAATTCATCCACAGACAAGAAAATACTTGTATCCATGAAAGGACACAAGATGTGGGACCGTTGACAGGTTAGCTCTGTCAAGAGAGAGTAAGCTGGTCGTTCATAGTTCCTGCTTCACTTAGGGTCTGACAGATGGTTATGGGCCAGAAGGCTGAAGACAGAAGCCCCAATGTTTTGAGGAATAGGGGACTGTCCAGGTAGTCAATTGTCTCTGCAAATTGTTTTGGAAGTTATGTTTTTGTGTTTCCTTTAATATTTAATTCATTCTCAGATCTCTGATGGGGCTGAAGACTGTGTAAACTTAAGTTGTTTGGCATTGAAGAGGATGATGTAGATTAGAAAGGATGGTTTCCAGATGAAATTGCAAGTTAAGATCAGAACATAATTCAGGTATAGAATTGTAAACTCTTTAAGTTAGGACAGATGTTAGAGTAATGTACCTAAATTGACAAAACTGATGGACTGGATGTTATTAGTGTATATTATACTTTATAGATACATAACTGTTATAACTTTGCTCATTGTATAGCTGAGGGAAAAGTCCTTTTTAAAGGACAAAATGTGGAAAATGTAGATTTGGACTAACACTTGCATTATGTTATTTGGGTTCCCAAAATTGCATGAGAATCCATATGCAAGAGGCTGAGGTTTCCTGTCCCCAGTGGGTTCTGATTGGTAAATACAGTTTCTAGTGTTTAAGGGCTGGGCAGGAAGACAGAAGCAGGACTTTAGGAGTCACAAGCAAGGGGACTGAGGGAAAGAGGAGATCCACCATGCCAGGAAAGCAAAAGGATCAGGCCTAGGAAGTGCAGGAGAGAGCACACAAAACATGAATGAGCCAGGAAAGAATGGCCCCAGGGGTCCCCTGACTGGGCCTGGGGTGGCCAGGATGGAATACAGATTTTAATAAGTAATAAGTCAGGAATAATGGAGGGGAAAGTATGTTAGTCACATGGAAGTTTGGAAATGGTCCAGACATTGAGCTGATTTATACATATTAAATATACACATACAAACACACACACATATATGTATATGTATATGTATATGTATATGTATATGTATATGTATATGTATATGTATATGTATATGTATATATATATATATATATATTGCTATCACATGTACTGAAGCATAAGTTGTAATGGAGATTCCAGGATGTTGGACTACAGCATAAAATATCCACCTAGGAAAGCTATAAGCACAAAACAGAGCTGTGCCAAGAAATAGAAACTCTATGTGCTACAGGCAGCAGAGTTTTGGGTAGCACAATCCGAGATGAACCACACAGATGATACTGCCACAAATACCAGGTGCAGAGCTGTAGGAGTTAGAAGTTGTACCTCACAGTTTTCAATCTTGCTCTGGTCCGGTCTTTCCTTGCTGTCTCCATTCCTTTTCTTTTCAAATGAGACTGCTTACTCCATACCACTGTATACTAGAAATCTGTAATGTTTTCTCCGGGGATTATAGTTAAGAAACGGTCTTCAGCTTCATGAGATTTGGAATGGAAAACTATGGTCTTTTGAAGCTGTAGTGGGTGTATTTGTTATCAAAAGATGGCTATAAGTCTATAAGGCCAGGTACAGAGTGTGCAAATTGACCCCACAGTTTCTTATGTTTGAACAGTTAGGTGCTAGGTGGTGACATTGTTTTGGGAGACTGTGAAACCTTTAGGAGGTGAGGCCTAGCTGGGAGAAGTAGGTCATTGGGTCACCCTTCCAGGTGTAATGTTGCTATACTTCCTGGTCCATATAGGTTGCTACAATCATGTCTTTCTCATCACAAAGGACTGTATCCTCTCAAACTGTGAATTAATATAGATATTTCCCCCCCTTTAAGATATTCTGTCAAGCATTTTGTCATAGCATCAAGGAACAGCAGGGTATTATGACAATTTTAAATAAGTTCTACTAGGAATGAATCCCACCTTTATTGTGAGGTAATCAGAGTGCTACCACTGACTGAGACAGTCAAGGGTACTATGAGTATATGTATACATATGCATTGACTCTGATCACTGGGACTCTTTAATTAAGCAAGGTCAGAACAACTTTATTCTGAAAATATAAAAATGTCATAAGACACATGTGTAGGTCAAAAGTCAAGCCAAGAGCACCCAGGGAAGAACAACTTGAAAAACAGCTAGCTAAAGCAAAGAATGAAAGACTGGAAAGATGACTAAGGGACAAGGCATACTAGCAGCATCAGGGGAGACAGGGACAGACATCAGAACAAGGCCTTCCAATGTTCAACTTCCAGGTGATCTCCTGGTTCAGAGACTGTGAGGTCCCTGATTTCTAATATGTCAATCATACAAAATAAAATATGCTAACAGTGAGAAAATACCATGAATTTCTAGGGGAAAAAAAGATAACATTTTAAGAAAATTGAAATGTGGGAAATCCCTAGGAAGAATTACTTTATATGGTTTCTGTGCCTGGAATCATCAAGATAAACATTGTGTGTATTCATTAAAGAACTGATTTCTATCATGATAACATCAGGGCCATGTTTATCTGTTTGAGTATTTGAGGGGTCACAAGCCTTGACTATATATACAATCCACAAGCCCATATGCATGTATCTCTGGAGGCTAACAAAATCTATAGAGAGGATCAAGGGACTCGGAAAGCACAGAAGGTTCTTCAGAGCACAGAACCCAGTCCAGTGGCAAGGCAGAAGCCCTTAAAGAGACATCTCAGAAGCCCTGCATTTTATGCACTGCAGGAAAACAGTTCTTTCTCTACAGTGGGAGCATTTTCTGCCTTTTTCCTGTCCTGGTTCTTAAACTGTACATCGGGTGGTTTCGGGCAATAGCTAAAGGCATCCAGGGGCATGTATTTGCTTGTTTTTACTAGCACAGAGGACAGTGCCTTGAGGAGGCCCAGCATCAACTGGTGAAGTACAGTCTTTGGATGGAATCGGTAGAGGATGTCGACTACAAAATGTGCACTGTGAATTTTTTAGGATAGAATAAATGTGAAGCGTTAGCTGATACCCAGGAGGTCTAGCTGTAGCTGGATGTTTTAGCTGATTACTGGGTTATTGTGGTTGGATTGTGGTTGGTGGTGATAAGTGATAGTAGTGGTGGTGGTTGTGGAGGAGGTACCTGTAGTGTGTGTGTGTGTGTGTGTGTGTGTGTGTGTGTGTGTGTGAGAGAGAGAGAGAGAGAGAGAGAGAGAGAGAAAGGAAGAGAAAGAGTTTTCTTCTGTCTCTGAGCACATGTTCTAAGCCCGTTTTGAACATCTACTGTGCACACATGTCTACATCTCTCTCTCTCTCTCTCTCTCTCTCTCTCTCTCTCTCTCTCTCTCTCTCTCTCTCTCTCTCCATGCATCCAACCTTTCAATCTAAGGCCCTATTATATTTTTAAATAAGTCATTCCCTTAAGCAATGATCTTTCCCAAATGACATAGACACCGTGTCCTGATTCACAGATAGAAAGCTGCTTAAATCAAGGATCAGCCTAAATTATACAATGCCTTTTCCTGTCACTTGTACACTGCTCATGAAATACTCACTAGGTTTCTACCATATGCCAGATGCTGCATCTGGCATTTGAGAAACTTGGTAGAGATGACGCTAGCCCTATTCCCAGAGAGATTTAGAACCGTACTGTAGTGGATGGAATTGGCCCACATGGCTCCCTTCTCTGCCCTGGCTTGAGATATTCTCCTCCCCAAGGAGCAACAGAATTCTAGAATGTACCAGATAACCCTGCCTCTTTCCAAGGGGCTCAGCACTGCACCTAATACAGGCAGCGGGACTCTATGGAAGAGTGGGGTATCCTTGGGAGGGCAGGCAGGCTCATACGTTGCTTTCTGCAACTGCTCAAGCCTGGGAGGTGCTACTGCCCCCCCATTTCTCTCTTCATTCTGCCACCTCACTAAGGGGCTTATTTCTACTGGCAGTCTCACTAGTGCACATCCACATTTAGATAAGTGGTACTAAAATAAAATGGACTATAATTATTGTTATAGATTACAGTAATTACAGACAGGGAAAGGGCCGATTAGATTAACACTCCCTCCCCCTTCCCAGATAGACTAGCTGACTGAAGGAGATTTGTGCAGAACACAATGAACATGCTGTGAGCGTTGGATGCCACTATGGCCTCCTAGGGCCCTGGCAGCAAAGGGCAGGACCAGAGAGCAGAGGTGGGAGGAGGGAGAGGCAATCAAGCTGAAAACAAACCAGTCATTAGGGGGTAGAGCCTCTCACCCTCCTGCCTGGAGGTCATGCCCATGTGTTGAGCAGGACTGTGGCAGAGCTGGCCCTGTAGGTTGGTACCATTCTAGCCTGAACTGCTTGCTTGGTAGGGGCTCTCCCATCTGCCTTCCTGCTCTGGACTCTGTCTCCTTTGGTGTCTTACATGCCCGCTGGCCATGTATCTACCAAGGGCAGCAGTGACACTGGGTAAGTAGCTTCATTCTCTACACAGGTCAGATGGAGAAGTCATTCCCATTCATGCAATAGTGCAGTGAGATCACAGACACTGTCCAGGGCAGACAATGCCTAGAGATGGGGGATGAGATATCACAGCAAAAGTGTCTGCCCCCTCCCTTGCCCTGCCATTCTGGGGCGCAGTCATCCTTTCTACGCCAATCTAAACAATCTGACTCCAGCACCTGCATTCTGCCTTCAGTCTGATTCCCACAGTAGTATTGCCACTGGCAAGGCCCCTTCCTCATACCGGTTCCAAAGTCAAAGTATATCATTCCTATTCATCCTCCTAGAGGTCTGTTCAGGGTCCTACAGTAGGATAACTGGAGTTTAATGGATATCTCTTGTCCAACCAGCCCCATCTCCCTTTCTATAACCCAGTATTTTAGGACCACCTATTACTGTGAATCATGTCGGTGCCAGTCTATGCCCAGCCCAGCAATTGCCCACTAGCTAGATCTTTCCCATCACCCATGACAAATTGTTCCTGGTCGTACTGAATGTGATGCCCACTGCTAAGGCCCTGTTCTTGGCATCTTTCCACTGCTCTGTCCCATAGGTACCATTGCAACTATTTCCATTCTAAGCTTTCTTCCAACACATGATGAGGATGTGTTCCAGGCTCTAAGAGAGTCCTTTCTGACTCCAGAAGCATTCCCTGTAGTCAGCTCTGCCTACACACTCTGCTCCTGTCTCTTATCACTACTGCAAAATGCTTATCACACAATGAGTATCTGCTTACTCAGTGGTCACCCTCCAGAGACTATAAAATTCATGAAAAAAAAAGTTATATTGCCTTTTAATTACCCCTTAGCAGAGCGTCTGACACACAGCAGACACCAATTAAGACTTGATGAATTAATGAAAAGAAGTCAGGAGTTATTGAATGCCTAGAAGAGTCTGGCCTTTTATTTCCTTGATTTACCTCTTCTGTATAGGGAACCTTTTCAGTAGGGTTGGGGCAGAAGCTTCAGGGAGTCTTCTCAGGGGCAAGCATCATCTAAGTGCTCGGAGGAGAGAGGATAGTATTGTGGGGTCCAGTGAAGGGAAGGGAAGAAGGGAGGGAGAAGAAAGAGAGGGGGAGGGGAGGAGGGAAGGAGGGAGAAAGGAAGGGAAGGAGCCTGCCTCTTTGGTAAAGCACTTGAGCTGGAAACAGCACTGAAGGGTAGGGACTCTACTTGTATAGAGTCTTAGTTGGTAGACACTGACCAACAGACTTTTAATTCCACATGGCCTCACCCCCACAAAGGTGGAAATCCCCAGTCTGGATATGGGATTGATAATGCTCACATTTCATGGCTAAAGAATCATCTCTGCTTACTACAACCGAGAAAAATTCAGCACAACTTCAACATTTTCCTTAAATTTTCCAAATAACTGATTGAGCTGCTTTTCTTTGGGACTCAAAGATATGCCCTTTGGTTTCTATGTTCCAGAAAAAATATCACAGTACAGGTGTGTCCTCGATGGGAAGCCTCAGTGGTAATAACACATTGTTCTGCAAATCAAATCTAGTTAGTTCCTGTTACAAACCATCCAAAGGCCAGCCTGCTTAACCGTGTAACTTCCCTCGCCTTGTGGACTTCGCAAGATGCAGTCTTAGAGAGCTAATCATGTGTCAGAGGGTCAGGATCCCATCTCTCTGGGAGCAGGACCCATGAGGTCAGCTTCTTTACATGGGATTCACTCTTGCCATGGTGTCCAGATGGCTCTCAGGGGCTAGTATCCGACAGGAGATAAGTAGGAAATGTCTCATCTACATCATTCAGATATCACTGGCAATGGAAACCAAAAAGACCCCTGCCATCTTTCCTAGAGAATTCCTTTTGATCACTGATGGTAATGGCTGAGGATCTCTTGCATGCATTTATTCATAAACATCCTCTGAGAGAATGTGAGCAAAAGCTATTAGCCAAGGTCAATATATGCACCCTGGAGTCTGAGAGGATAAGGGTTCCTCCAATCTTGTTACTCTGTCTCAACTCATACCCTCAAAATCTTCAAGGGTTTCCTCAGGTCAAGCTAGTTCCTATTTCACCCCCCTCCTCTTCTTGTCAGGCAGGACCACCATACCAGAGAAAATGCAGGCCTCACCCGTCTTCAGCCATTCAAAACCAAGACAGCTACTTGTGAGCCTGTTACTAGAACTCTCAAGGTTTGTCACATCTGGCAGTTTTGCTGTCTTTTCCCGAGCCTGGAATGCAGTTCCCCTCGGTCTTTATTTAGCTTTCTGCAACTCCATATTTAGGCTCTACTGGTCTATTGCCCCATCAGAAAGGTTCTGTAGATGAGATTATGCAAAACCATCTTACCACGGCACGCTCCTCTCCATCGCCACCAGAGCTCCTGTGCCTATTCAGCATCTGGGAGACCATTGATCAGGTGTGGGCTGGCTTATGAACTATGTCCCCTGAAGAGTGGGACTGTCAAAAAAAAGAGATTGGTCCATCTTCTCATGTTCCTAGCTACAGATCCTAGCATGGTGCTGGCTTGGAAGGTCGGTGGCAGATTTCTTGGCTGACCATTTTGACTTACTCTCTAATGAAGAAAGACAAGTGGTAATTCTTCAAATGTAAATCATGAACTGAAGACTTCCCCAGGTCAGAGTATTTGACAAGGTTCATCCTCCCTGGGTCATTGACTTTCCTTTGCCTTAAGAGAGCCTTTGAATGGTACCTGTTTCCAAATTACTGTTGCCAGTAGAGTATGCAGATGCATCAGAAGTCTCTAGGACTGACTTGGATTATTGGCCAACCCTTGCCATATGAGCAGATGAGCACCAAACCATCCCAACCAGGAAGACATCGGCTGTTTTCAAGGTCATTTACTCAGCCAAGAGTCAGCTGATAGAAAGAGCAGGACTGGGGATTTCAGTGGTAGAGGTAGGTGCGGTAGACTGTGTATGATCACTTATCACGTATCACTCTGCCAGCTCCGTCTTGTGTAGCCACCCTCATTTTCTTCTTGCCCTGATTTCCCCTATTTCTTAATTAGAAAAAAAAAATAAACATCTCTGCAGTTGTAGATCATTTCTGCATAAGGATAAGCTTTTACTAATCCTTTTCTAGAAATGAGGTATGGCATAAATAAATAAAAATAAATAAGCTCTGTCTTCCCCCAGGGTAGCCCACTCTGGATTTAGGTCACCCACGTGTGTCTTTATGATCTATTTTCAAATTTAAAGATTCTGACTGCACGAGCGGGAACTGCTGAGCTGGCTCTGAGGCCAAGGCACCTGCCAGAGCTGACGTTCTGCAGAAGCCCTATTGCTTGCATATGGGTTCTTCCTTACCCAGAGCCCCACAGGGGAGAGATTGGTAGCTCAGAGAAGTGGAAGGGCTCCTCTGCCTCCAGATTTGGGCAGAATGTCTAAGACAAAAGAGGAATGAGGAATCCAGGGGTGGCCTGGGTTTATATAGAAAGAGGGGATTGAGGACTAAGATTGTTTCCTATGGGAACAGCATATGTCACCAGCTGTGACACTTCCTGTGTTCAATCAGAACTCCCAGTGGCAGAGCCAAGTTGAGATGGGACCCTTGCAGCCATGGCCTTGTGGTTCTTTGGCCTCAAGAGAAACAGCCAAAGATCAGTCTTCAGGAGAAGAAGGAAGGAAATGAGCTTGATTCAGACCCACCTCCTATCAGGGATGAGATAGCCCTTGTGCAGTTTGGCAGCTGCTTAGTAAAGAGACACAGAGATACAGCAAGAGGTAAACAATGCCCCACCCTCAGCCCGCTGTGGATACCCTTCTACACACACACACACACACACACACACACACACACACACACACAGTGGCAGAGTATTACTCTCTTGCTTCCCCCTCCCTGAAAAACCAGGACACCGTAACAGCAACACCCGTTCTTATGCTTCTGGCATTCACGCCTCTCCCAGCATCTGCTGCACGGAGCCCCAGTCTTTTCCTACTCCTTAGGCTGACATTGCTTCAGGCCTCTGAAGTTCTCTCTCCTGGAAGCTGGACCTTAAGCTCCTCCCACCTCCTGACCTATGAAGCGAGACTGACATCATTTCTGAATGCTCCCCCATAGACCCATCTCCCCCACCATAGTCCACGGAGGCACTGGACCTGCAGACAAAGGGGGCAAGAACCAGTCACCAGCCACAACAAGTGGCAGGGCAAGGCTGCATCTCCCGTCATCGACTGTCATTTTCTGTCACCTAATCCCATGATGGACAAATACCAGAAAGCCAATAAATATAGAGCAAGCCTAAGAATGATTAAATGAGATGATATACAGTTTGCAAACAGCTGCAATTTGTCACTAGGCAATTATCCTCAGGGAAGCTGACTCTATACTGGGTGGGGAGAGGCAGGGGAGACGGATTTCTTAAAAAAAAAATAGGTGTCATTGGGTTTTCAAAAAAATAATAAAATATACATCTACAGAGAGATTCTCGGGGAGACTCAGAACTGGCAGGGAGCACATCTACCATAGAGAAGGCATAGCTGTGTAGACAACAGGATAGCAAATAGGATGGATTGAGTTCAAGCCACTGACATGTTGAATCAGCAGGTGCTGAGACACTGAGTTTGGGTCAGGCCTTGTTTAGGGACAGACCAGAAGCCACATAGTAGTGGGTGGCCAGGCCTTTGACGAAGCTGTTTCCTGGTTTTGTCAACAGTGCATAGGAAAGGATACCAGAGTGCTCCCAGAGCGAGCATCCCAAGGCTGAGAAGAAGGTGGCTGCTGACAGACAGACAGACAGACAGACAGACAGACAGCTGTTGTAACCTGCTGTTCAGGTTACCCCTGAGTGGGCTATCTAACTCCTCCTCATCATCATCATCAACCATGCCATTCTCGAGACCCCCATCTACCCCCTGAGCTACACGGACTCCTCTGTGTGCCAGCTCCTTCTCCTCCCAAGAGAGCAAGCAGCCAATTCACAACCCTGTAAGGGGCAGGACAGGGACTCACTGAGCCTGGGTGACTTTCTCCACAGCCCCCCCTTCTACTGAACTCTTTTTCTTTATTTATTTATTTTCAATTATTGTTTTATTCCACTGAGTCCAATTAATGTTGCCCATATGACATGAATACAGGTTCGACCACTGGGGCTGGGGAACCTACTAAGGGCCACACTCCCAGAGAAAACGGGACTCTTTCATCACCTGCCAATAGCCAATGAGCAGGAGGAGGGACTTCGAGGCCCTTCCCCTCTAAGTCCACCTTTCTTACAAACGAAGAACTACTTTCATGCCTGTAGGTCTCAAACCATCCTGGCCAGTACTGAGACCCCTATGAGCTGAGGATATCCCAGCTGTCCCCATGCTACTGGAGGCTCATGGAGGAGGTGAGTCATGTCCTCAGTGAGGTCTGCTTGGCCTCCAGCATCAAGAAGGGACAGGGAATGGGACAAAAGGCACATTCTCCTTAAGAAATGCACCTAGGCTTGGTGAACAGAGCTTAAGGCCAAGGTGCCAGTTCAGGATACAAAAGAGAAAAGCGTGTATCTAATGAAACAGTCCAAAAAATTCCCTGTATTTTAAATCCTGAAACAACAGAGATACTTTTCCTAGTGCAGTAAGTTATGAACTCAGCAGGAGAGAACTGCTGACATTACCAGAGCTGGAGTCTGGCCTAGCAAGCTTCCCTGGCCCCTGACCCATTGCCTGCTATTTCCTTAGTAGGGACCTATCTCTCTTCAGGGATGGGGTGATGTTCAGGATGGAAGTTACAGTAAATATGCAAATAGAGTATCCCCCCCCCAACCCCAACACTGAATGCTATAGGGAGAAGCTAGCCCGGGGTGGAAAGGAGCATCAGAAAAAGCCAATGAAAAAAATGTAAACACCATTGTGGAGAATTATCTCTGAGGGAGATGAAAAGATTAAGAGTTTAGACAAATACATTCCCAACCTCAAAGAATGTACAGATAACACGGTCTCTGAAAGGAAAAAAAGAGATGTAAGCTATACTAGAGTTCAAAGACAAGATTATAAAACAACAGATGGCGATGAAAAGCTAACACTGGGTTTTAGAAAGAGAACAAAGCCAGGAAGGGACTCAGATACTCATTTAGAAGTCACAGGGGAAGGACTAGGGCCAGAGGTTGGGGAAGGGAGGCAGCCGAAAAGGCAAGGGTGTAGCGTGGTCCCTAAAGCCTGGACAGGAAGCCAGAGAAAAGGCTGAGGAAGCAAGACCCAGAAAAGAAGCCGTGCCTTAGGCTCTGGAAGTATAGCTGGGCCCTGAGCTAAAGATCTCCACTCCAGCCAGCCAGACAGTGAGGCATGACTTTCTCTGATCTTTCTTCCACGGGGCACGGATCTCTGCCCCCTGGGATCCATCACGTCCCCAGCAGGCTAATCGCACTCCATCATCGGAGTCCTCAGAAAGTCATCTTGCCTTAGGAAGTTCCTGTAGGCAACAGCGGCAGCTGCAGGAGGAGAAGCGCTAGACCGTCAGCTCTGAAAGGCTGCATTGTTGTCCCTGTCTACACGATGCCACAGGACTCAAACAGATCACATATTGATATTTTCACCAGTGGAGGGAGCCCTGGCAAGGTAACTTTTGATGGCTTTAGGTGATTTTTTTTTCCTTCCTCTTGGCTGTACTTGTTAAGAAAGCATTGGTACTAGGAGCCAGAATCAGCTCTCTCGCTCTGAAATGCAGTCAGTGTTTTCTTCTCTGGAATGGTACAGGGCTTACTCCTGCTCACACAGAGATGTATTGAAACCTGTGGTTTTCTCCCCCTCCTAGCTGTAGTTCAGGGTCAGCATGGAGGTCAAAGGCAGGCTTACTCCACACCCTCACAAGAGAAGCCTTCAGGCATCTCGACCTTGAAGAAAAGCTTCTAGGTCCTGCGGTCCCCAAAGAATAATGGCAATGACCTCCTTAGGAGTTCTGCCGCAAAGTCTTGGGGATCCAAAGTCTGCTGCAGCAGAAGATGGGGCTCTCAGAGAGGAAGACAAAGTGGCCCTTTACTGTGACCACAGGAAGGAGTTAGGTGGCCAATTTGGTGACAGAGCCTGCTCTGCAGCCCTGACACACCTTGGGAAATCTTACAAGATCCAGCACTTGGCTGGCAAAGTCTAGCAGGTATAACCATATAGGAGAGCAGATATATGGCTACTCTCTGGGGCTCCGTGTGTGTGTGTGTGTGTGTGTGTGTGTGTGTGTGTGTGTGTGTGTGTTGTGTGTGTGTGTGTATGTCTGTGTGTGTATGTCTGTGTGTGTATGTCTGTGTGTGTCTCTGTGTATGTGTGTGTATGTGTGTGTGTGTCTGTCTGTGTGTGTTGCGTCTGTGTGTCTGTGTCTGTGTGTCTCTGTGTCTGTGTGTATCTGTGTGTGTGTCTGTGTGTGTATGTCTGTGTGTATGTCTGTGTGTGTGTGTGTGTGTGTGTGTGTGTGTGTGTATGAATAGTCTCTGCAGCTGCTAAAGGCCTACCTAAAAGGAGTCCATGATCCTGAACCAGGACCCCCACTCCCTCAGCTGGAATCAAGTACTATTACACCCCAAAGTACACCTTTGTGCAGCATACTGTAGGGACTTGATTACCTCTCCTGGGAACTAGAGCCTACTGACCAAAGAGTATCTGCAGCCCACCCAGTAAAGCAGATATGCACTACTCTCTTGGTTAAACCGTACCGGAATCTCCACCTATCAATCACTTGCTCTCTGAGAATCCCTTAGTTATCCTCCTGCGCAGGCGAGGGCCCTTGGCTTTTCACTTGAGTGATGGCTGCTTTTAATTTTAAGCCCTTAAGAGACAAAATGTATAACGTTATCCATACAATCTATCACAGTCCTGAAAGATGGTCAAGAACGATGTAAGTGAAGGAACAGGGTCTTGTTCTTGACCTGACAGTGCTTGTACTGCAGTCTCCAACCCACAGGCTGCCTGATGTTCCCTTGGGCTCCCTGTTTAATGCCTCTATTATGCTGGGTGGGGCCTATCCCACACTCTATAATGTTAACTATTCCATCACCAGAAAGAAAACAGATCTGAGCAGAGAATAAGAAACACGTGGGGAAGAAATGAAGTCATGATTATAGTGGGAGTAATCCATATGGAGAAGGAAAACTCAGTGGTGTTGGCTGGGATAGTTTAGCCTGGCGATATATGCAGAGTGGGCCACAAGGCACTATGGGACAACAGCCACAGCAAATGCCCCAAAGACAGATAAACTCAGGAATTAAAAAATAGACACACACCAAAAAATTACACTGATTTCTTGACTGCAGGGTTTTAATGTGCTAATGTGTGCTGTGAATCATGCTAAGACAGATTTAACACAGGGCACTTCCCAGTCTGAGCCCTCCCCAGAGCCCTTCCTCTGGGAAGAATCTCCAGGAAGAAGAGCTGCTCAGAGTGCACTTTTGGAAAAGCCAAATTAATCTCTCTGTCAGAACAGGTGTTGCACAGGATTGTTTTTGCCCAGATCGAGGCTGTAGATTTTCCCCTGCTGAGGTTATCTGGTTAGCCCCCACACAGCCTGCCATAATGATTTAAATATCAACTTTGTCACCCATCATCTTAGCTTCTTAATGTGATCAGCAACCTAATCATTTACATGATTTATAACTTCTCAAGAAGGAAGCAAGCATGACTACTCCCTTCTGTGGTATTCCAGTGCAGAAGCTCAGTGCACATAGAGGAGACGTGTGGCCAGGGAATGTTTCCAGGCTCACAAGCACAAGAGAGACGGTAATGACTTGCATCAGCATTTGTCTGAGCACACCCTGAATGACAGCCTGTGACATCTCTCACACACACACACACACACACACACACACACACACACACAATTTGATGAGATAGATGGCCAAGGAGAAAAGCAATTCTCACAAAGGGAGCAAGCTTGCTGAATGCCCCCTTTACCTGATTATTAACATTAGTGTCCAAAGGATTGATGGACCAAATAATGCTACAGTTTTTATGTAGTTTGTCTCTACAAGCCCGTGTTGACATCAGATTCATGCCTTCCCTCAGGAGCAAGTTCTTACTCAGGGATTTGCTCTTAGCAAACAGAAGAGTTGCTGCTTCAAAACAGGTCTGGTTTATTGCCTCAGTTTCTCCTATACTTGCTTGCCCACTGTCCACTCTAAAAGGAGTTCCTACCATGCAATGCTATCTACCATGAGTCTTCCACCAGAAACTACTAAGATCTTGGCATTGTTCTCTGATTTTCATGTTCGTCAAATTGTGACTCAAAATAAACCTAATTTCCTTATGAAAAATTTAATACCCACCCAGTATTTTGCTATAGTATGAGAAAAGAGCCTATGGCAAATAGCTGTTATGTAATCTATTAAAGTGGTGCTTAACCCATCTTTGGTGGGGATTAAATAGTAATGAGTTCAAAGTTTTAGTTCTAAACCAGAATCTGAGTACAGCTAGGACCTACACTGAGAGATACTAAAGTTAGGTGCTGTGCCAGAGAGAAACCTAGATTAGCCCGATAGAATCATGAAAAAATATATGTAGTAATGTCCTTGAGGTCAAATCCTCATGGAGACAGGTAAATATGGATTTTTCAAGTGATCACTTTTCCTCTTCCAAACTGTGATATCCCAACCTTTTCTGTCTCTGATTTAAAATTCTCCCCAATCATTCATTCACTGATTCAATCAATCTAACCTTTGTAAAATCAAAGAGATGATAAAGAGATAAACAGATAAGACTAAACTTCGTCATTGTCCTATTACAAAACTTTGGGAGATTTCTCCCTGGAGCACACAGTGGATGAATATGGATTGAAAATTTCAAATCACTGGGCCATCTGCTCTTTTCTCCAAAAGTCAGGACAGGATCACCACTCTGAAATCTCAGCAGTGAATTCTAACCTTCCTGCCCCATCCATGCTTGCATGTATCAGAGGCTCAAGTTTTATACCAAATCAAAACAAACAAAAAGCTGTATACCAAATCAAAACAAACAATGACAAAAAAACAAAAACAAAAATCCACACAATTCTACTGGTATGATTCCTGCTGCTACAACAGCCAGATAATTTTCTATATATTCCTAAAACTGTGACATCAAAGAACTTCCAAATTTGCTTCACAGAGTATCAGTTCTAAAAAATGCTGTTTGGAGATGGTTCATCCCATATTCAAAAGCTACAGAGTGACCAATGGCTCTGAAATTTCCATCTATAAAGAATCTTGCTTGTTTCTGTTTAATTCAATGAATTCCTAAAACACAAGTGAATACAGGACACCATAATTTTTCAATTAACATCAATACATCTCCTAAATAATTAATGTTTCTTGAAACACATTTTCAGACAATGCTCTAAATTTATTTAGGGAAAACTACCAATTTCTTATAAGAAAGAACAAGACAAAAAAGGGGAGGAGAAATAAGGAATGGAACAAAGAATTTTGGGAAATGTAGTCCCTGTTAGCAAAGAACATTCTGCTCAGACATATTTAGAAAGAATCTGAGTATTTTGCAACATTAATAGCAGTTACTTAGCAGTAATCCAGAAAAGGTGACCAAGGAAAAAGCACTAAAGATATAGTAGACAACATCTTCGAAATAATCTAGGAAATGTATTATGTGTTTATCTATTTAAAGTTTGTGTACAAATATGTATAAGGGCATCCAAGAACATGTGGGTTGTGTGTGTGTGTGTGTGTGTGTGTGTGTGTGTGTAGTGCAAAAAGTTGGTGTGAGGTGTCTTTCTCCATTGTTCTCCATCTTAAGTTTCTTTTTGACATGGAAATCTCACAAAATGGGAGTTAACTGACTGAGCTAGCAAGTGAGCTCCAAGGATTGATCTCTGTAGAACTGGCATTAGAGCTATCTAGATTAATGATAAAACCTTCTTGGTTCATAAACAAGAAGAACAGAGTGAAGATGAGAGGAGAAATTATCTGTGAATGAAGAGCTGAGACATGATAGAGGAAAGGAAAGGAAAGGAAGGAAAGGAAAGGAAAGGAAAGGAAAGGAAAGGAAAGGAAAGGAAAGGAAAGGAAAGGAAAGGAAAGGAAAGGAAAGGAAAGGAAAGGAAAGGAAATGAGAGGGAAGGGAAGGGAAGGGAAGGGAAGGGAAGGGAAGGAAAGGAAAGGAAAGGAAAGGAAAGGAAAGGAAAGGAAAGGAAAGGAAAGGAAAGGAAAGGAAAGGAAAGGAAAGGAAAGGAAAGGAAAGGAAAAAGGGAGGGAGGGAGGGGAAAAGAAGGGAAGGGAAGGGAAAGGAAGGAAAGGGAAGGAAAGGAAGGGAGAGGAAGGGAAGGGAAGGGAAGGGAAGGGAAAGGGAAGGAAAGGAAGGGAAAGGAAGGGAAGGGAAGGGAAGGGAAGGGAAGGGAAGGGAAGAAGAAAACCTAGAAATAAAATTCCCATCTGCTTCTATTTTGTGGAATAGTTTGAAGGGTATTGGTATTAGGTCTTCTTTGAAGGTCTGATAGAACTCTGCATTGAACCGATCTGGTACTGCTTATTTTTTGGTTGGGAGACTATTAATGACTGCTTCTATTTCTTTAGGGGTTATGAGATTGTTTAGATCATATTTCTGATCTTGATTTAAATTTGGTACCTGGTATCTGTCTAGAAAATTGTCCATTTCATCTAGATTTTTCCACTCTTGTTGAGTATAGGCTTTTGTAGTAGGATCTGATGATTTTTTGGAATTTTCTCAGTATCATTTCTTTTGCTTTTCTTTTTTTTTAGTCCTGTCTGGGAACCACAGCATTAAGGAGACCTAGCTCTTTATGGTTCTTGCTTCTATTTTTCCTTCCTTTCCTCCTTCCTTATTTTTTATTCAATATATTCTTTATTTACATTTCAAATGATTTCCTCTTTCCTGGCTCCCCGCTCCCTGAAAGACCCATAAGCTCTTTTCTCTCCCCCTGTTCCCCCATCCACCCCTTCCCATTTCCCTGTTCTGGTATTCCCCTACACTGATGCACTGAGCCTTTCTACAGCCAGGGGCCACTCTTCCTGTCTTCTTGAACATCATTTGGTATGTGGATTGTGTCTTTGGTGTTCCAAGATTCTAGGCTAATATCCACTTATCAGTGAGTGCATACCCAAGTGTTCTTTTGAGACTGGGTTACCTCACTTAGGATGATGTTCTCCAGCTCGATCCATTTGTCTAAGAATTTCATGAATTCATTGTTTCTAATGACTGAATAGTACTCCATTGTGTATATATAACACATTTTTTTATCCATTCCTCCATTGAGGGACATCTGAGATCTTTCCAGCTTCTGTCTATTATAAATAGGGCTGCTATGAACATAGTAGAGCATGTATGCTTATTACACGCTGGGGAATCCTCTGAGTATATGGCCAGGAGTGGTATAGCAGGGTCCTCCAGAAGTGTTGTGCCCAGTTTTCTGGGGAACCATCAGACTGATTTCCAGAGTGGTAGAACCAGCTTGCAATCCCACCAGCAGTGGAAGAGTGTTCCTCTTTCTCTACATCCTCGCCAACACCTACTGTCTCCTGAGTTTTTAATCTTAGCCATTATGACTGATGTGAGGTGAAATCTCAGGGTTGTTTTGATTTGCATTTCCCTAATGAGTAATGATGTTGAACATTTCTTAAGGTGCTTCTCAGCTATTTGAAGTTCTTCAGGTGAAAAGTCTTTGTTTAGCTCTGTACCCCATTTTTTGATAGGGTTATTTGGTTTTCTGAGGTCTAACTTCTTGAGCTCTTTGTATATATTGGATATTAGCCCTCTGTCAGATGTAGGGTTGGTGAAGACGAACAAGTGAAAGATCTGTATGACAAGAACTTCAGGTCTCTGAAGAAGGAAATTGAAGAAGATCTCAAAAAATGGAAAAAATCTTCCATGGTTGTGGATTGGCAGGATTAATATAGTTAAAATGGTCAGCATGCAGAAGAATGCGAATTGATCCATTCTCATCTCCTTGTACTAAGCTCAACTCCAAGTGGATCAAGTTCCTCCACATAAAGCCAGTCACACTGAAACTAATAGAAAAGAAACTGGGGAAGAAGGCAATATACAGATTCAACACAATCCCTATCAAAACCCAACTCAGTTCTTCATAGAGGTAGAAAGAGCAATTCTCAAATTCATCTGGAATAATAAAAAACCCAGGATAGCTAAAACTATTCTCTATAGTAAAAGAACTTCTGGGGGAAATCAGTATCCCGGACCTCAAGCAATACTACAGAGCAGTAGTGTTAAAAACTGCGTGGTATTGGTATAGTGACAGGCAGGTGGATCAATGGAATAGAAGACCCAGAAATGAACCCGCACAGCTATGGTCACTTGATCTTCAACAAAGGAGCTCAAAACATCCAGTGGAAAAAAGATAGTCTTTTCAATAAATGGTGCTGGTACAATTGGAGGTCAGCATGCAGAAGAATGCAAATTGATCCATTCTCATCTCCTTGTACTAAGCTCAACTCCAAGTGGATCAAGGACCTCCACATAAAGCCAGACACACTGAAACTAATAGAAAAGAAACTGGGGAAGAAGACCCCTGAGGACATGGGCACAGGGGGAAAGTTTCTGAACAGAACACCAATAGCTTATGCTCTAAGATCAAGAATTGAGAAATGGGACCTCATAAAATTACAAAGTTTCTGTAAGGCAAAAGACACCATCAAAAGGACAAATCAGTATCTGTACTTATGTCTCCCTTTTCATTTCTGATTTTTGCTGATTTGGATATTGTCTCTGTGACCTCTGGTTAGTTTGACTAAGGGTTTATCTATCTTGTTTTATTCAAAGAACCAGCTCCTGGTGTGATTGATTCTTTGTATAGCTTTTTTGTTTGTTTGTTTTTGTTTTTTATTGTTGTTGTTGTTGTTTCTACTTGGTTGATTTCAGCCTTGAGTTTGATTATTTCCTGCCATCTATTCCTTTTGATGTATTTGCTTATTTTTGTTCTAGAACCTTCAGATGTGCTATTAAGACCAAAGTGTAGATACTTTGTTCCTTATTGGAAAGTGGATCAAAATACCAATGGATCACAGCCAACCTATAGACTGAGTATACCATGCTCAATGGAGCAGATAGACAAAGGAACCAAGGAGCTGAAGAGGTTTGCAGCCCTGCATGAGGAACAATAATATGTACCAACCAGAATGCACCCAGATCTCCCATGAACTAAACCACCAACCAAAGAGTATACATGGAGGGACCCATGGCTCCAGCTACATATGTAGCAGAAGATGACCATTTCAGACATCAATGAGAGGAGAGGTCATTGGTCCTGGGAAGACTCGATTACCCAGAATAGGGGAATGCCAAGTCAGGAAATTGGGAAAGGGGTAAGCAGGAGGAGGAGGGATGGGATATGGGGGTTTTCGGAGGGGTAACATGGAAAGGGGATACCATTTGAAATGTAAATAAAGCAAATATCTAATAAAAAAAAGAAAAGAAAAAAGAAATAAAATTCCCAATACTTAAAGAAAGTTGAACTGTCATGTAGAGTATCCTAGCTAGTGCTATTGCTGTGATAAAACACCATGACTAAAGCAACTTGGGAAAGAAAGGGCTTATTTTGTTACACTTCCATATCACTGATCATCATTGAAGGAAGTCAGGGCAGGAACTCAACACAGCAGGAATCTAGAGGCAGGAGCTGATACAGGGCTATGAAGAAGAGCTGCTCAATGGTTTTCACCTCATGGCTCACTAAGCTTACATTATTAGAGAACCCAGGACCTCAAGCCCTTGGAAAGTATCACCCACAATGGGCTGGGCCTTGCACATCAACCACTACTGTAGAAACCAACCTACAGCTTGATCTTATGGAGGCATTATCTCAATTGAGATTCCTCCTGACCTCATGTCAAGTTGACACAAAACTAGCCATGATAGACTGAGATTATCATTGTATAAAATTCAAAGAAATGAGAAATGTGAGTTGGTATTACAGTGAAATTCAAGTGTTTTCAAAAAAGAACAAAGATATAATCTTATAACTTTCAAAGAGAAAGATTCAAAGAAATCTTAAATAATTTGACACTGGACTTTTCAACAGCAACATTGGGCTCATTTGGACAATAGAATAAAAATTTCAAGACATTTTAGGAGAAAGAACTCCACACCTGAAATTTTATATCCAGTCAGTCTTCCAAGTGCCAGACATATAAGGCTGCATCAAATTTACCTCATTGAAAACCACTTTAAAAGAATTTATGAAAAAGTACTCAAATAAGAAGCAACTTAGCAGATATTGCAAAAAGTGGATGAAGTAGAAGAAAGGAAATACAGAAGGTTGGCTTTTCTCTCTTAAGAATCTATGAGCATTTTCAAACAGTAAATGAGGAAGGGCATGCATAATAAAGTAGAATGAGGATTGCAGAAAATATGATTACTTGGGTGATGGAGAAAAACTAATGGTATGAAGGCACTAAATTCTTATTTCCAAAACCACATAAAAAAGCACAAGATACTGTGTGTCTAAATAGTTATGTATCTACTTTCATCTAAATAGTTATGTAGTTACTTTCATCTAAAAAGTTATAAAGAATATCACACATAGACTCAAAGCCAGGCCAAGGGGCAGAAGCCTATAATTTCAATATCTCAGGAGAATTAATATCACAAGTTCAAAGACTGCCTACACCACAGAATGAATGAGCTCAAGACCAAACCAAGCAGCTGTGTTAGAATCTCTGTCAAAATAAAAAGTTTAGGGGCTGGAGAGATGTCTCAGCCATTAAAAGGACTGGCTACTCTTCCGGAAGACCTGGGCTCATCTCCAAGCACCAACATGGTGACTCACAACCATCTGTAACTCCAGTACCAGATAATCTGATACCTTCTTCTGATATCCTCAGACACTAAGCATGTACATGGTAAAGACACATGAATATGAGCAAAACACCCATACACATAAAATAAAAATAACAAATAAAAGCATAAAAAAGATCTCTGGGTATGGTTATGCATCAAGGAGAAATTAAAATAAAGAAAAATTATTCATTGAGTTGTGTGAATAAATATTAAGAGACTTCCATAATCACTTGTCATACAAATCATATAATTATCAAACATACTAGAAACATGAACAACCAATTTAATGAGCATATAACTCTGTATAAATTTAAACGCCTAGACCATTTTCAGATACATATAGTTCATTTCCAAGAGCTGATTTTATACGAGACAAAAACAAGTGGTGACTGTGGACGAATAGTTACAACTCAAGCAGAAAAGTATTTACAAAATTTTCATATATAGAGAAAATATTAACATAATTAAAAATGATAGCATAGAAAAATGAAATCAAATAATTCAAAACCAACTAGAAAAAGCTAATTTTATCAGTGTATGATGCATTCATGAGCTGAAGAAACACACCATACCATATAATTGTATATGATTATGTCATGTATATCAGAGAAGTAACAACCACATTGTAAATTTATACAATGTATCAAATGGAACTATGAACTGAGTAAAAAGTAGCTTCTAATTCTCTTATTGGAAGAGAAAGTGTGTAAGACTCTAGAATGAGAGTATTAATAACACCCAAAACTCTAACAGAAAGGAGAGAAGGAACAGGACATATATTTACAAAACAAATTTTACATGTTCCCACCTGTGCCAAGCACATCATGTGAGGAGGGGTAAATGTTAATCCTTGCAGTAATTTATGAGGTGGATACAAAGTACTATTTCCCTTACTAAAGAGACAGCTACTGAAACACATAGTGTAGGTAAATTAGATAAGATGACATAGCCAGTAATTTCTGGAGCAAGGAAATAGTTGCAAAGCTTGGGCTATTTGTTTTGTTAAAATAGAGAGGGCTTGAAGTATAAGTGAATAATTTAAGAGGAATTAACAGCCAAAGCCTCCGGATTAAAATATAGAAGTGACACAATTACTGATATAGAATACTAAAATATAAATGAATATTATGATTTTTCAAGCTAATAACTTTTTTGGACATTATAGAATAGAAAAGCATGTTAAGGCTAATATAAAAAGGACTTAAGAAATAAAACATGAAAGTTTCTACAGATTTTAAAGACATTAAAAGTAGTAATTAAAATTTTCCCAAAAGGAAGTTCTTGGCAATTTTACAGTCAATTTCAACTATATTCTCAAGTATGCGCCCTGTTAAAATTATAAGAAAAAGCAGTAGACTAACTCACATTATGAGTCTCATATCATTTGATCCCCAAGGAAACACGCACAGTGGAAAGGGCATCTCACGAGTCCCATTCACACACAATCGCAAAGTATCTAAGCTGAAATCTTTGAAACATAGTTCCAAATAAGTAAGTTCAGAAGCACATACATCGGGTTAAGTAAATTAATAGAGAAAAATCAGATCATCACTTAAGTAAGAAAGCTTCCTGTTATATCTCATAATGGAAATTACAGTATAAGAAAAGAAAGTACAACACTCTGAGAGAAAAATCTACAAAGTGCATTTATTAACCCAGTCATAAATGGGTAAACAGTAAGGAAATTACTTCAAAGCAATAAGTACAAAAGGATTCTTACTATTATGTATTGTATTCCGTATTCTAGCATATATTCTAGAACATATGATTATCGAAAAATGGACATCAATATATGGATTATAAATGAGAAGATACAGGTCATTGCTTTAGATGACATGTTTATCTACTTATAAAATGAAAAAGAATTTTGAGAAGTGTACTCTAATAAGAATATATATTATTCATTTATCATAATATATAGTGCCAATTGCATTTTGTGTCCCAATTAGAAAGATATCTTTAGAGCAACATAAAGTATAAATAAATCTTAAAATATCAAAACCCCCATGGAGAAAAATGATAAAGTGACTTAAAGTTCGCAAAAGAATTATCTTAGAATGAATAGTAAGCTATGATCAAAGAAAGAATAATACCCACAGCAGAGACATCAGTTCTCTTTAAATTAATCATTCTACACAGAGAAATGTTGATTTTAAAATCACATTTATAAGATACTCGTAAGAATAAAGAAACAACAACAGCTAAGGCATTTAACAAATACTGACCCTACTGAATAAAGACCCTACTTGGTCTCATTTTTATTATTTATTAAAAATCATAGAAACTGAGAAAAGTCCAGCATTGCAGTTGTAAGGTGATATACAAAGTCACAATCATAATGGAATACAGCAGTCAGAAGCACACAGACAGGCACATGCATGCACATGCACACACACATGCACACACATTCACACACATGCACATGAAAATTCATCTGTGTGAAGTGGGAGTAGGATAAATCATTAGGGGGAAACTATCAATACAATCCCTAAAACTTTTGAAAGTACGATTTTTCTGTGAGTGTGCATGTTCATGTGTGTAGGTGCATATGGGTGAGGCTGTGCAGAGACATGAAGCTCTGTATAGACATATGCATGAAGAGATTAGACAAACATACATAAAAGGTGAAATATAAATACAAACTCATATTATGCCAAAGAATTATGTCCAGGTAGTTTCATACCTTATTGTTAGAAAAGAAACCTAATCACAGCTACAGCAGAGCAATTGTCATACTAACTCTAATTCTTCCTCCATATATAAAGAGCTGAACTAGAGGTGTAAAAGGTCAACAGTTGAGGAAGAGATAGTGTAGGATTATTACCTTTAGAAGATCAATAGATAGGAAACAGCTATAGTCTTAGCAGAACTTCAAAGTGCAGCATAGTCATTCTTATAGCATCACACATACACAACACAACACAGAATGCACAGATATTGCTAAAATGATGGAAGTATCATAAAAACCACTCAGAACAAAGAACTATCAAAGTAAAGATAAAAAACTATTATCAGATTTACAAATCCAAGAAAGAAAAATGAAAAATAGACGAATAAAACACTGTCAAGGGGACCGGCTCACCAGGCTTGCAGTGAGGCTGCCATCTTGCCTCAGGTCACTGCGGACTGCTGGCTGCTGGGGTCAGGTGCGTGAACAGAGACCTAGCCTAGCATAGATTACCCCGTCAGGCTCTTACCTGTGCACAAAGCCAGAGGAGCTCGGCGGGAGGTGTGTGCACCTACAGCTAGGTGGCTGTTGCTGACCACTGGGGACCCGCTCGCCAGGCTTGCAGCAAGTCCACCATCTTGCATCAGGCCACTGTTGGTGGGACTGCAAGTTGGTACAACCACTCTGGGAACCAGTCTGGTGGTTCCTCAGAAAACTGGACATGATACTTCCGGAGGACCCAGCCATACCCCTCCTGGGCATATACCCAGAAGATTCCCCAGCATGCAATAAAGATACATGTTCCACTATGTTCATAGCAGCCTTATTGATAATAGCCAGAAGCTGGAAAGAACCCAGATGTCCCTCAACAGAGGAATGGATACAAAACATGTGGTATATATACACAATGGAGTACTATTCAGCCATTAGAAACAATGAATTTATGAAATTCTTAGAGAAATGGATGGAGCTGGAGAGCATCATACTAAGTGAGGTAACCTAGTCTCAAAAGAATACCCATGGTATGCAGTCACTGATAAGTGGATATTAGCCTAGAATCTTGGGACACCAAAGACATAATCCACATACCAAAAGATGTCTGACAAGAAGAAAGGAGTGGACACTGGTACTGGAAAGGATCAAAGCATCAGTGCAGGGCAATGCCAGAACAGGGAAGTGGGAAGGGGTGGATGGGGGAACAGGGGGAGGGAAAAGGGCATGTGGTACCTTTGGGGGACAGGGAACCAGAAAAAGGGAAATGAAATGTAAATATAGAATATATCCAAAAAAAACCAAAACCAAAACAAAACAAAACAAAAACAGAACTGGTCTGTAACACCTAATTTACACTAAGGTATAACCTTATGTGTAAAATAAGGTTATATAAAAAATAACCAAATGTCTGTGACCCAACTCCCAGGCCAAGATCTGGAATACAACACACTTGAGCCATAAAAAACAAACAAACAAACAAACAAACAAAAACCCACACACTGTCAAAATACAATTTTAAATTCCATGAAAATATAAAGCCTTATTATAAAAGTTGTAGAGGAATCTTGACAATGGTTCAATTGTTCAATGTTTGTCTCATAAACACGAAGACGTTTGTCTGACATCCAGCACACATGTGACGGCAGACAGAGTGGCACACACATCTGCCATCCACCGTCAGGGAAGTAGAAACAAGATTCCTGAGACTCAGTGGAGGACTCTATCAGAAACCATGGTGTTAACAACTAAAGTTGTTTAAAACACATTTTATACACACATGCAAGTAGACACACATATAAGGTGTATAGAGAAAGTCACTTCAGGGTTAAACAAATATCCAACAAAAATGGTAAAAGAAAATATTATCATATGAAAATGTAAAGCTAACAAACCAGTAAAGAGTTATAAAAAATAGCCTATATCCTTTCCCATTTTAAAAATTTTCAGTATGTTTCGCAAACTTGAAACAAAACATTCTTTGTCTGGAACATAAGTATTAAAAACACTGAAAACATTATAACAAAGGTCAACACAGTGGAACCTGAAAGTATACAAATATAATATTATTATACGTCGTTTGCTATAATATCATTTAAAATTGTAAAGGTTCCCAACCTACCTAATGCTACCACCCTTTAGCACAGTTCCTCATGTTGTGGTGACCCCAAACCACAAAATTATAACAATGCTCCTTAATAACTGTAATTTTGCTACTGTTATAAATCATAATGTAAAAGAAAATATCTGATATGTGGCCACCAAAGGGGTTGTTGTGACCCACAGATTGAGAATCATTGATTAAAGAGTAGTAGGTGATAAATTAAAAATATGTAGGTGCTAGAATAGGCACAAAAGTAAATTGTAATACTATAGAGATGCAATAAAGTAGTCCTGGGAAGCCATACAATAATGTATAGAAGGGAAATCCATAAAAATAAAATTTAAAATTCTAGATGGCAAAACACGTGAATGGCATATACCAAAGTGACAAACATACGGCTATACAATAAAAATTAAATGTAAATCCACATTAAAGATGAAGATTGCTAGAAAGAGGTTTTTTTATATAAAATATTCCATCTATAAAATTATTCTTTAGAGTCAACAAAAATCACAATATTAAAAATAGCACTTGTGATGAACACAGCTGTAATGCTCCTGAGTGTGCACTTAAAGTGGTCCACACCAACATACCACAGAGATATTTAAACATCCACAGCTAGTGTAGCACGGTTTATAATAGCTGAGATATGGAACATGCTTAAATACCTATACACAGACTAATGTATAAAGAAAACATGGTGTCCATACAGAATAGAATTTTACTCAACCATAAAGAAGAACTGCATCATTTGTAGGAAAATAGATAGAACTGCAGATCATCATGTTAAGTAAAATCAGCCAGACTCTGAAAGGGAAACCTCATGGGTTCTCTTATTCTCAGAATCTGATTTGAGAGAGGAAGGAAGACAAGGTGGGAAGAGAAGGAGGCCTAAAGGGAGTGGGGGAAGCCGGGGGGAAAAGTGCAGTGGAGGGAAAGAAGACGACATTTCATGTGTTCTCTCCTATGTCTGAACAAAGACGCTAAAAGATGTAGAACATGAATTAGAAGGGGAGTTGTGTAATAGGTACACATCAGCCTAACGTGAGAGAGGAGACTGAGCAAGAAAGACAGCGTCACGTGTGTTCTTGCATATGGAGAACCTGGATATGAGGTCCAGAGGAGGACTCACTTGGAGGGAGGAAGGCTATCAGTGTGAGGGAGAAGAGGACTCAGAAAACATTATAGGTGTAGACACCTGAGACTAATTAAATAGTGGGTGGGTGGGCGCACATACACACGCACACACATGCATACATGTGTGCATATGACTGTATGTATGTGTGTGTGCGTGCATATGTGTGTATGTGATTGTGAAATCCCATTATTTTTGCATAACAGAGGAAATCTTCAAAAAGCAAGTTCACAAAAAATAGGACAATAAAATAAAGCAATGAACTTGTAAAGGCTAGCCATGGAATGATGTAATGATCACATTAGATGAATAACCAATTATATTTCAGAGGAAAGAAAAGAGTTTTTTCTTGTATAACAATACTAAGTCATTAAGACATCACAATAAACTATGTGTCTAATAAAAGAATATTAAATATATTAGACAAAAACTGACAAGTTTTTAAGATTTCTATTCAAGAAAAAATAAAATTACAACCTTTTCTGGGGGTGGAAAAGAAAGGAGTTTTTCCACCAAGGTTGCAATATTAACATTTTTATAAAAATTATTTCTAGAGAAAAATGATAACAAATGGAAACATGGGTAGGGGTACACAGAACTGAGAGAAGAAGAAAGCAAACAGTGAATATTTAAAATTGCTTAGCCCATTTCAATGTGTATAACTGTAGGAAATTGTAAAATGCACTGTCTAATGAAAATTTCAATACATACAGATATAACTAACATACTTTAGCAGAAAAATCAATGTAAAAATAAGAGAAAAGAGTCACAGCTTCCTGTATCTGATGTGAAATGGTACACCGGGAGCTCCAGACAACCCCATAAGCACAGGCACAAAGAAAATACATCTAAAGAGTAAATAATAAAATGAAAATATTTAAATATCCCAAAAGAAGGCAACAAACATGGAGGGCCAAAGATACAACAACAACAGCAACAAACAAACAAACAAACAACAACCACAAGAATAAAAAAAAAAGGTGTTCTAGATAAAATCTAGCCCTATTAATGATATCATAAATGATAATATTCAGAATATCCCCATTAAAGACATAGGTTTAGAGTAGAAAAGACAATGTAGCCATATGCCACTCAGGCAAGCCACAATTAAAACATAAATAACACTCTGTACCCCATTTTTTGATAGGGTTATTTGGTTCTTTGGGGTCTAACTTCTTGAGTTCTTTGTATATATTGGATATTAGCCCTCTGTCGGATGTGGGGTTGGTGAAGATCATTTCCCACTTTGTTGGTTGCCATTTTGTCCTTCTGACAGTGTCCTTTGCCTTACAGAAACTTTGTAATTTTATGAGGTCCCATTTGTCAATTCTTGATCTTAGAGCATAAGCTATTGGTGTTCTGTTCAGGAACTTTCCCCCTGTGCCCATGTCCTCCAGGGTCTTCCCAAGTTTCTTTTCTAATAGTTTCAGTGTGTCTGGTTTTATGTGGAGGTCCTTGATCCACTTGGAGTTGATCTTAGTACAAGGAGATAAGAGTGGGTCAATTCGCACTCTTATGCATGTTGACCTCCAGTTGAGCCAGCACCATTTGTTGAAAAGGCTATCTTTTTTCCACTGGATGTTTGTGGCTCCTTTATCAAAGATCAAGTGACCATAACTCTGTGGGTTCATTTCTGGGTCTTTAATCCTATTCCATTGATCTACCTGCCTGTTGCTGTACCAATACCATGCAGTTTTTAACACAAAGAGCTAAACAAAGAATTTTCACCAGAAGAAATTCGGATGGCCGAGAAACACCTTAAGAGATGTTCAACATCATTAGTCATCAGGAAAATGCAAATCAAAACAACCCTGAGATTCCACCTCACACAGGTCAGAAGGGCTAAGATTAAAAACTCAAGAGACAACAGGTGCTGGTGAGAATGTGGAGAAAGAGGAACACTCCTCCACTGTTGGTGGGAAATAAAAAGGGGGATATAACAACAGGGACTGAGGAAATTCAAAAGATCATCAGATCCTACTACAAAAGCCTATATTCAACACAACTGGAGAATCTGGAGGAAATGGACAATTTCCTAGACAGATACCAAATACCAAAATTAAATCAGGATCAATTAGATCAGCTAAACAGTTCCATAACCCCTAGGGAAATAGAAGGTGTTATAGAAAGCCTCCCAACCAAAAAAAGTACGGGACCAGATGGTTTTAGTGCAGAATTCTATCAGGCCTTCAAAGAAGACCTAATACCAATACTCTTCAAACTATTCCACAAAATAGAAACAGAAGGGACACTGATGAACTCATTCTATGAAGCCACAATTACACTGATACGAAAACCACACAAAGATACAACAAAGAAAGAGAACTACAGGCCAATTTCCCTTATGACTATCGATGCAAAAATACTATATAAAATTCTGGCCAAACGAATCCAAAAGCACATTAAAACGATCATTCACCATGATCAAGTAGGCTTCATCCCAAGTAGGGATGCAGGGATGGCTCAATATATGGATATCCATCAATGTAATCCACTACATAAACAAACTAAAAGAAAAAACCACATGGTCATCTCATTAGATGCAGAAAAAGCATTTGACAATTTTCAGCATCCTTTCATGTTAAAAGTCCTGGAAAGAACAGGAATTCAAGGCCCATACCTAAACATAGTAAAAGCAATATACAGCAAACCAGTACCCAACATCAGAATAAATGGAGAGAAACTTGAAACAATCCCACTAAAATCAGGGACTAGACAAGGCTGCCCTCTCTCTCCATATTTCTTCTATATAGTACTTGAAATTCTGGTGAGAGCAATTAGACAACATAAGGAAGTCAAAGGGATACAAATTGGAAAGGAAGAAGTCGAACTATCAGACTTCTACCAGAGAACTCCTACAGCTGATAAACTTCAGCAAACTGGCTGGTTAGAAAATCAACTCAAGCAAATCAGTAGCCTTCCTGTACTCAAAGGACAAGCAGGCTGAGAAAGAAGTTAGGGAAATAACACCCTTCACAATAGCCACAAATAATATAAAATATCTTGGTGTGACTCTAACCAAACAAGTGAAAGATCTGTATGACAGGAACTTCAAGTCCTTGAAGGAAGAAATCAAAGAAGACCTCAGGAAATGGAAAAATCTTCCATGCTCTTGGATTGGCAGGATCAATATAGTAAAAATGACCATCTTGCTGAAAGCAATCTACAGATTCAATGCAATCCCCATTAAAATCCCAAATCAATTCTTCATAGATTTAGAAAGAGCAATTCTCAAATTCATTTGGAATAACAAAAAACCCAGGATAGCTAAAACTATTCTCAACAATAAAAGGACATCTGGGGGAATCAATATCCCTGACCTCAAGCAGTACTACAGAGCAATTGTGTTAAAAAAAATTCATGGTATTGGTACAGCAACAGGCAAGTAGATCAATGGAATAGAATTGAAGATCCAGAAATGAACCCACAGAGTTATGGTCACTTGATCTTTGATAACGGAGCTACAACCATCCAGTGGAAAAAAGATAGCCTTTTCAACAAATGGTGCTGGTTCAACTGGAGGTCAACATGCAGAAGAATGCGAATTGACCCACTCTTATTTCCTTGCACTAAGATCAACTCCAAGTGGATCAAGGAACTCCACATAAAGCCAGACACACTGAAACTAATAGAAAAGAAACTGGGGAAGACCCTGGAGGACATGGGCACAGGGGGAAAGTTCCTGAACAGAACACCAATAGCTTATGCTCTAAGATCAAGAACTGAGAAATGGGACTTCTTAATATTACAAAGTTTCTGTAAGGCAAAAGACATTGTCAGAAAGACAAAACAACAACCAACAAATGGGGAAAAGATCTTCACCAACCCCACATCCAACAAAGGGCTAATATCCAATATATATAAATAACTCAAGAAGTTAGAACCCCAAAGAACCAAATAACCCTATTAAAAATGGGGTACAGAGCTAAACAAGGAATTTTCACCAGAAGAAATTCGGATGGCTGAGAAGCACCTTAAGAGGTGTTCAACATCATTAGTCATCAGGGAAATGCAAATCAAAACAACCCTGAGATTCCACCTTACACCAGTCAGAATGGCTAAGATTAAAAATTCAAGAGACAACAGGTGCTGGCAAGGATGTGGAGAAAGAGAATCACTCCTCCATTGTTGGTGGGATTGCAAGATGGTACAATCGCTCTGGAAATCAGTATGGTGGTTCCTCAGAAAATTGGGTATGACACTTCCAGAGGACCCTGTCATACCACTCCTGGGCATATACCCAGAGGATTCCCCTGCATGCAATAATGACACATGCTCCACTATGTTCATAGCAGCCTTATTTATAATAGCCAGAAGCTGGAAAGAACCCAGATGTCCCTGAACAGAGGAATGGATACAGAAAATGTGGTATATTTATACAATGGAATAGTACTCAGCAATTAAAAATAATTATTCATGCAATTTGTAGGCAAATGGTTGGATATGAAAAATATCATCCTAAGTGAGTCAACCCAATCACAAAAGAATACACATACATTGCAATCACTGAGAAGTGGATATTAATGAGCCCAGAAGCTCTGAATACTCAAGACACAATTAGCTAAGCAAAAGATTTCCAAGGGATGGAGAGGACCCTGGTCTGGAAAAGACTAAATCAGGTTTTGTAGGAGAGTACCAGAACATAGAAATGGGTGGTGAGGGGGTGTGATTGGGGAATGCGGCAGGGGGGGGGGAAGAGGACTTATGGGACATATGGTGAGGGGGGAACTGGAAAGGGGAAAGCCTTTGGAATGTAAACAAAGAATATAGAAAATAATAAAAAAGGAAAAAATAAAATGTCAATAAAGAATATATCCAATTAAAAAAATAAAATAAAATCCTCTCCAAGCAAAAATAAATAAATAAATTAAATAAATAAATAGGCCCTAAAAATAAATAAAAACCAGCCTTTAAATATAATTAAATACATGGATAGAAAATAGTATCATTTATCAAAATTTATGGAATATAACCCAACAGATGTAGAGGGAAATGTGCATATTGAATTAAATGATTATAATAAAGAAAGAATAAACATACAAACTCAGTCATCAACTTTTGCACATTAAGGAATTAGAAGGAAAAAGAAGAGAAAATTAAATTTAGAGAGTGGGACAAAACAATAAAGATAACAGAAAAATCATTAAGTTTTAAAATAGAAAACCAATAGAGAAGGTCAATGAAGTGAACACTGGTTCTCTGAAAAGATCAATAAAATTTATATATCTGTTGCTAAATTGGACAAGAAATAAATAGATGAGACAAATGCTGCCAAAATCTATAAGCGGAAATAAGCAAAATACCACCACAGAAGTTCCTTGGAAGACACAAATTACCAAGGTTTGCTTGAGAAGAAATACAAATCCAAACACTCTGCTAATCTGGATTAAGGATACCCAATTAGCAGTTTAAAAACCTTTCAATAAAGAAAGAAATTCAGCCCAGATGGCTCTATCAGTAAGTCAGAAGAAATGATACTATACTCTACATACTCTTTCAAATAAAAAGAGAAAGGTCAGTATTCCCCAATAATTAAACAGAACATACTTTACAAGAGAACTGGAAAACTTATTCAATAGCTCTACAAGACCCTGGGCTCTATCTGCAGCACAACATAAACCCATTTGATTGTATACAATTAAAATCCTATTACTTAGGGGAGAGAGGCACAGACCAAGAGTTCAAGGTCATTTGTCTACATAGCAAATGCAAGGACATCCTGGAACACATTACACCCTCTTTCCAAGGCAACAACAACAACAACAACAACAACATCAGCCATGGAAACCACCATTCCATGATACTACAAACAGGGAGAGAAAACATACTCTCAACCCTTACTAGAAAATATTCAACAAAATTCAACATCAAATTATGGTAAGAGAGAGACAGAGATGCACAGAGAGACACAGGGAGACAGAGGGAGAGAATTTTGAGAACTATATCGATAATTGAAATAATTTCCTATACAGAAAATTCCTAGTAAATTACACTAAAGCTACTGTTTCCCTAACAGGCAAATTTAACAAGGTCAGAGTATACAAACCCAAATTGGACTACTGTTGTCTGGAAGTTCTATCAGAGTTGAAATATCCCTCTAGGAGGGAGGAGGAAGGAGCCTTATCAGGCTCAGGAGGTAAAGGAAGGTCCACATTCTGGAAAGCTGGGACTTTGAGGCTCTTTAAGGCCCTTCCCCAGCTTCACAAAAATAGTAAACCACGCTGTGGGAGGAGACTGACCAGCCCAGCTGGCTCCAGAACATGGAGCCAGATGCCTACACATGTGCAGCATGGGGCTTTTCCATGATGGGGTGAGTCACCCCTGATTTTCTAAGTGACCCCTCACACATATTCCTGATAGCAACCCCAAGGAAAGCCCCTTGATTTACCACATTGGACTTTGGTCCATTTAATACTTTTGTATCCTGGATCCCTTTCAGGGATGAGACACACATGCTCTCTCTGTGTCTCTCCATCTCTCCATCTCTCTGACTCAGTCTCTATGTCTCTGTCTCTGTTTTCTCTCTCCATATATGTGTGCATTTCTGTCTCCTTCTGTCTCTCTCTAATTCTAAATTTAAATAACAATGCTTTAAAAGAACAAAATATTATAGAGATTAAAATGTAAGTGAAAATGGAAACAGTTTTAGACACAGGGCCAAGGACCAACTAAGTCAAGATATATTGACAAGGTTGGAGAGGCAGCTGAGCTGTTAAGTGCACTTGCAGCTCTTGCAGAGGACCCGGGTTCACATTCCAGTCCCTACATCAGGCAGCTTATAACTGCCTCTAACTCCAGATGCAGGGGATCCAACACCCTCTTCTCTACTCTAGAGCAGCATACCCCAGGACACATATACATATGCAGGCACTTATACATATTCATAAAATAAAAAAATCCAGAAGATAAAAAAGATACATAAAATATTAAAAAGTTAAGTACATAGAAAACTAATATCTTCTCAACAATCAATTAAAATAATTCCACTTTGAAAGTAGACATAACAACCAAGTGGACACATGACCTAATAACAGCATACAAATATCAAGTTTGAATAATAAAATTAATAATAAACAACTGAATACAAAATCCTATAAAGAATATAAGCATAAAGCACATTAATTCATTGAGGATATATATATATATATATGTATATATATATATACACACACACACACACACACACACACACACACACAAAACTGGGCAGCCTCTTGATAAAGAACTGGACAGATTCTTATGAAAATAAACCCATACTCACCACATGTCCCATCAATCCTACATCCAAGAGTTTATTCCAGTGAATTGACATTTTATTTTCATATAAAAACATTTACACAAATGCTGACAACACTTTAATTCAGAAATTCCACAATCTAGTAATAAACAAAATGTCCTTCAACAACTGAATAAATGAACTTGTACACCCACAGAGTGGGTATATTATTCTACAATAAAGTAGACATTAAATTACAGAACAACATTGGTGAATATTAAGTAGATATTTCTAAATAACGGAAGATAGATTCCAGAGGCTACAAACTGTAACTCATTTATATTAAGTTCTGGAAACATCAAAACTGTAGGGACAAGACACTGGACTGCTAGAAGGTCAAGAGATTAGGAGGTCAAATATGTAGAAGGACTACATTTGGCAATTTTTAGAGTGTTGAAATTTTTCTATTGGCTGATATGCAATGTTATGCATTCATCAAACACACAGAACTACATAACACAAGCCGTAAGCTTTCCTTTATCATTTAACAAAAATTAAAGTCGGAATGTCAGCAGATCCCAGGGTGGAAAGTGGAGTATAAACACAAACGTAACTGCATTACAAATGTAAGGCACAGCACGCACTGAGGACGGTGAGGGAAAGGGGAGTTGACCTATGGAGCGTTGGGAAATGGTGTTTTGCTTGAATTCTGTAAGGCTAAATACCAACAGAGTGTAGTTAAATACTGTTTTATAGTTGGTCAATTTTTCTCTCACAAGCCTGTTAGGAATCTGACACTGCACATATTCAAGGGTTGTACAAGTAATAATTTGTAAGCAAGGGGAACCAGATTCCACTGTTAGAGAATGAAATAACAAATAAGCCAGAGGAGGAGGTTAGAATGAGCCCTTCATAATTAAGTTAAAAATCACGATTATTTATGTATGCATATATGTGGAGATGTACAAGTACACACAGGAAATTATGAAGACAGATGAAGAAAGACAAATAAAACGAGATAATTGACTGTTATAGCTATTTTAGAGAGAGTGTTAGATAGATGACAGATAACAGTACATACAGAAACACACACCTCTGAGTTTACCTGGAATAATGGGCATGCGTGCGATTCTTTACTGTGTCCTTTGAAAGATCTTGGAAGCATCAACTTCACAGTAACAATAGACACACCCATCACTCAGATCATAGCTTCCTAATATAAGTCCTCAATAAAATAAGCATGAGTTCTGTAAGAAATATATATGTCAGAGGCAAAGAAAATCCAAAGGACTCAGAACATTACGAGCATAAGAAAATAAAGAAGTCTTCAAAGGAGATAGAAGGTTAGAAAAGCACATGAAAAGGGGGAAATATTCTTTATACAAGAATATTGAGTAATGTGAGAGGAAGCAAAGAAATAGAAAAGAACTTTGAAGAACAGAAATAGTAACTGCTTCAGGCATAATGTACAGACAAATGATAAAAATCAGTGGGTAATATTTTAAGGACAAAGAGAATATTTGTGTGGTTTCAATGTATATTCTCCCTGTCTCCTAGTCAGTGCAATGATCACACCATACAGCTACAAACTTTTTATAGTGCTAACACTTGAGGATGAAGCTTTACTTCCTACAGGGATGGTCTAGACATAGATTTAATTCTAATGAATAATGTATAAAAAAGAAAACAGTTATTTTTACATTGGCAAAGCCTTAGATGTCACCTTAGACAAGTGATCAGGATTAGCATCAGCAGTGACACATGGGTAACAGGTGTCTGTCCTTGGATAGGATACAACCAGAAGGGTATTTCATCTTCCTGGAGTTCTCACCATAAATGCATAGCTCCCATCCAGTCAAACAAAAACATCTCGAAGAAAGTCCTAATAGAGAGGCTGGAGATAATTGTTTCAGCTCTTTTTGGAAACACATGATCACTCCTCTTTAAAGGCTCAAAGAACATAAAACAAGGAACGCCTTTTAAAGGACATAGATGGTGGACACCTGGGAACCACAGTGACTAAACAGTATGTGACTTCTTAGGAAAGATCCAAAAAAAGGGGGGTGGGAAGAACATTACTTTGCATAGGTAAATCAGAATAAAGTCCATAGTCAGTAGCATTGATTCAAAGTTCATTTCTTAGTGTTGACATACCTGTTGTGTAAGATGCTAAATTAGGGAAGTTAAGGGAACTGAATACAATAATGTTCTGTGCAGTCTTTGCAACTTTTCTGAGAAATATAAAATTACTTTTTTTTTTACTATGCAACCGTTTTATTTATTTATTGAGGTTAACTTCTCTTTTTTGGTAAATAATTTCTTTGAGCTTGTTCTTTGACAATTTTCTACTTGTCAAAGCACAAAGTGCATCGTGATTACACGAATTCCCCCTTCTCATCTCTCTTCCTACCCCTATTAGTCCCCCCCATCTCTTTCCCACATTCATGTCTTTTTTTCTTTTTTCTTTTTCTTTCTTTTTTCTTTTTTCTTCTTCTTCTTTTTTTTTGGTGGTGCACTACTTTAATTCCAGCACTCCACAGGTAGAGGCAAACAGATCTCTGTTAGTTCAAGGTCAGCTTGGTCTATAGAGAGCGTTCCAGAACAGCCAGTGTCATTAAACAGAGAAATTCTGTCTTAAGAAAATGGATAAGATAATATTTGTGTTATGTACAATATGCTACAGTGTTTTAATCCCATAGGAAAAATAATTTCCACCTAAATTAAAGGTGGCGGTATTGGAGCTTTCTTTTCCCTTTCTCAGTGGCTTGTTAATCCAGAATGCTATGTGGTTCTTTTTTTTTTTTCTTTTCTATATTCTTTGTTTACATTCCAAAGGCTTTCCCCTTTCCCAGTTCCCCCCTCACCATATGTCCCATAAGTCCTATTCCCTCTGCCCATTCCCCAATCACTCCCCCCCCCACCATTTCTCTGTTCTGATATTCTCCTACAAAACTGGATCCAGTCTTTTCAGGACCAGGGTCCTCTCCTTCCTTCTTGGGAATCTTTTGATTTGCTAATTGTGCCTTGAGTATTCAGAGCTTTTGGGCTCATTAATATCCACTTATCAGTGATTACATTTCATGTGTATTCTTTTGTGATTGGGTTAACTCACTTAGGATATTTTCCAGATCAGTTGAGGGAACTGAATACAATAATGTTCTGTGCAGTCTTTGCAACTCTTCTGAGAAATATAAAATTACTTTTAAAAACACTATAACTCTATATGGCAATTATAATGGTTAGAAATGTTAATCTTGTCTATGCCAAGTGTAGCCAAGGTTGCATAACAACTGAAATTCTAGTAAACTGCTTGGAGGAAACTGAAAATAAAATAGTCCATTTGTAAAACAGATTGAAAGTTTCTTAACAACTAAACATCAACCTGTCATATGATGCAGCCATTCCCTCTGATAGTTACCAAGATAAGTAAAATATATGTCTACACAAAGCCTTCGTTATACAAATGTGTGTAGCAGTTTTATTGAATATAGTAAAATTTTAAACACAATCCAAATGTCCTTTAACAGATGAACAGATGAATAAATTGTGTTGTTTCCCTCTAAGGAACAGAAGGCAATATTTTACAACAAAGGGGAATAGCATAAATGAATCAAAAAATTCTTAATCAGAGTAAAAGAACAAAAGGGAAGACATGATTCTATAAAATTCTAGAAAAAAATCTAATAAACTTGTTATATTAAAAAGGAAATTGGTGGTTGGATGAAAATAAATGTGTTAGATGGATAGGTAGATTTTAGGAATATGCTGAGTTTGAAATATTGACTATAATGGAAATGCTACATGTATATATTTATATACATGTTTGTGCCCTTGCACATATGTATGCATGTATGGGTAGAAATTTATTGGAATTGACATCCTAAAATCTTCTAATTTATTTTGTTTCAGTTGTGACTAATCACAGTTACTAAATGTCATTGAAGTATACCCTGAAAAAGTACTCCGAATAATACTATAAATGTTACCTGATTCAAGAAAATTACAGAAAGATGTGGAGAATTTAAGATGACCAGAATATAACTGAAATTTATATGAATGAAGTCAAAGGAAGTAGAAAACAAATGGCATGTGTTGACTTAAAGAGAAAGGGAAAATGTCAAAACGAGGTGAGGAATAAACACTGTACGTGTAACCAGAGTTTCAGAGAGGAGGGAGGAGGCCACACTAAAAGCAGTGCACCAAGGCTGAAAACGGTACAGAAGTATTCATGAATTTAAATATGAAGAATCAATTATTTCCATTAGTCCTACATTGGGAGATAAAAGGAAAACGATACCTAGGCATTGCACTATGGCTGAAAATTTAATTAACATCTGGAGAGGAAGGCACCACTTACTTTCAAATGAGAAATGGTCAATGGAAAGCACCAGAAGGAATAGAATCAGAGAAAGGACAATGACACCTTAACAAACGTGGGAAGGAAAAACGTCAACTAAGAACTCTCTACTCACTGAAAAGAGCCATCACCCTTGAGTGTGGGGCACAGATACACCTAGAGAGATCACAACAAAGGGAGTGGGCTGCATTGGAAGATAGAACTGGAACCCTAAAGGAGAGCTCTTCAGTAGATCGTGGCATCAAAGGGAAATGGGAAGGAGGGAATAAGAAGACTGGATTTTCAGGGACAAGATGTATCCTTGGATGTGGTGGAGGAAGGAGTAAGAGTGAATTTTAAAAAGTGAATATCTAGGGCAACATAATTAAATAGTAACTGAATAATAATGATAGTTAAAAATAATAGCAATATCTTATGCAGTTTAAAATAAATGTACAAATTAACCAAAGGACACAATGAGACTAAAGAGGTGGAGTTTAAAAGGGGCTCATGTTGGAAACATTAGTCAAGAGCAAAAAATGGCATCTAACTATATAATAAATTAAAACGTGTATTTTAATCTGTGTTATTCACAATTCTGTGAATAATTAAAAAGTCTGTGAAAGTCTGTATGAATAAGATAAAAGATGTGGGGGGAAAACTAATTTTAACGTATGAATCATCAGAAAACAGCAAGAGAAAAATTCAAAAACACGGTGAATCAGAACTTAAAGAAAGAATAAGGGAAAACTGGGCAGAAAACACAACACAGAGAATATTGATTGACTACTACTTTATTAGGCAAATGCAGTAGTTCCTTTCGAAATTCTAAGTCTCAGATATAAAATTCTCATGGACAGGCAAACGACTACAAATAGCCAGAAGTCATCCTGGATAAAACCAATAATGATAGAGGCTTTTCAACACTTGACCAAAAGAGATATCCAGACATACAGAATTGAAAACCTAGGCTGGGGAGATGGCTCAGCAGTTAGCAGCACTGCCCAATCTTCTAAAGGCCATGAGTTGATCCCAGGTCATCAGAAAAACCAGAACAAGTTCATACAGCTATTTCAACCTAATTACTGACAGTGGTGCCAAAAATACAATGGCAAAAAGAGCCTCTTTAAAAGGTAATGCTAAGGAAACTGAATATATACATATGCATTACATATACATATACATACACACACACACACAATTTTGTCATGCATATGACATTATTTAGAAAATCAAATGGATCAAGAACCACAGTAAGACTTGAGACTTTAGAACACCTGGAGCAGCCGTTCTCAATATGTGGGTCCCTGCCCCTTTGGATGTTGCATATCAGATATCGTTCATATCAGACATTTACAATTTATTAGAGTAGCAAAATTACAGTTATAAAGTAGTAATGCAATAATTTTATAGTTGGAATTCAGCACAACATGAGGAAGTGCATTAAAGGGTCACAGCATTAGGAAGGTTGAGAACCACTAGAGGAACCATAGTGGAACCATAAAGGAAGCACTTTAAGATCTAAGAAGAGATAATGACTTGGATAGTAAGACTCCAATAGCTCAGGAAATGACAGCAAGATTAGCAAATCCATTTTTATTATAAACCTCTGTATGACAAAATAAACAGCCAACAGAGTGAAGAGAATTGGAGAAAACCTTTGGTGGCTTTTCATCTCACATGGATCATGGGATGCCCAGATGCAACAGATAGATCTACCACACAACTGCTGCACATAAGGCTCAGGACCATCGGGGAATTAGAGGCTGAAAGATTATAAGAGTCAAAGGACCAAGACATATGCTATGAAAGTGTGTCTCCTGGAAATGACAGGAAGCTATCCACATGATATAGCTCAACAATATATCTGTCTAAACAAGCCCTGAGCAATAACAGCACCAGGAGACATGCTAATGTGGAAGGGGAAAAAAATCTCATTTTGCCCTAACACACACAAAAAAACTACAGGCAAATGACTACTGAGAAGGGACAATTAGTCTTTCAAAGATAAAGCTTCTAATTGTTTCTCTATTACCAACTGGTCAGGCTTAAAATTATACACACACAAGCCACAATAAATGAGCTCTGAAGGTTATAGTTATATACTCATTGTAGCTGCTTGTATCACAAATGCTAATTACATTCCCCAGAACTGCTCACAAGAGGGGCTGCATGTAAGACACTGAGAGATGCTGCCCCCAGTTGGTTTGGATTGGTAAATAAAGATGCAGGTGGCCAATGGCTGGGCAGCACAGACAGAGGTGAGACTTGAGAATTTCCTGAGCTTGGAAGGGAGAGAAGGAAGGGGGAGAGCCACTATGAGGGAGAAGAGGCGAGACACGATGCCTGAGTATAGTACAGGACAGAGAGGCATGGGCAGCCAGCGATGCATGTATATTCTTAATCTCTGAAGCTTTTCAATTAAAAAAAGGTTTAATAAATTAAATCATACAATGCTACTATTAAAATTCTATAACTAGCTTTTGTTCAGTTGGTATCATTCATTAATGGCTTTATTGTTTGGTTATTCGGTGCCTTTCTAAGCATTAATGGCCCGCCCACTGTTTGTTTAGCCTTTGACCTCTCAGACCCTAATGAATGCCTGGATTCTTTGCAATGGTGGGCTCTTCAGAATGAAGCTGTTATGAAGCTTATGTGCAGGTTGTCTAGGATAAATGCATAAGAGGATGCTAATGCAGCATCATGTGGCGGGTGCTATGAGAACAACCGTTCGTTGGAATAACTACTATTCCATACTCCAGCCATGCAATGTGCGAGGGTCTCCTCAGCCTCGGTGGCCTGGGGTGTTCCCACTAATATTTAGCTTCTAATTATGAAGAGGTATCTCACTGTGGTTTTGATTTAATTTTTGGTTCCCTTAACGGACAGGATATTCAACACTTTATGTGTGCCTATTTGTTATCTGAATAACTTCTGCAGTTAAATCTCTGTCCAATTATCTAGCCTTTTTTTTCCTAAGTGCATGACTGATTTTGTACTATTAAGTTTATTAGTTCTTTAGGTATTCCAGATTTTAGTCTTATATTGGCTGTATGGTTTGTAAGTACTTTAATTACGTTTTCTATTTGTCTTTACATTTTCAGTTAAGGATATATGCATGAAACACATTTGAATTTTGATGACATTTAACTTTTCAAAATTTTCCAGTTAGGAGCTTTCACTTTTGGTGTTATCCTAAGAATTTTTGTTTGTTTTGAGTCAGGCTTTCTAAATATAGCCTGGGTGGTCCTAACATCATCATTATCATCATCATCATCATTTTCATTATTATCATCATCATCATTATTTTTATAGGGCTGGCTATCCTGGAAATAGCTCTAGCTCAGGCTGCCCTCAAACTTACAGTGATCTTGCCTGAGTCTCTTTCTTGACTGCCGGGATTAGCAGCATGTGCCATCATATCAGACACCCTAAGAATTGCTTGCCTATTCTTACAGTACAAAGACATTTTTCTTTTATGTTTTTGTAAATATATTCACGTTGTATTATATAATCCTATTTGTCTGTCTGTCTGTCTAAGCTTTGACTTGGAGCAGGGCTTGAGATAGGGTGGGGTTGGCAGCTGATGTTTCCACAGAGCTCTCTGTAGTTCTCAACGGAGAGGAATAGAGTGACGTTAGCTATGAGACTGTCCTCAAACCATACCTGGATGTAGAAAGTGGCGTTTCTCAAATAGCACTGTCCACTGAAAAAGCCTTACATGGGCTGTACATCATCAGTTGTGAAGTGGTGTGTGTGTGTGTGTGTGTGTGTGTGTGTGTGTGTCTGTACACACACACATACATATATACATACACATACATATATATGCTGTTATCCACTTGGAGCTATATTTTAAATTATAGAATTTAGGTTGAGGTTTTTGTTTGGTTAGCTGTCTTTTCACCATCAACTGTTTAAAAGGCTGCTCCCTCCTCCACCAAGCTACCTTCGGATTTTCCCATAAATCATTAGGCATGTTTGTGTGTGTTTACTTTTGTATCTCTCAGTCTATTTCACTGTCAGTATGTCAGGGAGTCTGCCAGTACCACCGTGTCTCAGTGACTGGAGCTTTTGTCCATTATTGCTTCCTATTTGCCACAGTGAAGAGTTGTGTTCAAAATCCATAGGACATCATCAGGCTTTAATTTTCCATAATTGTATTTTATTGTCTGTTTTTAACATTCAGGTAGTCATAGAGCCATTAGGTATGTTTAAACCTTCACTTGTCTTCCAACTTACAGAATTAATTACTATGTAGAATTAAAAAATTAATTACTATGTAGATTAAATTAAAAAAATTAATTACTATGTAGAATCTGTTGAAATTATTTGGATGTAGGTTAAAAATCTTCAGTGAAGCCATTTGCAGCCTGAAATTTTCTTTTCCAGGAGTTTTTAAATTAGAAAAGCCGATTCTAGTGGTCAGTTCAAGGATGGTTGGATCTCGGTTGAAGTTACACACATTGACACATTGAGTTTTTCTTCTAAATTGTTAAATTTATACATAAAATTATTTAGAGCATGTACAGTGAAATCTCTGTCTTTCCTGTTGTTATATCATCTTTCTATTTTTTTTTGTTGTTAATTTAGCCAGAAGATTTAATGATTTTTTAGAATACTTTTTGAATTACCCCCATAACTCTAAGTTTTTTAAAATTTAGTGTGTGTGTGTGTGTGTGTGTGTGTGTGTGTGTGTGTGTATGAGAGAGAGAGAGAGAGAGAGAGAGAGAGAAAGAGTCTTGTGCCTGTGGAGGTTGGTGGGCAGTTTGTGGAAGCCAGTTCTCTTTCCACTAAGTGGGGTGTGGGGACTGAACCCCAGCAGGCCTGTCTACCTGCTAAGCCTTCTTACACCTTTATTATGTTTTTGAAGAATTATCTTTTCGTTTTACTTTTTTTTCTACTGTTTCTCCATTCTCATTTAATACTTTATTGCTTTTTATTTTTGCCCGTTTTTGGTTTACTTTGTTTTCCCTTTTCCTGATTTCCTAAGGGAGAATCTTCTATTATTTGAGACAGATGGTATTTTGTAGTGTAAGCTTTCGTGCTATGTATTTTCCTGTATCACAACAACTCTAAGCTGGATTTCATTCATCTTAATATGCTTTATTTCATTTGTATTCAGTTCTATGTATTCTATAAATTTCCACAGAGACTTCTTGTCTGGCACATGGATTACTTAGAAGTGTAATGTTAATTTTCATATGCTTAGGGGTTTTCATCTCTTCTTTGTAGTATTGAATCCTTTTCACATTCTATTATGATGTAAGAGGCTAACCTGTGTCATATCAGTTCTTCAAAACTCATTGAGTTAGCTTAATAATCCAGGACATGGAATATTCGGTGAATATTCAATAAGCACTTGAAAAAGCATATGCTCAACAGATATTTGTGGGTGTTCTGCCTATGTGGTTTGGCAGCGTTGACTGACTGAATTGTTGAGAATTTAAATAACCCTGTTCACTTCTTTTGGTCAGATGCTATGATGGGTAGATGAGTTCCTTACCCACACTTAAGAATGTATCACCTCATTTTCTCAGCTCTATTAGTTTCTGCTTCCTGCATCTTGAGGATCTGTTATTTACCATATGTATATAGTCTCTTCAGATTGTTAGGTCTTCCTTGTGGGTTGACACTTTGAAGCTTGCAAAATATCCTACTTTCTTTCTGGTAATTTTCTTTATCTGGTACCACTATAGATGCATCTCCTCTAAAAATTAATTTCATATGATATATCTTCATATTATTTGGCTTTAAACCATATTTGTCATTGTCAAGAAGGAAGATATGGTGTAAATGGGCAGCAAGAGGGATCTTAACAGTCAGAAAATTATTGTCTTGATTATGATAGTGGACATATCATCTAAAACATAATAAAACTGCATAGAATAAAATTCTTATGAATACATACAAACACAAATGAAGCTGGGAGACTGTGGCTCTGAACCAGATCCACAGGTTGTCTTCACGCTGACACATTTGTTCTGTTACTGAGCAGCAGTGTTACTGAGTGGTGCTATGGGGGCGGGCAGGGGGGGGGTAGACTCACTCATGATGACTGCCTATGAATCTATGATAACCTAAAAATAAAAGTTCTAGCAATATTCTGATATGGAAGAAAAATTAGAGTACAATAGTCTTAGTAATTACTAAAGCCTGTTTTAAATCATCAAAGTGTGGCATGCCTGACACAGAGAAGATACATGAGCAGCATCAAAAAAGAAAAAAAAAAGAGTCAATGTAGCTCATCATGCTCCCAGGGAAAAGTAAGAATAAAAATTCATAATCTTATACTCACCTTGATAAACTCAAATTGTCTTTAGCCAAATGTAATACTCCATCGTAATTTTTAAAAGTATGACAAAATTGGGGATCTAAGGAAATAATCTTCACCCAAACAATGAATGAAAACAAAATTGTGTAATAGAGACAATGTTATATTTCTATAGTTATACCCATAGATTAATGTAGCTCTCAATGGCTCAATAAAGAAGATTCTATTGTAAAAGATGGTACTAATGCAGAGACCCACAACTGGTCATGATTGCGTATTTAGAGAATCCAAATGATAAACAGGCAATTTTTTGAGTATCAGTCAACAAACCTAGTGCACTAGAAAGAAACAGAATAAATTCCTATTCACATACTAAACATTAGTAGAAAAGAAATTTGAATATTTGCTACATATAATGTGCTAATAAGCATCAAGATCTAGGAATAAATCAAACAAAATGTATCTAGATCTTTTATCATAAAAGCTTCAATTTCTGGTGAGAAATTAAAGAAGCTGTAGATAAACTGAGGAGTACACTATATTCATTAATTTATTAATTGCTCTGTATTGTCAAGATGTTAATGTGTTCTACATTGATCAAGAGTCAATACAACCTTAGTTAGGGCTTCTGTTGGCTGTGATGAAACACCATCACCAGAAATCAAATCGGGGAGGAAAGGGTTTATTTGTCTTATACTTTCATGTCACTAGTCATCATTGAAGGGCATCAGGACAGGAACCCAAACAAAGCAGGAGCCTGAGGCTGGAGCAGATACACAGGCCATGAAGGTGCTGCTTACTGGCTTTTTCTCCATGGCTTGCTCAGCCTGCTTTCTTACAAAGCTCAGGACCATGAGCCCAAAAATGACACAACCCACATGGGTCTGAGCCTTGCTCCCTCAATCACTAATTAAGAGAACATCCTACAGGCTTTCTTACAGCTCAAATTTATGAAGTCCTCTTCTGAATTGAGGTTCCCTTTGCTCAGACGACTTTTATCTGTTTCAAGCTGACGTAAAACTATCTGGCACACACCCTAGCCATGAACTCAAATTTCTTTGTGAAAAATGAACATATGATCTGTAATTGTTAATGCAAAGCAAAGACCCAAGATCAGCCAAGTATACCTTGAAATTGTACCGTCAGATTTCCATGATATCCCTGTCCTCAGAGATACCCACACTTCCCTGTATGACCCTTTAGTGGCATGTATCCCCTCTCCTCTTGGAACCTATGAGGACAGTCTTCATAATGTAGCAGGGTCTCTGTTTGTTTGTTTGTTTGCCTCCATTATATCTGGACTGTAATAAAACTTTCACTTCAAGCACAGTAAGGAATGGTCCAACAGTACTTACGATGGTAACAATGGCTCCTACGAACATACATCACACAGGAAGTCAATTACAAGAGCAGAGAGGGCCTGACAGAATGTAAACTGTAAACCTAAGGCTTGTAGGAAAAAAAAATGAGGACCAGTGGTAGATGCAGTAAATAGAAAGGGACACAAAGAAGATTCCTCAGGATGCTACAGACATCTTGGGTCAGGTTCTGAATGTTAGTGTCAATGCTATGTTCTGAAAGCCATTGTCATGCACCTAAGATGTAGGCATGTTCCTGTGTGTGTTTCTTGCTTCTGTTTCCATTAGAAAAACAACCAGGATTCAGTTGTAGCTCTACTCGAGAGAAAACATTTGTAAAACATGCAAGCATATAAATAAATTATCTAGCACTTCTTGTGCTAGGCTTAAAAATCATAGTAAATACAAGAAACTGGTCAGTGGGGAAAATAACATAAATCTATTAATTAGGACATAGCAAAAGTGATTAAGTAAATCTAGTTTTTGGCAGGGTGGGGATGAAATTTAACAACCTTAAGTCAGGTCTCAAAAGGAGACTGTTGGTGTATAACAAGGATGAAACGGCAGCTGTCCCAACATGCATTTTTTAAATTGTTTGAAAACACAGTGCAGAGCCTTAAGTGTTGAATTTTCCAAGACTTTCTGTGAAGTAGATAAGAAAAGCAATGCAATGAACTGTAGAAACTGGGGGAAAATAGTTGCAAATAGCAAAGCTATGGCTCCCAACTCACAACTAGACCAGCGGAGTCTCCCATCTGTATTTTGTCTGAATATTGAGGAAAAAATACGTTGTCTTTTGCCCTCACAGTGAAGGAAGCACAAGCTGACTGGAGCAGGAAAGTGCAAGTGTCTATGCAGATGTGGAAGACACCCTCGCACAGTAGGTCCCCATGGTGAAGAAGCACACACCAGAACAACACCGGGGAGCACTTCACGCCCATCCAAAGTGGCTTCTTCCATAGGCTGCTGCCTGTGGAACTGGCTGCGCCATCCCCAAACTCGAAGCGAAGTAAAGACAATGTCCTGAGAATGGCCACCCAGAGAAATGTGAAGGACTAGAAGAACATTTTGATCAGAGCCCTACATGGTTGAACTGGGCAATCCTAACAGCTGCTTTAGCTCCAGGCCTGTTCTGAAGCAAGGGGAGGCCTGCCTTGTTGTTCAAGGCAGTGGGGAGGGCCACTTGGTTATCTGCAGACAGGCCCATCCAAGTATGTGAATAAATGAAGTAAATGTAATCTGGAAGAAGAGAAAAGGACCACCAAAAAATTAAAGTATCAACTAATGAGGAGCTACGCAAACTCAGAAGAGCACAGGGTAAGACGGCCATTTCAAGAATACACTATACACAGGATGGCGGCAACAATGCCGTGAGACCTACAACGCTGGGCTGACATCACAGCCCACTCCAAACCCATCCTGATTAAGTTTTAAAAAGAAAATCGAACTATAAAATTAAGTAGGTGTTTTGGGTAAATGGAATCATCTCTATAAGTTGGATATAATTATCAACTTGGAATAACTACTTGAATGAAGAAATCTAAGTATTCAACCACATAAAACTCTAAGTGTCTGTTATTTACAGGTATTTTTAAATCCTAAAGTAAGCAATTTATTGAGACAAATATCTGACATAAATAAAGGCTGATTCCCTTTTATTTTTTTAAATGAGTTTGGGTTTTTATAATGAGTTAACAAGAAAGTTTCCCTCATATGAATGAGTAAAAGATTTTAAAGATAACTTTTAAAGTGTGAATATACATGATCAAATATTATATTTTAACTATATCTCATAAAATATAAATTTAGTAGCTTTGTCTTTATATTGCTACTAAATTAGGAAACATTTAATGCACCACTGAATGTTTTGAGCACAGGATTATAACACAGATTTCTACAGGAATGAATGTGAAAATTACTAAGTTCTTCCTTTATTGACTTGAAAATATATATATAGTACATCAAAATAATCATTATTCTTGGTTTAGTAAATTCAGTTTTTAAAACATACATAAAAAGAAACATACATGTAATTTAAAATCATATGTATTTTATGTCTGTTATGACACCATTGTTAATAACTTGGTAATAATATCCTATAAAAATTAAATAAATATGTGATAGTTTACCATAAGTTTAGTGATAAATTTTCATTTTTAAAAATCATAGTTGTAAAGAACAATTTAAGAAATGCAAAAATATTCTCAAAATACCACTAAATGGGAAAGGCAGGACTTAAAATAAATACATAATAAGTCACAACTTGGTAAAACTATACCTATCACTTTCTGTAACCCTATATAGAGGGAGAGGAGAAAACCTGTAGGGCAGTGAACTATGAAAGGTATCCTGGTTCCTGGTAGAGCTAAGGCTAGAAACCCTGGTGACCCTGCAGGGACAGTAGGTGTTTTTCCTGTTCCTGGGTACCAAGGCTCAGTCCCCTAGCTTCCCCCACCCCCACCCCCGAGAGGTCTGTGGACATCAGTCACATGGGAGCAGCACCCCAAGCCCTGCCACACATAGATAAGGTATCCCCAAGGTCTCAGACCCAGCAGGGAGGTACCTGTTGTCACACCCTGACCCACCCCCAAACTGTATATAAGAATCCTATCCAGAAGGAATAAAGGTGTGTGAGAACTACTCCGTCATCTGAGAGCTTCCATCACAAGAGCTGTAACACTGCCACTTGGGGAAGAGATCTGCTCTCCTGAGAACATCACCTGAAGCACCCGGCACTTCTCACGGGCTAGTCAGCCTCCCTGGCTGAGCTGGAAGAACTCAGCACACAGAGTGCTTAGAGCGACTGACTGAAGTGACGGTGGAGGAGACAGAGGCAGAGGCAGAGGCAGCAGAGGTGGCAGAGGCGATCCCCCCTCCCTGCTCGGATTCTCCCCATTCGCATGGACCTGCCCAGAGATCTCTGTGGAAAGCCTCCAGTGCACAGGCCCACAGAACCCCCCAAACAAATTAGACCAGAATTGCAAATGGTCATTATTTCTTAGCTTCAAGACTCTAGTAGACTCTTAACATCTTTCATTTCACTTAACTACATTTCCAAAGCCTTAAATGATCACCCACTGATGGAATGTAACTTTTTAAGTAACTGATGGCCACAGACCTCTCTGGGGAAAGGCTAGGGGACTGTAGCTACGTGACAAGGGCCTTGGTACCCAGGAACATGCAAAACACCCACTGTCCCTGCAGGGTCACTAGGGTTTCTAGCCTTAGCTCTACCGGGAACCAGGATATCTTTCACAGCTAACTGCCCCACAGGTTTTCTCCTCTCCCTTTCATTTTATGAAAGACTTAATTGCCTCTTCTCCTTGTGTCTTTATTCAGGATGAAGTTGTGGTGTCTGTTTTGGTTCGCTACTCTGTCAAAAGCAGTTCTGGCACACACAGGGGCTCAGAAGAGTTGACATTTTACTTAGGATATACACTGAAAGAATATTAATCTGCTAGACTATGCCTTCACCTCAACCTCCTCCTGTCCCTCCTCTGCCTCCTCCTCTTCCTCCTCCTCTTCCTCTTTCTCCTCCTTCTTTGAACAGCAGCCCCTAGGACAGCAGCTACTAAAGATTACACATTGCTTAGCCTCAGCACAGAACTATCTCCCCTGTGCTGGACTCTCTTCCAGGCTCCCGCCACCAGCCCCCGGAGAACCACCAGGTCAAGGCTGGCCAGCTCTGTTGCCAGAGTTAGTCTGGCTCTCAGGTGCCATTTCAAATTGGCCTTACAACTCAGAACTACTTCTGAACTCTGAGAATAAGGGATAAATTGTAATGCCATGTCATAGATAGGGAGAAGAATGCTAATGATGTCCTTTGGAGGCCAGGGAGAACTAGAAAGCTATGGCGTGGCAATCACTGTGCGATCAGCAATTATCACTCTGTAAATTATCAGTAGCTACAAGGTCCTCCCAGGGACATCATCACAGGGCGGGGCTCTTTGACTCTGGTCTACCCCCAGCATTTATAAAGAGCTGGAGTTGACAAAGAAGATGAAAGCAGCAGCATAAAACAGGAAAAGGGGGATCAAACCCTTCCATCCCCAGGTAGTTGGAGGGGGTGGGGTGGCAGAGTGGTGCTGAGTCAAGGATAACTGGTAGAACCTGAAGTCAGAGAACCCAGGCCAGCAGGGAGGGAAGGATGCGGGTGGAGCAATGTTCGGGCTTAGGGGAGACTGTGTGGAAGGACTAGGGGGAGGGCCAGAATCCCAAAACTGTTCTGCCTCATGTTCAAGAACTATCTCCCCTCCCCTTGTTCCTCCTTCTTTTGTCTCTCTCTCTCTGTCTCTCTGTCTCTCCATGTCTCTGTGTCTTTCCCTGCTTCTCTTTCTCTCTCTCTCTCTCTCTCTCTCTCCTCTCCTCTCCTCTCCTCTCCTCTCCTCCCTCTGCCTTCCAAGCACCAGCACAGCCACAGATAAAGTTTTCTAGTCTATGATGCTTACTTTTAAAAAAAGACAGAAGAAAGAAAAAAAGGCAAGAGAGAAAGAAAGAAAGAAAAAAGGAAGAAAGAAAGAAAGAAAGAAAGAAAGAAAGAAAGAAAAGAAGAAAGGAAGGAAGGAAGGAAGGAAGGAAGGAAGGAAGGAAGGAAGGAAGGAAGGAAGGAAGAAAGAGATGTACATCGAACTGCAGAATGTAAGGGGCAGACAGAAGTTACTGTAAAGTGGCACAGATCTCCCTGCCTAAATCCTTGCTGACTGCAACCACAATCTGTGTCCTCTGGGGCCTGATATCTTCAGGTCCCAGGAAAAGCCTGGGTGACAAGACTTCCCATTAGAGAAAAGCTCAAATGCCACTGAGCTAAACACTTCTTTGACCTCTCTTGGTCCTTATTCAATTGTCTTTTCAAGTGCTTCTATGCTACCCCAGGGTCTCCTTAATCCTAGTGAGTCTTAAGTCTTAAAGCAAACCCCACAGGCTGTGCGGAGGCTCCTCCCATGCTCCACCCACTTCCCCACCCTTCTTCCCAAGAAATCCACTGCCCTCCACTGAGCCAATTAATCAAGTACTGCCACCCAGAGAAATGAAGTACAAAGCATCTGTAAGCAGTAGGCACATTTCCCAGCATCCTTCCACACAGGGGACCCTGTTTTAACAGCAGAAACCAAGGCCCCATACCAGTGTCATTAGGATGCAGAAGGGCCAGAAATCTTAGTGAGCAGGTAATGGAAAATGGCCACTCTGGGCTTTAACTGGTACCACAATCCAGGAAAAGCATGCTTGAGTCACAGGGCACAATCTAATATCCATGTTTATCGTCTCTTAATGATCACACAGACACCAATACCACTCCCAATATAAAATCTCATATAAAATTGAAGTTCTCAAAACTCAATAGACTCCAGTCTTTTAAACCGTGGGCATCTGATCCTAGACATACGAGAAGGGCTGGGCATAGCCCTGGCACACCGAATTTAGTGATCCTAGCCATACCTGTTTAGGGCTTCACAGGTCTGATGCATATATCTGGCTTCTAATTTTAGCACTCTATGTGACAAATTTCTATAGTCCACAAAGCTATGAGGCAGGAAGCTATGTCCTGCTTGTTCTCCACCCAAAGAATTGTAACTTCAGGTGTGTAAAGGAGATGGATCAAACAAACAGGAATGTTCTCAATGCTAATAGCTGAGGGAGAATAATTCCTCTGCCTGGCTCCTCTGGTTCACAGAAGAAGCTTTCTGAGGATGAACGTTTATCTTTTTAAAAGGCCATATAAGGAATGGGACTACTGAAAGTCAGCAAAGGCAGGACTAGGAAGACCCAATGGCCTTGGCATCTGTAGGACAATATACATATTATGCCCTTGTCTATAGTAGATGTTCAATAGTTCCTGTTCTGTTCCCTGTTCTATGCCAAGCAGTTTCCACATATTCCCATCTTGGGGATTCTACTGTAGCTGGCCACCAACATATCTGGTCCTGTTCATGTTATAACCCAAGGATATTTGTGCTGACTAGCTAATGGGATGGCCCGTCCATTCTTGGAATATTTTCTGTTTGAGAATCAAAGCAGGACTTTTAACAGTTCTGAGGCCTGAAGAAGCATGCCACCAATAGGAGGAAGAATGGATGCCCTACAAACAAATCAACTAACTCCACCACCATGGGAAGAGACTTCCCTCGGAACACCGCGCCCAGTGGCAGACGCAGGCCAAACAGCTCCAAGTAACAGATTAACACTTGTAGGCTCGCAGGCTCGTGGTGAACCATCTCATAGACTTTTGATTTTGCCATCCAGTGCTCCCTCAACAAGAATGCTCTTCCTGGTTGAGATAATTTAATCAGTATTTGCTCAGCGCTTTACAGGGAAAGGCGATCACCCACTCCTTCCTATCCAGGGGCTGAACAACCACAGCTGCCTAATGTCACTTAACCTAAAGCATGGGGGGGGGTGACTCACCCTCCCAGAGATGTCTCTCCAAGGGTAGCTAGCTTAAGAAAATATATTTATATGTTCCCTAATTGAGATGATTCCTTTTGGTTTCCATCTTCAGGAAACTGCTTGGTTTTTGTTAGCTTTCACTTGCTGTAGTTGCTTTTCAATTTAAATATATGTGATACGCATCGTCTTGGCAGGGAAGCACAAACCTCATCCAACAACCAGCACCCAGCCATCTTTCCAGTTGGTTGTCCTGGTGGCTAAGTATGATAAGCAGTCCCAGAGAAACACCATCGATGGGGTCACATTGAGGACTACTCTCTCTGCACTGTCCCTGTGTTGTTCTGAATACCCTAAAATTATCCTCAAATCTTACACCCAGTCTCAGTTACTTTGACCCTGATATGACTATTCTTTATCATATTCCGTAAGGTACTCAGACTTCCTACTATTTTCTAGCAGGGCGTTGAAGCCCTACTTTACCTTCAAAAAGTGTCCTGTGCCCCAGCACCCACTCCTTCTCTGCTCCTCTTGCTTCATACTGAAGCCCATCCCATCTCTCTTGTATGTGTCCAGGCCATAATCGCAGGCATTTGCTATAATAAATCCTATTCCTTGCCTCCCACATAGCTTCTCGCTCCCAATGATAAGCTGCTAGTAGCAGACAGATAACAACTGAAATATGCAGTTAGTAAGAGCAAATTTTTAAATGACAAAAGAATACATTTAAAAATAAAGCCCACTTGAAAATCAGTTTCCTTTCCAACTCAATTACATCTAGACCTCCTGCTCTGAAGCTCCTTATAACTGTGAGATTCCAGCTCCCGACAGGCTTCAGGATTTTTTTTTTGAAGAGTGTTGCCGTAGCAACACGGAAGGCCCAGGCACCTGAAATGGAGAGTGAATGACTTGTACTTCCCCTCTTTCCAGGACCCGAAGGGCCCAGCAGAGCATACGCACAGGGTCTAGAGGGCTTGAGTGTAAGCCATCTAGGAAGAGGCAGAAGACCACTGCCAACATTCCGCACCCTTTGGTAACTGCGGAGTTGGAGCTGGGTTAAAAGAATAGGCCGAGAGATGCTGAAGGAGCCGTCAGACAAGGCTTTAGAGTTATGAACTCAGAAAAGCACAAGGAGGAGGACACAAGCTACACATGGTGCTGATGTGAACGGTGATTTCAGCAGACAGCCATACTCTGCAATCGCAGTAGAGTCCTAATGAGCACGCCTTTCCTTTGGTCCTCTTAAGAGATGAAAATATCAACAACAACAAAAATTTTTTTCTTATAGACTTGGCCCAGACAAGTAGCAGTCATTCATCGCAAGCCCTCAACCAAGGGTCACAGTTTTAAGTAATCTATTACAGGTATCATAAGCTGGCCTCAACCCCCTTGACATTGCCAGTCACACTTAGAACCATTAGGTTCTAAGATATCATCAAGCTATATGTATCGGCCATCCCTAGACTTGATATGACCAACTCATAACTCCATCTTCCAATACAGCATGGCTGAAAGGCCCTACTGCCCTTATTATACCAGGACGCCAGGACATACTGGACTTTCCACCAGAGAGTCAGTTCTCCCATATATGCTGTCACTACCCCGTCCTGCTCTGCAGATCTCCTCCCTCCACCCCTCCACACACTCTTCCCCTCCCTGGTCCTCTAGAAGTGCAAGTCACCCAGCCATTACTATGTAAACTTTGCCTACCTCTGCACTGCCCCCAGCTTGGCTGCAGGCCTCTCTAATGAGAATTTATTAAGCCTCCTTGTCACAAGGATAGCCTCTATCTCTGAAGCATTATCACTGGTGGAGAGATCTGCCCTAAAGGATATGGCAAAGGTTTTTTGTGATGACATGAGCCTGTGCCTGCCGGTAGACCAATCATTGAATGCTTTCATCCTTTCTGAGAGCACTGAGTCCCCTGTACATGAGCACTATGATCTCTGGCCCCAACAAGCACATGGCTGTAAAGCACAAAACATTTCTGGGAAATGATCACAAGGCAGCTGGGTAAACCAGACTTGAGGCAGCAGCCTCTGCCCTTCCTTCATACCCATTATAAACTCCGCATAGGCCCATAGAGCTTATATCTAAGGCCTCCCGTTTGAGTCACTATTCCAAGCCTTCAATTATTATAATGACACCTCAGTCCCCCATCAGAAGAAAGACACAGTTCCTCTGCAAATAGCCTCAGGCCCGGCACCTGCATCTGCATCAGATGAAAAGCCAAGCAAGCACACCTTGCATTATCCTGTCCTCCCATCTCTCGCGTCCCTTTCCCTGCATCCAGTGCCCTCTTCCCACTTCCCATCAACCTTGCAGTTCATTTTTTTTCTGCCCATGGCTTTGTCCCCTCCTCCTTGAGCCTGGCAAATACCCTGGTGATAACTTCTATCACCAGCCTCAACCACAACTTGCATTGTCTCAGAAGGCAGACTGACTTCTCAACTCTGGGGAATCCTGTATCCCCATTCCTACTCATCCGAGGAAGAGAGAACGATTCTCAGGGACCCATGCTAGACACAGGTTTGTGCTATTAGCACTTCCTTCTCGAAAATTCTCTATAACTCCTCCTCAGCATCCTCCAGAAACACCGGCATCACTGGCAGCATCAGGAAGAAAAGCAGGGAGTGGGTTTCCTCTGCGAGCTAGCCCTTGCTGGGAAGCCAAGGCACGGCATCTGCTGCCATCTTTAGTGGTACTGAAGCAAGAAGACTTGGAGAGGAGGACCAGAGAGCTTACCTTGCGCATGTCTTTGCCAAAAGTTTCACTATAGGTTGTGCCAAGGATTTCAAACTGGACATAGGGATTGGAGCTGTCTTCGCGAAACTCCATAACTCCTGTGAGGCCAGTGATATGTCCCTACAGGAGAGGAGGAAAAGACAAGTGGATGTGGGAAAAGTTTTCTGTGGTAGAGAATGGAATCACTAAGAAGGGAACAGACATGAGTGCCTATAGCAATGGCAGAGCCATCCCAGGACATCAGAACAAGATAAATGCTTCACAGACTATCTTCACGGTACAGAAGAAACCCATAAGGCTTTTACCTGATGTCACTGCAGTCAGTGTGTTTACAGCTTTTGCTATGTGCTAGTGTTATGCTAGCCATGGAATTAAAACATGATTGTATTGGTCTCTACACTCAACACTCCACAACCTGCTCCGGACACTTCACTTATTCTGACACAAGGGGGAAGTCAAAAGACAACAAGATTTGTGCCCAACACATGCCTTAAGGTTAGGCTGCAAATATGGGCATTGAGTTGGGCTTGGCCTTGCTACATCTGCCATCTTGAGCAGACTAATGACCATCTCCCTTCTTCATTCTGAAGTCAATCAGACCTACAGCATAATCTCATCAGACGCAGGAAAAATATTTTTAGAGCATAATACCTCATACAGAATTGCTGTGGTAAACATGCCAGTCCTCTGTCTCTCTACAGTTCAGTAGGGTCCACAGGAGCAGTAGGCAGTGTAGGACTGAGCAAGTTGTCGTGATCCTCTCCCTTCTCTCTTGTAGAGAGAGACTGGGCTGTGACTTTTACTAAGACTTCTTGCCTGTGGCCTCAAGGAGTAGAGGTTGCACCATAAACAGTACTGGTCCAGAGAGGCCTTGCTCTGCTCTGAGCGGCAGTGAATTTAAACCAACACGGGAACATGTTCACTGCAACTGAAATCATGTATAATTTATTGTGGCTAAGGTTCCAGGCATTGTAGATTTCCCAGAATAATCTTTTGAAGCTTCTAAAAACCCATTCACTCTAACAAGTCTTCTGTGCGTTACCCAATTCATTTTAATTACATCCTCTGAAACACTACTCCTTAATCACATGAAACATGTCACATGTACATAATGCATGCACATGCATGAGTACACTTGGGTGCACATTCACACATATATGCACATGATGGGAATAAGCAACACATGCCATACAACCTAAGATAAGTTTTTTTTTTTTTTTGAAAATTTATAGTTTGCATGAAGGAGCATTGGACAGACAGAAGACAGGCAGCTATGACTCTATGACTTTACTTGTGACTTTGGGCAAGTCATTTAACCTTCTGAAGTCAGGTCTCTTGTGGAGACATTTGAAGTACATGACCCTGGACATCAGTTCACTCCACTTTTAAATATAGGTACAAGAGAGTGACAAAGAGAAAATCTTGTAGAGGACTTTGGCAGTCTCTCTCAAATAAACACACACACACACACACACACACACACACCCAACACACACACCATATACCACACACACATACACATACAACACACATAACACACATTATAGACACATACATACACCACACATGCCACATACACTACACACTACAGACACATACATACACCACACATACCATACACACACACACACACACACACACACACTGCAAAATAACTTTGTACCAACTAAGTGAGAGTGCAATGAGGGACTTGTCTCCAGCCTTGGACAACCTTAGAGACCAGCGCTTCCTCACACGTACCTTTTTAATCGTGTCTAGCATGGATCTCCCTCCATTCCATGGCTTGGTAGATTTCCGTATGCAGTTAAGGCTTGCCATACTGTGCCACTTCCGGTCCTCCAGCTTCCTGTGGAAGGCGTTGGCCAGCATCAGAACACTGTCGTACAGGTAGAGATTGGAGATCTACAACGACAGGAAACCGTAAGTCCTTCTCCACTGCTGTATTACTAAAGAATGAGGCATAGAGCAGCGAAAGGCTGTATGATGCCAAGAGCAACAGTATCTTCCTGGTCCTGTGAGCTTGGTAGGCAAAGAGTCTCTGGCTCCCTGGCATTTTCTTTCTTTCTTTCTGTTTGTTTTCAGCAGCTCACCCAAGTGGGCTAGGAGTTAGGCCAGGAGAACACCGAACCTGCCTCAGGAATAGGAGTAGAGGGCATATCCACACAGCAACAAGGAGAACCAGTGGGATCAGCACCACAAGAAAGGCTTGCAAGCACTTGTGTCACCTGCTCAGGTGATGGAGGAGGAAGGTAAGAATGAGTATGGTGAAGTGAGGCCCAATATTGTGCACATATTTCCACATATGTGCAAAATCATGAAGGTATAAAGGATCAACATCTCCATCAGGGCCTTAAACACAACTGAAGTTTTCTGTCAAGGACCACATAGTAAAATCTTTAGGCAATGGGAGGGGGTCTTACAATCTCTTTTGATTACTATTTAATACCACAGTTAACACCTGAAAGTATCAAGAACAAGAGGTATTTGACAAACAAATGGGTGTGGCCATGTATCAAAACAGACAGTGTGCTAGCTTCAGCCCAAGGGCCATGGATAGCTGACTTCTTGGTTCAATATGATGATGGCAACCATATGATTGGAAAAGATCAAGAAGAGATCATGATGCAGCCATGCAGGGCCTTATAGGACATGCTAAAGGGGGCATCAGGGAAGACTGGGAGAGATGGAGCTATGCACAAGAAATCCAGCGATTATGCCTGGATATAGGCAAGACCACCCTAGTCAGTATTGGATGCAAAGTAAATAGTGGGCTGGGTGATGGTACAGCAATCAAGAAGTAGCAGAGATCCCTATGTCTGACAGGCAGTGCCAACCTAGATACATCTGGGATTTATAAATTAGGTTGGCCAACTTGGGTGAAGCTAGCCCATAGAGGAAACATGGCTCCATCTCAGGGCTTGTGAGAGTAATGAGTCTAGGGAGCTGAGGAAGGCCTGGCTGATTGTGGAAAAAAAAAAACAGATACAGTGCTGAAGAAATCTGTATTGTCAGCATAGGCATGGCCATGTCGAGGACTGATGCATCTGACCTGTGGGAAATCAGCAAAGCCTTCCCCATGCAGGCCAGTTAACTAACTTAGACTTAACTAAGCCCCCCTCTGCTCCAACTACAAACGTTGGCTGTGTGTGTGCAAACACAAGTGTTTACAAACTATTAACCAGTAGGTTCAAGAACTAGTAACTATAGCTTCTTCCTCCTTGTGTTTATAGCCCGAGAGTACCCTGCTTATAGAGATCTCCCTATTCAGACTAGTCAGCCTCCCCATGTGTAATGACTGTACTTGAGAAGTGCACCGGGAGTCTAGGTGGTTGTGGTAGTTGGTACCACTCTGCCACAGCCCCCCTGACCCCAGCTTTTCTGAGCATGTGTCTGTCCTTTCTTCATTCCCTCACTACCTCAGTGGTTTCCAGACCCAAGTCATGTGGGACATGGCAATGAGCAACTGGAATACTACTTAAAGATCAACCGTGATGTGAGGGAGCCAATCTTCCCCTGCCTTGTAATCCAAGGATACGGGGGGTTTGGCTCACCCTCTTGCTGTGGGAGAGCAGGAGGGCCCTCAGCACGAAGAACATAAGCCTTGTTCTCAAGGCCTTCCCCTCAGGACACCAGCACCACCCAAGAGGACAACAAAGCACCCTGGAAAATAAGTGAAGAGTGAGTGAGAGACAATATTCACTCTTGGGCAGCTTTGGGGCCCCCAGTTGATACCTCAAAAACTGGGTCAAAGAGATCATTTTTTGCATACGTAAGCAGCAAGTAGCCTGCTAAAGTTATTTGAGAAAAACATCACTGGATATAAATGGAGAGAAATAGGAGACAATGATGACCTCACAGTGCTTCTGAGAAGACCAAATAGGCTCCTTGTACTATGTACAGGAAGAGCCCCTGCTACATCTACCTCATCAGCCACCCTTCCCTAACTGCTTCTGTTAAACGCATCGTTCTTTGCCTGCACTTGCTCTCCTATTAATCCTAATATGGATGTCACAGAAGCTGGTTTCTAGATAAAAGCCTGAGCAGGAACTGTCCCTCAGAACTGAAGCTGAAGTCAGGAGTGTATAGATCACCAAAACCATGTGCTCTATTGGGCCTGTCCATGAGCTCAAACTAGCTCGCCCTTGATGATTGGAAAGGATCAAGAAGAGATCATGATGCAGCCATGCAGGGCTTTATAGGACATGCTAAAGGGGGCATCAGGGAAGACTGAGAGAGATGGAGCTATGCACAAGAAATCCAGAGAGCTCTCTCGCCCTTTGTACTATAACATACCCAGTAAGAGATCATCACTTCCCTTGTGCTGGCCAGTGATGAAGAACTCTGTTCTCCTTTCTGTAATCACCATAGACATCATGCTATAGGAGTAAGGACAGGATGGATACTTTAGAAACAACTGCAGTGCGCCCATATGACTAAATGACTGCAGGCCAAACAAGGGTCCCAGGTCAAAGGGAGACTCCATGCTAAGGTCATATTACCCTTAAGGTACCTGAAGTACACCAGTGTTGACATAACATCAGAGGAAGGATCAATTCCTACCACTGGGACCTTGTCGCTGTCACATGGGGAAAGTGATAGTAATACTATGTCCCAGGCAGTTTAAGCTTAGAGGAGCCTGTCTTGAAGGAACAAAACTAACTCTCGTCCTAAGCCTACCAGCAAAACAGCCCTCCAGAGCACCCACCTCTGCAGAATTGTCTTGATGTCTCTTTCCTCCTCTGGAATACAAACTTGTAATGGAGATGTTCTTACAAGAGAATATAAACCACTTAAGAACTGGTATGAAGTTTGAGCATTCTTTTTCCTTTTCTTCTTTCTAAGAGGATAACTAGAAGATGAGAGTCCTTGATGGTGTGGAGATTTCTTAAAACATTCATGGGGCTCTGAGCTGCCCACTCATAGCTGGTGCTATTTAGTCAGTTAAGACCCTTTGACCCACACCCACGCCTGCAGATTCACTCCCATGTCAGATCAGAGTCTACTGTGCTACTTCAGCTTTGGCCCAGACTGACCCTCAAAAGACTTTTTCCTTTTCCCCCCAGTACTTCTAATCACAACGAATTAAGGCACTCAACAACCGCGTGAATGCCGAGAGGCCTGCAACGAAGGAGAAAAGGCAGAACATGAATCAGAAAGGTGAAAGAAAGCCCCGAGTTCTCCCATAACTATGTCTGCCTAGGAGACTGAATGGATTCTAGTTCAAAAGAGCCTGGCTTGAGAAATGATCTTTTCCAGGCACTGATAGGCCTTTGAGTCACCCCCGTATCACCGCGGATGCACTCTCCTCCATAACATTCTACATGGTGTCGGTTCATAGCCGTGTTTACCTCACTAAACTCTGAGCTCTCTGAGTGTTTATCTCGGGGACCTGTCACAAATAAAGATGCAAGTCTGGTGATTGATCAGTGTTTGATTGATGAATGCCCTGTGGAGACACAGATCCATAGACAGACAGACAGATAGGGGTGATAGATAAATAGATGAACGAGTGGGTGGATGGGTGGGGAGATGAATGGGTTGGTAGCTAAGTGCTAGGTGGATGATGAATAATAAATGGATGAGTGAGTGATAGAGTTGAAATGGATGAGTGGGAGGGATGGAGGGAGGGAGACAAGGAAGGAGGGAGGAGGGCAGGAGGGAAGGATGGGTAGATGGATGGATGATATGGGAAGCAAGGATGAGAATGGATGGATAGATTGGCTGGCAAAGAAACTGATGAGTCTTTTTTGTTAAGAATGCACACATTTATCTATCCTTCATCTGAATATAAAGCATTGGGAAAGAACAATTGGCTGCTTCCAATTTGGCGGGTAAGATGCTACATTTGTTTCTCATTTAGAACCTACTGAAAATGACTTCTTGACCCCCCTCCTCACTGTTGTTTGTACCTACTTAAGTTTACATCTTCTTTGAACTTAGTTCGTAGTTCTTGCACCTGGGAAGTGCAAGTCTCAGCACTTGCCTATCTTGGGACGGAAACTAGCATTGTTTTGTACACCCATAGATGATATTCTTCATCAGAACTCAATGGTGGTTTCATGTGGGGGATACAGAGAGCATGGAAGGCCCTGCTTTTATTATCTGACATGTTAAGAAGTGTGTTCTGCAAAAAAGGGAGGAATAACATGTAATAGAACATGTAATCTATGCTCAGGGTGCTCTTCCAGATCCTAATGAATAAAGAAAAGGCTTTCCTCAAGGTAGGTAGATAGATGTATGTGTCAGTATTAGATAAGCCAAAAAGATTGGGAAGAAAGAAGCTCCTAGCTGCAAGGACACTCACTCATAGGGAATAAATAGCACAGGCTAGAGGTACAGTGCACAAAACAGAGAGGTGTGGCTTCAAGGAGTCTATGGTTCTTTCCTTCCTATTAGAGCAAGGAACTAGACAAATTTTATCAGCCAAGGGAAAACATGTAGAGCATAGCCTGTACTAGACAGATCCTGATCCTCATGCTTGGATAGGTCCACATCTCTGGCTGATCTATGGACACTGTAGCACAAAGGGACTCAAACGAGTAAAGTGTTTTAGATGAGAGGAAACTTTGAGAATCAGAGAGATTATAGCACCACAGCCAAGGGCTTGACAGAGACATGGCTGCCAAACTAACAATAAACTAGAACCAAGTCAGAGATGCCATCGGGAGTGCAGTTGGGAACACGGGAAAGAGAGAATAAAGCAAAAGGTTCAAGGTCCTTTGGGGAACCTAGTGCTCATCTCTAAATGAACAGGAAGCCTCACAGAATTAGATCTTTGCTCACACTCACTTGCTGAGTGACGTCAAACACATTCACTGAATGCTTGTAGATGTCTCTTTATGCCAATGAAGTACAATGTGATCTAGAACCCTGGATAGGTGCACTATGACATTCCTGGTTATTGTGCCCCCTACCCAACACACACACTGTAAAATGCTCATGGTACCAGCTCTGAATGCAAAGGCTTCAATATGTACTTTCATTCTTAGAGGTGGCAGCAGAGATTAAAAAAAAAAAATAAGAGTGGAAGGAGTAAGTGAAGTACTTATATAGGCTCCTAAATTCAAATCAAATCAGCTGCGGTCATACCCTGGGACCCAGCGGGGCTGTGTTACACAGATTATAGGGATAAGAACCATGGAAAAGTAACTTGTGTTTGCCAGCACCATCTTCCTCCCGAAGGCTCCCCGGCCATATATACTTTCAAAGGCACATGGGACTTATGTCTGATTTGCATAGCTTATAGGACTGGAGACTAAGCAAAGATCAGCTCTGATTAGTAACTCTACCTGTACCTGCTCACATGACAGTGGGCTCCTGGCAGCATAGTCTTATCTGCCTTGGTACTGAGGCTTAAGCCAGGCTTTTCAGGGCTGACTGGTGGAGATGGTCTAAAAAGAGAAGGTCCAGAGTATATGACTCGAGGTAGCATCTAAGGAGAGCTCTGTAGTTTTCTGAGCCAGGTTCCTGAGGAAGGAAGCATCGTAATACACATTCCCACTTCACTGAGGCCTCAACTATGAAAGCCTTTGGCACACAGACTCTTCCAGAAGAACACTGGTAGAGGGACCCTGGGAAAACATGAGTCAGCAGTGAGTTGATACCTGTAGGAAGGAAGCATGGTATTCTATACTCTGCCATACAGACCCTTCTCCTGCCTGGGCTCAGTGGGTATATAACTCTGAAGAAGCGTCTGAAATGGCCCTGTCTAAAATGGTCACATACAGCCCCCACTAATATAGTATGATTCCAGTGCCTCATTTTTCCTTAGGAGATGGCAGATATCAGCCACTGTGACTCAACCCTAAGCCTTCTTGTTCTACCTTGTTGATCCTTTACAATTATCCTATTGCATGGCCTCTCCAAGGGCTGAATACTGGTGGATTCCTCTTCCGATTACACCCCATGTATCTATCAGCCATTATTCTCCCAGGCCCCCGGGTCTTTGCATTGGACAATCTCCCTAATAAAAATAAAAACAAAATTCCCAATTTGAAGGTTTCTGTAAGAACGAAGTGTGAGAACATTTGAAAAATGCCCAACTTCAGCACTATACACAGCTGTTTCAATAGATTCCTCTAAACTAAGGGCAGTCCAACAGATCATTCTAAACCTATTATTGAGAATTAAAGAGATATGGAGTTATTTGCATAGAGGATGCCCCTTCTTAGAGATGAGGGACCATGTGTCCCTAGAGGATGCACTAGGAAAGGGACAGGAGCTCCAGGTAGCTGGCTACCCTCCCTCCCCATTGCCTGCCACAACCCAAGGCTGTATCTTCATGATACAAAGCAGAAATTTCTGATTTCGTTTATCTGTGCAGAAACTGGGTTCTGAGAAAGCAATCCAGAAATGTAGGAAACAATTCTAGGCAGCAGATAAAAGAACTCAGCCATGATCTCTCTGGGGGGCCATAGTTCTTGAAAGACCCAAGAGTACCTGCTTAGCCACTCGAGAACCAGAGAGCAATTACATGAAGTTAACTAAAGTCCAAGAATGGAAAAATCGATGCTATTTTTCCTTAAGCATTAGCACAGAATTCCCAATACATGGGTTTAATTTGGGAACATTCCTGTGTCAGCAGGAACAAAGGCCACTAGAAAGATTGTTAAATTGATCTTGATGAGAAAATAAGAATTCGCTTAAAGAGTAAGATGCAGAGGGAAAGACAGAGGAGAGATAAGAAGTCTCACTTGATGAAGAGATACTAGAACACTGGGACAGAAGGAACAACATTTAGAAATAATGAACATGCCTGAGAAGGGTGACAGGAAGACATGGCGGTCACTCCACTTGGCCAGTGCTGACACTATCATGGACTCCAAGACCACTTAGAGAATAGTGCTGTGGCTGACCATCACAGACTCTTCACGCTCCCAGAGACCGGAAATCCCAAATCAAGACCCTGTCTGAGCCAATGCTTCATGAGGGTCTGTTTCCTGGTTCATAGCATGCCTTCTCCCCATGTCCTGATTCAGAAGTGGAGAACTCTAGTCTTACTTATAGATGGTTCAGGTCTCATTTATGACAGTTCTACCCTGATAACCTCATTTCTTTCCAATGCCCCTACATCCAAATGCAAACACCTTGGGACCTAGGTTTGAACATAGAAATGTTATGGGAATACATCATTCAAACCACGACAAGGAGCCTGTGCAGGTATGGGTTTGTCATACAAATGGAACCAGGAAAGAACGTATTTCCTACCTAGGCACTAACAAAGCAGGGTGGAGGCAACTGTTCACTTACTAACAGAAAGGATTAGGGTCTGAGCTCATGCCACATAAGCGCTTCCCTAAAATATGCTGATAAACTCAAGAGGGCCTTGAGTCTAAGCCTGTCTGGGTGCCAGCAGGCTGATCCTCTGCCACCTCCACTGGCCAGGAAAGGAAGGGCTTGAGCAGGTCAGGATAATGTGTGTGCCCCACTGTGCAGCCAGACTGTCTGCCTCCATCCTGGTGCTCCGCTTCTCTTTAGTAAGTCTGAGATTCCAGTCAAGACTTATTAGGGTATGCCAGCTGTGTCCCAGTCACGCTCTGGGGGCCGGGGGATGGTTGCACACTGCATTATCAGAGTTAGAATCACGCTTGAAGGGAAAGGAAGATGAATGGCAGGCCAAGGTCAGAGCCGTGCGGGCCAACAGAAATCTCTCACCAGGCCATTATCCTCACAATCCAGAGCTGGAAATGCAAGATTTTCATTAAGAAGGGCCACATTTCCTCCAGGCTTCTGAAGAGCCCAGCATGCCCTTCCCTCTATCATTAATCAAGCAAAGTGGGCTGTTTGGGGAGACATCATGGAGATAAACAGCAGACACTGACCTCTGACCAAATCTGCAGACAGGCTCTGGTTGGCCAGCAATGTCAGATAAGCAGTCAACAGAGGGTCCAGCTGGGAGGACAAGCTGACATCCAGATGCCCCAGCACGAACAGTCTATCCCCAGGCAAGGCCTCTGTGCCAAACTGCTGCTAGCCCACCTGTCTTGAGAGGGCACTTTGGCCGAGCCAGAGGCTGGAGCAGATGGCAGCTGAGGGTAAAGGGGTTGGAGGAGGCCCTGTTCACCACTGACTCGGAAGGGAGGCTAGGGTAGAGCATCTGCCTCCGCATAAGCCTTTCTCAGCTACAAAGGCACATATGGACACCTGCGACTCAGTAGCAGGCAGCTGGACCTACAGAGAGCACCCCTGCCCGGGACTCACGCGGCCTTCCACGCCATCCTTGTTCCTCTGTCAGTTGGAGTCTTTATTATTAGGTACAGCTCTGGAAGGGACGGGAAATCTGAGGTAGCTGTTTAAGGAAGCCTGGGGGATGCTCCGGAGGAAAGGCTTCTCTTACCAGATTGACAAACCATCACCAGGGGGAAGAACTGAGAGCTTCTAGGAAATGCAGACTAGAAGGTCAGTGGTTTTCTTCAGCAAACTGAACGCCACAGGGAGAGGTGATCTTGTTGAGTCATTCAACAACTTTTAAGGGCATAAAGATGCCAAAGTTCCAATCGTGGGATCATTTCCTGACAATACCATATTGGATCCCACAGCTTGGATAAACCAACGCAGTGACCAGATATCACAGTTCACACCATTTCCTGCCACGCCCTGGAAACACATTTGAATAGATGGGGCGGTGATGTGACAACCTTTCTGTTAGTTCAATTGCAAGTTGAAGGCACTGTAAGAGGTAGTTCCAGTGATGGATACGATGGTGACTCTGCTCTGGGAAGGCATCCTGGGAAATCTCAGCGATTTCTCGGGGTTCTGGGGGACTGGCTATTACTTTTATTACCAGCTGAGTCAGACAAGCCCTAAACTAACTTGTCAAGGAAACAAAAAAACAAGAAACACCCAAATCAGACAGGGCTTTGTAGAAAAGAGTAAACAACCACGCACAGTCAAATGCAATGGCACCACTGGAAGCCACTTATCTAGGTATTTTTCTTCCAAGGGACTTGGAAGGAAAATAGGTACTGAACAGCAACCAAATTGATTTGCAGATAGTACTCTCTTGGCTTTTCTAAACAGAAATCCTTGACCATAGGGCTAATAGAGGAAGACAAGAGTTTCTCTGAGACCAGTGCTCTTTGATAGAGGAGCCAGATGATGAATGACCTTGCACAAATTCCCTGTACTTTGACAATCCATAAGCTGGGACCAACATCCCAAGGGCAGCCATTTGAGGAAGAAGCAAAGTGGGACTTGGGGGCTCCAATTCCAGGGGGATTTTCATTAATTTCATCAAGACAAAGTTAATAATCCATGACAGCAATTTTTTCTTGAGTTGGTTGTTCTAAGCATGTTCGAGTCTTTTCGATAAATCTCACAGCTAGAGGCTAGTAGAAATTAGTTTGCCTTCTCTACTGTCATTAGGAAAGAAAGTAGTGGTAATAGTTTCTGAGGAAACTGAAGGGAATGGCTTGTAAATGAGATGAATCTACAAGCTGCCCAAGTGTTGGGCAGAGGAGTAAATAAATCCACACTCCCCTCCCATCATAGCCCCAAAGAAGGATGTAGACACAACAAATGGACAGAGAAAAGAGATTTCTTTAATAAAGTGCTTTACTTATCTCTCTATAAAGAGGCTTCTAGAGACCATTTAACTTGGGATTCAAGTGCTAGATTATTAGCAGACTCATCTCATATATTCTTATTGATGGTCTTCAGTGAGCAGGGTCTTTCAGGAACAGCTAAACAGATAAAAGCATGGGCTGTTCTCTTCAGACAAGGCCATTGTGAGTGAGCTGCTGAGGAAGGGATAGGGACATGAGAGCCACAAACCATGTGACACAGGCCTGGAGGAATAGGAACTATTCTCACAAGCAGGGAAATGTTTACACCTGCCAAGAGGCAGGTACAGAGGTATGTTCAGCCTTCCTGTGGAAAATCCATCGTACTGGCCACCTCATCTGATGGTATTCGTAGCAGCCCAGCCCTGCACTGAAGGCTTTCCACACTTCCTTTACTTTTCAAGGAGATTGACCATGGTAGCAGATTTTCATGTCTTGGCTTGGCAATGTGAAAAACTGAGGCACAGAATAAAAACTAAATAAGAAATGATGAAATTGTAGCTAGAGTGGTTGGGAGTGGTGATGGTGGCAGTGGTGGCGGTGGTGGTGATGTAACTGTCATGAACAAGTTCCAGAGGTTTTGTTCTTTAGTTCTCCTCCCCCTCCTGTGGTACCCATGTCTCAGAAAGAACAGAGAAGAAAGGGGGCCCTGAAGTGTGTGGCCCAGAGCCGTGGTTACAATCTTGGGCCACATCAGGATGCCATCAGTTGAAGTGACACTCAGCCCTCTAGACCCCCCTGTTCTCTTCCAGAGAGAAGACCCTTTGCGCCAGGCAGAACCAAAGTGCTAGAGACAGCTTGACTCTTACAGGTGTCAGGACAGCCATCCCTTAGCAAAAAGTGTTACCATGGACCTTGACAAGAAGTGCAGGCCTCTCTCCTCTGCCCAATCCTGTACCGTCATGTACTCTGCCCAGGGACAACTGAAAGTGACTCTAACATAGGGAAACTGAAGCAATCTACCTTAATGAGAACTGGAAAATGGACAAAAGGATAGGAGTTGGTGAAGGGGCAGGATGGCAGAGACTAGAGAAGGAGAAACTCCACCAAGGGAGAGAGAACCTGGGAGATCAGCCAGGAAAGGAGAGCCATGGCCTTAGGTCCAGCAAGGAAGAGGATCCCCCTCACCTGCACAGAGTGGGGATACTCACACTGCCTGGCCCCTTGCCCAGCTTTGTACACACACACGTGGAGAGGGAGAATGATACAGTGTTCTAGTGAGAGGGACACACTTGACCCTTGTCACCTCTTCCATGCCCCAGGAAAAGAAGACAAAGGAAAACCACACCATAGGTCTTTCTAACACCAAGCCCAACATCTCTACTTCATGGCTCTGTTGAAGTCAATGCTTGGGTTTCTCAATCAAATCCTTACAACCTCAGAAAGATCTTGGCTATTCTTTCTTGCCAATGTATGGGTGTACTCTGTGTCACAGCGAGTGCCAAAGGAGGGCAGGTGCTCCAGCTATAATCCATGTTACCAGTGATTCCTAAGCACTGAGGACAAGTCTCTTATGTGTCACATCTATGGTACAAGCTTTCTTCTCCTTCTGACAACATGAGACTAGAGAGCGGATTCAAGGCTTTCACTAATTACATGAATCTATGGCCCACCCAAGATTCCCATGGTCCCCACCCCATTCTGAAGATCTTCTTACGTGGTGACACCATGGGACAGATCCAGCCAGCCCTGATCTCAGCTCTGGTTTCTACTCCTCACCCTGGCTGAGGAAAGAAGGTGAACCTGATTTCCAATGCTGAGTGGTGAGTGTATCCTACAGGCAACATTACAGGTAATTTCCACAAACCCAATAGGGGATACTTTCTCTGATTATATGTCACGTGTCCCCTGCATTTTTTCTCTGTTGTTCTGAGATTCATACAGAAAATGATCTGGACCACAGGCAGAATACCTCTTTGCTATGCCAAGGCCACATTCCCAGATGACGAAGACCATACCTACACCAAGACAGGGACTGGAGTAGTAACGTAAACATTTACAGTTCTTATTGAAGAAGGGGTATAGCATGTGGCCATGCTGGAAACCCGTTCTCTGGCCTTTCTGCTCTGGGGAGAGCTGCAGCATCCTGGCTGGCCTATCTATGCCTTAGCACTTAGTAGATGTGCCAGGGCTGTGCTAAGTATTTTACAAGCTTAGTGTCTGTATAAATGACTTCTTACAAGAAAAAGACAAAGAAAAGCTCCTACCCCACCTCAAGGCACTTAGCATAAGGGCTGAAGAGACAGCACTCTGCCCACTCCAATCAGCTTATAAATTCCATTGATACCTTGTGAGCAAGTAGTCCCTGCTTGCTGATATCAGGTGTAATTACCTACCCCTGATGCTACTATGAGATGAAACACTTGTATCTGGTCAACTGGATTCCATTTCAGTGAAGGACAGCATTTTGGTCATTAAAGCGGATGGGTCATAGTGCTCATCGAGAGCCCAGCAGGCCCAGGATGTTGCCTGTCTAGACCAAGGGTGTGGTGAGAGCTGCGTACGAAGGAGACTGTGCTGGACTGACCTGCAGCATCTGGAGGTAGCCTTCCTGTGGATCGCAGAGCAGGGAGGAGATGCGGTGGTTATTCCTCATGCATTTCTGGTTGTCCTTTGCAGATGGGAAGATTTGCCGGACCACGGTCATCCTGCCAAGGGCACTGTGGACCAGATCCAGGATCTCGGGGTCACTGATTTCCTGAAGAAATAATCAAATCCATGCTTATACCCTCATGAATTAAAAAAAAATGTCACTAGGAGACATCCAGGCCAAAAGCCCAAACAGCTAATGCTGAAGTGGTCCAAGGGGATTCGGCCCTGGCTATCCATTTTATTAGTTGCTTATTTACAAAAATACTTACCACACCTTAGGTACAAACAAGGTTGTTCAACATTCCTTCTGAGCTCTGGTCTGTAGTAAGCACCAAGTAGATGTCAATAATAATCCTTTACCATAGAACACACCGAGTGTGACAGGGATCAAGGATACCTATTGTGCTAGACCTTGAGAGACCAGGTGTTCGTTTGCAATTATCAATGCCATGCTCCAAAAACAACTCTAAGAATACTACAAAGGGGATCCAATTATTAGGTCATTTCACCCTCAAAAACAGAAATTTTAAAAGGAGCTGCTATAGGGAGCCTCTATAAGAAGTCAGACGAACTAAGTAAGCCCAAGAATGGAGATAGGTAAAGAAGGTGTGTGATTGCATATGTGAATGCACGCTTGCATGTGAGAATATGACATGTATGTGCGTGTGTGTGTGTGTGTGTGTGTGTGTGTGTGTTTGTGTGTGTGTGTGTGTTCCCGTGTTGGGGACAAGGTATAACTGGGACTCTGAGTCTGCAGGGATTGGATGAACTTTCTTCCACAGAGAAGCATCAGTGCAAGGGAGGCAGATAGGGAAATCCAAGCATGCCGCTTCAAACAAACAGCAGCAGCAACATAGAACTGAGCATTTTCCCTAGGGCTAGTAAGGAGCTTGAAATTTTCAGGTACAAATATCCTATAATCAGAATGGCCTTTCTGAAAACTTCTGGTTGCATTAGGGGCTGAGGATTAGAGAGAAACAAATGAGGTGGGGGCAGCGGTGGACAGAGAGGAGAATGCTAGACTGCATACCGGTCAAACACTGGACTACAAAGAAATGGAAACAAATATTCACCCCTTGCTCCAACAGTGGGGCAGTCAGACTAAGGGCATCCCAGGCACACTGCCTCTAAGGAATTACTTCATTCTTTTTTATTGGATATATTCTTTCTTTATATTTCGTTTCTCTTTTCCTGGTTCCCCACCCCCCAAAGGTCCCACATGCCCTTTTCCCTCCCTGCTCCTCCATCCACCCCTTCCCACTTCCCTGTTCTGGTATTCCCCTACACTGATGCATTGAGCCTTTCCAGAACCAGGGTCCACTCCTTCCTTCTTGTCAGACATCATTTGGTATGTGGATTGTGTCTTTGGTGTTCCAAGATTCTAGATTAATATCCACTTATCAGTGAGTGCATATCATAGGTATTCTTTTGAGACTGGGTTACCTCACTTAGTATAATGTTCTCCAGCTCCATTCATTTCTCTAAGAATTTCATGAATTCATTGTTTCTAATGGCTGAATAGTACTCCATTGTGTATATATACCACATTTTGTATCCATTCCTCAGTTGAGGAACATCTGGGTTCTTTCCAGCTTCTGGCTATTATAAATAAGGCTGCTATAAACATAGTGGAGCATGTATCCTTATTGCATGCTGGGGAATCATTCATACTGGGCTCCAAGTCAATATTTAACTGAAACTATTGTATTTTAAAATAATCTTTAAATCTTCCTCTTGGCAGATGACCAATTCTAGTATTGAGACCCTGTGACAGTACAAATGGAGACAGGAGGGGGGTGGTGGGAGCAGAAAATCAGTGATGGGAATTTCATAATCACTTAAGTGAGAGCATAACACGTTTAGGAAGATTGCTAAATCAAACATATAGGGTCTATCTTAGGATGATACTGGGGTGTGTGTGTGTGTGTGTGTGTGTGTGTGAGAGAGAGAGAGAGAGAGAGAGAGAGAGAGAGAGAGAGAGAGAGAGAGAGAGAGAGAGAGACCTGGTCACTTGAAAGCACTTGCTATATCTGTGAGAGAGCACATCCCTCTATCCTCAGCAAGATTGTCAGTCCCTGCAATTATATACTGAATTATCTGGATCTCACAAAAGTTAAAATGTTGTCACCAGTTGAATTTACACCATGTCACTGAAATTTATATTCACCATGGATTGCAAGCAGGAGATAGTCAAAGGTAGAGAAAGTGGTCAGTTCCTGAACACAGAAAGATTCAAGGAGTGGTCAGAGGACAGGAAGAGCCTGGCCATGTGCACTCAGCTCTGCGCTAGCTGCACTGGGGACCCAGGCCCTTCTGAGAGAATGAATGGAGGCTGTGAGAAATCACAGCAGAACTTCAAAGGAAGGAGGAATAGCAAAAGACTAACAAGCAGAAAATTCACTTTGTGTAAACTACAAGTATTGGGGGGAGGGTGGATTTATTATATAGAATATGTATGCTTTCGGCCCGCCACAGTGGCTTGTGCTTGTAATCCCAGCATTTGGGGAGTTAAGGGAGGTTGAATTACTGCAAGTTCAAGGCCAGCCTGGGCTACATAGTCAACTATGGGTCAGCCTGACCTAGAGTGAGTGCAGACTCTAACAAAATAAACAGATATAAATAATCAAGTGAGAAGATAAATAAATAAATGAAATGCAAAAGATGGAAAGGAGGAATATAGGTATCATAAAATACAAAACTAGAATCAAATATAGAGATGTTAGAGACATGACAGAAGACAAAAGAAATTATCTCATGCCATTTGGTTCTCCCACACATTCTTGATGTAAAATGCCATTGGAGAGGCAACAGCCATTTTTATAGACCTCTTTACATTAAGCCTCTTCTGCTTCTTCAACTGCCAATAGGACAAACAAGAAGCACTTGATTCACACTACCATACTCTAGGCATATTCTGTAGCTGTGTCAGGGATTTTACCTACAGGGTGGCCCTGTACTTCCATGGCAACCTGTGGTGGGGTTAAGACACTGCCCCCCAGTCTGCTCTGATATGCTCTGGACTCTTTAAAGACTTGGCACAGCTCTAGGACAACCTATTAGCTTCCAATGCCTCCCTCACAGTGGGGATCTGCTGAAGCTTTGTATACCTTCCTGTCTCTCCTGGCCCAGGTCTAATCTGCTTGTCATGGGTTGCAGCATGGTCCTCCCTGCCAGTGAACTCCAATCCCACTCTGTGCTTCTGGACTATGCTTCGTAGACAATTCAGAGATATCTGCACTCAAGATCTGCGAGTCTGCTCAAGCAAATTTCTACAGTGATTTACACGCAACCAAAAAGATCGACTCCTACTCTTGCCCTCTTTCTGAACATAGGTGAGTGGTCTATGTAGCAGCTCCATGCCAGGATCTACTCCTGTCCTACTCCAGGCTATCACCTAAGCCTCCATGGTTCGGTAATTACTACAAATTCCAGCAGAATATATGCCTCTATGCCAATGCAAGAGACTCCGATGTCTAGACTTGCTGTGCAGAGAGAAATACAAGCAGCCCATTGAAATGAGGCGCTTGGACGGCTAACTTCCCCTTGTCCCAGTTAAGCATACATTCAAGTAGTGCTGCAGATAAATGCAACAGCAGGACAACATGACTGCACCACGGTGCAATGTCAGTAAACTAACAGAGGGAAAAGGATAAGCAACAGAAATAGCAGGATGGCAGGATGCTCACTGGAGTATACAGGATCAAAAAAGACTAATTTTTTTTTATATTGTAATTTATAAACTTCACTGTGAAATATGCATAAGCGTTTTGTACATTAAATGTGGATAATAAAATGAATTCACTGTCATCTTTCATCAAACTGAGAAGGAAAATGATGCCCACATCGTAGTTGGATGGTTTCCCGTACTAACCCCTGCCTTCTTTCCACAAACAGCCGTTGTCATGCTGTGGCCTAGATGGCTTGTGGCTTACTCTTGAACACTTTGGTTGAGTGCAGCTAAGCTACACAACATGGATCCTTATGTAATCCGGTTTGAACACCATGTTTTTTATACTCTATTTTACATCAGAGTCCCCTGGGAGCTCGATAAAATTACATGAATCCAAAGAGCAAACTCTCTAGGTTCTCCATGAGCACTCTGAATAATAAATACCCCAATAGTCACCAATGTATAAAATCACTAGCTCATGAGCTTAGGAGCCATAACTAACTCATGTGGAGACTTAGAACCATCTGTAACTCTTGTTCCAGTGATTCCCACACCCTTGTCTGGCTCTGAGGGGACTGCATGCTCATCATACCCATACATACATGCGAGCAAAGCACAGGCAAAGTGAAAATAAGTATTTTAAAATGAAACGACTTGTTAAATGTTAAAGTTCCAAGGTTTGTTCATGGCGCCAGGTGTAGGTGTGCATGATAACATGGCATAAGGGTTATCATTTATTAACCCATTGCTGATAATATGTGCTTTACTCGTTGGCATCTATGAATAATTGCCTGTGTGTCTTCATGTACTTGTGTAAGAATTTCTCTTAGGCATCATATACCTAAGATTGTGGCATCATGATAAGAGAATAGGAACATGCTCAAATTTATTACAAAGAGCCAAATTTCTAAAGGAATTTGTACCAAATTATAACCACGCAATAAATGTAGTATTAGTCCTGCATATTTGCCTACACCTCACATATGATATGACTTCTTAAGATGTGCCAGTCTTCATGAATATGACTTGGAATACTGCTAGGTTTTGTTTTCACGTAATTCTTCACAGGGCTCTCATGCATCTAGGTCTCCTTCCTTATATTTGTGGGTAAGTCTGCTGCACAGTGATTTATCAGTCTCTTATTTTTAAATTTATTCTAAGTAAGCCTTAGTCACATGCTACAAATAGCCTCTCCAAGTTGTGGAATGTTTGATAAGGTCAAGCTTTAACCCCTTCTGAGCTTGGGGAGAGAGAGGCTTGCTTTGTGGCCACCGTGTATGACTGTTTCATGTGGTTTTGCTTTGTGGCCACTGTGAAAACCTGCTTCACATTGTTTTGCTACATGCTTGCCGCTGTCAAATATCTATCTTCGGGTCCACTAGTTCAGGACTTTGTTTATGCTTGAATTCTACCTGTGCTTTCTTGACATATTTTAAAGACTTGCTATTAGTTAAATAGAAGTTTAGAAGACTGTCTCATTGCTAAGCTGACCAATTTACCAGTACTTAAATACCGTCTTTATTTCTAAAAATGCACCTTGCCTTATGGTTTACTGTGCCTGCTGCTACCATAGCTGCACCATTTGTGTTGTGGTCATTACCCACATTGTTCATCTCTTTCCTTCCCTTTGATTTTTATCTGCCTCGTGTTTTCCTTGGAATATCTGCAAATAAAATATACTAGAAATGTTTATATCTAGACCTGAGATATAAGTAAAAATTCAAATCATTTATATTTATTATGGTTATTCACATATCTGGATTTATTTCTATCATATTACTTACATTGTGTATTTTGGTTTTTGTTGTATATTACTGTTTTTCCAAAGTTGGAATAATTTTTTTACTATTTCCATTTATTTATGTTTTAGAAAATTAGATTTTCTATATTAGCTTTTATTAGTTTTCTTACCTATACTTATAAGTATACTTAAATATGAAGATATTTGGTATTTTTCTTTCTTCTTTGGGGCTTATTCCCAGTTACCAGAAGCTTAGCTAAGGCGTCAACAATGTCCAGTATTTAATTCTGTCTTTCTTTATGGCCTTCCAGTATACATTATCTCTGTTGTTTTACAAAAGTACTCCTATAGTGTCTGTGTAACCGATACATATGTATGTATCAGTTCCACTATCTTTTCTGGACTTCAGGCCTTAAATCTGACATCTTTCTTTTTTCTTCATTCAAAGTTCGTCATTGTAAATGCCCTTTCAAGGAAGTTACTGATGATAAATCCAACTAACAGTTTCAACAGTGTTCAAAAGCCCAAAGCCCAAAGTCCCTTCTGAGACCTAGCACAAACCATAAAATTAAAACCCAAGTGGCATAGTTCTGATATACAGTGTCAGATGGCCTATATTCTCATTCAAAATGAGAGTATAACAAAGAGAGGTCAAGTCAAGAGAAGACCAAATCCAACAAAGGAAACAACACATGCTTCAGGCACATGTCCAGTATCTGGGTTCTCTGTGGTTTCATGTATCATTTTGTGGTCCTTTGCCATAATGTAACATGAACATCTCAAGCATAGCTTCTGAGAGTCTTTCTTCCCCCACCCCAAGCCTCATGAGCAGGGTCTTCATTGTCTGCATTTCTGTCCCCATTCTGAGCCTCCACCCTTCCAGCAGAACAACCTATGCCGCTCTGCTTACAGAATTCCAGAGTGGATCTCTAGGCTACAGCTCCAAACTCTTCAAAAGTCCTCTGTAAAACCATTTCTAAGATGTCTACTGAGCATGCAGTCAAATAGTGACAGCAGCAGCCCCCTGGTCGGGAACCCAGCAAAGGAGTGCGCATGTTCACTGCCTATGTCTTCATTTTCTTCAGTCTAGAAGTCCAGCCCATGCATGGCTCCTTCTTCTTTCTTCAGTTAAACTTTACTATAAATTCCCTCACATACATACTGGGAAGTGTGACCCCTCAAGAGATTCGAAATCCCATCAAACTAGTCATTAAGACTAACCATCGCTGTTTCTCTTCTGTACAGTCGCGTTTCCCTTGGCTGCCTCCCATAAAGATGTGAGGTAAGGCATTTAGAACCATCTGGAGCATCCAAGACTGGGGAATCTCAGATCCTTACTTCAAGATCATTAATTTCATGGCATTTGTAAAAAAAAAAAAAAAAAAAAAAAAGAATTCAGGCCTTGAATATCTGAAGACCATTATTAAATTGTGATAAACATGTTGGTAAATGGCTGCACACGGTTTAAACTTCTTGACAGTAGACTCTGGGAGCAGAGAAGGCTATCTTACCCCAGACTCCAGCATGTTTAACTCAAGTGCCCAAATTCTCTGTCCTAGTACAAATTGGTTCCTTAACTCTGTGACAGAAAGAAAGAAAAACAGAAAACACCTAGGGGGGTTCATAAAACATTGTACCTTTGAGAACATCTGGAAAGTAAACCGGTCCCAACAGAGATTTTTGTTGTTTGTCCCACGGTATAAAGATGCCTGGGGTGGGAACAGGGAAACAGCTCATCCGTGGAGAGAATGCTGTTCATTGCCTAGAAATCTCTCAGCCAAGACTTCCAGCACGCATGGGTTTCCTCGAATTGCACTGGGCACTTCTGCTGGATTTTGTAAGCACCTGATATAAGGCTGTTCCTTTTCTTGCTCTCCCAATCAGACCAGACTAATTGTTTCTGCTTATTATTGTAAGCACCTGGCTCAATGATGTTTTCTCTCTACCTGCTGCTTCTGTTTATATGATGATCATTATTTATTCTTTTTTTTTCAGGTGGCACTTGCTGTTTATTTTTATTTTATTTTTTTCTATTTTTTCCCTACATTGTTTGTTTACATTCCAAATGATTTTCCCTTTCCCGGTTCCCCCTCCCCATAAGTCCCATAAGCCCTCTTCCCTCCACCACTTCTCCAATCAACACCCTCCCACTTCTCTGTCATGGCAATCCCCTACAATGCTGCATCAAGCCTTTCAGGAACCAGGGCCCTCTCCTTCCTTCTTCTTGGGAATGAATTGATATGTGAGTTGTGTCTTGGGTATTCAGAGCTTCTGGGCTAATATCCACTTATCAGTGACTGCATTCCATGTGTGTTCTTTTGTGAATGAGTTACCTCACTTAGGATGATATTTTCCAGATCCAACCATTTGCCTAAGAATTTCATGAATTCATTGTTTTTAAATGCTTAGTAGTATTCCATTGTGTAAATATACCACATTTTCTGTATCCATTCCTCCATTGAGAGACATCTGGGTTCTTTCCAGCTTCTGGCTATTATAAATGAGGCTGCTATGAACATAGTGGAGCATGTGTCCTTATTGTATGCCGGGGAATCCTCTGAGTATATGCCCAGGAGGGGTATGGTTGTATACTTTAAAATGTACTCATTTGAAACCAAATGGATGGCTACTTTCATGAAACTTGAGGTCTGAGTCTATGCCCCACACTCAATGAGCTAATCAGAACCGCCTGAGTAACAGCAAAAGGGGGTAGGATTTATTCAATATAGCTACATTAGAAAGAGGGACAACGAAGACCAGTGACCACCTCCAGTCTAAAGGTCTAGAAATCTGCACATCTAAGCAGTCCTGGTATGGGTGTGGCCCTCCATAGTGTAGACCTTTACTTGTCATAGGCTATAATGCTCTTTCCCAAGGCAAGAGTTTTCACCCAGGCTGCCTCAAGTTTTTCTTCTCCCAGCAGAAAATTCCCAGGGATAGTACAATTTCTTGGGGGCCCTTTATTTTATTAGTCTGAAAGCTAAAGAGTCTCTTTAGAATGTATGTACTTCTGCCAAGTCAGCAGCACTATTGTAGACCATTCCCCACAGGAGATATTAGTTAACCATGTGCAGAGACTAAGGTCATGTGCTCTTTTCTCTCTGAATAGTCTCAGTTTTTCTATATCTTTAATATCCCATACTGTCACTCTATGATGTACCTCAGTGCCTTTTATTTTAATCACTTCTTTATTCTGGGTCTTGATGGATCTCTTTAAACAGTCTGAAAAAGCCATCAGCCATAATATTATTTACTAGTTAATATTCTAATGCTCACTCTTTTCTCAAAACTATACCAAATGTTGTTATTCTATCTTCCATATGCTCAACCCCTATTTCATTTGTGCCACTGCCCTTTCTGTGAGATATCCTTCAAATAATCTCTTTATAAATTGCACTGCAAAAATTCTTTATCTACCTTTGTACAACTTGACACTTAGTGTCTCCAAGGTTTTCAACTTGTAATTATTACATTTGGTGATGAGTTCATTCCTGTCTTGATTTGGCTTCCTTCCATTTGAGCCTTTTACTCTTTGTTCACATAATCCAGTCTCTATTTTTGCAACATACTTATTGTATGTTATATAATCTTTCCTAGATCTCACTCATAGAGATTCCTTTACCTCTTCCTTCTCCTCCCCCTCCTCCTCATCTTCCTCGCCTTCCTCTTCCTCTTCTTTTTCCTCTTTTTCCTCTTTTTCCTCTTTTTCCTCTTCTTCTTCTTCTTCTTCTTCTTCTTCTTCTTCTTCTTCTTCTTCTTCTTCTTCTTCTTCTTCTTCTTCTTCTTCATCCCTACCTCTCTCCACACATTTACCATTTTCATTAGGCTTTCATTTCCTTTAGGAGTTTGTAATCGTTAATTTTGAAAGTCACAACTGACAAATTATCTTGATCACATTGGCCTGTGGATATGTCTACAGGGAATGATCTTGATTATTAAAGCTCACTGTGAGTCTAATCATTCCTGAGGCTGGGGTTCCTAACCTGTAAATGCGTAAGGGGCACTGGCTGAGCACCAGGTAAGAAGACATCACTGGTGAATGAGTGTCTCACTACTCTTGACCATGGATATGTAACTAGCTATCTCAAGCTCCAGCCGCTGTGATTCCCTGATAGTGATGACTGTAACTCGTAATCATAAGCTAAATAAATCCCTTTCCCCTGGGTTGTTTTCCCTCAAAATATTTTATCACAGCAACAGGAGTGGAACTAGTAAAGAGCTCTTTGACTGTAAGAAGCATCCACACTACTTCAGAGAGCTTATGCTTGATTCTGCCATACTTAGAAAAGTAAGGCCAACTACAGCCACCATAAATTGAACGGTCCTCTGAGCTTTGCTAAAAAACACAGGGGTATTAAAATGAGTCGGAAGTTGCTGGTTATCAATTTTTATTCCCTTATCCAAGGCTGAAGTCATAATAGAAAATAACATTTCCCACCTCCTTCTCGATGCTTTCATTTCCTCCCATCTCTGATACAGAGAATATGCTTCCAGTTGAATGTGAAAATCTTTCATTAGACACCACATGTGATTAGTCCTCAGGCTTAATTTCAAACCTCACATTCCCCAGATTGCCATGGGAACAAAAACTTAAGGTTTCTACAATTTGACCAATTTACTGAAAGAAAAACTCAAGAGTTTATATTTTGGCCTTATGTTTGGCCTCACGGCAAACTTTGACAGCTTTTAGTTTAAAAATATTTTTAAATATGATATATTTAGGTAATTGGGGGCCCTTTTCCTTCTGAGAGTATTATTCGGGCTAATCTTTCATTAAAAAACATATACTAAACCTTTTGCATGGGATTTAAATTTCTTGGTTCATGACCCTATTTTTTTATTCTGAAAAATAAAACATACATCTGTGTTACAAACTGTTCCCCATCTGTCCTAGCTGTGTGTCTTGTTAAAACTGAGTAACTATTTTATTACTACAACTTATATTTACTTCATTTGATCTCCTTTTTTCTAATTTTTATTAATATTAACACTATTTTAAGAAAATTCAAGAGGAGCACATGCAGTCTCCTCTGCCTGATCAAATCCTGTCTGTGCTCATGACGCATCTCAGTATTATTGTACAGGTCCTACCTGACTTCATATTTTCTTTCAGAAGTATCCCCATGAGTTGCTATTACCTTCTTCTCCTACAATCTAATAGGTCCCACCCATAAATTTCCTTTCATCAGTATTATTCACTGAGCTGAGGTGTCTGCAAATAGATAATCTTTAGAAATAGTTGAAATCTCAAATCTAGATCACTTATTGATAGAAGCTACAGAGAAAGAGAAGGAAATGCCAATAGATCTATCTGTATTTTCAATGAGAGAAGCATATATCTATAGTGTGATGGAAAAATAATCACAATAAGTACAGAAGAAATGAGGTTTGAGGTTCCCAGTTAACACAGTTATCAAATTCTTCTTACCAGTCCTTGGAGGAAAAATAAGAGTCTTTTGTGCCTTGCAACAAACTTACAGGAAAATGTCTATGGATATAATAAAGTGTGAGAAATTGCACCATGCACTGAATAATAACATTATTCAGGTCTCTGATTCTGCAAGACTGCATACTGATGCTTAGGAAAATATGCATTTCAAGTCAAATAAATTATTAAGGAATTCTATAAATCTCTACTTCACTTGCAAAGGGTTAAGAGTACAGGAAAGTTAGAAGAATTCTAAAGAAAAGAAAAATCTTCACATTTTCCCAGGAGGCACATACTTAATTCACTGATTGAAAGCAAAATTGTCCTCATAGAGCACACGGTGGAAGAGAATGAGATCTGATTGCCTCTGTTCCCTGAGAAATGTGAGTCTTTGGCTGGGGTTTATGGCTGGCTTCGCAGGCATGTGCCATTTCAAGAGAAAGTGGCATATATGAGGACAGTGTGCATCTCCCTGCAGAGAAATAGCATGGCTGTACCAGACTTTCAAAAAAAGCCTCTATGCCCCCGTCCAAAAACCAGGTGATGAACAATCGGTATGGAGACCAAGAGTGTTTTTTAAAGTGCTCTTTAGCACTCACTATGAGGAGAATGGAAATGATAATAACTCCAACCGGGTAAGCCGGGGACAAAATAGTATCTGTCAGACTCAGATACCTTTTCTTCCTTCCATTCAGGCCTCTGATGTGATCTTCAGGAAAAAAGAGAGAGAATCAAAGAAGCAATGGAGTTCATATGGACTATGGTGTGGCTATTAAAAAAAAGATAGAATAAGTCCACTGTATTGCATCATTATCTATCGAAATATACAATATTTTAGAAAAGCAGAAAATAAAGTTCTATGAAGACACAACACAGAAACACACACTCTCACACATGCACATGTGCACACAGACGCATAACTACAGCATGAAAATCTAGGTGTGAAGCACATGCACCTGCTTGGGGAAAGTGGTTGACACTGGGGAACAGGAAAAAAAAAAAGCAAATCTTCCATCTGCCTGAAAGATTTGCCCCTCCCTCTCATGCTTGCTTAATTCCACTGTGTCTTTCTTCCTCTTCCAGGACCTTGGCAGTGGATGGTAAAGCTACACCTTGAACCAAAGATACATTTTGCTTGGTCTGATCCACACTGTGTTTTCCTCTTCCATTACTCAGTGCTAGGGAAGCATTGTGAAGCCATTCAGATTGCGGAAATGGGAGTTTTTCCTTCATAGAGTCTGAGGAGGTTTGTAAATCTTAAGACAATCTAGCTCAGACAGTACCTTTCTGACACTTTTCTGCACCATGAATAGATTTGACCTAAATGCAAATTCATCAAAATACAGAAATCAGGGCTCTAAGAATCCTCTCTATATATTTAGAAAGACGCATGCCCATATTGAAGTGCTGAGTATGAAGCTCGAGGCTTCACGTATGCTAGGATAGTGCTTTAACACTGAGCGACAAACCCAGCCTGTTATTGAGATGCAGCATATCACAAACTGATAAATGCAGCTCAAATTACCTTGAACTCAGAGCCTTCCTGCTCCTGCTTTATGAAAGTGGGTAAGACTGTGTGCATCTCTGTATCTGGTGTGTGGATACTACTCTCAGGCTCTTAATCAACCTCCCCTAAAACCTCCTGAAATACTTCAAAGTCTTACTAGGTAAGCAGACAAATTCTCAGACCACTCAAGAAGGAAGCCTAAAAATCTGAAGCACCTAACAGTACAGTTTGAAAGGCAAGAATGTGGGCATTTTTTCATATTACATTTCGTGCTTCTAAGAATAACATCAGTGTAGGGGAATACCAGAACAGGGAAGTGGGAAGGGGTAGATGGGGGAACAGGGGGAGGGAAAAGGGCATGTGAGACCTTTGGGGGATGGGGAACCAAAAAAAGGGAAATGAAATGTAAATATAGAATATATCCAATAAAAAAAGAATTATTTCAAGAAACCAGGATCACTGCAGAGGTCTTACTCAAGCCAAGATTAATAGCAAAGAGGGGAAAATAAGGACACAGTTTCAAAATGGTAATTAAAATGAGGAGAATATATTTTTCTAAATATGCACTTTGACAATATAGATGCAAGATTCACATATAAATATTTTTTGTCAGATCTTTAAAACCTCAGGAAATTTTTGGAACCTTCTAATAGCAGGTGAAAATATGAAATATTTATATAAATTGCTAAACTCATATTGAACTATGCAATCACATTATTATTCATTTCCTTTTATTCCTCCAAAAGACCTAGATTTATCAACCATCTGTGTGATACCAGCACTGTTTCATCTCTGTGGAATAGTAAAGTTTATTTCCCCCATAAGAGTCATGGCATCAGTAATCTCAAGTGAATGATAGTAGAGAAAGTTCAGAGACAAGGTTGCCTAGAGAAGTTGAGGAAATGCAAGGAGGATTTGATGAAGTGGTGATAACAGAATTTGCCTCACTGAAATACTAAGGCTTTAGGAATGTGTGCTACACTCTCCAGAGCACTTAGGGGTAGGCAAGCCAAGGCTCAGGAAGATAAGGACATCCTGGGAAGAGAGGTCAAGAGAAACCACCAAAGCTGAGCGCCAGTGCATTTCCTGAACTGATGATAATAGTGTCTAGAACAGCTTCTGAGAAGTTACTCTGGCCTGAGTCAGACCATAGCACTTGAGTTGTTCCCTACAAACTGATGAGGTGGGCATGGGTCTTGCTATTTTATGTAGGGTGTGAAAAATCGAAGATGATTTCCTTACTTCCCGAAATGCGGTCCATGGGACCCATAACATCAGATATTAGGGAACTTACTGGAAATGCAGAATCTCAGACCTAGGCCTATCTAATAAGAATCTGCATCATAAAAAGATCCCCAGGTGACTCATGGGTACATTAATGTTTGATGTGCCCTCGTTATTTATGTGTAGTGATGTAGTGAGAGTGGAAGACCTGGCTTTGGCCTCCAATCCCAGCTATTACCCATCTTTAGCTGTGTAACTTAAGCAAAATATCTCATTTCTTTGAATGTCATCTGTAAATGTGATAAATGTCCTTCCAAGAATTATTAGCATAATTCAGAGGGTTTGATGTAATGGAGGACAATGTGGCTAGCAGAGTTTTAAAAACAAGTCCCTTTCTATTTCTAGCTCAAAATCTATAGCTGTCTACAGTCTTTAAAGTCTAGCATAGACTCAATGGCAAAGGCTTCTTTTTCCTCTTACCACCTCGTTGCTCCTGCAGCCTCTACCAAACACCTGAAGGGTCCCAGAACAGACCACCCCAACCTGTATTCAGCTGTATCCTGTTCCTCGCTGCTGATACATTTCCTTGACTCCCTGCCAAGACATCACACCCATAGGCAACCATTCTTTTAAATAAAGTAGGTCCTTGTTGGAAATAAAATACAGCCACCATTGTTTGAAATGGCTACTACAAAGCCAATATTATGCTGTCCTCCTGCAATTGAACAGCTGGCAGACTTATGCCCTAACCCCAAGCCTACCTCCTCCATCACAGCACATATGCACAGGCTGGACCAGTCATCTTGCAATACTTGGCTCAGGTCATTCCCTAAAGAGCAACACCTGGATGTGGCCACCAGGCAGAACAGCTGTCCCCGGGCTCCCTGTGTATGTCTCTGAACCCCCTCCAATCCCAGCGTTTACCCAGTTAGGATCTGCTGGCATACCAAAAGACTGGTAAGAGAAGTCCAAAGAGGGGAGGGTCTCTGTGGTCTCTGGATGTTGAGTGGTTGCTTCTTGGTCCTGATGTTCGTGCAGGAATAGAAACCCTGACTAATCCACCCCTCTTCTCACTCAACTTTCAGTGAGCATCCTATCCCCACTAAGCTGGCGAATTCTAAATTCTCCCAACTCCATTTCACTCCTTGTTTGTGTACTTTCCCTTCACTCCAAACGGATTCAGAACATCTTAAAATGGTCACAGCAACTCCAAATAGGACTGCAGCAATTGCTAACTGTGTCTTCGCTTTTGTGGCTATGATATTATTGCTGAGGTATGCTCTAAGTTGCATCTGAAATGTAAACTTCTGCAGATCTAGACACAAGTTTTAAAAGCACTAAAATAACTTCAGGGACAGGCTAAAAATAATTTCACCTGGCATTTGGAAGGCAGGACAAATCTAGAGTCTCCAAAGTCCAACACCTCAGGACAGAGTCTTAATAGGAAGCCATTCAACTAATAGGATTCCACAGTTATAGGCATAGAGGAGACCTTTCCTGACACTCTCCACTCCCAGCAGAGCACTACAGAAACTAGCCCAGAAAAGAAATCTCAAGAGTTGTACAAGCAAAGTTCAATTAGTTCAGATCTGAAGTACACAAGGACCTTTAGACCCTGTGTGATATAGTGCAGAACTGTGATTTATCTCCAGTAGTACTGTGGCATTCAAAGTCTCTTGCCATGAACACACAAAACCAGAAGGAGGCTACAGGTACTAGTTCATGATTCCATGAAGGCTAGAGTTATGAGGTCCCATTTGTCAATTCTTGATGTTAGAGCATAAGCTATTGGTGTTCTGTTCAAGAAATTTTCCCCTGTGACCGTGTGCTCAAGACTCTTCAACCCTACATCCAATAGAGGGCTAATACATAATATATACAAAGAAATCAAGAAGTTAGACAGCAGAGAACCAAATAACCCTATTAAAAATTGGGGTACAGAGCTAAACAAAGAATTCTCAGCTGAGGAATACCAAATGGCTGAGAAGCACCTAAAGACTTTTCCAATAGTTTCCATGTATCTTGTTTTATGTGGAGGCCCTTGATCCACTTGGACTTGAGATTAGTACAAGGAGATAAGAATGGATCGATTTGCATTCTTCTGCATGCTAGCTGCTAGTTGAACCAGCACTATTTATCAAAAATGCTATCTTTTTTCCACTGGATGATTTTAGCTTCTTTGTCAAAGATCGAGTGACCATAGGTATGTGGGTTCATTTCTGGGTCTTCGATTCTATTCCATTGATCTACCTGGGACCTCATAAAGTCGCAAAGTTTCTGTATGGCAAAGGACAATGTCAATAGGATGAAGCAGCAACCAACAGATTAGGAAAAGATCTTTACCAATCCTACATCCAATAGAGGGCTAATATATAATATATACAAAGAAATCAAGAAGTTAGACAGCAGAGAACCAAATAACCTTATTAAAAATTGGGGTACAGAGCTAAACAAAGAATTCTCAGCTGAGGAATACCAAATAGCTGAGAAGCACCTAAAGAAATGTTCAACATCCTAATCATTAGGGAAATGCAAATCAAAACAACACTGAGATTCCACCTCACACCAATGGCTAAGAGCAAAAACTCAGAAGACAGCAGATGCTGGCAAGGATGTGTAGAAAGAGGAATAGTCCTCCAGTGCTGGTACAACCACTCTGGAAATCAGTTTGGAGGTTCCTCGGAAAATTAGACATAGTACTATCTGAGGACCCAGCTTTAACACTCCTGGGCATATACCCAGAAGATGCTCCAACATGTAATAAGGACACATGCTCCACTATGTCCCTAGTAGCCTTATTTATAATAGCCAGAAGCTATTGGTGTTCTACCACAACTGCCAACCCAACTACCAAACCCAAACACTATTGTGGATGCCAACAAGGGCTTGCTGATAGAAGACTGATATAGCTGTCTCCTGAGAGGCTCTGCCAGTCCCTTATTTATAATAGCCAGAAGCTAGAAAGAACCCAGATGTCCCTCAACAGATGAATGGATACAGAAAATGTGGTACATTTACACAATGGAGAACTACTCAGCTATTGAAAACAATGAATTCATGAAATTCCTAGGCAAAGGTTGGAACTAGAAAATATCATCCTTAGTGAGGTAAGCCAGTCAGAAAAGAACACACATGGTATACACTCACTGATACATGGATATTATCCCAGAAGCTTGGAATAACGAAGACACAATTCACAGACCACATTAAGCTCAAGAAGAAAGAAGACCAAGGTGCAGATACTTCGGTCCTTCTTAGAAATAGGATCAAAATATCCATGGGAGGAGATACAGAGACAAAATGTGGAGCAGAGACTGAAGGAATGACCATCCAGAGACTGCCCCACCTGGTGATCCATCCCACATACAGCTACCAAACCCAAACACTATTGTGGATGCCAACAAGTGCTTGCTGACAGGAGCCTGATACAGCTGTCTCCTGTGCTCTGCCAGTGCCTGCTCTACCAGTGCCTGACAAATTCAGAAGGGGATGCTCACAGCCAACCAATGGACTGAGCTCAGGGTCCCTAATGGAGGATCTAGAGAAAGGACTCAAGGAGCTGAAGGGGTTTGCAACCCCATAGAAGAAACGACAATTTGAGCCACCTAGTATCCCAGAGTTCCCAGGGACTAAACCACCAACCAAAGAATACACATGGATGGACCCATGGCTCCAGGTGCATATGTAGCAGAGGATGGCCTTGTCAGACATCAATGAGAGGAGAGGCCCTTGGTCCTGTGAAGGCTCAATTCCCCAGCATAGGGGAATAGCAGGACAGGGAAAGAGGAGTGGGTGGGCTGGTGAGCAGGGGAAGGAGGGTGGGATAGGGTGTTTTCAGAGGGGAAATGAGGAAATGAGATAACATTTGGAATGTAAATGAAGAAAATATCTAATAAAAATAAATAAAATAGTTGCTAAATATTGAATTAAATTAAAAAAAAAAGGTCTAGAGTTAGACCTGCCTAATTCCTCAAGAGCAAATTATGTGTGTGTGTGTGTATGTTATACTCAGACTTGAACTTATATTTCTACTTCTTATACCCTGCTGGCTTCCTGGCACAGAGTACCAGGCCAGAGAGACACTCATGAAGTAAGAAAAGAAGGTTCAGGAGAGAGAGGCAAGAAATGATGGAAAGAAACAGAAAATTAGGGGGGAGGGGGAATCGTTTATCATTCTGAACACACTGCGACAGAGTGACCTCAGTTTTTTTAATATTTAAAACCATGACCCCCCAGGAACTATCGCTATGTCGCCAAGCCACTGCTTCTTATTTCGTCATTAGATGTTTGGAGTTTTAAAAGCTGGCTGGGTCCTTTCTTTTGCAGCACACTTCCCAGGCAGATATTCTAACAGAAAAATAAATATAATAGCTGCCGATCCCTCGCCATCCTCATTTGCTTGCTTGTTACGAACCATTTTAATTATTTTATTTGCAATACCTATTTGTTTGTCTCAGGGGGACATTTAAATCTCCTTGTATTTGTGCAAAGCTCTCCCAAGCACTAGGAAAATAAGACCTTCTGTTTCACATTAACACTTCATGGGTTTGTTTGTTTTTTTTTTAAATCCCCGAGGAGCTGATAGAAAATTATAAATTTGAAAGGCACTTATAATTTAAAATCCTGAAATATTACATTTTTTTCCAAAAAATGATTCAAAAATAAGTCATAGCCCAGAGCCTTACCATAGTATGGTTCTGAAGTTCAGAGGTTTGAGCTCAGTGCAGCAAAATCCTTACATCTAAACAGATCCGAATGTACAGGGCAAAGGTATAAAGATAATGTGTAAATTTTTGTTAACTTGCCACAAACTTGAGTTACCTGGGATGAGGTAAGAGAGAACCTCAGATGAGGAACTGCCTCCTGTGGAAATAGCTATGGGGGATTTTCTTGCTTGATATGGGAAGGTGTAGACAACCAGGGGCAGTGCCATTACTGGACAGATAATCTGGACTTGTGTCAAAACCAAGCCAAGGAAAGCAAGCCAGTAACCAGCACCCCTCTATTGCCTCTGCTTCTGTTCTTGCTTTTGGGTCTTGAGTTCTTACCTTGACCTCCTTCATTGATAAACTGTGATGTGGAATCCAACCAATGCCCTCCCTTCCAAGTTGCTTTTGGTCAGTGTTTCATGACAAGAATGAAAACAAGCTGTGATAATGTAGGATGGTGACTACACATATGAGATCTGTGCACACGTAAACAGGATCTATCTGCACATCAATCAACTAAAAGCCACAAGAATGGAACAATGGCTGTCAGACACGAAGCAACAGGCATAACCAGACAGTGGCACTCGAGAGAAGAGCCAGTGAAGTAGACCCGAGCTCCTCAGAAGAGTCCCAGTACTTTAGCCTAGAAAGTGGGGCATTTAGGATAGACTATAATAGTCTCTATGAACTGAAGCACAGGCTGAGGTTTTGGGATCTGGGGCAGTTAGGTGTGACAAGGCAGAGCACCACACAGCTACACATAGAAGGGGTCCCTTCAGAAATCTGTGAGGAGTTCTGTTTGACTCTTTCACGGTGAATTGATCAGTACAGGTACATGAAGAAATCACCTCAGACTAGGAGAGGACCTTTTAAAAAGAGAAAGTATTGCAATCCTACATTACAGGTCCAATTAGACTGGAGAGATACGCCTATCAAAGGTCCAAACCTAGTCTAAAAAGATCAACACACACACACACACACACACACACACACACACACACACACAAATAAAACAAACAAGAAAAAGATCAAAACACCCAAAAGGGATCAAAACGCCCAAAAGGAACATGTCCAAGTGCTGGAGGTGGGTGTTTGAAAGAACAAAAATGAACCCAATATCCAATCACAGAAAATTGCAATGTCTTCATAGAAGAGAGGTTGTAGAAATATTGTCACAGTCAGAGAACACTGGGAAGACTGAGGTAAAACAGTATCTGGACATGAGTGTACTGTGGGCCACATGAACTCTCTGCAGCTGTTGTTGCCTGCCTGAGATCTGCACAATGTAAAACCAGTTAATACTCCAGTATAGACAGTATAGACAATGTAAGGTACAAGCTCTACCTTTGGAGCTATTGACATTTGATGGTCACTAGGGGAGGGAGAGTCTGTTTCCTTTAAGAGTATGCTCCCTGGCAGGTTGACCATGCACACATGGATGGCCCCACACCTGCTCACTAATTGTGCTCAATGGGTTTTTAAAAAGAAAAAAGAAAATGGAATGGGACATGAGAGAAATCTGGGAGGGGCTGGAGGGATGGAATGGGGTAAATATGACTGAAATACTTTCTAGGTATATATGACACTCTCAAAGATTAAATAAAATATTTTATTAAAATTAAAGTATTCCCCCCATGTAATCAAAAATTGCAAAGTATATGATGAAGCATGGAAATAAAGTCCATAACTAGAGAAGTAACCAATAGCAACAGATTGAGAAACAATACTGATGGTGGAATTGATAGAACAGGAACTCAGCACACAATATGAACATTATAAATTCACACTATATATTCAAAAAATAAAGTAAAATTTGTCTGTGATAGGGAAAACAATAAAAAACAAATTGAATTTCTACAAGTTAAATATGCATTGTCTGAGATGGAAAATGTATCAGATGAAGAAATAGAAGAAAATCAATGAATTTGAAAGTACAGAATAGAATTAACTTGAAATTAATTAGCTAGCATGTTGAAATACATTCGCTAATTTTGAATACAACAATTGAAAAAGAACATGATCAAGTACTTTATTAATTCACTAATCAAATGAATCAACTTATTTCTCCTTAACAGTAGAATAAAAGGGGAAAAATTATATGATCATCTCAACAGAGCTCTATAAATAGCTCAATCAAATCCAATATCCAGTATCCAGTGTTTTTAAAGAAACCCTCAGAAACCTAGGAATGAAAGAAAACTTCAATTTGATTTTTTTAATAAAAAGCATCTATGTTCAACTTATATGATAATTAATGGAGATGGTGGAATGTATGCTTTGGGGAGAAGACACAGAAGTCTTCTCTTGTTATTTATTTCAAGTGCTAAATCCCGGTCTCATGCTTCGCTGCCAAGATGAGACAAGATCCAAGATCCAACAAACTTCTTAGAAGCAAGGGAAGTTTGTGAACATTAAACTAGAAGTTCAAGGTAGTATAAAAGGGAAAAAAGACATGAGAAAATGTAGTTCTCTTTGTCACAGAAGGTATGTTGCTCTACACATAAGATCACATAAAACCTCTGTAACTAAAAATTGAGTTTAGTGGGGTTGAGCGAGATTGTTTTCCTACAAGCTAACAACACACAAATGCAAGTTTAAATTGAAAAGCAGTAGCATTTACAAGGGTCTGAAAAAATATAAATACTTGGAGATGAATTTAACAGTACGACATGCACTTAACACTATAAAACGCTGCTACAAATAATTGAGGACTCTGATAAATGGAAAGATATTTCTTTCTCACAGGTCAGTATTGCTAAGAGTCAATTATCCCTGAAAAAAATCTCTAGTTTCAACACGATTAAAATTAAAAGCCTAACTGACTTTTTCCTAGAAACTGACAAGTTAATTTTAAAGTGTAAGAAAAGGCAAAGCAGGAACTAGGAAGGAGCACTATTAACAACTTGAAAAAATGAATTCCTCTAAAATTATGTAGCCGGTTGACTCAAAAAACCTTAACATGGTCCCAGCTGTGTGGAATCATGAAGGGCAGAGAAGGCTAAAACCTGATGTTAGGACCAACCAAAATGTATGGCTATTAAGAGTGTGCACCATTGGTTGAAAGACAAAACACTGGTCAATCCAGCAGAAGAGGTTATATCTACAAGTTGAAGGCCAATTGATTTTTGGCAAAGACTCCCAAAAGGAAAGAATAGTCTTTTCATTCACTCATGCTGTAACTGTTAAATTATCATGCATGAAAATGAAATAAAGATTAAACCCAACCCTTACCTCATATCATATAATAATGGACATAACGTGAATATCAAAACAATTATGCTGAGTGAATAATCACAGAACCAGAAAACAACATTTGGTCGCAACACATTGATACAAATATACATTTTTATTCTTGGGATTTTCATAGATGTATACAATGACATTTCCCCCTCCAATTCCTCTCTCAAGTCCCCTCATCTGTCCTGTCCAAACTTCATATCTTTTTCCTTTTTTGGGGGGGGAGGGTTTGAGACAGGGTTTCTCTGTGTAGTCCTGGCTGTCCTGGAACTCGCTCTATAGACCAGGCTGGCCTCGAACTCAGAAATCTGCCTGCCTCTGCCTCCCAAGTGCTGGGATTACAGGCTTGCGCCACCACGCCGACTCTCATATTTTTTTTCTTGATTTCAAAATAACTCACTTAGTCCAGTAAGTTCTGTCCATATATGCTGGAGTTTGGGGTTCTTATGGGGGGGCTACATCCTCAAAAAGAATGATTATCCATCCCCCCAGAAATGGGTATAATATTCTAGATGCCACAATGTAATAATCTGTAGGAACTGAACAATCAGAGGTTCCTTGGAGGTTAGAAGCCCTGATTTCAGGGTACAGAGAAACACTTGCGAACAGTAGAAATATTTGCTATTTTAACATAAATATGTTAATACTTAACATATATTTAACATTGTTCTAGTTTGTTTTCTATTGTTACGAACATCCTGACCAAAAGCAAATTGGGAAGGAAAGGGTTTATTTCTGCTTCCATTTTTTTCATCGCATGATTGAGTGAAGCCAGGGCAGGAATTCAAGGCAGGACCTTGGCGGCCATAACGGAAGCATGGAGGAACACTGCTTACTGGGTTGTTCTCCAAGACTAGCTCAGCCTGCTCTCTTATGCAACCGAGGACCTCCTGCCCAGGGTGACACCTTTGTGGGCGGTGCCCTCTCATGTCAATACCTAATCAAGAAAGTGTCCTGCAAATAGGCTATTCTGATAGGGGGAATTCCTCAGCTGAAGTTCCCTCTTCCCAGGTGACTCTAATTAGTGTCACAGTGACAACTGTATCACTGTGCGGCACAATGGTGAAAGTACTTTCACAGGGGTGTCCTGTATGTGAACTACACTCAACAGACCACAGATGTTCATGGTCATGCTTCAAAGGTGTGTATAATAATGAGTGCAGGCACTAGAATCACCCCAGGTGTGATCAAATCCAACACTTTCTACATAAAATGACACCCCACATATACCATAAACCCAGCACCTTTGCTTTGCTTCAAACAGCAATGCTTTGCCCTTTATTCTAGGAATCCTCCTCCCACACATGGGTCTCATCAAGGGTCAGTACCATTTCAGAAGCTGTCTGACTCTTCCCACATCCCCTGGTTCACCCTGGTCCAAGCCAGCATCATCTTTAGTGAACTTTTTAACCTTTTCAATTTTCTCCTTTACTTCCTTTTTCAGTTACAACCCCTGTGGTTTATGCCCAAGGCAAGCATCAGGGTGATCCTTGCAAGCAAAACTGAATCCATGTTGCACCTCTGCTCAGATGTCCCAGCCTTTCCCCTGCTTTCTCAAAATGGAAGACAAGGTCTTGAAGTGTTCAGAGAAGCTCCCTAACATGTTCCTCCCATGTATCCTGACCCTGTGGCCATTGGCCACTTAGTACACATGTAATAAACTCATGCCAGGTTGTCACCACATTTCCCAGGCTAGGTGGTGTCTCCCTGGGGCTACTTCTCAAATCTAGAGTGTACAACCTCTTAGTGTCTCTGTCATTCTCTGTCCCTGTAACAGAACAATGAACACTGGGTGATTAGAGTTTTCTCTCCTACATCTAGAGGATAAACAGAAGTCCAAGAGCATGGTGAAAGCACCTGTGAGCTTCCTACCAGGGTCTCATGCTGCTTGCTTCTCAATGTCATTAAATGAGGGCAAAATGGACATGCGCTGTGTGAAAGGGGCAAAATGCAGGGAGAGGGGCCTATGTGATTAAGACCCGCCCTGAAGCAACATTCAGATTTCCAGGAGAGCTGGAAAACATTCCTATGACAAAGGTATTGTCATGATGAGCTAATCACCTCCCAGGGTTCCCCTGGCCACACTGTCACCTCAGGGACCATATTTCACTGTGAAATCTGGACTGCGCAAGTCCCATCTCTGTGGTGTGAGCCTAGAAACAAAATCTCAATGGGTGATAGAGTCCTTCTTCCTGATGGAAATGTTTGGGGAAGGCAAGATGGCATTTTACGTGAAGCTGACCCAGTTCATTAAGCTGCACTGTCCTTTGAGACACTCAGATTTAACAATAGGAAATTTCGTAGACATGCCTGACCCAGAAACCTCTTGTCCAAGCAAAATGACTGACAATCATTTTTTTTTCTCCAAAACTTCTCACCTATCAGAAGACTATGAAAAAATACAGATGAGTAGTACAACTATGGGAAATATTTAGCAGCAGTAATCTCTTTGTAGGGGAGAATATGGCTCATTTTTCTTCTGTAAGAGTAAAGAGGGGGCCTGCTTTCTACAGAGAGTCTTCCTTAGGGATTTCACTCAGACTCACACACCACAATGAAGAGTCACACACAACATAATAGGGCCTTTAAAAAGCAGGATCATTTGCATTTAATCATAAGAGCTATTTCATGTCGCCTTTGTTACTGTTTCAGTCTGAAACATCCCCCAACGGCTCGTGTGCTGACAGATATTTGATTCTGAGGGTTCGTCACAAAGTGATCTATCAGTGGATTCATACCTCATTTGGGAAGAAGGGCCTAGTTAAGGAGAGTGTGTCACTGAATGCATGCCTTGGAAGGGTACGACTTGCCCTGATACCTTTCTTCTTGCTCTCTCTGCTCCTGGCTACTGTGGGGTTAGAGGCTCTGCCATGCCCTTCCTTAGGCTGCTCTCTGCCATGCCCTTGCACACTGAGGAAGCCCTTCCTGGTCCAGAAGCAGCAGAGCCAGCAAACATGATCTGAAACCTCTAAAACCAGGAGCCAAACCGATCTTTCCTTCTTTAATGTGCTGGTGTTGCACAGTTTGTTACAACAACAAAAGAGAGAGTGCAGCCTTCTTCTGTTGCCCTGGTGAGCACGCCCATTTGTCCCTTTAATTGGATCACCATGATGCTTGCCTTTTGTTCTCGTTGTTATTCTTGCTTTGTTTCTTTACTCCTAGTTAACATGAAATTCCATGTCACTTTCAGTTTCAAAACCAAAGATTTTGTTTTGTTTTTCTTTTTTGTTTGTTTGTTTTTGTTTGTTTGTTTTTGGTGGACCATGTGTTCTCTTGGTATTACTTTATAGGAATATGTAGGAGAGGTTACTTAAAAAAATTGGAAATAACTCAAAGCCAGCCATAGTGAGAGTCTCTTATATAGTGTGTGGAAGCATCATCATCAATAAAAACCTGATGGCCAGTGAGCTGAGTGTAACTGCACCCCAGTTCCTGGAATAAGGACTCTGAGATTTATGCCTAGGCCATAAGCTTGGGCTTGATACCTAACTAGCTCATAACTTAGTGAACCACTCTATTCTATGAGTGCCTCGTGGCAGGTCACCTCTCCTCAGTTTCATCTGGGGCAAATATCTTCCCATGCCTGACTCTATCCCAGAGTTCCCCTCTCCCTACTGGAACTCCCACCTTCCATTTCCGGCCTCAGATAATAAGCCAGCAGCTTGTTATTGACAGGTGATGATTCCATACAGTACACAACAGATTCTCTCTACAGCTGAGGCAGGATGAAAGGTGGGACGCAGGGCAGAGAGACAGAAACTCTGGGAATGAGTTAGGCCTGGGAAGAGTTCACCCCAGGCCCAGAGGAAATGGACATATAAAACCGAGGAGTGGTAAACAACCACATGGCGGACGAAGACTACAATAAGTGGGTTATACACATCATGTGCCAGGCAGGGGATGAGTCAACGCTTACGGCCTAGGCATTTATTCATCAATAATTAAATCTCAGAGTCCTTATTCTGGGAACGAAGAAGCTGGGGAGAATAGTTTGTGGCTACAAATGTGCTCTTAAATTCCAAGCTTAGTGCCTGAGAAAAAGTCCCGGGGAGGGAAAGGGGAAGGGTTGAGGGTGGAGGGAGAAACAAACTCTTCCCAGAGCAGTTTCCTACCTGGGAAGAAAGTGGTTCCTTTTAAGAGAAAGCAAACTGGAGCCTCAGGCACACCCTGCAGGTAAACAAAAACAAACAAACAAACAAACTTCCCAGACTTGGGGTGGATAGGCTTGGCTTCCAACTGGTGCCTGCAGGTATGAGGCTCAACTCTAACTGCAGCTCTAGGCCCCAAAACTCATGTGCCCCCTGCTAAACCCATGCAAGGGGTGAGTGAGGCTAGCCACCATAGACCCGTGCTGGCCTGTGGAGCCTGCAAGGGCACAGAAGGGCAGAGGGAACATTTTCCCAGAGCTGTGGAAGACTACAAAGCCCAAAGTTCTGAACTGGTAATTTATAAGTTTGAAAACTAAAGGAGAAACAAATACTTAGTTTTCAAATAATAAAATCCTAAAAGAGAGAATTAGATAAAATTAAAAAGTATTCCCCAGAGGAAAGAGTTTTATGAAAATTAAAATACAGAAAAAGATATTACATTTAGAGAACAATAGAAATAAATAAATCCACATAGAAGGTAAGTTCTGAAAAAAGGAGAGAGAATTTAAAAAGAGAAATGTGTACGTGTGTGTGTGTGCATATATATGCATAAACACTGAAAAAGAAAGCTGTACAAAGACATTCATAAAAACACTGAAACACTGAATTTAAATATAAGAAATAAAAATCAAAGACTCTGAAGAAAGGAGAGAAAAGAAAATTAAAATAAAGTCTCCATAGAAAAAGACAGAGATGGAAAAATAAAGTTTCCAAAGGAAGGGAAAAAATAAAGTCTCCACAGAAAGGAGAGAATTAGAGAAATTAATATTTTTCCATACTAAAAACTGGAAAACTGTAGAAGAAGGCATTTGGATCCCATGTAGTTTTGTTTTGATTGTCAACATAAAATTAATTATATGTTCAGTAATGATCACAATTTTATATATCTGCTTTAAGGAAAATCAGAATAAAACAGACTTAAAGAAAGAGAAGACTAAAAAGTTAAATGCTAGATTGTAAACCATATAACAGAGATTAGAATGGAGAGTCTTCAGCAGAATTCAGTCTAGAATGAAAGAAAAGATAGTTCCAGATGAGAAAAATCCACAAAGCACTGAGGAAGTAGAGTCCTCATAGTACAACCCATAGAGATGCACTAGTCTGAGTGAAGAATCCAGATTCTGCTTAATGATGCTACCTTAGAGGAATGCCATACAATAGCTTATGGGTTTCATTTTATAGAGTTTGGAGAATTAAGGTATATACATATGTTAATATATCATGCAATCGATACTCAATAATTGAATGGGAAACTGCTTTAAGTTCTTGAAAGGCTGATTTTTTGAGATTGTACATTTATTAGAGATGATGCTACCTTGTAATTGCCTTTACAAATTCAAGCTGATAATGCTTTGACATATGTATCCATTGGGATATAACATTTTAAAGACATTATGACCTAGGAAGTGTTACAGACATACATATCTTACAATCCTACAGGCCTAGGGATTATGTCGAGATCTAACAGGACTTTAAATGAAATGCTCATAGAACAGAAGGGGAATGTGGAACCACCCATTAGTTTAAATAAGGCTTTATTGACCATAAAACTTTTAAACGCCAATGAGACAGATAACATAAACTGCTAAAATACATTGGATTTTAGAAAGGACTGATGATTTAGATTATCCTTTATAACTGATACCTCAGAATGGAAGGCAAGAATATGTTCCACTGGGGAAGAGAAAATGCTCATTTCAACAGGAGAAAAGAAACTATGGATTCCATCCAAATTGATAAAAATCATATTTGACTGGAGGAGATCCCTGAAGATCCTGATGTAGATAGGAAAGACATCAAGAAGACCAAGAAAACCAGTAATTTCTATTGCTGATGCCTCTACATGAGAAAAACTCTGAGACAGACTGAGACATGAAATGGTCTCCCACCAAGACATCAGCTAGCATAACTATTAAATCTTGTTGGCCACAGAATCCTCAGGACTTATCACGCCATCCTTCCAAATGCCATGGATAGAAATTTTGCATTATAGTTTTGTTTATAAAGTCCAAACTAACTTATAAAAGAAAGACAGATGCCTTAGCTGCTCAAAGAGAGAGCAAAGGATTATCCTCACCTAGACTGTATACACTGCTCATCCCATACGTGTGTTAATGCAAAAATGTACATTATCTCTGTGTGTGTAAACATATGTTTATCTGTTTACAGACACCAATGAAGCTAAAGAGGCCCTAACAAGATTCACTGTTTAGGATATTAGAAGGATGCTGAGATGCTCAAAAATATTTATTTCAATATCCTGTTTTCATTCAACCTCAGACTACCTCATTAGCTGTTTCATCAAAACTTGCTTCCAGGATATGTTCCAAGCTGATGACCCCTGATGCGCAAGTCGGGCTAGCCTCTCAGACTGTTCCAGTCAGGACTTCAGTTGAGTCCTGCATACCAAGACTGGACAGCAAATGTTACAGCTAGTTTTCTTTTCTTTTTCTTTCTTTCTTTCTTTCTTTCTTTCTTTCTTTCTTTCTTTTTTTGTTTTTTTGTTTGTTTGTTTGGTTTTTTTTTGTTTTTCGAGACAGGGTTTCTCTGTATAGCCCTGGGTGTCCTGGAACTCACTCTGTAGACCAGGCTGGCCCCGAACTCAGAGATCGATCCGCCAGCCTCTGCGTCCCAAGTGCTGGGATTAAAGGCGTGCACCACCACCGCCCAGCATACAGCTAGCTTTCTTGAGACTGGCCATATCCTAATTTTATTTGGTCCCCAAAACAGCAGGAAGCAATTTTAAGAGACCAATGTCCCATTCCCAAAATTAGGGTGAGAATTTTTGTTTAGTTTCAGTTCAGTGGTTGAATTCTTTTTTTTTTTTAATTTTTATTTTCTATATTCTATGTTTACATTCCAAAGACTTTCCCCTTTCCCAGTTCCCCCCTCCCTATGTCCCATAATTCCTCTCCCCCCAACTATTCTTAATGGTTTTGGTCAAGGAGGAAAGAAAGTAAGGGAGGTTAGATTTGGGAAATGTTTTCTCTCTTTTCACTATCCTTCTTTCTCTCCTATCTAATGTTAGGGGGAAAGGGAAAAGGGATGAAAGAAAAAACTGTGGCTATAGGAATGATAGGTAAAGGGGCAGATTATTTTTTTTTAATTTTTATTTTCTATATTCTATGTTTACATTCCAAAGGCTTACCCCTTTCCCAGTTCCCACCCACCATACTTCCCATAGTTCCTCTCCCCCGCTACTATTCCCCAATCATTAAATCTACTTTTAAACCAAAGAGCATTAACAACCCAAATCTTTTATATTTGGTGTGGACTTTGTATACAGATACAAATTAAATGCTATATTTTGTTACAACATACTATGCATATATGTTTCAACTCTTGTTTCTGGTATTGTACCTATTTCTTAAAAGGCCATGTTAAGTTGGAGTCCTTTTGAAAGCTACTTTAAAAACTGCTTAGGATAAATAAGAAATGGAAGTTATAGTTAGTCCACTTATGGTCATGTTAAATATTAGTTTAGTTAATTACAAAAACAAGCTTCATTTAGCTTCCTTGGATGTTTTTAAGGTCAAGCAGATTGTAGATAACTAGAGACAAGCAATTCAGATATAGTATAGTATAGAATAGATAGATAGATAGATAGATAGATAGATAGATAGATAGATAGACAGATAGATGGCCTTAAAATCCTCAGAGATCTACAGAATATGGCATTTAAAGATGTTTTATTAATTTAGGGCCTTTTTGACAGAGAGACATGTCTGCTGCTGGCAGCACCCCAATTCTACTTCAAAGAAGATGATGAGCATCAAACATGGATGCTCCAACAATGCAAAGACATTTGGGGTGACTGTCAGGATAATCTGCACCACTGTCAGTTCTATAGTTTTAGAAGCTACTTTCTCTGAACTTCCTCCCCACTCGGGTAATATGTATTCCTTCTAAGGTCTCTGATAGAGTTTGAAGACTAGATAGTTATAATCTTATAATTAAGCTTAAATTGTTTAGGATTTTAGAAAATGTCTTAAGGTCAGAGAAGATATGCTTATGTTTATAAATGAAAGCGTGGACAGAAAATTATTTAATTATTGCCAAGATAGGATAGATAGTAGAGAACTTATTCCAAGGTTGTCAAATGCATTTGGAGTGGACCTTGTATATGTAAGATTTATCAAATAGTTTTCATAATTGTTCTTATTGTATATAGTTTGTTGACGTTAAACAAAGAGCCATTCTTTGGACTAAATGGGGGAAATGTGGAGAGAACCTGCCAGTAAAACCCTGATGACCAAAGAGCTGAGGAAAGATTATAAGGTGGGACATCTGTCAGAGGGAGACAGGAATTCTGGGAAAGGGTCAGGTGCGTGAAGATTTTGAAGAGCATAAATGGCAGCTCACGAAGCTGGGAGCCTGGAGCACATGGCCCAGCCTGCAAGTAGCTCAACAGGTTGGAGAATGTTCCTTCCAGGTGACTCAGTTTATCTCTGCTTCTTCAGGAGGCTGGTCTGGTCTTTATAGCCCGACTTGCCTGAAATTCTTCTTTCTTTACTCTTGGGAGGAAAGAACCTAGGAAACTTGATTAGTTTCAGGAACTTCCTAAAGTCATTTTGAGTTATCTTGTGGCCACAGAGCTTCCCTACCGGGTGGAATATTTCAATCTTTGAAGAAAGAGATACACTTTCTCCCCAGAACTGGCTTTATAAGAACATAACAATATCCTATTGTACCCTGCTTTTGTTAAACTGAGTCTGGCATGGAATTTGCATGCCTCTGCCTCTTGGGTGCTGAAATTAAAGGTCTGAGCCACTATATCCAGCTACAACTAACTTTCTATGTGGATCCTAGAGATCAAATTCAGGTCTTCACACTTTGTATGCACTTCCCAGACTGAATACCTCCCAGCCCAAATTCTTTTGCTCTTTAACCAGAAAATATTTTATTCTTTAGAGATGGTAGATAAACAAAGCCAAATCTTGAATCAGAAATCAAATACAACAATCAGAAGGTTTTCTTGAAGGCATCATCAAGGGACTGAGGCGGAAAGCTATTGACTGTGGCACTATTTACAGAAGATTTAGACAACCCATGCTTCCAACAATTTAGATATGCATAAACTGTTTTTCTTTCCAATGACAGAATACTATAATACCATTAAATATTGTCTAAAGGGCTATTTACTGACATGACAATTTTGTTAAGGTTGTATTATTAATTGAAAACAACAGGATTCAACAAATTTGAACCTACCAATAAAATCTCTTGAGAGGAACAATCTACATATTGTGGCTTTTTGAAAGGATGATTCATATATTAATTTGTGTTTTGTTTTTACTGTTCTAAAATAATGAAGAAAAACTCGAACAATTTTTCACTGTGTTCCTTCTATCCCTATTTCTCTTGACCCATACACCTATTTCTGCGTTCTTTATATGCTAGAAAGTTTATGCCCTTCTTTCTCACAGGACATTTCTTTAAATGAAAAAAGACTCAGCATGATGATACATGCCTTTATACCTAGCAACCTGTAGGCAGAGGCAGGTAGATTTCTGTGAGCAGGAATGAGGCCTGGTCTATATAGCAAGTTCCAAGCGACCAAAAGTGACAAATGGTCAGACTCTATCTCAGTGCCTGTGACACTCAGCTGAGCAGTCTTCTGTGGCTTAGAAAGTTAGAGTGATCCAAACAGCAGAATCTTCCCAAAGAGGTCAGGGAAGTACTGGGAAGAAACCTACAGGCCTCTCCAGTCCCTGACAGACATTTAGTCCCAGGGTTGGGATATGAAGGAAGTAAGGGCCAATAGCTATTTAGAAAGAATGGGGCTGACACTTAAGGTCTCTTGACAACAGAAAAAAAGCATATTGGCTAACATCTCTACTTCATGGCTCTGTGGAAGTCAATGCTCGGGTTTCTCAATCAAATCCTTACAACCTCAGAAAAGTTCTTAGCTATTTTTTCTTGCCAATGTATTGGTGTACTGTGTCATAGCGAGTGCCAAAGGAGGGCAGGTGCTCCAGCTATAATCCATGTTACCAGTGATTCCTAAGCACTGAGGACAAGTCTCTCATGTGTCACATCTATGGTACAAGCTTTCTTCTCCTTCTGACAACATGAGACTAGAGAGCGGATTCAAGGCTTTCACTAATTACATGTATCTATGGCCCACCCAAGATTCCCACAGTACCCTTCCCATTATAAGCTTTTTATATAACTTTCATGAAATCAGAAAAGAACAAAGCATATTAAAAGGGGATCAAATTTGCCATTATTCCTCTAAGTACTCAGCCCAATTTGTTTCATTTTGTTTTGTTTTTAATTGTCTATAAAGTATCCAAAGAAGAATCTAGCACGTACATACTATGAGAAGTGTAAAGTTGGGGGTAAGCAAGAGGGTCTTCAGACCCCAGTAAATTTACAAGGTAAGCTCTTTAGCAGTTCTTAAGCAAGAAGAATGCTAGGCATGAAGATCACAACAGCTGGCTTCTCCGTGGACAGAAAAAGATCAACTGACAAACTGTTCTTTGGTGCTACAGGGAAATCATTCTGCGTCTGACCATTGATAGCGGAACAATTTTCTGGTTTCCTTTTCTCCCATGCATGTTCTAACTTGGTCTGGCCCTAATTAACTTCTGAGATCAAACACGTTCAGAGAAATATGGCTGTAGACTTCACTGCCCTTTCTAATGGTATTCATTTGGACTTCTCTATGCATGTTTAAATGACAAGCTATCCCAGTACACATAATATCTCCTGGTTTGAAGTCGAAAAGAGGAACAAAGCTGAAATCACTGTCTCTGTAAGCTCTTGAACATCATTCAAAACACTTTATGATGATCAGTTCAGAGCTGTTTGAACTCTCCCCTGACTGCTTCTGCTTGTGTTCCAACTTTAAAAGGAGCCTGCCTGGGTAGCTCCATCTGGGCCTCTGAGCCCCACACTGTGTGTAAGGCAGCAGCCTCTTGTGTATATGTGTGCGTGCGTGCAGGCGTGCTCACTTCCCTTTCTCTGTGTGATGAATAATGATTATCAAGCCTGGCAAAGAAGGTGTAATAACAGGGTAGAAGACACAGATAATAGGGCCTTTCTGGCACGAGCAGCAAGTTCATCGGAATCTGCTGAAATCCATTTGTGGGAAGAGCGACGGATAGGAATGCAGAAAGGTAGACACTAACCTTTAGTTTTCAGATACATTTGCTGCACGTGGTGATTAAAGCTATTTTTAACCCCCCCCTCCTAAGTCTCTGCACTCCCTTTCCCAGGCATTCTTCTGTCAAAACTCTGTAAAATGGCAATGTATTTGTTGGTAACAATTGACTCACATCTGAAAACATGGAGTCTGATTCCACAGCAACAGTAGGTTGTCTATCTAAAGGAAAACTCAACTTGAGTAGCAGAAGGTTTGAAAAGGCACCAAAAGCTCCTTCCGGCTGTCACTTAGTGATCTATGGACAACAGCTTTCTACTTATGAGGTTCCAAGATGTCTGAGGGTGGGGAACCCAGCTCTCAGATTCTCAGGAGCAGCCTCAGTGTTCCCATTCAATTCAGTACATACACAATAAGTTGTGTCTTTTGTCATGGTAGGGAGGCAAGATACAAAGAGTTAGTTTGTGTCTCTAGGGTGTTGGAAAGGCCACAAAAGGTATCACCAGTATGTGAGGATATGGGAAAGTTATGGTTATTGAAGTTTAACCTGTATAGGCGTTTGAGAGGCAAAGGTAGAACTAGGGTTAGCAAACCTAAGATACAGTCATAGACACCTCAGCTCAGATACATCCAGGCAAGAATCAAGTCCCTGATCCTTGTGCCATTATAAAGAAATGTACACACTTAGAATCAGGTCCTTACATTGTGTGAAAACACAATCAGGTGCTTTTTTAATTAAGTCCAAAGGCAAAATGACCTACAAGAAATTAAGTACATGCTAACTAAAGGAGCTGTCTTTTGAGACAGCTTGCTCTTTGACTCCATGCTCAGCTACGTCCTATATGTCAACTCAACCACCCAAGTCCAGCAGGTGACAATTATTAGTCCTATACACAGAAGAGGAACGCAAAGCTGTGGAAGCAGAGAAAACAATCTGCCAAGCCAAGGTCATGCATGTGGTAAGTACTGGAGCCAAGATCACATGCATAGTCCCCAAGGCTGTGAGCTAGAACCTAATGGCCCTTCTGTCCTGCTGCCTAAACCCACCACCTGTGCAGACTTCAATGTCCTTTCAATGGGCTCTGAGAACATTAAAGGCACCTACAGAAAATAATCCTCACGTGCCTGTTACCATAAATGTCAAGTCTCATTGATTCACTCAGAGATGAAAGAGTAAATGGTCTCCTTCTGATTAATGAATAACAATACATTCCCAAGTTCTTTTTTTCCCTTGGATTCTTCTCATAAGATACGTATTAGCTTATTTCTGTGGGCTTTGGGGAGGTTCCTTTGCTTTTTCCATAAGCACTTTTTTTAAAATAAGGTGGCAATGTATACAATAACATAAGGAGAACATGTAACAACAACAACAACAACAAAAAAACAATGTAAGTTCTATAGTAAGACTCCCCTTAACATCTGTATTACTTCTTCCAGGTTAGTATAAAAGTCACATATTCCTGGGATTTTGTGAAATTCAGCATTCAGTTATAGCTGCGTATTAAGGGAGAAGTAAGAAAAGATAGCATGCTACAGGGCCTACAATTCTTACGTTTTGAGTCATGCAGATCTAAGTTCAGATCCTGGTCCTGCCACTTTCTGATTATGGCATTAATATATCTGTCAATCTTACTATGTCTTTCTCCTTATTTGAATGATTGAATAGTTGAGGATCAGAAAGACTCAGTCCTGCAACCCTTCCTTACAGTCACCATCTACAGGAGGCCATTGAACCTTCTTGCCAACAGCACCTGGAACTGGTGACTTCTCTCCCTCCCCATGTGATATGATTTCTCTACTTGGTGTCCAGAGCTCTATTACTGCTTTCTCATCTCCAATGCAGACTGTTCCGTCTCAGACTCCTTTTCAGTTTCTTCCCTTTGCTGTGGCTTAATGCATATCTTAATGGTCAATGTCTGAGGATCTGTTCATCTTAACTAATATACTCCCTGGCAATCTCTTCCAGCTAGATGATGTAAAAGAATCCTCTAGGGAGCCGGGCAACTCCACAATCTTCTGTGCACTGCCTGCCAGGAGAGAGTCATCTCCAAGTAGGGCTTTCACTTCTGAGCACAAAGGTGAGATCTCCACCTTCTCTCTGGAGGGAAACAGCTAGGAGCACACAGGGCATACAATCAGTAGACAGCTGGGACGGAAGTCCTCCCACCGCCATTCACACCAGGGAGCTGGGTGACTCCATAGCCTTCTGTGCACAGACCCTGACAGAAGAGAGTTGGTCTCCCAAGAGCAAGGACACAGGTTTACAGGCCCACAGGAGGGACAAGCTCCAGCCAGAGAGAAAAAGACCAACTAGCACCAGAGATAACCAGATGGCAAAAGGCAAGGACAAGAACCCTACCAACAGAAACCAAGGCTACTTGGCAACATGAGAACCCAGTTCTCCCACCACAGCAAGCTCCAGATAACCCCAACACACCAGAAAGGCAAGAGTTGGATTTAAAATCATATCTCATGATGCTGATAAAGGGCTTCAAGAAGGACTTAAATGACTCCCTTAAAGAAATACAGAAGAACATGGGTCAATAGGCAAAAGCCCTTAAAAAGAAAATACAAAAATCCCTTAAAGAATTACAGGAAAACACAATCAAGTGAAGGAACTGAACAAAACCATCCATGTTCTAAAAGTGGAAGTAGAAACAAGAAATCACAAAGTGAGAGATCTTTGGAGATAGAAAACCTTGGAAAGAATTCAGGAGTCATAGATGTAAGCATCAATGACAGAATACAAGAGATAGAAGAAAGAATCTCAGGTGTTGAAGATACCATAGAAAACATTGACTCAATAGTCAAAGAAAATGCAAAATGCAAAAGCTTGTAACCTAAAACATCCAGGAAATCCAGGACACAATGAAAAGACCAAACCTAAGGATTATAGGTATAGATGAGAGCGAAGATTTACAACTTAAAGGGCCAGTAAATATCTTCAACAAAATTATAGAAGAAAATTTCCCTAAGCTAAAGAGGGTGATGCCCATGAATATACAAGAAGCTAACAGAACTCCAAACAGACTGGACCAGAACAGAAAGCCCTCCTGTCACATAATAATCAAAACACCAAATGCACTAAACAAAGAAAGAATATTAAAAGCAGTAAGGGAAAAGGGGCAAGTAACTTATAAAGGCAGACCTATCAAAATCACACTAGACTTCTCACCAAGACCATGAAAGCTAGAAGATCCTGTGCAGATCTCATACAGACCCTGTCTTAGTTAGGGTTTTACTGCTGTGAACAGACACCATGACCAATGCAAGTTTTATAAAAGACAACATTTAATTGGGGCTGGCTTACAGGCTCAGAGGGTCAGTCCGTTGTCATCAAGGCAGAAACATGGCAGCATCCAGGCAGATATGGTGCAGGAGGAGCTGAGAGTTCTACATCTTCATCTGAAGGCAGCTAGTGGAAGACTGACTTCCAGGAAGCCAGGGGGAGGGTCTTAAGCCCACACCCACAGTGACACAACTACTTCAACAAGGCCACACCTCCTAATAGGTCACTTCCTGGGCCAATCATATGCAAACCATCACAGACCCTAAGAGAACACAAATGCCAGCCCAGACTACTATACCCAGAAAAACTCCCAATCACCATAGATGGAGAAACCAAGATATTCCATGATAAAACCAAATTTATACAATATCTGTCCACAAACCAGCCCTACAAAGGATAATAGATGGAAAACACAAACACAAGGAAGGAAACTACACCCTAGAAAAAGCAAGAAAGTAATCTTCTTCCAACAAACCCATAAGAAGATACCCACACAAACATAAAAATAACATCAAAAATAAGAGGAAGCAACAATCACTATTCCTTAATTTCTCTTACCATCAATGTACTCAATTCCCCAATAAAAAGACATAGACTAATAGAAAATTTTTTCATGTAAATCTTCAATTTTATCAGAAAATGTTTGTAATTCCTCTTTCAATTAATTTAGTTATTTTTTATGTCTACCATTTTATCTGCATTCTTTTCCATGATAATCTTCAATTTTTACATGTTTTTGTATATATTTCTTCTATTTTATCAGAAACGTTTTCCATGTAAATCTCTGATTTTATAACAAAATGTTTTTAATTCCACCTTCAATTAATTTAGAAAAGTTTATATCTACCATTTTATCTATATAATTTTCCATGAAATAGTCAATTTTAACATGTTTGTCTATATATTTCTTGAATTTTATCAGAATATTTTCCATGTAAATCTTCAATTTTATCTGAAAATGTTTATAATTCCACTTTCAATCAACTTAGAATTATTTTTATGCCTACCATTTTATCTGTATAATTTCCATAATAATCTTCAATTTTAACATGCTTTTCTACATTTCTCTATAATTTTATCACAAATATCTTCTACATAAATCTTCAATTCTATCATAAAATGTTTCTATTTCATTTTTCAATTAATTTAACAATGTTTTTATGTCTACCACTTTACTCTTTAATTTTCCATGAAAATTGTCAATTTTAACATGTTTTTCTATATATCTTTCTATCTTATCAGAAATATTTTCCACGTAAATCTTCAATTTTATCATAAAATATTTTTATTTCCTTTTTAAATAAAAGAACATGCTTTTCAAAAAAAAAGAAGAAGAATCCTCTAAATGCAAATGGCTCCCAAATCCAAGCCACCAGAGTCAGCCTTTCCTGAACTTCAGGATCACCTGCCCGTATTTCTATTTGGAGTCAAGTATGTGGAGTTGCCCTCAAGTAGGTGTCTTAAGATGACATATCCAAACCAGACCCTAATTTTATTCTTCAAGCAGCAACACAACATCCCCCTTATTTAAAATAAAAATAAAAATAAAAGCCATATTTTTTTCACCAGTGTCTTAACTTAGTTAGGGTTTTACTGCTGTGAACAGAAACCATGACCAAGACAAGTCTTATAAAGGACAACATATATTTGTAGTTACAGATTCAGAGGTTCAGTCCATAATCATCAAGGTAGGAGCATAGTGGCATCTAGGCAGGCAGAGCTGAGAGTTCTACATCTTCATCTGAAGGCTGCTAGTGGAAGACTGACTTTCTGGCAGTTAGGGTGAGGATCTTAGAGCCCATACCCACAACAACACACCTACTCCCAACAGGGCCACACCTTCTAATAGTGTCACTCCCTGGGCTAAGCATATAAAAAAACATGATAGCCAGTGACTCAAGCTGAAGCTAAAACAGAACTTCAATAAACAAAAGCCCAAATTTCTCCCTTTGACAAATAACCCATATCTAAGACAATTAGTCATCCCTCCCCTGGTCCAGCCTACCACCCTCCTCCCTGATAACCATATAGTCTGTTACATAGCCTTCCTTCCTGATCACCATGCACATACCTCCACAGCCATTCTTAAAGAACCTACAAAAATACATGTTTAAAACAATCTGTAGTTTGCTTGAAACCCTTTCTTCAATTTTACCGCATTAAGATTAAAAACTACATGTATCACAGTGACCACAATGGCGTACATGATCTGGCCTCCTCTCCACTGCCTCTCCATTCATCGCAGAGCCTACAGGCTGCTTCCAGACTCTGGGGCTAGGTTCCTGCCCAGAAGCTCCTAACTGATGATCTCTCCCAGCCCTGAGAAGCCTGTCTTCCACTTACACTCACAGCTTGCCCATCCTTTCCTTCTTCCAATCCCTGTCCAGATGTCCAAATCCTTATCCACAAAGCTATCTGTTGCTATCTAATATGAACTGGAAGCCATTCTTTCTCAATTTATCTTCCTTAAAAGCTTTTATCACTCTACATGAAATGCATAAAATAGAGAATCATTTATATTTAGTGTATCATCATTTGTCTTTTCTCATTCAAAACATATTTACACATTCACACAGGCATATATGTGGAATTCCAACTACTGAGGAAAATTAAATAATTGTATTTCCTGAGCCCAGAAACATGGGGACATCCTGGGCAACCTACTGAGACTCTGTATGCTAAAGAAAAGGGTATGAATTAAATAAAATAGGGTTGACTCCTATATTTAACCAAAATGGAGAATAAAGATTAGATTTATCCCTCTGCCCGAAATAACCAAACAAACTGCACAAAATGTATGAAGAGAAACTGTTTTCAAAATACTGAATAGCAGGCAATAGAAGTCTAGTAGGGATCTTTTGAGGTAAGAGACAAAACAGCCACGAGAATGCTGTCTTTTGCTGTTGTGTTGTGTTGTGTTGTGTTGTGTTGTGTTGTGTTGTTTGAGAATGCTGTCTTGAGGGGGTTATCACACCACTGAAAAGCAGGGAAGAGGAGACAAACAAAGCCACGGGACTCCTTGCACTACGTTATGGCTCTAAGACACTCTATGGCAGAAGACTCTCTGAACTGAGGCCTGGGGGTACACACTGATGTATGAAGACCATGGCTGAATCCTACAGGTCCCCCCCCAACCCCCAACACTTGGCAGAGTACCACCACAGAGTGTTTGGAAGACGCTGGATGAGGGAGAAACAACCAACCAATAGGAGGTTACACAGGCCTGGGGAAAGTGCAGCTGAAGTGAAGTACCCGGAGAGTGTAGCCTCACGGGGATGGGGAATCAGCCATAGACTAACTCTAACCCAGAAAGTATCTGGTAAATTACAATGTCAAGTGGACCAATGCAGACCAATGTCTTTCCTAAGAGCCATACCTTAAAAAAGGTAATACAAAAACACCCAGCAACTCACAAGATACAACTCACAAAATTTGATCTTCAAGCAAAGATTATTAGTCATGTGCAAAAGAAGTTCAAAATAAAATAAACAAAATTGAAAACAGTCATCTAAATAAACACTGTCCTAGAACTAAACCCGAAAATCATCTAGCAGACACCAGTCCTGAAGCAGTTCTTGATATAGTAAAGGTTTTAAAAGGTTTCTGTTTAAATTCCTAGAGTTTAAAAACCGAAATGATGGGTGGAAATACTGGCAGGTTAGACATAGAAGAAAAGATTGGTAAAGCTGTAACATATGGTAAAAAAAAAAAATTATGCAATGAGAGACAGAGAAAAAATTGAGTTAAAATGAAACCTGGGACTGAGGAGATGAGGCAGCCAGCACAATGATCACTGCACAGTGTGAGGACCTGAGGTTAGATCTGCGAAACCACGCACATCTGAACACATGCGTGTATGTCATTAATCCCAGTGCCCAGTGGTGAGATGAGAGACACCAACAGGAGGATCCCTGGTTCAAGCCACAGGGAGCACTACAAGGTACTGTCTCCAACAAGGTACTGGCACAGACCAACACTGGAGACTGGGAGACTGTACTCTGATTTCCACAGACGTGTTATGGTAAGTGTGCAATACACACACATCACACACAAGGATAAAAGCAGAAAGAACATCTATGATGTGGAAGATAACTGCAAATCCCTATTTTGTGTATAACAGGCATCCTTAAACAAGAGAATAGAGATGCAGTAAGAGGAGTTGAAGATATAATACGTAATTTCATTTTTATGTTTTGAAGAGACGATTTATGAAAGTTTTGATGAGAACTATAAATCTACAAGTACAATAAGCTCAAAAGAATTACAAGCACAATTAAATAACAGATACTGAGGTGAGAAAACCAAAGGTACACATAATGAAATTCAAATGAGATACAGGAAACACTAAAGACTGCAGAGATACAGAACAGTGAAACCAAACCAAGGATTGGCATCGGATTTCTGATGTGCTGTGTTAGTTTTGTCAACGTGACATGAGCTCTGGTTATTTGGAAAGAGGGAAACTCAGTCGAGAAATACTTTCTACCAGATTACTCAATAGATATATCTCTGGGATATTTTCTTGATTAATGATCTATGTGGGAAGGAAGGGCCAGCCTACTGTGAGTGGTACCACCGCTGTGCAGGGTGATCCTAGGTTATGTAAGAAGGCAGGCTGAGCAAGCTGTGAGCAGCAAGCCAGTAAGCAGCACCCCTCCATGATCTCTATTTCAGTTCCTGCTTCCAGGTTCCTGCCAATAGGATGAGAGCTGTAAGCTGAAATAAACCCTTTCTCTTCCAACGTGTTTTTGATCATGGTGTTTATACAGCAAAAATGGGGGAATTCTGGGCCCAGCAAAATATCTTTTAAGTAAAAAGTGAAATAAAATCATTTTAAAACATAAAACACGTTAAGTACACCAAAAGCTGAGAGCTTTCACTACCAGCCCAGCTGCCTTATAAAACAGTCCTAAGGCAGAAGGAAAGCAAAGCCAAATCAAGATACAGAGCTGCACAGAGTTAAGGCACCAGAGACCGTTAGTGACACCAGAAAGTGGGTATCGTTTTTTTTTCCTATGATTTCTAACCATCTTAAAGTTATTAGAGTAAAGTCAACAGTAATATATTTTGGTATATAAAACATGCACAAAGTTAGTAGTTAAGACAGCATTACATGGAAGCTGGGGAAGAATACAGGAAGTATACAACCTTCGTATGTTTATACTATATGTGAGATGGTATAATAGACCTTACAAGTAGATTATGGGGATTAAAGATTCATTGTTTGCCTTCCATACATTGGCATTCCATACCAGGGTGTCAATCAACCATATGAGATGTCAAACTTAGTAATTGACCTTCTCCCCAGGGCCACAGAAATGCTGAAAACAGACCAGTTAAAAACAGCATGACTTTCAAGTATTTGAATAGAAGGAAGAATTACACATCTCTCATTTTAAATCAAAAGTTTGAACTGATTAGCATGAAGAATAAATGACATACAGAAGGCCAGGTTAGGCTGAAAGCTAGGCCTCTTATGCCAAACAGCTACATTGTAAATACAAAGGACAAATTCTTGCAATTAAAAAAGCCATTCAATATGAGGAGATTTATTGGTGACATGGCGAAAATTGACTGGTGTGCATTCAAGATCAAACCAACATCCACTTAAGACAAAGCCTAATGAGAACAGGGTGGTTACCTCCTCGGTTCTATGTTAAGTCAGGTGGAGAAGGAAGCTCCAAAAGGAAAAACCAAAAGCAGAGATTAGCTCATGGGGTTTCAGGAGAGAAGGCATCCTGTAACATCAACGTGCAATATGAGGGAGTTCTATCGTTATAGAAGCCAGAGCAAGTTAAATGTAAAGCACAGATACCTGATGATGGTGACTACACTGAGCAACAGATTTTCAATGCAGACAGAACAACTTCCTAATGGAGAAAGATGCCATCCAAGCATCCCAGCTGGAGAGGGCTTGGTATCTGGATTCAAAGCATCACAGGATAAGTTGCTCTACTATTAGAGGCTAATGCACATGGCAACTTGAAGTTAAGATATATCCTTGTGCATCATTAAAAAGAAATCCAAACATCCATAAAAATTATACTCTGTCTTCTCTGCCAGCACTCTGTAAGTGAAACAACAAAAGCCCCCAAATAAACACATTTGCTTACAGCACATGTTTTTCTGTTATGTTGTAGCTCAATTGTAGTTTTTGATTAACTTGCAATAGTTGTAAAATATGATGTGTAAACACATAAAACAACACAAATAATCAATATTCCTCCTCTACTCATCATCTCTTTCTGTTGAAGTTTTTACAGCCCTCTCTTCTGCATTATCAGAAAATAATCTGTCTACAACAGAGCACAACTTCCTTCTGTCAAACAGCATTTTGGTACCAATTGTCCATTTTTCTTTCTTTTTTGCCACACCTGACACTTCCTGGCTTTGGTAATTATCTTTCTACTTCAGATAGATGTGGGTGGCATTGTATGTCACTTAACATAATGTCTCCCGGGTATGTCCATTATCTACAAATGAGAGAAACCTATTCTTTTTCATTATTACTTGTATTCATGTGTGGGGTGTGTGTGTGTGTGTGTGTGTGCAAACACTATGGCACATCTGAGGTGGCTGGAAAACAAGCTAACAGAGTCAGTCCTCTCCTCCTGTCATGTGGGCTCTGAAGATTAACATCAAGTTGTCAGCCTTGGAGGCAAGCCTTTATATGTCAAGCCATCCCAAGGCCCCAGAATTCCACCTTTTTCCTATAGGCTAATAATATTCCATCATATGCACCTAGGTTAGTTTAACATCTTTGCCATTTTTAGTAGTATAAAACAAACATGCAGTTGTATATATCTTTGAGGTTTATTGATTTTATTTATTTTGAATGCATGTATGTATGTATGTATTATGTATGTATGTATTATGTGAATCATATGGTAAATGGCCTGCTGGTTTGTTTTAACTGGGTATTTAGATAATTCAGAACTACTTCAAGAAAAATAATTCCTTTTAAAACGCCACTGTCATTGACAATGTACCTGGCTACCCATGAGCCTTGCTGGGGATATGCAGAGATTAATGTTTTTTCCATGCCTGCTGACACAACATCCATTTGAAGTCCATGGATGAAGGAATACTTTCACATTTCAAATCTTACTAAATGGCTGTTCTTATAGCAAGCAAAGTATAATTCAGAGGAGAAAACAAAGGAAGTCATTTAATAATGATTTAGGGTCAATTTAATCAAGAAAATCTAAATGTTTATGCCCTAGTAATAAGGTTTCAAAATATATTATGCAACAAGTGATAAAACTGCACAATGGAATAAAACACAATTATAACTGAGTATTTTAATAAGCCTCTCAATAATTGATAGAACAAATACACAAAGATATCATCAAAGATACTGAAGGGATGACTTGATTCACATGTATAGACTGTTGAATACAACAGCAGATTATATATTCTTTTCAAGATCTCGTGAAGCATAAACCAAAAAAAAAAAGGCAATACACTGCACCATAAATCAGTCTCACTAAATTGAAAAGGATCCCAATACTAAGAACTATGTTCTCTGACCATGCCAGAATTAAATTAGAAATGGATAACAGAATGATCGCTGAAAAAATCCCCCCAAAATTCAACAAAATAACACCCTCCTAAATAATCCATGGGCCAAAGAAGAAACCAATATAGAAGGTATTATGAGCTTAATAATGAGATCTGATACATCAAAATGTATCTGATAACAACACTAAGTCACTGAACGGGAAACATGACGCTAAGGAGAAGCTGCAACTCGACCTCATCTTCACCTGTAGAGCTGCAAGAAGGAAAAGCAAAGGATGCCAAAGTAAGCAGAGAAGAAGCAATAAAGACAAAAGCAGAAAGAAGCAAAAGAAAAGGAGGGAGGGAGGGATGGATGGACAGAGGGATGGTGAGAGGGAGGGAGGGAGGGAAGGAGGGAGGGAGGGAGGGAGGGAAGGATAAACAATAAATCATTTATGAACACAGAGGAAATATCAAAGGAAACAGAAAAAAACTATTGAGACCATCAATGAGATAGAAAAACTTGTGTTTGAAATCAATTAACACCAATTAACTAAAAAGATCTAGAGAAACACAAAAGAGGCCAAAGTAATAAATATGAAAAATAAAAGAGCTCTCATGTCTAAAGATTCAACCAGTTTGGGGAGGCGGGAATACCAAAACACTATCAACTGTATACTTCTAAATTGGATAAATTCTATGAAATTTGGGTAATTCTTTGAGTAACCCAAATTATCAAAACTCAATCAAGAAAATATAGCTCTAAGACTGCCAGAGAGGAGTAATACGCTGCTACAACACTGTAACAAAGTAAACTCTAAGCTACCTGCATCATAAACAAAGCCTAGCAGTCACACAAAGAAAAAGGCTACATAAAGTTATCTAGAATTGAACACTTCTCACCTCACATTCTGAAGACATCATTATTGTAGTATTAATACAAGAAAAATACATTAGAAGGAAGAACCAACCAAAATCCCTTATGAATACAGGAGACATTTTCTAATCAAACTTTTCTCAAGTGAAATTTGAAATATAATATAAAAGATGATATATTGTAACTAGTAAATCTCATCTCAGGGCTAATTTAAATTAGAAAATCAACTCATGTGTTTTAGTATATTAACAAACTAAAAAAATACATAATCATCTAAGGAGCAGTATGAAAAGTCCAACATGAATTCCTCACAAACTCAGCAAGCCAGAAATGGAGAAGGACCTTCTTGGACTGATGAACAACTTGCTTCTGACATGATACTTAATGGCACAGTACTGCATTTCTTCTCAGTATTAAGACCCAGAAAATGACACATTATCTTAGCACCAAACTCATCTTTGTACTGGAGGTGATGATCAGCACCATCAGGAAAGACAAAGAAAAACAATGTATCCAAACATAGGGGAAGAATTATAAGTTGCATTTCCAAACCACCTGACAGTCAATGCAGAAAACTGTCACAGAATGCTTGTAAAGGTGCTATAGTTATTAAATGTATCAATGTCAGGTTCCCAAGCTACAAGATCAGTACGGAATGCTCAATTGTATCTCTACATATTATCAATGAACAATTAGACATTGAAGGTTTTTTAAGTACCATTTACAATGGTATTGATCAACAATATAAAATATTGACATAAAAATCTGACAAAAATATTAATGGTCTGAACACTGCAAACAATAAACTATTGTTCAGAAAAAAATTAAATACCTTAATTAAGTGGAGAGAAATACATCCAGGATGGAAGACTATTCTACTGAGATGGCAATTCTCTCTGAATTCTATTGTAGATTCAATGCAATTACACGTGGAAACTCAGGCATCATTTTTGCATTAGTGACAAATTCAATCAGTAACAGGTTAATCTAAACTTCAAATAAAAAATTCTAATGGCATAATGTAGATAAAACAACTTTTAAAAAGAAGATAGACATCTAAAAATGTGATTTCAAATTTTACTATAAAACAATTATAAGTCAAAGAATGTGCAATTGGTATAAAGATAGAAGAAAAAACAACTGACTAGAATAGGATGTTAAGAAAATTTTCAGTTGCTATGTGAAAAGTACAATCCACAAAAGAATAAATTGACAAGTTGCACTTCATCAACCTAAAAAGGTCTGTCATTCATAAAGACAGTATTATAATGAAAAAAACAAGCCTTAGACTAGCAGGAAATATTTGCAAAGTATTTATTCAGTGAAGGATTTTGCATAAAAATATAAGTATCTTTCAAAACTCATTTAAAAGATATTAATTCAATAAATACAGGCAAAATGTTTAAGCAAATAATTTACTTGGGTAGATCTATAGATATATGCTTGAAGAGATAGCTCATCACTAGAATTTATGCCTTGCATGTACAAGACCCTGGCCTCTACCATCACCAAAGGAGAAAAAGGAGCTGAAGAAGCAGGAAGGGAAAAAGTACAGGAAAACAGGAAGGATGGGAAAGAAAGAAAGATACTCAATATCATTAGTCCTCAGGGTAATTAAAACTAAAACTACTCCAACAAGAACCATCAGACACCACCTATAATAACTAACATTTAAGAATGTGCCTCCTTATAAAATAAAACCATACATTCATATAAAGACCTATTATGTATATCTCTATGGTAGTTTGAATAATAATGGCCCACAGTCTCATATATTTGAATATTTAGTCACCAGGGAGTGGCACTATTAAAGACTAGAAAGTGTGGCCTTGTTGGAGGGAGTGTATCGCTGCAGGTGGACTTTCAGGTTTCAAACACTTACACCAGAACCAGACTCTCCACCTACTGATAAAGATAGAACTCTCAGGTACTATCCCAGCATCTGCCTGTATACTGTCTTGCTTTCTGCCATGATGATGCTGGACTAAACCTCTGAAACTATAAGGAAGCCCCCAATTAAATGCTTTCTCTTGTAACAGTTGCCCTGATCATTGTGTCCTTTCACAGCAATAGAACAATGACTAAGACAGAAGCTGGAACCAGGGACTGGGGGTATTTCTGCAGTAGGCCTAACCATGCTATTAAAGGAACATGGAAGACTTTGGAACTTTGGACTAGAAAAGTGGCTAGGATCTTTAAGTTGGAATTAAGGGGCCATCCAAGTAGGAACATGGAAGACAACAGTATTAAGGGCAATGTGGACTGTGAGAGCCCATTTCAAGAAGTTTCTGAGGGGAAGAATATTAGTAAACAACCTAAATGCCATTTTTATATTAGGCAAAGAATGTGGCTACTTCTCCTAAAAATCTACCTAAAGCTAAAGTGAAGACTTTCAGACTAATGGGACTGGCAGAGGAGATTTCAAGACAGCCTAACATTGAGTATGTCATGTGATTATTAGTAGTCACTCTTTTGCAGATCTATAATGAAAAGAAGCAAGCTGAGCAAGGGGAAAATACAAAATGTAAACCTTGAGGAGAAAGAGGAATACCAGGAACACCAGGAAGTATAATGGAGCTGACGTCCATGCTCGAGAAAGCAATAAGTTTAAAGGAAAGGCCATGAAGGGAGTGGTGAATCAGGACCAGACCCCACACAGCTAAGCTTACAAGCTGTGAAAACACATTAAAGATTAAGCAGTGAAGGAATCCATTAAACACAGAAAGGTGATGAACTGGTAAGGTGATATATATTCTGTGCCAGTATGCATTTCAAGTACAGATCTGTTTTTTTCATTTTTATTTTTATGGGGCTTATGCTTGAGAGAATGCTTTAGTCTCAGAAGAGAGTTTGAACCTCAGACTTTTAAAGTGTTGAGACTGTGGGTGACTATGGGGACTTCTGAAGTTAGACTGAATGCATTTTGCATTCTGATATGACTATAAGCCTAGGGGGGCCAGGTAGTGGAATGTGGTGATTTGAATGAGAATAGATAGCTCTTCGGATTTACATATTTGAATGTTTAGTCATCAGGGAGTATACTATTTGAAAGGATTATAAGGATTAGGAGGTCCACCTTCTGGAAGAAAAGGGTCACTGGTGGTTGGCTTTGAGGTTTTAAGAGCCCATGCTAAAACTAGACACACAAGTTCATATTCATTCTCTCTCTCTCTCTCTCTCTCTCTCTCTCTCTCTCTCTCTCTCCCTCCCTCCCTCCCTCCCTCCCTCCCTCCTCTCTCTCTCTCTCTCTCTCTCTCTCTCTCTCTCTCTCTCTCTCTCTCTCTCTGTCTCCAAATCAGGAGGACATAGTTCTCAGTTACTGCTCCCATGTCTGCCTACATGCCACAATGTTTCCTGCTATTATAATAATATTCTAAACCTCTGAAACTGTAAGAAATCCATCAATTATATGCTTTCTTTTATAATAGTTGCTTCAATCATTGTGTATCTTTACAGCAATATAACAGTGACCAAGTCATTCCCTAACAGCACTATTTGTACTGGCTAAAAGTCTAGACTTGAAGTATCTATCTATGAGCATTATTTACTATTAGTGAATAGTCCTCCTCAGAAAACAAATTTTTTTCTATTTTTAAAATACCTATACTTGAATAAAGCCATACAAAAGAAAATGAAGAATATATCCTGAAGTATTCAGTTTATACAAACCTTCAGAAGATAGAAATCAGCAATAGGGACCATGATTTACTTGTCTATTGTTGTGATAAACACTATGAACAAAAGCAACTTGGAGAGAAAAGGGCATGACATGCTGTCTGAGGTCGGGGACACTAGCAAGAAACAGGTTTGGAGAAGGACAGGAGTTCTGAGACAGTCACGCTGATCTGCAGATGAGAAATAGGTTCCCATCTTGTCTGTGGCAAGAGGGAGAAGCATCAGAAAAAAAAACAGCCAGGGCTCTGAGTCTAGAGCTTTAAGAACAAGATTTCAAATGAAAAAGGCCATGACAGGTATTGGTGTATGCTACAATGGGAGAGTAATGCTGATGGCCTGATATCTATGCTCCCCCAGCTTCTGAAAACCTACCTTTTCCTCGGTATTGACCACCCACCATCACTGATCTCAAATAGCAAGTGCATCTGCAGTGTTTATTAAACACCTTAAAGTGTGTCCATCCCACTGTGTAATGGTTGTATGTCAGGAAGAATGTGACCAAAGACATCTGTCAATCATCAGACTGAACAGTTACCAACCCTATCACCCAGAGCCCTTCAGAAGCCTGACAGTAACACTACACAATCTATACAATTCCCTACAGAATGTTCCCAAGAGGACAGACCACAAAGTATATGTTTCCTGAATGGGTGCGGCTTCATGGGAAGGCATAGGCATTATCCTCTTTGTATGGAGTCTAGCTAGCACTAAAGACACCATAGGTCAGTGGACAAGTCATAAAGACCTGTGACTTGAGATGTGATGGAGTCAAATAGAGAGAAGGGTCTCACTCCAGCTGACAGAGGTCCCAGAGGCCATCCAACACATCCAAGCTCAAGTGCATGAACTAACAACTCCATCTCTGAGGCTCAGCCCTTTAATTATTGCTTTCTTCCTCTTATACCAGCTGTGAAGTGCTCATCAATGCATTCTGCTTGTCACTGTCCGGATCAATCGATCTACCTTCAGCCCAACCTTTCACCAATCTATTTTCTACACCGAAGACTCATTGATGAGTCAGATCTGGCCATGTTCCCCAGGAACTCATGGTTTGCTCATCTGATGGTTCATTTCTTTTCACATGTTCTAATGACTTAATCAATCAATTAGAAATATACTTTATAACAAAACTGTATCTGTTTGCCACTGTCTCATGGTAGAACCCAGAGAGTCACTGAATCTCCCGGAGAGGTCCACAAATTCAGAAGCCAGTGGTCTCTTCTCAAAAGCAAAAATCAAATAACAACAAGGAAAAGGTTTATAATATACAACAAAACTCACTAGTGAACAAGTAGATGGAATTAAGAAAGCCACCACAGAAAGAACACAAACAAAAGCATGTGTTCTTGTATGCTTATCTGAAATCAAGAAGAATACATAAAGCCATCAAAATATAGAAAAATGGTAGCATACTTGCAATCCCAGCTCTGGAGAGGTAGAGACAGATGGATTCCTAGGGCTCACTGCCCAGGCAGCCTAGCACGCACAGTGAGCTCCAAGCTAATACAAAACCCTACCTCAGAAAAAAAAAATCAAGATGGATGGCATTTGAAAATCAATCCATGATATTGGCCCCTGGCGTTCACATATACATTCACAAATGTGCACATTTACTTGCACACACATGGACCTATACACACACACACACACACACACACACACACACACACACAAGTTGAGGTTGGTGAGTGTTTATCAAATACCTAATTCCTTGATTCTTTAATTTTTCCCCTTATTTTATTACTAGTCACTACATACAATACAAAGAATAGCAACTGTTTGTGGCTCTATGCTTGGTTAGCTTGACATTTCTGTCCTTAAAATGCTACAACACTGCAAGAAGAATAGAGGATTTGCTCTACTTTGGGACCACACTTAAAGGGGAAATAACACGCTCCATGTGGCTGGCCCTGTAGCTAAACTGACATGTCATTTAGAGAGCCTCACTGTCATTAACCACATGCTACATCTGCTACATCGGGATTTTGGGTCAAGACTTTATCAGAGTCTCTACCTTTGGAGCGAAGTCTTCAAGAATGCCCATATGCTGGGGCTAAAGGTCAGCCAAAGAGCGTCCCCACTGTCATGTATACATGAGTCCTGCTGATTGGCTTTTCGGAAGATTCTGATTACAAGTGCCGGATCTTTGCCAAAGCCATTAGCCCCATGATGTCACTGACAGACTGGGTTTTAGAGCTGGCTGAGCTTCCTGAAGAATTCTCCAGCAGGCAGGAGTGTGGGGCTGGTCCAGAGATCAAAGCACCTGCCATGAAGCAGGAGTTTAGATTCCCCAGAAAAACCATGTAACGTCTGGGTGGTCACAGAAGCCCACTTTGTAATTCCTGCCTGTGAAGGCAGAAAGAGGATCCCTCAAGCAAGCTGGCTAGACAGGCCATGCCAGAGAGCTCTGGGTAAATAAGACGGAAGAGCAATTGTGGTTTATGCCCAACATCAACCTCAAGCTTTACACACACACACACACACACACACACACACACACACACACATGTCTATACCCACTGGCAAAAATGTGTATACACACAAAAAATGGGGGATAAAAGAGTCCCACCAACAACATTTAATATCTGTCTGCCTGTGAGAAATTGATTCAACTCCTGCACCTTCTGTCCCCCTGTCTGTACATGAGGGATGATGAGAACTCTCAGCGGGGCTACTGGTGAACAGTAAAGGGGTCAGCAAGGGCAAAGTGACTGACAAGCACCGGTCATGTCCGAGTGATCAGGAACGGGGGCTGCTTGCTGCCCTGTGCCTTTCAAGAAAAAGAGCCTTCCTGGAAAAGGAAGATAGACAGAAGGGAGCAGGGGCTCCCCAAATCCCCTCACTTCTGAAGAAAGACATGTCTATGTCAGGATTCTTAGACCAATCTGTTCTTTCTGGTCAGCCAAGGTGAGTGTGTGCTCTTTGTGGTACGGCAGAGGCCTGCTCCTGTGGCTGGTCTATGTTGGCTCTATAGTGCCCCATTCTATACCTGTCTCGTGGTCACTCTAAGCTTTTGGTTCAAGCTTCCTCCAAAATACCTGGGTGCTTAAGAGTGGGAGATACCCAAAAGCACCTCCTACTGTGGCATAAGGCTGGAGAGGCAGGGCATCCTGGGGATAGATGGGAATGCAGAAGAGGGAAATGGAAGTCTTTAAAATGTAAAACAGGCCAGTTTCTGAAGCCTGGCTACAGAGAAAAACTGGCTATTCACTGTGGCGGAGTCATCAAAAACCGTAAAACCAGCCCCAGACATTTGACTTCAGGGACACATGGAATGCTTCCTTTCACTGGAACAAAGGACGTGGGGCTTTGAAGAGCCTGCAGAGAAGCAGCAAAGCTCGGAGAATCAAAACTTGCTGAGGATCAATGAAGCCTCAAGCAGGTTCTGAAGAGTAGGGTGGGGTGGTCACCTCCCCCTTCTAATTACCTGAATGGGCATGGAACCGCCCCAAGGGAAATGCACAGCAACTGCAGGTCCCTGGCGGCCCTTATAGATGTGGAACCCATAAGATAAGAACTCATAGAGGAAAACCATCAGCCATCAGCGGTGGGCCTAGCAAGCAGCTAGCACACTGCTTGTGCCATTATTAACATCAGCCACACAAAATGGATCTCAGCCGTATTAGCACTGCGCTAATGAAGAAATACACATCATAAAAGAAGAAATTACCCACAAAATAAACCCTGGATTCTCCAGAATGAAACCATTAGAAATTGATCAGCTAATTTAGTAGCAGCTAAAGGCTGCATCCCCCACTGAAGGCAAATCCAAGAAACACTGGAAACAGCATGCGGAGGTCACACGGGCTGCCTTGGCGCTGCTTCCAGAAAGAGCATGTGGGCAGAGGGCTCTTCAGAAAAGCTGGGACCATGTGACAAGAGGTCACGCTGTGCCACAGCCTCAGCATAAGCTGGCAGGGTGGTATTTCCGAAGAGTGACATCTCATGGTCCCATTCACCCCTGAGGCCGAACCAGTGGGGTGGCCAGACCTAAAGTTAGTTCCTACTAACCCTTTTTTGGATGAGTGCATTACATATACATACCCACAGACCACACACAAATACACACACACACACACACACACACACACACACACACAAATATACCTATATACTTACATGGATGTACAAATGTCATAACCATATACATATATTCTCACATACTTATACATACATACATGCATCTGTATACTCATATGCATATACACATGCACATGTATTATTCCTACACATACAGCCTCCCAACTATACTAATATGCACTTTAAATACATATACTCATATGCATATATTCACATACTTATACAAACTCACATAATCACACTTAGAATGCAGTTCACACACATCCATACTAAATCACATGAACAAACAGCTCGTACATACATACTCATACATTCACAAATGTGCATTCACATATCCACACTCACAAACCTACACAATACTCTCACCATATACACCTGTACATATAAACACTTATACATACACACTTTCATGAATATAGACATACATTAACACTCATACGCACACAATTCATACACATACTCAGTTATTCCTGTACCACATTCTCTCATGCAGAAAGCTCCTCACACACATGTCTGTGCATACATTTAAAGCCATTACATCTTCATGTATGTACACTCTTAGAAACACATACACTCCTGCTCACACTCAAACACACTCACATCACACTCTCACACACTTGTAATATTCTACATGAGATAAGGCCTCTACTCTCTCCTAATTCCTTAGTCCTGCCATCTGTATTTATTTTATCGCCTGATCTATGCTCCTGGGACCTGGCTCCTAACTGACTGTCTGTCTCACCTCATCCCCTTCATATAAAGTCCAAAGCCACTTCTCTAACTGTTGACAGTCTCATAGACTCAGGTCTGGACTCCTCTGCTAGATCCTGCTTGTTCCAGGCAAGGATCTTGGCAGGCCAAGTCCAGTTCTCTGACCTCTTGCCTTGGCAAAATAGAACTCCAGGATCCATTTCAGCTCCCAAAGTCAGGTTTGGACTTGAAAGCCTTGTTCTGAGCTTTCCCGTGGGACAGGGGTTAGGGCGGGACACACCCATCACCGTTCTGGGGCTCTTACCTCATTCACAAAGACCCAGTGGCTGTCCTTGGAAGCCAAGTTTGTCTCCACAGCCTGCAAAGAGAAAAAGAATATGCATGAATAGGAGCAAGGCAGAAGCTCGCAGGCACACAGGATAACTGCTGAGACAAGTTCTTATAAGTACCACCTGATTTTCAGAAACCATTCCTCACAGAACATGCCAAGCCCCTGGAGCCCACGCTGGATGCCTTGATCACTAGAGACACCATCTGGTCTCCCATGTTCTTCTGCACTGGCCCAGAGCCAGGTTAGAGGTCCTAGGCCTGCAGGCGCCATAGCCACAGGTAAAGGAATAGCCTCCCTTCCCAGAGAAAGCATTAAATTCCTTTCCAAAGGAGCACTTAAAGGTAACATTCGTCATTGCCCAAAACTACAGAGTGAGGAAACTAACGCTGGATTTATGGTAGGTCACCCAGCTGTGCTGAGCAACACCAGCAAAATAGAAGACACTGGCTCAACTGTGGTGCTGCTTTTCACGCATGTCCTAGGATCTGGATTCTGTCCAGTTATAGAGGAGGGACCTGTTTCCACATTTCTCTCAACGCTGCTTTGTCACAACGCCTGCCATTTTTGTGTATAAATGGCTACCAGTTTATGACTTCTTATTGTCTATTTTCTCCGCCAGGTTAGGTGGGCACCTTACAAGACAGAGGTCTACATCGCTCAGGTGAGAGCTGTGTCCCAGAGCTTTGCTCTGCAACAACATATATAGTAGGTGTTCAATAATATGGCTTATATGTGAATAAGTGGTAGGCAGTGGCAGAGAAAATCCTTGTCTTATTTGCATAATTTAAGCTTGTTTGCTTGTGTGTGTGTGTGTGTGTGTGTGTGTGTGTGTGTGTGTTGGGTTTTGCCTTTCATATAAGAACAGGTCTTAAATAGAGCAAAGGCTAGTCTTAAACCACTGTGTACCCAAGTCCCGAACCCCTGACCCTCCTGCTTCCAACTCCTAAGGGTTACATGCGCCACAGTGCCTGGCTCTTCTGCGTGTATTTATGGATGCTTTCTCTCTCCTTGAATTGGAAAGCCGACAGGCTGAAGAAATTGGAAGGGATTGATGGTTTGCAAGCATGTCCTGTAAGGATGCTCACGGTGAGCGTGTGCCAAGAGCTTGCTGAGCACCAGGCGCTATGCCAAGCTATCTATGAACCTGGGAAAGAGCTTTCGGATTTACGCCTTTTCTTCTTACATTTTTTTCACATTTTGGTAATGTAATTTCTATTACTCTTTTGATTTTTAAAAATATAGGCAAATTAAGATGCTTAATTAAAATCTCTCCAGAATACTTTCTTATTTTAAAAAGAACGTGCCCACGGACTAAAAATTCCCCATTTAGTCAGCCAGATTCATCCACTGGAAATTGTCTGAAGTGGCCCCTTCCAGAAGCTTCTACAGTCATATCATGCAAATACATATCTACACATGCATATCAGACAGATGTTTTTAATTAAAATCACATTGGGAAATGTATATCAGATAAAAATTCTCATTGCTAACTTACTGATATATCAAATTTACATTTTCTTATCGGTAAGTTCAGAAGTAATTGTTCTTAACAAATGAGGTGTAGTGGTTGGTGTCAGAGCATGAGGCTTCTGTGGTGCTGAGATACCCACACTATCAGAGCACAACCATTTCCGTGTTGGGACTGTGCTCCATGGGAACAACAACTTTGATTGGAGAACACAGTAGATCATGAGAATAGAGATCATAAAGTGCCAAGGAGAATCCTAGCCTATCAGTCCTTACCAGACAGCGTTGCAGGACACCAAGCACTGACACAGAGCTTTTCCTGCACCACTCAGAGATGAAGAACATAGACTGACCTCTACAGCCTCTGAATGAGAGACCACCAGGCCATGAAAAGATGAACCTGTGCAAGAAGAATCTGAAAAAGAAGTAAATAACCTACCCACTATCACTTGTCTAGTGACGTCACGGATAAACAATATATAACAGTGGTCCCTCTCCTGTGTGCGAAACTATATAACCCATGGGGCAAGAAGAGGGAAATTCAGAGAATGGGGGCCACAAATATCCCAAGAAGTTCACAGGTAGCAGAGATAGAAAGATGGTCATTTTTGTCTTCTAAAGGTCCACCCTTCTCCTCCTCTCACTCCTATCTATCCTATAGCCTTTGGTTATATGAACCTTACCCCATGAACATTATCTTTCCTGGGATAAACAGATTCCTGCCCACCCCAGGAAGGAGGTTCTGGAGAACTGGTCTATGCCCTTGTAGAGAAGTGAGTTAGAGAAACAAAAGGCATCTATGTACCATGGTGCTATATCTTGAGACACTTCCCATCCCACTCTGCAAGCCTGAAAAGCCAGGATGTCTCCACAGAAGCTTACAGGGCTCAAGATCCATTGGGGACCCGGACTTAGTGGTGTTGAATGGAGACAACCTCAGGGTAGGATACTGACTACCCTGCCTAGAGCCTCTCTCTTCTCTGCCACAAATGCCTTTAGATACCTAAGGCGATGGGGATAGGGGAAAAGTACAGGAAGATGATCTAAGTACTGTGAACACATCACTGGGCCCTTGCTGGACTCAGTCACTAACCTTTCACCATTTCCATAATGCTCATTCGTTACAGATGCTCATTAGGATATGACACAGAGTCTGGAGCTCTCCTAAGTTCCCAAAGGCTGGAATACTAATCTCCACAGAGGCAGGTCAATGAGGCTGAACTCAAAAAAAAAAAAAAAAGGCAAATGGGGAGATAAAATTTTTATGCAGTAAAGATTAAAGACTTATGGAAATGCTTAGAGTGGGGGGTGGGGCATTGGTTCTACTCTTGGTGCTGATCTAAGTGGGCCACAACCCCACTGATGGAAGGAACCATGCTCTAAATCCCAGTCATGAAGGGGGACAGTTTAAGTCAATAGTCACTTAAAGTAACAAGGAACTCTTACTAGGCAGGACGATGTAGGTGTCCAGTCAAATAAAGAACTGGCTTGGGCAAGAGTCTAAATCAGATGCTCTTCACAGCATCTAAGCATAGATTTGCAGTGAATTGCTTTGGTAATCAGAGAAGATCAACGCAGTGAAAGAAAAGTTTTCTACCTTTCCAAATAATGCAAAAAGAAATAGGCTGTCTTGGGTCGTAAGGCCATCAGAAGTATTGTCAATGTCAACAATGACTTTTTGTCCCTCAATGGAGGAATGGATACAGAAAATGTGGTCTATTTATACAATGGGATACTACTCAGCAATTAAAAACAATGAATTCATGAAATTCTTAGGCAAATGGTTAGAACTGGAAAATATCATCCTAAGTGACGTAACCCATTCACAGAACTCGCATGGAATGCAGTCACTGATGAGTGGATATTAGCCCGGAAGCTCTGAATACTCAAGACACAATTCACATATCAAATGATTCCCAAGAAGAAGGAAGGAGAGGGCCCTGGTCCTGGAAAGGCTTGATGTAGCATTGTAGGAGATTGCTAGGACAGAGAAGTGGGAGGGGGTTGATTGGGGAACAGGCAGAGGGAAGAGGGCTTATGGGACTTATGGGGAGGAGGGGAAAGGGAAAGGGAAAATCATTTGGAATGTAAACAAAGAATATAGAAAATAATAATAAAGAAAGAAAAGAAAAGAAGTGGTAGCTTGGAGGGTGACCATAGGGTGACAGGCACAACTCAGTGCTGAGCTGACTGACATCCATTGTAATTATTCCCAAGTTAGGCTGCAGTTAAGGAGCCCCTGGAAAGTTTTTCAAACTGGAGGCTCTGGCCTCAGTACAGAGGGTTCCAATTCACTGAGAGCAGCCACCTGTATAAAGCCCTAGTCCTTTCCAAGTTCCACTTGCACCTTGACCCTGAGAACTGAGCTCTCTCCCAGGGAAGCTGCAGCTTTCTGACGGTGCAGGTGCATTTTGCAGCGGAGAGGGTTCGAGCAATTGCCAATGGCCAATTGCCAATTGCTGGGAGATCCTAGGGAGTGTGTGGGAGCGTGGCTCCCCTAAGAAGTCTCCTTACCTAATATCAGACTCGGGCACGGAAGGTACCGGCAGAGAGAATTGATCAGAAAACTGCGGGATGACTGGCCAACCTCCCTGTCCTACTTTCCCTCGCCAATTAAGCATCAGCTAATTTGTTAAAGCCTCTTTTGCCCACACAGAGATAAATAGCACATGGATGCAGCCTTTTTCCAGAGGGCGCAGCTCACGCGGAGACTGGCATAGGTGGTAAGGAGGAGCAGCTACTGCAGATTGAACAAAGCCCACACTGGCCTCGCTTCGCAATTACCAGGGAGCTGCCGGCTCTGTAGGATGAGCCTCACCAGCTCACAGACCCAAAGGGGCGGGGTCCCTCCCAGCACTCCCGGTGTCCCTTTTAAGTGCTACCTTCTCCTTTCTTCTCCCATATATGTCTGTGGCAGGTAGAAACAAGTTCATCACGAGGCAAACAAGGTAGAGGAGCCTTTGCTGTGTGCTCCCTGGTGATCTGTGCCACCTCTCCAAGCACATTTTCGTGACCCACAACACCTGAGTACCAACCACACTGTGTTACTCTGCCTAAAACCCCTCATATCATAGTGAGATGTTTGATTACCCAGACTCCCTGCGTATTCATTCTCCACCACCACCAGCCAAGACTCAGGCTGCCAGAGGATGCCAGGCCCTCACCATTACTTGGGAATTTATATCCCAACCAAGAACGGAGGGTGCCGGAGATGCGGGTCCCAGCTGTCCTGCTCTCTGGTGGGGCTGTCTCTGTGTCACCTGAGCTGTCTCCAGAATCCAGCTACAGAATGAGGTCACCGTCATGTCACCTGGCACCCTTCACTTCCTTGTTCCACGTCTCTACGTACCTGCTGGCTTTCTTGTTTGAATTCCTCCGGGAATACTCTTTTTTTTTTTTTTTTTTTTTTTTTTTGGTTTTTTGGAGACAAGGTTTCTCTGTGTGGTCCTGGCTGTCCTGGAACTCACTCTGTAGACCAGGCTGGCGTCGAACTCAGAAAACCGCCTGCCTCTGCCTCCCAAGTGCTGGGATTAAAGGCGTGCGCCACCACGCCCGGCTGATCCCTCCTTTCAACCCCTGCTTCTGGGATCCCAACCTGAAATGAACAGCTCCAGTCTGGGGTGATGTTAAGAATCAAATGGCTTTCTGTGTTAGTGACTTCGCCAATCTAGGAAGGAGCTCGATGCATGACCAGTCACTGCAGAAATCCTCCTCATTCCCTTCCCCTGCTTCTCCTGTCTTGTCATTATTCCAGGGTCTCTTCTAAGTGCATAATTCTTCGAATCTTCCCTCCCTCACCGAACAGATGAGAAACATCATCCATGCCTTGACATCTGTCTTAATGGTCTGAAACACATGACTCTACGAGATGCTGTGTCTCTGCCATTATAGGGTCAAAGGGTGATTTAAAAAAAAAAAAAGACAGAGTGCGCAGCCTTGAAAAATGGTAGGTGCTGTCTCTTCTATGTTCTCTGGGCCTCAGAGAAGCCCAGGATGCCCTTTCTCTTGCCCAGCATGGGATCCTGCAGCCACATGGCACCACAGGCATCTACAGAGAAGAGCTGGCTCGATCAGGTAAGTGACTGGCAGCTCCTGTATCCTACAGGTGCATGTCTGAGGTGGGGGTGGGATAGCCTCATGCTCAGAGCAGACTCTCATTCACCTCCATCACGTGGGAAGTTCACCATGTTTCTCCCTGGAGCCGACAACTGTGGCCATTGCTACCATCCTTAAGATAAAGCAGAGCAGAGACCTAAGCAACTATAGGAGTTCAGGGACCTAGCCAGGTCTGAGGTCTCAGCGAACACAGAGGGATTGCTATTCTGTGTTAAAACTGTGGCCCAATACAGATAAACCTCTTACATTATCATGAATCCTGCAAGGCATTGCCAAACTGACTCTCTCTGTGCTGGACTAGTGTGTCTTGTCAAGACCAGTAAACACAAAATTTAGGGAAAGAGGTAAGGAGATGGGACTTCAGAGAGACTGGGTTTATTGTGTTCTAGCCCTTTTGATCAGAGAGAGGGGCAGCAGGAGATGGTGGTGACAGATGGAAGGAACTGACGAGGAGAGTGACACGGCGAAGGGAGGCAGAGTGTGCAGGCACATCTCATACAGGTGCACGTTGCATCCACGGTGACACCCACATGTCGTCCTCCAGAGGTGAGAGTGTGATGCCCTAGGTAGACCTTGGCTAAAGTAGGCATAGAGCAACTGTTCTTCCCAGCCCCGGGAAAGCTAAGTGCGGATAGGAAGGGGTCTCCTTGCTCATAGCAACTGCCTGCTGTGACCCTCCAGTATCTTTCCATGGTAGATGGCAACAGCAGTACTGCAGTAAAGGACACGCAGGGCTTCAACACACCGTCCCGTGAGCCCAGTCATGTGAGTTCCATCCCAGCCACCCTGATCCACAGTCTGAACAGAGAAAGGGATTCTGGCTAAGTTCCAACTCCAGGCTCCCTAGCAGGCTGTGGGCAGTATGCAGTCCCCAAGCATAGCAGAGATGGCAGGGGTCAAGCAGGCCTTGTGCCTAGATTGAGACTGGAGGGGGGTGGCGGCTGCCCCTTTATTATATGCTGATGAGGATCAGTTCCATATGGAAGCAAGAACATGTGGGCGATCCGCACACAGTAGGCAGCATCTGCAGCCTAGATGTGCTAATGTCCTGGGACTGGTATACAGAACCAACTGTGACCATTTCAAAGGCCAGTGGGGCCAGCTTGTCTGGCACCTCCAGGATACTTCAGGGTTGTAAGTCCCCTACTTCATATCCCTTGGACCTCACTTACTCCCAACAATCTAAATAGGTTCCCATTGCACTGTGGGAAACTGAGAGTTCTGTGTACACCCAGATTTTTGTATTCGGGTATTTAGCAGAGAATGAATCTGAATGCTAGCCCCGGCCTGTGTGCCCAACCTCAGTCATAGGGCTCCCCAGAAGGCCCAGACCATTATCTGAGAAGATATATTATCCTACAAACCTAGGCCAGGCCCTACCACAGTGGAACCAAAATAAGGAAATGTTGTTTGTTTATTATTTGTTTGTTTGTGTTTGTTTGCTGGCTTGCATGCTTATTCCTCGTATTGAAACAAAACCATTATATGCATTCCTGCCTTCATCCCCAGGGCTAATTTGCTCTCAAAAGCTCAAGGCCATTATTCCACCCGTGTTCTTAGGTGTGAGCTCGTGTCCCTTTATCTTGGCCTACAGGACTAGTAAATGGAGTGGAAAACCTCCACATGGAAGCTTTCCAGCTCCATCACTAAGGGTTTATTTTACAAAGTACAAATGCCACTGATAATTTATGTGTGCGTTAATTGTTGGCCACTTATCTAAGCACCCCCTCCCAACACTGGCAGCCTGGGATAATGAAAGCTTGACGGCAATTAGCATCTTTTAAAAACCTAACTCTACCACTTGAGAACATCCCCCCATGGAGCCTAAGGCCTGGCACTCTCCCAAGGACAGACATGGAGCTAACTTAAAGACCCGCCGCAGTGGTTGCTACAACATGATGTTTAGAAACAGTTCTCCCTCTGCAATGTCATCCACCGAGAGCATCATCAGCACACAGGGATGGATGAGGATGCATGGTCTCATTGATGTAGGAGCCCATTTACAAGACAACCAGCTAATGGGCCACCATGGGTTCTGAGTGTCGGAAGCTATGTCCAGAACAAGGAAACCTGAAAAGAGCAGCCATTATACACTACCTGGAGCCATTGTATCCCCCAGACTCTTGCAGTCTTTGGAAAAGAATTGAAGACTTTAGCCCAGACACCTTGTTTAACTTAGGCTTGTCTGCAGAACTTCTTTGGATCTCATTTTCATGGGCGATGCCCATCTTTGCTTCTTTTCTGCGGTGGCAATAAAACTCTCTGGCCAAAGCAAGTTGTGGGGAGGCCATGGTTTGTTTAATTTATACTTCCCTCACTGAGAGCCACCAGGACAGGAACCCAATGCAGAAGTCCAATGTAGACACCCAATGCAGGAACCTCAAGCAGAAACCATGGGATCTGCTTGATGGCTCACTCACAAGCTCACACTTTCTCACCTCTTTACCGCTCAGAACCACCTGCCCAGAGGACTGTGCTGCCCACAGGGTCCTGGGCCCTCCTACTTCAGTTACCAATTAAGGCAGTCCCCAGCAGACACTTCCATAAGTCAATGTGATCTAGGCACTTCTGCAATTGAAGTTCTCAGATAATTCCAGGCTGCCTAGAGTTGAAAATTAAAACTGATGGTATCCTAATATTATTCTCATGGCTCCAACTACTTTCTCAGCCAATATCTGAGATGCCACAGAAAAATCTTGGGCACACCAAGGGCCTTACAAGGGTTCTCCTCTGGGATCTTTCTAGCAGCCAGACCTTCCTGACTCAGCTGGTGCCCCATGACTTCAATTCTCTGACATTTCTTCTAGAGCTTCATGAAGGTTTAGGGGCTCACTTATGGAAGAATACAAGAAAACTAAGGCCCAGGGAAAGTTGGTCAGCATGGAGTAAGGGGGAACAGTAAGGGTCTCAGAATATTGATTTTGCTGATTTAGGAAAAAGAAACCATGACTAACTCGATACATGTAAACTTGGATAGAGTGGAATGATTTCTAGTCTACCATTAGACTGATTCCATGCACTCTGTTGTCTAAGTTTGAGATAAATAGCCGGTCCAAACTGGACAGAGGGGAGGAGTATCAGCGTTCAGCCTCTGGGGGAGAGAGATTCATTACAGATCATTTGTGGCTCCTTCAGATGAAATACAGACAGGTTGCAGGGCTATGCAGGACGTGCGATTTACTGTAATAAAAAGAGAGAATATGCTACATGTGGACAATTTATGAGGAAACGTTAATATCAGCAGAAAAATGAAATGGAGTCAGCTTGCAGGCACGATCTGTTTAATAAGATCAACTAGGAGAGGCGAAGCCAGGCGCTGCCAATGCGTATTGGCTGATGGATACTTGGACTTTAATCAGTGATCTATAATTCCCACTTCCTGCAGGGCACAGAAACCAAATAAGGCTGTCCATGCTCTCACTCCCATTGATACTCAGGCTGGACCCTGAAGGGACGCCACAGGAGCCTGGCTTTTCTATCCAATCTTGTCTCGCTGATGAACAGGAAATGCGTTCAGGCCCTTGGCCACATGGACGCCATCATAAAATCCCTTTTGAGAACCCAAATCTACAGTAAAACAAATCACTTCTGAGTTTATTTATGCCCTGATCTGCTTTAGCAAGGACAGCCACCAGCCTCTGCAGTGTGGGCTATGAGCAATCAAATGACTTGGTCCTCCTCCATTCCAGGGCAGGGGACACAGACCTTGGGTGGCAGGTGGCTGCTTGGAGCCATTTCTTGTATATTTGCTGTTCAACTCCAGCTTCAAATGATTTTTCAGAAACAAGCCAAGCAAAGTCCAGACTGATTAGCAACATTTTCTCCTCTCTCTCTGTCTCTCTGTCTCTCTGTCCCTCTGTCTCTGTCTCTGTCTCTGTCTCTGTCTCTCTCTCTCTGTCCCTCTGTCTCTCTCTCTCTCTCTCTCTCTCTCTCTCTCTCTCTCCCCTCTCCTCTCAGCTCCTCTCCTCCCCTCCCCTCCCCTCCCTTTTCCCTCCCCCCTCCCCCTCCTCCTCCCCCTCCATCTCCCTCTCACATGGGCATTTCTATGTTCAAACTGGAGCTTGCAAACGTGCTGCTTGTATCCAAAACTTTGCTCCAGGGACCCACAGCATCAGCTGCTCCTGAGAAAGGATACAGGGGACTGTGTGGGGCCAGACAGTCCCTTCTGACACTGCTGGGTCACATAACACCCCCAGAGGCATGCCCTTCCATGTAGAGCTTTCATAGCCAGAGACCCAGACCCCAAGTGGGGCTATCCACTGAGAAAAACAGCTACACTGCCTCGAGATGCTCAATTAAAGCATCAGTCTTTATCACCATGACCCCTTCCAATTGTGCCCAAGGTGACTCTGTAGCAGCTTCTAAGCATGGGTCTAATTCCTTTTCCCAACCTAAATTGTTTTTAAAAGATGGAAAGCTAAAATGCTTTTTAAAGCAATAAAGTTGAAAGTAGCAATTCTTTTCCACGCTGATAAGAGTTGCCTGGTGTAATTTGTATTCTCTTTTACGAGCCTGACTTTGGAGAGAATGGAACAGAAGCAACCACACAAAAAGTCTTCTTTTCAGTTCTAGAAACAAGAATGTTTTCTTGCTGGGTGTGCCGGGGAGGAGCTCCCAGGTTTGGGAGAGAGTTGGGGTACGCGCTTCTTATTTATGCCATTAGAAGCCAAGGTGGCACCTGTGGCTTAGTAAGAAGCTGGAGGAGATCAGGGACATGACAGCATAAACTGCACTTCACATAGGCAACCTTGGCACTCAATGTGAACCTCTATCCCCAAAATGACCAGGAGCCCGTGGTGAAACTTAGAATTCTTGGTGACTGTGGAAAAGGTTTTGGCCAATTCATTGAGTATGGAGGGGAAGGAGCAAGCTACTTTCCTTGGAATGTACAATATAAAATCCTGCATTGCCTTACATACAGTCATACTCCAAATATAAAGGGCCATGCAATTGAATTCTAGAATTGGGGGTGGCTTAAGCATTTACCCAAAAGCCCAGAGGGCCCCCCCCAGAAAAGTTAAGCAACCCTGCACTCAGCCCCTAGAGAAAATAGGAACAGAATCAGACATTAAATAAGCATGGGTTTAGTCCTAGGGAGTATCTCTACTGGCACTGGCTCCAACATCCATTTCCACTGTCCCCAAAATGTGCCTTATAAAGGCTCCACCCAAGGAGGCTCTACTTGGAGAGAAAACTAAATGCATGTCTCCCAAGGAGACAACACACAGGACCTGGAGGCAAAAATCAACATGGAGTGCTGCGCAGATACCCTGGAGCCATAAGTTCACAGGTTGTGAACAAGGATTTGCTTCTAAAGTTACCAGGTGGGCTGACAACCTCAACGGATGGCCCTCACCCACAGCTCCGTTTTCATCTCTGGATATAATGACTAAATCACCACCGCTTGCCGAGCCCTGTTCCGTCTGACCACTGCTCTATCTAACTATCCCACAACACAGGAACTGCTTCCCGCCTCACACACAGGACAGGAAGTCTGTGCTTGAATCTCCACAGTTAGACTGCAGAGGAGCTTTGGGACTACATAGCATCCTTCCCGGAGGACCGCCCTCACTGCTTCACTCTACCTGCTGCCTGTTGGTCCAGATAGGGCTTTTGTCTGCCCAAGAGCAACTTAACTGTCCATCAAAAGTGCATGTGGTGCATCTACAGTGCTGAGTTTGCTCTGGTTCAAAATCTGAGGCAGGAGGACCCACAAGAAAAGGCGAGAGTTATTGCCTGTAATACTGTCAGACCCCATTGGAGCGGTCTTACAGTGGGCAGTGGAGCCTTTCAGGTTGAAGGTCCTGGATTGTATTCCAGGGGCCAGAAGCTTTTAGGAAGTAGACAGCATTCCTTGTAAAAACTGAAAATCTGTGGCTAAAGGGATGGCTTAGTACTAAGTACTAAGAATGAAGAATGCTTGCTGTTCTTCCAGAGGAGCCAAGCTTGGTTCTAAGCACCTACATTCAATGACTCACGACTGCCTGTAACTCTAACTCCAGGAGATCTTCCTATTCTGGCCTCCAGAAGCAACACACACACACACACACACACACACAGCCTATGCGCTTAGATACAAAAAAATAAAAGCAAAAGTTTTAAATCCTCTTTTACAAATGAAAACCTGTAGTTAGTTCATGTCTGTCTCACCAAGTTAACAGGGAAGTCCCCACACTACAGAACCTTGTCAAACTTGGCATGACCTGCTGTTCAGCAAGCTTCTCTCTCAGAATAATAATTTCTTTATCCAATAAAACACTGAAAACACACAGGACACTAATGTTACAAGAACAGAGGGGACTAAATAGAGTCCTCAGCTTCAGGGACCCAGAGCAAAAAAATAAAATAAAAATAAAAATAAAAATAAAAATCAGACTATCAAGTTCCTGATCAGATTTAGAGTCCAGATAGACAAGGGTAGCCTTGAAGGTGAATGTCACAGGCATAACAGGGACATTTGGCAAATCAGTTGGGAGCAGTTACAGTGGTCTAGAATAGTGGGGAAGGCTCCCACAGCATGGCTGGGGTCATTTGCTAGAGAGGAAAGATTTGAAACCGTTATAAAGAAAATATTGAGGGGACATGGTCCTCAGTGGAAAATAAACTACAGTTTGATACAGAGAAGGAAATCTGACACAACTTCTAGAGTTCCTCCACGTTAAACGAGAAATTAGGCTGGGCTCAATGGAGAAGATGGTGGATTCAAGTGTGACTTCCTAAGGGAACAGCCAATCTTGAAAGAGAATGGTAAGTAATCATGGTAGTACACAGCAAATGAGCACAGTCCATAAGGGCAGGGGATACAGCAACTCCTCGGCCTATAGAGTCGCCGCACACATTCGCTCCGGCTGTAGGATTACAACATTGACAGCTGAGAGCCAGGCAGGGAATGGCAGGAGGGCAGGAGCCACGGCGACCTCCATCAATTTATAGATCACGGCTTCCTCAACATTGATGATCCACTGATGCCAAGCCACTAGAGTCCCAGAGATGGAACACTTTACACCGAGCTACATCATTTACAATCACTGATATGTACTTATTAACTTACAAGTTATACACAGCAGATATGTACACACACACACACACACACACACACACACACTCTTCCCCATGTGACCTGTACAGAAGGTTCTCAGGCCTAACAGGAGATTTCTCATTTATCTCGTGACTGCATTCTGCTGAAACCAGCCCAGCGACGCATCTGGACTCGCAGACCTTTTCGGATCCTGCTCATGCTGCCCCCTTCCACTCACCAGCAGAAACATTACTGAGGCTACCACAGCGCATGATCACGAACAAGTGTGAAGGCCACCCGAGACTTTTTCCATCCTTTCCCTGTTTTCAAATTCTCTTGGTTCCATTTTCTTCAACTTGAAAGGCTGAGAGGAAGGCAAAACTGATGGCTGGACCTCACTATAGTCTCAGCTTCTATGGGCAGATCCCCAATAGTTTGGGAAATGAACACCAGTGGCCTGAGAAGACTCTTTGATCGGTGTAGATGCCAATACTGGTGCATGGAAAACTTAATCTCCAGTGTAATGGTGTTAAGAAACAGATCCTTAGGAAGGACTTGGTTCTTGTGAATAGACTCATGCTAGTATCCAGGGAGTGGGGTCCTAATAAAAGCAGGTTCTTTAACCCATATTCTAGTTCCCAACTCTTCAACCTCCTGCCAAAGAACAACACAGCATGAGGTGTCACATAAAATACAAGGACCTTGATCTTGGACTTCCTGTCCCAAGCTGTGAGTAAGACATTTATGTTTCTTTCAACTACCCAGCCATAGTACTCTTTGCGATCCAAAGTCGACTAGGTCTTGTGTTGTGCAGCGTACACCTGGGATGACCTTACTGCATCCACCCATCCAGCATCCCACAGGGTCCTGGAACTTTCGCCGGCATTCTGCTCACTTTGCTTGTTACCCAATATAATTTGAATAAATTCCTTTTATTTACTAACTCTAACTCTGTTTTAAAACTTTGTGTCAACAATAGGGAAAATAAGTTATTTTTAAAATCTGAATATCAAACACTAGTAATACCAATGTGCTAAGTAAGAACATAATCAAATGTTTTTGAAAAGGAGTATAAACTGAGTCATTTCAAGGCACAATGTAACAATTATAGACAGACTATTATTCTATACTAAATCATAATTTTACAGAGCTAGTATTTTTGAAATTCTTTAATTTTCAAAAGGCTAGCTACTGACAAATGGCACTTCCTAGTCTGCCTGACACGAGGTCCTGCTCCACAGAGACAAACATAATTCTTAACTATTCCCCTGCGATTCAATTCCATATCTCTGAATCACACATAATTATATTCATACTTTGTACATGGTTGATCCGTTTTCAGCATTGTCATATAGCATTATCTATTATCTTCCAGATATGATAATGAGGATTTAAATCGCTCCTACAAATCTTCCTTTCATTCCCCTTCCAAACATTCTCTATCGAAGCTATGTCACAATTTCTAAATGGATTCTGCACTACTGTGTGTGTTCTAGCACTAGTCACAGTCGTCGCTATGGAATCAGCCTACGTGTCCATCAGAAAGGGCTGGGAGATGGCGCACAGGGGAAGGCATGCATGCATGCTGCAGGACGCAACTCAACACTCGGGGAACAGAATCTTGAAGTTCATAACAGCACAGATTAACCTGGAGACATGCTAGGTGGAATAATCTAGGTGGCTGCACTCATGGAGAAACTCAGAAAGCTGGCTTCACAGAAGTAGGGAGCAAGAGCCTGGGTAGATGCCTCAGTGGGCAAAGTGCATACCACACATGACTGAGGACCTGACCTCTAATCGCCAGAATTCACATACAAACCTGGGAGTGTCGGCACATACCCATGATCCTAGTGCTAAGATACAGAAGCGAGAGATTCCAGTGCTCACTGGCCCTCCAGTGAGCTCCAAGTTCAATGAGAGACCCTATCTTTAAAAAAGGAAGGTGCATAATAATTGAAGAAGACAACTAACACTGACCTCTGGCCTGTGTGTGTGTGTGTGTGTGTGTGTGTGTGTGTGTGTGTGTGTGTTTACTGGCAGGGATGAGAGAGCAGAAGTGTAGTTAGCAGAGGTATCGAAAGATACTCTAAATATACTATTTTATGTAGAGGTAAGTTATATATGTGGAATAGCAAATACAAAGAAATAGGAAGTTAAGTCACTGACTGCCCAGGGACATGAGCAGGATGCAGGGCGGGGGACAGGTGAGACGGGGAGAGGAATGGGGAGTGGCTACTGAGAGCTGCAGAGCCTTTTCTCATGCTCTAAATTGATGATGGGATGGATGTGTGAGTCTATGAACCCTGTAAGAACCACTGGGAGACACAGTCTAAGCTGATGGTGTGGACGGGTGTGGCACCCTATGAACATACTAAATGCTACTAGGACAACTGTGACAGGTGAGCTCTAGTTCAGTAAGACTCTTTTAGCCATAATTTAAACTTGGCTTCATAATGCTGGCACTGTTCTTTACTAAACTTAGTTGTGGATTATGACCATAATGATTTTTCCTTATACTTCCTCTGTTTTTCTTTTTAATTACCCTGATTTATATTTATTTGTGCAAGTGCTAGGGTATCCTTTCCAAATGTTTACTGCCTCATATAAAATAGGCTTTTCGTATCCAGCAGCATTGGACATCGTCCATCACAGCACCAGCTTCCTCCTCCCAGATGCACCACTGGCCTCTAACTCAGAAGTTTATCCTGAGACTCCTCCTCCAGGATCTGGAATGCTAACTTTAAATCCTTCTTGGAACAGAGTGGTTTTTTTGAAAGCCGATATCTGGAAGTTACTTTTAAAATATACATTCATACAGATTTTTTAGTTTTGCAATGTGTAGCTGCTTGTATTATGAATGCTAATTATGTGCCCCCCCCCCAAAAAAAAAAACACTGTTTGCAGGAGAGTATCTGCAGTAACTTCTGGGAAACTGCTCCCGGTTGGTTCTGATTGATAAATAAAGAAGCCAACGGCCAATAGCTTAGGAGGACAGACAGAGGTGGGATTGTAGGATCTCATGGGCTTGGGATCCAGGGCAGAGAGAGGGAAGAAGGAAATCTGACCCTATGCCAGGCAAGTGTAGAGGAGAGGAGAGACACCAAGCCTGGGAAGAGTGCAGGACAGAGAGGCGCTGCCACCCTGTGAACCAGTCGGGAGGGCATGGTTCTTTTCCTTCTTCCCTCTCTCTGCCCTGGATCCCAAGCCCATGAGATCCTACAATCCCACCTCTGTCTGTTCTCCTAAGCTATTGGCCGTTGGCTTCTTTATTTATCAATCAGAACCAACTGGGGGCAGTTTCCCAGAAGTTACGTGCAGATACTCTCCTGCAAACAGTGTTTTTTTTTTGGGGGGGGGAACATAATTAGCATTCATAATACAAGCAGCTACACATTGCAAAACTAAAAAATCTGTATGAATGTATATTTTAAAAGTAACTTCCAGATATCGGCTTTCAAAAAAACCCCAGAGGGCTGCCCAACTGGGTCTTGAGCAGACAAGATAGAACACAGACTCAAGATAAGATAGAACACAGACTCAATACATAATAACTTCGGATTAACTGCTTGGAGGTTAGGCAGTGGCCCAGCTACTGTGTTGGTTAAGGCATATTAAAATATAATGTGTGTGTGTGTGTGTGTGTGTGTGTGTGTGTGTGTGTGTGTGTTTCATCCAGGAACACACACCATTTAAGTGAGTAGTAACCCTGCACAGGGATTGATTAATATTTAATGTTACAGCAATAGATATAGTTTTGGTTATCCTACTGATTGATCGATTCACACAGCACAGTGTACATTAAAATTAAGTCTTCCAAAGAAACGCTTCTTCTCAGATGCCTTCAGACATTAGCGTGACTCAAACCACAGTGTCTAACTCCCGCTCACTGCATGCTGCCCCCCCCTTTCTCCTCAAACCTCCGCCATCCTCTTCCTAGGTGTGTCTCGTCTTCTCTACACCTTGCCAACCTGCATCTTCATGGGGGAAACAGTTCATTTACTTGGCAAAGAACAAAATGTTTACTAGGACTGTTTAGTATGTAGATGCGGGCCCTTAAGCTCTGTTATTTATCATCGTTGTCGTCATCACCGCCATTGTTATCATCATCATCATCATCATCATCAACATCATCATCATCATCGGCATCATTGGCATCATCGGCATCACCATTATATATACATTTCCCTTTCTCCATGTTTTTCTGTTCTCGCTCTAGAATTCCCTTTAGAATAATACTGAACTCGAGAACTGAGACACAAATTTTTACCAAATTTGCTCTGCTTCTTTCCCTTTTGGTTTTACTTTCCCACTGTTGGATTTTCTAATATTTCACCTCTGTATTTTCCTGCACTTCATTTTGTATATTTTATTGCTATCATACTTTCCTTTTTTACTATATTTTGTTTCTGTCTTAATAGTGTAATTGTTTTCTACTTTGTTATTTTTTTAATTAATTTGTTTATATCCCAAATGCTGTTCAATCCTCCTTCCTTCCCTCCCTCACTGAGTCCCATCTCTCATACTCTCCTCTCCTCTGAAAGGGCAGGACCACCCCTGGGTGTTCCCGCAGTTATCAGTGAGTATGCAACATGCCTGCCCTTTCGGGTTACCTCAGTCAGGATGACAGTTTCTAGTTCCATCCATTTGTCCACAAAGTTCATGATGTCTTGTTTTTAATAGCTGAATAGTACTCCATTGTGTAAATGCACCACATTTTCTGTATCCATTCCTCTGTTGAGGGACATCTGGGTTCTTTTCAACTTCTGGCTATTATAAATAAAACTGCTATGAATATAGTGGAGCATGTGTCCTTGTGGTATGGTGGAACATCTTTTGGGTATACGCCCAAGAGTGGTATAGCTGGGTCTTCAAGTGGAACTATTTCCAATTTTCTAAGAAGCTACCAGATTGATTTCCAGAGTGGCTGTACAAGTTTTCACTTCTACCAGCAATGGAGGAACATTCCCCTTTCTCCACATACTCTCCAGCATCTGTTGTCCCTTGAGTTTTTGATCTTAGCCATCCTGACAGGTGTCAGATGAAATCTCAGGGTTGTTTTGATTTGAATTTCCCTGATGACTAAGGATGTTGAGCATTTCTGTGACTCTAGGCCATTTGAGATTCCTCTGCTGAGAATTCTGTTTAGTTCTGTGCCCATTTTTTGATTGGGTTTATATTCTTTAAGTGTATTACTAACAGTGTTTCTGAAATTTTCATGTTGGTCAGTTTAGCCTGGCTCCTCTTCTCTTGATTTGATTATTTTCTTTCATATAAAAGCTATTTCTAAAATCCTAATGGTTTGTGGGTGATCTTCCATATTTAAAGTTAGATGTTAAAAAGTTCACTCGAAGGCATGAGATGCAACTTATGAACAGTAAGTTCTGTCTTAGTTTATTTCCTATAAGAAAATACCTGAGGCTAAATAATGTATAAGTAAAATAAGCTTATGCTGTAGTTCTGGAGTTGACTGCAGATGTCATTTTGACAGTGGCTTGGCGTGTCACAATATCCAGTGGTGTCACAGTGAGAAATGCCAGCACATAAGCAAGGAAAGCAGCTGGCCTTTGCCCTATCTGAGGCTAGCCTTTTCCCTTTGTTCTTTTTTACAATTGTTCACATTGACATTAGCCATGTGATCCTGAACGAATTGCTAACATTGCCCTTGGATAACACTTCCTACGTCCTAATCACCTCCCTCCACAGCCAAGCCTTCATCATCACCACACTAAGGTTTAGTCTTCTAGCACACAAAACTTTGAGAGACACATTTAGACCATATCAAAGCAATGAAATCGCCTGCCTTGAAAGACACCCTATCCTCAATATCAGTACATGAACATTTTTCCCTTGCTCTGTTCTTTCTAGAAAAAAAATGTTCTTCAACATCCAGCAGGATGCTATGTCAGTCAGCTTTCCCTCAGTCTGACGGTGCTCAGAAAATCAACCTCTAAGGAGGAAAGGTTTATGTTCCAGCACAGTTTTAGAGCATAGCCTGTGATCAGTTAGCCACATGGCTGTGGGCTGATAGCTAGTTGGGGCATTAAGGCAGGAATGTCTGGTCCAGTAAAACAGTTCCCCCTCAGGTCTGAGAAATGAAAGACAAACAGATGGGATCGAGATGTGTGTCTCACACCTGTAATCCCAGCACTCAGGAGGCAGAACTGTAAGGAGATACATGCTCAAAGCAATCCTGATCTACTTATGAAGTTGCTACAGAGTAAGAGTTCATCTTAAAAAGCAAAAGAAAAATAAAAGAGAGCTCTGGGGTTTACCAGTTGACTGCAGGAGTACACACCCAGTGACCTGAAGGCCTCTCACTAGACCTATCTTTAAAAGTTCTATTACCTCTCAAGGAAGCACTATGGGCTTTCAGCACATGGGACTTTTTTGGAGCCTGCCAACTTCTGTGCACTTATCCACACTATAGCAAGTATATTCCAGTTACCAGCATTCTAGGAGTGCACAAGGAGAGAAGTTTGTATTCCACATTCTTTGGTTGCAAAACTGCTTGTTTTTGTTTTCTCTTGTCACTTGTCTTTTCCACCTTTTGAAGTCTTAGTGATGAGGACTCAAAGGCTTACAAGTAGAATCAGCTTACACCCACCCCAAAGCATCTAATTATCACGCATTTACATTACCATATCTTCATATTACTAAATCAGTTTCCTTTCCTCCAGTCTCCAGAGTGCTGGGATTATGCATGTGTGAATATGCTTGCTCCTCTACTTACTGTCTGCTTTCTGAAATCTGGCCTCAAGTTCCCTTCAGTACAATCAGATCCTTTGACCTTATGGGTCACAAGACTGTAACTCCTCACTGTCCTATCTAAATACTCAGGGAAAGGAGAAAACATGGCAGTCAATCAGATTCGCCTACATTAATGAAAAGATGACAAAGGAGGATGTTAATCAAAAGTCTATAAATGTATTTCTGCACAAATGAGGTAGAGCAGGGTTCTGACACTGTTGGGTAAAAATGGCCAGTGGTCCAAGTCGAGCGTGCCTGTTCCTCTTCAGATTTCTGGGCCGTTTTGGATTTAGCATATTTTACACAGAAATAGTCTGAGCTCTCAAAAGGTGGGATTTTAGAACATATAGAATTGGGGGTTTGAGAGTTAGGTATGTTCAATCAGTGCACGTAAGTCAGAAATGGGACAGGTACAGATGATCTGTGGTCTGTACCGAGCTGACAGAGGACAGCAACTTGGCAGCAACGTTAAAAAATAAAAAAAAAAAGGATATTGTTTTTCTACACCATACCCTGAAAGCCTGCTGAGATGCAAACTCCAGATGTTATATAAAAATGTATCTTCCTGAGCTTTGAAGAGGTGGAACCACTGACCCGGATCCTGGAACAGAGGAGGGGAGATTCTTCCCTCCCTTTCATCTACAGCCACGAGGCCCAAGGAGGCTCTCTGCGCCTAGGGATCCAGACATGGAGCAGACACAATATCCTAGAGAATTCTTGATCAAGCCCATAAGCCCTTCCTGGGCTCCGGCCTGTTTATCACTCCTGGAGGGGAAGGATGTCATCTTCTTATCCAACAGCTTCATTGAACAACCCATCGAAATGAGCATATGTCAGGCAATCCACAGTAAGAGGAGGGGAGGACCCATCAGTAACCTTAGGACTGACACCTTGTCAGATGGATGGCATAGGGGCTGGGAATTTATAACAGCCTGTTCAAAGAAATTCTTCAAACAATTCTGGCTCACTTTGATCAATACATCTCTCTGAAAGGATGAATGATTTAAAAATCTACAGAACAGAGGACATGGGGGGGGGCTTCAACGCATACAGGAGAGGACCCTAGGCATCCTGTCTTCCATAATGGTGAGTTTGGAGGTGACAGAGAAGTTGCAGATCGCCTCTTTCTTCAGAGTGGATCCTATGGAGGGGAGAGGGACAGATAGTGTATGCTTTCTGTGGAAAGGGGGGCTGCTGGGTGTTGGCTGCAATGGGAGAATTGAGAGCAGTCTATGCAAGTAGTTAGTATGCAAAGGGCACTGAGATGTCTGGGATGGACACACGCATCTGAGAGGCCAGTCAGATCATGTAGAGACCTCACCAACCCTTCACATTCCAAGTAGAAGGTTCACAGAAGTGGCAGGATATTCAAAGGAAGAAGATTGGAAAATTTCATAAGAATACAGATATTAAATAAGGTAAGAAAGAGCAAAGTGCTCTCTCTCTCTCTCTCTCTCTCTCTCTCTCTCTCTCTCGTGTGTGTGTGTGTGTGTGTGTGTGTGTGTGTACATGCATGCCTCTTTCTCTTTCTCCCTCCTCCTCTACCTTGCCCTCCCTTTCCCCATGGTGACTTCCTTGCCCTTGGTTCTTGGGGACCAACACTGAATACTGGAATATTCTTGAGTATATATCCCCATTTACTATCCCTGGAACAAAAATCAACAAAACCACTCTAAATTGCATGTCTGGGACAAGAATCATGGTAAGTGGTTAATATTGCTTCCTAACATTTTTCTCTTACTATGTGGCTTTCAAGGCAAAAGAACAGCCCACCATGTCTGGGACGTACAGGGCATCTGGGAGGCTAGTCAGACAAGCTAGAGACCTCACTAACCCTCCACATTCCAAGTAATAGGCACTCTGCCCTGTGCCCAAGCCAGGGAGAGAGAGGCGGGGTGCAAGGGGCTTCTACAACTCCAGAAATTTAGAGAATACCAATTCGTGTAACAAGAACTTGGTTTAAATAATAGTAACACTGAAACGCTAAGTTTTCCCTGTCTGTTTCACAAATGAATTTTTATTTGTTTTGTGATATTGAAAATAGAATTCTGGAGCTCAGTTACGCTGGGTAAGCACCCTTTAACAACACTACATCACCTGCCCTCAACAAGAATGGATTCTAGAGTGAGAAAAAGGCAAGTGTGAACCTCACAGAATGGTGCATCATGTGCATTATGATACAGTGGGTGCACCTGTGTACAGGTCCTGGCTAAGCACCCTGCAGAGAATAGCCTCGTCATATCACTACAGCAGACACGCAACCAGAGCACCATCATCTAGGTTATTAAAAATGGCACTGCTGCTACAATGGTCAAATGGAAAAGAAGAGGCTGAGCTGCAAGAGAGAGATTCTAATATGTTGGCTGGCATTCCAAGGGAAACTGAGGCAACAAAAGAGGCCATCTGAGAGACAGCAAGCCTCAGAGACAGACTTCTGACACGGTCCTACCTATATCCTTCCACAAGCCCATCATTATTCAGATAGGCAGGGGCTCTGAGAGCAGAGTTCCTCAAACTCATCATCATCATCATCATCATCATCATCATCATCATCATTATTATTATTATTATTATTATTATTAATTTTATTGTTTTATTTATTTATTCCTCAACCTCTTAACAGACAAAAAAACTAGAAAGATAATATATACTCTGTCTTACAAGGATCATAGACCCCACATGCCTGATAAATCTGCACACATCATGTTTTGAATAATCAGTAAGTGTGTCACCTCCAACATAGGCTACAGCTTATCCTACTACACAGAAGTTACCAATCACGACCACTTGTGACAACAGTTTCTACATGCCATGCACTGCACTAGGTTCCACGTACTAATCCCTTAATCCCCTCAGCACCCCTGATTTCCAGCCAGTCTCACAGATGTATACATGGCTGTCCAGCATCACAGAAATGGGTGGTGGCTGAACTATTTTCTCGTGTTTTTGACAGAATGACTAAAAGAAACAGCCCGCAGAAGGAGGATTCATAGGGCTCCTGGCCTGAGGGAATGAAGCCCATCCCAGCAGGGGACACACAGCGTCCTCAAGAGGCATGCTGGCAGCTAGAGTAAGTCACAGTTGACTCACATATTAGCAAATCAGGAAGCAGGGAGACAAGAGGTCCAGAAGCCCGCTCTCACTGCAATGACCCACTTCTAGAGAGGCCCCACACCCGCAACTTAGCCTGTCTCTGCAGCTTTTCCCCGTGGACATGCCATAGGCCAGACATCTCAGTGCCCTGGGATCTACATTACAACCTAACCCTTACCTCCACTGCATCCTGCCCCTCTTCGGGCATCTTAGCCCAGAATCTGACACTCCCACATGTTGCCTGGCCTCAGCAACATTCTGGAACCTCAGATCAAATGTACGTGGTCTTGAAATTCTTGCATTTTTGCATACCTGTACCACGTAAGCAAGGCCCCCATGTTCTGCTGACTGCATAAGAGGCAACCTGCCTCCCATTTCCCAAAGTTGTGGTGGCCTCCGACTACCTGAGTAGTTCAATCTAGTAAGCATTTCATCCAGCCGTCCTGTTGGAGAAGGACACCAAGGCTGTGCCAAGCAATTCAGATGCTCTTTTGACAGGCACTTACCTTTTGAACTGAGCTCTTTCTCCAATGAGTTTTCATTGTGAAATCTCCTGAGCTTTCCATGGGTGAGATCTTGGCCTCACAGCACCTCCCCTCTGTCCCCAGCACAGAGTTCCTGGTTTCTCATCCATGGCTCTAACCAGTTTTACAATGGAAGCCCCTTTGTCTGCACCCAGCTTGCCTGCAACATCAAGTGGTCTGAGCAGGACTGTGTGTGTCAAATTGCAATTCTCCGTTCTGTTACTTTTCTGTTCAGGCTCTCACTGTTAAGTCTAGTATCCTTGAGCAATAACCAACCGTACTGCATCCTGAATGCCACACTGTCAGGACGTTCCTTCTGCCAAACAACTTAGACCTCTCCTGTGGAACCCAAACACGGTCGGATTTGACAGACCACAGCAAGATGCTCTCCCAAAAGGTAATACTAAGGCCTCTAGTCCGGTTCCTGATAGAGTCCTTATTCCTCTCTGACATTCCACAAGTCCTGCTTTCCGACGTCAACACTTCTATCAGTATTTTGATCCTCACTCTAGGCCAAATGGCCTATCAAGCTCTGTTGACTGCTTTTTGGGGGATTCTTTAGCCATCAATGCCAAACTCTTGCCCATTCACCCACGAACTAGTCCCCACATGGCAAGGCTCTCCACAGCAACAATAACAACAACCATCTCTGTTCCAAGTTTCCATGTCCATTACTTTTCTTATTACTCTGATAAAATACTTGATGTAAGATAGATGTCCATCAACAGATAAATGGATAAAATTGCTGTACACGGAGACACAAATAGAGTTTTATTCAGCTTTAAAGAAAAATAGAATCATGGTGTCCTCAGGGACATAAACTGATCTGGAAAACATTATGCTTAAGGGAGGCAACCCAGACTCAGAAGACAAAAATCACGTGCTTTCTCTCACGTGTGGATCCCAGCAATGATGGATGTAAGCTCAGCAAGGCCTAGGACCACCTGAGAAAGGGCTCACGGCATGTGTGCCTGTGGGAGATTACCACAGGTATGGTATGATATTGGGTGAGAAGGCAAACACACTGTGTGGCACCGCTCCTCATGCTGGGACCCTGTGTTGTATGAAAAGGAGACAGTGAGCTGCCCATAAGCACTCACCATTCTTGGTTTCCTGGCTGTAAAAACAGTGTTCCTGGTCCCCTCAAGCCTCACCCACCCTTGTGGGGTGGTGAGCTGTGATAGGCAGCCTGGTCCCTGGTTGAGCTCAGGTTTACCCAACAGGTGACCGTCACTGTCACCTACAAGGGACAATAGGTGTTTGGCCATGCCCCCTTGGGCCCCTGGCTCCTGTCAAGTAGCTACACCCTCCCACAGCCCCCCCACCCCCACCCCCTACAGAGAGGTCTGTGGCCATCAGTCACACAGGAGCATCACCAACCCCTCCCACATGCAGATAAGGCATCTCCAAGCTCTCAGCCCAAGCCAATGGGAAGTACCTGTTGTCACACCCTGACCCACCCCAAAACTATATATAAGAATCCTATCCAGAAGGAATAAAGGTGTGTGAGAACTACTCTGTCATCTGAGAGCTTCCGTCACAAGAGTTGTAACACTGCCACTTGGGAAGAGGTCCACTCTCCTGAAAGGCCACCTGAAGCCCGCCCCCCATATCCCTCACTGGCTAGTCGGCCTCTGCTCTGTGGAAAGCCTCCGGTACACAGGCCCACCCACCCACCCCCCACTTCCCTGCTATGGCATATGGCTCCCTGATACTGTGAGCCAAAATAAAAATCTCCCTCCTGAGTTGCTATTGTCTGAGTATTTTATCAGAGAAACAGAAAATTAAGAAGCTGGCTCGTAGTATCTATGTGTAAGTATATTAGTGGGAGAGAGTGTGTGCAAGGTCTACCAAACTAGAAAAGAACACAGGAAGAGGAGAAATACTGCACAGTGTGTCCAGGGATATTCGTGTGGCTTGAAAGCAGAACGAAGGGCCATGGGGGAGATAAAAGGAGACAGGGGGATATTATGGGTGATGGGGAAAATATGGGATAGAGAGTGAACACAATGATTTCTGTTTGAAAAATCTATTAGCCCTGCCTAATATTGTGCGTGCTAAATAATGAACAAATTAAATTAAAAGTAGAAATGAATTAAGAGAGAAAAAACTATTTGGGCTCCTGGTTTGAGTGATACAGATGAGTGATATGATGATGAGGCAGTCTTGGCAGTGGGCGACGTCAGGGCATCGAGAGCAGGTGTCTATTCTCACATCTTGGTGCCCCAGGAATCAGAGAGAATAGGGCAGAAGCAGACTTGCTATCAGCCCCCAGACCCCCCCTCAGTGAGCCATTTCTTCCATCCAGGCCCCTCCCATCCCGTAAAAGTTCTACAGCTTCCTGAGACAGTGCTGTCAGCCAAGGACCAAGTCCTCAAACACGTGAGCACGTGGGGAGCATTTTATACCCAAATCATGAAGACTCAAGTTTGAACCTGGCAATCTGTAACCAAAACTGGAAATCTGACCTCTCTGCAAATGACCTTGTTTGAATGCCAAATTATCACCCACAAAAGCCATGCACCAGCACCAGGAATACAAGTAGACCTGACAGAGTACCTACCATTCAAAGCTAAGTGTCTTCAACATAGACACATTCACAGGTATACGGAACAGGTGTACCAGGGGAGTGTAGCACACAGGACATTACATGAGGATATAACATGACCTCAGGCACTCTGGAACAGATTTTTCTGAACCGAGGATGGGACATATGGTGGGGGGAACTGGGAAAGGGGAAAGCCTTTGAAATGTAAACATAAAATATAGAAAATAAAAATTAAATAAAAAATTTAATCAATATACTTGAAAAAAAAATGAAGTGGATGTTAGCCAGGAAGGCCAAGAAGCACCTAATTTCAATTTCTCTTCAAGCTTTTAAACACTACCCCTGTGCCAAGCCCAACTCTGTAGGAAGCTCCAGTGGGTGATACCGTTGCAGCTCTCCCCGGCGAAACTCACACTGAACTAAAATAACACATTGTCTATGACTTTGGCTTCCATCCAGGGCTGATAGAAGCAGCAGCCACACAAATCGCATTTGCATTGTTTGTAAAACTGCAAGCAGAGACACTACCCATTATGTCGTTCCATGTCCCTTATCTAGAGACTCGTGTGATAAATGCCTCCACAGCCTAAGCTAAAAAGGAAAAGAGAAAAGACAAAAAGTGGTAACCTCCCTCCCAATGGGCTGGCATTCTTCTATGTGGTAAGCAGGAAGGGCCGGGAGTTCTGGTTTATTCTGTTGTTACATTGCCTACCAGGGAGCTCAGAGCTAACGTCAACTTGACAGGTTTCCCTTGGCATGTGTGTCCTGGCCGGAGGCTCTTTCTCCACTTGGTTATCTGTACGGTCATTTTAAAAGATTTCTGACCTTACAACTTTCTGTAGTTACATTTCCAATTATCAATATAACTATGACTCGGTACAGTACAGAAGAGCTACGCAGGGTGCTTCAGTCCTTAAAGTAGGCCTTCTGCCTAGATCATTTAGACCTACAATTTCCCCATTATTCCTTATACTCCCCTTTATAAGGAAAGGGTAAATCTGACCCCCCAAAATAAATATGCAAGATAGATAAGCCAAAATTTCCCCAGTCTGATGTTCAGGGAAAATCCATGCCAAGGTTGTTGCCTTTCAGAATCAAAGCCTACACTCTCAGTTTCTGTAAAAGAAAGCTTGACATTCCAAGAATTCAGTCAGCTGCAAAGACTTGCTCTCTGAGACTTGGACCATCAGCAGGGTAAGCAGGTGAGACATTTTTTTTGAGATCATTCTGATTAGAATGTGTTTGTCTTTCAGTGTGTGTGTGTGTGTGTGTGTGTGTGTGTGTGTGTGTGTATGTGTATGTGTACGCCCAAATCCACTGAACTGCCAGGTTTTGACATGAGTATATTAGTGACTTTTTTCATCACTATGACAAAACATCTGACCAAAGCAACCTAAGAGGATTCACATAGGTTGACAGTTTGGGAGATCTCAATGCATCAGGAAGGAAAGATTGACACCTGCATAAGCTGGAGCAGCTTGGTCTGAGATGGAAGGAGCTTGAAAGAGCAGTTTCACGTGGAGCACCAACTAGGAAGCAAAGGAAGCACTCCCCAAATGACCAGGCCCACTAAACCATTTCCTGCAGCTTGCCCCACCTCCTAAAAGTTCTATAACCTCCTTAGACACCATCACTAGCTGGAGGCCAAGCATCCAAAAACACACGCCTGTAGGAAGCATTTTATAGTCAAACCATAACAAAGACTAATAGATTTTTTTGTTTGTTTTAAGACACTCTTTAGTCCAGGGTAGCCTGGAATTCACCATGATTGGCCTGGAATTCATAATGATCTTCCTGCTTCAGACTTTCAAGTGCTAAGATTACCATGCCTGGCAGCTAGTACATTTTTAATGTTTATCCTCATCCTCAAAAATAAAAAAATAAAAAAATAAAAACCAAGACTAGCAATGAAGCTTACACAGTTGCACACGAGACCCCCGTAAACAGCTCTGGCATAATAAATACCCGTTCCACGTTTGCTTGTCTGCTAACGAACATCCAGGAGGTGAAAACTGTGTCTCTGTATGGAACATCGTCACCCCCAGGGCCCAAGACAAGTCCCAGTCCTTACAAGCCACTCACAGCAAACTTCCGCTTCAATGAACCAGTGAAAAGCAGCACGTGAACAAAGGACATGGATAGAGGAGCCGAGTCACCAAATTACAAGTCCCCTCCCCTCAGATGTGTCGAAAGAGCACACAGCTTTTCTTTCCCTCAGAGCCTGTGCACAACATCTCCCACTACTGATACCACTGAAGCAAGCATTGTATACATGGTGATGATCACTCTGTGTTCACCTGGTCTCTAGCAGGTGCCCAGTCTCCTAGATAACCCCAACCCCACACGCCTCTCGGAGGAGGATCTGGAGCGGAGGTTTGACCACTTAGTAGGTATGCAGATGGTACTCACAACTGTTCTCTGGCCTCTCTGGCCTGGCCCTTCCACACTTTCTCTGTTCTTCTGGCAGGATCAGTGGTTGGCTTCCTTGCTGCATCATGACTAGGTGACTCTGTCTAGCTGGCTTGGCTTCATGATATCCAGATGTTGCTGGAACGGCAGGCATGGTATGCCCCTGACCACAGGCTGTCCTATCCTCCCTGCAGTCATGTAGAAAGGACAGTCCATCATCCCCTGTGGTGATTTTATATTTATTGGCTCTGTCTTTGCTAAGTGCATCTGAAGAAGTCCTTGATTCCTTAACTTTCTTCTCTCGTGTCTAAGCTTGGACTTCCACAGAAGAATGAGGAACCTGTGGGCATGGGTGTGTGCTTCCAGAGTCCTGGACACCCACCCTTCAGAAAAATGTTTCTCGACTTTCTGCCACCAACCTCTAAGATGTGCCCGGCACCGATTAATTCAATGTGAACCATTATAAGGGAAAACTGGGGGAAAAAACTGAATCTTAAAAGCTAGCTTCTGGATCCTAAGCCAGAGAACCAGAGCCCAGCTCAGAGCAAAAGCTGACCTCAAATATTTTATTGAGTTATTGTGATGTGCAAATAAAAAATACTTAGTTAAAAGTGACTTTTTAATGACATCAATAAAATTTCTACTGGTACCCAGAGGCCAGCTAATAAGTTAATTTTAATTTATAATGTTTTAACAAATCAATGAGGGTTTAATGTTATGAAAACAATAATGCTCTGATCTCTCCAAGTGGACACTTCTTAACTATCCTAATATGAATCCTGCAGACACGGAATTCCATCGGCCCATGTCCCAGTCTGTGTCACAAACCCTCACACAAGCTCTCCTCTCTTACTTTGGACCTGAGGTTTTCATCCCTGAATACCTGATTCACCCTTAAGGCTTCTGAAAAATTCTTGAGTCCAGATCCCATCCCCAGAAACTATGGGCTTAATTAATCTGAGATAAAGTCTGAACACCATTCATTCATCTAAAGAAACTGTATAGACCCTAAAGATAGGAGTAGCCCACAAGCATTAGGATGTGGAAACTGTCCAACCATGTGGAAACTGTCCAACCTAACAAGAAAAAATGACCAGAGAAAGCCAAATGACTTCTATTCACAAAACAGGACCTTCTTTTGTAGCCACAAAAGAAGCTTCAGTGAAAGTTCTGTCATACCAACCACCTGGCCCGGGCGTGGGTCAGCCTCTGTTCTGCAGAGCCCGGGTGACGATACCCCCTTGTCATACCCATTCTTCCTTGAGGTTTCCTCTGTGCCGACCATATTTTTATGGGAACTGTGTATTACAATCTCTTCTGATATCCCTGTCTAACCTGCAAACTAGACATCAGTCATCCCCTCTAGAGAATATTTGCAGTATCCGAAGACAATTTCCTATGATCATAATTGGGGAAGCAGGGATGATAGTGGGGGGATTACTAGTATCTGGTAAGCAGATCAAGGATAATGTTAAGCATCCCATGATACAGAGACAAAGAATTCCTCAGTGAAGGCATAAATGGCCCATCAGCCATAAATGTGGCATCTAGACTCCTCATGCCACATTTGTCTGCCTTCCAAGAGTGACAAGCTTTTGAGTCTATATTATTCTCCAAAGCCATCAGGCACAAAATCCCTCTAGGATTTCTGAATGTCCTCATTATAATCATGATCTCAAGGATCTTGCTGGAGGAAGTGGAGAAGAGAAAGCTGGACCACCTACAACAAACACATTTACCTTTTGCTAAGACTCAACATTGAGGGAGACAAGGCTCCACAACACCCATACCCACTGAATCTCCAGCATCTAAATCTTGGCAAGGGCAAACTGCACCCTTCTCCTTGACGTGACTTTCAGTAGAGCCAATCTTTTGTGTTAAAGTTTCTAAAATTAGAGACAGCAACGAGAAGAATCAGTATGTACACGTGAGCATTTAATATGTGCTATGTGTGCTCAAAGAATTATAAGGCTTCGCCCTTTAAATCTCCCAGAAAGCCCATGGCATAGTTTTGATTAGGATGTCCATCACACAAATAAGAAATATGAGGCTGTGAAGCTGATAACATGCTATGATGACAACAGAGCCAGGATAGGCCTCAGGAATTGTAACCATGCTGAAAATATAGACAAGGCTCTTGGATTCTATACTGCATTCAGGATAAGGCAGCAGATGGATTCTCCAGCCCAAGACAGCCATATTTAGCAGTCATCGATAGGATTCTACCAATATTAATATACAGGGAGTAATCAGAAACCAATGATGACCACCCCCAAGCTGGGTAATAGCAGATACTTGTTGAGTTGTTAGCCCCCCAAAATAACTTTGAAAAATAATACTTGATGATATAACACACTCAGCACAAAGAAGCCATAAGAAAACACATTGAAGAAACTTTCATTTGAAACTTAGAGTCAAAGGATTGCTCAATGCTGGAGAGCCATTAGCGTATACAAAGCTTTGGAATTGGCCCTGAAATATATAAGCATTAGCTGCATACATGGACACACACGGTTCATCAAAATAGTTAATCAAGCAAAGTCAAGCACCATTGCTCAAATATCTTATAGGGTAGTTATTTTTCAAGTTGATTTGGACAGTTTTAGTTTCCTTGGAGAGTAATCCTTTCAAAATGCCTATCCCAGTCAACTCTCCACAGAGAAGTTACTGGCAACCAGATCCACCGGGTCTGCAAGACCAGATTCACATGGTCCACATGGCCACCCTTCTACCTGAATACCCAAACAGCCATAGTCAACCTAGGTGGACCTAGATTGAGGTCAAGGCTATGCTTTCCCGCCCTTCCCTACCAAAGTAGGTCTTGTTGAGCCTCCTGATGCTAGGATCTCCTTACTCATCATGAAGAAAGACAACATACTGTACTAGCTCTCTATTGGTGGTGGAGGAATTGTCTCCTGTGGTGGCATTAACTGCACTTATGACTGTACCAGAGTCTGGTATAGGTCTTACTAGGCTAATATTGGGGTGATGGCAGGACAGTGAGCCCCAAGAGTGTGAGATACTAGAAGTTGGGCTTATTCCTCATAGGCAGACAGATAGGGAAAGAAATCATAAATATATACTAAATATGGCAAACTAGCTTCTTACTCCTGACTACAGACAAAACCCCAGTAGGCTTTCTCTCCAGACAGTAGGGTCTGGTCTGCCACGATGAAGCCCCAATAAGGACAACTCTGTCTACCCCCAAAGTTGTGGAACTATCAACAAACCCAATCAAGACCCCTAGATAGAATAAACAAACAAATGAACATCTCAAGGTTACGAACCACTTCTTTGGCCCTTCTATCTTCTAGAAATGATCCGCATTCCTTAGCTTGTGGTCGCCTCCTCTCTTCCAGGCCAGCCATGCTGCCTCTTCGTGTGCCCTTCCTAGTAGTCAGAGCTCCCTGACGCCCGTCTTCTCTTCTGCTTAAGAGCCCTTTTCATCATATTTAGCACAGTTAATAGTTCATGAAAGTCTCCTTGTGGCAAAAGTCAGTTTATTAGCAAACTGCTTTCCGTTTTCAGCCATAATTGTTCTATGTCAGTAATATAAAATAATCAGAGCGGTCAGAGGTGGGGACATGCATATTATTCTCCCCCAACATCCCCATCTGGCAGACCAGAACATTCTCAGAGGAATTCCCATCGCAGCTCCCTAACTGAGCCTGAAGGCGTTCAGTAGGACACCCATCTACCCCTTGTCTGTCTTTCTCCAGTCTTCACCCAGCCATCTGCCCTCATTTAATCTGTCTCCAGTGAGGCTGACACTGATCTAACCCTGGAGGATATCAGCAGCACACAGGCAGTCTTGCTTAGCTCCATTCAGCTCAGAGAAGTGCTCTCGTGCACAGATCCTGGAACCCTGGAGTTCCTGGAACCCCGCCTTCTAAGCTCTTTTCCACAGCTATGGGGTGACTTCTTAGAGCTCACTCCAGAATAGCTTCCAGAAAAGAAGTTGGGTAAAGGGTATTCATCTCCATCGATGCCTGGGTGAGTTATATCTCTAGATATATTCCCGGGGTGATCTGCCTGAATTTTATAGACCTTCAGCTTCTCCCAACAGAAATCCACTTACTATTTCCACAATAAAGTGGTTGGATTGATCTCTTTAAACTGAAAGTGACATTGGGAGAACGTTGGCCACCTGGAGAGCTTAAATCTTTTCTTTGGCAGAAATGCCATTGGGCTTCCGGGTAACCTAAACAAAAGCAGGAAAATGACAGGGCACCTGAGGGCACAGTAACATGGGCTGGCTGGGAAAACAGGAGCCAGAACCTTGGCAAGAAGAGAGCAAAGCAGAGGCTCAGTCATGCAGGGAGGCTTGAGAGAGCAGCTCCACCAATAAGCTCTTACAGAAGGGTTTTCAGGAGCACAGGCTGCCCCCAAAAGGGAGCACAGACTGTCCCCAAGGAAGAGCACAGACTGTCCCCAAGGGGGGAACACAGACTGCCCCCAAGGGAGAGCATAGACTGTCCCCAAGGGAGAGCACAGACTGCCCTCATGGGGGAATCACAGACTGTCCCCAAGGGGGAACACAGACTGCCCCCAAGGGTGGGTTTTCAAAAAAAAAAAAAAAAAAAAAGATGAGATCACAAAGGTATAAAAGGGAAAAACCACATTTATTAGGAACTCACACGTGGCAGAAGTTGTACACCTATCTATCACATTTCTTCATTTATTCTTCCATCCTTATCAAGGCTGGTTTCAATAATCAGGAGACTCAGGTTCAAATCACAGGTGTACTATTTGCCAGCTGCCTGTCCTTGGATGACTTGCTTCACCTTTCTAACTCTCATTTCTTCATCCATAGGCAGAAGTTATACCATAAACCTCACTGAGTGTAGAACTTTTAAGGAGGATCCGAAGAATATTTAGTAGAAAGGAAATTGCTCATTAACTTCATTGAAAGAAAAAATATACATGATGATGGTAATAGAGTGAAACAATACAATTCTGATTTTATTAAAAAATACATATACTTTGAATACATGCATATCTATATGCATTAAGTAGATATGCATATATATGAGATAAAATAAATAAAGATATTAATGAAGGTTATTTCCACATAGTGGAAATTCAGATGATTTAATTTTTAAGTGTACTTTTCATATTTTGCAAATTGCCTACATTGAACATGGCACACTCTGAAATATTTTTCTAGATTTGCATTTTTATTGCAAATGTGATCCATGTTCAATGCAGAAAATTAAACTGTGCTACCTACCACGGGGAACAGCTTTTTATGAATCCTTCCAGATGTTTTCCTGCACTGATGTGAATACCCATGTACATGGCGTGAAGTTCGCAGGCCACGAACCCAGGTGCTGCACAGATGTGGGCTCTCTAAAACCTCTGCACTAGCTCTCCTGAGGTTCCACTGCACCCTGTCACATAAACTTAGCATTAAGCATAGAAGAGCATGCCCTAGAAAATAAGGATTTTTCTTGGTCAAAGAAGGGTTTTCCTGTGAATTTAACTTTGCCTGCCTGCTATGGTTTGGACAGGGTTTATCTCATAAGGGCTCCTGGACAGAAAGCTGAGTTTTGTGGTTTTCTTTTTACTGAAATAGAATTATATTACTCCCTGCCTCCCTTTTCTACTCCAGTTTCTGTTCCTTGGACCTCTCCTGCCCCATTGCATTCTCAATATGATAGCACTTAGTGAATCTACTTTTGTTATTTTTGTGTATATGGTTTCAAGGATGACCACTCTGCATTAGACAATGGATATGGGGACTCATTGTAGGACAGACTAATTCTCCTCCCAGCTCCCAGCAGCCAGTAGTCACCTGCAGTTCTCAGTCTAGGTGTGAGACCCCCTTTCACATTAATTTGTGGATAGATATTGACATTGCTCCAGTCTCGCTTATGTAACCATTTCTTCCTGTACTCTGACCCTTACAAGCTCTCTGCCCCATCTTCTAAAATGTTCTTTGAGCCACAGACACAGAAGCCATGATGTGCATGTATTCAAGAGATATCTTAAACCCATGGTAATTTTTTAAAAATTGTACTGGTGCAAACACAGACTTGCAGACTAATGGGAGAAGGTGGAGCACAGTGAGTCTTCTAACTATGGCCATCTGATATGGACAGAGAGGAAAAAAGACAAAGTAGGGGGAGAAAGTGCCTTCAACAATTGGTTCTGGGAAAATTGGATATCCACGTGTAAAAGAATGAAATTTGACTCATATCTATTACATTACACAAAGATTAGATCCAAGTGGATCAAAGAACTCAATGTGAAACCTAAAACACTAAAATACTCCTAGAAGAAAACATAGGCATTGTCCTAAAAAATACAGGTGTACGAAAGAATTTTTTGAAAGAGATTCCATTTGCCAAGGAATTAAAGGCAGCAATCAAAAACTGGGACCTCATAAAACTAAAAAGCTTCTGTACAGCTAAGGAAACAAGCAATCCAGTGGGAAAACAAAACAAAACAAAACAAAACAAAACAACCCAAAGAATGGAAGGCAAATTTTACCAGCTATCTATCCGACAGAGAATTAAAATTCAGAATATAAAGAACTCAAGAAAACAAAGAGTCAAGGAAACAAATGGCCCAATTGTTAAAAAAATGAAAAATGTATAATGGATATAAACAGAGAATTCTCAACAGGGAAGATAAAAAGGGATACGAAATACCTTAAAGAGTGTTAATCATCCGTAGCAATTTCAAACAACTTCAAGATTTTAGTCCATCTCAGTAAGACTGCCCAGGATAACCAAACCACTGACAACAAGTTCTGGGGAAGTTGTGGAGAAAAAAGGAACCCTTCCTTCGCTGTCAGGGGGAATGCAAACTGAAGCAGCCAACTCTGGAAATTAGTATAGAGAACCCTCAAAAAAACTAAACTTAAATCTACCATATTATCCAGCTATACCACTCCTGGAATATGCCCAAAGGACTAGACAGTCTGTACCACAGATATTTGCCCAACCATGCTCACAGCCACACATGTCACGGTTCTTTCACGTCCCTTTGAGCCAAGGCTACTGTTTTTCTTCCCTTGGTCTCCAGGTCTATACTAACTGGTAAATTCCAAGAGGCCTAAGTTACTAAGATGTGGCTGACGATCCGCACTAAGTGCTCTGAAGTTCCCTCTGTGACCTCTTCTGGTCCCCCAGCCCCAGCCCCTTTAGTTCACAAAGGTGAACATTTAACACCTCACAGTGGCGCTGTCCACCATCTTGGCATCCATGGAGGCCTGCTGAGAACAGAGCTTATGAAAAGCAATTATGTCTGGAAGGCTTTGGTGCAAGACCGTTTTTTTGTTTGTTTGTTTGTTTGTTTTTGTTTGTTTGTTCTTGTTTTTTTGTTTTGTTTTTTGCAGGCTACAATCGAGGTCTCTGGAAGTAAAGAAACATGTGACTCTTCTTAAAATTGAAGGTGTTTAGGCTGGAGATGAAACTGAGGTCTACTTAGGCAAGAGCTAGAGAGTCCTGGAGGCAAACCAAATAAAACCAGAGTGGTCTAGGGAAAAGTAACTCAGGCCCATGGAAAGACTGGCACACTTTAGGGCAACTGAAGCAACATTCCCGCAAATGACATTGGACACAGAATCCATGTCACACCCTATCCTTCCCAGATTTAAACTAATGAAAAGGAAATAAATCAAGTCAGATAAAAAAAAATGTCAGGGTGTTGCCCCATGCTTCCCCAGAATAGGCTTTCACAGCCTCTCTCTCTGCCTAGATGTGTTCCTTACTCTAACCCTGTCAATTTCTACTCTTCTGAAACTGAAGTTGCTTGACTTGGGGATGTTAATGACAGACATTGCCTCCACAGAGTCCAGATGGATTTCAACTCTCTTATTACTCTCCAATGCCCATCCCAGGAGGCCCTTCATGAAACAATTCCCAGATATCAGTCTCAGACAGGGAGTAAGAAGATTCCTCTTCCCACATTCTGTGTGATCTTTATTCTATCTGTGTGGGTCCAACAGACAGAAAGCCTGGGTGTGCAAGGCTTAGGACACGGACCTGAGGCCAGGGGTATTAGCCTCATCCTCAGTGACTACCCAAGCACTCCTTCCAACCAGCGTCTCTGTCACAGATAGGATGTCTACTGGAAAAACCCAAGGCTGAACACTAACTTCTCACCTGTAGTCTCACATTCTTCCTGAAGACTGGAAGTGCAGGAGTATTGATCAGACATACACAAAGTAAAAAAAAGCATAAGTTAATTCTTCACAATACTACTGTATATATTTGTATGTTTCCTGTGCCCATAGGAAATAAGAAATGTAGTTTACTAGTGGAATAATGTACTTGTATCATATAGACCTTGTGTAGCATTAGTTCTGCACTGAATCGAGTGTGTTTGGGCCATTGGAATAATCTATATCCATTGTAATAGCCCAGAGGCGTTCTGTGGTATTGTTGGGTGTGCAATCACTTGTTTTAAAAACAGAGGCATTGCTTCCAATCTTGACTCTCTAGTGCTGTAGAGAACACCCATGTGTGAATCCTGCTTATTTGATTGACTTTTTGCTAAGAACCAATGTTTAGAAATGGAATGGTTCTATCAAAGAATACTGGCAAATTGGACCCAGCCAAAACCAGAATGAGAACTTTAGAGATTATAAAACTAGAATATCAGTCCAATGGGGGAATTATATAGTGTCTTATAAGTAAATTTAATAAAGAATTATAGGATAAATATTTATTTATATAAGGTGCATTACCTATGAAAAATGTAATATCAGGCTAAAGCCCAAAGAGAAACTAGAGAGCTGGCTCTGGGATTAGGAGCCCTTGGTGGTCCTATAAAGGACCTGACTGTTTCACAGCTCCCACGTTGGGTAGCTCACAACCTTCTGCAACTCCACAGGATCCAATGCCTCAGTGCTTCCTGTATATATGCACACATGCAAACACACACATACACATAATTTAAAATAACAAAAAATTCATTCTGTGGGAAGCCAGACTGATCCCAGACTTTCTTAGAGGTCCTGATGAAAGTACAAAGGGAACATTAGTTTTGTGTCCTTGTCCAGGAACGAATTTGGTAGGGCCTGTCTGGTGACACAGCCAGGACCTCATAGGAGTCAAAGTTCCCGTTTCTGGGGTTCTGAGTCTTCCCTCCGAGCTCTGGTTATCAGTCCTTAGGCAGCTGTGTGAGATATCGTGTGTTCTCTGTGCTAACACTGTCTGACTTAGTTCTCTATTGACCTTGGCATTTTTTTCCTCCTGCAAATAGTCTAAATGATGTTGTGCTTCTTAATAAACTTGCTTGGCACGAGTCACCAGCTTATGCAAGCCCTCCTGGTGCCAGCTATGCTCTTGTCGCCTTTAGTCCTCATTCCCTGTCCTCCCACTGATATTTTACCATTCAGGACCCTTATTCCTGTGGGCTTGGGTCATAATTCTTTTTTTTTAATATCTAAAGAAAAATAAAATAGCCATGCTATAAGCAAGCAACAGTCCTACCCAGTTATGATGCCACCAATGGTCAAGGAAACACCAACAGCCAGCGTGGTACAATAATACTAAGCACGCAGTGGCATGCATGCCTTGATAATAACCAATAGCTCTCTGATTACACTTAAGACCCACTCAGTAAGAAGAAAACCATGCCTAGTGCTGAAAATTTAGCCAAGTATCAGTGCTAGTGAAGCCGTGGATCTTGAAGCGGCACCTACAACTACCGCCTTACTAAATCACCATAATTCAAACTATATTCTAAATATTCATTTTTGTACATACAAGAATATAATCCTAGTCCCTCATCAGGGAAACTTTTCATTGCAACAGAGGAAGACCATCATACAAAATCACAACCAATTAATTGAAATGCAGAGTTCTGGAGTCCAGTCCTGATCTACAGTACAACTCCTGCACCTAAGGTTGGGGGATCATTGCAGGAGAAGGGGTAACAAGATTATGAGAGGCATAGGAACAAGGAGTTTGCTTTAAGACTTTGCTTCCTAGGAATGCCAGAACGCTACAGCCATGGAGTCTCACCAACATAATAACCTAAAAATGAGCTGAACAAGGAAAACCAAATAGACATTCTTTAATTTTGTAAAGGCATATACCCTTATTATAAACAAATTTTAATCTAGTTAAAAATTTTTATTTTATTAAAAATGTCATGTAATCCTCTACAATGCTATATATTAAAATACTCATTTATGTGTTTGATTGTTTCAATACTTGATTTAAAATTGTTCCATGGCAGAAGGAGGCGACTCTGTTGCATTTCTCCATACTAAAGAGGTTCTTGGGTCGTATGACTTTCTCAACCTTAAACACCGTAGTATTTGCCAAAAAGATGGTGTGTACATTTCCTTCTTCCCAAATGTTGGAAGCAAAGGTCCTGTGTTTACAGTCATCTCAAAGCACACTGAAATTAATTATTTTGGAGGTTTCTTATACATGAGTTAGAAAATTCTGCTCTGCAGGTTTGGAACGTTCATGGTTTTCATAAGCATCTTCAAAACACAGCAAACTCCTCAGTCCCTGTTTTTAATATACAGGTTAAAAATTCTACTTCCCAGGAACATATTTTACTATGCAAATGTGAAGATTTAAAATAATTGGTACTCTTGAACGACACACACTGTTTTCAGCAATAACCAAATTAACAACACAAATATTTCCAAATATCTATTTCTGAAATGCTTTCTCAGAACACAAAATAATTCCTTTTTAAAAGCAATTACTTTCCCATGCATTGTTATAACATTGATGGAGCAGATTAATACATTTGAATTTTTAAACACCCGCCTGGTAATTCTTCAGAGGCATAATGTCATCGCTAAGAAGGTCAGCAAACCTGAAAGGAGTTTTTATAAAGCCAAAGCATCTTAGCTTCAAGGTTGTTAAAGCGTTTTGTCACAAGATCTTCAGTGAAACACAGGGGATCTGGCACACTCTTCTGGTTTCTGTGATCACTGCGGTCACAAACACAAACACACACACACAAACACGTACATATTTTTAAACATAACAATGCTTTTTAAAAAGTACTAGTTGAAACAGGGGCACTGTTGCTGTTCTCTGGGGTATCAGACCACAATCCTACTTGACACTGTTGGTATTTTCCTATAGAAAGATACCTGAGCAGGGACACACACATGTCAACCTCACAGAGGATTTTTAGTAAATACGATGGTCACATCTGCTAAGGAGGGAAGAAACTGAAGTCACAGTGAAAGAAGACAGCCCAGCCATGAAATACACTTTTCTTCCTAAACAGGAAAGCAAGAGTTTTGAGAATACAACATACTAAAAAGCTTTATTCTATCCAGAAATCAAAGGGAAGCACATTGGGTCTATTACAAAGAAATTCAGTGTTGATAATCACCTAAGGTAGCAGGCTGCCTTATAAGAAGTCTGCTTAGCTGGAGAAAGTCCAGGAAGTAGCAGTGTTTAGTGGGCTAAGGGAGATCCTGGGATAGGAAAGGTAAAGGTGTCTTAATCCAGTGCAGCGCATTTCAGATAAGTAATAAGTGCAATTCAAAGAAATACACAGGGTGAACACAAACCAGAGTCCTGAAACCATGGAGGCAGGACAGCCTGGACAGAGGATCAAAGAAATATGCCCCTCCTGGGAAGGGAAAGGCTGCCAGGACAGGACTGTTGCAGTGCAGGGGTACGGGGGAGACCAATCCTGCCTTCTCATCGGGGTGCGGTGGCCAAGAGCAGGCTTGTGAAACTTGAATTTTAGCTGAAAACTTTCTACCTTCAACCTCACTTCCTGAAGGTATTTGCTTTCAACTGCACATCCTACCAGGAGGATTCTATGGATTGTACAAGGATCTAAACATAAATTCAACAGAAACAGGATCATATAGTGATGATATCATATAATGTGCTTCTTCGTTAACATGAAGCAGAAGATCAATTGTGGACACCCTTTGTATATAGAGATCAAACTCAGTCTTTGGGAAGCTACATTGTATCCTGTTCTATAAATAAATGTTAAATTACTTCTCCAGCTCTCCATACATTTATATTCACTCTGCTTTCACTGTTTTCCTATTTACAGATGGGGCTGCCAAGGGGCCCACGCTCTGGTGAGCACAATCTTTACATCAAACCCTCTGAGCTTCTGTGCCAACAGCATTTCTGGGTACCCTTTCTGTAGGTCTGTACAGGTTTTTAACCTTCCTAAAACTCAGTGCCTTCATTTTTAATAGGAAATAGTCTCAACTCTATAGACTGTGCTGTTTGCCCTTGTCAACTCAACACAAACCTAGACGTTCTGGGAAGAGAGAGTCATAATTGAGACGATGCCTTCTAAAGATTGGCCTGTGGTCAGGTCCCTGTCTTTACTAATGGTTAATGCGTAGGGCCCAGCCTGTGAGGAGCGCCACACCCCTAGGCACTTGGGCCTGAGTTGTCTAAGAAAACTGGTTGAGCCAGTAAACAGTGTTCCTCCCCAGCCTCTGCTTCAGGTCTTCTGCCTTGCGTGTCTGATGTCAGTTCCCTCAGTGATAAACTCTCAACCAGGAAGTGGAAGATGAGATGAACCCTTTCCTCCTCCCCCAGTTGCTTTCTGTCATAGTGTTTAAACACAGCAGTAGAGACCCTAACTGTGACATGGGAATTGTTGTGAATTGAATAGGTTCACATTGATCCTTGAAATTAAATGAACAAATCTCCTCAGCCCTGCCTCCTGCCTCCTGCCTCCTGCCCTCCTCCCTCCCCCTTCCCTTTCTCTCTCTCCTTCTCTCTCCAGGTATAGATAAAGACAAAGGGCTGGGGTGGGCTACAAAAAAGTTATTCTCTATTCTCAGAGAATAGAAGGAATTGTATAAACTAATGATCAATAAGCAAGCACGTTCCTCCAGACTCACAGAAGCAGAAGGTAGACTGAGGCACAGAGGCAACCTGGGTCCCTCAGGGAGACTTCAGGTAGGTCACGGACAGCCATTGCGAAGATGCTACTCTTTTGGACATGTAACTTGGGAAGGAAAGGGTAGATGGCACTGAGAGAAGACAGACTTGACATTCCAATGGCAATGCTGTGGGGAAGCAAAATTTCAACATGAGTGCCAGTGGATTACATACTTGATCAGTGTGGTTAAAAAAAAAAAAAACACCTGGAGAAAAACAAAATATAGTGCCATACCCAAGACTCTTCCAAACAACAGGGATACAGTGGATGAGGCTTCGGAAACCCAAGCCAGGAGCGGAGGGGGTGAAGATCTCAAAAGACCCGGGGATAACAAAGTATTTAAAAGCAGGATTACAGCCTTGCAGTCATCTCCCCGTCTTAAAGACGATCAGCTTTCAAATCCGGGACACCTCATGCTTCCACCTGCCCTCCTACAGGGGATCTACCTGGGCCTCGCTGTTGATCATGCCAGGTCTGTCACCCTCTGCAGGTCACAAAAGAGAGTCCAGGATTCTGGCCCAGTGTTCAGGGTCTTCTCAACTCCTGTCCCAGTTTGACTGGTGTTGCTGTCCGACTCCCCTCGCCCCTTCCTGTCCACCCCCACACACACACACACACACACACACACACACACACACGCGCGCGCGTGCACACACACCCCACTTTCACCACATGATCATTGGTCCTACTAGAGTGCCCTAGCATGTGGGAGAAACACCCATCTGCAGTTAGAAGCCTGTCTAGTAACACTGGCCCATGAGGAAAGGAGCGGATGTGTCCTCCTCCAGCTCCGGTTGGAAACCACTCCCAAGACTGACTCTCCATGGAAGTAGTCACTGGAACATTCTATTCCTCCATTCAGTGGCAGTGCCAAAAGCTGGGAACCCAGTCTGCACGCCACCAAACTGAACCTCTCTAAGAGGTGATGGATGGATGCAGGGACAGACTCGGCTCACCTCCTTGGGGTGGGTCTGCCACCACTATCCTACCTGCCCATCAGGAAAAAGACCCTGCGTCTGGGCTCCACAAGAACAGAGTGTAAGAGTCTGACAGACTCTGTGCACACGTGTGCTGAGTGAATAAATGAATATAACAAGATAGAATCGGATCAACAAGCAAATTAAAAAAAAAAAGTGAGTGGCCTGAGGGGCCATGTGGCTTGGGCCCCTCTGACTCAGGCTGCCTGCAAGTTCCCTGTCTGCAGTTCCACACCTGCCAGCTCCAGTCAGAACCTTCCCCAGTCAGACACAGCAGCTTAGACCCCACAGTTACCTCCTATGCTGCTACCCATGCAGTTACCTCCATGTGGCCTTCACAGGCTATCAGCTAACCTCCCCTCCCTCCCCCCTCCCCCTCCCCCTCCCCCCCAAAGCCTTCAAAATTCCCCCAGCACACTATCTCACCACTGCTAACAAAGAGCCATAGTTTCTGCCTTCATTTCAAGCTACTTATCTACGCGACTGCAGCAGATTCGAGCAGATCCCAGAACCTCTTCCTCCTGTGGTTGGGAGATGAATGCCTCCAGCCTGCCTTCCTCTGAACAACAGGAAGCCCCGAAGTGCTTCAGGGTTTCCCCCCAGAGCTGCTTTCCAGGCAGCAGGCTGAGGAACACTGACTGACTCCTCTCCTCCATCAGGCACCTTGCTGTGTCATTTCTGTCCCCGGCTTTCCCAGGGCCTGGCATGGGAGGCCCCCATTCCTTTCCCTGCCTTCCTCAGGCCTCTTTTATGAGATTTCTGTTCATGAATCTGCACGGCAGAGATGGCATCTGAGGTCACTGCCAGCCCTTCCCATCGGCTGTGGATCTGCTCCTCTGCAGGCTCCTGTAGCACAGAGGAGCACAGGAGAAGCATCCTGTAAAGAAAGCAAAGCAAAGCAAAACAAAAACAAACAAAATCGGGAGGGAGAGGACAGAGAAGTCAAGGGTGCGGGAGGAGGAGAGAGCGTCAGTCAGCCAGGGGCTGCCCATGTGAGGGAGGACGGTGTCCCAGAAAACCGGACTAAGGAAATTCCTAGAATACATCAGCACTTTTAAACATTAGAGAGAACAGCAGAAAGGACCTATTGTTTTTACGATTTCCAGAGGAAACTTAGGTGAGGATATTTAGTTTTAGAAATTAGTCTTTTCCTTTATTGATCCTCTTGAGCTGAAATGTGACATTTCTCGCCTCCTAGGTGAAGGGATGAGCACTGAGGCCCCAGGACACACTAAGGAGAAGCCAGTGGGGTTAAGGACAGGGTCCACACAGCGTCTATCTTGTAAGGATGTTTTCTTTCTTCAAAACTTGCTTCCCTCTATAAATAATGCTTTCTACCGAGAGACACACAGAAATAGAGAGAGAAAAGGAACCAGGGAAGAGATAACGACAGAGGAAGAGACTGAGAAAGAAGAGGGAAGAAAAAAACCTTGCAAATTGAATTTCCTCTCTCTCCTCTCATAGACCAGTCTGGACGATCACCTAGGGAGAACTGTTAGCTTGGGGGACATTCTGTGAGAGGAATCTTCCAGACTGTGTGTAATGAAGACGGGTGCCCTCCCTGTACAACACCGAAGGCAGCCTATCACCCCTCCTCCTAGGCCCTCCCCTGCTTACACGCCTGAGGGCTGGGTGTAGCCTGTTAGCAGTCCCTCAGTGCATCTCCCTAGCATGCATGAAGGCACAGACAAAACTCTTCCAGGATAACGCATGTGCCCCGTCTCACACACCCTCCACAGAAACATCACACTGTCTGGTTTTAATATTCATCGGCTGCTTCTCCATCCAGAGCTCCTAATTCGCAGTGTGGGACAATGTTTTCCTATTAAGCATTTTCCCCTAAGCCTCATTACCTCTCTGTGGTAGAAAATCACCGCCGTGCTTTGGCTGCCTTAGCAGGAGAGGAAATTAATTTACAAAAGAGGGCAAAATCATCTCCAAATAACAAATCCTTCTAAACTTGGAATCTGGCACTTCATAATCAAGTAAAGGAAGATGTAAAGGAAGATGGTGACCATGCGACAGTTTGCAGGCACCACTGCATATGACCTGAACTTAGCAAGCTTACAACACAGAGGGGAGGAGAAGAGACAGTGGGGAAGCACTGACCACAGGGAGCCTTACCAGCAAAGACCAGGGCGTGGGATAGAGGAGGGGGGGATGCTTGCTGAAGAGGATGTGGACCTAAATCTGAAATCCAACAGAAAGGACTTGCTACAGCTTCCACTGCGAGCCAGCAGCTGCCAGTCACTGCGTGGAAGAGGTGTACTGAGTGGTTCTAGATTCGAATCTCCTCCACGTGTTCTCTGTTTAATGGGCTGAGAGGAACTTGCAGCACTGAGACATCCAGAAATTAGGTCTATATGAAAGCTTGAATCATAAATATATGGGAAATACAAACGGCTCTCTCATTGGTACTCTAAGTAGAAAGAATATCTTTCTAGCTCCTTGGTTATAATTCAACTCAAGGTACAAAAGAGTTGGTCCTTGGAGTAACTTGATAAACCTGTCCCCAAATCAAACGCTACTGTGTTGTACAGATTATACTCTAGAACAAGCAAGAAACAGCAAAACCAGGTGACACATGCTTCTTAGTACTCACAGACGGAGGATCTGTGTTAAACACCCAAAATTCTGGCCTCAGTAGTAAGGTGACACTGATAAGAACCAAAAAGATACAAACCTAAACCTGAGCTCTGTAATCTGGAGTGCTCAATGAACTGCTCTGACAGCCAACAGCCCATAATGCTGCAGATGTTAAGGAGATTATGGCTATTAAACATCAAACCCACTGCAGTCCTTACACTTTTTCTGGTCTCCTTTTCTAATACAAACTTTGAGAATGGTCTGAAAGATTTGACCCCACCGACGTAAGTATATGAAATCTCCGTAGCAGCTCCAGGTCCCTTCCCACTTCATACAGTGCAAATATCAATAGACCCCCATGTCCTCAGGGGGTCTACTGCCGGGGCTGAAGAAAAGATTCCATCTACCTGTTCCTCGAATAGTACAGGAAAGGACTTATTTACCACAAGGGTAGAGACAAATGGCTCACCTGCCCTTGCAAGAGTCCCGGCCCATGGTTGTGAGTGGTCAGCGCCATGCGCAAACGAGGTAAGAAGGAACCAAGAGGCACTTCAGAGCCTGCCCCCAGATACCCCCCCCCCCCGGCACCAGGTATGACTCAGAAGACAATGGCTGAGAACCTGATGAAAGGCCTACTTTGGGAGTCAGACTGCTGAAATCGGTGGTAAAGAGTCTGGCTGGCCTGTGCCATGGCCCCTGCCCTGCAGGATGTGTGTCTTCAAAACAGAAACATCGGGGAACTTAAACTTGACCTCTACACAAAAATACCGAGAACAGTGAAGAGAGAGAAAAGCAATTCCAGACTCCTGCATTTGCCTAGGATAAATAGCAAGAAAACTCTGGCCAGCCACCAACAGGTCCCAGGGAGACTCAAACCTCTATCTGGGCAGTGCGATGTTACTGCTGGGCTGCTTTTCTCCATCATTCACTTGTTTAGCCAGACGATCAGTCAGCAGCCTCCGGGACACCCTCCATGCCCAGTGCCGTTGTCTGCCAAAGACTGAATGTAGAGTGTAGCCCTGTGGTGGGATTCCTCCTTTTGACTCTTAAGCACCAATCCTTTCCCCCAGCTGAGCCTCCTACACAAGAGATGAGAAAGCCACTGAGACCCTCAGCCCTCCCTCATAATCCAGACGAAAGCCAGCTATAAATTGAATAGCAAATTCTTATGAGTCAAGCCAGCTGGGCTCTCCTCCAGGCACCCTGGAAACATGGAGTCTCGGGTCCTCACAGTGAACGACCACAGTCCTGGGGTGGTTATTCGGGATGAAGGATACTCAAGCCACCGTGCAGTTCCACCCATCAGTCTCTTCCAATATCCTTTATACAGATGCTTGGTTATCCAAATGAGGAGCCTCAATATAATATTAATGTAGGCAATTTCCTGAATCAAAGTATAAGCACTGGCCCCCGCTGGATGCTAGGCGAGCCCTAGCTCTGGAGACACAGAGGAAACTCTTACCACAGAGTGCCATGGAATTTGTAGGTGTTCGGTGGCTAAATCAAATACCATCCAAAACAATTCCTATTTCTCCCAGTCCCTGCCAGCCCAAACCTCCCCAACACCCTTCCATGGAAACTTCTAAGCTGGTGGTGCTCAAAGTTCATGAGGATATTTCCATCTTCAAAGAGACGAGTTACATAAATGTCATGTCTTAAAACGTATAAAATAGATGCTCGGGATTTCTGTTTTCAAATGAGGGCAGGTAGGGATTAAGTACAGTGCTGACCCTGAGGGAACATCTTTGCCTGCTTTGGACTTCACTCATGTGGTCTGATTATGCTAAGCTGCCCAAAGACTCACTGGTAACACAAGATCAACCCCTTGACAGCAAGGTGTTGAACAAACGCTAAGCAAAATGTATACACAGAGAGCTCAGCTGAAGACTCTCTCTCCTCCATGAGGTGATCAGTGTGTAAGGGGGTGGCATGGGAAATGCCAGCCTGAAATAGTTCCAGCCTAAAGCTTCCATTACTGGGTTCTTCTGCTCGAGAAAGAGAAATCCATTCTAACTGCAATCAGAATAATTGGGAGGGATCTGGGAATTCAAAGAATTGCTGTCAAAAGCTCAAGAAAGAAGCTGGAATGGGAAATGGCTCTGGGGCTTTTAGAGAACAAACTACAAAATAACTGTGAAGCACGTGGCTGTGCTTTCTCCCCTGATTGTCTCTGTGGATGAGTTCCAGCTGGGTCCTAGGTGCTCAAAGTCACACAGACTCGGAGAGCTCAGCCCAGCTTTGTTGGTCTTCTGGTTGCCTGGTTCCTATAGGCAATAGAATATCCCATTTGTATTCCCATTTGTAAATGACAAGGCACACACACACACACACACACACACACACAAACACACAACAGACTGCAGGAATAAAAGACAGTTCTCCCAAAGCAAAGCAAAGCAGGGAGCTCCCAGAAGGAGGGAAGGTTGTGTTTATTCCCTGGTGACTACACTGAGGGCGTCTCAGCACTCAGAATCAACTGGCAGAGTCACGCCCCACTCAGAAGACTCTGCCTCTTAGCTGTGGTTGGTACCGACATCCCAAAGCTGTTGTATCGGCCCCTCTCTCCTGAACCATCTAGAAGATGAGTCCACTTGCCCAGCTGCCTACTTCCAGTATTAGGGAGATGTGAGGCTGAGGAGAAAGAAACTGGGTTGATATATCTGTCTTTCTTGTGATCAGGGTAACTGGCCACTTGAAGTCATTCTGCAAATCTGCCCCCTGTTCCAGAGAGCCACACTCACAACAGGGACCACCCCCAGCTAACTAAAACAAGAATGAAACTTGTGAAACAACTAAAGGAGGTGGGAAACTTCTGGAGCTCGGGGACAGCAAAACCCAACAAGCAGACAACAGAGACAAACCTCCCAGACCCAGGGCCACCTCCTTCCAGACACCTCTTCTGAGCTCCTGCTGGGTCATGTCACCCGAACCTGCCAGGATCACACATGGCTCCTTGATAGACATGACTGTAATTTCGGTTTTACCTCCATGGATGATTTTTGCTCATGTATGATGATATGTTTACATATTAACTTTACCTGGCGCAATCTCTCAGATAGGCACCCTGATATACTAGGTATAATAAATGTGTGTGGACGTGTTACCATGCCCTGTTAGTGTCCTGATCCCTCTTGGCATTTCTGTGATTGCTCGAGTCATGTGTCTGCATTACTGTGCTATGCCCAGACATTTGGTCAAACGTGTGGGGGCGGGGGGAGAAGAAAGGGAGGAGTTGGACTCATATTAGATGATTAGCAATTAAAGACATTCACGGTACAGATTAGGTTCAGCTTTTGGATTGTAACTAAAATCTCTGTTCTTTGGAAGCAGAGCTGATGACACAGAAACTCCTGGATCCCCTCGCTTTCAAGTATTAGATCCCCCCCCCATATCAACTACTGGATCCCCAGGCTATCGACTACAGATAAGATACATTCTCACTTCTGAAGCTGAAGTCTTTCTGTGTGTATTTGGATACTGTTGTCTCTGCTCTCCTGGGCAACTCTCACACCACACTGCTCAGTGAGACCCATGCCCTGTTCTGGTCACACTAGACTCATACCTGAAAACCCCAGGCTTCCCTTCTCAGTGGAACGAAACACGGCTTAGCTGGGCCTCTCTGGGGTGTGGCCCAGTGCTCCGCCTGCATATGCTTTGTCGCGTGTGGGACCCTAGGCCGACAATACACACAGCAACTCACGTGCCACTCCTAATCTTGACAGCACATCCTGATGCTGTCGCTTGCATATCACCTGTGCCGTGCCTGACTCATATCCCACCCAGACCCCAGGCAGCCACTGAGGGGCCTTCCATCTCTCTGCACAGAGCAGATTCCTATTTTCTATATATGATGGTTAACCTTGATTGTCTAGATTGACTAGATTGAGCAGTACCCGGAGCGTGAGTGAGGTAAGCCTCCAGGAGTGTCTGTGAATACAAGAATGTTTCCGGGGAGGGCTGATATGGGAAACGCCGGCCCTGAGTGTGGGTAACACCATTCGACAGGTTGGGGACCCGGATGGAAAAGGGAAGGGGAGAGAAGAAGAAAAAGCCAGTATAGACAATGTTTTTCTTTCTCTTTCTTTTCCTTCTTTCTCCCCTTTCTTCTTTCCCATCTCATTCCCTGCTTCTCTCCCCTCTGCCTCCTGACCGCCATATATGGGTTGTTCCATCCTAACATGCCTTTCTCACTATACCGGACTGAGCCGCTAAAACTGGGAGTCAAAATAAACCCTTTCCAGTTTGGATTATTTTTAATTGTTTTGCTCAGGTATTTGCTACAGTGAGAGAAAAGATGACAAACACAGAATTTCAAGGACTCTGGCGATGTGGTGTTTTGGATACGTCCCTGCCACTGGTGCAGCAACAGGCCGCTGTCTTGCATTAGTGAGCATCCCTCTATGCATGGGGAATCCCCACATTTGTTTATCTACTCCCCCTCTGGTCCAGCATCTGAGTCAGTTCTACTTTGCTATAAAGCTGAACACAATTTCCCTATCTGAGCCTTTTGTGTGAGTGTTCTGTTTCCACCTCTCCGGGATACTGAGGATCAGGACAGGCTAAGAACATAAATCCATCTTTCCAATAATAAAGAGCAGCAACCTCTAAAGGCTTCGCTCCGCCTCGCTTTTCTTTCCGGCTCAGGCAGCTACAGGTGCGCGTGTGCAGCCCAGGGGCCTGGGAAGCAAGAGAAGCCTGCATAGATCTGTACAGCAGGCCTTCCTAGACACACGAGAAGTCCCTCTCCGTGCCCCCTTCTCCAGCGTTTGATTCCAAGCTCTCCTGCTGCATCGGCAATGTGAGTGGTGACATCACCACCCAGCACTGTCACACAAGGGATGGTGACACATCACCACACAGCACTGTCACACAAGGGATGGTGACACATCACCACACGGCACTGTCACACAAGGGAAAATTGAGAACATTCCATGTGCCTACCAGCCATTACTAGCTCAGGGCCGGTTCTTGTTTTACTTACCTATCTCTCTCTCCCACGGCCTCATCGCTCAGGTCTTTCAACTACACCCAGCATTCCCAATTTCTGGTCTATGTGTCATGAATAATTGAGCAAATGAGTGAGACTGGTTCAGGCACGTCCAGCACCATGCCAGCTGAGCCAAATTAGACCACCGCTTTCCACCTGGGTGCCCAACCTTGGATGCTAACCTCTCCCACAGAACACCGTTGACCCTCCTTGAAGACTTCCAAGCTTCCTCTGGGAAAGGGAAGGATTTCCACCAGCCTGGGCTCCCTGCTGACAACTGACTGGCTGAAGGGAGAATTTCCTAGTGGATTCTTCCTGCACATCAGCTGGAAAATAGCTCTCTGCTACTGCTGTCCTGGTCCAAGAATCTCAGCCATGGCCCCAACATTGATTGGGTAACAAGGCCCCTAGAAGCTCAGAATTCCTCCTCTGAACCATCAAAGTGATAAGAATACATCCTTAGCATCTCTCTGCGGATAGAATGAAATAAAGCATATGAACGCACGAACGCACTTTGAAAACACTGAATTGCTCCCCAGAGATGAGGTCCTATTATCCCGCAGCACTCCTCCCCACTCACACAGGCAGCCCCACCCCTTTCTCAGCATCAGCCTTATTAAGTGTTCTGAACAAATCATCAGATTTCTGTCAGCCTGGAGACTACAAAAGCATCTTTGCCACCACCCACCAGTGACCCTCAAACTGAGAGTACAAGCCAGCTATGGGGGCATCAACCACCCTGACCCTGAGGCAAAAGGAAACATCTAGCTTGAAGCCACGGGCTGCAGAGCCCGTGGACCTCCGCCATCTGTCACCCGTCTCCTCCTTTCTTCCTTCCCTCCCTTCCAGGGCTCTTTGTCAGCATCCCCAGGTGTGTGTCTCTTACCAACAAAGCTGTTCAGCATCTGGTGGCTGAAGCTGGGGGGTCCTCCCCTACAGCCCTCTCTTCCTGTTTCCACTTTACTTCTCTACTTGAGAACATAGCCTAAAGCTGTCAATCTCTAAAATCAGAAGAAGAAGAAGAAAAAATCCCAGCTCAGCAAAGCAACGCCGTGGAGCACCCAGAAACTGCCACAACGGTTCAGAAGCTCCACTTGAAAACCATGCTCAGAGACTTTATTGCCTGAAGCCATTTCAGCTTCCCGAATGGACAGGGAGGCAAACGCACTATCACAGGTGTTATGTCCAGCACAACCTGGCCTTCAAGGCACACGGCGAGCTGTGAAATTCAAGAAGGTGGCTCTGGAGAAATGAGTGTGGATCAAGACGCTAAGACTCTCAAGCATTAGAACCAGGCTAACACAACCTCATACCTCATCGGCATAAAAGAGGCCCTTTCTAGAAAGAGGTCATTGTTGCTAAGCAGTCTGAAACCATGGCCCCGTGGCCTCTCCCCACTGCAGTGATAGCTCACAGACTTCCAAGAGTCTGGGGAAAGGCAACAGAGGCTGGGAGTCAGAGGTGCACACGGCCGCAGCAAGGAAGCATGAAGAATGTTCATGGGGGACTAGCGAAGGCACTGGCCATGCCGAGTGGGAGGCCATGCTCAGTACACACCTATGAGGCTGCCCACTCTTACACATTCATCCCTGGGCACAGAGGCTACCAGCTGCGGGCTGTCAGCGCTTCCGGGAAGAGACACTAGGCCTAACACATTGCTCAGGCCTAGGATGCACAGAGCTTGGAGAAGGATCTAGAAACTAGCAGAAACCTTCAGCATTAGACCGCCACTTTCTCAGCCAGGGAGTCTGGAAGGATGATGCCTGAGCTGAGTTTGCTGACCTACCCATTCCCTCTCCTTCAAATGCTTCACAGATTCGGACACATGTTCCTGAATGTCTAGAGACCATGTCTTCTTCATGAGGAAAAGCTACTCTTTTAGAGGCAAAATTGGTTCCTCAGACATTTTCCTCCATTCACACCTGGGCCCTAGGGGTTCCACTCCAGAATCTTCTCTACCCTTTCCTTCCTTCCCTCCTCCCACCATCACCGCCTTCTCTTAGGTGCTGGCCATCACCTTTCTGCCTCTTCTCTGGCCCCACTCACTTCCTGTGCACCCCCTCACCAGCTGTCAGAGCGGCTTCCCTAAGCTCCATCAGACAGATCAGACTTCTCCTTAAGTACCTGCCACGGGTCCCACAACCTTTCAAAGATCTGAACTCTGGCCCCAGGCCCCTACCTACCATTCTTAGCCTTCACTCCACAGTGACTCCCATGGCTGTGTGACCCCCTGGGGCCTGCCTCTTATGCCTGTTCCTTCACAGCATCTCTCCATATCATATTTTTTTTTCTTCCAAGAGAGAAGTAGCACTGACTCCCTGAGCCAGGAGCTGTTTCACACTGACATCCCTGAGGATGTAGCGGAGGGAGAACAACTCTTACCCACACGTTTAGGAACAAACTTGTTTCATATTTTGTATTAATTTTCTTACTTTGGAATGTTTTCATATATGTCATGAGATATCTTAAGGATAAAGCCAAATTTCTAAGCCTTAAACTATCCCATATGTAAGGTGCCTGTCTGCTGTTTTGTTTTAGCCTTGAGGATTGAAAATAAAGCCTCATACGAGCAAGCCACGCGCTCCTTCATGGAGTGTATCCTCAGATTCTTGGTTATTTTGGGAAACTGCCTCAGTGAGGTGCCTGGGTAGGTATGGAACTTGTTATCTTCCTGCACTGGCCTTTCAAGTATTTAGTATCACAGGCCTGGGTCATTAGGCCAAGGCTAAAGGTCATCATACACAGCAGTTTAGCAGTTCTGAATTTTTATTAAGACTTGTCACAAGAGGTCAGGTATAGGATTTTCCACCAATAGTATTGTGTTCTTTCTCACAAAGATTGAGATTTGTGAAATTATTGAATTCAGCCTTTCAGATTAGGACTGTCTAACCTACATTGTATAGATCCTATATGTAGCCTGGTTTTTCTACCTTTTTACCTCTCTCTCTCTCTCTCTCTCTCTCTCTCTCTCTCTCTCTCCTTTCATCTGTATTTCTCCCTCTCTTCATTTTTTCCATTTTTTCTCTCTCTCAATGTCATCTAGTACAGCACATACAAAAACTACTGAGAAGATCATTAGACTGAAAGAGGACTTTGAGCATGGTGGGATGTGTGCCTTCATAAATAAATATCTCCATAAAATCAATGAAAACACAGGCAGCCATTAGCCAACACTTTTTTATAAAACACTGGATATCAACTAACAGCTTCTAGCAACATACAGAGCACTATTCATGGAAAACATGAATATGAAGGTGACATTAGCTGGACATTTAACTTGTTCCCATCACCTTCCCAGATCCAGAGAAGTATTAATGACAAGCCTTGCGATCTGCTGGCAGTGTAGTAACAGAAGGAGAAGAGAGAAAACTGCTGCTCAGAAAGTTCCATTTCCTGGGACTGTTTGTTACACAGCTCCCTACAAGGTCCTGACAGGGCACTGCCATCCAACAGTATCCACAGTATCTCACTCTTGGGAAGTCCAGGACTGTCAAAAGAAACCAGCATGATGATTTAGCTTCACAGCTGGCTACAGGATGTAATGTCATTTGGACTAACAACACGTTGGCCAAAATTTAAAAGGAAAATGTATAGGGAAAAGATGTCCTTAGGGAACTTTGTAAATTTCTCAGAGTCTTCAAAGGCTGCATGATGTGGCCAGCTGCAAGCCTACCCAGGAAAGACCCAAGGAAGCTCCAGAGCCTTTTCTCTCTCTCCTTGGGACCTATGTAAGCAATAAATAAAGTCTAATACACAGTTGTAATTCTCGGGCCTGAGCACCAAAAGCACCCCCAAACACATACCAAACCCCTTGGGAAAGGATGAAAAACTCGCATTTAATAGTATTTAAATAAAGAGCTGAGAAGTCATTGACTGACTAATGAGTGATCTAAGCAGACATTTCAGTGGCCACACCCTGTGTGGAATACAGACACCAGAGAGAGCTAGAAAGATACTATGATTACAGCAGCACCAAGACCACAAGGGAGACAGAGAAAGAGAGAGAGAGAGAGAGAGAGAGACAGAGAGAGACAGAGAGAGACAGAGACAGAGAGAGAGAGACAGAGAGACAGAGAGAGAGACAGAGACAGAGAGAGACAAAGAAAGAGAAAGAGAAAGAGAAAGAGAAAGAGAAAGAGAAAGAGAAAGAGAAAGAGAAAGAGAAAGAGAAAGAGAAATAGTAAGAGAAAGAGAAAGAGAGAGAACACACATCAGCAGTGAACCTGGAAAGGGAGGGAGAATTAAGTCCCAAAGTGCATACGTAAGAGTCTCAGTTGTCAATAAAGTTTATGAGACATTCGTGAAAAGGCTAGAAAGGGCTCAGCAGGAACATTGGTCCCTGAGAGGCCCAGATGTTGGAATTAGTGAACAGAGACTTCAAATCAGTCATTGAACTATTTTCAAAGAACTAAAGAAAATCATGTCTAAAGAATTAAAGAATGTGCAATGACAGTATCTCTTTAACTAGAGAAGATCAATAAAGAGATAAAAGCTTAAAAATTAAAAGCTACTGAATAAAATGATGGCATCCAAAAGCTGTAGTAGCTGAAATAAAACGTAACCTATGAGGTTGAACAGCCTATACAAACTTAAAAATTAATTGGTGAGAACCTGAACTTAGATCTCTTGAGATTATCCAACCTGTGTAAGAAGAATATAGATGTAGCACTCACATGTAATCCCAGCATTTGAAATCTGAGGCAGGAGCATCAGGAATTAAAGGCTACTATATAGCAAAACTCTATCTTAAAAAAAAAATAAGGCCCTAAAATCAATTAGTGGTAGTAGAAGGAGAAAGGAGAAATAACAACATGCACAGACAGAGAAGGAAGGGGGCAAAGTCTCAGATGCCTGTAGGACCACGAAGCTTACCAACATAAACATAATACACAAGAGGAGTCAGGAAGAAAAGGAACAGGCTTTTGAAAATGAAAAAAGAAAAATGACTCATCAAAGACAGGGCAAAGATTTCTATCTTCTCATAAGAAACAGTGACACACAGAGACAAAAGAAATGACATAAAAGAAAACAAACAAATAACAACAAAAACTGTCCGCCAAAAATTCTCTACCCAGCAAAACTATCATTCCAAGGTGAAGATACAATTAAGATATTCACAAACAAAAGTAAATATCCTTTGTCAGCATATCTCCCCTGTGAAAAGTGCTAAAAGGTGCCCTTTAAGTTCAAATTAAAGAGCAAAACAGTAACCTGAACTGACACAACTGACAAACCCCGGTAATGGCGGAAACATGGGCAAACCTAAAACACAAACAGAAGAAGCATTGAGGGCCCAAGAGTGACCAAACTCTACTGTACCCCTGCATCCAGTCCCTGTGCCCCCACCACATATTCTCTGCACCACCACACACACCGAGGCTAAGGGAAGGGCTGCAGAATGGGATGAACCAAGGGTGTCTGCCAAGCCTGCTTCTCCGAAGCCTTCCGTCAATACTCCCCACACAGGAAAGAAGGGAATGCTTTCCAATTGACTTTATGAAGCTACTGTTAGTGCTCTGATACCAAAATGTAAGAAGACAAAATACTAGCAAGCTAACTCCCACAGCACATAAAGGGAGCTAGACATGGTGGCCAAGTAAAACTGTAAGTCCAGCAATGAGGAATTTGCCTTACATCTGAAAACCAACCCCAATGTAATAAACCTTATCAGTACAAGGAAGAATCAAAATCACATGATTACCTAAAAATATGCAGAAAAAAAATTGATGTTTGATCTGTTGCTATCTATTGTAATGCTAAATACTGGGCCCCAAGATCTGGTGGCCCGCAGGGATGAGAAAATTTCACGTATACCAAGTGACACTATGTAACCTTGCTCATTAATTTAAAACTATTGGTTGAATCAAGATGCTTATAGCTAGACAGAAGAGAGGTAGGAGGAGTTTCTTTTCCTGGGCTTGGTCTGAGGTGGAGACCATGATGAGAACAGAGAGAAGATGAAGAGAGAAGATACCACAGGGTAGATAAACCATGAAAACATGGCCACAAGGGCTGTCCAAAAGCATTTAAGAGCAGCCCAGATGAGATGTGGCAAGTCATATGTACTGGCTGATTTTGTGTGTCAACTTGACACAGGCTGGAGTTATCACAGAGAAAGGAACTTCAGTGGGAAAGTGCCCCCATGAGATGCAGCTGTGGGGCATTTTCTCAAGTAGTGATCAGGGAGTGAGGGCCCAACGTAGGTGGTACCATCCCTGGGCTGGTAGTCTTGGGTTCTATAAGAGAGCAGGGTGAGCAAGCCAGAGGAAGCAAGCCAGTAAGTAACATCCCTCCATGGCTTCTGCATCAGCTCCAGCTTCCTGGCCTACTTGAGTTCCAGTCCTGACTTCCTTTAGTGTAGAACAGCGATGCAGAAGTGTAAGCTGAATAAACCCTTTCCTCCCCAACTTGCTTCTTGGTCATGATGTTTGTGTAGGAATAAAAACCCTGACTAAGACATCATATAATGGAGTTATTAGCAGAGAAGAGGTCATAATAACATAGAGGGAATATCTGCTTGACTTTAAAGGCTTATCATTAATATAAAGGTTTTGTATTTATCTGGGAACTGAATGACCAAAGGCAGGGTAGACACCCCCCATTGAGATTAAATATTTACCACAGCAAAAAGAAAAAAAGAAAAAAAGAAAAAAAAACAGCCTTTCATGACTTACAAAACCCAAAGTAGAAACATTCAAAAAACAGGAATAGAAGAAAACATCCTCAGCCAGACAGAAGTCATGTGCGAAACATCTACAGGTAGCTACATACTTGTTCCAAGGAAACTCAATGTTTCCACTTGAGATATAAAATCAATCAATCAATATGCCAACTCAGAAGGCCCAACTCCTAGATGAAGAACTATAGACAATCAATGAATACTGAGAAAGGAAAATCTGTCTGCTCCAGAGATACGCTCCGTGACAGATGATCAGATCCTAAGCCACCAGTCTTGAATATGTGTACATATGAGAAACAATGGATAGACTCAGAAGGTTTTTTCATGAATTTGTGGGGGCAGGGGGGAAGGAAAGGGAAGGAAAATAATAATTAAAGAATAAGATACCATAAAAAATAAAAGCATATGCATTCTTTCAACTTCCACGGAACATTACGTGAAGGGTTCTAAGGCATGACAGTTACAAACAATAAACCGGGAGAGCAAAGAGCAAATGAGAGATCCAGATTCCAAAGAAAGAGTAGAGTGAGCTTCTCACTACTTAAGGATGGTCAAAGTTATTCATAAAAATAACTGTTAGAACGTGAATGGATTCTGCAGTGCCGCGGGATAGGAAGTCTGTGCATAACAGCTATTGTGCTTTGAGCTAGCATGAGCGCAGAAATGAAATTCATAAAACAATTCAGTTTGTAGCTGCATGAAAAAGGATGCAGACTTAGAGTCAAGTTAGCAGATCTAAGGGAAATAGAGGGCAGCGATTCCCCGGTGGCCCCTTCCCCTGAAGACATAGTTTAGATCTAAATACAAAAGGTTAAAACAATAAATCTTCTAAAGGAAAACAGATTCATGACCCGAAGGTAAGCAAAGATTTCTTAAATGGGATTCAAAACACAGCAACCATAAAGACACTGATCAATTGTAGTTTATTAAAAATGAATCACTGGTTGGTCATCAAATGATAGCTGGCCAAAAGGAAAAACACAAAGCAGAAAGATTGGATATTATAGGTGGCTATTACCCCTCTCCTTTGTTATAATGATTGGCTATTTTGTTTGTAACGTGCTATAAGATTTGTGGAGTATCAAGTCAAACTATTATTGGTTTTTTTTCGTTAAAATTTGTTGTCATTTTCTCAGATTATTTTTCTCAATTTGGTGGTCTACCTCATTAGCAGAAATTCCCAGACCATCATGTTTGAGAGATGTTGCCAATCCACTTTTGTGGTAGCCAGAATTTATTCTTTAAAAAGTATCTGATAAATTAAAACGGGGAAATGGATCAGCTAAGAGGAAAGCAGAATGAGTTGAAAATATAAGTAAATGCTTTACAGCAGAGGAGACCCAGATGGCCAGCAGAAATGTGAGAAATCCCTCAGCGTTACTTCAGTCACCAAAAAAGTAGAACATGAAACTGCACTGAGAGTCTCGGAAAAACACATTAAGCTGGGCAATGGTGGCACATGCCTTTAATGCCAGCACTTAGGAAGCAGAGGCAGGCAGATTCCTGAGTTCAAGGCCAGCCTGGTCTATGGAATGAGTTCCAGGACAGGAGAAACCCTGTCTCAAAAAGAGCAAAAAGACAGAAAAACACATTAAAATGACTAACAGTGTTACATGTTTGTGAGAATACAATATACCTAACTAAAACCTCCGACACTGTTGCCTAGAGAAAAGGTTACTGCCATTTGTAGACAATGCTTGCCAGTATGTTCTAAAGCAAGACTCATATCTAATAATTATCTTGTAATCCCATGTAGTAAGAGAAAGGCATACAGGTACCCACCAAACCACCAGAGTGAAAAGATTAATAGCAAAGCCCAAGCATCCATCAATCAGGTAATGGGTGGATAAACTGCACTGTGTTCTTTGAATAGGAAGCTATCTGACAAGAAAGGACCAGGGAAGGTCTCACAAGTACAGCAACAAAGGAAAAATCTCTAAAGTCAGACATGGGAGAATATGTACCCTGTGAACCTATTTATGTTAAGAAGGGATAAAAGACAGTGGTTCCCACCAGGTGACGAGCTGGAAAACCAACTACAAGAACATGATGGAACCTTCTGGAATGTTGATACATTAGTACTTTGATCTACGTGGTAGTTACACAGATGTGCACAGATGCAGAAATAAAGAGAACTGTGATGATAAAGGATTAAAATTAAAATAGATTACATCACATAAAAGGAAGCTATTTTTTTAAGGACCCAGGATTTGAGGCTGTCTCTACAGCATCTCTACCCCCTCCTAAAACATCATTCAAGTACTCCCTAGTTTAACTTTTTACTGGCCCACAATTTTGATGGTATAGCACACCAGGATCGATCACTATGGCAAGGGCCTACGTCCTCATTCAGGCCTTTCACACCTTCAAACAATTAATGTTACTGCTCCTGATATTGCCTGCTCGTACAACGTTTGCAATCCCAACAGCAATCTCTCACCACTAGGAGGACAATTCCCCACCAATCACTAAGTTCCAGGGCCCACAAGCTATAGGTCACTTAATATTTAATTTTTATGTACTTATAATCACCCCACAGATACAGTTTTACTATTTTATGTTTACCATAACAGTATAAATATTTTCCCATAGTCTTTACAAGGGCCATTTTCACTGGCCACAGAATAGTCTATTGTGTGACTACTTCATAACTTACTTAGGCAGTCCTATACTGAACGTGAAGGTTGTTTCTAATTTCTCTGCATAGGCTGTGACACTGCAATAATAACCTTATACCACCATGCATTCATCACTAAGCCATGCAACTAGAATGAATTCCTATAAGGGAGGTTACTAAGTCAAGAGCATGAGCATATTAATAATTTTAAGTATGTTTTACAGCATGTCTTTTTCTAACTGGCATGATCACCAGCATCGTATCAAGATATCGCTTTTATTAAAACATTAACAGAATTATTCTAGTTTCTCATTAGGTATAGTGGATTTGGAATTATCCAATGGGTTTTGTTACATTTTGCCATTCTTTGATTATTCCAATAGATGTTTGGTTGTTAAAATATTGTTAACCCAAAACCAGGCACATAGCAGAAATGAGACAGAAACTTATTTCTCCTGATGTCAGCGTCCTTCACACCTTTAGCTATTTTTGAGTCCGAGTGCTGACGCCTGTCTCACTCATTTGGATAAGGCTTGGCAAACATTTTTAACTTGTCGTTGAGCAACAAATACCTTTCAGTTGATCGTGATATTATATTTTTCCTCCTTAAAAAAAAGTCTCATAAAGTCATAGCTATTTACCTCCTTAATAATTTTACCATTTGAAAATTTAGGGGATTACCTGAAAAATATCACCCATTTTTCTATGTTCTGTGATTTTAATATTTTTAATTCTGTAAGAGAATCCCTCAGTTTATTTTGTAATATTTCCCAGATAATGACTAAGTTCTGCCAACATCAGTTATCCATGTTTCCTTTATCTGTGGCTCAGAATCCCCCTTTACCCTCCTTACCTTATGTGTGCAGCATGTCTTTCAGACTGTGTTTGATTCCTCTGCTCTCTGTCCTGAATCAGCATCCCCCTGATTTAATTACTATTGGGTTATGAGTTTCCAAATCTGCTAATAATGGCCCCCTTCATTATTTCCTATTTTCTGAGGATCTCTATTGGAATCAGATTTCCATTCCCAGTTTTACTTTCTAATCATTTTGTAAAAATCCAATAAAAATCTAATTGAGATCTAGAGAAGGACTGAGCTACAATTAAAAATAGATAATATACTTTTGAAAATGAGTTGAAAGGCTATAGCAGTCAGGGCTAGTGAGGTGGTGCAGTGGTTAAAGGCACTTGTTGTCAAGCCTGACAACCTGAGTTTGATCCCTGGAACTCACATGGTGGAAAGAAAGAATTGACACCTGCTAAGTTGTCCTCTGACTTCTACATGCAGGTGATAATGCATGCTTGCATACAGAGAGAGAGAGAGAGACAGAGAGAGACAGAGACACAGAGAGACACTAAATTAAATGAATAAAGATGCAAAGAAAGTCTATAGCAGGGACTACATATCTGTTACTTTTCTGTTGCTGTGATAAAAGCCACAAACATGGCAACTTATTAAACATTTAATTGTGCTTATGGTTTTAGAGGGCTAGAGTCCACGATGGCTGAGCAGAGCCACAGCATCACAAACGGCGGGGAGCACACATCTTGGCCACACACTGGGGGCCAAGAGCTCAAGTGAAATGGGGTGAGTATTTTGAAATCTCACACACACTGTGACATACCTCCTCCAACAAAGACATACCCTCCTAATCATTTTCCCAAAGGTCTTATCAGCAGGGATAAAATATTCAAACGTAGGAGTTGTGGGGGGACTATTCTCATTCAAAACAGCACTATAATATAACTTTTCAATTATTTATCCCATTTCTTCAAAGAAATTCATTCGAGAGCCAGTGAACATGGGCTCTGGGCTCAGGTTAGCCGGGTTTGAATATAAGCTCAGTTACCAACAATATGTACCCGTCACTGTTAAGTGACAAGTGACCTCAAACTCTCGAAGGAAGATAATGCTGAGGATGCATTTCTCACATGTGAAGGTTACAGGGAAACATGGACAGTCTTAGGTACCCAGGGCTTGTTCTTCCCAACCTGGTCAGAGGTGGAGGAGCATGAGGATCAGATCTACCACTTAAGACTGAGACTCAGAACTTACACACATTCATGTACACGGTGTTGGTCAAAGCAAGTACATGGCCAGGTCTAGTATCAGCTCATTTTGGATTTGGAAGAAATTAAAATTTGCTATATAATATAATATAATATAATATAATATAATATAATATAATATAATATAATACAATACAATATAATATAATATATAATGATTAATTAGCCTTCTAATTAATCATTAACAGGGAAATTCACACACAAAGGTCAAGCCTTAGTTTCCCTTCCTTGAAGAACAGAGACTCTCACCCTGCCTCTGCTATGGGGGAGCATGAGAACGAAGCGGAATGACATTCAAGACAAGCTTAGCACTGTGTCTAATAAGCAGCTAGAGCACAGTAAATGCCAAGCACTACTGCTGCGTTTAATGATAGAGCAAACATGGCAATTGGCCCTTGGAATTTAAATGAAGTGCTTTCAGCTATTCCGTGTCAGATTTTACCTTGTTACCTCGATACATTGTTTCTGCTTTTGGATGAAACTAGTAGCCTCATTCATTAAGGGAATAAACGAATTCTAAGAGCCCCACACTCAGTTGGTTTTGTACATTAACTGGTAAGCTGGTACACCATGGAAGGAACAGTGACCCTCCAGACAGCCTTGAACCCCTTCTTCTACATTCAGGCAGCCGCCATCTTCTGCATACGATGGCTTCCATTCACCCACATTTACTACCATGTTTTCACTTCTAAGAAGCATCCTCTCTTATTCCAAATAAAAGTACTGGGTATTGAAAGGGAACTTTAAAAGAAAGTCTACCTTATAAAGGTCTAGGGGAAGAAATGCCTCCACAGTCTTTCTCCTCGGCTCTCTGAGTTCCACTCTATTCTACCTGACCAGGGGGTTGTTTCTTCTCATCCATTTTTATGTTGTAAGCAAAGAAAGTCTTCATCTTACTCTCCATCATAAAGGAAAAAAATCAAATAAAAAAGTCGTGATGAAATCTAGTAGAGGAAGACCCCCGCTGCTGGGATCAATCAAGGAGTAAGTTTAGTGTTTGCAAACAGGAGACACTGGGTATCCTTTCCGTGGATAGTGAGCTAGGTCCAGATTTGAGTGGCTACCCTAGACCCCAAATTCCAGGAACCAACATTTTGGTCCATTGCTTTGGTGAAAAGCTTCCAAGCATCAAGGAGTCGAGGCCCTGCCCACCAAGTCCTCATGGCCCTTCAGAGACTACCCTGACCAAACTTTGTGCTGTCCAAAAGAGACTAGTGACTGTTTTCCTGTTGCCAGGTAATGCCAACATATTTGTTAATCTTCCAAAAAGCAATCATTTAGAAAGGCTGTGCTGTCTATGAGAAGCCTGGGGGAGGCTCGGCTGGGACTCAGGTACCCTCTGCCCCTACCAGTTCTCCACTGATGGCCGGGTATGTCTAAGCAAAGCCTCTGCCTTCTGCACCCTGCTGCTCTTATCTCTTTTATTTCTTATTAGCAGAAATTAATTTATTTTCTCTAATTTGATTATTACATTTTTGTTTTTGTTTTCAAGTAAAACCAAAATGACCAGAGATCACACTGTGATCATTTCTACAGCAATTATCCACATACAGGGCTGCCTTCTCCTAGACATTTTGATCTCAATGAATCACAATTCTGAGTGGTGCTTCATTGATACATCACAAACTCTAGTGTGGCCTAGGACAGCCGATGATGAATCACTGTCCCCAGAAGCAGAGGTGGCCCCATCCTAGGTGAACAAAGACTGAACCTGCTGTCATAGAGGAAATAAATATAAAATTCTAAAAGAGACAAAGGGCCTAGGTTAGTCCTGTGCAGGCCCCTAGTTGTTACAGTTGTGTAGCTTAGCTGTATTGTATTCCTAGCAGTGGAACCAGGGGCTGTCTATGACTCTGGACCCTTTCCTAATACTGGGTTGCCTTGCCCAGCCTTAAAACGAGGGGAAGTGCCTACTCTTACTGCAACTTGAAATGCCACGTTTGGTTGCTATCCCTGGGGTGCCTGCCCTTTCTGAAGAGAAACGGGGGAAGTTGATAGGGAGGGGCAGAGTAGAGGTGGAGAGAGGGACTGAGAGGAGAGGAGGGAGAAGAATCTGAGGTTGGGATGTTAAAAACGAATAATAATAAATAACAATACTAATTTCTAATTCTGTGAGATGCCTATCAAGCCTAATTTGGATCTCTGCGAAGATGGCTCTTCCTCAGCCTCCTCTGGCCTGATGGAGCCTCCAGACGCTGGCTCATCTAGGTACTTACTTCCTTAGCAGAAATTCTGATGCGCCTGCCAACTTCATCAAGGCATCTCCATGTACGTGAATCATTCCACTCTAGGATGAAATCCCAGAGATGGCCTCAAGTTTCCATGTCCCAACAATGACCTACGAACCCACAGTCACTCCGGGGCAGAACAGGGACAGCTTACCTCCTCAGCTCTATAGCCCAAACTCTTCATAATATTTTTTCCTCGGGTCTCACAAATTTCCTGATGTAACAGGCAAGACAGAAATGGAGTGTTTCCAAAAACCCAGAAAAACTCAACAAGGGGTATCAGGGTTCTTCCAATCATAATGGAAATTTATGCAAAGCATTACAATCCAAGAAGTATCCACCCACTCTATTCCGTGATCAAAGAAATGTCCCCAAACTCATATCGGTGGGGTTCAGGTTCAGCATCATTTGTGATCCAAGGACATCGCACTAACCTCTGACTATCTCAGGGCTACAGAATCCAAGAGAGCCAAAGATGTCCTTTCCAAAGCCTGAAGTCACTGTGTTTACTCAGAAACATTTTCTCCAAAGGGACCCGGGTAGCTTGCCACAAAGAACATATTTAATCAACTGGTACAACATAAATAAAGCATAATAAACTAGGGCCTGGCAAAGGGGAATACAACTATGCAAACACCAGAATTAATGGGTTTGCCCTTCCTACAGTGAGAGCAGAAAGGAAAAGCCACTGTTACATCCATCACTTTGCTGGGGAGGAGAGGCAGACAGCCCCTAAATCTCAAAAGATGGTCTTCCAAATATGATAAGCAGTAAGTTCAAGAAGAAACCAAGCATTTGCAGAACTCTGCTATAAGCTGGAATCACCATGAACCTCTTGAGCTGGTCCTGCCAGCTCTAGCTCAGAGATTCTTTTTTTTTTTTTATAATTAGAACAACACATCCCAGTAAGGAAGACCTATGAACCACACATAGGAAGGCCAGCTCCGACTCATCTGTTTACCTCTGCACATGTCACAGCCTTCCAACTGTGTGATCCTCCCCTAAACCCTCACATTAACCTTCAAGAACAGTGGCTCCAATTCATAAATAAACAGGGTTGCCATGTATCAGTGTCTTACAAAGCCAATGAATGGCAGAGACCCATTCTCTTAACTCCATATATGAGTTTCTTAAAAGATCTTTGATAAGAGCTGGCACCTTGTGAGGAGACTTTTCTTTTATGAAATTGGGTCTCGTGTGTAGCCCAGAGTACTTTTCAATTCACTATGTACCCAAGGCTGGCCTTGACTCCTGACCTTTCTCCTTCAGCTCCCAAGTTCTGAGAGCTCAGGTGTACACAACCACTCTCAGCCAGAGATGGGCTCGTAAAGAGGTCTAGAGACATAAGAAGGTCAATTGTGGAGCTTTCCAAGGAGCTCAGGACCAAGACTGTGGATGGACAGAGGGAGAGATGTGAACCCTGTGCTTTTGACTCTCCATGCCCTAACCCAAGCTCTTCAACATCATCAGAACATCTGCCATCTATGCATCAAGATAACGAGACCTGGTTGTGCATGCTAAGAGGCTGGAAATCCATCCCCAAATATGAGGACATGTTCTTCTACCAAGACTTCTATACTTAAATATAGAAGTCTCACAGTACTTAAGTCTGGAGTCTCCAGTGCTTAAGACTGGAGGTCAAAGCAACAGAAAGCTTTGACCTCATAGCCCTCGGGGTGGAAGTGAGAGATCTGGGATCAGTGAGGCCAGATCCCCTGAGGGTCGGGGTGGAAAGAGTGATTCTAAGCTTCTCTTCCATACTTGGACATGTCACCGACCTCCCCATCTTCACATCATCTTCTGTTACACCCGTCTCAGTTCCCAAAGTCCTTACCAGTAAGTGACTTAGGTCTACCCTGATGACCTCACTATCACCTACAACCTGCAAAGTCCCTTTTCCAAATGAGGTCACATGCTGGGGCACAGACTCCAGCATATCCTGCAGTGAGGAGTACAATTCCATCTGCAGCAGAGGCCACTGCACCCATGCCCTGGGCCCAGGCAGCTGCTTGTCTGCAGGTGTCCGAGAAGGGCATAGCGGGCCACACAGAGAACCCATCGATCAGCGCCCTATTTCAAGCTCCCTTCACCTTCTGCCAAAACTACTCCGTGGCCTCCTTGCTGCTCCTCAATCTTCTACAATTGTCACTCCCTTCCAGGTGCCATGCGGCAGCCGGAATGAACTTTTCAATCAGAATACAAATCTGTTAATGGCAGAACCTACTTAAAAGCCTAGATGACTGCCCATTAGGCTTGAGGGAGGTGGGGAACATAGCTGTGCTGACCTCATTTCCCTCCAAGTGCTGCCTGGTTCCTAGAACACTAAGCCTTTTCTCCTTCTGGACCCGGGACTCACTTAGAGCCGGTGACAAATCATTGTTTTCTCACCAGCTTACAGAAGTAAATATTCCTGCCTGGCCTTTATAAGCCATGGTACCTGAAGAGGGTCAAGTCTGTCTTTCTCAAACCCGTGTTTCCAGCTCCTAGAAGAGTTCCAGGCACATAGCAGGTGCTCAACATTTAAGTACAGAAACCTTAACAATACTTAATTAGGGGAGTTATCTTTGATGACATTTTCTCTTTTTTTTGCAAACCTACTGTGAATAATGGATATGCATCTTAGGAGCTTTAGTTAACTTTTAGTTCCATAGAATAGATGAGAAAGTGAGTTTCCAAGCCGAGAAATGAATCATCAAAGGTCACATAGACAATCTTATCTGATTCCATATTCTGAATTCTTAGCAGCAAAGTTCTTCTGTATATCCCTGCTGGGAATTACACAGGAAAGAACCAAGTCCTCCTTTGCAGGTCAGCTCTAGGTAGTTTCTGACTAGCAAACAGATCTCTCTGTTCCTTCATCTCCACAGAAAACAAATCCATCTCCTACCTGAAGTGCTGGGGTGAGGGGTAGTGGGGAGGGTGTTAATAAGCAGAACAAAGAGAATCTGTCTTCTGAGGCCCTTGTAATGAACACTGGGTATGGAGTGCCATGCCAAGGTATCAAATCCTGCTTCTGATTCTTAATAGAAGTAGGAACTCACTGGGAAATTCATATGGTGAGTATTAATTTCAATCATCAACATGATGAGATCTAAAATCACCCAGTAGAAAAGCCTGTCGACATACCTGTGTGGAAATGTATTGATTAGATTAATTGAAGTAAAAAGATCTACCCACTATCAGTGGCACCATTTCCTAGGTGTACTGGCTGGTTTTGTGTATCAACTTGACACAGGCTAGAATTATCACAGAGAAAGGAGCTTCAGTTGGGGAAGTGCCTCCATGAGCTCCAGCTGTGGGGCATTTTCTCAATTAGTGATCAAGGGGGGAGGGTTCATTATGGGTGGTGCCATCCCTGGGCTGGTAGTCTTGCATTCTATAAGAGAGCAGGCTGAGAAAGCCAGGGGAAGCATGACAGTAAGGAACATCCCTCCACGGCCTCTGCATCAGCTCCTGCTTCCTGACCTGCTTGAGTTCCAGTCCTGACTTCCCTTGGTGATGAACAGCCATGTGGAAGTATAAGCTGAATAAACCCTTTCCTTCCCAACTTGCTTCTTGGTCATGATGTTTGTGCAGGAATAGAAACCCTGACTAAGACACTAAGCTAAGATCTCAGGCTACCCAAAAATCAGTGCAGCAATACCTAGGCTAAGATCTCAGGCTACCCCACTATCAGTGGCATCATTCCCTTGGCTAGGACCTCAGGCTTGCCCTACCATCAGTGGTACCATTCCCTAGGCTAAGATCTCAGGCTATCCCACTATCAGTGGCATGAGTCCCAAGGCTAAGATCTCAGGCTGCCCCACTAAGGAGAAAGTGAGCTGAGGGAAAGCATCCACTGCTCCTGACTTCTGGACTTGGACTGCAGTATAGACAGATGTCACAAGTTCCATTCTCTGTGACTTCTCTGCACTGATGGACTGTAATCAACTATGAGCCAAAATAAACTCTTCCTTCCTCAGTGGCTTGTGTCAAGGTATTGCATCATAGCAATAGGAACGTGACTAAGACAAGCAGGGTACCGGTGACTTTCCTCCTCTGGAAGATGTGAATCTACTTCAGTGAGGACCAAGACAGGATGTTCATACAAATACCTGTTTGGTTTTAGCCATTGTGGGACTCAGGAAAAACAGCTATCTCTTTACTTCCTTCAGATGAGCTATAGCTTGAGAAACCTCAAGTGAAGGCCTCCAGGCTCCACTAAAGCAATAGAACAGGGTGGAAGGTAAGAGTCAGTCTTGGCGAGCCACTGCTGAAGGAAGCCCATGAGTACAGAGAACTGGTAACTAGTTAACAGGCTCCATATTCTAGGCCAGTCTCTGTGAGGCATGAGCCACCATCATCAACTGTGAACAGGGTACCTGCCCCACCCCCACCTTGGCAGGTCTGACCAGCATCCTCAAGCACAAACTTTGAGCTGGACATGTAGATACAAAGTCAGGGTCTGTTTCGCTTTGTTCTATTTTGTGCCCTGAAATACGCAAGTGAAGGACATGAACTGCAGCCACTCCAGGGAAAAGCCCCTGTGAATTCACCTTTGAAGGAGAATCTGGAACCAGCTGGAGGCATGGACGCTAACTTCACAAGGGCTGCCTCGCCCCCCAGCTTTTGATTAAAGCCCAGAGGCTGCTAGGAAGCTTGGCCAAGAGCTTCATGCTGGCCTCCTTCAGGTGGTGCCAAAGCTCTTCCAGCTCTGCCTTCCTGCCCCAGGCTGTCTGGCAGGCTGGTGCTCCTCTCCTGGATGCTCACACTCAGAAGTTTTACCAGAGTGATCTGGCCTCCCCTTCCCTTTTTCATGCTTTCATTCTCCTATCCTTTGATCCTTGTATTTCTGCAAGTCCTTCTTTCCCAAGGTGGATTTTCCACTACATGCAGGTGCTGTTTGTCAGATTGCGAGGACAACGGGGCCAAACCACAAAGATAGTCTAGTGTTGAGGAAACAATCAACACATAAATTGGAACAAACTGAAGAAAGGAAAGGTAAGGGCCAGGGGAGAAGGTATAGATTTAAAGGGGTTGTGTATGTTTGTGTGGGAGGAGGGAGCTGTTTGTTTGTTTGTTTGTTTGTTTGCTTATTTTAAAAACCACAAGAATGTCCAGAGGTTGCCAAAGAGGTAAGATGGTGAGCCATGTAGCCATTTGCAGAGTATTGTCTAGTTAGAGAAGACAGGCAAGATAGAAGCTTGCTTGATGAACTTGAGGACAAAATGATAGAGAATGGAGATTCTGTGTTGGTGTATAATGCCGGCCTGGAGAGCCATAGGTTATTAGTGTTGGTGTATAATGCCAGCCTGGAGAGCCATAGGTTATTAGTGTTGGTGTATAATGCTGGCCTGGAGAGCCATAGGTTATTACATGAAAATCCTAATGCCACGGTGGAAGATGTTCTTCACAACCAGTCATGGAGTTTGAAAGTCCCCTCAACCACTGCAGGCTAGCATTGCCGTTGCTCTCTGTAGTACACCAGAACTAGATGGAAAGACCCTATTGCTGAAGAAAACACGGACTTCAGTTTCAGAAGATAGGGAAACAAAACTGGCAGTTATCTGGAAGCTTCCTCCCTCCTGGCTGGCTTTCACAGTGAGAGAGGGCGCTGCTCAGGCTTCCAGGAACATCTTGCTATCTAGCTACGGACCCTGCATCCTATGATACTTACCAGGCAGGCAAGGCCTGCCTACTGGGACAACAAGGACATGCCTGCTATGAGGCCAGCCAGCCACTGACTGGAACTGAAGAAGCCCATTTCACTGGAGGAAGATTATGGCCGGTGCTAAATGTGGTCAAAAGCCCACGTCTAGGGAGATTGTAAGTTTTGAGGAAATCCCATCAGTCATGTTTTGCTAAGCAGATATGTTGTCAAATTGCTTTCTAAACGTTTATATTAATAACTCATAGATTGGTGCTCATTTCACCCTTGGTTAAGGAAGCTTCTATTTGCAGTACAGAGTGATGAATGTATTGACTCATAAGGGGTCAAAGTCAAGAGAAGAAGCAATAGCTCGGTGTGCAGTCGAAGCAGAACATTTACATCACCCCTCCAGGGACCAGGGGGTGTTCGGAAGAAGTTGTGGCAAGAATATAAAAGCTAGTGGACAGGGATGGTGCGGAGAAATGCTGTCTTCCGAACACGGAACGGCTGCTGCCCTCAGAACTCACAGCAGCTGGAGTCTACCTGCACAAACGTGCACAAGACCTTCCTGTCAATAATGCATCCTGGGTAGACAAGGATTCCTGACACCGGCCCCTCCCTGAGGAGCTCTTAGCAATTAATGCGTGCTGAGGGAGAGGGAGTCACAGCCCTCAGTGGTAAGTCACCCTTTGCTCAAATAAATATCTTTCCCCTTGTCCTTATGCGGGCAACTCTAATAACACAGAGTAGCTCACAAAGACACAGAAAGGCATGAAAGGAGGGCTTTGGCAGAGTGGAAGGTATTAAGAGAGGATGTTGGAGAGAAATATATTCAAAGGGGTGTGTGTGTGTGTGTGTGTGTGTGTGTGTGTGTGTGTAACTGTAAAAGATATTTAAGAAATAAAATGAAAATAAAGATGAGATCACCAATGGGCAGCTATGAGAGAATATGGATATGCTCATTTTCTTGCCTAGAAACCATCCTTAGCATCACCACATATACTAAGAAATCATGCTCTATACCTTAAGGACTTCAGAGTTTAATTTGCGAATAAAATCATTGGGAGTATTTTAAGTAGAAGTGGTCTGACTCATCTTTAAGAGGACTACTCTCGATGCTGTAGTGGGTCAAAGGTAACCCCAAGCCTCTGTGTACACTGGTGAGTACATGCTAAAGATGCTGGGTGGTGTTACAGTGGGGGAGACCGAAAGCCTACTATAGCGACGGTGGAATCAGGGGCAAACTGAGACATTTCTGAGCCTTGGTGCACAGTGAGGGCAATCCTATGTCACATGAGTTTTTGGAACACAGTGGGGCTGACACTCTGCTTGGCTTGCACCAGGCCCTCAGCCAGTGACACTGTTGTCCCTACTCTGCCAGGGTCTCTTAACACTTCTCTATAGTTCCATGCATTTGCCTGCAAATTTCATGATGTCCTTGTTTTTAATAGCTGAGTAGTATTCCACTGTGTAAATATACCACATCTTCCTTATCCACTCTTCAGGCGAAGGAGGCAAATAGATGGAACTAGAAACTATCCTGAGTGAGGTGACCCAGACACAGAAAGACACCCAGGGTAGGTACCCACTTATTAGTGGGCATTAGCCATAAAGTACAGGATAACCAGCCACAATCCACAGACCCAAAGAAGCTCAGTAACAAGAAGGGCCCAAAGATGCTTGACTCTCATTCAGAATAGACATGGAGGTGGATGGATGAAGGGAGCTAGTGAAAGGGAGGGGAGGGAACAGGAGGGATCAGGCATAGGACAGAGGGAGAGAGAACTCAAATGGGGGGGCGTCTCTAAGACAAACCGGAAACCTAGGACAAGGCGAAAATCCCAGAAATGTATGAGGGAGACCCTATCTAAGACTCCTAACAACAGGGGACATGTAACCTGAAGGTGGCGACCTCCTGTAACCAGGCAAGACTTCTAATGGAGGGAGGGAGACACCAATGCACTCACAAAGCCTTAGAACCAAACTTTGCCCTACCTATAAGATGTACAGGGATAAAGACAGAGCAAAGACTGAGGAATTGGACAACCAATGACTGGACCAACTTGAGATGCATCCATGAGAAAGAGCCAACCTCTGACACTATTAATGATATTTGCTATACTTGCAGACAGAAGCATAACTGTCCTTTGAGAGGCTTCACCTAGCAGCTGATGGAAACAGATACAGAGAGCCACAGTCAAACATTAGGGAGAGCTTAGAGAATCATGTGGGAGAGAGGGGGGAAAGACTGAAGGAGCCAGAGAAGTCAAGGTCACCACAAGAAATCCTACAAAATCATCTAACCTGGGCTCATAGAGACTGAACTGCCAACCAGAGAACATACATGGGACAGACCTAGGCCCCATACACATGCATAACAGATATTCAACTTAGTCTTCATGTGGGACCCCTAACAACTGGAGCAGGGGCTGTCTCTGACTCTGTTGCCTGTCTTTTGGACCCTTTCCTCCTACTGGGCTATCTTGTCTGGCCTCAATAGGCCTAGTCCTACTGAACCTAATCCTACTGCAATTAGATATGCCAGGGTGGGTTGAAATCCACAGGAAGCCTCCCCTTCTCTGAGGAGAAAAGGAGGAGTGAATGGGGAAAGTGTTGGGGAGTGGAAGGGACTTGGAGGAGAGGAAGGAGAGGAAGCTGTGACTGGGATGCAAAGTAAATGAATTAATTAATGAATGAAAAAAATGTCTCCATAGTAGTTGCCTGAAGTGGACCTTTCTGGTGTCTTTAGAGACTCATTTGTGTCATGTGACATTTTTCTGGAAGTTGTCTTGTGAGAAGATGTCTTGTGAGAAGATATTTTGCTGAAGCAGACACATGAAATGGCACATGATGCTTGGAAAGAGTATAAGTAGAACCCACAGGCAATGAAAGGGCACATGATGCTTGGAAAGAGTATAAGTAGAACCCACAGGCAATGAAAGGAATGCTCTTGCATTGCTATGTGGTGCAACAAACACTCTACTGGTCTTCTCTGGCTGTGCAGTGTTCGCTGGTCTTCTCTGGCTGTGCAGTGCCTCGCTGGTCTTCTCTGGCTGTGCAGTGCCTCACTGGTCTTCTCTGGCTGTGCAGTGCCTCACTGGTCTTCTCTGGCTGTGCAGTGCCTAACTGGTCTTCTCTGGCTGTGCAGTGCCTCACTGGTCTTCTCTGGCTGTGCAGTGCCTCGCTGGTCTTCTCTGGCTGTGCAGTGCCTCACTGGTCTTCTCTGGCTGTGCAGTGCCTCACTGGTCTTCTCTGGCTGTGCAGTGCCTTGATGGTCTTCTCTGGCTGTGCAGTGCCTCACTGGTCTTCTCTGGCTATGCAGTGCCTCACTGGTCTTCTCTGGCTGTGCAGTGCCTCACTGGTCTTCTCTGGCTGTGCAGTGCCTCGCTGGTCTTCTCTGGCTGTGCAGTGTCTCACTGGTCTTCTCTGGCTGTGCAGTGCCTCACTGGTCTTCTCTGGCTGTGCAGTGCCTCGCTGGTCTTCTCTGGCTGTGCAGTGCCTCACTGGTCTTCTCTGGCTGTGCAGTGCCTCGCTGGTCTTCTCTGGCTGTGCAGTGCCTCACTGGTCTTCTCTGGCTGTGCAGTGCCTCACTGGTCTTCTCTGGCTGTGCAGTGCCTCACTGGTCTTCTCTGGCTGTGCAGTGCCTCACTGGCCTTCTCTGGCTGTGCAGTGCTCGCTGGTCTTCTTTGGCTGTGCAGTGCCTCACTGGTCTTCTCTGGCTGTGCAGTGCCTCGCTGGTCTTCTCTGGCTGTGCAACACTTCACTGGTGTTTGCTAGTCTTCACAGTCTTTGCTTCATAGAGAGAAATGTGCCAAACAAAACAACAACAACAACAAAAAGCCTCCTGGTATTCTGGCTGATGCTTGCCTCTGCCTGTGACTTGTGCTCATTTGCCAGAAGCATGCAGTCTCTGCTAGAACAATCATTGCTACTGATATGTGTTTGCTCTTGGACTGCACTGCTGGTATCCCGACAGTGAAGAGTGCAACTACTTCTAAGCAGGTCCATAACCTTCCTATAAACCTTTTTCTCTACCTCTGGTCAGTGGGCTAGAAAGAATGTTGAAGCATTCAAAAACCCTAAATAAAGTACATGTAGGAAAAAATCCAAGCCTACAGTTGTCAACACTAGAAAGGAGAGGGGGTCCAAGTACCTCAGCAAGATAAACCTGTGGGCAGAAACAGTGAAACACAAGAACCTACCAAATCAGGACCTTAAGAACCATCATAAACAAAGACATCCTGGCACTTTTATGACTCCCTGGAAACACTTTACAAACACCTGCAGCATTTCCTCCCAAGCCCCTCAATTGTCGGTCCAATTAGCCAAGCTGGAGCCTGGAAACAATGCACATTTCTAGAGGCCAGGGGAAAATGCACCACTGGGACGTGTGGAGGGATCCCAGAACAAAAACAGAGTACCCAGGCGGGAGCAGGCCAGCACTGGCGTGAGCTGCACAGTCTCCATGGGTGTGGGGACAGTTACAGCTGGTGGGACAAGCTCTGTTGAGACCCTGCCTCACGTGTTTATGTACTCTGCCATCCCCGGGCCAGGGATTGGACTGGATCAAACAGGGAGGGAGGAAGGAGGAGGAAAGAAAAATCAGACACATGAAGCACATCTTTAGCTAGTGACACTGAACTGTGTCCCCTGAACTGGCCTGCACACCTTGAGTAACAGTATACTCTGTGGTAACAAGCAAGTCTCCAGTATTACCGGTTTGCACGTGTGGGTCTGGTTATGTTTTATATTTGTCCTGGGAGATGGAGATGGTGACGATGGCTGTACCATGCTAAAGAAAAGAGGATTAAGGCTCGGGGTGGATATGAGGGTGAGAACTGAAGAGACCACCCTCTGCTGGGCTAGTCTGGGATATCCAGAACAGCTGGGCAAGAATGAGCCTCTCTAGACCCTGTGGGTGGCTTAAGGGACTTGGCCAGATCAAGAGGGTTTCCCGGACTTTCTAAGACATCTCCAGCTACTCCTCAAAGACATGTATCATAGCCCAAGGGTTTCCCCTACAAGTCTTGGTGGAGAAAGGGGAATCAAGACACTCCCCCAGGTTTCCAACTTAGAAAACACTAAAAGCAGTTGCTTCCTGCCCTCTTCCTCTGGGCAGCATCTTACTGTTCTCTCCCGACACCCCATCTCAAGCATGGCCACTTGAGATCCTCCTCTCCTCTTCCAACTCCGTGAGACACAGATATCACAGGTCTCCTGCATACACTGCTCTGCTCCCGATGCTCCAGGAATACTTCCTGAATCTGTCCCCTTCACTCCTCCATTGGCTTTCAATCTTATCACCTCTCCCTAAGCCACGAAGAGAAGCTCTGGCATTTTCTGGCCTCACCCCTTCCCCCCACTGAGTCCTCCTTTCCTATAATATCACTGACTTTCTCACGAGGCTTCAATATATGGCCTTTGTCCCATCTCCTGGCTTCATGAAAGGCAATCACTGTGTAACAAGATTTCTCCCACCTCCTATGGAAAATCACACCAAGCCCTAGATTCACTGAGTTCTGGTATCTTTTTGCCAGATCAGCTACCTGGGGGCAAAGCAGGAGCCTATGTGACAGGGGTCTTGAAAAAGAGATCTTTATGACTCCTGACCCCCAGGAGCGACAGGCAGGAAGGATGAACTGTGTCCATGATCCACATCTTGAAAGGATAACAAGATGCTGACACCACAGAATACAAATATAAAGGGGACCTTGATCTTGACCAAGTCCTAGAATAGGCTAGCATGTGGGAAGAAATTTCAGTACCAGAGAGACAGCTCATCGGTAAAGGCACTGGCTACTAACCCTGGTGATCCACGTTTGATCTCCAGGACCCACACAGTATCCTCTGACCTCCAGATACACTCCATGCCATATGCTACACATGGACTAAGGACGATAGATAGGTAGATGATAGATAGATAGATAGATAGATAGATAGATAGATAGAATTTAAAGGACAAATTTCAACACAAGACAGACTCTCAAAGTTCTTGAGACCCCCCCCCAACATAATACAGTGAGAATGAGGACCACAGAGGGCAAGGCAGCATTCTCCAGAAACATGAGATCAGAATCCTGACAAGTGCTTACAGGCACATTCCTGGCCCCACCCTGGCTTCTAGGACTGAGCCATGGAGTATGGAAATCTTGGGCAGGACCCAGCAAGGTGTCTTCTAGCTCTAATGCTAAGTCTACTGCAATTATTCTATTGCAATTAACACCCTCTTGTGTGCTAAGTTCTAGGTGATACTTCATCATTTACATGAAGGTTTCTCAGTCCAGCATTACTGACACTTCAGGCTGGATAACAGAGCAGCTGACCTCTGCCCTGTTGGACAGTTACCAGAATCACTGGGCTCTGTCACTAAAAGCCAGCAGCATCCCGTCTGCTCCAGTGGTAGTAACTGAAATGCCTTAAGACATCAGCCACACACTGCCCAGGTAAGAGCCACAAACACAGTAGTAACAGACACAATTACCTCAATTCGCAGAGCAGGAAACTGAGCGTCAGAGGGGTTCTTTGTGACATGCTCAATGTCTCTAAGCAAGTAGCAGAGCTCAGGCTTAAGCACCGGCTTTCTGATTGAAAGTCCAAGGTACTTCCTAACATGTAACTCTTCGACAGATGCAGGTATCAATATTAAGTCGCCACCTGCCCCAGTCTCTTTCACTTGTGAGTCGCAGAAAGATCTAAACTTAAACTATAAAACAGATCTACTGTGTGTTGCAAAGACAGTGGCCTTCAGAGGCAGGCTGCAGGATTTATCAAATGGCATATCAAGATTGATACTTAGAGGCAGGACTTCCTTTTAGGGACCACTGTTAGCAGTGAGTTAACATTTAAGGACCTAGAGTGGCTGTTCAGTCTGAGGAGACCCTGGAATACCACAGATTACATTTACACTCACCACCAACTGAGGCATGATCTGGGGTCCATCTCCTCCATAATGACTCTACCCATTTGATTCCTTCCTTTCAAACCCTTGTCTATACCTGGAGGAATCCTATAACCAGATGCAACGCCACTCAAACTCTCTCATCTGGCTGCCTGGCTCCCAGGCTAAAGAAAAAGACCAGCTAATGGCAGCCTTCAACTGGGTCCAAGGTCAAGCTCACAGGAAGGAAGGAAGGAAGGAAGGAAGGAAGGAAGGAAGGAAGGAAGGAAGGAAGGAAGGAAAGAAGGAAGGAAGGAAGGAAAGAAGGAGCAAGGCCTGGTTTCCTAATGCAAATCCTGACAAGTTTTAATTATGTAGTTTCCTCTCTCAAAGCATTAACTTACTCTCCTGAAGAAGAAATACAATAATACCCTCCTCACAGGGATGCGGTGGAAATGAAACAAGATGTTGGAAGCTGAGTACCAGGCACAGTGTCTACTGCATTTAAGGTGCTCAATAAATCATTCGTTTAATAAAATTCTGAAACGCTAAGCAGGACTAGGGAAAAAAGTTCTGGATGCCTCCCAGGTGTTTTTAACTTCCAGGCACACTGAGTAGGTACATAAACGGATGCTAAGGCGTCTGCAGTAGCAACTCTCCTAGATTTGAGGCAGCCCAAATTTAATGGAGGAACGCCTGAAAGGTAATGTAGTTGTCTCAGACCAACCGCATTTGTCTTAAAGGCAGCTGCCTGCAGAAAGCAAACCCAGAACATTTCCAAATGAGACACCCTGGGAGAGCCTTAGGTGGGCACCAAAGCAATCAGTCCAAGAGAAAGATAATAATAATAATAGCACAGGTAGTTGTCAAAGACGTCTGTCTGTGCATTCTGTCGGAGAACTAGCATTAGCTTCAGAGACAGCCCTGGCAGGGGGGCCAGATGGGAAGAGCTTCACATAACAACTGGATAAATACAGCAGCTTGGAGAAGCCTGGAGTCCCTGCCAAATCCTCACTGCAGCCGGTCCTTTCTGCCAGCCATGCTGGGAGAGAGGAAAGGTCTCAGCAAGCAAAGGCGAGTCAGCCAGGCCCGCGGAGATGAGGGAGGCAGGATGGCCAGTGGCCTTTGAACCTTGTCCCACACCCTGACTCAGCTGAGTCTGCACAGAATCTGTGACTAAAATATATTCACCGTTCACTTATTAAACAAGCATGTGTGTAATGCTGTGTAGGTACAAAGAAATGTTCTGGGCACTGAAGATACTGCAAAGGACAACACAGGAGAGCTTCCTTCTCTTGAAGAGCTTCTGTTTGAAAAAGCAGAAACAGCTACAGTCTGCATTTGGATCAGGTAACTGCCCAGAACCCATACCTTGCCTCTTCTCCTGTTTAGTACTTGAAAAGGAAGCCCTGCATTCCACAGCTGTATTTCCTGGCCCGGGGTGCTGATGCCTGAGGACCTCTACCCAAGCCACTTGCCCCACCCTCATAAGCCTGCTGCATATGCAACCAGTGTGGAGGAAGAAGGCGCTGTGGGAACATCCCAGATGCTGGTGGGAACAGCCCCTGGGCACTCAGGTTTCTAAGTTGCCCCAGCTGGCCAGCCTCTCCGTTCATGCTGTCTTTCTAGGCAGTACTGTGACTGGTAGGGGCTCTCCCTCCCTCATTCAGCCTCAGCTCCCTGTGATCACCCTCATCCTCGCCCTCACCATCCTCTGCCTTCCTGCCTTTCCACTCGCCCTCTGTTTTGCCTAATCTGGGATGCCCATCTCTGATCACTGACTTCACCAATTGTCACACTTCAGACCCAAGAGTAAGTATCATATCCTCAGTGGCCTTCCCTGACCAGATGCGTGCATCTGGATCAGGAGGACCCTGGGCACCATGGTTACCCATCTTCAACCTCACTGGCACTTGAACTTGTGACTTCTTGGTGTGACTGGGTGATGGTTTGTTGAATGTCTATTCCCTGCACACACAGAAAATGCCATAAGGTAGGAGATATGTCAGGTTCATATACCACAAAACCATTGTGCCTCCAACCGAGGTTGGCACAAAGTAAGAGCTTAGGAAACAACAATGGGCACTAGGGACAAAGAAATTAATATAGAGAATGTTCCCCCTGCCCCCCCAGGTACTCATCTAGTTCTAGCTTAGTCTTCAAAACTCAGTTTGAGTGGCATCTCTTCTCCTCACCCTCATCCACCTCTAACAGATTCAGGAGCACCAGCTCCCCTGCCCTATATTCCTCATATTGTTAGCGCCATACTGAAATACAGTCCCTGAATGGTATGCCCGGTGCTGGAGGGCAGGGAAACTATATTTGATTTTGTATTTCCTTCCCTTAGTGCAAAGCCAGGGACAGACACAGGTAATGTTGCATGAATAGAAGTTAAGGGTGAATGGCTGAATGGGTGTGTGATATAATAAATGGGATGTGTGTGTGTGTGTGTGTGTGTGTGTGTGTGTGTGTGTGCGCGTGTAAAGCACAGGAAAGAAGGAAGCTTTAGCTCTTTGTCTGTTCACTCTTGCAAGTCCATTCCTTCACTGGCATTAGAACCTAATTCTTCAGGATTCTGGCATATACTGAAGATCACCTGAGACATCCAGCCTCGTGGTCTGAACAATACTGGGTTCTTAGACATTTTGTTAATAGACAGCCATCTTTGGACTGGCTGGACTACAGCCTATAAATCACTCTACTAAATTAGAAAGATAGATAGATAGATAGATAGATAGATAGATAGATAGATATAGAGATATGTATGTATTACACTCACACATACACATATACACACACACAAATATAATACATCTGCAATGAATAATTCTAGTAGGTTCTGGGGAGTCAGAGGTTGTTGGGGTTATATCCAGCCCTGAAGGAAACGGGGCAAACAGTATGTTGGTGACTAATGAGTCCATCAGAGAGATAGCTGGGCTATGGCTGTGGGCTTCTGATTAGCTCCCATTCGCAATGTCTGCTCACAGCCTCTTCCTGATCAACAAGGTCCCAAGCTAGTTAAGTATTATAGAAACCAGGAAAAAAATCATTTAGTATAGTGCTAGGGCGAAGGCTCATTCTGTAAAGTGCTCTTCGGGCAAACAGGTCAGAGGTCGAAGGCTAACAGCCAGGAGTATAAAGTATTTATCATCCCAGCACTGGGAAGACAGAGATGGGCTGGTGCTGAGGCTCACTGCCCAAGCAGCCTAGCATGACCACTGAGCTCCCAGCCTTAATATAAGACCCCCGTCTCACAAGATCAGGTGACAGTGCCCAAGAAGGAATGACAGTTGAGGCTGGCCTCCGGTGTCCGTGTTTATGCAAACACACATGCAGCTGGACAAACGCATAAGTAATAAAAATCATATAATATAGGGTGATCTATAAGAAGACAACAAAAAAAACCCACTATTTCTTCATCACTAGTGGGACTTGAATGTTTGCGCATGCTCCCATTTATAAGTGGAAATCCCAACCCTCAAGGTGGTGAGACCTTTAAGACGTGGTATAGTCAAGAGGGTAAAACCTCATGATGAAATTAGTGCCCTTACAAAACAAGGCCCAGGTCATCCTCTGTCTCTCCGCCCATGTAGGAACACAACAAAAAGATGGCCATCTGTGAACCACTGGCCTTCCCCAGATATAAAAATGTATCAAGTACTATAATGAGAACTGTGAAAATAAATATCTGTTGTTTTCAAGGAACCTAGTCCAGGGTATTTTATTGTAACAGCTCAAACCTATGAAAACACTTACTTTTGCAAATGTTTCAAAAGCATCTGAGCTTGTCAATCACAATATCTTAGAAGGAACTCATGCAGGTAAATGGCACTGTAGCAAGCATCCTATCTCTTCAGTAGCTACTGCTTCTTCCTCTACTTGGTACCTAAATCCTCCAAAAGAAATAATAACCCTTTAAATTTTTATAGGATAGTAAGTAAAACGAGTTTTATTCTTACGTTTAACAAGAATCTGTTATGTTCTAACATATGCCAGAGCTTATGCCAGGCCCAGGGAGAAAAGCAGTCACCATCAGTTCCTAAGAGTTCGCGCACACGTGTGAAAGAGCCTGATGTTCAGGGCTTGGTCCCTAGCCCATGGCTCTGCCACAATCAGAAGCTTTTAAGAGGAGGAGCCTAGGAGGAAGCTTCGCCACTGGGCATGACCATAAGGGAGCAGTGAGGACTCGGGTCTCTCCTCTCTTTCTCTCTTTGCTTTCCAACAGCCACGAGACATGGCCAGAGTTTCTGCTACACACTCCCTGGATGCCGATGCTGCAAGAGGCCCAAAACATGGGCTCAAGACTCTCTAACCATAACCCCAGATAAAGCTTTTCTCTTCCAAGCCGATGATCTCAGCTCTTCTGTCGGAGCAACGGAAGACTGGCTACTGCACCTGCCATCAGAGTCTTTAAACGGAGGAGACAGTAAACAGTGAGATAAGGAGTGCAAAGGGAGTGATCAGAAGACGGTGCTGAGGGATGGACCGTGCGCTGGAGTTGGCTTTTCCACCGAGGTAGTCTTTTAAAAATGAGAAAGAGAAAGTCAAAACTGTACTATGAATCAGATCACTCATAAAGGTCCCAGAGTTACAATGAGTCAAGTGGTACAGGAAGAGACAAAGACCTCAGAGGGAAGAGAGGGGAGCCCTGTGCACGTTCCAGCTTTTATTGACAGTTTAATGAGATACCTTTGAAAAACCCCAAACAATGCGGTCAAGTTTATTATAACTGCTCTACTGAACAATATGAACCCAGAAGAAGAAAAGCAGAAAGTCTTTGTCGTCATGTTCTATGCTCTGGCCCCAGAATGACACCCATAGCTTTAAAGTCACTTCAGTTATTAAAAAGTACAAGCTCTCTATGTCCCCAGTTGATGCCTGCCTCCCTAGTCAGCAATGGCATGGGCAGTCCTCATTCTCGGGGTGAAAGCCTGACCTTGTAACAAGATTCATCACATAGCCCTGCCTCTTCAGAAACTCTTCCTTTCTATGGTCCACAGGGGCTAGGTGCAAGTGTAGAAGGACAGCAGGAATCATTTCATGACTGTCAGCGATAGTGCTCTGATAGCCTCCTTCTGAGTCTAGCTCCTTCCCATGTGGATGCATCCATTGAACAGAATATAGAATGTATGGAAAATATCAAGATCATGGCTGATTTCTGCCTTGTGCTCAGGCAACGGGAAACTCCTGGGAGGTTGGGAAACTGGTTTGGAGAATGCTGTTCTGGATATGTCGAGGCTGAGGCTGATGTGTGAGTGTAGCAGATTGAAGGCCCAGAGGGAAAGTGTGGAGCAGCACTCTCTTTGTGAGTAGTTTAGCAGATGCTTGAAACCTTTGGTCTGTACGAGACCAAGAGAAACAAAGCAGAAGTGTGGACTCCCCCTGGGGAATGGGGACAATTGTATTTCCACGGGACATGTGGGTCTGTGAAGAAAACTGTGAGAAAACTGGCCTTGCCTTAGGGGACATCACTGGTATGATGATAACACAGAGGAGAAAAGAAGAGGTGGCGGCAAGGAGGTGGTTCCCAGCTTCGGTGGATTCTCCAAGAAGGGCAAAGATGACAAACAGACGAGGAATGTGGAGAGAGCTAGCCTTGGCAAGCTCATCTCAGGAAGGACAAGGACGAAACCAGCCAAATTGTGGTAGGTGGAAAATCAGACCAGAGAGTCTTCAGCTGAGTGCTAAGGAGAAGATGGGAGAAAGCATTCTTTGCAGAGGTGGAAAATTCTGTGAACAGAAAGGGACGAGCTGATATCTGGGGATTTCAGTGACTGTATAGCTTAGATGTTAAGTGTCACCCCAAAGACTTGGGCTCCTGGGTGCTACTATTGGCAAGTGACTTTTAAAAAATAAAGTCAGGGAGGTAGGGCCTAGAGAGAGATCATCAGGTCACTGCGACATGTTGTGGGTCACATGTGACTTCTTGCTAGTTTGACTCTCGTGAGAGGACTGTTAGAAAAGGAGAAGCCTGAGTCATCACTCTCTTTCTGTTCTAGTTGGAAACGTGGCAATGTGTTCTACACCCTCCTGCCATGGTATCGCCAGCATCCACCAGCCTCTTCAGAGGCCAAGCAATGGAGCCACGAGTCTTCCATGTTTCCAAACTGTGAGCTGAATAAACATCTTTTTTCATAATGGCCTGTGTCCAGTGCTTCATTGTAGTTGTAGAAAATCGACCAGTGCAGGAGAGGCTTAAGAAAGAGCAACAGAAAGTGTTCGGATGGGGAAGGGGTGATCTGAGACCTCTGGATGGAAATGGCTATAGCAGGGAGGGGCGGTTCCTCAGATAAGACAAGGTCATGTGTGGGCCAATGAGCACTAATGTAGATCACTGTGGACAGAAGAAGAGGCTTTGAGAACTGGATGCAAAATGTCCAACAGGCTCCTCTGCTTGAACAACCAGTCTACTGTTGGCAGTGTTGTTTTTAAAAGGGTAAGGAACCACTGGGACAGGGGACCTAGGGCTGCTGCAGGCTAAGGGAGCAGACCTTGGAGCTTTTACCGTTTCCGATTCTGGCTAGAGCCTTCTATTTCCTGATTCATCAAGATGTGAGGAGTCTCCACCACACATTCCAGCCACTGTGAACTCTGCTATGATTTCCCCACCATGATGGACTGAAACTGTAAAACAAAATAGTAAGTTTCACAGCATCCGGACATGCTGTGGTTGCTGGGATGAGTATAGAGTATGATTCTGACACCAGAGAGAAGGCTTAGGCAGTTGGAAAATATAGTATATAGATGAGAAGGTAAAGTAGATGAGAAGCTGCACTATGTAGTCAGTAAACACAGTTAGATTTGAGGTGAAAGAAAAAGAGTGAGCCACGGTGTTCAGTGGATGATCAAGAAAGGAGAGAGAGAGAACTGGCTTCCAAGATAGGGAGATGCTAACAGAAACTGATGACAACATCTAGAAAGATCTAGAAACTAAACATCGAAAGAGTTGGGATACTGTAGAAAGAGTGGAAAGAAGTGATTTGTAGACAATCATATGGATTGAGGAAGAGGGCTTCTGGGAAGGAATTGAGCTTAGCAGGCTATCCTAGAATACAACCAGGTTCAACCCAAAATAAGAAAGAGAAGAAAAAAGAAGCAGGCTGGAGAGATTGGGGCAACAGCTATAGCAGGAGAAAGTAGGGGTGGGACAGAGGACAGTAGGCAGTGGTGGGTGTTATAAAGGTTTGGAGCAGTGCTGACTGAGCAAGGGTAGCAGACACACAGTGAGGACAAGGACTCAGTTCTGCAACTCAGCTCTGGACCTCTCCGGGCGACGGTGTAGTGAGTACCAGGACACAGCCTGCCTTAAGTGATACACTGTGCGAGAGTACCTTGCTTTGTGAATTATTAACAGCAAATTTATCAAAAGTATGGATGTGCTATAGGGTCGAGGAGGATATTGCTAATGATTTACTACTAGCAATTAATAACCAGTAACTTCCACTGGCAATCTACGGGTCCCAGGACTTAACATTGTCCCATTTCAACTTCTGATAAATCTACAAACGAGAGAGCAGTTCATTTCTATGTATTGCATGGAGGGGAAATTTTCAAGAAATTAAGCTTTTTACCAGGAACTCACAATTAACAGCAGGAGAAAGAAACAATGTAGAGAGGCCTCATTCAGATATACTTAGCATTTATTCCATCTGGCTAACCATTTTCACATATACCCTCCTATTTAACCACCATGGTAAAACCTCAGAGCAATATTATATTATGTATTCATCGTATGAAGAAAAGAACTGTGGCTTGAAAAGTCATGCGACTTGGCCCAGCATCAAAACCAGCAGAGCCTTTTGTTGTGAATGATGATTCGTCGATGATGTCTGCTTGCATGGTAGCAAGCCACAGAAGTCAAGCATGGTGTCCCATCATGCAGCTGCCCCACTGAGTGACCGGTTCAAACACATAGCAGGTGCCCCTGCCACAGAGATGGACACTGCCACTGTTAACCTTGTTGGACTCTCCCCCTGCTGAGCCATCTTCCACCGTGAGCCAGCTAATCAAACATGTCCCGGGCCAGGGGCTTCAAGCTGCTCCAATTTTTCAAGCACACCAAAGAGTGGCAAAGAGAAATGAGCAATCCAGACCCAGAAAGAGATTTGGCCCAATGCCCCTAAATAGCTCTTGCTACTCTAGAAACAGACCCTCCATCTGGGAATACAGATGCTGTTTAGTGACCCACAGTCTGGTAGCCTGACCCGCAGGCGCTGCCAAAAAGGATCGCAAAGTTCTGGCATGTGGGTGGTGGCAAAGGTGAGTGAGGATGGTTTCTAGGGGTGAAGGCTGATCTGGACACGGGCAGATTCAAGATAGAGATTGTGGAAAGGGGCAGCCAATTGTCATCATCCTCTGTGCATCTATTAGCCCCGTCCATAAATGGCATGACTTCAGAGGATGAGGAACAAACAGAGCTCCAGCCACCGACTCGGAGACAGTCACAGACAGGAACAGCTGCAGAGGAGACAGCAGTCCCTTGATATCTGCAAGGGACTGTTCCTGAGATGCCCTGACCCCGCACAGGTTTTTTTTTTTTTTAAAAAAAAAAAAACTGTACATAGAAAATTATATAGGATTTGCATAAATCCCAGATATACCCCTCCCCTCCCCCCCCCCGTATACCTTAGTTCATCTGCAGATTATCTATAATAGCTCAAACGCTGCAAGTAAAATGTAAATAGCCGTGCCGGTACTGTTTGGGAGATAATGACAACAGGGCTCCATCTGTATGTGTACAGTGCAGACCGGGCCATTGAAGACCTCGGCTCATTTCTCACCTGCAGCTGGTTCAGTGTAAAGATGCAGACGCCACAGATGCGAAGGGCTGTCTGTGCTAGGAAGCGGTGGAAGGGGGAAGCAGAGGACACAGGGGCATCCTTGAGGAACACCAGGCACCCGTGTGCACAGGCAGGGACACATGTGCACACAGGTACATACACCGACACCCCTACTTACTGTGAAATGCTGACTGCTCAGCACACAGCCGCACCCAGTGACCACAACCCCCAGTCATCCCAGTGCACACTCTGGCTCACAAACCAGTTGGAATCTGGGCTCCAGCTTCCCTGATAGAAATAGATAAGGTGACTCGCTGTTTTAAAGACCAGCCTTCCCCAAACCAGAATCCCCTACTTTTAAATTCAGTTAAGAGTTATATGAGCAATAAAAAGAGCCTAATGTGAGGTTTATTAAGAAGAAGACAACATATTGAGTACAAATGTCACTGGGCTTGTATTTTTTTTTTAAGCATTTCTTCTAGCCCAGACCTGCCTCAAACTACTGCAAATGTAAAATTGCCCTTGATAGCCCCTGCCTGGCTTCATAAGGTTCCTAGAAAAGTATTTTTAAAGGTGTACGTTTGTCTCTTCCATTCTTTTCATTTGTGTTCATGTTAGACATGTGGATTTTTATGTTAACAGTAATTCTTCAGGAATGCAACCCGTACCCCTATGGAAAACAAAGCCACACTCGCAGAAAATTGAAATGGCCTTTAGAGTAGAAGGGGGGCTGGGTAGCTCAGGAATATTATGGTTTGGGGTAGCGTGCACTCACTAGTCATGGAACTCTCATGGGTGGACCAACCATATGGCTGGTTCCGGGGTTGAACAATAAGAAGAACCTAACGCATGGAGGGGTACCAAGCTACTGAGCAGCAGGACGTCTTTTCTCCCCAACTATTAGCAATACCTTCGTATCCAAGGATACTTCCCTCTATGAGTATATCGCTAAAGGGGCTCCAGATCTAGAAGCAAGGAAGGGCTGTGAAGCCTATGCCCATGCTCCCTGTTCAAGGGGAAATGTGCCAGAGCTGACTTAGATGCACATGTCTGGTTAGGACCCACTGGCAGGGTATGATGGCGGATTAACACCCCGCCCAGACTTTCTGCCTGAATGTAGCCTTTAAACCTGACGGGGATGCATGCAACCGCTGCACACACAATATGCAAGGACAGTGACAGGCAAATGCAGGGGGCAGGGGGAAGGGCATTAAACCTTAAGTGTGCCAAGCCCTTTGGTCCCTGTAGGCAGGTGCAGCCTCAGATATGTGGAGCAAATCAATCTCAAATGCCATAGGTAGCTAAGCTGCCTGGTGGGCCCCAGAAGAGAGCCCAGATGGTTAAGTGGGGTGCAGCAGAGAGGGAGGACCTCAAAAACAGCTCCAAAGAGTCATTCATGGAGCCCTTGGTTCACTCCAGTGCTGCTCGCTGGGGAACGGGATCCTAAGCTGCATAAAGACGCCTAGGCCTGAATTTAAAGGCAGATGGCCATCTGGTCCCGGACTGGCCACTGGGTGGCACACCTAAGGGAAAAATAAGACCGCCTGCAGATAGATGCCCTGGGAACTTGACCAGCCACAGAAATCAGTCCACAGATAACAAGCTGCACCTGTGGTCTGAACCGAACCCGCGGGAACAAAAAGTAAACAAGCTCTGTGTGCTGTGAGTGACACAGTGTCAGCTTGACGGATCGATCTGGAAACACCTGGAAGACATATCTGCAGGTAGGTCTACGAAGGGGTTTCCAGGAAGAATTTGTCCCCGTTGGGGAGTCGTTCCTCAGAGCGAGTAGTACCGTCTAACTGAAGTCAGGATACAAAATCTGGAGGCAGGGGGTGCATTGGGGAAGGGCAGCTTGCCTGCCTGTTTCTGCTACTCCCCTGTGACTGAGAGCACCTCTCACTCCAGCGCCAGCAGACAGGCGTCTGCAGCTCTCCCACAAGGACTGAGGACCAGGGACTCCCCAGAAATCTTCCACATTTTCAGTACCTGATTGAGGCTGCTGAGGTGCCCAGCCTCACGCACTAAGCAGATCACCTGCCTCTCTAGAACCACCCAGCCCCTTCTGTGTGAGCCGATGTAATAAATCCCACTTTATGGTGCATACATGAATTTTACAAGTTCTGTTCCCCTAAAGAAGTCTAATACCAATTTTGTAGGTGTTTTTCCTCATTGCTATGAAAAATATTTCTATTAACATACCAGATCTTATTGACTTGTACATGATACTTTGCACAACGATGACAACAGAATATCATTATTACTAAGTAAAGCAGAATTTTTCCAAGAACACCATAACCTGTATACAAATATAAAAATTGAATTATACAAAGTATATTATCTAATGAAACTGGCTCAAAGTAGAATTCAGTAATATAAGTATAACATGAAAATTCTTTAAAACTTGAGAAAAATATATTTACAAATAATCCATGGATCAAAACATTCACAAGAACCAATATGAAAAGAAAATACGACATAGAACAGTTAAGTTTCACTAAACATACACCAAACAATTATTTTAGTGGTGCTATTGATAATCTAAGAAACTGAAAATGACTGAAATTATCCCCTAACAGGTGAGTGTGAATAGTAACTCAACTCAACTTGTGAGATTCCATTTGAAAAGGAATGAAATTCTGCTACATACATCAACTTGGATACGTTTAAAAGGCATTATTCTGAAGGAAGCCAATCTATTTTATTTCTTTTGTTTTGAGACTATAACATGGTCACATCATTTCCGCCTTCCCAGTCCTCCCTCCAAGCCCTCCCGTTTACCTCTCCTGGCTCTCTTTCGAATCCTCTTATTTCTGTTCTTGTCTGCATGTATGGTTTGCTGCTTTAATTCTCATGTGTGTTGAGTATATGTGTGAGGGTGTGTTTGCATGAGTACATGTGAGAACACACGTGTGGGAAGACTGGAGGTCTATACCAGGTCCTGTCCTCGATCACTGTCTAGTTTATTACTTTTTGATGCAGGTTTCAAACCCCCACTGAGTTTCACCAACTGTCTAGACTGCTGGCCAGCAACCTCAGGGACCTTCTGTCTCCACCACAGTACCAAGGTTCCTAATATTGACAGCGTCTGGTGTTCGCGCGGTGCTATGGATGGCTCTCAGGACCTCAGTGTTTGCACAGAAGAAGACACTTTATGGACCTGAGTCATCTACCTAGCCCGGGCACTTGCATTTACACAGCAGTCTAAAATGGCGGAACTGTCGGGATGAATGGATTAGTGATTGGCAGGACTCAGAAGCAGACAGCAAAGGCATAACCATGAGGGGATGGCATCAGTGACATTTGTACTTTAACTGTTCTATACTTGAAGTTCAAACTTGCAGACACCAATGAAACAAGCAGGCAAAAAATAAACATGCCCTGGGCAGAAGGAGATGGCTCACAAGATTAAGGTGCTTACTGAGCAAGCCCAGCAACTTGAGGTCGATCCGTAGCTTCCATGGCGGAAGGAGAGAACCAGTTCCTTACAGTCATCCCAACTGCCACATGCCACGGTACTTGCACACCCTTATATATACACATTATGCACGCATGCCCTCAAACACACACACACACACACACACACACACACACACATACACACACACACAGAGACCAAAGTATCATTTAAGATATCAAGCCTCCAATTGTTGCCACAAATCTTTAATGAGAGCATTTTAAGTGAAAAATTACTTCTGAAGGAAAACCCCCACTGGAATGAGGAAACGCAGACTATACACATTGATGAGGCATGAAAGGGTAGAGGCCCACGGGCCTCGCCTGACTTCATGTGCAGACTGCTCCTCCTGAGCCTAGAGCCCCCATTAATCTACTTCCCCTTGTCTTGGCAAGCCCTTCTTTCTGGACTTACTTGTACATCTAAGATTATGAAACATTCCCTCAAGAAATTTGGTGTTGCAGAGGAACGGCACCTGCTACAAGGGTGAAGTGGGCTTCTGTGGTACCTGTAGCTGTCACAGAGCAGAGAGACCATCAGTCCGGAAGCATCCCTTAGCATCTGCAGGATGTGTCTGGGTTAAGTCCATTGTTAAAATGTATCAGATCCATGGTACTCCTCTCTCTCTCAGGGTGTCTCTACTCTGGGAGCTTCTTCTTGTTAGATGGTATTGGGGTCACTGGAATCTTGCCTAAAGCTGCAAAGACCCTTTTCCAGGCAAGGTTACAAAGTGTGGGGTTTATCCTGTCACGGAAGGAATAGATACAAGTCAACCAAAACACCAAGACGTTACAGAAAATAAGAAATGAAAGGCAAAACAGCAAAGCCAGGCTTGATCTGCCCCTGTTCTAACAGTGATTAGTTCCAATGAGGTTGACTGACACTGAGTTCCCTCTCCCCTTATCCCCCGCCCCATTACCCTTTTGAACTGCTCAGGCAAACAGAAGGCCCATCCTAGAATTTCACGATTCTATATAATTCAGGCTACACCTCTTTTTTAAAGTTTTAGAGCCAGTGCTCGCAGATGTAAAATTTAATACGTTTTTTTGCACTTGTATCCTCCTGTGTTTCAATTTCCCAAGTCTCAGCAAAATCCTAGTTTAACCGCCTGGCCTTTTCACAAAATTATCCTGGTAGTTACTGGCCCTGGGAGGAGCATAAACAGATCTCTCTCTCCTTATGGTCCCCCAGACTCAGACAAGAAGGAGCCACATTTATTGCTGTGATCTTTTATTTAAAGGGACTTTGTTGAGCTATGCACACCTTTAAAAAAAAGAGAGAGTAATTAAAAACTTTTAGTACACAGATAGAAAAGCTGCATTTGTAAAATACCATGAGAGAGAGCAAAGTCTGAGGGAAAGACCATCCAGAGACTGCCCCACCTAGGGATCCATCCCATATACAGTTATAAAACCCAGACACTATTGGGGATGCCCACAAGTGATTGCTGACCAGAGCTGGATATAGCTGTCACCTGGGAGGCTCTGCTAGTGCATGACAAATACAGAGGGGGACACTGTCAACCAGCCACTGAACTGAGCACAGGATCCCCAATGGAGGAGCTAGAGAAAGGACCCAAGGAGCTGAAGGGGTTTGCAGCACCATAGGAGGAACAACAATATGAGCCACCCAGTACTCCCAGAGCTCCTAGGGACAAAACCATCAACCGGATAGTACACACGGTGTTACCCATGGCTCCAGACGCATAGGCAGCAGAGGATGACCTTGTTGGACATCAAAGGGAGGAGAGACCCTTGGTCCTGGAAAGGCTCGATGCAGCAGTGTAGGGGAATGCCAGGAGAGGGAAGCGGGAGACAGTTGATTGGGGAACAGGGGGGAGGGAGATGGCTTATGGGACTTTTTTTGGTGGGGGGGGGTGGACCAGGAAAGGGGACAACAGTTGAAATCTAAATAAAGAATATATCTAATAATAATAAAATAAAATAAATGTGATAAACAAAAAGAAAAGCGCCATGAGGACCATGCCTGTCCCTCGTTCACTGGCTTACATTTACTGAGTAAATCTTCACTGAGCACACAGCACACTCACATGGCTACCGTGACAAACACAAACAGGGAGAAGCCAGGCCAAGAGACCAAAGTGCAGTTTTCAGTGTCTTCCAACAGCAAACAAGGTACTGCGGGCCTTGGTGCTACCTCTAACTCATCCTGGAGAGCAGTAGATGACTGACCTCCAACCACCTGACTCGGTTCACCAAGCCCAGCCCAGAACCTTAAGGGCAGCTGGAGACACACACCCATTCCCCAAGTGACAGCTCACACGTACACCATTCCGGGTTCCAAGCTAGAAGGTGGAAATGCAGAGATGAGGAGACACTAGGAGGCAGCTGCCCTCCCAGGCTTTGTCTGCAGAGACCTTTTTGGGGGTGGAGCTGAAGAATGGGGAGCCCTCGACACATCAGCTGGCTAGGGGAGCCCATGAGGCAGCTGGCAGCTGCTCCTCCAGATATAGCCCCGCTGTCCTGGGAACATGGCAGCTTCTTATTCAAAAACAAGAAGTATTTTTAATTCTCTGGCACTTGTGCCCCATTTAGAATATTACTTCAGTCACTAATCAGGGAAGCCGAGCTGCTCCAGACTCCTTGGGTGCTCTAGAAGCTTCCTGAAAACGCGATGGCACCGGCAGCCGGCAGAACCTGGGCCAGCTGCTCCGGGGAGCCCCAAGTGAGCCTAACCATGTCCCAGCTTCGCAGGCGCAAGCCCAGGAAGGAGCCTGCTGCCTACAGCATCAACACTGGGAGAGCTCGCTCTCTAGAGAGTGCTCCGGCTTAGTGGCCAAGAGGCACCCAGAAAGATGCCCAAACACTGGAAGACAGGGAAATGTGTTCTAGCAACACCCCACTTAGACTCACCTGATGGGGAGGATTTTAAGGTCCAGCGATGCTAGCCAGGGAGACCTTTGGCAATACCATTGTGCAGATCTTAGATGCTGTCATTGTGTCAAATTCTTTTAAAACTTCTCTCCCCTCTCCCTGATCTTCCTCCTCCTCCTCCTCCTCCTCCTCTTCCTCCTCCTCCTCCTCCTCTTCCTCCTCCTTCCCCTCCTTCTTATTGGTCCAGCTTTCTGGAAAGCTCCGACTAATCCACTCTCCCTGAAGCCCTTTCTGGCAGTGACATTGCTGATGGACAGGAGTACAAAGCTAACTCTGGCTACATAATGAGTTCGAGACTAGCCTAAGCTACAAAGCAAGCCCTGTCTAAGACAAAATAACAAAACAAAAATAAAATACCACTTCACACACATTCTGTGAACACAAACAAGAAGGTTCCATATGCGGTAGAACGTGCATGCAGAGTATACTCCGCACTTAGCAGGTAAGAGGACGCACTGGGATAATTAATTATGAAGACGGTTTGTTGTTCCCCGTGAACACTCAGAGCGCCACTCTTAGGAACTCTCCCACGTGTTAGCAAGATGCGAGTATAGAAAGGCTCACAGCCACGCAGTTCAGAATAGCAACATGCTGGCATTGCGCCCAAATCCCATCCCCACTTGCAACAGCATCCCACTGTCACGCCATGTAGTATCTGGAATGCTGTGAGATGAACTCTGGCCACCTAACACAGCAAGGAGCATGCCGCAAACCAGGGAGCATCACTCATCCAATTATGAGGTTCAAATATAAATGAAAAATCATGGAGATCATTTTTTTCTATATTTTTTGTTTACATTCCAAAGGCTTTCCCCTTTCCCAGTTCCCCCCCTCACCATATGTCCCATAAGTCCTCTTCCCTGCCCCCCCCCCGCCTATTCCCCAATCACCACCACCCCCCCACACCATTTCTCTGTTCTGGTACTCTCCTAGAAAACTGGATCCAGTCTTTTCAGGACCAGGGTCCTCTCCTTCCTTCTTCTTGGGAATCTTTTGACTTGCTAATTGTGCCTTGAGTATTCAGAGCTTCTGGGCTCATTAATATCCACTTATCAGTGATTGCATTTCATGTGTATTCTTTTGTGATTGGGTTAACTCACTTAGGATGATATTTTCCAGATCCAACCATTTGCCTACAAATTGCATGAATTCATTATTTTTAATTGCTGAGTAGTATTCCATTGTATAAATATGCCACATTTTCTGTATCCATTCCTCCTTTGAGGGGCATCTGGGCTCCTTCCAACTTCTGGCTATTATAAATAAGGCTCCACTACATGAACATAGTGGAGCATGTGTCTTTATTGCATGCTTCTGAGGTCGAAGAAGACCTCAGAAGATGGAAAAATATTTTATTCTCTTGGATTGGCAGGATCAATATAGTAAAAATGGCCATCTTGTCAAAAGCAATCTACATATTCAATGCAATCCCCATCAAAATCCCAAATCAATTCTTCATAGATCTAGAAAGAACAATTCTCAAATTCATCTGGAGTAACAAAAAACCCAGGATAGCTAAAACTATTCTCAACAATAAAAGGATTTCTGGGGGAATCAATATCCCTGACCTCAAGCAGTACTACAGAGCAATTGTGTTAAAAACTGCATGGTATTGGTACACTGACAGGCAAGTAGATCAATGGAAAATAATTGAAGACCCAGAAATGAACCTGTGGAGAGCCGAGGGCAATCGCCATTACAAGATGGAGCTTGTTTCTGGCGTGCCAGATCTGTAAACAAGTGGTGTACGCATGTGCAAGAGCAGGCTCGCACCGAGTCACAGCCCAGCCTGGGGCGTGGTAATGAGATGAGGAGCAGGCAACCAATCAGATAGAAACACGCCACACTAGGGTGTATATAAGAAGCGCCTCTTTCCATACTCGGGGTCTTCCTCTTGATACTGAAGCTGATGCAATAAAGCTTACTGCAGAAGGATCCGGTTGTCCACGTGGTTCTTGCTGGCGAGACAATAGTGCGTAACGTGAACCCACAGAGTTATGGTCACTTGATCTTTGATAAAGGAGCTACAACCATCCAGTGGAAAAAAGATAGTCTTTTCAACAAATGGTGCTGGTTCAACTGGAGGTCAACATGCAGAAGAATATGAATTGACCCACTCTTATCTCCTTGTACTAAGATCAACTCCAAGTGGATCAAGGACCTCCACATAAAACCAGACACACTGAAGAAACTGGGGAAGACCCTGGAGGACATGGGCACAGGGGAACAGTTTCTGAACAGAACACCAATAGCTTATGCTCTAAGATCAAGAATTGACAAATGGATCTCATAAAATTACAAAGTTTCTGTAAGGCAAAGGACACTGTCAGAAGGACAAAACGGCAACCAACAAATTGGGAAAAGATCTTCACCAACCCCACATCCGACAGAGGGCTAATATGCAATATATACAAAGAACTCAAGAAGTTAGACCCCCAAAGAACCAAATAACCCTATTAAAAAATGGGGTACAGAGCTAAATAAAGAATTTTCACCAGAAGAAATTCGGATGGCTGAGAAGCACCTTAAGAGATGTTCAACATCATTAGTCGTCAGGAAAATGCAAATCAAAACAACCCTGAGATTCCACATAAAGATCTTTTTTTAAAGACAAATATCTTTCCCTGGGCAGACTGAGGCTGGTCTCATCCTTACACGTGGATTAAATATTCATTGTAGAATAACTTTTTTAAGACAGCAAGTCACTTCTGAAATTCCTCAGACCAATTCTTAAATGGAATTTCTATGACAGCATCCAAAAGAGATGAGCTGGGATCCCAGTGGCAGAAGGGGACTCCGCTGCAGCCATCTTATTTATGCATGCATTCAGGCAGAGCGAAGGGAGAATTCTATAGCCCTGATGATAAAAGTTAACAGGAATATCGAGCTACAGAACTTGGGAAGGAAATGTCTTCTAATCAGTCTGTCTGCTGGAACCAATTGCCCGAGATAAAGCCAGTCCAAGCAACTGAAGAGGGGAAATCGGGAGTTTATTGGACAAATGAAACAGCAATGATAAAAGAGGCAGTATCACTACCAGAAGGGAAGTCAATATAGCTGGAGCAAAATTAAAAGTTGTAGATGAGTTCAACTTCCCAGAATCCCTTTGTGATCTTTGCCTTGCAAATGCTTCTCCGCCCTCCTGAAGGAATTTTAGAGAAACTTGAACATGGGCTCATCACAACAATCTGCTCCTATACTCAAAGGATGAGTTTCAAAACCCATAGACACTACTGAAGTGCAAGTTACATCGTGAAAAATTAACAATAATGAAAAACAGTTGTAATGATCTAGAGAGATCATCACCTGCATCATCACATCGGTGCTTTGGGGCCATTAAGTAAAGTGAATGTTTCATGAACACATCCCTGTGATATCAGTGACCTGCAGTGGCTGTCAAGGCACTAAGGGGCAGGTGACCTATCCAACATGGATACCCTAGACACAGGAGTGATCCACATTTCATCACACTTACTCAGAGTCAGGTATAATTTTTAATATTATTTATTTCCAAAATTTTCCATTTAGTATTTTTGCAGTGGTTGATCATGGGCACTTAAAAGAATGCTATACAGAATTGTAAATAAGAAAATCCTACTGTACTATTTCTGGAATTTCCCTACCTCAACCTAATTGTGGGTCAGTTACTAGCCAAAATTCTATACATTATCACCACCGTAGAGAAAATGGTGGGCTAGTTTTTGAAATGTGGATAATAAACATTATCAGGGAAAGGGGCCAAAAAGCTGAAAAACCCCATGGTCTCCAAAGAGCTAATTACAAAAATAAATGCTACCTTGTTGCCTTCTTGATTCTAAGCAGTGATTTGAAAATCACAATTGCCTGATTCAAGTTTAAATATTGTCTTAGTTAGAATTACTATCATTATGATGAAACCCCATGACCAAAGGCAAGTTGGAGAGGAAAGGGTTTATTTGGCTTACACTTCTCTCATAGTCCATCATGGTATGAAGTCAGAAGAGGAACTCAAGCAGGGCTGGAATCTGGAGAAAGGAACTGATGCAGAGGCATAGAGGGGTGCTGCTTACTGGCTTGCTCCTGATGGTTTGCACAGCCTGCTTTCTGATAGAATTAGGACCACCAGCCTAAGGATGGTACCACTCACCATGGGCTAGGCTTTCCTTCATCAATCACTCATTAAGAAAATACCTTGATTACTGCACGAGTTCTTTTACTGCTAATAATTGTTTTTGCTATTCTGGGTTTTTTGTCTTTCCAGAAATATTTGAGAATTGTTCTTTCGATGTCTTTGATGAATGGTGTTGGGATTTTGATGGGGATTGCATTGAATCTGTAGATTGCCTTTGGTAGGATGGCCATTTTGACTATATTAATTCTGCCAATCCAGGAGTATGGTAGATCTCTCCATTTTCTAAGATCATCTTCCATTTCTTTCTTTTTTATTGGATATATTCTATATTTACATTTCATTTCCCTTTTTTTGTTTCCCCACCCCCCTAAGGTCCCACATGCCCTTTTCCCTCCCCCTGCTCCCTCATCCACCCCTTCCCACTTCCCTGTTCTGGTATTCCCCTACACTGATGCTTTGATCCTTTTCAGCACTAGTGTGCAGTAATCATCATCCCTAAGCTGAAGGGCCCAAGTGAGAACATCTCAGTCCCACTTGGGAGAGAGAAGAAAGCAATGTCAAGGGGAGAGGGACAGAGGGACCTGGAAGGGAAAGTGGATAAGATTGGGGGAGGAAGACGGGAACCTGATCTGGTATTGAGTGAGGGAATGGGACTGAAGCCCTGAGGGCCAGCAGAAAGAATGGAAGCCACCTTGGGAGGTAGGACATTGCGGGGGGACCCTCTGGAGTGTACCAGAGTCCTGGGAGGTGAGAGACTCTCAGGAATCAAAGTGAGGGACCTTAAATGAAACACCTGACAGTAAGGAGAGGGAACTTAGAGAGCCCACCTCCAGCAGAAAGACGGGGCATCAAGTAAGAGATGGGGTTGACATCCCACAGTCAAAACTCTGACCCATTTTTATTCCTGTCTGAAAGAACTGCAGGGGTAGAAATGGAGAGGAGCCTAAGGAAAAGAAGGTCCACCAACAGGCTCAAAGTGGGATCCAGCTCAAGGACATGTCCCAAGACCTCACATTATTACTGAGGCTATGGAGTGCTCACAAAAAGGAGCCTATCATGATTGCACTCCCAAAGACCCAAAAGCAGCTGAGAGTCAGATGCAGATATAAACACCCAACCAATAGCCATAAGCTGCTGACCCTTGTGGTTGAATGAGGGAAAAGCTAGAAGAAGCTGAGGAGGAGGGTGATCCTGTAGGAGAACCAGCATCCTCAATTAACCTGAACCCCTGAAATCTCTCAAACACTGGACCACCAACCAGGCAGCATACACCAGTTGATATGAGACCCACAACACATATACAGCAGAGGACTATTATGTCTGGGATCAATCAGAGAAGATGCAACTAACCCTCAAGAGACTGGAAGCTCCAAGGAGTTTAGAGGTCTGGTAGTGTGGAGGTGGTGAATGGAGATATCGTGGAGACAGGGGCATGGGGAGGAGGTATGGGATGTTGGAAGGTGGACTGGGAGAGGAATAAAATCTGGAGTGCAAATAAATTAATAAATAAATAAGTAAATAAGTAAGGAAATAAATAAATAAATAAATAAATAAATAAATAAATAAATAAAAGATTTAAAAAAAAGAAAATACCTTGAAGCAGCATCTTGTGGAAGTACTTTCTTAATCAATGTTCCCTCCTCTCAGATGACTAGACTGTATCAAGTTGACATAAAACTACCCAGCACAATTGGCCCACTGTCATCCTGACGCACAAACACTTCACTGTGAAGCCACAACCTTTACTTTCTCATTCATCCATAAGATCTCACATTAAAAATATGAATGAGTTTTAAAATCCCAGTCTTTACAAATTAAAACGCATTGACGTTTCCATCTCTTTAAAATAGCCTCTCTCTTAAAATTCAGCATCTTTTAAAATTCAAAGTCTCTCTCAGCTGTGGGCTCTTATAAAATAAAAATAAATATGTTCTTAGTTCAAGAGGGAAGAACCGGGGTGCAGTCACAATCAAATCAAATCAAAGCAAAACCAAACTCCAGAAGTATGAACGACTCAACATCCAATGACCAGCATTCAGTCATGATCTTCTGGGGTCTTCCAGGGGCTGGGGTTACTTCTCCAGCTCTGCTCTCAACAGCACACACAGCTTGTCTTCAAGGCTCTGGCTAGCTCCACTCCACAGTTGCTACCGTTCTTGGTGCTCATGACATGGTACTGGCACTTCCAAAATGTTGGGGTCTTTGGCTGCCACTGGGCTGTACTTTCATGGATAGCCTCTCATAGGCTCTCATCATGGTGCCAATCCTCAACTTCGCAGCCAAACTCCTTGCATCCTGGGCTTTCAACCGCCACTGAGGCTGCACCATTACCAACGGCTTATCACAGTGCTAAGTCTCAGCTGTTCTCCCATGAGCCCCTCAAGGCTTCAAAACAAGTACCACCTGGGTGACTCCTACACTACCAAGTCAGCTGCCAACACAAGGCATAACCTTGGCCATCTCTGGAACACAGCTTCTGCTCTCAGGAAACACTTCCTAGATGATTTCACCCTCAATGATGGATGCTGGTCTCCTTAGTCCCTGCTAATTTCTCGGCCAACCAGCATGGAGTATCCCGGGAAAGCAAAGGTTTCACTTTAGTAGTTCTGGTATCTTGTTAATCACAGCTAACTCTTCAGCCCCAGATAACCAGAACCACAGAATCTTTCATTCCAATTAACAAATGGCCCTGATCGAGTCTACATTTTCCTCTGAAAGTCCACAAGCCGGGTCTCCATCTTCTACATTGTCCTCAACACTCCTCCACAGTCCTACAGAACAGCTCGCCAAACACTGAATACTCAATGGCTTTCCCCCAAAACATCCAAAGTCCTTCCACAGTCCTCCCCAAAACAATATGGTCATGGTCAGGTCTGTAACAGAAATATCACAAACTCGGTACCAACGTGATTTAGTTAGGGTTGCTGTTGCAATGTTAAAACAAAAAGCAAGTTGGGGAGGGAAGGCTTTATTTGGATTGCACTTCCATATCACAGCCCTTTACTGAGGGGTGGAATCAACTGGCAGGAGCTGACGCAGAGGCCAAAGAGGGGTGCTGCTTACTGGCTTGCTTCTCATGGCATGCTCAGACTGCTTTCTTACAGCACCCAGGACCAGCAGCCCAGGGACAGCAGTACCCACAATGGGCTGGGGCCTCATCTGCCACTTGCTAATTAGCAATGCATTACAGGGCTGTCTACAGTCTGATCTTGTGGAGGTATTTTCTTAATTGACGTTCCCTCTCTCCGATGACATTAGCTTGTGTCAAGTTGACATAAAACTATCCAGCACAAATATCATGCTCAGAAATAGGATCTAGAACAACCTCCCCCCCCCCAGACAACTAACTCTTAAACACCCACAGAGCAACCAACTCAGTCATTTCCTAGGTCAGTCTTTCTCTTCCTGGAAGCCATCTCTGAAGGCCCCTAGAACCATTAAGACTATCTTATGCAATTAGCCACAATATTAGGCTGGAAAGATGGTTCCAGTAGTAAAGTTCCTGCCACACAAGCATGAAAACCTGCATTCAGATACCCAGCATGTGTGTGAAGGAAAAAATAGAGCCGGGTACGGCACTGTGCATCTGAAACTGCAGCGCCGGGAAGGCAGAGCCCGTCGGTGAGCTCTAGGATCGAAGGGAGATCCAGACTCTAAACCTAAAGTGAAGGAGCTACTGAGGAAGACATCTGAGGCCAGCCCCCAAGCCTCTACACACATATGCACCGGCACAACACACACAGGTACACACACAACAAGCGAGAGTGTGTTGAGCACTTGAATTTCTGCATCAAGCAAGCACAACATGGTGCCTACTTTCTTGGGGCCTGCTTGCTATCAGAGGTGAAAAACTCTTCCACCGGGTAGTTAGAATGCTGCCTGTTTGATTATAAATCAAAGTCAAGGTGACGGAGTGCAAAGGGGGTGCTGAGGGGTTGGATCATGCTGACAGGGATGGGCACTGGGATGAGGAGCAAAGGCTATATTGATTTTCTGAAAAGTGAACTGCAAGAAGTTGAAGTGTGTGTGTGTGTGTGTGTGTGTGTGTGTGTGTGTGTGTGTGAGAGAGAAACAAAGTCAAGGAATATGTGGGAGAGTGCATGGACTCTGAGGGCTAAGTTCAAGATTTTGATCTTCACTTTGAATTCAATAAAAATCTTAAAGAAAAATTGGGGTGTGTGGAATTAGGTATAGGAAGTATTTTCATATATTTCATTTTGAAAATATTACTTTGAACTAACAGAACTCCCGAGTCTCTAAGTGGAGTCTTATCCCAGCATCTCTCAGAGGGACAATTCAAACTTTAACTTAGGAGAGTAAGGATTATTCATTCAAATAGGATAGCCGGACTTGGGTGATTAATTTTAGGAATGGCTGTGTGGACATGGACCCTGAGAGACTGTACCAAGAGGGGAAGGGAAAGTGAGTTCGCTGGGTAGTGCATGCCATGGTGCTAAATCCAGGCTTCTAGCTCAAGCTGCGGGGAGTGGTTTGAATTGTTTACTGAGCTATTTAGCAAATAGCTCTAGACTCAACAGTGATCAGTGCTAGATGAGGTTGAAATGCCAGCATTTCTTTGATGTAATATAAAAGAAAAGGTTCAAAGATGAAAGGAATGCTTGCGTTCACCATGGTTACCATACCCCACTCACGAGCTACTCTCCTGAAGGTCACTGTCTTTAGCAGGTGTCGAGAAACAGAGGTGAGAGGTATAACAGCATTTGAATAGTCTCAGCAGGTTGAAGGGACAGTCCTCTGCTGAAGTCTGGGCAATTGCAAATGTGCCCAGACTTCAGCAAAGGAGGGTTTCTGAAGGCCAGATGAAACCATCCTAATACCAAGTATAGCGAGCCCCATGGCCAGAAAAACCAGCAGAGCCAATATGGAGTTGTCTGAAGACTGTCACCCACAGGATGAACTCGTTGAGGTTAAATGACCTTGAGACCCAACAACAAAAGTAGACAGAGACCCAAAGAGCCCTCACTTAACTTGTGTGACTGGAGGTTGAGTAGAAAGGTCTTATCAAAGCCACAAAATGGGGGCATATGCCAGTGTCGTACCACTGGGAAGGGTAGGGACTTTGAGAGGTGATACCACGAGAAAAGTTAATAGGCATGCGGACACAAAGGATTGGGGGTGCTTGGAAGAGAGCTCTGAGGTTATGGGGGTGCTTGGAAGAGAGCTCTGAGGTTATACGTACTGACTATTCCTGTAGAAGAGCCAGGGTCAGTTCTTAGCTACCTACCATATCAGTTAGCTCACAGCTAACGATAACTCAAGCTCCAAGGGAGTAACACCGCCTTGCCTTCCTAGGCTCTATGATACACATAAACTCACTCAGACACACACAGAAAAACATACATGAAAAATAAATGGGAGATGGCAAAAGGGACCCTTTCCCCCCTACACACACACACACACACACACACACACACCCCAGTCTTCTCGACACAGCTTCCTAGTAATGAGGTACCAGGTTGTGCTCTGACATGCACTCCCAACATAAAGTGCTGCCTCACCCTGGACTCAAGACTCCAAAACTGCAAGCTAACCCTGATACTTTATAGTATCTAGCACAGGGATTCTGGAAGGCAACTGAATATGAGGCCAGAGCCTATTTAGCACTCTTATAAAAGAAGCCTGAGAGAGTTTCTTTGATATTCCCCAGTGAGAACATTCAGTAAGAAAATGTCTCTCACTAGCCAGGAAGTACGCTTTCACCAGGCATCCAGTCTGATGTCACAGTGATCCAGGGGATCCAACCTCCAGAACTGTAAGAACATTCTATTTGTAAACTAATGCAGAGTATGGCATTATGTTACAGCAGTAAATTGTTTCAGACACTTAGAAGGGTAATTTTGCATTGGAGGAAAGGAAACACATGATTGGGGGGGCATACTAAATAGTGGATTTTCACTAATCTGAATTTGTGAAAACCAAGGTCTGCCCAAGGCCAGGTAGGGGTTAATGGAGGTTGCTGTGTCTCTTCTGTTGCTGGGACAAAAACATGACCAAGGCCACTTACACAAGAAGTTTATTTGGGCATATGATTCCTGAAAAGATGAATCCACGGTATCAGGGGGGCAGAGGAGTAAGTGGTAGTCATGGTGGCAGAACCAGGAAGCTGAGGGCTCACGCCCTAGAACACAAACCAGAAGCAGGAAGAGCGAGCTCAAAGAGCTACAGGGCTCTAGACTCTCAAAGCCCATCTCCAGTGACATGTTTCCTCCAGCAAGGTCTCACCCCTAAACCTCCCCAAACAGCACCTTCACAAGGAACCATGTGTTCAAATCCCCGAGCCTACTAGAGATGTTTCTCAGTCAACACATCACCGAGGTCAAGTATAGAGCAGTTTTGACCACAGCTAGCAGCATAATGAGTACAGTGGGTCCTCCTCATTGGTTATTCATGTTTCCTAAGTGTATATGGGAATGGATATCTTCAGCAGTGATTCAAGTTTCCCAAGTGACTAACCAGAGGGAAGAAAGCAGAAAAGGCAAACAGAAAACACACCTCTCTTCCTACAAAAGTAACACAACAAAGTGCCGCTCTGTCCCTAAGGGAATCTGAGAAAACAACCCTGTCATTAAATATTTGGTGAAAAGCAGATGCCCCCAGTCAGAGCCCTCTATAACTTCTGGTTTGGCAGATGCGTAAGATAATAATTCACAGAGACTGGCAATAGATGGTCCTAAGCTTAACCAAGTAGTGACTCCCATTGTATTTTCTGTTCCTGATGTGGTCTCTTGATTATATCAAATCAATACAGATCCTAGCAGCTGGAACAGGGTTATTGATCTGTCAGTACTTCTCATTCCCACATCACAACACTAACCAAAAGGGATACAACAAGCCTTCAGTGATATACCTGTGCAGAGTATCAGTTTTCTGATTTGGAGCCACATCGACCATAAAAATATGGTCTGACATCCACTGGAACATCATGCTAGTCTACACTGATGACATCGTGATAAAAAGACAGAGAGCATAAATTAGCAGGTGCAGAGTGCATGGTAAGGCAAAAGCTTGTATCTAAAGCAAACAGATAACTAACCTCTATGAAAATACAGAAAACTGCCAGCATCGGTTATGTTTTCTATGAAGTCATAGAGTCCTTAGGTTTGCCAGAATATACTCCACAAAATAAAGGAAAGAAGGCTATTCTGGGTATTCTGCCACAAGCTAGATGAATCACAACTGCTGTGAGGGGCTATCCACTAAGCCAGACTGCTGCCCTTTTCATGAGATCAGCTAAGCCTGTTCAATACAGTCCATCATAATGGGACCTGTACAACTGACCATAGCAGAGGCGGATGCTTGGAGTCAATCATCAGGCCGATCTCAGGGAACCTGGTGGGGGAGCTGGCAGAAGGACTGGAGCAGCAGAGAGGGATTGCAACCCTATGAAAGAACAGCATAGGCTGGCCTGACCACCTAGTTCTCCCAGAGACTAGACCACCAACCCAGGAGTGTTCCTAAAGGGATCTTTGGCTCCAGGTTATTGCTCTGTCATATGTAGCAGAGGATGCCCTTACCTGACAGCAACTACAGGGGAGGCCCTTGGTCCCAGAGTAGGGGGATGCTAGAGCAGTGGAGCAGGCAGGAGAGTGTGGGTGGGTGGCGGAGCACGCTCAAAAAGGCAAAAGGGAGAGAGGAGGGCAGATGTGGGATTGGGGGGTGGCAGAAGGGTAACCGGGAAGTGGGATATCATGGGATGGGGAGTGGTGGTGGAGGGGGTAACCGAGAAGGGGGATATCATTTGAGATGTAAACAAATGGAATGATTAATGATAATAATAATGATGATGATGATGAGGCCAGCAGGCAACTGTCATTATCTCCTAGCAGGAGCGGGATGGGGGAGTATCATTGGACCTTCACCTGAGTATCTGGCCACTCCCCTAAATATTTGTCTGCAGATCAGCCCTAATTATATATGGCTCTGAAACCTCGTGGGTGGTGACAGTATAAAGGTAAAAGAAGACTGGGAGAAGGGCCCATCTATGAGGCCACTGGGCAGCGCACATTCACGCTGTGTATTCTACAGCGCCACTGCTTCCAGGTCACCCCGTTAGTACCCCTCTCCCACTGATTCCCCAGTGTGAACTCGGATGAGGGTCATACTTTGGTTTAATGTTGGCATCTCAGGAGTGTGTGGGTCCCAGGAATCAAACTCAAGTCATCAGGCTTGACAAACGGAACCTTTCCCAGATGAGCCATCGTGTGTGGTAACCGTGAGTGGAGTCTTGACAAGAATGTTTCTCTCTTCCTCAGTACATAACCCTTGGCACTCAGCTCTAATAACCCAGGACTCAAAATTACTACACTCAGTCAGGATGTTGGCTGGAGCCCACACAAGACACAGACCAGTTATCCCTATGGCTTGGGAGTTAACTCGTGTCCTCTTTGGCGAGGCACTAAGGTCATTTTGGAAGGCATATCCTGGCACTCAGCATAAGGGGGGGGGGAAAGTATCTATATGTAAAAACCATATTAGTGGTCAGCCATAATAGTCTACCCATATTAATATCCTAATCATATTAAAAACCAGCCTGGTCTACATGGTGAGTTCCAGGACAGGCAGAGCTACATAGTAAGACCCTGTCTCAAAAGCAAATTAAATAAAACACATGATGTTCGAAAGCACATTCACACCATGGCAGTGCTGTTGAGCCTAGCTGTAATGGTTGCATGAGAAGGATTAAAGGAATCAGGCCAAGATCAGCCACCCATGGTCCTGTTATCTCACCAAACTATACCCAGGGGAATCTAACTGTTCTCTACAGCCCAGACTCCTCTGGTTGCTTTTGGCTTTACTCTTTTTTTCATAAACCAGAGCAGCAATAGATTTGACTGAGGAAGAGAGAGAAGGATCTCCCAAGGAGATCCTTGGAGGGAGTCCAAGGGAGACGGCTCTGTGTCCTCCTCATTCTCTCAGCTTCCCGTGGGTTGTGAGAACTGCCCAGGAAGGAAGCAGCCCATCATTCTCTCCAGTGAAGCTAACTTCCCTAACGGATCATGAGCATCCTATATGTAGAAGACAAGAGAGCAGGCGGCATCAGATACACAGAGAGAAAGCAGAAGCTGGGAAACAAAACTATTTCAGAGGTTGCAAATGACTCTGATGTGGCCATGGATGGAGGAAGATGGGGCAATGGAAGTCAGTATAGAAACAAGAAGCCCAAGAGATGAGGAATCATGGCAGCAAAGAGCACTGTGGGAACAGAGAAGTCACCCAGCATTAAGTCTGGACCACAACTGGCAAGGAAGACAGCTCTCCAGAGTCTGAAACTCAGGGCATGATGGGACATAAGCAGGAAGCCTAGTGGAATGCTCAAAATTGATCTCGCATGGCCGCGTTACAGGAGTACCAAAGACCTTTGTTTCTAAAGAGGCCCAGCAGAGGAACAGTTTGATGAGGAATCAGGGGACCCAAACCTTCTTCGTGTTTAACCATGCAGTAGTTAGACATGATCCTGCTCTACAGCGCCTCTCCCAAATGCATATGGACCTGTTCTGTCTCCCTCCTGCACATTCCTCGGGAACTGAGAATAGCACCTGGTACAACGTCGAATCTCAAACAACATGCACAGGATGCCATGTGAATGAATGAGCCTGAGTCTCCCTTTGCTCCATCTCATGTCTCTTCACCCTCTGTGACATCTTGTCATCAAGGACTCTGAAGAATGATTGGTTATAAACCTATCATGTTCTTTTATGTATAGTATTTTGTCTCTTCACAAAATAAGGGACCCTTTAGTGTCCATAGCCATGTGTCTAAGAAACCATGGGTTTAGAATCAAAGACATTTTCCCATACCCAGTGTCCTTAGGACACTGTATCCTGATGAAGAGCAGTATTGTCTTGAATCTAGTGGTGGCTCATCCATTCACCCAAAAAGCCTTCACTCAATGCTGCCATGTGCCAGTCCCTAAGACAGAAAGGATCAGAGACCCCAGGAAAAGTCTGAATGAACATGGCTGTAGAGATCAGCAGTTCGTGTGGAAAAGGGATTGGTGGACTTGCTGTTAAGTATTCCCCAGTTCAAAATCTATCCTAGCCATTTACTCGGCTATAATGAAATACGGGCTTTCTGAGTCCAAGATCCTCCATTCATCTATATGAATAACAACCAAAACTCAAATGCCTGGCATTTGGATGAATATCAAGTTATCTGTCACCTTTCCTAACTCCTTTTCTCTTCATTTCCACTAAAGCCTAGCAGGAGGACGACAGGTCCTACGGCAGACTGGTAAGCAACGATGCCGTTCAAGACTGCCGATCTTTGCAACAGATCTGCAACCATCAGCCTGCCAAGCCATGACCATCCACAGCCTGTGTCTGTCTGTAGAACTGAGATTTCTTCAGCCACCATCTGGGTCACTGTTCATTTGGCTGTGGACACACACCCACACACACACACACACACACACACACACACACACAATGTGTGTATATATATATGCGTGTTCCAGTTCAGATACTGTCTAGCTGACAGCTTCAATGTCTTCCACCACTAAGCCATGTATATGAATCAAAGAAATGAGCACTGCAGCGCAGGTGATCAATCTCTTCTGAGCATGTTATGGTAACAAATGAAACTGTACCGTTCCAAGCCGGGCAGTGGTGGCACATACCTGTAATCCCAGCACTTGGGAGGCAGAGGAAGCCGGATTTCTGAGTTCAAGGCCAGCCTGGTCTACAGAGTGAGTTCCAGGACAGCCAGGGCTACACAGAGAAACCCTGTCTCAAGAAAAAAACAAGAAAGAAAGAGTGTACAGTTCCAAAAAAAAAAAAGAAGAGAGAAAGGGGTAAAGATGCAAGCCTTATCTGGGCTTTGCAAAGCTACCAAGAGAGAGGGGAGAACAAGAGGCGGCATTATAATACAGACTCTAATAACTATTTTAGTGGCACATGTTCCAGTAGGAAGACGTTGACATGTACTCCAGGGTCTGGGCCTGTGAGCATCTCACCTGTCCCCGAACTCACCATCAGTACCTCAACCTCATGCCATGGGACACCCCTTTTGCCCTTGATATGGTCCCAGCGGCTCCCCTAACAGATTCTCCGGACACTTCACTGCCACTCCAGATCACCACTCCATCCTTACCTGCACCCACAATCCTCCCCTTGTACCCAGCCACCAGAGGTATGTGTGTACTCCAAAGCCCCAGTGTGAAGGAAGCATCTGTAGCCATGGACGTGTCCAAGCAGGACAAATCTCCCAGCTTCTGTTTTCATTTACAGATGACGAACCTCATGGCAGATGGGCCACACCCACCTGCCATGACATAGACTTCTCAACAGCTCCTGCACACTACGAGTCATAGCCAAGACGTGGCATTGAAAAACCTGTCCCTGAAACAGAACGGCTTGGTCAGAATTCTGTGAGCACCTGCGGCAGACATAAATGAAGCTCCCAACTCACTCTCTAGCCTCTTGTAGCCCTGTGGGGGGAGAGAAGGAAGGCTCGCGTGAAGCATCAGCAAATGCTACAAGACAGACAGCCTCCTGTGCCAAAATGTCTGGAGCAATGCTGTTGTCGTGCGTGTGCAGCGTCCCCACACAGCGTGACGGCTGTCTCTCACCCAACAGTCCAAGATCTCTATTACCGCTATGTAGCCAAGAACACACAGCTGGCTTGGCTGCGCGCATGTCACGGCAGGTGTCCACACCTTCTGCCGGGCAGAGCCTTAGCCTGCCAGAGCTTTGGAGGCTGTTGTAGGGGCTTCTTCTCCTTTCAGACCTCCTGTTAGCTTTAGGGAGCCCACCAGCCTGTGCAAACAGCCTGAGTGCTGGAACACTCCGGTCTAGGAGACTTGCAGCACATGGCTTCTGGCTGTGATTAGGAGGAAAAGCCTCATCTCCCTGCAGGGCCAGGGGCTAAGTGGCTGGAGGCGGGCATGTTTTCCATAGATGCCATCAGCACAGACCAGCGTCCCGGCTGCAGCCACACAGTGATGATCTCTCCTTTCCTATGATGCCACCAAACATTTTCTCACGGTTGGGTAACCACATACAAAAAAAACCAGCTACAAAAAGTCTCCTGGGAATCATACTGAGTACAGGACAAGGACACTGCAGACCCTGAAGGAAGAGGCGCAACAGGGATCCCAAGACAGGGTACTAGAACGTAAAAGTGATGCAGACTGGCCTACCCCAGGGCAGCACCGAGCAAGTAACAGACAGATAGACCTTGACACTGCCTTGAAACCCGCTCAGGGCTACATCTAGACCAAGTTCAGCTTCTGTAGCACAGAGGGGACTACAGACTCCTGCGCACCATCTCTAGTTCTGGAAACTAAAACCCCTTCCTTTGCCGTTAGCCACTGTAACAGACACCTGCGTTCTAAACAGAGTGATGGGTCCCAGGGTAACAATGCTCAGCCACATGTTCTTACTATCGTGACCAGAGTCCCATTGGGGCATCCATGCGGGATGGGCACTCCTGGGCCTATGGGGAGACGAGAGGCAGAACTTAAGGATAAAAGGTACTTTTCTCCCCTGTTCATCATCCTAGCCCCATTCCAGCATACCCCAGATTTGCAGCCACAAATCTGTACTTTCAGATTACACATATCAAAAAATAAAATAAAATTAATTAGATCACATTAGTGGCCACCCGGCAAAAGTATTTTCAGATTGTCCACTTAATCCTCCCAGAAGTTCTCTACAGAGAAATCAGCATTCTCTGACACAGAGAAAGCAGGAGACATGCAGCCAAGGTCCTGGATAGTGAGTAACAGATCAGGAGCCACACAGAAGCCTGGCTCATTCTAAGCTCTAGCTTCAGAAACCGGAAGAAAACCACACAATGCCCTAAGCCGGCTAACCATGGGTCACCCTGCCTGGAGCAGAGCATCCTGGTCGTTAGCAGCCCCTGGTGCCCCGCCAGCTCCATTTTAGTAACTATACAGAGGAAACAGAAACCCCAAACACACTGAAGGGTTGGAAATGCCCTCACTGAAAAAAATTAGATCTCCTCTAGCGGTCCTACCATGGGGGTAAACGTGACACGTGTCATACATCAGCTCCAGCCAAATTCAATTTGTACCCATTTATAACGCAAACCTGTCTCAGAGGTAGCAGCCACAGAGCTCATTTAGCATACGGTACGCTCTCCTCAGAGCTGGCAGGGCTCTGGGCTGCAGTGAGATGAGACTCCAGCCACTCAGGAGTAAACCTATTCCCAGGTAGAAGAGAAATTGGTTTCCTTTAGACGGTAGAACAGGGAGCCTACCCACACTTGGGAAGAACCAGACTGAGCAAGGGTGGGGCCTGGCACAGGAGAGAAATCACTATTGGCTGCCAGGGTACGCTACGGTAGCCAGGACCACGGAAGCTGAGGAGTGGGGCCCAGGCCCCTGCCACCACCTCTAAGCCTGAGCAGCTGTCCCTGCTGTAGCATGGTCCCTGCATGGTCCGTGGGGCCCGGGGTAATCCTGCGGAGGTGAGTTCCTACTTTCACCACTAATTTGACCTTGTTAAAGGTCATCAAGGCTTGATTTCCTGCCTGTTAGAATGGCGGGGGTTGGGAGGAGGGAGGCTGTGAAGGTGACTCTGAGTCTGAGAAGAAACAAGACAGGGAAGGGAAATAGAATGCTTTTTAAACGCACCAGTATCAGCTCTGGTCTCACAATTTACAACATACCAACACGTCAGCCAGCATTAGGGAACAAAACACAGGGAAATAGTAAGGACAGTAAAAGGCCCGGAAGGAGAATCCTTAGGAGGGCAACACTCTCAAGAGTTTGTTAACATTGGCAGCTAATCCTGGGACCTTTTCAAAAAAAAAATAAAAGATGTCTGCTGACACATAACACACATGCAGAAAGCCCTATCCAAGAGACCAGTGAATTGTCATAAGTGAACACACAGAGATTCATATTTGTAAACGTGCCCCCTGCCCGGCCCCCTCCCTAGCAACTCTTAGGAACCACTTTACAAGTTGTTCTTGTTTCTGATTCTCAAATGAGGTTAACACAGCCTGAACCAGACTGCCTGGGAGGCGGATGAAAGTCCTGAAAGCCACTCCACACGGAAAGGCTATGTCCCTGATCAAAGCCTGGGAGGAATCCGCTCATAATTGCGGCACTTTATTTGAAGCCTTGATCTGTAGACAGGAGCCAGTCAAATTGAGAAAAGGCACCTCTCCCTTACTAAGCCTCTCTGAGTCCCCCAGGAAGATTCTGGTGGCTGGGGCGGGGTGGGGAGAGGGGAGCTGGGATGGGGAGGCACGTGGGAGACTTCTCTGTGACCAGGTGTGCTCAGGTTTGGGCTGAAAGGAGCTCTGATTCGCTTTTAAGAGCAGATCCATGCCCCGACAGACAAGGGATAATTGAAAGCCCTCCCTGTGTTGAACATAGCAATGTGCACATGTGCCCAGATCTGGGACGCTTGCTGTCTGGCTTCACCGATTTTCTTAACTCATCTTCTCGGAGAAGTATTCGGGGACTTTGAACAGACTTTATCTGTCTAGGTTTTTGGGTGGTTGGTTGGTTGGTTGGGGTTTTGTTTGTTGTATGTTTGTTTGTTTGAGAAAGGGTGTCATTGTGTAGCTCAGGCCATGTGGAAAGCAACTATACAACAAGGCTGGCCCTGATTCTCCTACCTCAGTCTCCCGAGTTCTGTGATTATAGGTATGTAACACCATACGTGACAGTGGGCTGTAGTTTTTTTTGTTGTTGTTGTTTTGTTTTGTTTGTTTGTTTTTTTGTCCTTTGGTAATTTCATATATGAATACGACTTATTTAGATCATCCCCAGCCCTTATCCCTGCCTCCAACGCCTACCGGAACCCCTTCCCCACATTCTTCTCCCAAATTTATCTTCTTAATTTTCTTCAATGACCCACTGACTTCAGTGAATGCTGTCAGTACACAGATGAGAGCAGGGCACCCACACCCCGGGCAGCACACCAGCTGCCAAACCACTGAAGAAAACGTATTCTTCCAGTGGCCACCAACTGCCAATAGCTCCTCAGCTGGGAGTGGGACCGTGTGAGCCCCTCCCTTATCCCTGCATACTGGAGGATCGACTGATTTCATCTTGTGTCCCAGAAACATGGTTCATGAGTAGGACAGCTGATCACATCCAGAAGAACCTGGTTTAAAGCAAGCTCTGGCTCCCACAGTCTTCCTACCACCTCTTCCACAGATGCTTCCTGCATCCTGTGGGGTAACATGGAGGATGTGCATGTCTCATTTAGGGCCCAACGCTCCCCAGTCACTTCTCAGTCACTTCTCAGTCACTGAGTTTCTATGCAAGCCTCCTTCCAGCACACAGAGAAGCTTCTTCAATGAGGGGTGAGACTTGCATGCATCTGTGGGTATACGGATCAGTATTTAGAAGACAGCTCAATAGTGTGGCAAATCAGCAAAATTGAATTAGTAGGTCCTCCCCTAGGGCCTATGACCTCCCCAGCCAGGGATTCAAGGCCAAGTTTGGAATACTAGACAAGAGCTCCCTCCTGTGTCATGTGCCTGATGTCCAGTTAGAAAGCTGTTGATTAACTATTTTCAACAATGTGCATATCTTGCCACACCAGCCATGACTGTACTTTGTAGAGCTCATAGCTAGGTAAGACCACTAATGGCTCTTTCCTGGTAGCACCCAGCACCTTCTCATACAGTGAAAGCCAGCCAGGAGAGAGGATGCTGCTGAGTTAGTGTCAGTTGACTCTTCCACATCCTGTGATCATATATGCTGTGTCTCTAGCAATAGGGTCTTGCCGTCATGTTCTAGTGGGTAACCACTGCGTGAGAGCAATATGCTGTATGGTTTTGAGAGTCTCTGGAACACCCCTCCCCCACCCAACAACTTGGCTGAATACCTGGTACTGGAATTTTTTGTTTGACTTGGTTGGCACCCTACAGCTTTTGGAAGGCGCATCGTGCATATATAACCTTTATGAGCAACTTTAAACTCATATCAAAACTGAGCAGAAAGTGCAGAGCTCCCATATAGCCTATGCCCCCAGCACACGTGTGGCCTCCCTGTTATTGCCTTTCTCACACCCTCCCAACATATGAGTCACACAGAAATATCATTCATACCCAAAGTCCAGTTCACGCTAAAGTTAGTATCTGGTGAAAGCCTGAAAATGTTTCCCATTTTCCCTCATCTCAAAGTACTTCATGAAGCTGTTGGCCTCCCAGTATTTTGGAGACCTCCACCCTCAGATGTATGGGAATGCTGACAGGTAGGTCTGCAAAGTGCAGAACCACCCTGTCCAACAGAAACTAGGGGTAGGGAAATGACTCAGTGGGTATAGTGCTTGTCATGCAAACAGAAGGCTCCAAGTTCAAATCTCCAGCCTAGCCTGCCAGGGCATTCATGCCTGGAATCCAGCATTCATGGGAGAAAGAGACAAGAGGAGCCCTGCGAGCTCATAGGCCAACCAGCATGGCACACCAGCGTGGCACACCAGCCTGGCACACCAGCCTAGCACACCCCGTGGCAAAAAACAGAGAGGCCCTGTTTCAAGCAAGTTGGAAGGTGAGGACTGATTCGCACAGTGTAACACCTATATTCACACTCACACACACAAATGCCTTTATACCCCCACCATACACAAACACTGATGTGCATGTGCACAGATGCACCAAAATAAAAGGGAAGAAGAAATGCAATCCAAGCATACATGTGATCTAGACTTGCCTAACAGTTGCCATTTTTCAAAAGGTAAATAGAAGTAGGGAAAATCAAGTTAGCACTATATTTTATTTAATCAAATATATATATAAACATAGTTATTTCAATGTGTAATCAATATAAAAATTACTAATAACATATTTTACATTCTTCTTGTAAACTAGAGTGTACTCTATAATCTTATAAGACATACCAATCTAAATGCTAAAATTTTCAGCAGAAATACTTCATCTGGTTTTAGACTTCATAAAAGTTATCTTTAGAAAAGTAGACTCACATAATCAAGTGTTTCCAAACATAGTTTTTTTTCCTAATTAAGTATCAAGTTCTTCTAATTTAAATTTATGTAGATTAAATATTATTAAACTTTCAGGACCTCCATAGCAGCAGCCACTTTCAAGCCCTTGCTAGCCATCTGTGGCCGGTCATTACAGGTGACCCCTGTGCTATAGACAAGGAGACGCCCAGGCAAGGCCAAAGGCCTCTGTCCATAATGGATATTTTCATGGTAAAACAGTGCCAACGCTTTTTGTTCCTTACCATATCTAAGAGGGTTTGCTTCAAGGCCATCTGTCTACTGAGGAACAGATGGTAACAAAACAAAGTTTCCTCAGACTCAGAAACACTAGGCAGTAATCCAAGGCCACATACTGGGGAGGTCCACAGACCTTAGTCACCAGCTCCTGGGCAGAGCACCCTCAGGGCTTCTGACCACCTCTTCCACCTGCAGCACTCAAAGTGTCCCCCTTCTTACTCTTACTATTACTTGGTCTCATGATCCTTCCTGCCCAGTGGAAGGATACAGCCCACAGGGTCCCTTCCAACTGATACTGACTCTGGAAGAAGGAAAAGGTATGCCCCCCCCCAAATCCCGAGGAAACTAAACCAGAGTTATCATGACAGCCACTGCAATACGCACTAGTCATCACTGTGACCTTCAGACTTGCTGTGTTCTGGGAACCGCCACAAGCACCTGATAGAGCACCACGCCGCAGGACTCACGAGTCCATAGGTTAAGTACTGACTGGAACTCATTTACTCGTCCTGTCTTCAAAGGATTTGTCCCCAACAGCCTACCCCATGTTCCCTGCTCCTTCAGACTGCCATACAAATTGCTACATTTCATCCAACTGTTGATTGAGAATCCCTACAGATAGATGGATATAGAGATAGAAATATGTGTGTACACACACATATATATACATATGTATGTATATATATAAACGCAACCCACTGTGAATATTCAAAGTCATATTCAGCATCTCTTCTGGAACATTCTCCTGACTTATACTATTTGATTCATGTAAGATTTTTATAGTCATGTAAGCAAGAATCTAGGCCTCATCACATACTCTATATCATATTTGTCTACTGCCTCCTTGAGTTGAATTACATTTACCCTCTTAACATGACTCAGATGAGTTATCTTTCCTATTCTGAGCTATATACAAGGACTATACCTCCTCTCACTCATGGAAAGAAGGAAGGAAGGAAGGAAGGAAGGAAGGAAGGAAGGGAGGGAGGGAGAGAGAGAGAGAGAGAGAGAGAGAGAGAGAGAGAGAAGAAAGAGAGAGAAAGAAAGAAGGAAAGAAAGAAAGGAAGGAAGGGAGGGAGGGAGGGAGGGAGGGAGGGAGGGAGGGAGGGAGAGAGAGAGAGAGAGGAAGGAAGGAAGGAAGGAAGGAAGGAAGGAAGGAAGGAAGGAAGGAAGGAAGGAAGGAAAAGAAAATAACATACAAAACAGCCTCATCTATGTCAGTTCTGCTCATACATATCAAACAAGTCCTTGTTGGTTGTCAGAATTAGCTCCTCCCTTCTCATCCTATCCTCTACAGTGCCAGGGAGTATTCATTCATCCCATCACCATAATAAAATACCTGAAGCTAGGCACTTTAAAATAAAAATAAGTATATTGAGCTCATAGCTATGGGCATTCACAAGTATGACACGTGTCTCCCTTTCAATGGCATGTGGACCTCAGAGTGGTGGGATCTTGGGAGCAAGCACGTGAGAATAAGAAAGCACTCGGCTGGCCAGCAAGCAAAAGCTAAAGAGGAGGCCAGCTTTGTCAGTCTGTTCTAGCCCTCGAAAAAGCCTCCCACCTCTCGGTCCCGCTGCACTGAGGCCCACATCCTCAACACATGAACCATGGGACACACTGGCAAACTAAACCAAACCGCAGCAGAAAAGAAACCATTTCTTTGTGTGTACAAGTGATAAGGACCAAGTTAGGGTTGTTCACTCGTCAGAATCATCACCATCACAGGAAGGAGGGCAGGATGGACTCTACACTCCAACAGCCCATGGACCACAGAAAAGCAATGCTCCAATTGGACTCTCTAGGATGAGACATGGACCTCCTACGGGAGGGTTAGCATCTCCCAGAGTGACCTCTCTCATGCCCCCTCTCTCCCACTTTCCCCTCTGCCATTTGGTGCGACTGACCCATTTAAAAGCCCAGAAGTGAGGATGAGAGGCAGGAGGAGAAGGTAGCCAGCACCCAGGCCCCAGGCAGTGATCTCAGCATGCAGATAGTTTATGGGGCCTCTCTTCTGCTCTCATCTGTCTCGCATCAAGTGAGAAAAGATCTATTTTTTCCCCCCAGGCAGCATGCCTACAACTTCAATCAGCCCAAAATATGCTTGGCTAAATGTGCTTATGCGGTGTTCTAAGTGGTACCCAGAGCTCTCTGAGAAGCCGTAGTGAAGCCTCGCCATGTTGTGATGGAGCCAAAGCCCCACCAAGTGAGCAAGTCTAAGTTGAGTATAGACTCCTCCCAGAAAGGGTGTCCCAGTTCTGAACCGCGGTCGCAGGCTGGGCGCAGTTCAAACTCATTCCCTCGCCCGTGGGCATCCCTGTGAGCGCTGTTCTCTGGCCGACTGGCTGACTAGCAGACCTTCTTCCTCTCCGCTCCGTTTCCTGTGCTATCCTTCTCTGCTGGTCCAGGTATGTTGGAGACTTCCTGCTCCCCACACGAGGACAGACTGTAGCCCATCTTCCAAGGCAGAGTAAGAAAAGCACACACTAAAAGTAAAAGAATGGAAAGCAGAAGTCCAAGCATCTTATGGCAGAATCTGTGACTGTTTGTTCCAGACTCATTACAGAAAATTGTACGTGGGGAGCCCATGATGTCCCAGTGAGCAAAACTTTGAAGCACATCCAGTGACCGTAAACATCCTTAAATCGAGGAACTTGATAAGAGGGTCTCAGAATGTTCTCCTCTCTACTTTAGGAGAAGACTCCTGTTGCAGGAGTTTACCCAGGAGTTGGATTCTTCAATAGGTTTGACCTCAGTTCCTGGCTTCCTCGGGCACTCTGAGCAGGGAATATGGCTTCCACTTGGCGAGTCTCAGGTAGACAGGAATAATATTGGTGTTAGTGCTGCATTGGGGCATGAGGGCTAGACAATCGGAAACACATGACGCAGTTGGGACCTGATGTAAGGGCAATTCTTCAGACCCAGTGATGACAAGGACTTACCTGTGTCTGCTGTGGGGGGACAGCCTCCACCTTGAAGACTGGATGTTTCATCCCTCTGCATCCCCCTGCCTGTAGCCTCAGCTTAATGCAGAAACCAAGCAGTTTTCCCACGAGAACTGGCTGCTCAGCTGGGCCTGGTGACACAAGCCCATAATCCCAGCTGGGCAGACGAGTGAGAACCCTTCTCAAAGTAAAGAGCAAAAAGAGGAGTGAGGGAATAGCTGGTGGCACGGCAGTCACCCCATGATGTGGTGGCCCAGTGCCTGATGAGCATGCGTGAAGCCCTAGTTTCAATCCCAAATACCAACTTGCAAAAAAGGACTCCCCCACTATGTAACCTTGCTGCTGTGATACCAGAATCAAGGGGCTTCACCAAAGGACAACACATACACGCACGCCAATCACATCACTTTGCCCTGAAAGCCCTTCGAGGTGGGCCGCTATCTCGTTTCACAAAGGAAAACAGTGTTGGGAGATTGGGTGTTTTCCTCATGTGTCACACAGCTGGCAAGAAATGGCTCTGAATTTTGAGCCCAAGATAGAAACTGATGCTTGGGTCCACGGCAATGTCTACAGTTGGAGATTATACACTCCAGCCCAGCCCAGGGGAGGATCCAGCACAGCAGCAAGTCGGACCCCTTACTCTGCTAACAATGCATTCTAAGGATTTCAGTTAACCAGCAAGTGTTCTTCTAGCACCACCCCTCTCCGGATGATCAGTACTTGGAGCTGTATACCTGTGAAAGCGAGGCCTCTAGGCCCTACACTTTCTGGCCAGGGAAGAGGCAGCCAATCCTGTGGTACCACCAAGATCTCCCACTCTGCTGCAGTGAGACCGTCGCTGGTGCCAATCTCTAAGCTTCCAAGAGGAGCATTCACATGCCCAGCGCAAGCCCAGGAAAACCCAGAATTTTGACAACAATTAGCTCACACTAACATATGTGCAATATCTGTATTATTGCATAATTTATATACATTTCACACTGTTTGTTGGGGATATAAGCACCACAGCAGAAAGTATTTGCATATAGATGGCGGCTTATAGACATATGCTTGCATTTGATGGGTGATATCCGAGATGTGTGCATATGCAAACACGGGACGCTTGCTTGCTGCCGCAACTTGAAGTGCACTGATCCTTTGCCAGTTTGTTAATTTTTAAAATTTACAATACTGAAATGTCCATTTCTGAGCATATAAATGATTTCCAACTGCCTGATGAGCTGCGCATGCCAAACTGCACAGGGAAGCTGCCTTAGTCAGAAAAGGCAGTAATCAGACTCAGTGTGGTTAAAATCGAGCACGACAATAACTATCAAAGAAAAAGTCATTTCCGGAATCCAACTGGCCATCTATGCCAGTGATATTCACTCAACAAACACACTCAGCCTCTGCCCTCTGCCAGCCACTGGGGACCCAGAAGTGAGCCCAATGAGGAGTACACAGCTCAGACCCAGCAGAGTGCAGCTAAGTGCTCTACAGATGGTACTGGCTTGGCAGTCAGTAAGAGAGTGGTATTTGGGGTGATAGGACCAGCCCCAATGCAGAAACATAAGCACAGTTGGAATCTGTGTGTTAAGAGAAAAAGCAAAACACCTCCTCAGCCTGGCTGACAAGTATGGACAGTACTACCATTCCCAACAAGAAGCTGTAGATACAAAGGACTTAGCTAAAGCACATGGGACTGTCTGGTCCAAAGAAGGCAAGACATGGCAGGAAAAGGGATTCTAGACATAGGATACATTCAGAGAGGCAGATCCTGGTTCCCTGGTTATCTTGAAAATTTGGCAAGAGGTAGAGAGTATCACATGAAATTGGTCATGGTAGCCATTTTAGGGTCTGACCTTTGGTGGCATTTGATACATTCACAACACTATCCACATTGCTGTGCAGCTACCACCTCATCTCCATCCAGTTCCAGAACAGTTTTATCACCTCCACAGGAATCCCCATGTCCATGCCTACTGCCTGCAGCCAACACAAACTCTGACATACTTCCTGTCTGTATGACCTGACCTATTCTAGAATCAGACAATGTTCCTTTGTCACTCAACATGGTTATTTCAAATCTCATCCCAGCTATCCCACATCAGTATTTTGTTCCTTATTATGGCAGGATAAAGGTCCATCGTGTAGATGAACCACAGTCTATTCACACAGTTGATGGGCATTTGGAGTGTTCCTGTCCGGAGGTTACTGTGGCTAGTGTTGTTATGAACTCCTTACCTGATTTTAATGGATGGAACACATTTCACTCCAGATCTAAGCAAGTGTTGACAGTGACTTGGGCCATCATATTAGTCATGGATAATAGAGTTGTCCTTCCTGATGTCCCTGTGAGACCAAGATTCCTTCAGGAAAAGATGTTAGCTGCTGGCTCTTTATCTATACACACCGTCTCTGTTTTGTATCAAATACTGTCTTGTGTTTCCTCTGCTCAGAATTCCTAATTGATTTATTGACATAAAACCGAGGCTCATATTACAATAGTCATTAAAGGAACTGTTAATCATTAACCTGTAACTACTGTCATCAAGACTCTCTTGTTGGCTGCATACAGATGAGTGAAGAGAACCAAAGCGTGTGAGCATGCGCTTAGCTCGCGCTCCGCTCTGGGCCAGCCCCATTATGGATGCTATCTGACTGGATCCTCACAAGCAGCCACACAAGTAAGAATTAACATCCCCTGATCCACAGACAAGGAAAATCATACTCAGAGAGGTGAAGTGACTTGTCTCCAATCACACTAATGAGAGGCTGTGCTGGCACTCAGCCACCAGGTGTGTTTGACTCAGAAGCGGCCTCCCACGTCACAGCCGATGCTTCTTGATAGGATAATTAGTGGTGAGTTTGCATAGCCTGTTCCTATCACATCCATGTCCTCATGCCCCATCAAACCAGGAACATGGCAAATCTACAAATAAACAGAACTCCTGTCCGTAGCTACTGTGTCCGGGGCAATTCTACTGACTCCATTCTGGGAATGGTGTTAAACATGGCAAGCTAGAGAGTTTGAATCCATCTTGATCAAGGGCCTAGGAGCCAGGATTTCTGGTTGCTCTGATTACCACATAATTTCAGGAGAGCCAGACCAACCAGTGAGCAGATTCTGGTCTTCCTAAAAAAGAATGATAGAGGACAGAGGGAATACGTTGATTGTATAAAATGTTCTAAGAATGATTTCAATTGCCTTTAGATGAAATGTCTCAAGGTGCTCATGTGCACATCCGTAGGGCAGAGCGGGACTTCAGAATGGCTGAGTTGTACGGGTTTGGTACTTGTCATATAGAACACTCTCCAGGCATCCAGGCCTCCCCTTGAACAGGCCTCTGAGCCAGAGCCCAATAGTATGGGCACCCACCCTTGTTTCTGAGCATTCTTAAGGGAGAAAGTCCCCAGGGGCCATGAGAAAGGGACACACCTATAAATGTGCAAGATAGCATTGTAACTAAATGAAAATTCCAGAATCTGGAACACATTACTCATACTTAAAACAAACAAAAACAAAAAAAGTCTCACATCTTCCAGTAGACTTCTGAAACAGAAAATACAAAGGTCAAAACTTTCACATTAATTCTGCGAGGCAGGAAATCTGGCTGGTCTGGGCTCTCAACCTGGGGCACTACAGCACCCTTCTGAGACCAGAACCTGCCTTCTCACCTCCTTCCACCCACAGTTCTCTGTGGTCGCAGCCTTCCACTGTTCATGCAGCAGCAAATCCCCACATTTCATCTACAACCCAGGCTTCCTCATCTCCAGTATGACAAGTCCACATGCCTCCTCCACGTGTCCAGGTGGATAGCTCAGCCCAAAACCAGGTTCCTGGCTTCCAGGTCTCTCTGATGAGAGAGGTTCCCACAATCCCTTAACCGGAGCAAATGGGCACACTCTTCTGGCTCAGTCCTGAGTGGTGGCATAGCCTTTAACTTCTCTTTCTCTTGACCCCATGTCCACACTCAGGTTCCTGTCACTTGCCTTTCAAATGCATCCAAGACTCAATTGCTTTTCAGAGCTTCTCCCTGCAGCCCTTTTTCAACACCTCTGTCACCTCTTGCCTTTACTGTCCTGGCGTTGCTCTTAAAAGCCTCCTTCCTTTCTGGAGGACCCAGCCATACCACTCCTGGGAATATACCCAGAAGATTCCCCAGCATGCAATAAGGATACATGCTCTACTATGTTCATAGCAGCCTTATATATAATAGCCAGAAGCTGGAAAGAAGCCAGATGTCCCTCAACAGAGGAATGGATACAAAAAATGTGGTATATATACACAATGGAGTACTATTCAGCCATTAGAAACAATGAATTCATGAAATTCTTAGAGAAATGGATGGAGCTGGAGAACGTCATACTAAGTGAGGTGACCCAGTCTCAAAAGAATACCCATGGTATGCAGTCACTGATAAGTGGATATTAGCCTAGAAGCTTGGAACACCAAAGACATAAATCACATACCAAGTGATGTCTCACAAGAAGAAAGGAGTGGACACTGGTGCTAGAATGGACCAAAGCATCATTGTGGGGGAGTACAAGAACAGTGAGGTGGGAGGGGTGGATGAGGGAGCAGGGGGAGGGAAAAGGGCATATGGGACCTTTGGGGGTGGGGAACCAGGAAAAGGGAAATGAATTGTAAATATAGAATATATCCAATAAAAAAAAAGCCTCCTTCCTTCCATGTCCTGCTATGATCTGTTCTCCACAGCAGACTTGCTCAACCACTCTGCTCCAATATGGAGCAGAGTCTGATTTCCCTACAAGGCGTCTCAGGCCCTAAGGGACTGGAGGCTAGGAGACTCGTGAGTGTCTAATGTGTATCCTGATCCAATGCTGACTCTTCAGTTTTCTTGGTTGCTCTTTCTCCACTCCAGATATGACTTCTCCCTGAAGAGATGTAGGCTATAGGATAGAACTGAGGTACCCAGGTAGGAACGCCCTGCTGAGTCCTTGCCAGGAGTGTAGGCTAAGGTCACCCACAGCTTGCTCTGTCTAAGCCAGCTCTCAAAGCTACCCAGGTACCCAGACTTGCAAGGAGTCTAGCTCTCTCCCAATATACCCATAAGACTAACAGGCCTCTGGGGATATGGCAAAATGCAGATGGTAACTCTCACTAATTCAGCATGCGCACCAAATCCCCTAACCAGCTGCTGGTGCTGAAGGTACAAGTGCATTCCTGCTTAGTTGAACAGGGATTAGGCTATAGGTCAGAGGACATCTCTCTGGACCATTTCAACCCCATTTACTCCAAGGCCTCCCCTGTGGAAAATGAAAATTCAGCATCTACACCTGAGTTCACTGTGAAAAACATCTTTAAGAAATAGCGTTATTCAAATTTACAACTTCAGAATCACAAATGAGCTTACATTAAGTAAACTTACCCTTCAAAGTGATCAAATAGAAATTCCAAGGCTCCTGAAATGCTGTTAATATTTAATTATTTTAAACAAGGTACTTATAGGTGTGCTAGCACAGCTAATGGCATCACAGAAACAGCTGTCCTTAGATGTTGCCCAGGAAAGCAGAGAAACTTAATGCTGCTTTAAGAGTTTTGAATTCTGTGTATGTGATAAGTATGTGGATGTAGGATATATATAAATGTCTTTAAACAGGATCTGTATCTTTAAAAAAATCAAGTAAAGAAGAGTCCATGATGGGACAATGAAAAGAAAGACACCAAGCTGCCACACTCCCCAGCTGTAATGGTAGCCTCTACAAACCCTTCACGGAGATATCTAAGTGGATACTCAAGGAACCCAAAGTGGACAGGGTAGCTTCATCTGCTTTATAGAGAGAAGGAAAGTGAAGTTGATGAGGGCTGTGACTTGCCCACAGTGAAACTATGCTCAGCAGAGCCAGGATGCAAACCCATGTCCCTCTACAAAGCTACACTGCTTCCCCAGACCCACTTCCTAGCACAGGGTCTTTCCTAGGCTCTGATGGTATCTGGAATGTCCTCTACAGCACTCATGGGAAGATCACAGTTATGATCATCTGTTCTCCCACTGGTCTCCCTCAACAGACTGAGCTGCTCAGAACAGGACCCTCAAATATCTTTTCATTTCTGTATCCCAATATGGTACCCAGATGGGATGGATGATGGGTGGGTGAGTGAGTGAGTGAGTGAGTGAGTGGGTAATGGATGGATCAATGAATGAACTGAAAAAGAGAGGAATACATGAATGAACAGATGAGTCATTAGATGAATAATAGGTGATTGATTTCAAGACAAATGCGTATGGGTGGTTGGAGAGATTAATTGGTTAATGCATCACCACATGTATGTATGTATAAATAATTTGATTAGATAGATAGATGATATATAGATATTAGATGATAGATAAGTAGATACATACTTTCATTCATATATACATATATACATGTATACATATATACCTACATGGGTAGACAGATGGACAGACAGACAGATGCACAGGCTAGTAGGTGAATGGCTGGATAAATGAGTACATAAAATCACAAAAAGGTAGATCTAGAGTCTAGCTGCCTTCTGAAACACGGTTGTCTGGATTGCGTGCAGGGGCATGTATTAAATGGAGGTCGATCAGTCAAAAGGCAGTATTCATTACCACACCCTCAGCAACAGCCTTTATTTCCACCCTTCGGTTCTACTGGGCCCGCCATCTGTCCATCATGGAGGGTGGAGGATGTTCCCTAACAGCTCTGACATGGGTTTCTCAGGAGAAGGAAACTCCATGCTACCATATGCTGTTCTTATCCATACAGCTGTCCGATCCCCTTCTTAGGCAGATGGAATTACTTAATTCAGTCCTCCAGGATGGAGTTCCAAAGGTTGGTTAATTATAAGTCACAAAAAAATTCCAGCACATCCATTTTACATTTGCAGCTGTCTAATTTCTTCAGGTGCCTTCTGATGGAGGAGACTGAGGTGATGGGTGAGAAACACATTTGTAAGTTGTATGTTTGCAAATGCTGGCAGAAAAGACTCCGCCATGAACAGCATCTATGCTCAAAGCAGGTTGGTAGCACAGAGTGGACCTGTGAGGTGACCCAGAGTCCATTTAGTGCTAAACTTTTCATGGATTCAACAGGTACTCTACTAAATGCCCTTAGTTCCAAACCTTAGGGTAGGTATCAGGTATGCCCTAGGGAAACATACAATATGATGATGCTGGAGAGAAAAGATGATGGATTAACACAGCCACACAGCTGAAAGCACATCTGTAAGGTGAAATACATACTGACAGAGACAAGTGCAATGCTCTGCAAGAAGAGCATGGGGTGACAGGAAACACAACCATCAGAACACTGGCATCATTAGACATCAGGAGAGGGAGTTCCTGTCTAAAGCTTTGCAGAGCCTCCTGCAGCCCATGTCAAGTGGACCTGAGAGTTTCCACAAAGGGCAAGGCTACTGGGCAAATGAACTAAACAATCCACTTAGAGGCGATCAGCCTGGGATATTCCCTTGGAAGGAAGTCCAAAGAGACACAAGCTGGTGGTACTCAGGGAACAATAATCAAGAGGAAACTGTGCAGGACTCCAGAGTCTGGAGCAGACAGCCCCTTGTCAGACAGACGGCAGGCCCACTCAGAGGCAATGGTTTGTCATCCAAAGCCAGAGGATGCTATCCACGGAATTTCAGCCTGGAAGAACACTGCGGTTCCTTTGAATAGTTGCTTTGAGTTTATCACTAGGCCAGAAGTTTCTCCAAATCTGTTAGAAAAACCAAGCTTTGGAGCCATTCAGCTCTGAGCATGATGGCTCTTTCAAGGCTTGAGATGCCTTAGAAGCCAACCATTGGCACTCTGACCATGCCATGTTCATTGAGAGACTGTCACTTCTGGCTCTAAGGAGAAACAACTGGAGGTCAACACCCAGCCCTACAGAGTCAGAGCACTCCTGTGGCCAGAGGAAACCAGCAGGAATGGATTGTCCCCTAGTGCCTGCTGGCTCAGAAACTAAAGGCCTTAGCCCAATCTGTGAAGTGTTCACACTGCTCCCCAGGGTACAGTGAGGATCACTGGGAACATACAGTCATGACGCAAACAGCCCAGACACCAGCCCACAGCTTCTTGACTAGAGGAAACGCTTCACTCCCCCACACTCCGAGGCTTCCCACTCAGCGGTTAAAACAATGTAGGCTACATTACAAATCAAAATAAGCAACAGTGCATTTTATAATTAGCCACAACTTGACAAATTAATTAGTACAACAGCACAGTGTGTTCCCTGAAGCACGGCTTACTATATTTTGCTTAGAGAATATATGTCACAAATCACAGATGTATTATTCAAGGTACTTATGCAATCAGAGTGGATTCTAAAGGTGCCCTTTTGATACCACATTCTGAGATGGAACAAGGGCTCAAGGCAGCCAGGGGGAAAAAAATCATCAAACCCACTATCTAAGCTTCAAGCTACAAAGGTGTTTGCAAAGATTTACTTCTTTCCCTGGAATCAGAACAAAAGCTGTCAAGGACCAACATCTGGCCTCTGGAAGGAGCTAATGACGATGAGTTACTTAGAATGTGTGAAGTGGCAGAGGATCTGAGGCCCCAGAGAGTCGGATCCTGGTGATCAGAAGCACACAGGCTAGGTCCCAACCATGCACTAGCTGTATGGTGCTAGTCAGGTGCCTCAGGAGGAACGGATGTAGTAATAAGGATGAGAATATCTACCTTGCGGGGTTACTGGAAGAGCTGAAGTGATACTTAATGCCAAGTATGTAGAAAGGGATGAGCCCAGGTTGTAGGAAGGGCTGGTAAAAGTCACTACGCTCTGGACCAGGGTGATGGTCAGCATGTAGAGCACTTCCTGTGCAAACATGAGGACCTGAGTTCAAGTCCCCAGAAGGGGAGAGCTTCTTTGGAAGCTTGTGGGCTAGTTACCAGGTAGCACAGAGAGAAATCCTGTCTCAAACAAGACCGAAGGCAAGGACCAATATAAAAGGCTGTCTTCTGACATGTGTGCCTGAACTCACATACACACATACACACACACACACACACACACACACACACACACATGCATGTGCATACACACACACACACACACACACACACACACACACACACATGCAAACACATTTCATCATATACAAAAATGAGAAAGAAAAATTCCAAGATACATATCCCTAGAAGGCGGAAGAGGGTATTACTTCAGAAAACCTTACAGGAAGGTCCCCGTACTCCCAGAAGAAATGTATTCCTCTGAGAATAGCCAATAACTTATTACTTAACCTTACTAGCTTGGAAACTCAAATATGGTTTCTCCTGGTGAACTAGCCAATTTCCTAGAGGTCCATATACACACCAAAGGTCATCTGTGACTGGGCAGTGAGAACTCTGGCCAGCCGTGTGCTGGCAAGTGTTTAACATCCAGCTCTCTGGAGCAGGAAGCCCCAGGCTACATATTCACCCTCTTGCCTTGATGTAAAGTGTGAAGCTCTAATGTGCAGCACCTCAGAATACGGCTGTATTTGGAAAGGGAGCACTTAAAAAGATTTGCAGTCAAAATTGGGTTGTATAGGTGAGCCACAATTTAAGATGACTTCTGAGGATATTAAGAAATTTGTACACACACACACACACACACACACACACACACGCAACACACACACACACACACACACACACACACACACACCTCAGTGGTGTGAAGACAGCTACCTCCAAGCCAAAAAAAAAGGGGATGGGGGCTTAGAAGAAACCTACTCTGTTGATTCTATGATTCAGAAATGAGCCTGCAAAACTGAGAGTGAAAGGCTGAGAGCTGTTAAAGGCACCCAGCCTAAGGTACACAGCAGGGCAGCACACTAATATTCCTGGCATGACCAACTTCAAGCTCCCAGTATGACATCCCGAAAGGGACAGAATTAGAACAGGTGCACAGCAGTAGCTCTCACAGATAAGGACAAGGTGGGTCAATTAGAACAAGAGCCAAAATCAAGCCTGGGACTACAATCTCACACTCCCAGGACAGGCTCTGCCCTTCCTTGGAGGGATCAAAGGATCTTACCCAAATGCACACTGTGGAGAGACTGTGCTTGCCAAGGCCCCTGTGGTCCCATTAGTTTTATGTGCTGTGCTCCACACTGGAGAAGGGCCCTAGGACCCCTTGTGTAGTTTACACATAACCAATGCTGACCTCTGACTGTCCTTCAGCTTGGCACCTGGCAGACCAACCCTCAACCTGGTCCATTCAAACAGTCCATTTTGAACTTTGTCCTTCAGGACTCTTAGACATGTCTGTAGAGATTAACTTTGTGCTGGTAAATTGTGAATCCTGAAAAGCAATCCTGTTACTCATATTTCCTAGTTCCAGAAGTGTCACCTTGCCACCACCACCCCTTTCCCTACAATTACGTTTAATCCCAGACCCTACTTCAAGCCAAAGTCATCCTGATAGTGGAAGCAAGCCTACCAGTCAGCAAGGCTCCACAACTTTTGCTTTCTAGGTGGTTCTATAACACAACGTCATCCAACCAGCACCAAAACAAGCCTGTCATCTTGCAATAAAACAGATGTTTATAAATGGGTCTGGTGCTCTCAGAATTGGGTATAAATAATTGGCCCCCAGAGGCATAACATGGGTGGGAGAACACATATGGGGTTCTGCTGCCTTGTGCCCAGGTGGACCTTTTACAAAAATGGATTGAAGTCTAGAGAACATCCGCTAGGATAGCCAAATTCTTAAGTCACAGATCACAGAGCTGAACTAAGGACACATGGACTATGGTAGAAAGAAAGGCAGTTCATTGGGAAGGGACACTTCTTTTCTTTTCCTGTGTTTGGCAACGATTCGAAAGAAAGATCATGTACTAAAGAAATGGCTGCAGTAGTCTGACTATTCTCAACTGTTTGCTGGAGAGGCTGACTGGGTGGAGGCCTGACTTATAGCTGAATCTTTCTCTTGGTATAGCCTGACGAAGGCACATTGCAGGGGGGGGGAGGGGAGAAGCAGCAAGTCCACATCTGGCTTCAGCACCCAAACAAGCCTGTCGTCTGGCAATAAAACAGATGTTTCTAAATACGTCTGATGCTCTCAGAATTGTGTATAAATAACTGGCCCCTATATGCAGGATGTGGGTAGCAGGAGAACACATATGGGGTTCTGTTGCCTTGTGCCCTGGTAGACCAAGAAATGCTGCGGGGCGGGGGGGGGGGGAGGGTTATCTCCACTGAATAGGGTGCACTCTGTGTAGCACCGAGGGATAAACATTCAACAAAACACTGGCTCTCCTCCATTTCAGGAGAGCCACAAATGGAGTTGGTAGGACGGGAATGCTGTGGAAGGCTGGCAGAGATGCCCTCTGGGCCACAGGTTGGGGAATGTAGTGGCAGTTCCTAGCATTTTCTCTGCAGGTCTACCCCGCTCTGCCTTCTCTTCTGCTACGGCTTCTCCGTACTTAGCCTCTCTCCTCTCGTCACCTCTTGCTTACTGGCTCGTGTGTGCTACCTGTGATTTGGACATCAATTGTCTACTCACTAAAGCTTACTACTCAGCTCCACCCATGCATGCACAGACTTTCTGACAACGTGTTAAAGCAGTGGGTTCAGGGGCCATTCTCCTGACCTCTGACTCCTGCAAAGGGCCCCAGGATGAGTCACGGGACAAGCTGGTGAGACCTTGTGTACCCACCACCTGCATGGTCTGCAGTCTTGCAGACACCACAGCCACCAAGCACAGCATGTGTCTTGCACCTTTGCTACACTGGTCTTAGGGACTCTGGACTGCAAGTCTATGAGTCTCAGGGGGAAAAAAACTATAGAAACCTCCAGGTAAATGCTGTTGAAAGATGGTGGCCTGGAACTGGTAGAAAACCGATGGCTACTTTCCTTGGCAAAGCCAACTGAGAACACCCCGAGGGAGGCATCCTGGGTATGCTACAAAGCATGAGAGTCATGCTCGCTGGGCTCGAACCCCAGCCTGTTTTGTTGTTACACATGCCAAGGTAACTGTGACTTAGAACAATCCATTGACCATCAAGCCTCAGTTTCCAGGACTATAAAATCTATTTGCTACCCACAGCTTCTATAATATATAGCACAGAACACTGAGAAACCAAAACCCATGGCCCAGGAGATACTCTGAAAGCCTACAGAATCATCTCTGTCAGCAGAATGGCATTCAGAGGCAGAGCTGCTTGCTGAAGCTTCTTCGGTGAAGCCCAGACACTTCCCACCACTTTTCCCCAGATGTTAGCATGCCATCCCTGCCCCAGATAACCCGACACCTACTACTGAGGGCCCTTCCACTCCACTCGGGCAGTGAGCCCTTCTTTCCAGATGCTGAACCTATCCAAGGAACTTACCCAAGGGGACCAAGAAAGGCCCAGTAGCATATGGCATGGAGAACCCATTTGGTCTTCATGAAGTTTCTCTGATCAGTAAAATAAGAGGAAGCCTGTACAGGTGCCTGAGGAGGCTTACAAAGCCCCATTCACATCCTATAAATGGTTGTATGAGCTTAGAGGTTCTTATAAAGCATGTCCCCTCATTCCCCTCCTGCTAGATGACTGCCCCAATTTCCAGAGACAGACAGGAGTTGTGCCTCCATGCCTGTAGCCTCTGCTCAGCCAGGGGGAAGTGAGTCAGCCTCTGTCCTGTCAACTCTAACCTATCAGCTCTGCATTAGGTGGGTCCCCTCCCTCTCAACTCTCTCCCTCCATCTCCACAGAGTGCCTCAGAAAAAGATGGTGGGGTGGGTAGAAATGGAGATCATCATGCCAAGGGAGATAAGCCACAAGCAAAAAGAAAAGCCAATCATGTAGACCCATTAGGGGGGGGTTTCTCTTAGAAGCTGGACCTGGCATTGAAGCTAGCTCAAGTCAGAAAGAGTGGGGGTCATGGTAGGGAGGAGGGAGGAAAGGCTGACCAAGAGCTTCTGGGTTACAGATAGGAAGAGGCAAGAAGTTCTGGAATTTTCCTGTAGAAAGATCAGACTGGATAAATGTTCTACACATTTCAAAGGGCTAGAAAAAAAAGGAATTTGAAGGTTTTTTATCATAAAGAAATAACAAGTGGAATTATAAACATTTTCTGATAAACTTGAAGATTTACATGGAAAATATTTCTGATAAAATTGTAGAAATATATAAAAAAACATGTTAAAATTAAAGATTATCATGGAAATTATATAGATAAAATGATAGGCATAAAGATAATTCTAAGTTGATTGAAGGTGGAATTATAAACATTTTCAGATAACATTGAATATTTACATGAAAATTCAAGAAATAGACAAACACGTTAAAATTGACTATTCCATATTTTCCATGTAAATCTTCAAGTTTATCAGAAAATGTTTATAAGCCGGGTGTGGTGGCGCACGCCTGTAATCCCAGCACTTGGGAGGCAGAAGCAGGTGGATTTCTGAGTTCGAGGCCAGCCTGGTCTACAGAGTGAGTTCCAGGACAGCCAGGGCTACACAGAGAAACCCTGTCTGGAAAAACCAAAAAAAAAAAAAAAAGAAAATGTTTATAATTCCACTTTTAATGAATTTAGGAATACTTTTATGCCTACCATTATTATATCTATATAAAATTTTCCATGATAATCTTCAATTCTAACATGTTTTTCTACATTTTTCTACAATTTTATCAGAAATATTTTCCATGTAAGTCTTCAATTCTATCATAAAATGTTTCTATCCCATATTTCAATTAATTTAGCAATGTTTTACATGTCTACCACTTTACTCCTTAATTTTCCATGAAAATTGTCAATTTTAACGTGTTTATCTGAAATATTTTCCATGTAAATCTTTAACTTTATCAAAAAGTGCTTTTACTTCCCTTTACTTCCCTTTTCAATAAATAAAAAAAAATTAAAAAAAGAAATAACAAATGCTTGAGTTTACAGTTATTCAGCTTAATCAAACCATTACACACACATACCAAAATCATCACAATGCCTCATGAAAATATACATTTTATATTGTATGTGCTTGTTACAAACTTATTTAGAAATTGTAAAAAGCTACTAAGAAGAAACACAGAACTCAGGGACCACTGCCTAGAAAAGTTGTCTATTGGGTTCAGGATCGGGTGTGGAGAAAGACAAAACAGAGGGCCAGAGGGCCTGGAGAATGATGGAAATCTGCACATGGTAAGGAAGGGGGTAGGGGATCACATCTCGAGGGTGTGCCAGAGACCCGGGATGGGAGAGGCTTCCAGGAATCAGTGGAGGTGACTTAGCTGAGACTCACAGTAGTGGGGGTATGGAATCTGAAGAGGCCACGTCCTGGAGCCAGGCAGGAACCCCACTGGAGTGATAGGGACACTAACCCACCCACAAAACTTTCAAACCAAAAGCTATCCTGTCTACAAGAAATGCAGGAAATGGGGGATGGAGCAGAGACTGAGGGAATGGCCAACCAATAACCAGCCCAGATGTAGACCCATCCCAGGGACAAGCACCAATTCCTGACACTGTTAATGATACTCTGTTATGCTTGCAGACAAGAGCCCAGCATAGCTGCCCTCTGAAAGGGTCTACCCAGCAACTTACTGAAACTGATGTAGATACCTGCAGCCAGATATTGGTCAGAGCTTGGGGTCTATTATGGAAGAGCTAGGGGAAGGATTGAGGGCCCTGAAGGTGATAGGAACTCCACAGGAAGACCAACACAGTCAACTAACCTGGACCCTTGGGGCTCTCAGAGACTGAACCACCAACCAAAGAGCATACACAGGCTGGACCTAGCTCCCCCACTCATCCTCTGCATGTATGTAGCAGATGTGTAGCCTGGTCTGCATATGGGACCCCCAACAACTGGAGCAGGGGCTGTCCCTAAACTTCTTGCCTGTCTGGAATAAGTTTCCCTAACTGTATGGCCTTGTCTGGCCTCAGTGGGAAAGAATGTGCCTAGCCCTACAGAGACTTGACGTGCCAAAGTGGGGATTTCGGTGTGTGTGGGGGGGAGGGGTCTCCAGCCTCTCAGATTAGAATGAGAAGGGGTGGGGAAAGGACTGAGAGAGGAAGGGACAGGGGGCAGCAATCAGGATGTAAAGAGAAAAATTGTAATTGATGAATTAATTAATTTTTAAAAAATGAAAAGAAAAGCAGTCCCTCTCCATCCAGTGTAATTAGAGCACGAGGTGGAAGCTTCTTGATGGGAAGGGGGCAGGGTCACACCTTGAGGAGGGAGGCAGGGAACCCAAGGGCAGAGGAGGAAGGGACATCTTGTTCCCCTGGGAGCATCTCCCCCAGTCTGAGCCAGCAGCCTCCTTCAGGCCTCTCGCCTCAGGCCCTGCATGCAGCCCTCATTACTGCAGCAAAGGCTCCGGAGTCGCAGAGGCAGGTAAGGGCCCGAGTGGGCAGGCTGCAGGCTATAGGTGACCTGTCTCGGCTCTGCATCTGGCTAGAGCTTCAATCTGATCTCTCCCAAACTCGGCTCAACTAAATTCAAGAAAAGGCCCTCTGGAACTGCAGACGACGTTGTAAATAGTCTCACTCCCAGAGTTCCGACCACTCTTAGAAAACAGCTCCTCACGTCCTCCATGTCTGTTTCCCAGATGTTAGCTCTTACTGTGAATGTCACCAATCTACAGAAAGTGGCACTCTCTGGAACTTCAAATAGTGATAGAGACCTTTACCTACAAGGTAGCATAGCTCCACGTAAAGTGACTGATGAATGTCAATAGTAAATAAAAATAAATATATTTTATATGATTATTGGGGGGTCTTAGTAAACATTTTCTACAATGTACATAGAAGGGTAAGAAAGCAAATCCCATATTCTATATAATACCAGTTCATAGCTACTTCCAACGGTCCATAGGACACAAACACTGCTCCCTACAGCAGAGTTCTTTGGGACAGAAAGGAACAAAGCAGTGCTGGACTCTGCCCATTATGTCTAATAGGTACCAGGTACACAGTAGGTGCCGCATGCATGTCTGCTGGATATAAGAGCAGTGGAATCAATAGCATTCTGCTGAAATGTCTGTTTTAATTCCCAGGCAAAGCGCCCATAACCTGCCTCCATTTCCTACTTGTTGATCAGAGTGCATACACTCAAAGCAAGCACTGACCTAAGAGGTGCTGACACGTCAGCAAGTGCACTGTACACTGGTTATGCCTGAATCGCCAGCCCGACGGCAGAGGCAGGAAGGACGGAAACCTTGCCAAGCCAGAGAAGAGACCTCAATTGTTCAGAAAAGTACAACCAGGGGTTCACCAAAGCAACTCTCTGTCTACTCCATTCTTCTCTGTCACACAGAGAGCGAATTACAAGGTCAGTCTTCCCAGAGGTCCTGAGACTTTACCTCCCAAGGGGAACCTTATTCAGAAACAGGAAAATTCAATCACAAAAAAAAAAAAAAAAAAAAAAAAAATGCTATTACTGGCAATCCCACACCCACATGGAATTCCCAGCTCTTCCAGATGTGTAAGAAGCAAAGGGGAGGAGATGGGCAGGCTAGTGATTTCCGGACTTCCAGGGGCCTCACATTTCTCTGCTAACCGGGAAGCCACCGTGTGTCTGGGTAGAATCTGACAGCTCATCTTCATCGGCTATCTTATCCATCGTCAGCGTAAATGCTGTTTTGACTACTGAGCTGAACGGTGCAGCAGTAAGTCCCAGTCCAGAGCAAAAGCACCTTTAGGCCTTTCAGGTCAGTGCCAGACAAACCCACAGAAAATTATCACAGAATAGAGCCAAACGCCACGTGCCGGTCCCACCCATCAGCACTGAGGGTTGTTCCCGAGAACATACAGAGCCTTGTTCCCATGCAGCCTGTGGCCCAGTGAAAAATGGATTATACATAGACAGTTAGCAAAGCTCAGCATGCACAGATATTGTTGTTACAGCCTAATGTGTATTAATTCTCCTAATCCACACAGCCGCGCGATGCGGTGGGTTTTGTTATCACCCACAGGAGAAAAGAGAAGCACAGAAGCAAGGAGCTTGCTGAAAACTGCTGCTGTTGATGGCAAAGCTGGAATTCAAGGCTTGACTTTCTGCCTCTGGAAACCTCACTCCCAAGGCTGCAGTCACCCGGGGAGTAGAGGTCTATCTGGGAGCCTTAGGCTCCGTATCCACGGATCATGGATATGCAGCATATCCACGTATTATGCAGCAGGGGTTACAGCACAAAATGAACATATGATGTGGTGATAGATAGAGTAATGGGGTGGGGAAAATTACCTTGACAAGTGAGACCAGGATTTTTCTTTTGAAGAGAGTTGTCTGTTGAGGATATTTGACATTTGCTTAAGGCTGCAAATGGACCACACAGGACTGGGTGCTGACTGGCCCACGATTTTGAGGAAAGAGAATAGAGCCTTGGCTGTAAAGAAAAACAAGTGAGAGCATGGAGCTTCTAAGACAACCTAGGAGGAAAAGGATCAGGATCGGAGAAGAGAGAGCAGGATAGGGAGAGAAATGTGAGGCCGCAAGTGACTGCAAAACCCCCAGCCAAGCTTGAGGAAGGTCTAGCGGTCTCACGAAAGCTTTGTGACTGCTTGCTGATAGGAAAGAAACTGTTGCTGTGAGACGGGAGCAGAGGTGCTCGTTTTCACTAGATCTTGAGGCACACAAAGACCTATGACTAAATTCTGGGTTGTAGCCAATATGACTACATCATATAGATAATTAAGAATTCCCCTCTCTGTTCTTTGTATCAAAATCTATTCTCCCAAATAGATGGCTTGATGAAGATCTCAGATAATAAATCATAAATTCACCTAAATCCATCTGGCTTAATCTCTTAATGACATCTAGATTAGTCTCTGGACAAGTGACACAGTCAGGAAAGAGGCTGTCGTGTTCTCATAACGAAGATCCTCATAAGATGTCCCAGTCATTAGATGCTACTACACAATTTCCTTGCAACAGGAAATGCTTTGGATGGCTAAATTCTCCTCATCAACAGGACAACAGAGGTTCAGAGAGACCAAATAATTGCTGAGATTGCAAGCTTAGCGAGGGACCCAGTGGGAATTCCCCCTGGGTCTGCTCCACAACAAGGGAAAGGCCTCCCCAGTGCTGCAGAAACAATGGCTGCACAGCCTCAGCTTGGTACTGTTTCCCTGGGATTCAAAGCCAATGAGTACATTGAAAATAATTAGCTGCTCATACTCCAAATCAATTAATCTTAGTTAAGCTCATTGAAATTTCAGCCTCAGTTACCGAAAATCCCAAACTTAGTTGATCACCAAAGGCAGAGTCCCAGTAGGAAACCCATTCTAGTAAAGACTCAGCTCCCTGAGCAACCTGGTCCCTGGTGGGAGAGGGGAGCCTGGCGAGAGACAAAGAGTAATCCGCGAGGGTGGAGCTGAGCCAACTCCTGCTCTCAAGGCCCAAGCCGGTGGCACTTTATTAAAACATAAGCTGAAAATCACTTATTCTGCATTAGGTGATTAATAGTGTTGGCCCCTTCCCGGGACAGAGCAGCAGCTCTGAGAAATGACGCAATTACTCCCAGCGAATGTGAACATTAAGGGACTTGTTACTAACAGGGTGGTGTGTACAATTTCATGGTTAATTAGGACTTTGGGGGAGCACCGCTACATTACCCAGCCTAAACAGAATTCCTAAGCTGCCCCTCTCTCCGTGCCTTCAAATTGTTATGAAATAAACTTCAAGAATTAAGGAAATCAAAGATGCTCTGGGTTAATTAGAAGCCAGCAGTGATTGCGGGAAATGATTTTGGGGGTAATCTTGGACCAGCCAGATCCCGGTGGCCTCTCATCCTTACGCACACCACTCTGATGCCCTCCGTGGCCCAGCAAAAACACTTGGAGACGTGGTTTCCACGGAGAAAAATGACTTTTAATCAAGACTGGGAAATGGAATTAGATGTGTAATTAGATAGAAAGAGACACAAAACCACAAGCCGGGAGCTGCAGGATCAACCCTCTGTTCTCGGAGGCTAGCGAGAACTTAGGCGTGAACTGTGCTGATGAAGGCATCTGAGCTGCTGTTCTCTGGCCAACTGGAACTTCCCAGGAGAGAAATAACGGTTGCTCTGTGCTCACTGGAAACAGCCCACGTGGCGATGCAGCAGGCCGCTCTCTGCTTGTGGGCTTCTGCTTTTTACTCTCCTGCCTGTGACCTAAAGCCTGCCATCCTTGCACCAAAGAGAGCATGCGCTCCCTTTTCTCACGCTGGGGAAACAGACTCCAGATGTCCATAGGAAAAGCCAGACTTGTCAAGGCTCTAAGATCAACGATCACAAATTCAGGGCTCTAATTTGTGTTCAAGTTTACAGGCATAAAAAGCAAGGTGTCACACTTAACAGAGGCAAGGGTTTCTGTGACCCCCCCCACCCTCACCCCAGGATCACTTGAGTGTTCATCTTACACAAAAGTAGGACCAAAGGCAGCCAGTGCCTGGGATTATGAATCTATCAGTACAACCACCTCCCTGGGAACCTTGCAAAGACACCCAAGGGGTTCAAAGAAAGAAGGTGCCCAAATTTCTGAGACCTAATCGTCTAGAATCAAAAAGGCCCATCAAGTGGTCCAGAGGGCTCTTCCAGGGCCAAAGACAGACAAGTTTGTGCAAAAAGACCTGTAAATAAAATAAATTCAAGGAAAGTGAAGAACAGTGGCCTGGGATCAATACCCCCCACCCCGCAAAGAGTCCATGACGATTTCTAGATAACAGCAAAGTCCTGAGACAGACTGGGGTATCTAAAAATGCCAGAGAAAGGGAAGTAGGCATACAGATCACTGTGGGCTCAGAGAGTCTGAAGCTACATTAGCGTTTTGCTCATGAAACTGAAAACTCACCTGTTCATCATATGTTCCCTATTATAATATTTCATAATCATAATGACATAGGAGACTGGGTATGGTGGTTTGAATGAGAAAGACGCCTATTGACTCATAGGTTCCAGTGCTGGGTTCCCAGTTTGTGGAACTGTTTTAGAAGGGTTAGGAGGTGTGTTGTTGGGGATGCGGTTTGAAGATTAAAAGGCCCTCATCTGACCCTCTGTGTGGGTGTGCTGCCTTTTGACCAGGATGTAAACCTGGAGCTACTTCTCCAGTGCTATGCCTTTCTGTGTCCTGCCACTACAATCGATCATGGACTAGCCTTCTAAAATTGTGAGCAAGTCCCCAGTTAAATGCTTTCTTTTATAAGGAATGCCTTAGTCATGGTGTCTACTCATAGCGATAATAGTCCTAAGACACTGGGATATACTGGAAGGTTCACAAAAGCCCTACAGCTCTGGATTCATTTTATTCCCTCTCTTTTCTAGGACTTGGCTTTCTTCTTTGTAAAATGCGACTAATACAAGACTGAAGACCAGCAAACACCAACAAAAACCAGCCTCGGCATGACGAGCCTTATCCGAAGCACTAGACATGTGTCAGCTCGTTCTTGGTCAGGAACCTGATGCCATTACAGATGGGGAGCTGAGGTTCGAGGAAGCTAAGCATCCTGATCCCAAAGCCGCGAGCTGGCAATTAGCAGACTGAGATGTAAAGTTGTGTTGACAGTAGATCCTGAGCACAATGCCGCCAGGGGGTGCTACACATTTATGAGCAATTAGCCTGGCCCACGGGAGCATGGGTAAGCTACCCAGACGCCACCCTTTCTCTCCCCTACCATAGGAAGTGTCTCTCACACACTACACTGAACCATTTCAAGTTTTGCTCTCTTAGATTTGACCCAACATTTGACCCCACACAATAGGTTTTTAGATTGAATCCCAGCACTGGAGTGCCGCTCCCGCCCCAATTCTTAAACTCGTCATTTCCTGAATGAAAAGAACAGGTAGAGTCGGGGATACTGGGCTTCAGGGATACTGGACTGCCCAGGAAAAATATGGCTTGACACAATCCTAGGGAACTGAGCAGTGAGCAAACCAGGCACAGATATGCCTGGTTTCCACACAAGACAGAGATCATGTCTCACGGGCACTAAAAATCTACCCAGTTTCCAGGTACAGGGGCCCAACCGGAAAGAACTGGTGTGACTCTAGAAGCCATGCATCTCCCAAAGCTGTACACCTGTTGATAGGAATAGTCACAATGCTTGCTTACCTCTGGGACCAAATTCCATCCATGAGTCTGGCGTGCTGAAATCTCTAAGAAACACACAATGCTTTCTGGAAACACCTTGTTCCCTCCTGCAACCCAGACCTTACCCGCTGCCCTTCTGCTCACCTAAGCCTTCACAAGCTGGAGCCAGCCTGTACATAACAGCACATTCATGTTGTCTGTTCCTTAGTTTTAAAAGGAGACCTTAGTCTCTCGTTGTGAACAGGATTGTATTTGTGCATCTTAAGTACCTGAGAAAATGTGCTGATCCACGTCTGCCAAGCCTAGCTGGCAGGGGAGAAATGGTAGAATCTATGTATACAGAGAGAGAGAGAGAGAGAGAGAGAGAGAGAGAGAGAGAGAGAGAGAGAGAGAGAGAAGAGAGAGAGAGAGAGAGAGAGAGAGAGAGAGAGAGAAACCCAGATGTGTTCTATAAGCTTCTGTCATGTGAGACTCCACAGCAAGTCACATCCAGGGACCACCGAGATATTAAGTCAATACATTATGGGTAGTCATAGGAGGATACCTGGCAGTTACATTTTATAAGAAATGTCTGTTTGTTCTGATATTTAGACACTAAAGCTTTTAGAATGAGACACAAAACTTCTCAACTGGCAAAACTTACTAGGAATTTAACATGCTCAGAAGTGTGATGATATGGGTTGTGTGAGTGGTATTTATTTTATACAGTCTGAATACTGGATATTAAATGAGTTGGTACATCTTGAGGTGCCTGTCTATGGCTCGCTTTGTGTAAGGACACTCAGAAATAAATGAAGAAATGTCAATTTGCTTCTTGTAAGAAAAGAATTGCAAGTTTAAAAGAGCGTGGTACAAAATCACGACGAAGAGATTGGGGAGATTGCTCAGTCAGGAAAGCGTGTGCTGTGCAGCATATGCATAGAAGTTCATATGACATGGAGGAGAGCATCTGTGATCCAAGCACTAGGAAAAGAGACAGGAAAATCCCTGGAGCTTTCTACCCAATCAGCCTAGCTGAAGGAGTCAGGTCCAGAGCCTGTGGAGGAGCCTTTCAACAGCAACAAAACAGAGAGGCCCAGGAAGACACTCGGTGTCTCACTCTCTGGCCCTGAACAGACATGCACGCACAGAGAGAAGAGGAAGAGTCAGTGGTACATATAAAAAAGAAGACTAATTTAAAGGTTTAATATGAAGAAAAAGAAGAAGAAGAAGAAGAAGAAGAAGAAGAAGAAGAAGAAGAAGAAGAAGAAGAAGAAGAAGAAGAAGAAGACAGTTCAAAAACACAGCAAGCTAAATACCTAGGGATACCCTGGCCTAGACATGCATAAACCTATATGAGGAAAGCCCTTAACAAAGGGGGATGGGAAACCATGAAAACACACTCACTTACTTGTGTGATGTTCAATATCATAAGGATTTTTTTACTTTCCCTAAATTGATTTATTTATTCCCAATAAAATACCAATAGGCTGGTTTGGAGCTTTAGATGGAATAACTTTAAAGTTCAGAGAGTAGAAAAAGCAGTGGAAGAAAATGAAAAAGAATAGAAGATCTAATCAAAATATGATGCATCAAAGTATAAAGTCAGACTGTGACAAATCAGTAGATCTAATTAAAATATCAGTTTGATAAAATAAATTTTAGTATATTATGAATGGTATAAAAATCATTGCAGCAATGATAACTTATTCAATGACGAATGGAATGATTATATACGAGGTAAATTGTAAATCAAGTTTAGACTTTCCTTTTATGTGGGTAGGTGTTTTGCTTGCATGTAGGTATATGTACCATATATATGCACAAGGCGATATTAGGTGCACTGGAACTGGAGTTACAGTCCGTCGTGAGGAATTAAGTGACTACTAGGATTGGAACCCTGGTCCTAAGATTAAATTTCAGGTTTAAAGGTTTTCAATGAGACCATAAAAGTACCTACAGGAAAGCAATGTAAACCATTATAAACAGTGTACAAATTAATGTTTCCTATGACTAAAGCTCAGACATAATAAAGAACAAGATCAATTATTTTACTATACATAAATAACAAGCATTTCGTGACAAGCAAAATAATAATTAAAAAAACACATTGAGTTCGATATTTTCAACATGACCAATGATCAAGTGATAAAAGCCCCTATTTCAAAGAACTCTGGGAAATCAACAGAAAACCAGGCAGGGTGCAGGAACCTACGACTGGCAGCAAATGAAACACAACTAACCCCTGAGCATCTGCAATGATGCCTCGTGTCACTCCGAAGGAAGATGCAAGTGAAAGCCGTGCTTTCCTCCTAGGTTTACGCATCTGCTTGGTAAAAGCCCTTAAGCTGGATAGTAGATTCTGGGGACAAAGCTATGGGAACACAGGCACACTTCCACACAGTGGTGGGGGTAAAGCTAGCACAGCCATTTTGGAAAGGAATTTTGCAGCATCTATCAAAGTTACCAATGCAAAAATCCCTCTACTCTGCAATTCCATTTTTAGAAATTCATCCTATGGATATACTTTGAAAGCTGCAAGCTAACTGACCTAATTGCAAGGTTATTCTCTGCACCTCATTTTTTTAAAGCAAAATACTGGATGGAATCTAAATGTTGCCATTAGAGAGCTGGTTTAAAAGATTATGGCACAACGATGCAATCAAATAATCTGCAGCTGATTTAAAGGCTGGACAAATGCTTCATAAACTAATCTAGGGAGATCTGTAAGCATGCTTCATAGTGAAAAAGCAAAGTGCAGAATGGGTAGATGTGCTGTTGGTTTCAATAACTTCACATAAATCTACCCCTACCTAGGAAGAACCCCAGTCAAAGAATTGCCTACACCAGATTGATTGTCCTGTGTGCATGCCTGTGTGGCATTTTCTTGATTAATGATTGATATGCAAAGGCCCAGCCCTCTGTGGGTGGTGCTACCTCTGGGCAGGTGATCCTAGGCTACATAAGAAAACAGGCTGAGGGTGCCATTGCAAGCAAGCCAGGAGCAGCTCTCCTCCATGGCTCCCATTTCTGCTCCTGCCCGAGTTCCTGACCTGACCTCCCTCAATGACAGACTGTGATCAGACATGTAAGCCAAGCAAACTCTTTCTCCCCAAGTTGTTTTTGATTATAGGGTTTTGTCACAGTAATAGCTAACTAGGTCAGTGAGATGTGTAGCATGCCCTCATTAGCATTCAAAGGTCAAAGAACATATACTTACTTATTTAAAAAAATCTAGGCATCCCCAAATTAATAATTTGGAAGATGGAAAACAAATTAGTGCTTGGAAACTGTCTATACATTTTAGCCTGCTAACTTTTTAACATATTAACTCATGATTATAAATTAAATGAATATGCTAAAGACAAATAAATGCTAATGTAACAAATCCTAGAGATTACAAAATTTAGAGAAAAGTCTAGAACTCTGTGTAATGTATAGCCTTAGAGAACATGGAAGGAAGGACAGTTGTAGATAGGAGGGTAAGACTCTTTGGAGCTAAAACAAAGGATGTAACAGTGGCACATAACAGAGACTATGAAGGGATAAAGTCTACCAGTCTGTCTCATAATGTGTTTGAACTATTCATATAAATTATATAAAACTCCCATGTGCATATATACATCTATTCTATAATTCAAAGCATTTTAATAGGCAATGAATGCCCTTCATACTAGGAATCTCTTGTAAGGAAATCATTACAAATATATCCAAAGACTGAGTGGCACAGATGAACCCCGACACAAATGTTCAAACCTAAATGAGTAATTAAATAAACCATGGCCTTCAGTATAATGCAATGCCAAGTGGGCATCTAATTAATGCTGTGAAATATTTAATGATATCAAAAGATGTTTACTCTCAGCTGCAAAGATATACGCTAATATATTCGCTGCAGCTATCTCTAGAAGGGATATCATCAACAACTTTTATTCTTTTTACATTTTCTCATTTTCCAGTGAATATGTATTGCCTATGTAATAATAAATAGAGCTTATAACAAAGAAGAAAAATGGAAAAGCAAAGACCCAGTTTACTTGAATGGGGTCTAGGAGAGCTGCCCGACTGGACATCTCCTTGTCTAAACTCTCCACTTTAATAAGTTCCAAATCAAAAGGGTAAAATCCAAAAGACCTTCCTCAGAGAATGCTGAGAGCAAGAGGCATGGGGAAGAGGGAAAGACAGAAGCTCAGTTTGTTCCATGCCCTCCTACCCCTGTGAGTGCACACACATGTGCACATGAGCACGCACGCACACATACACACATACATACATACATACATACATACATACATACATAAAAACAGAGACAGACAGACAGTGGTAAACAAAGACAGCCCAGTGACAGTTACAGAACCTCTACTTTGCTGCTTTGTACAAACAGACCTCCTGACTGAGATCTAACTTTAGTAAAGAATGTGTGGACCACAAATAAATCCATGAGACAACTACACCCCGAATCCCTATCGTTAGGCCTAGTCTAGACTCCAGGACCTCACGTGGTGCTCATTACCACTACAACTGCTTTCTTAGACTACAGGAAATGAGCATGAAAGGCCATTACCTAGGTCAGATGGGAGAATGTCAAAGGATAACCAAAGGTTTGACACAACAGGACTGATAAGGAGATAGGAAGGCGTTTCTGTCCACTGGGAGTTTAGGCCTGGGGCACCTGACAGGCAGGGACCCAAATGGGTACCCTAAGGAACAAAGATAGGGGCAAGAGCCAAGCCCTCCCCCAAGAGCCCAATGTGAGGTGGTCTGTGAGAGTATGTTGGGCCACAATGCTTATCAGAGGATTTGCACCTGATGATGAATACATGGACTGGTCTTAACAATTCTCATCAGAGACCAAGACCACGTCGTCTCTTAAGTAGGGGCCCCCACTTGCCCACAGATTTTCTTATGAGTAGGAAAACAGGGACAGTGTGACCTGAAAACGCTGGGGTCAGCTATCAGGTGTGTTTCCTGGGTCATCCCTAGGTTCCTCAGTGGCTGATCCTGTGTCTGGTTTGGAAAAGCCACTGACCTAATAATGGCATAATTGCAACCATCACCGACCATGACTTTCCCACTTACCAAGCACTATAATAACCTAAATGATCTTATTGAAGCCTAGCAATAAGACTATGAAGTTGTGGAAAACATGACACTGGTGGCCCAGCTTTTTGTCTACCACCAGAAGCCATGCTCTCTGACAGCAACTCTAACAGCTCCTTCCATTAAGAGATGAGGCCTAAATTTCATTCCTTAGGGTTGGGAAGATTCTGAGAGTTTCTCTGCTTGACAGAATAAGGCAGAAGTGAAGCTATGTATACCAGTTCCAAACCTAGATCTCAAGATCCTCTGTACATGCCCAGCTACTCTGCTGGAATTCTATCACTTCCATGAGAACTGGGCTGAGCCAAGATGAGGCCCTCATGGAAATGACATTCAGAGAAGACACCCCTGCCATCTCCATAGAACCCCAGACGTGAGTAGGGACCCCAAGTCCAAAGAAAACTAGACCAGACAAGGAAAACCACCAGGTCAGTTGGTAGACCCATGGAAACTATTTTGTGGTCATTGGTGTAAATTATATTTGAGGACAGTTTGTTCCACTATCTTATCTCAGTAATAAATAGTTGGACACAAGTGTGTTACTTATCATTGTCAAACTCAGGTTGCAAACAAAAGATGCTCTGTAACTATAGAGTGAGTTTTCATTGCCCTGAATTGTTAATTACTCAGAGACAGGCACTTGGGAAGGTAATAAGCATGAGATGAGTCATGAGGGAAGGGCGTTCTTAACAGGATTCGCACCCTTACACACCCTAAAACCCCTTATCTCCTTCTCTTTCGCCCCTCACTCTTTCTCCCACAGATCAAACGTCAAGAAGGCAGGAATCCATGAAGAGCTTCTTCACCAGAAACCCACCTTGTTGACACTCTGCAATCCAACTTCCAGTTTCCAAAACTGAGAAGACAAATTAACCTTGGTGTTAAAACCTCTTGGACTATGGAGACTTTGATGGCAATGTAAAAAAACTAAAACAAGATCCGACCTCACCACCAGCAAGTAATAGTGCAAAGCCCAAGTCTGCAGTGTTACATGACCTCCCCTGTGCCCTGCCCAGCCTCGGGGTGTAGAGCAGTGGTTCTTCCGGTTATATCAATGGTGATGCTGAATACCAGATGATCCAAATGAATTCACCTAAGTCAGCACTTCCAGGTTCTCAACCTTCCTAATGCTTGGAACCTTTTTAATACAGTTGCTCATGTTACGGTGACTCCCAACCATAAAGTTATTTTGTTGATACCTCATAACTGTGGCGTTGCTACTATTATGAATTGTAATGTAAATATTTTTGGATGTGGAGGGCCAAAGGAGTCACAACACATGGGTCGACAAACATGGCTATAGTCAGTGTCTGTGATCCCTTCTTCTAGAAAAAGCCTTGGAGAAAGACAAAAATTCCTATCCATACAGGAAAAGAATCATCTAGCTCTTTCCCTGGGCTTATAGGCCTTCTTGGAAGTAGTAAAAGCAAGATTTGTCTTTCAGGAATGTTCATCTCAGATCCAAACCCAATGATCTGAGTCCCAATTTCGAGTTCCAGAAGTTAGGACTCCAAAAGTCTGATTGTAAACTCCTATTCCCACATGCCCCCACCACAGAGCCTTCTCTACAAGTCAGGCTGCTGAGAGAGGAGATAGCTAACATAACATGGACAGATGGCAGGGCCTGGCTCCCACTGAAGAGCCAAGGACAGGAGGCTATTCCAGCCCACCAGCATGTTGCAGCTTCTATCCAAGTAGAAACGGAGCCTTAGGTCACCTGAGCTACTTATCCAGGGCCACATGATGCCTCTTGCTGCAGACTGTAGCTCACTGAGATGGTTTGTTGCCATGCATATGGGAGCCTGGCAGCTGTCTCCAAGGGCTTTCAAACCACACAGCAATAAAGAGCCCCTAGGGCTCAAGGTCCATCTGCTCTGTGAAGACAGAGCTTCAAAGGAGATGTCACGAGGCATCCCAAGATGCTGTCTGCTTTCCTCGGAGCTGGAGCGCTGCCCTCAGCCTTTAAGCTGGGGGGAAACCATACAGAAGATGAAGTTCACTATCACCAGGCAGAAAGGCTGTGGCTCTACAGGCCTGAGGACACTAGATGAGTAAGGTATTGTCCTGGCCTCAGGAAGCCTCCAATAAAGCAGTAAGGATCCTTCAGAGCTTTTTATAGTGTTGAGAATGTTCACAGAAGGTAGCTAATCCTGGCCTGCTGACAGAGAGAAAAAGGCAGCCTTAAACAAACAAAAAATCAAAACACAGAAGGCAGGGCTTAAGAGGTCTTCCCTACAGTCAGTTCTTTGGAGGCTCTTAGGAGTCATCCAACAATCAAGTCAAGAATATGGAAGAGAAATAATTGGCCCTGTGAGATCATAGCCTAGGGAGAGAGTAGATGATCTCACCTAACAAAGACGGGAGCCTTCCTAAAGAAGGAAGCCGGAGACTTATCTAAGAGTTATGGAGGATGAAGAGGTAAGAGAGGCAATGCTCTCATTAGAAGGAACAGCACACTCCTGGTAGATAATGAAAAGGTAGGTCTATTAAAGAATGAAAGTGGATGCCTGAGACAAGGAAAACAAAGGAAGCAACCATAGCTGCTTAAGCAAAGGAAAGGGAAAAAATGTCCTACTATGAGCACTTCTCGTGTACCAGAAAAAGCACCTACTATGTTCTAGGCACAATGCCAGATGCAAGCACCCAATAAAACATTAGAGCTATTTCTTTATTCAACTCAACAATTGCCTATGGATCCATTGCTGTTCTCCCTGACCAAGCAGAGGGAAAGTAACTTTACAAAATCACCCTCTAAGGAAAGAATAAGAGAGCTTATATTCAAAGTCCTGGTAAACCATTTCTTATTGATGTTCAGTTCTCTCATTTACTTTATTTTAACAAGCAAGGTGCCATTTGGGTAGAAAGACATTAGCCTGAAACACCCTCAATCAATGCTACTCTTGGATGTTCATGAGATTGTCTGATAGAATCATTAAAAGAGGAGGCAAAGATATTTAACCTCCATTTAATAATTATTCCTGGATTTGACCTTAGAATCACAGGCTGGGGTTATGGCTCTAAATAAGCATTTTACAAATCACTTGGACATGTAATACTGTAAGTAGTTACATTGTGGAGATCAGGAATATACACACATACAGAACAAATGAAAAACCGTCTCCTAATGTTATGTAAATGAGAACGGTGATTGGATAAACTCTCTGGGGACAGAGTTTTACACAGATCCATGAAGTGCTGGATCTCAAACCACCACAAAGGAAACAGAGATTCTGGGTCCTAAGAAAACCGGGTTAGATGTTACACACAGTAAGTCTGGTAATGACAGAGGCAAGGCCGTGAATGAAACTGCTCCATAAACTGCAAGAAGGGGGAAGATGCAATATTTCTGAATTAGCATACTATTTTACATATGAATTTCAATATGTAGGCACAACTAAATTAATAAACCAGATGCTACAAATAGACATCTGACTCCTTCATATACTTCTGTATGAGTCTACATGTTCAGTTCTAAGTTGACTCACTACTGCTATATGGGATCTTCCCACTGCAAAAGTTGCGACCTGTACTTTCTATTAAGAGCTGCTCTGTATTCTACAGATCATGGGCATGAGTTGTGTAATGAAGTGGAAAAAGTTACCCAGGTCTACCCATCAGGCAGATCTCACCCCACCAACCAGACAAGCTAACAAAGCTCCCTAGGTTTGAGCAGCAGCATATAACCATCCTGTTAATGAGGAATCTGGTCCAGAGAGGCCTGGAGTCTACCAGAACAGAGCTCCATCTGCTGAACACTAACAGCTGTGACATTAGACCATGTAGGTATCCCCAGATGTGAGACCCACCCATAACCACAGCATAACCTGGCCTCAGTGAAAGGCCACCCCTTGAGCACATACACAACATTCCCAAGCTCATGATGAGCAGAACTCCAGGCTATTTCACACTCAGTGTTGAAGAAGACCCAGTGCTGGCCCAGGCTTGAGGCCTCCTGTCGCCCTAGGCTACAGGCCACCGCTAACGTAGAGTAGCAGGGACCCTGTCCCCTGGCAGATTTTCCAAATGTCAAGGTTCTCTGAGCGGCTACCTCCAAACAGAGCTAGGAGTTCTCTGGGTCTCTTAGGACCCAGAAGGTTAGTGAACTCTGGGGTACTCGCTTCCCAGAGGGACAGGGCAGATTGACTGCCACTCTGCAAGTCTCCCACCTCTCCCCAAGCTCAAACCATCCAACTTGAGTAGAAACCCAAGAAAATGTTAAAGGCCAACTCCCGACTCGCCTCTGCCAAGCCATGCAGTTGCCGGTTTTACACACATGCTCCTTCCCCCTCTCCCCACAGCTCTGTCCAGGATCTCCTTTCCTGTCTAAGAGGAGCCATCTCATGTTTGACATCAGCCTCCAAAAGGGCAGCCATGCCATCTGAATCGACCCCTCCAATCTGCCCTGCTTCCAGCTGCCAATACCACAGTCCTCCAAGGACCCCCCACGGGTCCTGTGAGAAGACGCCATGGCACCTTTATGCCATGGTGAGAACACTGCTGTTTTGGCACACTTCCCGGTCACCTGGAACCAATCACACAAGACACACATGCTTCCATGGTCCCACCTTTTCTCTCGATGTGAGAACATTTAGAATGCTCTCATAGTCGCTCTCAGGCTCCAACCCCAGCTCCTCTTCTAAGAGTTTGTTCCTACATACTGCCCCCTCCAAGACTAAGTGCTCAACCTCCATCCTCATGGCTGAAGCCTTGCTTTGCCAAATGCTACAGATGAGTTACTCCAATCTTCTGCACCTCCACTACCTCATCTATAAAATGGGAGTGTAACATTTACTATGGGGAAAATCAAGCTTTCTTATGGTTTCTACTTTCTATTGCCGAGTCTCTACTAAGGACTCTTGCTCAGAAAAACATCCCTCTAATGACTGCTACCTGAAGCGTCCTAGCCTAGAAGAGTCCAAGGATGATGTACATATATGCACACAGAAATACAGACACACACACACACAGAGAGAGAGAGAGAGAGAGAAAGAGAGAGAGAGAGAGAGAGAGAGAGAGAGAGAGAGAGAGAGAAACACATACACTACACACACACACAGAGATAGAGAAACATACATACACCCACACACACACACACACACACCTAAAATAATGGTTGTGGGTCTGATATATATATTCCTCTGCACCAGATCAGAGGAATTCCAGAGTCTAACTGACTCTTGAGAAAGTCTCTAGGGGTCAGGGGTCATGCTGAAACTTCTGCAGTCTGAACCATTCCTCATTCAAAGTCGGTTCAGGAGCGTCTACCCTCAGCCAATGACCACCTTACCGAGCTGTAATGAAGAGTCGTCTTTATTCACATGCAGAGCACCTGGCAGATGACCCACCGTGAGGACTGGTCAAAGCCACCACACCACAGTTATGGGTCTCAGTTTACACCATCAGCTCCATGTTCCACCTCCCCCTTGTGACTAAAATTAGAGCCCATTGCTTCCAAATCCATGTAGACCGTGTCCTGCCTCTGGGTGTGAAGCGGCAGACTCCGGTTCGGGGTTCTATGGCTATAACTAGCCACATCAGAGCCCTCTACTTTAGTTCCCACAGATTTCTTTCTCAGTTCTCCCTAGGAACAAACAGTATGACATAATCACTGTCTAATCCCCTGTGCCCCTTGAGAGTCTTCAGGTGGAAAGCAAGAGCCTCTGCCCAGAACCTGTGAGACTGGATGACGTAAGGCTTGGTGCAAGAGGAAGAGATTAAAGGCTGCAGTCCTGCACCTCTGTCCGGGTGAAGCCCACTGCCTCCGCTGTTGAGGAGAACAGTATCGCCTGCCAGTATCAGTATGTGGTACCCGGGACCTCTGAGGTAGTGGCCCTAGAACAGACTCCAGAACAAGGAGGCTGTGAAGATGGAAATCAGCTCCCTTGTGCAGACAGAGACACTAACGCCGCACGAAGCAGTGGACTAACGGCTCTTTTTTGATTCATTAGGAGTTTCACATCATGCACTACAGTCCTGCTCAACCCCCAGCCCATAATATACCCACCTTCACCCTTGCAAAAAATAAGGCCCATGCGCACGCACACACACACAACAACAATAAAAACAAAGCATAGAGACCATCTCATCGTGGAACCTGTGCTAGACACACACACACACACACACACACACACACACACACACATACACACACAATGACAATAAAAACAAAGCATAGAGACCATCTCATCGTGGAACCTGTGCTATGTCACAGTGCGTCCCACAGTCTGTCGCGTCGCTCTGTCCACACATCTTCACTTGCAGATGTTCGTTGCAATGAGTCGTTCGTCTGTCTGGCTCAAGATCTCTGGCTTCTGTGATACCATCAATACTGGATCCTCATCAGGACTCCTCCCGGTTATCCTGTTGTTGCCCCGTCATGGAGACCCTGTAGCTTTGGAACAGCAGGACTGGCTCTTTTGAGTGTCCCAACCATTCATATAGGATACAGACATTGCGGTGGGCCAATTCAGAGCCCTGGATCTGGGCGCGGGTGGTAGCCGAGCTGCCCTCCGGCTCGCCCTTATCCAGCACAGTTTTAGCCAGGCTGCCCAACGCTTCCACGAGCAGGAGGCAGAGTCAGCTCTCCTGCTCTCACGCCCTCGGGTGGGGGCGCACCTGCACCCAGGCCTCCAGAGACAGCTCCACCATGCCACCCAGTCAAGGTTCAGGGCCCACTTTCCCAAGTGCTACAGTCTATGAGGGGCTGAGCCAGCTCTCCTGCTCGCACACTGTGGTAGCTGGCTCATCCGTGCCTTCACATCAGGGCCAGCTCCACAGCGTCGCCCAGCGGAGGTACAGGACTTGCTCTTTCATGTGCTACAGCCAGTGATGGGCGTTTCTCTGCAGTCATCACAGATGTCCTTGAACTAACTCACTTTGTAGACCAGGCTGGCCTCAAACTCCACTGATCCTCCAATCTCTGCCTCCCAAGGGCTGGGACTAAAAGTGTGTGCCACCAAGTCCAGAACACTAACAAGTCTTAAAGAAACAGCCATTATTTACTGTAAAGTATGAACTGTTTGGCTGTGCGCTGTACAATGGAAAGGGCACTGACAGAAAACTCACACAGGCGTCTGAAAGAGACCCGGAGAATGGCGTGGCCGCTTGAACACCTACAGTGCTCAGAGTCTACACAGGTGATTTGATGGTTTAACACACATCTTGTCCTCAAGTTGTTCTTTAGTAGGAATGAGCCTGAAGAGCATCCAACATCAAAAGACTGCCTAAGTAAAGGCTGAGTGGGAACACAATTGTATTTCGCCAATCTGCTCTTATAAGGGCTACTTTGCAGCCTTTAGAAATAAAAAAAATATAAATGAACATATGTTTATAGGAAAGCCTTTGATGATGTATCATGGTATAAAAAAATCAAATTATAGAAAAACTATAAGTAGTTCCATGTACATACATAAAATTTGCAAGAGGGATAAAATGGAGGCCAGCAGACTGAAGCTACGGGGCCTGTTTTAGGAATGGAGTTTTATTAGTCTCTAGCCGCAGTTTGTCAGTTATTAACTGCATGTGGCTACTGCAGTGTTCATTAACAGTACACTACTGAAACTGTACGTATGGCGAACCACATACAAAACTTGCTCATTTAAAAAAAAATCAAGAAAGAGTTTTCAAACTTTAATCTAGAAGATGCCAAACGTTCAGGGCACTTACTTCAAGCACAAGGGTCACCTTGTTTAGGGGTGTTTGTGTTTGTTTTGTTTTGTTGGCAGTGTTAGAGAATAAACTGTCAGCCTCATGCACACATATTCCAAAGTCCATTTTTACACTCTGACTACACATACTAATATTTCCTCTGCCATGACGATATGCAGTTTTCTCATAAGCACATAGTTTGGAAAACAAGTTATTTGCATATTAATAATAAAAATAATTTCACATATATATATATGAAGACGCCATGATTAAATCCATTAGTTTGTTAACTTAAAAATTAATTAAATAATAATAACCTCATCAATATTCATGAAAGCATAACTGAGAGTAGAGTTTTGGAAAGTCAGCAACTCTCTCGGTGTTCATATTAATCCCCAGCCTGCTCGCTCTGCTCACTCCTGCCTTTCTCAAGACAAGTATGATTCTGAGCATCAAGTCGGTGATGAATGAAAAGGCTCCATCTCCTTTCCCTGACTATGCAGGACAAAGATCCCTCCCTGAGAAGCACCATCATGAACCCACAAGACCTCTTCAAGAAACTCAGCCTAGATGAAATACAACCCTCCAAAGGTGAGAGGGATCAGACAGTATGTGACTCCTGAGGCCACTGTGTCTAGGCTCTGCCTGCTGGCTGGGTACTGGACTGCCTCTACTCTCCCTGCACTACTGTCAAAGGAGCTGAGGTCCAGTCATTCTGGAGTCATAAATTAAACCTGAACACTTCCCCAAGCCCCTGCGGGTCCTCTGCTGCCTCCCCCCAATGTCCTTGTAGCTCCTGCTCTTCTCTCGTGGATCCCAGATGCCTCTGCCAATCAAAGGGCTCCCATTTCCACAGTCAGGCTATTCTGTGCCTCCACACGCTTATGATCACATTCCCCTTTGCACAAAAAGTCCATCCTCACCCAGGCCACCTGGTGGATTTCTACTCATTCTTTCAAAGAAAGGTCACAAACTAAAAATTCACCCACTAGCCATATGAAGCTCACAGATGTATTTCTCAGCCCCATGTGGCATTGTGAAAATAAGGATATTTTATATTTAAAAAAATTTTAGATTTCCAATCCTTCCAGACCAAGCAGAAGATCTAGTAACACTCATCCCACGTCCCCATGTGGCAATCACGGGCTATGTCTGAGGAGCAGCTGTTCCCTTGTCATTGGTGTGTGTTTCCCAGTGGGTCATGGGCACAAATGCCATCCCCTAGCCTCCCCCACAGGCAGCTGGAGATCTGTCTGCGATTGCTACCTTTGCCTTAAAGCTTCTGACTTTGAGTGTACCCCCTGGCGCAGCAAAAGCACCTGAAAATGGGTTAGAATTGAGTACTCCTACACCTGGTCCCACACCTACTGGATGTTACAACAATCTCTCCAAAGGATTCTGGACAGCCTGTGCCCTGAGCTGGTGGGCTTCCCAGCTACCCTCAATTTCAGTCCTGGCAAAGCTCAGTTCTACGAAGCTCATGAGCACACGTGTTGCTCTTCTTCTGGGTGCCCTCTAGACTGCCTTCCTGTCTGATACGATCCTTCTGAGCAGAGCTATGTCTGATTCCACCATCCCCAGTGCCTAGCCAAGAGTTAGCCCATCAGAGACCAAGGGCTTCTGCCAAACCGCTGGCGTCCTTAGTGATGATCTGTGCTCCCCCAAGTTAGAGAAGAGCACCCACAAGGCAGCCCCAGCCCCTAGTGGAGGCGGTGATCATGGCAAGTATCAAACAACGCTAGCGGCTCCAGAAGTAAACGCATTTGTGCAGAAGATGAAGTCATTCCTACCCACCGCATCTGCTAATCGCTCGAGCCCTATCTAGACGTATGGGGCTATAGAATGAAAGGTGTTATTGATGAAAACGTAAGGACTGGGAGGCAGTTCTGAACGGCAGCCCTCTGAAGAGTGCCATTCCTAACAATGCCTTCTCTCCAATGTTAATCCCTTGCCATTATTTTAAATTCTTCCAGGGCTAGAGAAGTCATGTAGGTTGTTTTCCTGAATAGTCACTCAGCTGACAAGCGTTTTCTAATTGACAGAGCATGCTGAAAAGACAGATTGGGGGTGGGGGGGAGATTGGGAAGCGAGCTGTATTAAGATGGTGCTGTTGCCCACGCTCAGCGGGAGGTTAAATTGACTGAAATGTAAGATTCTGAAGAGAAGTCGTCCTTCCACAGGCCCAGCCCTGCAGCCCCTTCCTGGAGAGAATTCAGGGAGGTCCCACGACAGGCGGCTCCCATCGAGAGGGTCGGCTCTCGTCCCACAATGGAAACCGCTGCGGAGTGGAAGGCAGCAGCAGTAGTTCAGCTGCGAAAATATGTCTGAAGCATCACCATAGACTATATGCCAAAGGATTCGTTCTTATCTGTTGGGAATTGCCCCCATTTTCCGGGGAGAATCCAGAAATGTGTCCAAGTCCACACTCCCAGTGAGGGCAGGGCTGAGGTCAAGTCCAAGTGCCCCTGCTTGGGAAGCTGTGTGCTCCTTCCTAGCACCAAGCTATCTCCGCCCCTTAAAGGAAATGTGTCATAGGGAGGCTGCGGGAGTGGCTCAGGCGGAGAAGTCCCTAAATGTCCCTGAGCCACATAGCACAGCCCTCCAGTGAGGGCTCAAGTGTCACCGAGGGTGTCCTGTGGGCCACTGTCACTCGTGCCCTGGTGCTCTTGGTGCTGAAAGTCCTCCAGGTTAGATCCCACGATCAATCAACCCTCCTTTAGTACCATAGGGAGCTGATGGACTCCCCCACCACGGCCCTCCAAGCACACGCGCTCTGAACAGCTAATGAGGCATGCCGGATGGCTGCGCTGCCTAATGCTTCCAGCTTTCCTGGGGTGAGATAATGCCACCAACGAGGAAGTGTACACTGAGCCATCCCAAGCACTGATAAGGTGTTAATAAACCTTAGCAAATGCTGATTAGAGCTGGCCCTGGCAGTAAGGAGCCGCACTCGCTTCCACACGAGCAGGAGGCCGGCCAATTAAACTTGGGGAACTTCTCACATTGGAAGCAATCCCAGGATGGCAGCGGAGGAAATGCATCTCCAGCACCCTCAAGGGGCACACAGGCCAGCCTAAGCCGGGGTGACAAGCCGCATCTTAGCACCGGAGGACAATGTGAACATGGGACGTGCAGGCCTCACCGACAAGGGCCAAAGACTACCAGCACCCACCCCCATCCCCAGAAAATCCGCAGACATCGGGTTTACTTTAAATGTTATCATACATGTATGTATGGCTGATATAAAGATTCTTGGGGATAAAACGTTTCGAGTTAGACAAGGGGGGACACCAGGTGCTAGATGTCCCCAGCCAGGGTGTCCACCACTCAGTACCCTGGCATGGGTCCCAGAGCCTGCACTGAGGTCTTATCTCACCCAGAAGTGCAAGGAGCCTATGTTCTTTTCTGAAGATGGCACCCAGTTTATAAATGCCTGTCCTGGAACACAAAAGCTCAACCCTTTACCCCAAATTAACTCTCACTACCATTCCTAGCCCAGATTTCACACCAGGACCAGGCAAAGCCAGAGCTCAGCTGAGCACCAGCTACAGGCCTCACATCATCAGTGGTCTCACATGAGCTTCTCCAGGGCACACCAGGCTCTGCCAGGCTCTCCCAGGGCACACCAGGCTCTGCCAGGCTCTCCCAGGGCACACCAGGCTCTGCCAGGCTCTCCCAGGGCACACCAGGCTCTGCCAGGCTCTCCCAGGGCACACCAGGCTCTGCCAGGCTCTGCCAGGCTCTGCCCGGCTCTGCATCTAAAGGACAAAACTTACAAGGAGAAAGGAGAGAGGATGATAGAGCACAGTTTTTGAACACCATTATATTTCAGGTTCTATCTTACAAATTTCCCACTACCCAATTTAGAAGTTTCCCTAGGTAAGCCCCTGGGTGAGGGAGAGAAAAATGTCACCATTCACAGATAAGGAAACTGAAGCTCTGGGCACGAAATGACTTGGCCATGGTCACACAGTGCCTCAGTAGCAGAAGTGTGATTCTATGCAGTTCCGGCTGACAGTGAAGTCACAGCAAATGCGGTCCCATAGGATGCTGCAACCCGTCCTCCCTCACGCTTATCAGGAGAAATGTGAGGTCAGACAACACGAGAATGGTATTTAATAAGCTGCTGATCTGAGGCTGAAAGCTGGCAGGCCAGCAGGCAGCCTGGTGAGCTTCCCTTCACACGCAAATAGCTCTTCCCTGCTTTCCCGTGGTTCCCAGGGTATATGGGGGAGGGGGTATCCTGTGCATATTACTTAGCAAGGAGTGGACCACTTGATACCACTCTGAATTCCAATTATAAAGCACACCCAATATTTTAATTTCAAATGTGTATTCCACGGGTCAACAGATGGAGGCAAATATTCCCACACTGGGCCCCTGCCTAAATGAGCTAGCAGTGTCCATAAAGGTGGAGAATGTCCTGCCAGGCAGGGGCAGTGGCTGCTGAGACTGTCACATGTCCTCTCACTTAATTAAAATGAACGGCGTGATGACCATCTCGGGGAGTCAGCGTGCTCTGACGGGGGTCACCTGAGGACACCGCCATTCTGAAGAAGGGAGATACCCTAAGCCCAGCCTGAAGAAGCCAACAAGTGTGCCACCATTGCAGGGCCAGCACTGCCCGTCCGCCGGCCGGTGCCCTGGGGCTGAAAGCCAGAGGCTGTGGGGCAGGATTGGGAGTGGGAGGAGTTCCCGTCCGTCCAGTCCATGCTCACCAAGCTTCTCTATCTGCTGTTCCATCCCCCCCCCCCGCACCCCTACCCCTGCTCAGCTCGGTCTCCTGTGGCTACAGTCAGAAATGTCAATCTGCTCTGCAGCCCTCTCCCCAGCTTGATGTGCCTTGACAATTTCCTGAAGATGCCACAAGGAGGAGCAGAGTGTGTGGACAGCTGGAGGAGGCAGGGCTGTGGAAGACAGGGACAGAAACGTGAAGGATGGGTGTTTACATCCCAGAGGAGAGCTGCAGTTGGGAGCACGAATCCACTCATCTGAGATAGGTCCACAGGTCACCGACTCTCCCACACCAGACTGCCCAGGGCAGCACGATGTCCAGGGTGAGCAAAATCATAAGCAGACCTGAGGTTGCAGGGAGCTGGGAAGGGCACGGCTGCCGTGAGCGACAGAGATGCAGTCAGGAACGCCTCCGTCCCCGGCACAGCGATCAGCTGAGAAACTTCTTCAGACAGACTGTGCTGAACTATGGGAAAAAGAGTTGAAGCTACTGGGCAAGACCGTCTCAGCAGCGTCTTCATTTCCCGTGAGCCGGTGTCCCTTTCTGCCTCTACGGAGGCCTTGTGGAGACAAACGGTCATCCATGGTGCATACGACCCAGAAAGTCAGCCGAGCAGCAGGCAGATGAGAGGGATCTTGGCCACCTGATCTGATCACGGTGAAAAAAAGAAGCCCCAGCCACTGTGGGGGTTGATGTGGTGCCTATGGGGAGCACTGGGCGTATAGAAGACGGGTGTCCAGGGAAAGCTGCAGCTGCGGGGTCCGCTGTAGAGTCACGTCCCAGAAGGCATGTAGACTGGAAAGGCAAGGTTGGACCAGTGTTGTTATTTATCCTTCCTGCATGCCCAGCTTGCTTCATTTGTCTGGTTCAGAAACATTCTCAGAAGTTCTGTACTCTGCAAGCTGGGCTAAACAGAGAAGTCACAGGCAGGCATGGGGCTGGAAAGAAGGCCCTAGATGTTAGCAGAGCCTGTCCCAGCATCAGAATCCAAGGCAAGCACTATACCAAGAGTGGAGAGAGGCAGCGTGGGCCACACCATGTAGCTATCATCCCTCTGGTACTGAAGAGTCTCCAGGAAAGACAAAATCTTTTGCAAAGGAGACTTTCCTAAGGGTGTAAGTGCTTGCATTAAGAGAAATTCGGATGGCTGAGAAACACCTTAAAAAATGTTCAACATCACTAGTCATTAGGGAAATGCAAATTAAAACAACCCTGAGATTTCACCTCACACCAGTCAGAATGGCTAAGATTAAAAACTCAGAAGACATCAGGTGTTGGCGAGGATGTGGAGAAAGAGGAACACTCCTCCACTGCTGGTGGGAATGCAAGCTGGTACAACCACTCTGGAAATCAGTATGGCGGTTCCTCAGAAAACTGGGCGTGATACTTCCGGAGGACCCAGCCATACCACTCCTGGGAATATACCCAGAAGATTCACCAGCATGCAATAAGGATACATGCTCCACTATGTTCATAGCAGCCTTATATATAATAGCCAGAAGCTGGAAAGAACCCAGATGTCCCTCAACAGAGGAATGGATACAAAAAATGTGGTATATATACACAATGGAGTACTATTCAGCCATTAGAAACAATGAATTCATGAAATTCTTAGAGAAATGGATGGAGCTGGAGAATGTCATACTAAGTGAGGTGACCCAGTCTCAAAAGAATACCCATGGTATACAGTCACTGATAAGTGGATATTAGCCTAGAAGCTTGGAACACCAAAGACACAAATCACATATCAAGTGATGTCTCACAAGAAGAAAGGAGTGGACACTGGTGCTAGAATGGACCAAAACATCATTGTGGGAGAGTACAAGAACAGTAAAGTGGGAGGGGGTGGATGCTGGAGCAGGGGGAGGGAAAAGGACATGTGGGACCTTTGGGGATGGGGAACCAGAAAAAGGGAAATGAATTGTAAATATAGAATATATACAATAAAAAAAAATCAAAAAGAAAAAAAAGAAAAAAGAAAAAAAAACAAACAAACAAAAAAAAAGATAATCATCTGACATGTTGGCCTGGGAACTCAACCCTATTCACGCAGACTCCTAAGAATCCTCCAGTCTTGTCTTGTCTTGACCCCAGGAGACCTCAGCAGCTGATGCACAGGAACCAGTTGAAAGGTCAGTTGACTGCAGGGAGTCTCCTCATCTGGGGGCCTGCCCTAAAGCCTGCTGCTATCTGTATCCCAGGCACCCATTTCCAAACCTTACTCCGCCCTCAAGCTGGCATAAGGCAAGGAACTACAAAGCCTTGAGGCGCCTTCTGGGAGTGCAGCTCTGGCTTCGTGTAGCTTGTGTGAACATATTAAAGCATTTTGAATGATCTAAACATTTCAAGAAAATGGCTGAGAATACAACTCAAATACAGAACAGACACGCAGACACACACTACCACTACCACCACCACCACCACCATACTCAGGCCTGGCTAGATACACCCAATCTGTATGAAGAGGCTGTGCAGGATTAGTCAACAACCAATCCCAACCCCCTAGGAAGAATGGGGAGATGCCTAGAGTGGCTCAACATGTCTGTGCTGCATGAACACCCGGAGGTCAAGGGTACCAGCTGGTGGCACATGGATCTGACCTAGCTCTGCCAACAGTGCTGCAGCAGCTCAGCAGCAGCCTCACCTGCTCTGAACCTGCCTCAGTTCCCACCGGGAGTCTGGACGCACTCTACCTTCTCAGAGGATACTACAGTTTTGGACAGCAGCAGAGCGCAAGACGCCCAAGAACTGCTCATTCGAATGATCGGTAAACACAGCCCTTGTCTTTAAATCCAAGCAATTTCCTCATTCCATTCCAAGCCTTGTTGCACTAAACTCATAAGCCACCTTTTGACTAAAGGAAGATTGATACTCTCTTGTACATGGTAAATCGGACATTTCCAGAGCACCTACTAGTGAACACAAGGCCTATGTACAACCAGAGTACTGCGGAGCCATGGTGACTTTCCCAGAGAAGCTCAGGGATCCTGGGAGAGACCAAAATTTAAGATGAAATCTGGTCATGGAGTGGAAAGCCCAGACTGCCAATCAGGGAGCCAGGTAGATTATGAAAGAGGTGGTCAGAAATGAATTCCTAGAGGACAGCTCAGCACCTGAGGGAATGCTGAGGGAGAGAAAGGAATGGTAAGGTGTAAGTGACCAGAAGATGGAGACACCTACAGGAAGCCAGAAACAAGGGATGGATGAGGGTAGAAGCCTGGAGGACCTGATGTGGCCTTAAATGGGATGTGGTGCAGATGTTGATGCAGATGTGATGTAGATGGGAGAAGGCATGGGGTGGGGGGGGTCATGGAGAAAGTACAGCCTACGTTCCGAAGACCTGGAAGAGGAGAGAATTACTCCAGGACAGTTGGGGACCATGAGAGGGCTCACGCAGAGACATGGCAAGGTGAGTTTTCTATTTTAGACATTTAAGTTTATGACACTGTCTAGGCATGATCCGTGCCTCAACCACCTTCCCTCTCTGGAAATCTATGATGACTTGGACAAAGATGAGAATGGTAAACTAAGATTGATCACTAACCGTGAAATGGATGTGTGGAGAAACTTGGGCGATTTGTAACACCTATGGAGCTAAGGGAAGACTCGTGGGAAGGGCTCCGTGGCTCCATTCGTCAGGTCGCTAGGTTTGTTTTCCTCAGACAATAACAAGTTTTTCTTCATTTTTAGCCAAAGGAGTCAATAGCTACTCTGTCAATTTGTTTTTATTCTGTTGAGTAAAGAAACATAGGCATGTTTGGAGAAATATAAATATATTTTTATATTTTAAGTAGTGGAGGTCATTAAAGACAACACTCTGCATATAAAAATGACACAAATCTGTTCCAGATTAGCAAGGAATGTAATGACCTGTAGAATTCAAAATGCTATAAGATATAAAGCAAAAAGAAACAACAAGAAAACAAAAAAATATAAAAGAGAATGTCAGAAGTAATATCAAATATATGGCTTAGGATGATAAGCATAAATTAAACAAGTCCACAAACTAAGTCACAGACACAAGCCAGCCAGATGCCAACATGTACTACTACACCTGAAAGACCATAGCTGTGAGCTGGTCACAGAGTGTCTCCCCTTGTTGTACATGTGTGGCATTGCTGTTGTCATCATTCCAGTGATGACTGTCTCAGTCATCAGTATACCCCAGGGAGATACTGCAGCCCCTTTGCTAAGATATGAAAACACATAGCATGCATGTCCCTGCTTCACACACAGCTGCGGCCTGCAGAAAACACATGCCAGCACCTAGGCACCAGAGAGGGAAAAGTCAAAGCTTCTAAACCCTGTTATATCATCCACATAAACCAAAGCCATGTTTCGCAAACATCAAGAGAACTGTTAAAATCTTCCAGTAACTTTTATCCGGGTGACGGCTTTGCAGAGTCTTCAGAATGAGGACTAGAGAACAACTTCCATTCACATTTCTAGTTCATAACTCCTAGGTAATTGAAAAAGAAGCCTTTGCTTGTTGAGGGGAGTTAGAGGGTAATATTAACACCCCCAGATATTTTAATAAGTGGAATAAACTAAAATAATTACCAAAATACAGACCTTAAGCAAATGAGCAGACTGATGGAACCGACTGATTCCGCATGCAAACTTAGGAGGCTCCATACAGCATAGAGACCCATGCTGCTTCTCAGGCACACAGCTGAAGGAGGAGTGAGACACTGCATCCTGCACAAGCCGCCATCACACAGGGGACAATGCCTTCCTCCCCAGTGTTCTCCCCTGGATGGCCACCCCAGCCCCAGAGCCTTGCCTAGCAGGAATCTTAGGGATGTGGCAAACAGAGGCGATCTCTCATGGCCTCTTCTGAAACAGTCTGGGAGGATAAGGGAGGCTGATCTCCGCCCTGCTGTGACACAGTGAGGACACTCGGGCCTCCACTCCAACGTGAGCTGTGACCTGAGCTCCAGGTCACAACGTGGCACTACTCAAAGGCCATCTTGAACTGAGTCCAGCACCAGGAAACAGTATCACTCAGGACCCAGACAAAAGAACATAGACTGTCCACCAGGCGGGCAGCGCGAGAGCCTTGCTCAAGGAGGTATGGACAATCAGGTCAGCCGCACACGGGCTCTGGACCAAATAAGTACATCAGCTCCAACCTCTCATCCCCGCAACAAAGAGGCATGCAGAGGACATGCCTATTCTTCTTCTGGGCACAAGTGGCCAAGAAGTCAAGTGCCCAGCCTGCCTGTACATCCATTCCTTGCCAAACCATTATTTCCCCTTTGGTCCTGGAAAATCACACCACTTCAGAGAAATGTACAAGCCATCACAGTTTCATTGTGGGAAAAGTCTAAAGCTTTTTTGCTCTCTAAAGAGCACAGAGAGCAAAGGGAGGTGAGGGGTATTCAAATCTGAACTCTACTTGAAGAGAAGAGATGGGGCTCTGCCTGCCATTGAGTAGAAGGAATAGAGGGAGGATATGCGACTGATGGAGGGAAGGGGGAAGTGGATATTAATCTGTGGTTGAGTGAGGACATGGGTGAACACAGTGGGCAAGCGTGTGAATGACTGAATCACTGTGGGAAGGAGGGACTGCATGGGTGAACAGCTAAGATTGCAGAGCACAGAATCAATGTCGGAATGCATAATGACCATGTGCGCACCAGCCTCTGTGTGGCATCTATACTGGGAGACGCTGGCTCAGTTCATCTCCTGTGGTCACCACAAAGTCTTTTATCAGGGTCCCTACTCCATCCAGACACCTAGACCCAGCAGCAGCAATAGCAACTTGGCACGGACTATGTTGTGCCTCGAACACTCCCGAGAACTCATATGCTGGAGCGCTGACCCCTGCTACCTTAGCTGATAGAATCTCGATGAACACAAAGTGTTTTCCTTTTTTCATACTTCCTCACTGTTTAAATTTTATTAGCATCTGTCTGTTGTTGAAAATGATGCATTTCAGTACGCCATTTTCCTACAAATATGTTATAAACATGGACCATTCTCCCCATTACCCTTTTTCATCTCCATTCTCAGCCTCCTCCTAGTCTCCTTCCCCTTCCCAAATAGTCTCCTTTCTTCCCTCAAACGAGAAAGAGCATAAGATATTTGCTTGTGAAGCTACACCAGTTCACATATTGCGATGATCTTCAGTTCCACCCAGTTTTCCACAGATGCTAGAATTTTGTTGATCTTTTGGGCAAGTAACCATCCATGGCATATCTGTACTACATTTTCGTCATCCATTCATTCATGGACTGAATATCAGACTGTTCAATGACTGGAGCAATTGTAAAAGGTGCCGCAGTGACACAGATGCGGAGTGTGGGTCTCTCTGTGGAATGCTAACTTAGAGTCCCTCGCATTTACCCATGGGAGTGTATAGTTAGATCGTATGGTATCTCTAATTTTATTTTCTTGATGAATGAATATAGAAACTTAACAGAAATGATCAAGTTAAAATGATGTCATCCACCAGGAGAACACGGCTAACAGAATCAACTAAGCAGGCCTCATAGGGCCTCGGAAAGACTGAAGCAGAGATCAGAGACTCACAGGTCTCTGCCAGGTCTTCTGCATATATGTTGTGGTTGTTTAGATTGAAACTTTGATGGTACTTCTAACAGTGGGAGTAGACTTTTCTCTGACTCCTTTTCCTGCTCTTAGGAGGCTTTTCCTCCTACTGGGTTGCCTCGTCCAGTCTTGCTTGCGATGAGATCTGTGCCTCGTCGTATTGTAACTTGCTATGCCATGCCTCCTTGATATCCCTGGGAGGCCTGCTCTTTTCTGATGGGAAATGGAGGAGCAGAGGATCTTGGAGAGCAGAGAGGTAGGGAAGGACTGGGAGGAGTGGGTGGAGAGGAGGCTGAAGTTGGGATGGACTGTTGGAGAAAAGAATAAATTTTAAAAAAGGAGGCCACCTTAAAAACATTGAAGTGGAACTTATTTCCATTTGGTAGTGTCTTTCACAAAGCAGAGGGCTAGAAACACACAGAAAGAGAGAGGGGGGTGGAGAGGGAGGGAGAGAAGAGAGGGCGGGGGAGAAGAGAGTGCTAGGAAGAAACAGAGATCAGAATGATTTTTCAAAAGTTGAAACTAAATACTAAATACACCAGCAGAGGGCTGGGACATCTATCCCTCAGGACTCTTATAAAGACTCAAGGCTGCAGCACCCCAACTTTGGACTTCCAGCCTCCATAAGAGACATTAAATTTCTGCTATGTGAAGCACTTCATTAGGGGTACTGTCTAACAGCATCCCTGGTAAAAGAACCACAGGCTACTGTAAAGTTTCCCTACCCTTACCAGATACTGCTAATAGCTGTCATCTTCCCCCAAAAGCAGATAACTTGTTTGGAAAGAGGTTCTCAAGGTAAAGACAGATACCTGGAAGTTTCTCATGAAGATCTCAGTGAACTTTTCTATTTCACAGACAAATAAAGGAAACGTAGCCCTGGTGAGGCTTGCTAGCATGGTAGCTACTAGACCAATCAACCTAAAGGACGAATTGTTTCTTTTCTGAGATTAAAAGGTGTGTCATCTCATGGTGGGAAGGGTTGAACAGGTCTATCATGGTGAAAAGGGTATATTAAAAGCAGCATTTTACATCACAGCATCCGGGAAGCAGAGAGAAGGGAAATAAAGGAAAGGGCCAGGGCATCATGCAGCCCCCAAGGACATGTCCCAAATGACCTAATTCCTCCAAGTAGGTCCAATCTTTTTACTTTTACCATTTCCCCATCATGCCATCATGCTACAAGTCCACCAACGAGATAAATGTATTGGTTACACCAGAGTCTTCAGGGTCTAAGTGACTCTGGGAACACCCCTCACAGACATACCCAGAGGTGCAATTTTCTAATTACCAAGTAGGTATATCTCAACCCAAGCAAGCTAAGAATCAAGACCCGCCATCATGCTAGTGATATAGCAGGATGTCAAAGGAGCCACATGTGAAGGATTTCATGGAGCATCTAGAAATGGATATGTCAGCCACCCCCACATGTCCTAACTTCTTCTTCTCTCTCTCTCTCTCTCTCTCTCTCTCTCTCTCTCTCTCTCTCTCTCTCTCCCATAGAACCAAGAATGTTCCTGTGAGCACTGCTATGTCTGGCCCTAGACCTGGCCACTGATGTGTGTCTAGTAAGGCACTGGATGAGGGAGGGAAGCAAGGAGTAACTCATGAAAAAGACGAACGTCTCCTAGTACTAGCCCCAGCTTCTTTTCACATCCTGTTACCGCTCGCTGCAAGCTGAATGAAGGGTGACATTGGGTGATGTGTAAATAGACATTTTTAATGGCTATATATTTATTTTAATTAATTCCAATTAAGGAAATATTCACTGCCACTGTATCCAATCCATGATTTTCATGGAAACTGTTACTAGGGAGGAGGCTATAATAACAAGGGAAATTGTCCCAGGACTGGTGACACACTATGAAGTCCCCTTACTTACAAACAAGGGCAAGAGAACTAGGGGTTCAAGGTCCAGTGTCAGCTATGTAGTACATGTAAACCTGGAATACATGAGACTTCCTACAGAGCAACTTAATGAAAACACTGGGTGGCTGTGGCCAGTGATGCACTGGTGTTGAAGGAAGGTGTCTTTCCCTATCCTGATGGGTCCCCACTGTGTGGTCCACGAAGCTTTCTGAGGATATATATATATATATATATATATATATATATATATATATGGAAGTGCATAGGAAGCAGACATCACAGGAGCAAGGAAAACAGAAACAAGACAAAACAAAACCCTAGCCTCAGAAACACACGCCTCTGCAGGAGCCAGATCATGGACACTGGACATCAGGTATTATTGAATAAAGGACAACAGGTCACTGATCTGTGAGAAGCCCACTATAAAATCCCACTGGGTCTTCCCTAGAAACTCATAAAAGCCAACATGGAGCCTTGCCTCTTTAATGTTCAAAGGTTCTCCATTTGGGAACAAACATGAGTCCGGCAATATCCAACATGTTACAACAGTCCTCAGATCCTAAGTACCCTCAGGCATCTCCAAAGAAATACCTAGGGGTTGGTTTCCAACCCCAAGACTGAAAAGGGGCTGTGATCACACAGCACATCTTTCTCGGAGGACAAGAGGGAGTGACAACCCTAAGGACGTGTTGAACGAAGCTCTGGAACAGCTTCAATGGGCCACGCCATCGATCTGCTCTTGCCTGAGTCTTCTGCCTCCTTCCACTCTCGTGCTAAAATACACAACTGCTTCTCCAGTGCTAAAATACACAACCGCTTCTCCATTGCAAAGACCCCAAAGTGTAAAAGTTGTAAACTGGAGCTGTCCTCCTGTAGAGAATCAGCAGCTGACTACCTGGGCACAGACACGGGCAGCACAAATCTCTAATGCCTGCAGCAGCTTCGGTACACACTGCTCTCTTGGGCTACCTCCCATTCTCTCTGTCCTTTAAATCGGGGCTTACATTTTCTTTTTAAAAGCATCAGGTTCTTCATATACCCACGCCATGTCCTCTGACTCCCCTGAATTCCTGAATGAGGGTATACACAGGATCAATGGAGAAACACTAAGCACAATCTTCCACACGGTCTCCTGCACGACTGACCAAGCCTCAGACACAATCCAAGGCTCAGGGCTAGATGGGATACAGGAGAAAACACAAGGGTTCCAAGCAAGACAAAGATACTTTTCATCTCTGCCTTCCCCAAAGTGCTGGCTACCCTGGCCTTGCAATTCAAGCCATCGGCACTGTGGGAACATTTAGTGGCGCAGAGAGAAGTACTAAAGCAATTCTCACTTGTGCAAACATGATTGGCCGCATCCATGGACCTACTCCTGTGCCTAGCTATGTATCCAGTTCTGTCCCCAAGCTCAACAGATACAGAGAAGCATCTAGAATGTACCTCTCGGACACCACAACCCACCATGAAGCAGGCATCAGCCCAGCGGCTGCTCCTTCGCTCTCATGGCAGGGAGGGATCGATTCCTCCTTGGCATTTGGAACCTCTGCTTTAGATCCTGAAACAGTCGGTGGGAATGCACCCAGAAAGTTTCCTGGCCACCCCATCTTCAACCTCAACCATGTTCAGCAAAGAGTGAGACACTATTGAAGCCTCTTCTGAAACGCTGGGTCCTGTGTTGGCAGGTGACCTGCTGGGACGGATGACCTTTGAGCACAGTTCTAGGAAGAAACTTCTCAAGTTAGCTTCCTCATTTCCAACCGAGGTTCAACAACGCTCCTGCCTGAAGGCAAAATCCACCTGCAAGTTGCTCAGGCACCGAACAGCCTTCTTTTTACCTCCAGGGCGTCAAGACTCAAATCAAATTTAAGCGCATGGGGTGCTGGCCTAGAGGGAGTGAGACATCCATCAAACAAGAGAAGAAGAGAAGGTGCCAGAGCCTTCTTTGTAGCTGACTGTCTCAAACAAAAGCTCTATAATGTGGAGACAATGGGACAGCACAGGAGTCACTTCCTGGTGCCAACCACAGATGGCCTTGACCAAGTCAATCAGACTCTCTGACCCTATCTATGTCTTCCTCCTCTGAACTGTTTTTAAAAAGCTACCTTCCTATTTGGAGCTACTGAAGTTAAGAGGTATAGAAGTACCTGCCACTTCTCAGGCTCTTGACAAATGTGTAGCCTCCCCCTTGACCCCCTGTAATGGAGAATTAACTCCCGCTCTTTTTGAAGTGTGTGTCCCTTCCTTTCTGTAACCTGGCTGATCTCCCTGGCAGTGGGAAGGGTGGCCTGGAAAATGAGAGGCAGCCAGCAAAGGCATCTAAAAGGAGCAGCAGGAGAGCATGGGGAAGCTCTGGGGGGGGGGGAGGGAGCAGTTCCCAAAGTTCAAGGGAGAAGACACAGCCAGCAAGGGCAAAGGCTGGAGAGTGCAGGAAATGAAGCAGAGAGAATGACTGACGGCCCCAACAGAGCAGCTCCAGTGGGATTGTGGGTAGGGTAGTCTGCATGAAAGGTGTCTGGGTTTAGGTCCTCAGAGGCAAACTCTGAGACAAACAAAGGCTTTAGGAAACACATGAGGAAACACAGAGGTGACTGCAGCTTCCTTCAGCTGGAAAATGAAAGTTATGACATATGGCCATCTGTGGAACGGGGGTGGGTCATCCGTATCCCACCCCCAATCCATGGGGGGGGGGGTCATCCGTATCCCACCCCCCATCCATCTCGGAGTGGAGGCCGCTCCCAGTCATGCTAGGCATCCCACACTTCAGTCTGCTGAGTGCGTCAGGACTGAGGTTGAGAAAATGAATGTAGGCAGGCCGGGCATTGACAGAGGTGAGTGGGAGGCACTGCTAACATCTGCTCCAGAGATGAACAGGGAGAGGATAGGGAGAGGTGGCACCTTGGTTTTTAGTTTGGGGTTTTGGGATTGTTGTTGTTGTTGTTGTTGTTGTTGTTGTTGTTGTTTGGAGTTTTGTTTGGTTTTGGCTTTGTTTGTTTGTTTTTACCTATTGCTATATAAAATACTTTGACAAGAGCCACGCAGGGGAGGAGTTTCCTGTGGCGCACCTGTCCGGTCTATCATAGTAATCAGTCATGGTGACCACAGCTTGAGACAGATGTTACATTGTATCTGTAACCAAGAAGCAGAGAGCAATGAGTGCCTGTGTGCTGGTGTTCACCTCAGTGTCCCCATGACTGCACTCCCTAGGATCGGCTGCCTGGGAAATGGTACTACCGTGAAGTGTGCAAATCTTCCGCATCCATTGGACAATCTCCCACAGACATGCCAAGAGACCTATCCTTGAGACGATGCTATCTTTTGTCACTCGAACAATAATACTGACCACCAGAGAGTGAAAACATGAAGTGCAGATAACTGTTTCTAAGAGTTTTGCTTAAAGGAAAGGCCAAAAATCAGGTGTCGAGATGTGGGCTGAATAGAGAGTGAGCCACAGTATTAGAACATGCCGATAAAGATTTATACAAAGTGCTGGAGCATGTTCCATACCCACTTAAGAGCTTGCTTCTGCAGCATGAGACAGGGACTGGTTTCCAGAATCCTCTGGAGACTGCACAAAGGCATTCGTGCAGAAAACTGAGGCAGAAGAGAGATTAGTGGCTACCCGTGACGGAAGCCAGTGCGTGTGACAATGGAGACATGAACCAGCTCCCCTCTTGTTCCCATTCCTCATTACACTTAAAAAGCCAAGTATTTATGGTTATAGTGGCTCATCCACAGACACCAACACTTGGAAGATGGTCAAATGTCCGTCACTAGCTGAACAGAAAAACTGTGGTACGTTCAGACAGTGGAATACTATTCACTGCTGAAAAGAAATGGACAATCAAGTCATGAAATGACACAGAGAGATATGAAATGCTTCTGCTGAGCAAAAGAAGCCAAGATGACAAGGCCATGAACCATATGAATATGGATACATGGCAGTCTAGATGATGTAAAACCATGCAGACAATCTCAAACCATAGTTGCCCGGGGTATAGAGAGGTAGAGCGCTGAGCAGGAAAAGGCCGAGCATTTTTAAGTCAGTGAAATGACCCTGGTGGTAACTGGAATTGTAGACACATGTTGCTACAGATGTATTTGTGCCCAGAAAATAGACACACAAGATGTAAACTATATGCTCAGTGATTAACCACACATCAATACAGGCCACCAAAGTTACCTCAGTGATGGGAGATATTAATAACAGAAAAAAAAAAAAACAAGAAAAGACAGAGGGATACGTGGACCTTTCCATATTTTCTACAAACCCCAAATTGCTCCAAAAGCAAAGTCTACTCACTCGTAAAGCAAATTTAAAAGAAAATCAAGAAACATTAAGTAGAGATGCATTATAGAGATCTAGTAGTGGGAACAGAAGGCACCAAATGCCCAGAAGAACATGTCAGATGACACTGAGGGCTAATCACAATGATCAGGCAGGACGTGAGGGAGGAATCTAGAGGCCAAGCAGGCTACACACCCAGGCTCATTCTCCCCCGGCCAGTTTCAAGGCCCAGGTAGAGCTGTAGACATGGTGGAGCCAGGGAGGTGGACTCAGCCAGGTTCAAGACTCCCTAGACGAGCATGCTTCCTCACAGCCTCCTCTGCTTCCTCCACGCCATCTCCTCTGCATCACCACGACAGCATCTAACCAGTCCCCAGGCTATAACCCACTGTTAGTGTTTCTGCCAAAGGCAGAAGCCCGCAAAGGAAACTCATGCCAATGTAGCCTCTGGCCTGTTCACCATCTCTTCTGGTGTCATTGCCTACAGGATGGAATATTGCAACTACACATAATACAAAGGAATGCATTTGCTACCCAGGCCCAACCTGGCTCACCAGTGACATCTTCCTACCCCTGTCTCCTTCCGGACTCCCTCCCACACAGTACGTCCCTACCCAGGACTCTGTGCCCTGGTAGATATTATTACTTCTGTTCATATTCTCCTTCCTTCTCTACCAAACCCGGGGCTCATGGTCCCTGTCTGCAGGACCAATTCTTGCATTGGTCTTGTATTAGTGAGGGGCACTGGGAGGACTTGCCCACCTCTCCGCCCCACTAGACCAGTAAGGTAGAGAATAAGAGATGCCATGCTGTTGTCTTGACACCACGCCTAGCACCAAGGCAAATACATAGTAGGCACTCAGCAACATTTGTGAAGTGACTGAGCAAAAGGGCAAATATAAGTGGATTCAAATGTCACCCAGCCCAGCTGCCTGCTGAACTGGAAATTAGAAACAAGATTTTTCTTCTTCCCTTGAACACTAGATTCTTCATGCAGTCATTTCTAAAGTATCTCTTGCTGGGAGAAATTCTCTCTGAGAGCAGCACAGGGGGGGCTGTCATGGGGAGTGAGAGACAGCAGAAGGAACTGTCCCTGAGCGTGTTTACACTGTCCCATTAGTGGCATAATGCAGACTTCCATGAGGACACGGTCAGGTAGGGCACACGGGTGTTTTGCAGTGTTGGGCCACAGTAGACTATTTGCACGGTAATGCGGCATAGTCAGTGTTTTGCAGAGTTCTGAGGCACAGGAGACATGTGTACATTGCTCAAGCGTTATGGTGGTTTGTACAATGCTGAGACACGGTAGGTGTTTGGCATAGTGCAGAGAACAGTAGGGGGTTTGTGCAGTGCTGCATCTCAGTCGGGATTTGCACAGTGTGGAGGCATCGCTACTGTGCTGAAGCAGGGTAAAAGGAAGTGGTCTGAACAGTGCTGAGACATAGTAGGTGTTTTGCATACTGCTGAGCACAGTAGGTGATTTGAGTCTTAGCAGTAGGACCTCAACTGCAGCCTATTCACTCTTGTCCTCATGAGTGAGGGCCTTCCTATCAAGAATGTGTTCCCTAAATCTTCCTCTGAAGCAGACACTGCCCCAGATGATAAGGACAGCTACAACTTATATTGCTTTTTCTAGTGATAGTCAAAGGCCGTCCTCCCTCCATATCCCGTCTCCTGGCTATTCTGAGAAATGAAGGAGCTGTCACTAAATCGCAGAGAATATAAGTTATGTCATTATCTTCGCCCCCGGGAAGAAGATGATAAATCTGCCACCATTAGCTTCAGGAAGCCAGGCACCTTGGGCAGCACCGCCAGTGACCTCCTGCGAGCGAGCACCTGGTGTGCAGCTAGCTGTCTGCCTGAGTCGCCTCCAGCACAGACCACTTTCTGACTGAGCCTCTGTGGATGTGCTTCTGCGTTTGCAACACTAAGCCAGTAGTGCGGGTTCCCTGGGTATGCTCACTGGCAGTGCCAGACAGGGGCCAGGATGCTCATCCCTAAATTTGGAGCCCTGACGTTTGAGTCTTTACTTTACATTCATGCCCTCGGTACCTCCTGAGTCAGGCCCTGGTGTGGCCAAGAAGCTAAGTGCTGGATATTTACAATGTGTTCCACTGGGCTTCCAGAACTATGAGGGAGATGTGTGCACATATCACACAATCAAGCACAGGAGGCTGAGAGAGCACAAGGGGCAGGCACCTGGGCATCCGCGGGGGCATCCACGGGGGCACACAGTATATGGGTGGGAGAATGGGGCTCCAAGATCTCTATTACGTGTTTGGGGATATGAGTCAAGGTTAACCCTGATGTTTTCTGACTGCCCCTGCTCCCGTCATGGCCTCCACGCAGAGCAATGTGCAGCATCCAGACTCTTCCTTCCCTACTTCTTCCCCAGCTCTGTGCACCAAGTCCCATGGAACCGCCTTGTAACTCTCAGACTCGCCAATGTCTCTGAAGTTCAGGGCTTTGTACTTTCCATTCCCTCTGCCAAGAGCACATATCCCTGATTTTTACAGAGCTGGTTTGTGCTCATAGTTTAGACCTCAGCTCAGCCATCACCAGCTCTAAAACATTCTCTTGTCATTCTTGATGGCGTCCTATGTTCACTGTCTGCACAGAATCATATCTCTGCACAGCTACATTGCTATTTTTCAGATATTTGGGAGTTTTTAAAGATTTATTTATTTATTATGTACAGAGCGTTCTGCCTGCATGTATGCCTGCAGGCCAGAAGAGGGCACCAGATCTCATTATAGATGGTTGTGAGGCACCATGTAGTTGCTGGGAATTGAACTCAGGACCTCTGGAAGAGCAGCCTGTGCTCTTAACCTCTGAGCCATTGCTCTACCCCTCACATATTTGTTTTGAGTCTCTCCTTCTATAAGCATATAGTTTCATGAAGACCTAATCTTGTCTTCCATTTACGATTTAACTCTAAATTCAATACTAGCCACATAGACATCAAAGTATGGAAGAGAGAATCCTTATTCACTGTTAGTAGGTGTGTAGATTGATATGGCCAATATGGAAATCAACATATAGGCTCCTCAAAAGGCTGGAAATAGAACTGCCACATAAGCCATTTCTACCACTCTTGATCATAAGCCCTTAGAAGACTCTATCTCCTATTGCAGATACCTTCACATGTCATTCTTCATTGCTGCATTATTTGAAATACTCAGAAAATGGAACTGATGAACGGATAAAGAAAATATAGCATTTATACATAATAGGATGCTATTCAGCTGGGAAAAAATAAAGTTATAAAATTTTCCAGAAGATGAGCAGAAATGGAAAATATTAGAGTAAGGTAAACCTGGGCCCAGAAGAAAAGCTACATTGTTCTTGCTCATATGCCAGATCTAAGCTATGAATTATTACAATACTATGATGAACTTGGAGTACATGTGAAGACCAGGATAATAGACATGGGTCCTTAAAAGGAAGGAGTGGGAGGAGGGTAGACCTTAAGGAATAACAGTATAAGTGATATTAAGGTGGAGGTGAGAGTAGTGGGTGCAAAGGGTGAAGGGGAATCATATGGGAGAGCATGGCACGGGGTAGGAGGGAGCGACATGAAAAAGCCATATGGAAGCCTAATGTTGATACACTTAGAAAATAAGGTTGAATGGAGGCACCCTGCATGCTGTGCAACGTTCCTCCCAGAAGACGCAAGAATTAAACAAATATTCCCATGCCAGATGTAGCCTATCTCCCTACACCTTGTTGGCCATAGAGTTTGAGAGGCCCCCAAGACAGTATAGATTACTGTTCTTGGTTCCCCACCACAAATTCATAGTAAGTAGTATCCCTATGCTGACGACACCACAAATGTTAGCCACAGGTCATGGGGGGGAAAAAACTCAATCTGGAATGGAAATGAAAGCTTCCTCCTATCCGACTAGCTTTCATAGTACAAGTAGGTGCTAGGAAGACTGAGAAAGATCACCAGCTGCCTTGTCCAGATATTAACCCTGTGAGTTACAATGACAACTGATGCAGAAGGTATGTGCATTGGTGGAATGGTGGTGTTAATGATATGGGAGTAACCAACAAGCTGGGTGACTGGATTGGAGGACCCTTCCACGTGCCTGTTACTACGAACCTGGTCAAGTGCTGGTAGCTGGAGAAATCATAGACCCTAGCATGGAACCGACAACTATTACTGTTTTGCTGTATGAACATGTTCTCAAACTGCCTTCTAAATACAGAGGTATTTACACATTAATACATCAGTGGTACTCTCTTCACAAGAGCAGCTTCTTATTTGAATGTTAATTATTAAACATGCTAATGCAGAGACTCGGAACTTATCAAAGTGCTGAGAACAGGGGATAATGGAGTGCTCAGCCTTAAATAAGTCATCGATGCCACACCCTGCAAAGCCTGGGGAAGTCACAGAAGAGGACAAGCCAGGAGAGGTTTGTTGAAAAAAAATCTTCTGAATATGACATAGCCATTGCACACATGAACTCACTAAAGATATGGATACATGCGCAAGACCCGTGCAAGACTGAGCCTCTCAACCTTTTATCATGGAACAGGAAGAGTCTATGAAGCCTCACCATTCCCCATGGCATCACTGATTTGGTGGCTTGGAGAAGGGCTATCACTCACCTCAGTGCTGTAACCACTGCTGAATGACACATGCTTCGGTAAATACCTTCTGACCACACACATCAAGCAATCCTAAGTAAACTCAGTGAGTCACAGATCAAAAAAAAAAAAAGGGCATGTAAGTAGGAAAGGTTGGAAAGATGAAGAGTGGGAGTGGAAGAAGGTAATGGAGGGTAAAAATAACTAAGATCCATTATATCCATGCATGAAACTGTTGAAGAGTAAGTAATGGTTTCAATGCATTTGTAGATAGGTAAACACGTGAAGGCCATCTGCCAAGCTCTCTTGCACCCATTGGATCCCTGGAGGAAGAAGCAAAGGGATCTGAACTTGGAAGTACTCTCTCTACCTTGACTGACAGAGGCAGTGAGACAGTAAGTCAGATAAAATCTCAGCATAGGGTAAGAGACAAAGTCCTACACCTGCTGAGGAACTACTGGCATTTCATAGCTACTAGAAGGGGAAGGGCTGGTTTTCTTTAAGGGTAGGCCTCACACCCAAGAGTATGTGGGCAACACAGATTGGACTTGATGCAGGGAAGTCAGCAGTCAGAGCCAGAGAGAGAGAGCAAGAGGGAGAGAGGATGAAGTTGGGTAGGTGAGGATGGGGTAGAGGTCTGCAAGGAGACAGGGTAAATATGATCAAAACACATCATAGAGATTCTCAAAAAAAATCATAAAAACACTATGTTTTTAAAAGTGAGAGTGAAACAGTGAAACAGTCCCAGAGTCCACAAACAAGCAGGGGCCCTTGCTTACCTATCATGGCTGTCTGAAGTTTCTGCAGAGGCCACAATAAAGCAGGGACCATTGCCAAACAATCATGGCTGGCTAAGGGTTCTGCAGAGTCCACAGGTAGTCACAAACATAGGTTGCATAGGTGTGTGTGTGTGTGTGTGTGTGTGTGTGTGTGTGTGTGTGTACAGGTGAATCTGTGCAACTGTGTGTGTGTGTGTGTGTGTGTGTGTGTGTGTGTTAGTATCTATACCAAGTTCCTAGATAGAGCTGTACTCTATTAGCCCAGGAACTTGGGGAAGATAAGGGACTTGGTTTTTCCCATACCTTGTGATGGTCAGGACATGCCCTCAAGTGGAGTGCTAGGAATATTTTGCTAAAATGTGAAGTCTAAAAGTTGTAAACTATTACTACTTTAACTTCCTTAGCTTTTCTGTATGCATAGACCAGGGGAATGAACACACCTGAGTATCTGAAGATGAAATTAGCTGTAGTTTGAGAATAGAAAATAAATCTAAATGCATAGGGGAGAACAATACAAGCTTTTTCTTCCTCTGTGATTATATAAACCTTCAGTCCGTACCTCCTGTAGCCTGCCTACTGTGTCCGGATTCATACTAAGAGATGGAGCCTATTTCTGTGTACATGTCCACCAGCGATCTCTGTAAGAGTGTTATGTCTGAGTATGGATGGCTATGTACAGCTGAGTATTTGGGGGGCTCAGTGAGTGGTGTCAGTGAGTGGTGTATGTGTGTGTCTGTGTGTGTGTCTGTGTGTGCATGTAGGTGTGCATGTGTGTGTGAATGTGTGTGTATCTGTGTGTATGTGTGTGCATGTGTGTGTGTCTGTGTATGTGTGCGTATGCATGTATATGTGTATGTGTGTCTGTGTGTGTGCATGTTGTGTGTGTCTGTGTCTGTGTGTCTGTGTGTGTGCAGGTGTGTGTGCATGTGTGTGTGTTTATGAGTATCTATGAGTGTGTGTGTGTGTGTGTGTGTGTGTGTGTGTGTGTCTGTGTCTGTGTCTGTGTATGTGTTTCTAGCCTCTATCTCCAAAATATAAAATCCTTTGGGACACAAACAAGGTCAGCTCTTTCTGTCTTCTTTTACTGGCCACCTTCCTGCATATCTCAAATAGACAAATAATTTTCAAATTTATGCTAGGAAGGCTCAGGGTTCACTTTTAGGGATTTCTATCCATTTGACCTTCATAATCACAGAGCCAGCAGCCCAGCTGAGACAGGGCAGAGAGACAGCTACCACTTGCCTTCCACACCCTCACCTGCTCCTCACTTCTTGATCATGTGTCCCAAAGGATTTTATACTTTGGGGATAGAAGCTAGAAACACATACACAGACATTCACACACACACACACACACACACACACACACACACGCACGCACGCACGCAAACTCACAGATACTCATAGACATGCACACACACAGACACACAGACACATACACACACAACTGACCCCATGTGAAAAGGCATGTTTCTTGTCATATTCTAGGGACTGCTAACAGACAGTGCAGCCTGCAGCCCCTGGGCAGGCCTGTGCAGACTAGCCTTCCCCACCCCCACAGTCCTTCAATTCATGCAGGGCACGTACTGTAAGCAGCACAGAAGGAGCAACTGTCTGCCAAGGCCCTGACACTGGCTGCCTCTGTCCTCGCCAACAACCGCGGACTGTTCCAGCCCTACCAACACTTCCGCAGCTTTGTCTCCATTTAAAGGCACAATCTTGCTCCACCAGTTAATGAAGCACCTTCTCTCCCACAATTCCTAAATTTCCCCAGAGCCAAATGTAAAGTGTATACAATTGCACAGCACACAGTTTGATAAAAGAAAGCTTACATCTTTAATAATCCTCAATGAAAGAACATCCTGTGAAAGAATTGCTTAATTAAAAGACAACAATGGGATAAAAGGCAAATAAAAAGGAAGAGACGGGGAAAGAGAGAGAGAGAGATGGGTGGGGGGGGGAGAGATCACAAGTGTGAGCGTAGAACTAAATAAATACCCTCCACTTGAGATCCTTAAACACTTTCTTAGAAGCCAGATTTACTTGTTAAGCATTCAAATGAATTCTATCTTTAAACACACTTGAAAAATGAGCAACTGTTGACTAATTTTGTAACTCTGTGCTTAAAGAATGAGGGATGTGGCCAAGAGAGTGTGGGGATTGCTGTTCTGGATCTGGAGTTGTTAGAAGGATGCTGGCTTAGGGAAGCACTGTCCCAGCCCAGCAGAGGACAGAGAGCAGAACCTGCTTCTGGAGAAAGAATTTTTTTCCTAGTAGCACCACTAAGTACAACCTCAAGCCCCAAAACCCTAAGGCAACAGTGGAGAAAAGAAAGCTGAACAGCTGCTTGGAACCATCATGACTAGTATGTCATCATAACATCGTGACATAAAGAATGACATCATGGCAAAGGCAATGACATCATGAGTTTCCTTTCTGTGTCAGGTATTTCGCAGTTGAAGACTGCAACCCAGAAACATCAAAATTCCAAAGCATGATGGGGAAGCCCCAAGTACTGCCTGCTTCCCTCCAGCCCTAGCTCCAGGAAACGCTGCCAAAATAACAGACTTAGATGCAATGATTTTGAGTTGCTCTGGTGTCTGGCCGGCACTTTGGGGCAGAGTGACTCGGCCTCACTGACACTCACAAAGCCCAAATAGAAAGCCTAGAATTTCCACGTCCACCAGGCTGAAATAGAGGACCCATTGCTTGTGCAGGGCCTTGTCTGAAAAGTCCTCATGGAGATGAGAACACTTATCTCTCCCCAGAAATATAGAGATCACACGGACAAATACTCTCACAGCACAGTGTGTGAGATACTCCGAAACGTCTCCCAGCAGAAACAAGGAGGGCTGCTCCCAACCCCAGGCTTCAGCAGAATTCCAGGGACCCGCCTAGTTGTCAACCCTGATTTCATAATTATGAGAAAACAACCTGATTTCCCAGACAGAACTGGGAGAATTAGCTAAAATATAAGTTATAAATAAGTAGGATTCAGAATTTTAAATGTCCCCAAGATATTCGGACTTCAAATAATGATCACTATTCACATTAAGAACCAGAAGAAGCTTGAGCTGGATGGGGAAAGAAAAGATAACTGATAGATTGAAACAAGGAAGAGAGATGTGTTCACATTCTGACAACCATCGATAAGCAGGAATCTTTAAAAAAAAAAAAGCTTCAACAAGCAATTGCCAACATATTTGAGCCAAAAGACGACAGAAACTTCAACAGAAGGTCAAGGATCAAATGGAAATTTGTTGACTGAAAAATATGACAATATAAGACTCAGTGCAGAGGGTGGGGGGTGAGGTCTGGAGGCCAGAGCCAGTGAACGGAAATCTTAGGGGCTACCCCATCTGAAGAACAAGGGGGAAACACACTTTAAATGAACCACATGTACCTTAACAATCTAACACTGACACAGCAGAGTCACAGAGAAGAAGACAGAAAGGGTGGAGCTGAAAAAGTACTTGAAGAAATAATGGCCCATACTGCTTAGTTTGCAAAAGATGTAAACCTATATATTCAGGAAGTGTGCGTGACTAGAAAAAGCCCAAAGTTATCTGTATCAAAAAACATATAGGCAAGCATTTGAGAAAATGGAGACAGTGAAAAATCCTGAAAGCATCAAGAGATTGCTTACAAGAAAAAATAACAATTGGAATGGCAAAGTATTTCTCATCAGAACCACTGAGGTCATATGTAGGTGACCTGATATTTCCCATGAGGAAGTGACATGACATTTTCCATGGGAACGGCATAGCATTTTTCAACATTTTTTTAAGAAAAGACCTGCCATCCAGAATCATATAGTCAATAAAAAAATATCCTGTAAAAAATGATGGGAAAATAAAGACATTCACACATGAATACGTTCAGAATTTGGTGTCAGGAGGCTCAACCTAAAGAGAGGCTTCAGGTAGTACTCGAAACAGAAATTGTCAAGTAAGGTGCCTTGAAATAGCACAAAGGTGGAAAGAATGTGGTAAGAAATAATAAGGGTAAGTATTGTATACTTTAATTCTCTGCTTAGAGTTGCTAAATTTTGCTTGACAATTGAAAGAAAATTATAACACTGTCTGGTATGGTTCTACACATAAGTGCAATAAATATGTAAGACAATTATATATAGGCAAAGAAGAGAGACGAAAGTAAGGGAGATAAGTTTTCTGTGCTTCTCATGAACTGGTAAAATGACAATGAGCAGACAGTAATGAGACTGTGTGTGTGTGTGTGTGTGTGTGTGTGTGTGTGTGTGTATACACTCTCATACACACCCCAAAACCATAGCAGATATAAGCTAGAATACATCAAGGTCAAATGGCCAACTATACGCTACTATGCTGCATTCAAAAGAAAAAAAAACCATCTCAGTTTGATATAGGAATATTTTTCTAATGAACAATAAAGAAGTTGAAAGTAAAATAATGGGGAAAAAACAAACTGAAATCAGAAATCAAGACTTGCTCATCAGCATCAGATAAAGAATACTTGAGAGCAAAGGAAATTGCCAGAGACAAAAGGGGCATGACAGAAAATCATCAGGAACATAATACCTACCAACTCCATCTGCCAGCAGCATCTAATACACGCTTGTGAACATTTCACTCAAAAATAGCAAAATGTGCATTCTGTTCAACTGTCAGATCCTGTTTGAAATCTTGGGCTTTTACAGACTGTGTCCTGTGATCACAGTAGAATCAAACTGAAATCAATAACACCAAAATAATAATAATAAAACCTCCAGGCAGCATGCTATACAACAGCACTGGAGTCAAAGAGGATGTTTCAAAAGCAACCCGGAAATCCTCTTCATGGGACAAAAGTGAAGACATGATGAACTGAACTGTGTCAGGATCAAAGCAACCTTGAGCAGGGACCCTGTAGCACTCACTAAAGGCATGTATTTTAAGAATTATCAGTCTTCTTTGTCAAAGATAAGTGTCCATAAGTGCTTGGGTTTATTTCTGGGTCTTCAACTCTATTCAAGTGATTGACCTGTCTGTCTCTGTACCAATACCATGTGTTCTTTATCACCTATTGCTCTGTAGTACAGTTTGAGATCAAGAATGGTGATTTCCCCCACAAGTTCTTTTATTGTTCAGAATTGTTCTGTCTATCCTGGGATCTTTGTTTTTCAATATGAAGTTGAGATTTTTCTCTTTTCATGTCTGTGAAGAATTGGGTTGGAATTTTGATAGGAATTGTATTGAACCTCTCTACATTGCTTTGGGTAAGGTGGCCATTTTACTATGTTAATCCTACCTATCCATGAGCATGGGAAATCTTTCTATCATGTGATGTCTTCTTTGATTTCTTTCTTCAGGAACTTGAAGTTCTTGTCATACAGATCTTTCACTTGTTGGGTTAGAGTTACATTAAGATATTTCATATTATTTGAGACTACTATGAAGGGTGTTGTTTCCCTAGTTTCTTTCTTAACCCATTTATCATTTATATAAAGGAAGGCTACTGGTTTCTTTGAGTTCATTTTATATCCAGCCACTTTACCGAAGTTGTTTATGAGCTGTAGGAGTTCTCTGGTAGAATTTTGGGGGTTGCTTAAGTATACTATCATATCATCTGTAAATAGTGATAACATGGCTTCTTCCTTTCCAATTTGTATCCCCTTGATCTCCTTTTGTTGTCTTATTGCTCTAGCTAGAACTTCAAGTACTATATTGAATATATGGGGAGAGAGTGGGCAACCTTGTTTTTGTCTTCACCCTGATTTTAGTGGAATTGCTTCAAGTTTCTCTCCATTTAATTTGATGTTGGCTATTAGTTGGCTGTGTTCCACTATGTTCCCCAGAAGCCTTATTCATAATAGCCAGAAACTGGGAGCAACTCAGATGTCACTCAACCCAAGAACGGATACAGAAAATGTGGTTCATTTACACAATGGAATACTATTCAGCTTTTAAAAACAAGGACATCATAAACTTTACGGGCAAATGGATGGAAGTAGAAAATATTATCCTGAGTGAGCTAACCCAGACCTGAAAAGACATGCATGGTATGTACTCACTGATAAGTGGGTATCAGCCAAAAAGTACAGAATACCCATGATACACCCTACAGACACTAAGAAGTTAAACAAGAAGGAAGGCCCAAGTGAGGATACTTCAATCCCACTTAGAAGGGAGAACAAAATAATAGTGAGAGATAGAAAGAGGGAAGGATGGGGGGCGAGGGGAGGAGAAAGGAAGAGAGAGAGCAGGATCAGGAAGGGGGCAACAGGAGAAAAGCCCAGGGGGCCATGAGAATGAATGGAAATATGTAGCTGCAGGAAGTGGAGGTAGGGGTAATCTAGAAAGTCACAGAGATCTGAGATGTGGGAGGCTTCCAGGACTTAATGTGGGTAACCTTAGCCAAAATGCCCAACAGTGGGGATATGGAACCTGAAGAGCCACCTCTAGTAGTTGGCAGGGCCCCCAGTGGAAGGATGGAGATACCAACCCACTTTCAATTTTTTTGGCTCAAAATTGTTCCTGTCTAAAAGAAATGCAGGGGCAAAAACGGAGCACAGACTGAATGAATGGCAAACCAGTGACCATCCCAATCTGTGATCCAACCCATGGGCAGGCACCAAACCCTGACACTATTACTAATGCTATGCTGTGCTTATAGACACGAACCTACTGTGGCTGTGTTCTGAGAGGCTCTACCAGCAGCCGACTGAGACAGATGCAAATACTCACAGCCAAGTATTGGACTGAGGTCAGGGACCCCTATGGAAGAGTTAGAGGAAGGATTGAGGGAGGTGAAAGGAATGGCAGCCCCATAGAAAGACCAACAGTGTCAGCTAACCTGAGCCTCTAGGAGTTCTCAGAGGCTAAGCCATAAACCAAAGAGCATACAGGGGCTAGTCTGAGGTCTGAGGTTACAGGCATCTATGCAGTCCAGCCTTTCTTGTCTGGCCTCAGTGGGAGAGGATGTGCTTATTCCTAAAGAGACTTGAAGCTTCAGAAAGGGAGAATGCAGGGGGATAGGACAGCACCCTCTCAGTGGTAAAGAGGGGGGAGGGGAGAAGAACTCTGCAAGGGAGTTCCAGGAGAGAAGGCAACATGTGGGATGTAAATAATAAAATAATTAAATAATAATGAGTTTAAAACATGCAACAAAAAAAAGTAAGTCACTAGTCAACAAATCAAGCCTCAACACTAAGAACCTTGAAGGGATAGATGGATGGATAGATAGATAGATAGTAGATAGATAGATAGATAGATAGATAGACAGACAGATAGATGGCATAAAGTAAAGCCCAAAATGAGCAAAAGGGAGAAAAGATAAAACCTGGAACTGGAAGCTCTAAAACCTGCAGGTAAAGGTAAATGCAAAACAGAGCTAGATACTTGAAAAGCTCAATAAAATTTACAACACTGATAAAGAACTGAAGATAAATATAAACTTCCAGTATCGGTAATAAAACAGCAATGTAACCCTGAAAACATCCAAGGAATAATAAGGGGACATCACAGACAACACTTTCCATTTAATTTGACAAATTACTTGAAATGAACCAGTGTCTCAAAAGCCATGAGCCATCACAGTTTGCCTAACCCGAAATAAATAATCAGAGTAGTCTTATACTAATAAAGGAAACAGATTTTTTTATGTTAAAATTCCCCAAACAGAAATAGCAAGGTATAGATGGTTTCACTGAATAACTATATCATTTGACTTAGGAAAAATTCTATACAATATCTCCCAAAATAAAAGTTGGTAAAATTAGAGAAAGAATATCACTCTGATGATAAATCACACAAAGACAAAAGAAAGACAATAAAATTAAATCCTAACAACCATAGATGCATAAATTGTTAGCAAAATATTATCAATTAAAATTCAATAATATATTTTTTAAAAGGCATACTACAACATGATAACATAACCCTTATGCCAGAGATGTAGAGATGGTTCCATTTTGAAAGTCAGTTGATGTGCTCCACCATTTTAAGAAGTTAAAAAAGAAAAAAAAATCATATGGTAACTTGCAACAATGAAGAAAGGCCATCTTACAAATACAAGTGACTTTAAAATCACCCTTTCATGATTTTAAAGATCTCTCCTAAAGAGGAGAAAGGGGACTTAACCATTGCGTCCATGGGCAGCTGTGATGAAGCTACACTCATATCACACCAAGCTGAAGCAAAGGTGCAGGTCTCCTTTCCTTTGCCCCTCAATTGATAGGGGACAACACACAAGGTGTCACTCTTTTGTGGTCAGAATTTTAGGCAATAGAATTAAGTTTAAAAAAAAATTTCAAATGAAAGTCATATAGTTTGGCAGGGAGAAAAAAAAAAGTAAAGCTATTCCTGTTTGTGAATGTTGTAACTGTGAAGAAAAACACAAGAAATCTTAAAAGAAATTTTAAAAAATCAATGACTTCTGCAAGGTCACTTAATATTCAATCTACACACAAGTCGTTCATATTTGGATATGAAATAATGGCTCTACCTCCTTGTAGTCTCACTTTACAGGGTTCTAATTCACTATCATCAGCCATAATCCAAAGCTATGATGTCAAACATGCCATCAATTAATGATGTGTAAGTTTTAAAGTATGCACTGTTTTGGGTTTTGAGCATCTAGGTAAAATCTCACAGCAACACGCTCCACCCTACTTGGGGTATGAATCACCCCTCTCTCCGGGGAGAAGAAAAAATACTTGCACTTTTTGTCTCTATACTTCCAACTTCAAAAGGTCCAGCCCCGTAACTTTGTACCATCAGTAGAATAGTCTATGTTAACATATTTTGGTTTTGAATGAGTGAGTTTATAAAGTAAGCAAGCCAAAGTGAAAATCCAGTGAGGGAAGAGAAAGGAAGGGTGGAGTTCATCAGACCAGGTGCTCAAATATCCTGGGCAAGCCTCTTCAAGGACAGCCAAACAGAGTTTCTATAGAGTCCCAAGCTGAGCAGAGCATTTCCTTGGGGGGAGGCTTCCAAGCAAAAGAACAGATGCAGAAAGAGATGACATCATCAACTTAGACGCAGGTGACATCCGACAAGAACCCACTGGGAAGCTGAGGAGTAAGGTTCCAGACGACACTTTCCCTCCGTGGCTGGAAACTGCAGGAACTTTTGTATCGTAAGATAAACCTCTGTTGGAAATGGCTTGGGCACTATCTGTTTTCAAGGATGATGTTGGGTTGTTCTGCTGTTCTCTGCTTCTGGTCAGAGTCGGGGGAGCCAGCCCACCCACAGGCAAACACGAAAGGGTGCTCTGAGACAAGCATGCCTGTGTCCGAAATGGGAACAGGCAGCCTCACCTCCAGAGCCAGCTTCTCGGTAAGCCTGGGCAGAACGTGACACTGTATTGATATGATGCGCATTACAGTATGTGCTATGTGTTTGGAACCATGGAAAAATCACTAAATGTGTAGCTAAAAGGTGGGAACAGGAAACATCCTAACTTGTAAGCTAACCTGATCACAGGTATTTGTGGATATGGAAAAATATAATTATGTACCTACAATTTCACGCATACACTAGTCTTGAAATATAGTCCCTTTGATGAATGATTTGCCATCCGCAATTGAGAAATGAGGAAACAAAGCAGTGGGGAAACAGACGGAGGAAAGGAGAGGGGTAAGGAAAGAGGGCAAGTAATGTGCGGGGCTTGTATACTGGAAGGTGCGTGGTGCTGACCAAAGAAAGTAAAAGAGATTTCAAACCAACCAAAGGCACAGCATCCTGTTTGCAGGTGGAAGATTTAATATACTAAAATGTAAATTCTGTCCAAACTGACACAGAGGTTTAAGAGAGCACCTTCCAAAATTATTATTTCCAGATACAGACAAGATTAATCTAAATTGTCTTCAGAAACATGAAAGAACTAGAAGGGCTAAAAATACATTTTATAAACAAAATATAATGAGAAAAACCTACCTGCTTGGTTTCAAACCATGCACATTCGCGGCATGTAGCGGCTGAGCGCTGCATGTGAGAAGCTAAGGCGGACGGACAGACTGCCGTGAGCTCAAGCCAGCCTGACCGATGCAGTGAGTCCTAGGCCAGCTTTGCTACAGAGTAAAATCCACTCTACACAAAAAGGCTTACAGAGCTACAAGACGACCGCATGCTTTCAGTAAAGAGGCAAATGCTCATTGTTGACAGATGAGAAAGAGCAGACTTATATGAACATGAGACAATTCATGATATAATTCATGAAAGGGGCCTTTGTAGGAAATGGTTCTGGAGGAACTGAACAACCATAGGCAAAATAAAAAAAAAAAAAATAGAAAAGAAAGACCTTAAAGTAGGTCTCACACCTGTGAAACAATTAACTCAAAGTAAATCATAGACTTGCTTGCAAAGTCTAAATCTAAGAAACTTTGGGAAAGGAAAAAGGAGCATTATCTTTAGAATACACACAAAAAAAAGATAGTTACAATTAAAAATTGATAAGCTGGATGCAAATTCAAAACAACTCTCTTCACGTTCCTATCAAAAGAGTGAAGAGACAACAACAGGCTGAGACACGTCTGCAGAGACACGGCTGCTGAAGGCTGGTGCCTGGGACACACTCAACATCAACTGTGGGAAACGGCAAAGGAGCCAATTAGAGAGCGGCCTGGGAAGGACCTCACACTTGAAGGAGAGACACGAACAGTGCATGGAAAGGGGTTCCGCATCATCAGGCAGCAGGGGATGCAAATTAAAGCCAGAAGGAGCTGTCAGTATACACCTATCAGAACGGCTACGACAAAAAAATCCTGGCACCCCCGAATGCTCTGGAGAAACCGGATCACTCATTTGTCGCTGATTCTTGATGAGAACCAACAGTAAAGCCACTTCGGGAAAGTGACAGTTTATTTTTTTAAAAAGAGAATTGAAATGTGCAGTTACCATATGACCCAGCAATTACCCTCCTGAACAACTGTTCCAGAGAAGCAAGGACATGTTCACACAGAAACCTTTCCACAAACGCATGCACCAGCATCATTTATAACAGCCATGGCCTGGGGTACAAAATGGCCAACTTTTAAGTGACTAGTTAAACAAACTGTATTGCACCATGCCACGGAATAGTACTTGGCAGTAAGAATGAATGGACTGTGAATCCGCAGTACAACCTGCATGAGCCCCAGGGAATTAGGTTGAGTCGGGAGAAAAAGTCAACCCCAGAGGCTACAATGCTCTATACCACAAGTTCTCAATCTGTCGGACTTGACCCCTTTGGGAGTCAAATGACCCGTTCACAAGGGTCCACAAGGATCATCAGAAAACACAGATATTTACATTACAACTCATAACAGCAAAATTATAGTTATAAAGTAGCAATGAAAATTATTTTATGGTTGGGGTCACCACAACATGAGGAGCTGGATTAAAGGTTCACAGCATTGGAAAGGTTGAAAACCACTGCTATATACCATTCCTAGAGCATTCCTAAAATGACAGAAAATGGAGAATGCGTTAGCAGTGACAGGGTTTAAAAGGACGTAAGGTCGGCAAGGAAGTGGGTGTAGTTCCAGATCGGCAACAGGAGGGACCCTGGTAGTGGTGACGGTCCGTATCCTGGCTGCATGAACAACAATCCCGATACTGCACTACAGCTCAGCACAGCAAGCACTGGGGGAGAGTGGGCAACACACTTTGGCTTTCTCTAGACAATGTCTTAGAACTTCATGAGAACTGAGTCATATGTTTTAAGGTGTTTTTTGGTGTTGTTGTTATTGTTTGTTTGTTTGTTTTTAAGTTGAAACATAAAAAAAAATGCTAGCAGGGCCGGAGAGATGGCTCAGCAGTTAAGAGCACTGACTGCTCTTCCAGAGGTCCTGAGTTCAATTCCCAGCAACCACATGGTGGCTCACAACCATCTGTAATGGGGTCTGATGCCCTCTTCTGCTGTGTCTGAAGACAGCTACAGTGTACTCATTAAAAAAAGGAGGAGGAGGAGGAGGAGGAGGAGGAGGAGGAGGAGGAGGAGGAGGGAGAGAGGGATGGGGAGAGAGAGAGAAAGATCGACTCCAGCATCCAAGATGCCAACCATCAAGCTTGAAGGGCAAGGGCACACGCTTTCTGGAATGGCAGACACAAACACCCTGGTTTTTATGATTTAGTGTCTCAGGGAACTAGAATGGATATTTTCCTTTAAGAACATTTCTCCATGGAGTCCAGATTGAACAGGAGAGGTGTTCCACTGAAGTCCACACGTCCATCCCGGAGCCCTCTTCTGAGAGGCACAAGAAGGAACCACAACGAAGCCATGGTGTGCTGAGGGCCGAGCGCTGCCTCATGAACACAAGGGCGGGGTGGTGGCTGCGATGCAGTACCACCTGGGGATACCTGCACCCCAGGCTGCGAACTCTCCATGCCAGAGCTCAAAGACTACCAGGCAGCCTCCAGCACGGGCTGTGCTCTGAGAAAACTGTTGAGTTTACATGATATTCTTGGGAGAAAGATTTATCCATCCCACTAGTTTAGGAAACAGTTTCTGTAATTTTTTGGCAATTTTCTCTGTACGCAGATGTAAAACACACTGCACTGGCCTACCAATGAGAATCTGATTAACGGTTTAAATTTTTGTGATTTCATCAGCCAAAGAACTGTGTTTTCACTTAACTCGTTTTTATTTTAATGTTAAGTTGGCTCATAATATTTATATGTCTCTTCATCTGGGACACCTAACATTCTATGTTGCCACAAATGGCAGGTGTTTAATTCTTTTTATGGCTAAGTAATATTCATATATATCACTTTTATTTATTTTATACACTTGGGGCAAACACACACATTTTCACTCCCTCTAACATTTATCATTTCTCTGTGGTGGAAACCTTTAGATTCTTCTAGTTATTTTGAGATCTGTCAAAATTGTAACCAACAGTTTGCTCTGCTGTGCTGTTGGGCACGAAAATTAACTTTTTCTATCGACCTGTATTGTGGGACCTTTTAACCTAGCTCTACCTTCTCTCTGGCTTCTACCAACCTTCCTAGTCTCTAATGATCACTATCCTACTTTCTTATTCTATGCAACTGAGCTTTTGAGCCTCCACAGATGACTGGGAACAGGTATTATTTGTATCCCTGTGTGTAAGTTCATTTCCTCAACCTAATGTACTCCTGTTATATGTTGCCACAAATGACATGTTTAATTTGTGTTATGGCTAAGTAATATTCATATACTTCACTCTTTATTTACTTATACATTAATGGACAGCTCAGTTGATTTGCTGTCTTGGCACTCTACCTGGGCCCCAATAGACATGGAAGTGCAGGTCCTCTATAATTACGTAGATGTATACTGAGGGTGGCTGAATTGCATGGGAAGTCTCCTTTTAGCATCTGAATAATCTACATAGACATTTTCTGTGATTATATCAATTTACACAACACAAACAATATGTAAGTGATTCCACATTCCATATCTTGGCCAGCATTTGTTATTTACCTTTTCGATGACAGCCATTCTAACAGGGGTAAGATGACATTTCATTGCAATTTTTATTAACATTGCTCTAACTGGGGATGTCAAACATATTTTTAGACATACTTTGGCAATCTGTGCTTCTTCTTTTAAGAAATGCTTGCTTTTTAAATCAGGATGTGTGTTGTTATTGTTGTTGTTATTGTTGTGGCTGTTGTTGTTGGAGTGTCCATGTATTCTGGGTGTTAATCCCTCATGGAATGCGTAGTTGGTAAGAATTTAACTCATTCTGCAGGCTTTCATTCACTCTGTTTTCTCCGCTCTACATTAGCTTTCTACTTTGTGATTCTATCATCTCCTTTGCCGATTCCTTGTTGTTGCCTATGCTCTGTGGGGCTTGTGAAAAATCTTAACTCTAAGTGCCTTGACATGCATCATCTGTTTTCATTTCTGATACTGTTATAGCTTTAGGTCTTCCATTTTGGGTCTTTGACTCATTTTGAGTTGATTTGTTATATAGTGAGATGGCAGGAGTCATCTTATTCTGCATATATACATCTGGTTTTCCCCACCTCCTTTGCAATGAGATATCTAGGGAATAAATTTTACCAAAAAAGTAAATTATCACTGCAATGAAAATCACAAGACATTAGTAAAAGGAATGAAGGCAAAGGGAGAAAGAGAGGAATGGAGGGAGGAATCTTGTGTTCATGGGCTGGGAAGAAGTAATATTAAAACAACCCCACTACCTGAGGCCATCTTTAGATTTAATGTATCCCCCATTAAGCTACCAATGAAGTTTAAATAATCAAAGAAACCCTGAGACCAAATCAAGCTGGAGACAGCCCAGTACTTGTCTACAGTACATGCATAGCTACAAAGCTATTATATAGAAAGCAACACTTAGACTAAACCACCAGAGTAGAGAACCCAGAAATCAATGCAAGTATGTCCAGCCAACTCACATTCACTGGAGTTTGCAGAACATGCACCAAAGGAAGAAGAGTATCTTCAATACTGGTCCTAATAGCACTGGCTGTTCACCTTCCACTTAGATGACTAGAAGCACACTTAGAAATTTTTTTAATATAGGGATGCTGGAGACATAGGTCAGTGGTTAAGAGCACTTGTCTCTCTTGCAGAGGGCTTGAGTTCAATTTCTAGCACCCACATGGTGGCTCTCAAACTCCATTTTCAGAGGATCCCACAGAAATATATATGTGTGTATATATATATATATATATATATATTTATTTATTTATATGTATATATATGTATATATATATATATATATATATATATATATATATTCCACATACACACATGCAGGCAAAACATTAATACATAAAGCAAAATAAATAAATATTTTAAAAGGTTAGCTTTAAAAAGAACATTAACATTTATAATATATTTCTAACTTCTACCAGATTTAAGAGATCCAGAAGAATTCTCACCAGTCCTCATTTGGATCTGTGTAGCGAGAAAGAGATTATCACCTTGCCGAACAGCCCCTCTGCCAGTGTACAGTAGAGTTGGATATGATTCCAAGACTGAAGGTACACAAAGTCTACCATATAGTGTATTCCCTAATATGGCTGAGCTAAAGTACTAGAGTAGGGTCTCAAAGACCAGATGTATAACTGTTCTATTTCTTCATCTGTATTTGAAGCCTGCTGTGGGTACCAGCATTCATTAATAACAATACTAATGATTATTCCAACTTTTATTAACCATTCACTCTTGAAAAAGTATTGTGGTATCCTGCTCAGAGATCTCTAATACACTAAGGTCAACTATTTAGCATTCCTGTGGTACAAGAGAGAGAGTAGAGGTTCAGAGATGGTAAGAAGCTTGTCCAAGATTATCTTAGGGTCTAGTAAGTAATGCACTACAATTTGGATGCAGGCCTGCCTGAGAAGTACCTGTGCTCTTAAGTAAAGCAATGTAAACTATTTTTTACATGATGGGTGCTTGACAGATAGTCTGTCCCTTCTCAGTTGTAACTTCCATCTCTAATTGAAAGTTCGGAGTCTGTATTTGAGTATTGTACTTGAACATGTCCTGTTCACCCCACGTCACTAGAGCTTTCCAAAAACCCATGATGCCTTACTCACACTGAGCGCCCAGGAAGCTTCCATAACAGTTCCCAGGAAGCCTAGGACATGAGAGCCATCCTCCCTGAATATGTCATAAACCAAAGAGCCAGCTTGAGCTCCAGCACATACTGCATAGTGAACACTGGGAGAGACAGCTCTTTATGGGGGTGTTCATGAAGAAATGCTGTGGAATCCTTTAATCATAAGAGATACTGTTAAGTTGCCTTCCAAAATATGGCAACTTACTTCCTCGTCAATCGTTTCCTCAGGAGTAAACACCTATCTAAAACTTCTATATAGCATACACAAAAATGTCCGCCATGTATTGCAAATTAAAAAGAAAGTGAAAATAGATACTTTCACCAAGCTTTGCTTTTTATAAGAAGGAGAAGCAATAATTAAATAATACCATAGATGTGGGGAAACATGGACGGAGAGTAAATGAACTCTCATTATCCCTGAAATGAGAGAGACAGTCAATCATAGTTGTGGTTTTTTGGTTTGGTTGGTTTTTTTTATACAACTTCCACTTAAGTTTTTAAAAAGAAGAAAAAAGATCCAGCTTCGTTGTTAGGAAAAACAGATAGTGATAAGTAACTAAATGTGAAACCACAGATCATCTTCGCCTACAATGAAAATGCCGTGCAGAGGGTATTCTCCAGTGTGGCTCACCAGCTCCACAAATCCCTTCAGAGGAAAGCCCTGTTCAGTCAAGCAGTGTGAGGACGCTTTCCTGGGTGCTTACCCCTGCTCCGAAGCATCCGGGGCCGCCTGAGTTCTCAGGTCAATGCGGGCTAAGGAGTACACGTGTCTATTAACATGACAGTGTTGAAGCTGCTACTTTTCCTTCCACAAACATACAAACCTTGTTAGCTCTTCTGGCTTTAGTTCCTTCTAGATTTAGTCCTATGCAAATGTCCCTTTAGAAAACTTTAGGTAGGTTGAATCATTTCTTAAGAGATATTCCTAGAAATAGAATTATCAAGTCAAAGAGAGCAAATATTTTTATGGCCCATATAGTCTATATTAAATTCCCTAGCCTGGGGTGTCACTACAGGGCACCGAAGAACACACAACGCTTCACGCTGCCAACGTCTCGCTGGTCCTGGCTGTATTTTAACTGGGTGGTAAACATGCCATCTTGCTTTGATTTGCATTGCTTTGATTACAAGTAAGGTTTTAGTGGTTTTCCATATGTTTGTTAACAATCTGCATGTCTTCCAGTGGCTTGATTTATCATGTTCTTTACACACTTATGTACTGGAAAAGATCAGTATATTTAATTCTCTCTAAACCCTGTTTGGCACGCTTCTACTACAATTCCCTTCCTTAATGACTAACAGTAACTCCCATGTAAAGCAATACTACCAATGACATTTTGGATCTACATAATACTATACACAAACACACACACACACACACACACACACACACACACACACGCACGCACGCACGCATGCTCACACATGGGGTTTGGGAGTAGTCACAACTGTTCTATTTGGAAAACTAATAAAACTTACACTTCCCATTTTACAGAGCAGAAAGTAAAGATCCAAACCAGAGAGACTTTCATAGTCAAATAGCCCTAGGTAGGAAAGAGAGGAGCAGAATGTGCCCTTCGGTTCCAGGAGGATGGTAACTCGGTGGTTAGAAGTCCGGGCCTGTCACTACAGGGCACCGAAGAACACACAACGCTTCACGCTGCCAACGTCTCGCTGGTCCTGGCTGTATTTTAACTGGGTGGTAAACATGCCATCTTGCTTTGATTTGCATTGCTTTGATTACAAGTAAGGTTTTAGTGGTTTTCCATATGTTTGTTAACAATCTGCATGTCTTCCAGTGGCTTGTTTTATCATGTTCTTTACACACTTATGTACTAGAAAAGATCAGTATATTTAATTCTCTCTAAACCCTGTTTGGCACGCTTCTACTACAATTCCCTTCCTTAATGAGTAACAGTAACTCCCATGTAAAGCAATACTACCAATGACATTTTGGAGACTGGAGCTGGGTACAGCGCCTGGCCATGGCATCTGAACTATAAATCCTTTACTCTACAAATAATTGCTGATACTTCCGGGGCACCGGGGATGCACAGAGGAGCCAGGATTCAGAGTTGAAAATGGAGACCAACAGATACACAGCAAATGCTCTCTTAGAGTGACAGGGCAAAAGTGTACACTAGGCACTGAGAGGCCTCAACTCCGGCCCTTTGATTTACCAGGGCAGACTCTGACACTTAGGTCAAATTCGTCTTTTTGAAGTTTCACATTTGAGCCCAGTCCAGCTCGTCCAACCCAATGTCATCCATGAGGGGGTCACAGAGAAAATGCAACGACTCTCATCAATTCTCCCACTTCCCATCCATCATGCCCTCCCTCTGCGGCCCTCCCCTCCGCAGAAAGAGTCATGCAGCTCCTGAGTGTGCGCATCTGATCTCCACTGCCAGCAAGCCTAGCCCTCCATCCCCAGGGTCTGGTTGCTTCCAAGTGGGCAGGAAGCTGCCCCTCCCCCCCCACCCCCCCCACGAGGTTGCCACCCACAAGGGCAACTGGTGCTGAGAACAGCAAGAAGTAGTCTTTGGTGTTCTAGAGGTCCTGAATGGTGCCTGCCCCAACCCAAGGAGCCCTAGGGTTTGTTTAAGGTTAAATGTAAGTCCGCTCCCTGTCAAAGACGGGGTCTGCAACGCTATCATGTGACTTGGCGGGTCAGTGCCCAATACCTGGCATGAAGGAGCTAGAGAAAACATGCATGCTGTGTGTCAGAGCAAACGCAGAAGCTTCTGACTCCCGGCAAGTGATGGCCTACCCTGGACCTTAAGGCCTTGTCTCTGAGACCATACTAAAGATTTGGCCTCAGAGATTTAACAGGCAAGTGTCACCACTACACACAGAGCAGAATTCTAGATCTTCCGAGAGCATTCACTGCACAGAGTACTAACAGCTGCCAATTACTGCACACTTCCCGCATACAGGACTACTTCAAACACAGCTCTCAGATCACCGCAATGAATTCTTAGTATGGCCCTATTCAATCACTTAAGCAAATATTTGTTGAGTTTTCCCTAGGCACTGGAGATCCTGGAATGAACGGGACAAATGGCCTGTCCTCACTACAGAAAAAAAAAAAAATGTATAAACTAACAAAATAAACAAAAACACAGAAAGTAACTAAGATTAATAAGTGAAATGTACAATAAGTGATAAAGTCACACATGTTGAGGGAAAGGAGAAAGCAGAGAGGAGGGTTGGGAGAGAACAAACGAGGAGATAGGGTTTTAGCAGTTTGATCAGGAAAGGGCCTCCTGGGAACTCTAAGAAACTATTTGTATATTTACTACGCCACCCCACAGGGAGGTCTGACCTGCTGTGGCCAATCAGATACTAACTGCCGTGATACAAGCAAAGGCTTGAGCTTACACAATAGTGCAAGGTCTTGTCATCCTCTGCTCTTGTCAAAACCAATAGTATAGCCCTTGGGTGACTGCTGTTCCTCCAGCCTACACCCAGCCGAGATGCCGGAAGCCGAGCCCACCGAGCCCATCCTGAACAGGCACACAGCAGCCGAACGTGGTCTATGAGATGCTCATGAACTTGAGGCTTGAGGCTCGCTTGGTCATCAGCGACTAACGGAGACTTTGGAGTAAAGACTCTAAGGAAGAAGGGGGGCTCGGAAGCTGCTCCGAGCAGAGAAGCACACATGTGTAGAGTTGCATTTGCGGGCTATTCTAACATACTCCAGGAGCCGCGAGGAGAGGAGGTCAGAGTGGATAACCTGCCGGGTCCAGTCTGTGGAGACTGGCTGGGCATAGAAGTCATCCTCCAAAACAGCACAGTTTTTAAACTGAAGTAAAATTTGCACAAAGTAAAATGCATTTCTTTCTCTGAATGTCACGAATTTAGACTGTGATAGGACCAGCACCATAATCAAGTTATGGAACAGCGTTACCACTCACTGAATTTCCTTCACGGCTCTGAGTCCCTAACTCAGTATGGGAAAGGCTGGTCAGTTTGCTCTCCTACCGGGTGCCTGTTTGAGTCCCAGGCTCGTTTAATGAATCTGGCCCTTTTCATTCAGCATATGTGCTGTGTGTGCCCATGTGCTCTGTGTAACCGACGTGATGTTTGCTCCCTTGCAATACCGAGTGGTATTGCATTGTAAATATGTACTATTGGTTATAATCTGTTCTCCAAGAGAAGGACACTGCCATACTCCCAATTGAGTGCTATTTTGAATATACTTATTATGCACATTTTAAAAAGCCAGGACATGGTTAGGGGGATGGCTCAGTCAGGAAAGTACTTGCCTCGTAAGCATAAGGACCTGACTTTGATCCCCAAGAAGTCGTATTTTAAAAGCTGAGTATACCTTGGGAGCGGCCAGAGCCTGAACCACCAGACAAGAGCATATGTGGACTGGACCTAGGTCCCCTGCACACACACATAGCAGAAATGCAGCTTGGTCTTCATTCAGGCCCCCTAACACCTGGAGAGAGGGCTGTCCCTGTCTCTGTTGCCTGCCTGTGGATCCTGTCCCCCTAACTGTGCTGCCTCATCTGGTGTCAGTGAGAGAGGGTGGGCCTAGTCCCACAGTGACTTGACATGCCAGCGTGGGTTGGTATCCAGTAGGGGTCCTCCTCTCAGAGGAGAAAGGGAGAGAAGGATAGGGAAAGGGTTATAGGGGACACTGGGAAGAGGGGACTCTGTGATTGGGATATAAACTTAATTAATTAATTAATTAATTAATGGTGGAAGCTGAGTATAGTATGCACACTTGTAACCTCATGTTTGGGAGACAGAGACCCAGCCAATTGATTCCTGGAGCTTGCTGGCCACCCAGCCTAGCCTAGGCTATTCTGTGTGCTTCAGGTTAGTGAGAAACCCTGTCTCAAGGAAACAATGTAGGTACCACCTGAGGAATGGCTCTTTAGGTTGACTTCTGATCTCTACAAGCATAACACACAAACACACACACACACACACACGCACACGCACACGCACACGCACACGCGCACGCACACACACACACACACACACACACACACGCATGCATCCACTCACCCACTCACCCACACATAAATGCTAACATATATGCACATTCACTAAATAAACATTTATAAATAGAAAACCAGTACCTTTTGAAAGTAAAAAATTATTCTGGGATGAGAGGTATAGGTGTGGAATACCCATAGGTGTGGAATATCCCGTACAGTTCAGGAAACCCAGCTTGGCTTGTGGTAAAGCATCCAGCTGTTACCCTCATGAGATGGAAAAAATTACCTGTAGAGCACATATGGTTGACATGTGAAGAAAATCTCTCTGGGTGGTGGCCTCAGAACACCAAGATATAGAGGTCAAGGACAGAAGCGGGAGGCTGTTACGTAATCTCTAAGGATGGTGGTGATTTAGACTAGAGAAGGTGCTGTTGGAGCAATCAGATTCTAGGTATAGCCAAGGCAGGGTTGACAGGACTCCCAAAGGAAGAAACATCGAAGAAGCCCCCAAAACCTGAGGAGCTAACAAAAGGGTGAGGGGGCAGAGAGGGGAGTAGGCATTTATGTAGTGAGGGCTGATCTAGAGTGACACTCTGGAGTCCCTACTCAGCAGTTCCACATGACTCACTTCATGTCACAGAAAGAGCACATGTTGTCATCTAAGAAACAATCCATACATGATGTCAACAACATAGATGTGCCCAGTCTGAGAAGGCTCCACAGGCTCCACCTGGTCTCTGTTGAAGCAAGAAGCCCAAACAGAGAACTAAACCCATGGGGCAATTCAAAGCCAGTCCATGAGGTCAAGGGGAGAAGAAGAAAGCAATAGCCAAAGGTGAACAAAGGTCAATGAGAAGGCCACAGACCTCTGCACCTTGTATCCTACACAGAAGACAGTGCTGGATACTACCCTGCCTCCTGAGGCTGTCCTGAGGCCAGAGATGAGAGGATTCAGCCAGGCAAGTCCTCAGTACATCCGCATCAACCTGACTGACGGCCACCACAGCCTGGGGCTCCTAAGCTTTGCTCAGCTCAGTAGCCACAGCTAGGTTCTCCATGTATCACGGAAAGAGGTTCTACTACAGGGCTCAGTGTTCAAGCCCCAGATCTCAAGAACAACTGTCAGCAACAGGGGGCTACAGCCTAGGTAGAGAAGAACTGAGACTTCAGAGGACCCCAGAGGTAATGTCTCACAGCTGGTTCCTGCGACATCTTCCTGGAAGACAGAGACAGATTCTCTCTTCCTTTAACGTCTTCTCGCATTCTGCTCAGCCATTTTATAAAATGTTTTCAATAGCTAGGAGCATTTACAAAAAAGACATTCACTACACCTCAAGGATTGGGAAGGACAAAGGCATCACCACCCCAGGCATATTGATCACTTCTGTCTCCCCGGCCATGTCATGGAGGAAGCAGAGAGTCATTACTAAGAATGCTGGGACAAGTCTTGCACACTAGAAATAAATTAGTCATTCAGTGACAGCACTGACCACACACCGCAGGGTGTTCCTGGCTCTCTGTAGATATTCATTCATCATATCCTGGGACCCAGAAGGAGAGCTCCTTCCACTGAACCTTGCCTCATATATGTGGCTCTCCCCTGTGACCCAGGAGTCTATTCAAACTACTCACATGCACACGCACACATGCACATGCAAACAGGCATGCTCCGGTCAGTCTAACATGGAAGTTGGCGAGAGCTCACAATCTCTGCTTCTCTCACTTTCTTAGCTTTACAGAGTTAGAAAGAACAGGCTTAGGGAAATATGGAACAGGGCTTGTATTAGTCGGGATTCTTTAGAGAAACAGAACTGATATTCTCTAAATATTGATCTATATTCATTGACTATATATTGATCTAGGAAGGGAATTTATTAGAGTAGTTTACAGGCTATGGTCCAGCTAGTCCAACAATGGCTGCCAAACAGTGGAAAGTCCAAGAATGCAGTAGTTTTTTAGTCTATGAAGCTGGGTGTCTCAGCTGGTCTTCAGTATATTCTGGAACCCCAAAGACGTAGACGTAGACTGTAATGCCAGTGATAGGAAGCAGACAGTCAGCAAAAGCTTCCTTTGTCCGGGTCCTTATACAGAATGCTAGCAAAAGGTGTGGCCCAGATTAAAAATGAATCTTCCCACCTCAGAAGATCCAGATTTAAGACAGGTCTTCCCACTTCAAATAACTTAATTTAAAAAGAAAAAAAAATCCTTCACAGGCGTAACCAGCTGCTTGGGCTTTAGTTAACTCTAGATAGCAGTCAAGTTGGCAAGCTAGAAGAGCCATCACAGGGTTCAACACAAACCAGGCAGAAAGGAGGATCTCAATCGCTTTGCAAAGTTGACATCCATCCAGTCCAGGGTGGACCTAGTCTTACCTTCCCCCCACCCAAACACGCTTGCTCTGCAAACTTACATGTCCCTAGCCACAAGGTCTCAGTAGATGTGTGGGTACCAGGAACATAATGAGAAGGCCCCCCACTGTGCCCCACGCCAGCATCCCCTAACCCATCAGGAGCACAACTCAGACTCTCCTGTGTGGCCTAGTCCCATTTTCCCTCCCGGAGTACAGGCTCCTGCTTCAAGGATGAGCCAAGCAGGCATCTAGCCACCACATTCAGTAAATCTAAAGGCCAGCCCTAGCTGGCATCAGACAGGAAATATTTCACAGAGGAAACTGGGATAACTTGGGACCCATACATCTGAAGCAATCTTCAACCAACTAAATGCTAAATACCATTCAGGCCTTCTTCAGTAGCCTGGTCAAACCCAACCCCCAGGTCAGGAGGCTAATGGAGCCTCTCTGTCCCTTTGGATGCTGATACACACCTACACTACAGCATGCACCACACTCATGGGTCACTGAATCCAGACTGCTATCAGACGGCTTAATCTCCTGGGCCCTGTGGCACAGCACTGAACCTGTCCACATGGCTTACAACTGGAGAGCATGCTGGAGTGCAGGTGCCTGGGGTGTGAGGCAAGAACGGGAAGGGGAAAGATACATCACACAAAAGCTGGAAGCAAGCAAGGCCTACAGCAGGTGACAGGGCTTTGACAGGTCCCCTGCCTCCACATGCCTGCACTCGGCTGCTGAGATGACTCTCCCTGACAAATCAATTCTACCCACTCCTTACCTCATCATTTATTCACATAATTAGTTGGAGGGTTTTTTTTTTAAGTAGTGATTTCCAGTTGCTCTGAACATCTGGATTAAATTCTCAGCACCTTTTCCCTCAGTGAGTTGAAGGAGTTTTTTCAGACGAATGTGCTGTGTTTTAATAAGAAATAAGAAAGGTTATCCCAAATACCTAAGAGAAAGGTAAACGTGTGAGGACTGGGGTACATTTAACATGCCCAAGAAGGCAGTAAGGGAAGATAACATCATTCCCAAGTCGAGAGGGGCATAGCACATGCCAACTACGAATGTGAGGAAACTGAGACCCAGGCTGTGGAGTCTCCGCCCATGGTTCCAGTCAACAGTTCAGAGGCTCTCTCAGAAGCAATCCCTCTCTTCCAGAGGCCCTGCTGGTTTCCATATCTGCTCTCCCCAGAGCTCTCTGAATACATTTGCCATTCTCGCCTCCTGTTCTCACAAAACTCCAATCTGAATCCTGACCTTCCGAGATACAGATCTCAGTGATGGAAAGAGAATGTTCTTCAGAGAAAGCGGAGCTGAAAGGGGGCAGCGCCACTTATCAGTGTTGTCCAGGGCATGCGGAGGCTGCATTCTGAACAAATTTGTGAAGCCCATTCTGCATGTCGAGTACTCGGGGAGAGAGGCAGCTGTACTCCCTCTCTAGCAAAGATTAGAATCTAGTGGGCGAGACTGACAGTAGTCAAAGAATGCATATGACGGAGAGATCACTGCAGCGTGAAGCATGAACTTGAAGGAAAATCTTGGGGACCAGCTCATATCTAACAGGACGACAGACAGCAGGTGTCTGGGACAGGCAGGCCTGAGCAGAGTGGGGAGGTGAACAGGAGGACAGAGTTAGCAGTGTGAAGAAGGGACAGGGACAGCCCAGACTGACATAGAGTCAGAAGTCCATGCAAGACCAGACTCTTCAGAGTCCCGTGTTCCAGACTACAAAACTGGAAACGGCATGCCCTGACCTTCCCCTTGCAGCGCCAAGGACAGGAAGGTGGCAGGCAGCGAGGTGGTATCCATCAGACGCCGCTTCCCACGCTGACCTTCCGACATGCTCCAGGAAACTTCCTCTCAGCAAATACTCAAAGAATATTTCAAGAATTAATTCAAAGAAAATAATAAAATGCTAGCCGTGCAGGTGTTCACCACTGTCAAAAAAACAATTGACTGAAGATCGGAACAGCCACGATGTCCAATAACAGGAAACAACATTAGGTAAGCTATGGACCATCAATTCTTCATCTAGATGCAATCAGTAAAACGACTGTTACAAAGGCTTTGAGACCACACAGGGAATGTTTAGGGCAGGATGTTAGGCTAGAAAAGCCGAGCACAAAATTGTGTCTAGGTTAGAAGTATTTATATATAAAATCGGTGTACATGTGGTCAGAGCATAGCAGAGAGAGTGTTAGGCGGGACGCAGTTCTTCCTGACTTGGCTATGAGGTGTTAAGAGCTGGGGGAGGGGCCTGCACGGAGGCGTGGGAATAGGGGGAGGGGCTCCGTGCTCTATCCTGGAGCTGCACACATAACCAAGCCACATGCCTCTATGGTTGGTGCCCATCGGTCAAACGAAGACACAGGACAAACAGCCCGTCTAAGGAGACCGTGGAAGTCAGAGGGAAGTACTGGGTGCTGCTGGCTAACAGTACGGACGGAGGTTCCAGAGCTAGGGGTTGGAGTCCAGGGAGAGGTTGTTAGAATTGATGGGTGTGTCATGGTAGGGAGGATGGAGGTGAGGAGTGAAAGATACCAGAAATAAGGAGGAGAATGAACTGACGAAGGTCAGTTGAGTCCTAGAGAACAAGGGTTTGGAGTTAAGCTCTGGAGGCTGGAGAATATAGCCACCCATGGGCTGGGCCACACCTACCTTTGGATACTCCACGGTGAGTACAAACACAGTATAGTACTGGATGGCAAGCCCGGGACAAGGAGTGCCCCAGTACAGGCCCTGAGGGGGCGCCTAGGCCTGAAGCCCAGGTCCAAGGGCTGGTGACAGCCGGCTGAACATCAGTGCTGCTGCCCCAGGTGGGATGTCCTTTGTCCATGCAGGTAACTCCCTCCTCCAGGCAGCCCAGACACCAGACTTAAGAGATAGCTCTGACTGCTGCCTGAAAGACAAAGTGTTCTCTGGTTGGCCTTCCAGGAGGCAGAGAGCTCTGCAGGAAAGGCTCCTGGGGGGTGGGGGAGACTGCAATGATGGAAACAAGGAATCCTCCTGGAATAACCTTATGACTTTGAGGTGGGTCCAGCAGGTTATGTGAAGACTTCAGCAATATTCTGTTGAAGCTCAGCACTGAAGGTTTCCTACCAGGGGTCATTGTGCTCGGGATGGCGACGGCCAGGGAAAAACAGCAAGATGGCACCACTCTTGTTAGACATTTGTCAGGACCCAGCAGACCAGTGGTTCTCAACCTTCCTAATGCTGTGATCCTTTAATACAGCTCCTCATGCTGTGGTCCCCAACCATGCAATCATTTTCATTGCTACTTCATAACTGCAATTCTGTTAGTGTTATGAATAGTAATATAAATATCTGTTTTCTGTTGATCTTAGGCAACCCCTGTGAAAGGGCCATTCCAACCCTAGAGGGGTGGGGACCCACGGGTTGAGAACTTCTGCAATAGAGGAAGAAATAGCCACAATGTTTTGCCAGTGGGTGAGTTCAAATGTGTGTTGTCTGTCTTTCTGTCTGTCTGTCTGACTGACTGTGGTCTATGTGTCTGTGGCAGCTCTATGAACTACATAAGAGAGGCCTTAGGGAGCTGGCATCCGTGTGCCCTGCATCTGTCCAGGACATCAAGTTCACACTGTGTGCTACCAGTTCTAGTCTGGTGTGAGTAGACAGGAGTCCCACAGTCCCCACCGCCTTAAACAGCTACTCTGCTCACACTCTACTGGATGTGCATCCTGATAGCTATCCACAAGTGGCCATAGTCTGAGCAGCGTCCCTTAAGGTACACAACATACGGGCTTGGTAAGTGTTAACGGGAAATCCTCCAGGCAACACCAAGACAGATTATTGCCAACCAAACCCTATGCCAGCCCATGTTTCTTTGCATCTCACATTCTCAACAATAACAACAACGACAACAACAAAAAGTAAAACAGGGAATTTTTTTAACTACCTGTTGAATAGTTATGGTATGGTATAGAGGATACCGTACCATAAAGCACAAAAAGTTGTGGCCTATGACAAACCTCAACAAGTGCTAGCTGGCATGGCTGCCTGCCAGGAATGAAGTATCAGTCAGCAAAGGTCCTGTGGTTCTTCTCCGGGGCTGGACACATCTATGTGAGAAGGCACTGACATATGTATGAATACTCATGGACGGATACATAAACATGCAAACACCATTCGCTTGAGACTCCTCAGTTGTGAAAAGAAGATTCAAAACAGGATTTCTCACTGGTGAGGCAGAAAATGCCTGTACAGAGCCTACCGCAGAGGAAGCGCCTCACACTCGGGGCTGCTGCTCTTCATTCGCTGGGGCCATCCCACCCGTGGCGCCCTACTCCACCCACCCACCAAGAGGGCTCTGCACCCTGTAGAGGCACACATGCAAATACACAACCCAACCGTATACTGGATGCTCTGATTCCCAACTCCACCTTGGTAGAGAAGCAGTGGCTGGACTGGCAGCCCTGGCCCGCGCACCCGGCACCTGCCCCCTCCTGCCTTCATCAGGCCTGCACACTGCCTTGTCTGAACTTACATTCGGGCCTTTTCTTTCTGACAGCCTCGATCCCTCTGCTTGGTGGGTTGGTCCACGTTTAACAAAAAAACCATCACTGAGCTCTGGGAAACTTTCACCATCGCCTTTGGGGACTGAAGCCACATCACAGGCCACTGTGCTCACCAGCTGAGGGCTGAGTCTTGATCACTTGCTTATACTGGCTGGTATCAGAGCAATGCCTGTCACAGAGGTTTTGTCATGAACCCTCCATCACCAGCATGTGAAGCCTTATCCGGGTTCTTGCCTCTGCACAGTCTAAATGCCTCCAAAATAAAACAAACCCGTGGGTCAGCCGCGTTCCCTTTCTGCCGCACGTCCCTGCTTTCCCTGTGGCCCTTCCGAGCAAGCACTCCCCCAGGGCGGTCATGGATTGCGTATTTCCACAGCATCTATCTGCCTTCCTGTTTATCTTGCTTTAAGGTGGTTTCTCTCCTCTGTAAGTCAAGGCAATCATTCCCTTAATTCCAGCGAGAAAGGTCTCTGCGTGGTAGCCAGCAGGATTGGTGAACGACAAAGCAAAGGCGCACGCAGGCAGTGCATGAAGAAAATGAAACTCTGGTTAGCAGACACCATGCTCACCCACATTTTGCCCCATGTGAGTGGGGGCTCTGGAGCCCTCAGCACATTGGGCCTCCAACACAAGAGGCCTCATCAAGTGCTTTCAAGCCCTTGAGATCAGAGGCTCAAGCACGTGTAAGCCACCTCCTGCCCATCCTGACCCCCTCTCACACCAGGTTCCCCAGGACCACCCCACATCCTGCCTTGTATTTCCAGGCCACTTGAGCAACACAGAGGAGCAGACCTGCCCCTCCCTGGGCATGGTGCAGTAGTCAAGTCATGAGGGCCTCGCTCTCAGGCCCATCAGATTACGTGGGGAGATTTTTCACTAGAAGCTTTTGGTGTTTGTGGATTGTTTTGTTTTCTTGGCTCTTGGGATTAAACTCAGAGCCCCCTGTAAGCAAAACCAAGTTCTGCCTACAACAGCCCACCGAGGGGGACTTCCCAGTGCAGTTCTGGCTGACCTTGCTCGCAGTGATCTTGGCTCGTTTGGAGTAGGGTGCCTGGCCCGTTGCTCCCCAAAAGCTGATCAGGTTATGCCGATGCACGGTCCTGATTTGACACACCACTGGGCTTTCCCGAGACAGATCTCTGGAGTCAGATTGCTGGGCTCCAAACCTGATTTTTCTGCAAACAAACTCTACCAAATTACCCAACATCCTGAGACCTCAGGGAGAAAGGACTCAAAGAGTGTTTCTCCAAGATAAAGAGCCCAGCGCTGGACATAAGCCTCCGGCTACCAGTCCTCACTCGCTCCCCCATCCCTTCCTTAGCCCAGTCTCGCTTTCTACCACGTTAGCTCTACAAACGTCCGTTCAGAGGGATGGGTTGTTCTTCTGGGAAGACAGTTGGGAAGAACGCCTGTCAAACACCCCAAGGCAGCAACTCCCTTCCAGAAAGGAGGGAGTGTCCAGGTGACCTTCAGGCTCAGCTACACAGGAGCCCAGGGCACTCTACTGTCCTCTTGTCTGTCATTGAGATAATCATTCCAGAGCCAAGCTTGGGTTCCATACCCCGATTAGCCACCTACTGCCCATTCAATCTTTCCTCAGCTGTGACACTGCAAAAGGAGGTTAGCCTCGGAATGCTCACCCTAATACAACTCAAAAACAAGGTAAAGCAATGGCATGGGGCATCTGCCTGCATCCAGGACACCCCCAGGCTCAAGGCAGAGGGAGAAGAGTAATCAGGCTGCACACTCAAACATGTGCTTTCTCGTTCATTGACATGTTGTAAGAGCCTCTTGTGTGCCAGACATACTTTGTAAGAAGTACAGAGCACATAAATGTGGCCCAGTGTATTAGTTAGCTATTGCCAAAATAATGCTGCGTCACAAGCCTCCCAAAACAAACTCCACGTCTTCCCAAAGATGTGTGATTGAATCAGTCAGTATCTCTCCGTAGATGTGTGGGTCAGCTCAGTGGCTGGTCTTCACCCTCAAGTTTCTCATTCTCCTTGGATCAATGGGTTTCCATAGGTTTGTTCCTTCTCTTCCTAAAGATGAAAGTCATAGAAACTCCAGAGGAGAGACAGAAACACCCAGTATCCCCTATGACCCATGCTCAGAACTGGCATATTATCATCTCTGTGTCCACACCACTGGCAAGTCACATGACCCATTCCCAAAGCCAGAGAGACAAGGAACCATATTCTACCTTCCTGGAGACCACAACCAGGGTCTGGTAAAGGATGACATGAACAGGTGAGGGTAAGTCAGTGGGCCACAGCCCCCTGCACGCTTAAAGATGTCTCGGAAGCATCTGCAGCTCATGCAGATTAACTCCACACTCTAATCTCCTCCGGACGCAGACCTTCCTCAGCCTCTCTATAAGCATGTTTAATAACACGGGCAGGAGTTCCTACTCATTTGACAGGAACTGGGAGACGCGGAGGAATAAACAGCTTGTCAAAGACACATTGTTTTTCTGCTCTTAGTGAAAGGGTCGACACAATCTGTACTCCTTGAAGCTGCTCATAGGAAAGTGGGGGTGGGGGTGGATCTAGTGTTTATGGCTTCCCAGGCTAGCAGATGCCAATGTTTTCCTACCCACCCAGTCATGCGATTTAAAACGGTCAAAAATCTGAACTGAGGCTGAGAAGGCAGCACAGTGGATGAAGGCATTTTCTGCCAAGACTGACAAATTGAGTTCTGTTCTCAGGACTCACATGATGGAAAGAGAAAGCCAACCCCCACAAGCTGTCCTTTGACACTGTGCATATGGGGACACACACACACACACACACACACACACACACACATGCACACACACACATGCACACGCACACGCACACAAGGACATGAGTGATCAGAGAACGTGGTCATTGCTCAGAGCCCCACAACTGAGGAACAGCAGAAATGAAGCTGCACTCTCACATGACCTCTGCTGCCACTAAGTGTCTTAGACGACTTATCACAAGAATCAGTCCTGTCAGCCCGTTATGGACAGAGCATTCAATTAGATAACCTGCCAAGACTGAGGGAAGGCTCTCAGGGTCTGGGCCAGGCCAGGTTAGCTAAGAGCAGATGGACTAATGGGCAGGGTCGTCGTGCTGAGTCTGCAGGCTCACAGCCTCCTGGAACTGATCTCATTGGCCAATAAGAAGGATATGCATTCTCTTCCCAGCTCTTCAAGTGAACATCTGTTTTTCTCGAAGCTGTGAATGTCACGTCAAGATTTTCCAATTACCTTTGCCTTGGTTTTATTTAGCATCAGTGTATTGGAGGCATAATTAGTCTGAGATGAAAACCTGTATTGTTCCCTTCTCCTCAGCAATGAAATAGGTTTCCCAAATGTGCTAACAGAGAGGATCCTTCTCCAAAAATGACAAACAGCGAGTGAAGGATGAAAGCGGGGGTGGAGCCCTGATCGGTGACGAGCACAGGCGAGGAGGGGCGGGGAGCCGAGTCTGAAGTGGGCATCAGTCACATTCCTCCCGCTTCTAACCTCAGCTCTTCCTTGCCAAGGGGGGCAGACTTTTGACACGACACAAAAATCCAATAATGAGGAAGGTCCTGTTTCCAGGGATACATGTGTTTTCTAATACTCCACCAGCACCGGGATGCCTGAGGAGGGGGTTCTTGGTGAGGTGGTGCCATGAAGTACTCGCCTCCCTCACCCGGTTGGCCACAACCCTTGCCCAAGGCTAAACCGCTAGCTTCTGGTCTGTGCAATACATGTCTAGTCACATCTTGCAAGTCTCCTCTCCATGGGTAGTGTGCAGTAGTTGTCCTGTTCCGACACTTGTGCTCCTAACAGTTCCTCTGCACAAAGCAGCCAGAGGGCTCACTAAATAGAAAAACAGGTCATGTCATCACACCTTAAAACTGTCCGGTGACTTCCCATCACACCTTAAACAAAGCTCCCAGTCCTCGCTGGGGCTGCACAACCTTCAGTCCTGGCCTGGCTGCAGACCCTTGGTGTGTTCCCTCTCTGACTTACCCATCCCCCTCTCGTTCGGCTCAGACCACGCCAGCACTCTTTCTGTTCCCACAGAATGCCAGGCTATATTCCCACCCTGGGACCCTGACAATAACAAAGGTCTCCTTTAAAAAGCAATGCCACTGAGGGCTCCATCAAGCATGAATTAGGAAATAAGCCAGCAAGGCTGCCGCTCACACGACAGTGGCCTGTGGCCCGCCAGTCCACACTTCTGGTCTGGGTTCCTCGTGGGACTGCTCACTGTTTGGTAGGGCTTTCTGCCTCTGCCTCACTCTCATTTAAAATGTGTCTATAGGTCTGAAGGCCTCACTTCCTTTGTTGCCCACCAGACCCCAGCACTTACTCAAGACCGGTAGGAAAAATGGTGACGTTCTGCATGAAGAAAGCCACAAAGTGCGTGCATTTTACCTTTGGATCAGTGAGAGCATGGTGGGAAAGAAAAAAATAAAACTGTTGTGAGGGCCCAGAATGCTGGCCCGTCATTCACGGTTCAAAAAACATAGGAATGTTCTCCACCTTGAACCATCCTCCAGCAGAGGAGTGGTTCCTTAATCAGTGAGTTAACCATCTCCATCAGTTTGCCAGCAGAGGCCATACTAGAATCCATGTGGCAGAGAGATGAGCATCCTCCCAAGTCCCTGAGTCCAGAACACGCCAGCTGGCTTCTTGTCTCTCTGACTTACAGCTATGCCATTACCCTCTGAAGAAGGGCAGAGACTCACATTCTGGCCAGAGGTACCTCGCCCGGGAGTGCTAGGGTATTGGGTGGAATACACTTGCCCTATAGGCATGGGACGGACATATGAACCTCAGTCCTCTGAGGTGCAACCTGGAGTCTCCAAGGAGGACAACCTCTATGAGGCCCCATGGAGAGGCAAGTATGTGTCAGATGATGCTGAGCTGACGGCTGGCGCCTTCATCCAGGGATTCCAGCAGGGACGGAGGCGTGACAGCAATGTAACCTGCTCTCAAGTGGCTGAGCTCAGTTAATCCTCCCCACACCCCTGCAAGGGGAGAATATGGCCTCTGTCCCACAGACAAAGAACCTAACGCTCAACATTCAGGAAGATAAAGTCGCTGGCTCAAGTCCTATGGTGGGTCGAACTGATGTGACATTCTGAATTATTGTCACCTATGCCTGCGACGGCCAGGCAGTCCTCCTCTGATTACAGACCTGTCTATTTGGAAACATTCTGAATATGTCCTGCTTTTTCTTCTTCCATCATTTCAGAAAACAGAGTCCCTAAACCTTCTCAGGTAAAAACCCAATGAGAGCCCTGCTTCGTTTTCTACCGCATCATCTGATCTGTGACCCATTCAGAGAGAAGCTGGTAGCTGGAGCATGTCCTCATTTTCCCTCCTCCAAACCCGTGTAGACACGGGGCTGCTGAGCCACAGTCAAGCCACATCCGCTTCACCTAGGACAGATGCTTTCACGCAGGACACCAAATGCAAGGAGGTATCGAGTGCCTGTGAGCAGGAGAAAAGCGGATCAGAACACTGCATCCCCCCTCGGGTACCTACATGTCTTCCTGGGCTTTTAAAGAGGGTGAAAAGCAGACACAGAAAGAGGAAGGAGGAGTAGAAGCCAAAACATGTTGGCTGTGAAATGTGGCATATCTGGGTAGTTCAGGGAGAAAGTAGCTTGTGAGTGTCAAAGGGGAGAGAGACAAGACAAAGGTATTCTAGAAAGTGTCGCCTCGCTATGAAAAGGATCCTCTCGACATTCTTCAGAGAATAATGGTAAAGAATAACGAGCCATCACCCTTTTTTCTTTTTTCCTAATGTGACTCCACATAGGCTCAGGGACACGAGGCATCACTATTTATACTCAAATTGCAAATGAATGAAACAATAGAGAAATGAATGAAAGAAAACTTTCAATCTACCACCGTGCTTCCAAAGTCCTAATACTGTGCTGGGAATGATAACAGCTAATACTACCCCAGTGAAGGCTTTACACCATGTTATGTCCTGGTAATACCCAACACAGCCTAGAAACATCTTGAGTGGGAAATGCTCTTAGAACACCCAACCTGCTGCCCATCCAGGCTCAGCGGCACTGCATGTGCAATACTGGTTCTCTCTTTCAGAGCACATGGCCATCCGGGAGCTAAGACTTGATGATGCCAACATCACAAGTCTATCCTACCACTCCATGCTAACCCAACAAGAGACTAGCATGCACAATGCTAAAGACAGTTGCTACTTAATGCACACAGCTCTCATATTAAAGCAAAAAGTCAAGCGTCAAATCAGCGTAAGGACTGGGTTGCTCACCTCTTCGGTCTGCTGCTGCTGCTGCCTTCACAATGTGCCATACACACCGAGTGGTGATCTGCTGCTCTCTGGCCTGTCCCCCAAAGATACTCAGAGGGGAGTCCAACTATGAGGAGTGGCCTATCTCAAGTACCCAGAAGGGACAGGCTAGAAATTTGGCCATATTTAGAGCTAGAGACCACTTATAAGAGGCAGGTGATGACCTACATATGGTGCATTCCTCGAGGTCTAAGAACGAGCTGCAATTCTGCTACACGTGGGAAATGCTTGTGGGTTTAACATTCCTTGAATTAAGTCCAGGGTCCTCTTCTTACTTATGAGGGAAGGATAGACCTGAAGCCTCAAGACAGATCCCACAGGCAAAGGCAAGGGCTCAGCAGGGACTGAGCCTTACTCATGAAAGCTTGAGTCTGTAGTTCACCAGCAACTGACCATCCCTTGCAGCTAGGTAGCAACCAGCAGGTGTCGCTCCTTGAAGAATCCTCAAGAAAATTCAGGAGCTTCTTTCTTCACTGAAGAGCTAGCTGAGCCCTTAGGAGTACTTACTGCTCCTGCAAAGGCGCTGGGCTCCGTTCCTAGCACTCACACAGCAGCTCACAAGCATCTGTACCTCCAGCTCCAGGAGCGCTGATGCCTGCTTCCAGCCTTCACAGTCTGCTGCACGCATATGGTGCTCTTAAGCTCATGCAAAAAAAAACACATATTCACAGTAAATAAATAAATCTTTTTAAGTTAAAAAAAATAATGCTTTTAGGCTATTCTGTCCAATGCTACTGTCATCATCACTGTGACAACTGTCATCACCACTGTGACAACAGTCATCACCACCATCATGACCTTACCACTGTGGCCATAACACCATTACAATTGACATAACACTGCCCCCATAGTAAGTACCACTATCACCAAAACTGACATCACCATCATCACGATTGGTACTACCGCCATGACCCTATTACCATTACTGTGACACCAATTACATCACAACCACTACTACAGTTGCTATCACCATCACAATTATCACCACAACTACAATTGTCAATATCACAATTGCCACTGACACCATAGCAACCACTGCTATTACAACACTGCCACCATCAACCTCAAAAAATAACTCTGAATCCATAATTCTAGAGGATTGCCTTGTCTGGCCTCGGTTGGAGAAGGATGCGCTTGGTTCTGTGGAGACTTGATGCCCCAGAGAAGAGGAATGCTAGAGCAATGAGGGGGGCGTGGAGGGGTGTGCGTGGAGCATCCTCTTAGAGGCAAGGAGAGGGGAGGGGGCTCGTGGAGGTGGAATCTGCAAGAGGGGAAATAAATAAAATAATTAACAAAAAATTTTAAAAAGAATTCTAAATAACTTATGTAGATTTCACTTGACTCAAGAGTAGGTTGAACACAGACAGGGTTGTTCTTCAAGGGTACAATATGGAAGAGAAGAAATTACAATGACCTTAAAGTGTCCTGGTCAGATAATAGAGCCAACATCAGAAGTGGCAAGCCATGTTTACAGTGTGTACAGATCTTTCACGTGATACAATGAGAATGGCACCTGCCTACCCATTAGCCTTTCTTCCCAAACCCAATAGTGCGGAAAATATTATATAAATTCTAACACAGGAAATTCTATGCTATCGTTAAAAGCGACCAAAATTTGGGGGATAACTTTAGGCTTAAAACTGAGGCGATATAAATGGACTGTGGACATCAATTAATGATGTATAAATGCTAGTTCACTCAGAACGACAACTATATTAACACGAAATACTAACAAGGAGGAAAATAAGATGGGATCACTGAAATTAGAATTTTGTTTGAAAATGAAATGGAGTCTCACCTTAAGTTCTACAGAATACATTTCTGAATGGTTTCCTGAAATAGTTCCTTCCCCGGTTCCCTTGCCTCAGCTCAGTGCTTTAGCAGCGTTCATTCCAAGGGTTGGTACTACCCTCAGTCCTTGACCTGGTATCCCATCCAGCCGAGCGAGACCACGCAGAGCTTTCAGAAGCATGAGAAGAATCCTAGTCAGCCTGTGAGGGCCCTCACTTCCTTAAGGATTGATTCCAGGCTCCCACAGGCATAAAACATCTTTTCCAGGCTCAGCCTCCTCTCCCTCCTCCTCTTCTTCCTTTTTCTCCTCTCCCTCCTCCTCTTCCTCCTCCTCTCCCTCCTCCCCCTCCTCCTCCACATCTCTCTCTTGATGTTGCCATATTAGAAAATCTATTGCTCAAATGCTCACTCACCTTCCAAACACAGAGCCCTGCTGCTGCATTCAGCCCTGCTGAATGTCCTCTCATTTCTGTTCTTCCTGGCTGGCCCCTCCTACCCTTGAAAGCTCAGTGCTTCCCACGGGGATCTTCTTCCACCCCAGGACAGGTGTGTGAGCCTTGGAGGATACACTGTGTCTCCCTGCACTGTCTTACTTGGTAGAGGAGCAGCAAGTGCTCTTCTTCAACAAATGCTTACTCGGCCACGGATAAATGACTGGGGGCGGGGAGGTAAACTGAAAACTCATTGCCTACAATGAAGGGCTTTTGTTCCTTGGTTTTAAATTTTGAATCCTATTCTTCAGGACTCCATTAACCTCACTGGAGTCCTATATAACGACATCCCATTATATGGCAATGTAACGTATTACTAGATTTAATTATAACAGAATAATTAATGTCTGGATATCACTAGTTTGGACATACAAATTAAATATTACCTTTAGTGTAACTACTCTCTCTCTGACTTCATGATTTCACAGCTTGGCTTGGGCATACTGCTGTTTTAATGGGAAGTACCTTTGTCATGGAGTAAGTGATGCCAAGCAGAACATCTGGTCTGCAGCTTACCGCCGTCCTTCAAGGCCAGGCTCCACTGCACCTCCATCTTTCTAGCTCCACCGTGAAAATATTACACCTACTATCAGAAATTCCCAAGACAGCTGTCTAGGTATTTTGGAAGATATCTGAGGAATCCATCCTTTCTCAACTTCAATCTATTTCCATTACATCATGTAAAGGCAACCCAGGAGAAATGAGGGACCCTCACAAGCTTTGACGAGTGACGACAGTACAGTCGAGTCAGAGAAAGGAGGGTTGACTCCCTTTGGGCCAAGAAAGCTCACCCTGAGCCTCCTTCCCTCTACCACCTTCTTCCCCTCCAGGTTTCTCACAGTTCTTTCTTTGGGCATTGTTCCAAAGATTGCAATTTTGTGTGAAGCATCATCACATCTGCAATCATACATACACACCTGCAATCCAGAACTCAGGAGGTAGAGGTAGGAGGATGAAGAATTTGGGGCTATCCTTGGCTATATAGTAAGACACTGTTTCAAAGAAAGAGCGAAAGAAAGAGAGAAAGAGGGAGGGAGGGAGAGGGGAAGGGAGGAAGAAAGAAGATAAAGTAGATAGTAGATAGATCATACACACATACATATATACATATATACATACATACATACATACATACATACATACATACTTACTTACTTACTGAATTTGTTCTTTGCCTTCACAAAAGTTGTGCTTTCCTGACAGTGACTTTCAGAACACTGTCTAATGGCAATATCATGAGCGTTCACACCACAAAGTCCAAATGCATGATATGATGCCCCCATTCTACGACATCCTTTCCCCCATCCGCCCCGAAGCCTGTGATGAGCAGGCCCAAGCTCCCCTTTAGCGTCACAGATCCTCCATATTTGAACTCTGATCAACTACATGAAACAGTTATTACCCTCAGGCCTCCATGTGGCAAAAACATCAAAACTAGAATATTATAAAAGTCAAGTGAAGATGGTTGTCCAGCTGCCCTCCAGCTTCTCCAGCTTCTCCAGCTTCTCCAGCTTCTCATTCTTGTCAGCTCTGATTATGGTCCTATGGCTGACTTTAGTACAAAACTGTCCAGCTGATCCCTTAATGCATTTGACCCAAGGAAAGAATAAAAGTGAATAAAATGATTATAGCTTTTCCAAACCACTAAGTTTTAGGATGGTTTGCCACACAATAGACAACCGGAAGAAATGTCCTCAGCCTGCCGTATGACACTGTTCCATTCTGAGACAGAAAGGATGGTCTTGCTGTGCCATGCTGCTGGTGTTCCTGGCTCCAACCTCTCTCATTCAGATCTCATGAGCATAGATCTGGGCTCCCCCAGGGTCTCTTTAAGGCAGGCATCCTTACCTCAGTTACTTTTGCTTACTGCCTGTCCACCTCTCCACTAACACAATAAACTCACCGCCCACCTGCTGCCTCCATGCATTGATATTCCTGCCTGGAGGCCCAAGGCATGCAAATCTGTGGTTTGTGTTATGCCTAGCTATCATTCCAAAGCGTGATTTTATTCATTCTCAAAATTCTTTAGCTTTTCTCAAAGCCTTTCATTTGGAGAACTAACTGCCCACAGGAAGTTCACAGGGCTGCTGGCATAGGAGGGCTCCCTATCCAGAAAAGTCTACAGAGAACAGTGATACACAGCCCCACCCAATATGGTGATAGGTGTGAAGTAATTTCCAACAGGGTATTCACAGCTGGGGAGTAATTCCCAGACTCACTGGGTTTTTTGTTTATTTGTTTGGTTGGTTTTGGTTTGGGGGTTTGGGTTTTTTGTTTTTTGTTTTTTTGTTTTTTACTGTGTGTTTCTCTAGTTTGGTTTGTCAGCTTTTTAGGAGCAGAGACCATGTCTGCTCCCTAAAAGACCTAGAGATGAAGCCCACTGTGTCTTGGTAGTTGCCTGGCCTTTGACAAGCTCCTGAGAGATTCCTACACACATGAAGAGTAGCTCTAAAAACAGAAAGCACCTGTGGCCATCTCTCTTTCCACGTGCCTATTAACCAGAAATAGTTAACCACTAAACAGCTAACTCCAGTGGGATGGGCCAATGAAAGTTCAGAGGGGAAATGGCCTAAGATGACCCCACCTATTTTGGGACATCATCTGCAATATCCCAGGCAACAACTGGAGCATCAGGAACACTGAGATTCCCTCCCCTTTCCTAAAGTCTCCAGGATTCCCTGTGTTCTTTTCTGAGAACATTCTGAAGTGTTTACAGTCCAGTTCTCAATCTCAACTGGATAACCAAGGACCAGAAATGGTCCGTCCCTTCTTGCTGGCCCCTTTCCCCCAATACCCGGAGCTGCAAGCACATCTGGTCTTTCTCACCTGTTTCCAGGAGTCATGCTTCCTAACAGAAAGTGAGTGGAGAAGCAGAATATTCCCAGGATCTCCTCTGTGCCTTTAACACTTTCTCCTTGACCTCAGCAGCATTGAGCTGGTTCTACCATACCAAGAGTCATCCCAAGACACAATAACAAGGACAGGCTGCTCCCACTGTGCTTCAGCCCAAGCTCCTGACAAGGCATCCCATGGCCATCTGAGCATCCAACAACCTCAGATTGCCTGGGTGAATAAAAGAATAGGTGATACAGTTGAGAGAAAGGATGCTTTTAGTCTTTCGTGCTCTGTCAGCATTTCATTTAAAATATTTCACTTCCTGCACCCCTCATGTGGTAGAAAACTACCTCCTATCTACATGCCCCAAGTGTCTCGGGGCTCCTTAGATAGCAGACATGTAAATGTCTCACCAGGTAAACAGCTTCTTCCGTGTTGCACTGCCATGTTTTGTTTCTCTCATATTTGCACTTGTCTTGTATAAGCAACGACTCCTTTGTCCCAAGCTCCAGGGTTCCTGTCATGGACCACGATGCCTTTTGGTTGCCCTTTCCCTGATATCATGGCACGACGATATGGAGTACAGTGAACTGGGCACAGGGAGATGCTGAGCCATGCCCTGTACAGCTAGGGAGTAAGTAGTAGATGTACCTCTTATAGCCCACCCAAAAAAATAAATAGATAAAGCCACTTCTCTCCGGGTCCACCATCTCAGTGGTAGGTCACAATCACAGCCTTGACAGCAGCAGGCACTAGCATACAACCAAATTAGTACCAGTGCATTCACTCAGAATCAAGCTAACATGTTTCTCCTCAACCTTGACACACCATAGATTTACACTCTCTATTCATACAACAGTCACAGGTACCTCCAGGTCACATAGAACCATGGCAGACTCTGAGACAGAGGAAAGGGTACACCTGTCCCTCGTGACAAACTGATGATTCCTAGGCTAATCTAATGATGCAGAGGAAGGAAATCTCACCATGCTAAAGGGAAAGCAAGGCTAGGGGAGTCAGAGAGGGAAATGGTGAGGCAGGTCTGCCTAGAACCTTGTCTTGCTCCTACTCCTAAGCAGAAGGCAGGTATAAACGTTCTCTAGGGCCCAGGATTTCCCAAGCGAACAGTTCTTCCATCTGCCAGAGTGGGAGCAAGTGAGAGGGGCCCTCCTCCTCAGATGAAGCTCTCTTAGGTCAGTTGATCTGACCCAACTCTACTGACAGACTCATGAATGATAGTGCTGGGCTCCCCCAGAGTGTCCAGTGTGCCTGTCCTACATCACTTTCTCCTTCATAGTGATATTCATAAATGGCTCCCTGCAAAGATTTAGGGAAAAGATGGCTTCCCCTTGATCTGCTATGGGCAACAAGTCTCTTCCCATGAACACATAGTGTTCCCGGCTGGGCTTGGAGACAAGCTGCTCTAAAATATAGCCCACTGCACACACTCCCTGCTCCGCCGCACTCCTGCTCCTCCAGCATTGTTGAGACAATGGGTCAGCTGCTGGGTCCACAAACAGTCAACTTGATATATAAAGGCTGGGGCCATCACTCTTCACTCTACACTATTGTCACCACTGTCACCACTCTCGCCCCAGAGCTGAACAATTAGAAAGCAGGGAATGGTCCAAGCTCACCCCCAACCTCTTCCTTCCTGCAGGGGGTCGGGGGAGGCCTGTCTTTCATCTGCATGTTGGGATGATGATGGGTTAGTCCCAACCCCCCACACTGCCTTTCCTTGTCCATGTGACTCCACACATGTAACTCGAGGGGTGGAGTCTCTTATCCCTGGCCATCCATCAGGCTGATCCTGTGGCTGCTCCCCTTGGCTAAGAGAATGGAGCAGAAGCAACAGAGCAAGGCCAGAGGCTAGATTTCCAGCAGTTCTGAGCATCTCTATTGGCTGTTCTGGATCTCTGCTGCCCTCATATAAACATGCATTAGTTTACAGGCCTATTGATAAAAGACCCGTGGCAGGCCATCCCATCATTTCAGATCACAGCTGGCCAGCATTATCCTCACGAGAGAGCCAGAGGCATTAATGTGCCCAGATGAGTCAACCCTACCCAGATCTACTGACCAACAACCAAACACTGTTGCTTAAGCACACTGAGTTCTAGGATGTGTGTTATGCAGCATCAGCTAGCTGATACAGAGACTATCTCCTCACCAGGTGGACAAGCTGCCCTAGTACAGACAGGAAGTGACCAATAGCAAGCTCCTGCCAGCTCCAAGTATGAGGGTCCCATCTGGGAGCAACCCTGTGCAGATCAATGAACCAGATGTGGGCTGTATGGTTCAAACAACAGTTTTTTTTTTTTTTTAGTGTATTCATGCCAATTCACACAGCGCCTCCTCACCTCTGCCCTGTGTAATAACCCTTTCCTGTGGGTCCCCCACCAGGCTTCTTATCTAGACCCTCTGTCCATGCCACCCAAGAGAAGCCTTCTAATCTGAAAACCCTTAGTCCCTGGGTACTAAGGGACAAAAAGGGTAACTGAGTTATTCAGTTGCTGCCGGCTGCCGGCTGCCGGCTGCCTACACGTGTCTCTGTTTGAGTCCCGTGCCTCCTGGATGATGGGACAAGCTGTTAATAAGACACAGGGAAGACTAACACTTTCCCCAGCTATTTAATGACCTTCAAAAGATCGAACCCAAGGTCCCATCATGTCCATGCTTCAGGTTCCCCTGCCTACCCCTTCCTTCTCCCTCTCCCCATCTCTCTGATCCCAAGGAGAAGCAGGCCAGCTTCCTTGACCATCCCTGAGCATGGAGAATGAAGATAATGCGGACCAGAAGCGACACTCGGCAGAGAGTAATCACCAGAGTCCACTGAGTTTCATGTACTTTCTCTCCATGTTTGCTTGGATTCTCCTTTGAAATAAGAAAAAAAAAATCATTAAGTTCTTTCAAAGATGTTTAGGCAGGTGCTTCTGCTTGGCAAAAACATTAAGAATGTGTTTACTACTTGTCTTAGTTAGGGTTTTACGGCTGTGAAGAGACACCATGACCTCAGTAACTCCTATAAAGGGAAACACTTAGTTGGGGCTGGCTTTCAGTTTCAGAGGTTTTAGTTCATTATCCTCAGGGCAGAAAACATGGCGACGTGCAGGCAGACACAGTGCTGGAGAAGGAGCTGAAAGTTCCACATCTTGACCCACAGGCAGCGGAAGTAGGCTGGGTTTCACAAGAGACATAACTAGCATATCTAAGCACACACCGATAGTGACACACTTCCTCCAACAAGGCTACATCTCCTAACAGCGACAGGTCTGAGGCTCTAAACAATGTTTGCCTGGAGTCAGGAGTCAGTGTGCCTGGGATCCTACAGTCATCCATTTTCCAGGCCCTGAAAATGGGGTTAAGAAACAGGAGCAGATTCCTGTCTTGCACATAACATTCTGGGCCACAGGATGGGAACCAGAGCAGGTAGTGGATGGGCGGCTGATAAACCAGCTCTAGAGGGAGGAGGTTTGTCCTGGAGACAGCAGCTCTAGAGGGAGGGGGTGTGTCCTGGAGACAGCAGCTCTAGATGGAGGGGGTGTGTCCTGGAGACAGCAGCTCTACATGGAGGGGGTGTGTCCTGGAGACAGCAGCTCTAGATGGAGGAAGTTTGTCCTGGAGACAGCAGCTCTAGAGGGAGGGGGTGTGTCCTGGAGACAGCAGCTCTAGATGGAGGGGGTGTGTCCTGGAGACAGCAGCTCTAGATGGAGGGGGTGTGTCCTGGAGACAGCAGCTCTAGATGGAGGGGGTGTGTCCTGGAGACAGCAGCTCCAGAGGGAGGGGGTGTGTCCTGGAGACAGCAGCTCCAGAGGGAGGGGGTGTGTCCTGGAGACAGCAGGTCTAGAGGGAGGGGGTGTGTCCTGGAGACAGCAGGTCTAGAGGGAGGGGGTGTGTCCTGGAGACAGCAGCTCTAGAGGGAGGGGGTGTGTCCTGGAGACAGCAGCTCTAGAGGGAGGGGGTGTGTCCTGGAGACAGCAGCTCTAGAGGGAGGGGGTGTGTCCTGGAGACAGCAGCTCTAGAGGGAGGGGGTGTGTCCTGGAGACAGCAGCTCTAGAGGGAGGAGGTTTGTCCTGGAGACAGCAGCTCTAGAGGGAGGAGGTTTGTCCTGGAGACAGCAGCTCTAGAGGGAGGGGGTGTGTCCTGGAGACAGCAGCTCTAGAGGGAGGGGGTGTGTCCTGGAGACAGCAGCTCTAGAGGGAGGGGGTGTGTCCTGGAGACAGCAGCTCTAGAGGGAGGGGGTGTGTCCTGGAGACAGCAGGTCCTGAGATCAACCTTCCTCTCACAGCTACTGAGAGGCAAACCAGCAAGAATGCACCAGGAAATGACTTTTCCTCGTGATTTTGTTTCTAAGAAGTTCTAACAGAAAACAATGAACCTCTCCAATTCATAGCACTTTTGTTAAAGTGCCAGGCCTTTAAAATCCATAAACAGTGGGATATAATTAAATGCAAATGTGGGGCCTTATTCAAAAATTAATCTTTTATAATTAATTAGTAATTTAAAATATCCTGGTAAATGATACTTAAATGGCATGGAATTATGCTAGCTCCAAGTGATAAAGTCGTCTGCTAGAGATTTGCCGCGTTGGAATGAGAGATATTTGCACATATCACGTGGGACAACAGAGTTCTGAGATTCCTTAATTTACCTTTGCAGCGAGTGTAGTAAAAAGGCTTTCTATGCAGACTGTGGGAGCCTCGCTTGCGCTTGTGGCAACTGAACCAGAAAAGAAAGTGCTTGGAGTCAACCCACTTGCATTAGGGATTAAGTTAGCCTCCAGCCCTGCTGTCCTGGGGGCTGGGAGGCCCAGCTGAGGAGACGTGATGAGGGGACCTTTCTACCCTTGCTGCCCTCTGCATTCTGCGCAGCCTGAGCCGAAGGTGCCACACACTCCAAGAGCGATGACGGGCTGCCCCTGCAGTTGTTACCCTCAATCTTCCTCCCTCCTTCTACTACAGAAGAGTCTGTGTAGACACTTACTTACCACAAAAGTAAGTGTTACCTGCTGCCAATGTCACCCTGACACTGCCTTTCCCTTCCCAGGATTACAAAGACTGCCCCGGACCACTCTGCTGTCAGGAGGTCACCACTCTAGTTAATGGAGGTGCACACTGCAGTGTGCATTGTACATGGTGTGTGTGTGTGTGTGTTTGTGTGTCTGTGTGTCTGTGTTCAGGTACCTGAGGGATTGTGCTAGCTTGAGTATTGGTTTTATAAGTTACTATTTGGTTATATGCTTGAGCAGATGTGTGTCTGTGTGTGTGTGCATGTCTGTGTGTCTGTGTGTCTGTGTGTCTGTGTGTCTGTGTGTCTGTGTCTGTGTCTGTGTCTGTGTTCAGGTACCTGAGGGATTGTTCTAGCTTGAGTATTGGTTTTATAAGTTACTATTTGGTTATATGCTTGAGCAGATGTGTGTCTGTGTGTGTGTGCATGTGTGTGTGCGCGCGTGCATGCATGTGTGTGTGTGTGCGCGCACGCCTGTGTCTGTGTGTCTGTGTCTGTCTCTATATGTGTATCATACATACTTACACACATACACATATATGTACACACATGTGAGCTAGTCTCCCACACTTGCTTACACTGATGTTTACTCCCACTCCAGCTCCACACGTTCATCTCTCTGCCCTGTGCTGGCTCCCACCATACGCCACAGATAGGCCAGGACTATTTCACCTACAGAGGCAGCCTACGCTGCTTGCTGACCTCTCCTGACCTAGAGTAAAATTCTAAGAGTAAGTCTTCCCAACCGCAGAAGTTTTAAGACCAAAGTCCTGGACTAAAAAGCTACCCTAGGTATTAGGATTCTGTCTAAGCTCCACCCCACAATTACCTGGCAACAGCCAGGTATGCCCCTCCCCATCATCACCTGGCAACAGCCAGGTGGGCCTAGCCTACTATAAAAAGGGCTACTCAGCCCCTCCTCTCTCTCTTACACTCTTACTCCTCTTGCCTCTTATCTCTCTCTTACCTCTCTCTCTCTCTAAGCTTCTCTCTTGCCCCCTCTTGGGCTCTCCTCCCCTCCCCCTCTCTCCACGTGGTCATGGTTGGCCTCTGCTTCTCTACTCTCTCCGTCTCTCTGCTTTTCTCTGCCTCTACTACCCGTTCACTTCTCTGCCTCTACTACCCCCTTAACTCCCCTCCCCATGCCCTGAATAAACTCTATTCTATACTATGCTGGTGTGTGTATATCTGGTCCCTGGGGGGGGGAGGGATGCCTTGGCATGGACCCCCTGGGGCAGCCCCTTGCCCCATACCACCACAGAACATATTCTCTAACCTCTTTCTATTTTTATGATCACAACACTAGGACTTGCTGAGTAGGCAAAGGAGAAGCCAAATATGAAAAAAGAAAACCCACCTTTATGCCTTTCTACACAAAACAAGAATTTAAAAAAAACACCCACTTATTTCCCTAATGGATGGAGAGGTTTTGGGGACCCTCATAAGATAAAAGTACAAGCGTCACACAGCCACTGACTTACAGATTTACATTCCTATAGAAAGGAAAGAGTGCCTAACTTTTATGGGACACATAGAAATGGGAACACAGACACAGGGAAGGGAAAGCTGTGCCTGTCATCATGAACAAGGAGCAAGAATCAACTCTCTTCTACACAGTGTATTTTCCTAGTCTTTCATTTCTAATGAGACAAGGGCGATGGAGAGAAAGAGAGAGAAAGAGAAGGAGATACAGAAGGAAAGGAGAGAAAGGGACGGCAAACAGCCAAAAGCAGAAGCCCACAAAGATAAGGTGAAGAGACAAGATTCAAGGGCCCACACGGTCAGGGAGAGCCTCAGTGGGTGAGAACCCCTGGTCACATCCTCCCTGTCAGTCCCGGAGGATACTCTGTAGTGTGTGGCCCAGGTAGACTCAAGGAGAAGGCTAGATGCTGCATCCTGGTACTTGGAATGGTGCTTGATTCACAGAAGGCACTAGACAGTGTGGGTCTGTGGGTAATTGAGTAGATGGATGGGTAGAAGGCAGATAGACTTGGAAACAAATGGAATACACACAGCCAATGAAGAATAAACAGGCAGCGGAGAGCTGGTCGCCTCCATCAAAGCTGACACAGAGAGAGATGAGAACAGGAAGACAGGAGTCCCTGATCCTGACTCAGGAGCTCTCCAGCCATCGTCAGCTTAGCCTTGGTCTCATCAGTTTCTGCTCTCACACATGACAGATGCCAAGATGCCCACCCCCATCAGACCCTCAGTTTCCATTCAGTTAGTGTCAGCCCCTTCCTATAGACCTAGCCTTGTAATTGCTGAGCCCAGGAAGTCTCCTGCACACTGGGGCTATGTCTCCCCAGCTACGGGGTACTTCTCCATCCTTCTGTTCATACCTCCATCTCCCCTGACCAAGAAGAAAGCCTCATGGAAACAAGAACCAGGTCACAGTACTGGGGCTCTTAAATCTGTAGACATGACAGAGGGAACGGTGTAAGTGGAAGACAACTCCACTGTTGGCGAGCGGGATTCCCAGGGCAAGACCATGATCTTAGTCCCTCTTGGCAGCTTCTGACTTCATTACTTGAGTTTTCCAGGCTCTGGAGTAAGATTTAAAAAAAAAAAAAAAAAAAGGTCCACGCCCACCTCCCCACCTTGTGAGCCAGTTGACATGTTTGAGTGAAGATAACATCAAAGGTAAACTTACTAAAGCCATTCACCAGCCAGTGCCAAAGCCTCACTGGAAAGACAATGAGCCCAAGTTAAGATGACAGAAAGGAGTGACCCTCCCTCCAAGGCCAAGAACTGAACACAGCAGGTCTTGCTGGAGGAAGAAAGTGTTTAGCAAACCCTAAGGACATCTATGTGGTGATCACTGGCATGGGATGGGAATACCAGAACACTATCCTTCCAAGCTCAGCTACTCCAGGGTCAGGAGGCATCTCCTCCAAGCTCAGCTGCTCCAGGGAATGCTTCTCCTCCAAGCTCAGCTGCTCCAGAGTGGGGCCTTCTCGTCGCCTTCACTTGTTGTTTGTATTTTACTGTTGTTTTAGGGACAGCATCTTTGCACGTGCTAGCCGACTGTTCCCCACCAAGTCACTTAGCCCTCTCATTACCTTTTAAAGCCAAGGTGTTAACATCATGGCTGGTGAGCCTGACTTAAAAGACCTGAGCCTGAGCGGTGAGGACAAAGAATCAAGACTGAGTGGTAAACAGTCCTGGGAGTGGGTCCATGAGCCGGCAGGAACTGGGCAGGCACCAAGGCCTCAGTCTCCTACATCCCACCCTTCCCAGGAATCATCAAGACCAGAGTCTGGGCATCCGCTAGCCCCAGGCAACACTGTCCCTCATGATGCGGAATCACAGGCAATCCAGCGGTGCTATGTAACCCCAGGGGCAAGGGCTGATAGCACTGATCTACTTCACTAAGGTCACTATTTAGGGAAGCTCCCAGCTTGGTTCACGGACAGCCTGGCAGGTCACAATTGGCAGGGCTTCTGACTAACAACAGTGAAAGTGTCAGCCACAACAGCAGATTCACATTTCGTAAAATGTAAGTTTCCAGCAGAGCTACCTGTCTTCATCTGCTCGCTCTCGGGCATGCTTTCTGAAGGGGGAGGAAATCAGACACTGCAGCTGGGAAGCCCACACAACCACCATGCTCACACAACCACCACAGCTCTTCTGTGCCCTCCCAACCAACACCATAGGGCTGATCACTGTCCTGTAGGCTGAGAGGCATTTACTTTCCCATACAGGGCTTAGAAGGTCATAGAATGCAGACAGTGGGTCAACCTCGTGGGACTCATCTCATCTATCCTGCACTAACAAAGGGAAAATTGGGTCAGTCTGCCTAAGGAGCAATGGCTCTGGGCAATGACAAGGCCCCCATACAGGACCGAGTTCCCCATCTTTCAGATGACTTGCATGCCTAGACAACTGGACAGAGATGTCCTCCTCCAGACATAGATCCATTTGCCATCTATGTTTACACAGTAAGACTCTTAGCAATGAGGTGTGGGCAAAGCTTTCAAGCATCTCTTCCCTCCCTAGAGCTAGCACAGCAGCATGTGCCCACGACAGAAAAGTGTAGCCCACTGCGTCCCCTGTAGTCACCAACCATGGAGGAGAGGCTCCGGAACAGGCCACCCCTAGCCTAGAATTCCATCCCGTCTCTTGGTAAAAATGACTTTGTACAAATCACTCAACATCTGCTTTTTGGTTTCCTCATCTGCAAAGTGTGCTGCTGAGGAAGTGGACACCAGGGGCCAGGCCCGCTGTGGGCATCAGGAGGACAGGGCTCCCTCGATTCCTGGTGGCATCGCCGGGATCCTGACACCAGGACTTTCATTTTAGGAGCTGAAAGAAAAGTCAGAGGAGGTGTGTCCTTCTACTCAAAATTCAGAGCTTGCCCTCACACTCAGTCTCCGGGCAAGGGAAGGAGCCACTCCAGTGGAAGTCTCGCCCCCAACCACCCAAAGACACAAAGATTTTGTGAACACGGTCTGAAGGATTAGAAAAGACAACTGGCTAAAGCCAAGCAAAGTGCAGCCTGCACCACAGGACTTTGCATAATTAATCGCTTGGAAACAACATATTTAGGCCAGTTGAAACCTTCTGGGGCCTAGAAACAAGGGAGGCCTAGACCCATGAAGGAGGAAAATGTTTGTGTATATGCAGCTAAGGGATAGATGCTAAGAAACCTGGTATCAAAAGGTGATCATTATTGCCTCCTCCTTCACCACTATCTTTAACAGATGCAAAACCTGGGACTGTGAGGACCAAGCAAATTGATCAATGTCACACAGATAGGAATTAGATCAGAGACTAGATCCAAATCTATGGAACTGCAAAGCTCATATTCTTTCCTCGCTTCCCAGCAGGCCAGTGGCATAGAGGGAAGAAAAACCAGGAAGGCCAAGGACTTAGCATGAGAGTGAGAAGCTGGGAAGCTGGCAACAGACTCTGTGGACACTCTCCCCAGGCAGAGCCTGAGTCTGGCAATAAACAACAGAGAGAAAAGTCACCACACACACACACACACACACTCCCTGAGAGCGGCCTTCTGCAAATACACCACTGGGAACATTCTGAGAAAGGCTGGACATGTCAGTACTGCTAATCCCAAGTTGGATCCCTGCATAGAGAGAAGACTGTTCTGGTGAAGAAGCTGAGAAGCCACAGGACAGCACAGCCTGGCTGACCACCAGCACAATTGGGACCTGATTAGCTGAGAGCGGCGGGGCTGCTGGCCAACTACACCAAATTAAGCGTTCCCAATGTTAAGCTCTCCAGCAGTGGGCTTCGTGCTGGTTCCTGATGCATGAGGTAGCATTTTGAATGATAATTAATTAGAGGGGAAAGCAGAATTAAGCAAGCAAAGTACATCAGATGAAATTAGTGTAATCCTGCCTTTCTCTTTCATTTTACCTTCAATCAGAGTGGGCGGGCCAAGGTGGCTGGGGTTATGTGAGAAACTCTGGGGGATCAGCCCACGGCTCCATGATCCCATAATCCATTGGGCCCTAACTTGTTCCCAGACACACCATACTTGCAATAACCCCTTTCCCCCCAAAAAAAACCTCAATCCCGGGGAGTGACTAGCAACTACCTATTTATTGCCTCTCTGCCATGAGGCCTCTGGAGCCAACACCGATTGGTCAGCTCATGCTAGTCCACAGTTTCCGAGCCTGAGCTCAAATTAATGGAATCTCTGTTAAATTGGTGGGCCTTCTTTGTCTTCATTAGAAAGTCTCCATCCCTAGTAGAGGTGCTCTTAAAAGAAACACACACGGATCAGTACAAGCACCTAAGAATACTGCTCACTCCAGGGATCCTTTGCTATGCAACAGACCCCTCCATCAAATGTCAACAAATCCCGCGGCACACCTTCCCACTTCTCCAGAGAGCTAGAAATTCACTTCATCCCTATAGGGGTATATGCCTGTTAACAAAGAAAAGAAAATTAAAGGGGATGAAAATGTTGGGTTTCAACTCAGAAGATCCAGGCAGTAACATAACCAGCCCCAGAGCCTCCTCACAGTCAGTGAAGGAACTGAGTCACCTGCTGAGGACAAAACTGTGTCCAAGTCACATTCAGGCCTCTTCCTGAATGGTCAGGTGCTGTGGACTGAGCCCTCCGTCCTCTGTTGTTTCTGGTACACACCTGGGCCATTCAGCAACCCTGGGCACCAGGCATGAGTGACCTCAGAACCCACGACCTACCTCATTGATGAAGGAGTGTGCCCCCTGTGGGCTAAGCAGGAGAATGGCACGGCGCAGCGTGTCCCGGTAGCGATTCAGCTCCTCCGTCTTCATGGTGGTGAAGAGGCTGGTGAACACGTGACTGATGTTCTTGTCCACCTTTTGTAAAGAGACGTCAAGACCCAGCCGTGAGGCCTGATCCAGAAAGCTTTGAAGCCCACGGATATCTGAGCATGGGAGAAGAGGGGAAAGAATCATTCTTAAGTGGGAAGGGATCTATCTGGGAGGGTAACGAACCCCAACGTGCCCAACCCACACAACCGCCAGAAGAAACAAGGGTCTCCATCTACGTCTCAAGGCGGAAACTTAGACCCAGTGTCCCTCATCAGCACCCAGCCCCAGGATATAGGCTGTCTTGCAGCATCAGGATCCTTTCTGCCATCCAAACTATACCAGAATCACCCTTTGTAACAAGCTCTTGGCTCTCCCATGCGTTCTGAGTTCTGGCAGTTCTGCCCTCCAGGCTGTGTGGTTTCCCTCATCTCCTGCTATACATCATGAGGTGTGTTGATCATCTACAGTCAGATAAGACAACTGACTACCCTGAAAAGAGCTAACCCAAGATTTGGATAGGCCATTAACCCTGGGTCATTCGCTAACCCTCTGAATGTCAGCATCTCATGTGATGACCCCCTAGCCAATGGAAGAGGCTGTATTTTGCTTCAAGATCTGATTTATTTTTCTTCCTGGTATTTCTTTTCTCCTGCTTTATCCCAAGAGATGACTCATCCCAAATCCAATCAGAAGCTCATGTTCCAACTGCTTCAGAGATGAATATGTGGCCAAAGCCCTTCACTGAGACTTTCCCAGCCTTCAGATGGAGTCCCTTTGAACCAATTGTTCAAGGGTGGGAGTTCAGTGTGAATCCTAAAGCCCAGAAAGATGGCACACTCACTGACCTACTGTTGTGCAGGACCAGGTGCCATTTTACTCATGGACCAAGAGTTCCCTTTGCTGAGTAATCCACATAGTGTTTCATTTCTGTCATTTGTAGCCTAAATTTTCAACACACAGGAAAGCTGTTTGTGCCCAGCCTAGAATGTCTCCATTACCTCGATTATCCTGCACCAGGGACAGAGCTTCCACAGAAGGTCGAGTATCTACCCAGACCCACAGGGCCACTGTCCCTATGCCCTGGGGTGCCTATGCATCCCCAGTCAAAATAAGCAGTGCTAACTAAACAGGGTTTGCTTACTAGTTCTTCTCTGAGATTGCCTCCTTCTCATGGCTGTCACACAAACATATGAGAAGGTATCAAGGACCTGCTATAGAGTCCCTGAGCTTCCCATCTAGGTGAGAAGACAGACTTACCAGAAAGTCTAGTCTCAGCTTCACTGTAGCAGGAACAGTTTCAGGACTATCACAGGCGGTGGCCAAGGGTAGGCCCTGAGATCCTCCTGGGACCTCTAAGAGATCCTTAAACTCTCAGGCAAACAGTTCCTCCCCTCTCCTCTGGCTTTGGACTGTATAATGAAGAAGGCTGAGCAAGCCAAGAGGAGCAAGCCAGTAAGCAGCGTTCCCCTCTAATCTCTCTCAATTCAGTTCCTGCCTCCAGGTTCCTGACTATGTTCCTTCCCCCACTCCCTTCAATGAAGGACTATGACATTGAAGTCTTGACCAAATAAACCCTTTCCTTCCCAAGGTACTTTTGATCAGAATGTTTTATCACAGCAGCAGAGAACAAACCAAAACAAGAATTACTCTTAGTTTTTATTTAATTAACATGATAATTGGATATGTATAGAATACAGTGAAATGTTTTAATACATATATACATTCTATAACAAGCAACTCAGGTAAATTTCATCTATTACTTCATACATATTTATCTATGATCAGAGCATCCAAAATAGTCTCATCCAACTATTTTGCAGAATTTAACACAAGTTCTTATGACAACTCAAGAACTTAATTCCCCAAGAGGACCCTGTATCTGATAACTAGCTCCCTCTCCCTTCCCATCCCCCTCCAAGAATCTAGTTACCACTCCTATTCTCCGCTTCTATGAGATCATTCCTATATTATTTAATTTTATTTTTTACTGAAAATAGATTTTTTTTACATAAAATATATTCTGATTATGGTTGTCCTTTCCTTCAACTCATCTCAGATCCTCACCACCTCCCTATCCACCCATGTCCAAATCCGTTATTGCTCTATGTCTCATCAAAAAATAAATAGGTGTTCCTGCCTGCTGCCATTTGCACCAGGTACCCAGGAAACTCCACAGCCTTCTGTGATCAGTGGAACAGCTGGGACAGAAGATCTCCATCTTCCCTCTGGAGGGGACCCAGCTAGGAGCACACAGGGCCTAAGATCAGTGTAGCAACTGGGACTGAAGTCTTCCTGCAGCCACTTGCACTGGGGAGCTAGGAGACTCCACAGTCTTCTCTGCATAGCCCACCAGGAGAGAGAGAGAGATCTCCCAGCAGTGCTTTCACTTTTGAGCTCAGAGGAGTAAGGACACAAGCTTACAGGCCCACAGGAGGAAGAAACTCCAGCCAGAGACAAGAATATCAACTAGCACCAGATGGTGAAAGGCAAGCACAAGAACCCTACCAACAGAAACCAAGGCCACATGGCAACATCTCCCATCACAGCAAGTCCCAGATACCCCAATACACTGGAAAAGCAAGAGTTGGATTTAAAATCATATCTCATGATGTTGATAGAGGACTTCAAGAAAGACTTAAATAACTCCCTTAAAGAAATACAGGAGAACATCGGTTATCAGGTAAAAGCCCTTAAAGAGGAAACACAAAAATCCCTTAAAGAAGTACAGGAGATCATGGGTAAAAGCCCTTAAAGAAGAAACACAAAAATCCCTTAAAGAATTATAGGAAAACACAAACAATCAAGTGAAGGAACTGAACAAAATTATCCAGGATCTAAAAGTGGAAGTAGAAACAATAAAGAAAACACAAAGTGAGGCATCTCTGGTAGAAAACCTTGGAAAGAATTCAGGAGTCATAGATGCAAGCATCAATAACAGAATACAAGAGATAAAAGAAAGAACCTCAGGTGGTAAAGATACCATAGAAAACATTGACTCAACGGTCAAAGAAAATGCATAAAGCTGGTAACTCAAAGCATCCAGGAACTCCAGGACATAATGAGAAGACCAAACCTAAGGATTATAGGTATAGATGAGAGCAAGGATTTACATCTTAAAGGCCCAGTAAATATCTTCAACAAAATTGTAGAAGAAAACTTCCCTAACCTAGAGAAAGAGATGCCCAGGAACATACAAGAAGCTTTCAGAACTCCAAAAAGACTGGACCAGAACAGAAAATCCTCCTGGCATATAATAATCAAAACACCAAATTCATTAAACAAAGAAAGAATATTAAAAGCAGTAAGGGAAAGGGGCAAGTAACTTATAAAGGCAGACCTATCAGAATCACACCAGACTTCTCACCAGAGACCATGAAAGCTAGAAGATCTTGGGCAGACCTCATACAGACCCTAAGAGAACACAAATGCCAGCCCAGGCTATACTATACCCAGCAAAATTCTCAATCATCATAGATGGAGAAACCAAGATATGCCATGATAAAACCAATTTTGCACAATATCTGTCCACAAATCCAGCCCTATAAAGGATAATTGTTAGAAAATGCCAACACAAGGAGGGAAACTACACAATAGAAAAAGCAAGAAAGTAATCTTCCAACAAACCCAAAAGAAGATACCCACACAAACATAAAAATAACATAAAAAATAACAGGAAGCAATAATCACTATTCCTTAATATCTCTTAACAAAAATGGACTCAATTCCCCAATAAAAAGACATAGACTAACGAAATATTTCTCATGTAAATCTTCAATTTTATCAGAAAATATTTGTAATTACCCTTTTAATTAATTTAGTAATTTCTTTTATGTCTACCATTTTATCTGCATTCTTTTTCATGATAATCTTCAAATTTAATATGTCTTTCTATATACTTCCTCCATTTTATCAGAAATGTTTTCAATATAAATCTTTAATTTTATCACAAATGTTTCTAATTCCACCTTCAATTAATTTAGAAAGAGTTTTTACATCAACCATTTTTATATAAAATTTTCCATGAAATAGTCAATTTTAATGTGTCTATATATTTCTTGAATTTTACCAGAAATATTTTCCATGTAAATCTTCGATGTTTTCTGAAAATGTTTATAATTCCACCTTCAATCAACTTAGAATTATCTTTATTTCTACTATTTTATCTATATAATTTCCATGATAATCTTTAATTTTAACATGTTTTTCTATATATTTCTGCAATTTTATCAGAAATAATTTCCATGTAAATCTATAAGTTTGTCAGAAAATGTTTAAATTCCACTTTTAATCTACTTAGGAATACTTTTATGCCTACCATTATTATAAACTTTTCCATGATAATCTTCAATTTTAACATGTTTTTCTACATTTTCTATAATTTTATCAGAAATATTTTCCACATAAATCTTCAATTTTATCATAAAATGTTTCTATCCAATATTTCAATTAAATTAGCAATGTTTTACATGTCTACCACTTTACTCCCTAATTTTCTATGAAAATTGTCAATTTTAATGTGTTTATCTGAAATATTTTCCATGTAAATCTTTAATTTTATCATGAAGTGTTTTTACTTCCCTTTATTTCCCTTTTCAATAAAAAAATAAACAGGCATCAATAATAATAATAATAATAATAATAATAATAACAATAACAATAATAAACCTGTAACCTATATAGGATAATACAAACAAACAGAAAAATAAAGAGCCAAAAAAGAATAAGAAACATATTTAGATTCATATGTGCACATACACACACACTGGCACACATAGGAATCTTGTAAAACCTATAAAATGGTAATCATATATAAACAAAAAACAAAACCAGAAACAAAAGAAATACAAAATACCCAGACAAAGCATTATGAAATGTAAAAACATACCATTGCATTCATTTTGGATTGGCTATTTACTGATGGGCACAGGGCAGCCTTAAGAGTGATTTTTGTAACTCAAGAGACACCTCATGCTGGTGAGGCTGTAGAGCAAGGAGAAGCATTCTTCCATTGCTGGTAGGAGTGCAAACTTGTACAGCCACTCTGGAAATCAACTTGGCATTTTCTCAGAAAATTGGGAATAGATCTACCTCAAGACCCAGCTATACCAGTCCTGGCCATGTGCCCAAAAGATACTCCACTGTTCCACAAGGACACTTGCTCAACTACGTCATAGCATCTTTAATTACAACAGCCAGAAATTAGAGACAACCTAGACGTCCCTCCACTGAAGAACAAATAAAGAAAGTGTGGTACATTTTCACAATGGACTATTACTCTACTATTAAAAACAATTTCATCATGAAATTTGCAGGCAGAAGGATGGAACTAAAAAAGATTATCTTGAGTGAGGTGACACAGATCCAGAAAAACAAACATGGTGTGTACTCGCTTATAAGTGGATATTAGCTGTAAAGGGAAAGATAACCATGCTACAGTCTACAGACTCGGGGAGACTAGGTAACAAGGAGGGCTCAACAGGGGAGTGCATGAATCTCACTGAGAAGGGGAAATAGGATAGGGTAGGGTAGGGTAGAGTAGAGTAGAGTAGAGTAGAGTAGAGTAGAGTAGAGTAGAGTAGAATAGAATAGAAGAATAGAATAGAATAGAATAGAATAGAATAGAATAGAATAGAATAGAATAGAATAGAAAATAGAATAGACATGGTGAGTGTACAGGGGTAGAGGCAGAGGAATACAGAACTGGGAGAAACAACTAGAATCAGAGAGCGGAAAGTTTTCTGGGATGAGCTAGAAACCAGGGCAGTGGAATCCTTAAGGGTGACTCTAACTAAGGCTCCTAGCAATGGGGGATATGGAACCTGAACTGGCCATCTCCTGTAACCAGGCAGGACTTCCAAGAGAGGAACCGAGATACCAACCCAGCCATGAAACCTTCTACCCACAATTTGTTCTAACTACAATATGCATAGGGGTAAAGATGGAGCAGAACCTGAGGGAGTCACTAACCAATAGCTGGCCCAGCTTGAGACCCATGCCATGAACAGGAGCCCACCCCTGACACTGCAAACAGCATTCTTATGCAGACAGGAGCCTAGCATAACTGTCATCAGAGAACTGTCACAGAGAAGCGACTGATGGAAACAGATGCATGGGGAATCCTAAGGACGAGGGAGAGGAAGGATTGTAGGAGCTAGAGGGGTCAAGAACACCACAATAAAACACACAGGGTTAACTATCCTGGGCCCACAGGAGCTAACAGAGACAAACTGCCAACCAGAGAGCATGCGTGGGACGGACCTAGACCCTCTGCACACACGTTACAGTTGTGTAGCTTGGTCTTTATATGGGAAGACAGCAGGAGCAGGGGCTGTCCCTGACTTTGTTGCCTGCCTTTTGAAACCTTTCCTTCTACTGGGCTGCCTCGTCTAGCCTCAATAAGAGAAGATAGATGTGCCTAGTCTTGCTACAACTTGACATGTCAGTGCTGGCTGATATCCATAGGAGGCCTCCCTTTTCTGAAGAGAAATGGAGAAAATTAATTAATTAATTAATTAATTAATTAATTTTTAAAGAGTGGTTTTGTGTACCCAATGAGACTTCATTGAAGAAAAATAATTTTCCACTTGCAAGTGGTCATTAACTGGAGATAGCTCCTGGGTTAGGGGTGGGGGCTTGTGCCCGCTTCTCCTCTAAGGGCTGGGACCCTATCTGGTTCCTAGTCTATCTGTGAGTCTCGATATTTATTCCCATCTATAGTAGGAGGAAGGACCTCTGATGATGGCTGAACAGTACACTGACCTATGAGTCTAGCAGAACGCCATTAGAGGATCATCATTGCTACCTGTGCTCCTTTTGCTGTTCTTGGCCACCTAAGCAGTGTTGAGGACCTCGTGGAGTGTGCCTTACAGCCAATTAGATATTTGCTTGCTATCCCACAAGCTTTGTGCCACTATTCCACTAGCACACATTGCAAGCAGGTCACCATTTTAAACTGAACGGTTGGTAGCTGGGTTTGTGACTACATTTTGACTTTGGTAGCATGTAGAGTACCTTCCAATACCATCAACTACTCACTAGTAGTGAAGGCCCTAGTTAGGCACCAGCCAAACTTCTACACGTTCAGTGAGTTGAATAGGTTTTATCCCAGCAATAGGGCCTTACTGTGAGCTTGTACAAATCAAGCAATATGTTTGGCAATAGTCTATTTAAGCATTTATTTTTGTAGCACTATTCACAATACCTGAACTGTGAAATAAACCTAAGTATCCATAAATGGATGGATGGATGGATGGATGGATGGATGGATGGATGGAGAAAATGTAGAGTATACATATATTGGAATACTATTCAGCCATAAAGAGTAATAAAATCCAGTCACTTGTGGAAGCATAGATAAACCTAGAAGGACTTGTGTCAAGTGAAAATAAGTCAGGTACAGCAAGCATGCCTCTGCTTCTTAACAGTAACAGAGAGCAGAGGGGCACTTGGTGGAGATAGTGCAAAGGTGCAGAAACACAGGTGTCTGGAGACGCGATCAACTTTCAGAAACCCTCGATATAGGTGTCAACCCTCTCCTGAATATAACACTGCCCATTATAACGCAGAGACTACCTCAGCCCCCAGCAGCCACTGTAGTATACACAGTGTCTCCAAGTAAAGCAGAAGGCTGCCTTTATAGGCCCCTAGGAATAGCCTTTCCAGTCCTATGCCTTTTCCTCAACCCCTTGAACATCCCTCCATCTTTGTTTCTGGCCTTGGCTACACTGATAGCTTTGACCTATAGGACAGAAGCAAACATCATAAACAGTGTGATGAGCAATCGTATACTTCATTCTGCGGTGGCACTTGGCCACTTCTATATAAATACCCTCAGGGGAGCCTGCTGATGAGATGCTGAGACACAGAGGGAAAATCAGGCTGGTCCCCAAGCAATCACCGTGGTCACATGCCAGCAGAGCCTAGAGTTGAGTGTGGCCAGGGCAGGGCAACTGGGCTGAATTATCACTCGTCGAAAATAACAAATGACTCTCGTTCTAAGCCGCTGAGTTTGGGAACGGCTTGATTACCAGCAGTGACTGCCCGAAAGGCCAAGGTCCTGGGCTGGATTATATCTGATCCTCCTCATGAAGGATGTAGAAAAGGAGTGCCGCCTATACCTTTAAAAAGATCATCTGTGGCACTATCCACAGGAGATGCAAGCCAGACCCAAGCAAGGCCATGTGGCCTTGGGCAGCTTTTCCAGGGTTCCAGCAGTTCTCAGTGCCCTGTGGCCTAACCTATGACCTAGATGTCATCACAACCGTCAGAGAAAGCATCGAAGACCCTGAGGCCCGCTACCATCTCCTGCTCCTCTCAACACCTTTTAAGAGAGCAGTGAACTGGTGAAGTGACAGAGATCGACCACATCCACAGAATGTTTCTACACATTTATACAGCGTGCATACCGCTAAAGCTCACGTGGTGTCATTGGACTGGTAGGACCATCATGTGGCATGAGTGATCTCATGAGCCATGGCAGCACAACCTGCAATGTCATCCTGGAATAGAAGTCTGCTACAGTCCCTCTTCCAGTGGCCCTTCCTAAAACCCTCTCCTCCACAGCACGATTTCATATCCTTAGAGAGGAGAAAGATATACGACTGGGTGGCACATGTCAGGACACCCAGATACTAGCAAGAAGATGTACATGTGGGGGGTAAAGTCCCCAGAACTCTCGCACACCCTCAATACTGCATTTCTGGCTTCTTTACAGGCATCCCCCAGTGAAACTGAGCCATCAGGAAGAGTTTTATAAGTTCCCATTAGCAACAGCAAGCTCTTCACTCCTGATATCAGTGATGCAGCTGAAGGCAGCGTTCCCAAGAGACATCATCCCTAGCCACACCTGCAGCTCCAACCTGGCTGAAAAGGTCAGTCTCAGCCTCTTCTTCAGCTGTAGTCAGGGAGGGCTGGAGCAAAAGACCAGTCAGAGCACAAGCTGACTTCATCACCTTCTACCTGTTCTCCAAGAACAGGACCAAGGAAGGAAGGGTCTTGTCCAACCCAAGTCATCTCCTTGCAAGAGAATCTGCAACGTCATGCTACTTTGCTCTACACTGAAGCCTGCTGTCCGTTCTGCTGCTTCTCAGGAAGGTAGAACTCCCTCGAGCGGGACGACTAAGGGACTGGAGAGTACTGCCGTGTACTCTGGGACTTAACCCAGGCCCATGCTAAATAAAGCCTTCCCCCAACCAGACTGGCTGATGACCCCAGAAATGGAACTGTCAACGGTCATACCTGGGGTCTGCTCAGAAAGGACCCCTGGTTTTCTGAAGGAGCGAGAACTAGAATAAACAGTGGTTTCCGCACTCCACGCAGACAGTGAATGAGTCCCATCCTCAGAGGAAGCAGGCTGGAAGCTTGGGCAGTATGGCCTAGCAAACCTAGGATGGGCCTCCAGTGACATCTCCTCCAGATTTCCTGCCCTCTCTTAGGGTCTCGAAAGCTCTGGTCATCAGAAGTCTTTCCAATCCCCAGTGTGACTGGGTGAATGCTCCTGTGGTGCTTGCCAACGATTCCTCCCTCAGATAGCCACTGAGAGTTTTCTCTGTGTGGGATTTCCCCACTGGGATCTGGGAACTAAAACTGAATGAGCCCACGGTGGGAGTTCCTGCTGTCATGACTTACACTGGGGTGGGGGCGGGGCTGAAAACAGGCCTAGAACAAATAAACAATGGAATAGATAATTTTCAGTACTGAAAGCTCTGATGAAAATCCACGTTGGGCAGAAGCAAATCACAGGGGTGGGAAGAGGAAAGTCCCCTGTGAGAAAGCAAGCGAGGAGACGGTAGCTCCGGAAACCCCTTAGAGAAACCAGACAAGAGACACGAATGTCTGGAAAGTTCCAAAATGAGGCATCTTTGACAACAGATGAAGGAGAGCATTGGCCATCTGGTCACTGGGGCCTGGAAAACAACAGAGATACCAGAGAAAGAAAAGAGGTGTCAGCAGGGACCGGGGACCATCAGAGGCAGAGGGGTAGACGCAAGTCCCACGCCTGTCCCTTCTCCCTGCTAAGCATGGCCTGGTGCTGCTGCTTAGGGGCCACTCTAGTCAAAGTCTGCCTTTGTCTGTGTCACGGTGTTCTAAAGCTCCTGCCCAAGTCATCAAAATGATGACTGTCTTCCTCTTCATCTTCACAACGCAAGTCTCCACAGGAGACCTGTCCTGAAGCCCCCTCGTTTATAGGACTCCAGGCACTATGGCCCTTTCTTTGTCCATCATTTCTGAACACATTCACTGTGCACAGCTAATTCTGGGCTGCCCTCTGGTAGCTCACTCCACATCTTCTCTTTCAGCAGAGGCCTACGTCTCCCCCTGCTGTGGCCTCTGCTTCCGCTAAGCACCTTGGCTTCATCTTCCCTCTGTCCTCCGGGGTTTACCACCAGCTCTTCTCAGGGACTTCTGCAAGAGCTTCCGAAAAAGTTTCCTGTGTCTGCATACTAATGCATTGTGCTACCAATGTTCTCTTTTAAGGTCATATCTGAGTATAATGTAGCCCGCCTCTAACCTTCAATGAGTAACACAAAAACAAAAATTTATTTAAAAGTTGCCAAGAAATTAAGAACCTCAAAGGTATCAATCAATCAGATTACAAGCAAACAAAAAGCCTTCTTAAGATTTTATCGACGTACACAAAATAAGCTCACGCATCTTAACTTGGACTAAGAAGCAGTCTGGAGCAAATCACCTTTGTCCATCTTTGTGACTCCATCAGTTATCCTCATTACCTAACCGGGAACCTGGAGATCAGAAAAAGACATCCTTTGCCCTTCTCTGGAGATTGTGTGTGCGTGTGTATGCACATGCATACACACGCACACACACACACACACACACACACACACACACACACACCACGGGAGTGCATAAAACCCTCCACCTACATCATGTTTCTTCAAAACTCTCAGGCCCCACATCTCCATCAGGACCCAGTTCAGACCACCCTGAGACCCTCTCAGCTTCCTGGGCTGGAATGTGTGCCTCCTTCAAAATGAGTTATACTAAACAATATGTGCAATTAGGTGGGTACACGGGAAGAAGAACGTGGATCTTCCTCCACTCTCTGTTTACCCCAGGCTCAGTGTCTACCACAAAGACAGGACCATAGACATCTATGGAATTGCTGAACCAGGCAAAGCCCCGGCCTGAAGCCCAGGGTGCCTTCAGCAAGCACACACCACTGACTGATGGCAAAGCTCTAGCAGGCAGGGAAGCGGAAGTGTGGGAATTCTTTTCTTCAAAAATCTAAAGTTGCATCCATGACGGTCCGTCTCCTTCTTAAAGATCAGACAGTCACCTGGTATTTTAAATACTGTCTTTCTCGAAAGTAATTGAAACGAAAGAACACATTTCGAATCGCTTCCCCCTACTATTTCAATTTCTGAGAAAGACCCAGGCACAGAGAGTACGTACAAAGAATATTTTACCATCTGTAATGCACACTGATATGCACGCAGGCTGCCACCTCGCACCCAGGAGGAGCTCCCAGCTAGAGGAGCTCGGAGATTATTGGCAAATTTTCTAAAGGCTGAGACAGAACTTTGAGTCTCCACATTTTTTTTTTACACTTTTTTTTTTTCCTATCTGGGATCCCAAAGATAGATTTTGAATTTCTTCCCAGATATAGTTCATCCATCCTTATTAAGACTTCTGCCCAGGTGCCACACCTCCTTTATCACCCTCTCCCTTCCCCACCAGCTCCAAAGTCTTCATCGCTGCCGTCAGGGGCGCAGGGCAGCTGCCGAAGCAGGGTGTGATGAGCCTGGGTCCACAGGTGAGGAAGTCACACGGCACAGAGACTGGCTGTGACACCGATCATAAGGAACAGCCCTGTCTAGCTCAGAATCCTTGTGTGTCTTGTGCCTCCCTTCCACAGCTTTCTAGCTCTGAGTCTTTTCTTCCCATTGCCTCCCTCCTTCTTCCAACATCTCTTCCTTCCTGTCCAAGCTCTGCTCTGAGTCAGACCCGGGATGGATGACAGAGCATCTGAGCTCAAGGGTTTTGCAGCTCTACCCTCAGGAAAACCCCATCTTCACGGGGACTGACCTGAAGGCAGGGAGGGAGTGGTCCCTCTGCCATTCCGGGAGCATGCCTTAAGTGTGGGATCTTTCTGCTTGCTGGCTGTAATGCTCTGAATAAATGAACCCCTACTTTCAATCCATGCAGACTAGGGAAGTCACCAAGAAGGCTGATGCAGTAGCAAGGGGACCCGAGACACACAGGGGTGGCCATCACAATAATAAAACAGGAAGCAGGTTAGTATTTGTCATGGCCTGGCAACGCCCCCCCCAAAGCCAGGCAGGGGCTAGCTTCAGGTGAGGAGGATGCTTGGGACAACAGCACAGCGCCTCCTGTTCTGGGCCTCAATGTCCTAGTCAGACTTGACCACAGTCAGGGGCACCTCTGGAATGAGTGTCACCCACCAAAAGCTATCCCTTGGTCTGGGGTTTCCTGTGTTCTGTTCATTGCTATCAGGGTGCCTGCTGCCGCTCAGGGTTGGCCAGTTCCTGGAGATAGTCCCAATGGTCCTATGTACCCCATTCTAAGTAAATCTATCAAATCCAGAGACTACCATCCAACCACCTTCTCTTTGTGTTCTCATACTCCAGGACATAATCTACCTGCCCTAATCATCCCACGGCCAAGGACAGCCTACTACCCAACGTCCAGCGCAATCACCATGCCAGCCAGCTCTCAGCCTGACTCCCCTCCTCTCCTGCTCACCACAGGGAAGGCCCCAGCGCACACACATCCCCGTCCCATCCATCATCTCCCAGTGTCACCTCTCTTCCCTTGATACAACAAGCTGTCATTTTCGTGGCTATCTTCTTACGGTCTTCTGCCATTGCCGTAGCTAGATAATAATAATGTCTGCATTAGGACCGCCATGTTTGCCATTGCAACACTGTTGACAACAGTCAAGATATAGAAGCAACCCACACATCTATCGGCAAACCCATGGATAAAGATGAGTACTACTTACTCACAATGGAACACAATTCACCATGTGGGGAAAAAAAATAAAATGCTGTCATTTGCATGTGATCTCTTTCATATAGGGAGTGTGAAAAGATGAATTCATAGAAATCTGCCTTGTAATGGCTGGCTGGCATTTGTGTAAACTGAGGGGATAGATGAAAGGGCCAAATGCCAATTTAAAATTAATTAATTAATTAATTAATTCAGGAGATACTTCGAACAAATGGTGACTACAGTTCATCCTAGCATGTTTTATATTTGAAAATTACCCAACATAATTGTGTAAGCTAATGATGGCCTTGCATAGCTTAATTTAGACATTGCCTAACATAACTCAATATATGGACATCAAGTCATACCCCTAAACATGGACAACTTTGACCTACACCCCCACCACCACCACCCCCCAAAAAAAATGCCGTCTCTCCTGGTTATCAGGAATACAGAGCTCTAGAAGGACATGGAGAAGCCAAGTCTGATCAACCCACCCATACCCACACCTCACCCAACCCCCAACCAGAGGCGCATGGAATAGTCACTCCAGTCCATCCCCCAGTGACCTCCTGCAACACCCCTCTGAGCCGTTTTTTGGCTCTGCAAACAAGTACCCCACCTTGCTCAGGAGAGCTGGGCATGCTTCAGTGAGAAGCACACATTAGAGCTGCCACAGCACAAAATAGGTGTTCCCGCTGTCAGCTGCCTTCCAACCTTCTCATCAGCATAAGGAACGCCCCAGAAAGGTTCTCAAATGAGCAAATCATCTCCCTTGTTCTAGAGGCTCGTCAGAAAAGGAGGTGCCATCCTGACAATCGGGTAACACAATAGGAGACTAAAAAGGTCGTCTCTACCCTCTGTGATAATGGGAATTTCGGAGTTGCAAAGTAGCTGAAAGGAAAGGGCTGTCATTGAAAACTCTGAGGAAGGGGGACACAATTCCTCTAATGGGGGCCAATAACATCCAGGAGGCTTCTGCTTGGACAGGTTTCAGGAGCAGCTACAAAGCCAGGGGAGGGTAGATCCTGGGAAGAAAGAAGGTCTAACTGTCTTCCCTGGGGGTGCACTCTGGCAGTGTGTCTGTGCCTGTGTTCAAACAAGGTCTCCCCATGCCCTGCCCAGGGCCCCGCCAGCAGAGGCTACGGCTGATCCGAGCACACTCCCTTTCCCACCAAGCTCTGTTCCCTTCCATTTAAAAAACAAACACAAGGGAAAAACATTTTAAATAATCAGGATGGAAGATCGAGATTAAAAACAATTTAAAATAAACGTCTACTCTGGCACTTTGGAAAAAACATACCACGCTGCATTAAGTGCTTTGAATTAAGTAAATTACACCAAGTAACTAATTTACATAATGATCAAGATTTGCATTTTACACATGTTATAATGAAAATGGGTTTATAAAATAATTCTTCACCAACTTCTGTTCAGAGTTGGGAAGTATTTGCAGAAAATTCCACGATATTTATCTGCTACTGTCTTTCATGTTTCAGATCTCTGGCTCCTTCAATCTTTTTTTTTTTTTAAATCTGCAAGGCCCCTTATTCCCAGTGCAATAAATAGTGCCTTTGATTTGCAATTCCCTCTCGTCAACTGAGTGAGATCATATTTTTTATAGAATCCATAATATGCTAATGATTTTTAGAATTTTCACAAATAAAGTTTGATGTCCCTGTCACCTTTCACTTACAAGGTATTTGGGATTGATTTTTTAGCAGCGCTTCCTGCAGGATTGGGTGGGGCTGTGCTAAGGTCCAGTTGCCTAGGCTGCTGCCCGGTTTTGCTGGATAGCGGATGGCAGAGCATTTCGAGGGGTAGCCTTCTGTCCTGTATCAGCAGTCCCCTCAGGGCTGAGGCAAGATTCCCAGCTGACACCTCCAGCATATAGTTTAGTAGTCTAGCCTTCAGCTCTGATGGCTACTTCCTGCCTCTAGGACCCTTGGGTGTGGAGGCCGAGAGGCAGAACGTACTCCCCTGGAGCCTCCGGGTGCTCAGCCATGATCTCTCTCCCCACAGCCTATGAGTCGATGCCCAGCGACACCCGGTTTCCCAGATGAGGAAATGGAAGGACAGAGGCCTTGAGTCTCTCCAGTACCACCAGACAAGAGCAGGGTGAGCCACTGCTGGGCTGTGAGGGTGTTTTTCTAGATCTCCAGGTAACTTAAATAAATCACAACCAAGAGTAACTTTCCCCTGCCACAGTTTTGGCTGGCACCATGTGTGCCCCTTGGTTGATGGTTCAGTTCCTGGGAGTCTTGGGGCGTCTGGGTGGCCAGAATCATTGTTCTCCCCATGGGGCTTCAGCTCCTCTGGACCATCCTCCAGCTCCTCCATGCCCAGCCCAATAGTTGGTTGTTAGCATCTGCCTCTGTATTTGTAAGGCTCTGGCAGAGGGAAGGAGGAAGGGGAGGGGTTGGAGGTCTTAGGGGAGGGGGGATATTGGGAAAGGTTTTACCATTGGCAATGTAAATGAAGATGATATTCAATTAAAAAATTAAAAATAAAATTTTAAAAAATGAGCAACTTTCCCCATATAGCTGCATCTGAATTTCCAGGGACCCTCAACTAAACATTGTTAATAGTGTGTCTGTGCCGTGGCGGAAGGAGCGATGACAAAGACAGTCTGAATGTCTATGTCCCTCCAAACCCCATGTTGAAATCCTAGTCCTGGCGGCTGAAGGAGGAAGGAAATTAGCGGGTAAGGGGAACCAATGGTGATGTGTTAGTGCCCTGATAGGAAACAAAGAGGCCGGATCAATGATCCAGTTTCTTCTTTCCCTGTGTGTAGACACAAAGAGAAAATGAACTTCCGCAAACCAGAAAGAAAACTGAACCATCAACAGATACTGGATCTGTCTGTCACCGTGCTCCTGAACTCCTAAACCCCAGAGCTGTGAGGAAAATAAATCCATTTAAGCCACAGACTATTCTCTTCATACCAAGCCGAGATGATTAGTACACAGCAGGGGCTTCTTAAGGTCTGACTTTGTGCCGTGCTGCTATGCTAAGTAATTTGCATAGACTACCTCATCCATCCATCCCCATGACAGCCTCATGCCTTCTGAGGTTATCCAACCAGAAAGAGACTGAATAGAAGTTCGAACCCAGAATTCTCCAGCAAGTCAGAGACACCTGAGAGGCAACAGGGAGGAGGCAGGTCCACAAACTGTGCAGGTGCGTGTCTGAGCCACATGCAGCCCGGACTTCACCCGGGCCTGAGCACCCCTAAGTTAGTACTCGATGATGTCCACCTCACAGCTTAGTCACCCACTCAAACAGAAATAGGGTGCAACTCCAGCTGTCTCCCCGGGGGAGATCTTGATCCTTGGAAGGCACCTGAGCCTGGCAACCCCAAGCCCAGTCAGTCCTCCAGAGTGCTCATCCAAAACTCAACAGCGCTCCCCGGAGACCTGATGCTGGAGTCTAGCTTGTAGGAATGGCAAGAAGATGCAAACGTTACGACTCCGTTACTGGCAGCTAATGTGCGATCAGTATTAATAACCGCCATTACACAGCGAAACGTGGCATCTTCATTAGTCCTGTAAATTACCACTGAGGAAAGGTCCAAGATACTAAAAACAGCATACCCAGCTGAGACGAATTAGAAGCAACCCAGGTTGGGTGCCACCTCTTCCGACCTGAAAGGCGCTGTTGGCTGACTACACACCAGGCTCTTCTGATTCCCCGGACCATCAACACCCCAAAAATGTCAGGGTGCCCCATCACTACTCAAGAGCTCTCTATTGCCCAGCAGCCATAGACTGGCCAAGTTCAACCCCTCAACTCAGGCTTTCTCCAACTGCCGAACTCTGTCTACTGCCCAATTAGGTCATGTTCTGTAGTAGATGTCAGAGAAAGTGACAAGACCCTGAGATAAGCTTCAGGGAACTGAACTGAAGACAGGAAAGTCAGTAGCATTGGGATGCCAGGAAGTACTCATGAAGGAGTCTGCTTACCATCAAGAAAAGTCTCAAATCAGCGTTTGAGAGACTACGAGAGTGGGTCTTATAAGTTGAACATGAATTCTGCACACAAACAAGAGTAGAGAAAACTCCAGACCAAGAGGACCTCAGGACCCCTGGGATCCCAGCTTTTCAAAGTCAACAGTCTAGCAAGGTAACCTATGAATCATTCTGCATGCGTATAATTAGGGACAAAGCATGGTGACATTTCTGAATAGAAAGTACATCAGGTGGCCCGCTAGGCAGCTCAAACCAGGCACACCAAGCCAGCCCTTGACCCTGCCCAGGGTGGGTCAAGTCTCTGAGGGAGAGGATGTATGGGTATGACAATGCCTGTGGGGTCACCTGAAGTCCACTCTGTGCCTATGTGACCTTCATGGCCGGAGATGTGCAGCTCAGGAAGCTTTTATGAGGACTGTGGCTCCCTGGTGGCTCTGTCCTCACGGCAGCCTTCCCAACCTTGCGGTAAGTTAAGTGCTGTTAACTGCCAGATGAGATTTGCATAACGACTCTGATAGCAATCTGAGTTTAATATGTCTCCTCTGGAACCCACCTTGGAGGAGGAAGCAGCAACCAGAGTGAGGAAGAAATGCTAAGGAGAGGCTGACAGATTCCATTCCCCTTTCCTGGAGCTTCTTATGTACCGTGACTAAAGACGGACCAATTCTGCCCACACTGAAGAGCACCAGAGAACCCGAGAACTCTCTGGACACAAAAGCTGTACCCCGGTCTTTGAAGATTGCATTGAAGAAGCAGGTAAATACCCAACTCAAAGATAGATCTCTCTGCCAGAAGCAGGATGTAGGCAGAGTCAGGCACAGGGGACAGAAGGACCTGTTAGCTCCATCAGGGTGCACCAGGATCAGACTGATGGGGTGGGCATGCCTCTAGGACCAAGGGTATAATAATGGCATCACCGGGACACTCTTGTTAAAGCGGGGGAGGACAGAGTATTGGCAGGTGACAGGATACCATCACGGAAGGTGGCTCTGCGGAAGGGCAGAGGTCTAGAGGTCATGGCAAGCTAGGGCCATGGCTCAGGCAGGACTCAGGAGATCCCCATCTCAGGTAGATGCGAGCCCTCAGGCGGACAGCAGGCCGCTTGGCCACAGATGAGCTAAGTGCAGAAGGAGAAAGGGAATTCAGATGCTGGCTTATGGCTCATGTCACCTGTGGACAGAGAGCAAACGGAAGAGTAGGAGACTCAGCCAAGAGCGAGCGGCTCAGTCCCATTGTGAAGGAGTCCTCACACTGTGTAGTCCTTCAAGCGCATCCGTATACCACACCCCGTGTGTTCACACTCTCACATGCACATCCACACTCACTGGCACACACACTCACTCATGCACTGCACTGAAGCCAGCTGGTGAAGTCACCAGACATGTTTCTAAATATAACCACTTTAACTAAGTTATACCAACCTATAATTAAATACATTATTTCAGAAACAACGCCGACAAATATACAAAGCTCATCACCTCCCAGACCTTTTGCCAAATCTCACTCTGTGCTCTGCAGCTCAGCGTGTCTACCAGATTTGACGGAGGAAACAGTATTTCCTCTCCCCATCCTCACATGGGGTGACATTAACAGGATCAAAAGCAGCCATGGCATGGGGACTTGACCACAGAGGCCAACAGACACTACCCACTGAGGCTTCACGATTCCCTTGGAGACTTCTGTCCAAACATTTATTGGCATGCCATGGCTCACAGGCGTACACCCGCACCCTCTCCTCAGCTGTCCACGTGGGGTCTAGAGAAGTGGATCTAGAATCCTCTGAGCCACAAATCCAGAGACTCTCACATCCCTTCTACAAAAGGGCACAGCACTTTTTTGTTTAGCCTGTGATATGCTTTCAATCATCTGCAGATTGCTTATAATACCTAATACTCTGTAAATGCTATGTAAATTGTTGCTACATGGTATTATTTAGGGAATACTGACAAAAAAAAGTCTGCACCTGTTTTGTATAGCTGTAAGTTTCTTGAATATTTTCAACTGACAGGTGAATGTAGAGTATGTAGTACGTGGAGATAGCTGTGTGTGTGTGTGTGTGTGTGTGTGTGTGTGTGTGTGTGTGTATAGGTGTGTATGTATCTGTATGCATATGTGTATCTGTATATGTATGTGTATCTGTACATATGCGCCTATATATACATGCGCGCGTGTGCGCGCACACACACACACACACACACACACACACACACATACACACACACACACTACTCTAAGCCTGAAGCTGTGTACCTGGCTTTTCTGCCTCCCTCAGCCCTCTACTGGTCCTTGGCGCTGCCTCCTCATGCTGCCTTGCAACCAGAACCTTCCTGTCTTCCTGTCCCTTGGAAGGCAAGATGATGGATGACAGATTGGTCATGATCAGACTAGTGGTCAGCTGCGGCTGGAGCTCTATAAAGATGGGGAGATATGACTGGATGCCCCAGCCCAGGTATGCTGGCCACTCTCGAAGCAAAGATAGGAAGCCAAGGGTCCCTGTGGTTCCATGTAGCCCTGCTTTGAAAACATTCCTGAATCCCAAATTAAACTCCTATCTATATTAATTAAGATCCAGGATATGCAGGGCTAATGGGACTGCCAGCCCATTCATCACAAGCTGGTTGCCTCCCTCCAGAACCTCTTGGGTCAGATTACAAATGGGATGCGGAGTAGGGGCCGGGTGGCAGGATATTATCCCTGAAATACAATTTGAACTTTCCTTCCAAAATACCATCTTCCAGCTGATCCATCACTTGTTCGCCCCCACCCGGGCCTGCCACAAGTGAGGGCTGAAACAGGAGGCCATCCATCACTGGCCACCAGAAGGGCCTGGAAATGCCAGAGCTGCTCTCGGGCACAAGGAGGATGCACACCACGGCACTGTCAGTGGGAGGGGCCCAGTATGGATGCAGGAATGAGCATCGCCCCATTCTCCTCCCAGAGGGATATCTTCTTCCTGCCAGTGGCTCAGGTCTTGGGAAATGAGCAAGGAACCCTCGTTTATATAGCAGTTTCTCTTTACTGTCTCCAATACTCTCATTTTCTCTTCCTATCCTCATCTCAAATGTAAAATATTTATCCCTGCTCTACAGCTAAGAACTGGGGCCCAGTGGCCACATTAAGACTCAAAGGGCCTGATGTGCATCAGGCTCTGCAGCCTCCAGCAGCGTAGAAACCAAAGCAGTTGAGCACCAGGGACTATAATAATCTATGCCCCAATCTCCAGAAGGTCCCCTGACTTCTGGGCCAACCTCGGCATCGTGGCAGCAGCTGGCTGATCCAGGAGCTGATCCAGGAGCATATTCAAGGCTGCATGTTTTCAGCTCCGACCACTGAGCTAGGCACACAGTAGCGGCTCGATAAAGTTATATAGAAAAATATTCAAATTAACTAATGAAAGCAATCCTCCGTACAAGGGCAGAAGCTTGGGTCTGGTGAGAGCCCGCTGGGTTGGTGCACAAGTTCACACCAGAACGGGGCTGTGTAAGCTGAAGAGGAGGGCCTAGGAGAGCTGTCACCATAGGAGAGCTGTCACCACAGCGCACGCCTCTGTATCCTCTACAACCAGAAGTGATGAACACGGGAAAACTCTGGCAGTGCCGGACAGGGTATCAAGCCTTGGGTGCTCCCTGTCCCACTTTCTGACCCACGTTCTGTCACTGTCCCTAGTCTACAAATAGAATCTGAGACTGGATGAGATAAGTGTCAGCACCGGAGTTCAAGTCCAGAGATTCCAAACCATCTGATCTCTAGGGACAAGTGTGCTGCCCTGAGTATTATCAACCTCCTTCACCCGCCAGGAAAATGAATAACAAAAAAATAGATTCCCCACTCAGCAAGGTCCCTGACTCCTAAGCCAGCATTATCAGCTGCACCATTTATAGAACACCGGGGACTATTCATGATGGCCCCAGAACAGTGCTGCTCCAGTCTGCGACCAACAACCCAGCACCCACAGTGTCCGGCTCAGCCCAGACAGGCAGACAGCCATCCTGCAGTTCTCCTAGGAAGCAGCCACGCAACCTCTGGGTCAGGGCATCAAATGGGCTCTTACTAACACAAGAGCTTTCCCACCCACTCCTCAGAAGCAACTGCAGATGCATATTCAGATTCTGAGGCAGAGTTTTCAAGGTGATTATAGTGATTTCCAGGTTAGAGGGAAATGAGCACCCCAGAAAGTATATAGAATCAATCCCACTATTCTGGAGTAGCAATAAAACTCCATTAAGAATGAAATATGAGCTGTTCATCATAATCCCTGTCACAGGGAGAAAAGAGAGATCCAACTGTGTGCTGTCACTGATACCCAAGGCACCTCTGACGAGAGGTGGCCCAAACCCCTGCCCATCTCTGTACCCTTGTTCTTTCCTCCTACTATATACACCAGCACTAAGCCAGGGGACAAGGAAACGGGACCAGTCCTCAGAACTCGCCAGTGCAAGTAGGAGCCGGAGAAGACAGAGAGGGAGGAAGGTAAGTGGCTGTGATGTGACTGTTTGGGATCCATGACAGATATCTGGAAAGATGTAATCGACCTGCTGGTGGTCAGAACAAAGGCATGGACGCGCGCGCGCACACACACACACACACACACACACACACACACACCACATGATTCAGTGGTTGTTCTGACCTCAGACTCCTGGAAGTCTACCCCTGGAAGGCAGGAGCTCAGAAAAGAAAGAAATGCTACCCAGATAACAGCCTGGCAACAAGAGCTTATGTCAGGAGTGGATGCCCAGCCATATATCCCCACTGGCTCCTTTTCTACCCTAGCAGTGGCCTCGAGTCCTCTAGTTTCAAACCCCTTCCACACACAACTTGAATCACTACCCTTGGCTCTGGCAGGACTTCCGGATGCATCGACTTACTTGGAAACACTTTGAACCCACTCCGGCCAGAAATCTTGATTCTGAACCTCCCATAAGCTCATTCTTCCATCTCAGGATTCCTCTTGACTTTTCACCTTGGTTGGATTAGGAAGCTCCCAAGAGCTAAAGCACACCTCTGGGTGTGTCTATAGGAAAGTCTTCAGGTGGATTAACTAAGACCTGGCCTGAAAGTAAGCATCACCACCCACCAGGTTAGAGGCTGGGACGTTGAGAGGAAGAAAAGGAGAGAGCCCACAGATGCACGGGGGTGGGGGGTGGGGGATGGGGGGTGGGGGGTGGGGGGTGGGGGGATGGGGGGGTGGGGGGGTGGGGGGTGGGGGGTGGGGAGGTGGGGGGGTGAGCCCCTCCCACTTCCTGTCTGCCAGAAGGGAAGCTGCCCTCTCCACACACTCCCCCTTCTCTGTCACATGGATTCATACGGAGCCACACCACCATGGACTGGAACCTCAAAGCTTCTGCTAAAATAAACCTTCACCTGACAGTTGTTGGTGCCAGGTGTTTGTGACAGCTCTGGATAGATTGTGTGAATCAGGTTTCTATTACTAATAATAAATACCTAAGCTAATCTGAGTTTTACAAGAACAGATTGCCATTGTCTCAGTGTTGTTGTGATTCCAGCCCATGATTGGGAGGCCACAAGTGTTGGGGACACCATCAAGGAGTCATCAAAAGAGTACTTGGCATCACAAAGGAGGCACTCACCTGACGGTCAAGAAACAAGAGGACAGAGAGACTGGAGTCTCCCCTTAGGGACAAACTTCCTAGCACTGAGACTTTTGGTGGTCAACTTGATAGGATTTAGGATCACATACGGAAAAAAAAAATCCCTGGCGGCATGCCTATTAGGAAGCTTCTAGACCAGGCTAATGGAGGAGGAAATACTCATCCTAAAGAGGAGCAGTACCATAGCAGGGGTTCCTGGACTGAACTAGAAAGGATAATTAGACACAGCAATAAGAAAAGTAACAAGGGCTGGAGAGATATCTCAGTGGTTAAGAGCACTGACTGCTCTTCCAGAGGTCCTGAGTTCAATTCCCAGCAACCACATGGTGGCTCACAACCATCTGTAATGGGTTCTAATGCCCTCTTCTGGTGTATCTGAAGACAGCTACAGTGTACTCACTTATATAAAATAAATAAATCTTTAAAAAAAAGAAAAGTAACAAATACGTCCCTAATGGCCATAATACTGCCCTCTAAGCCCCGCCTCTTAAAGAGGGCACCACTCCCAGTGGCCATAATACCTCCTACTAAGCCCCGCCTCTTAAAGTAGGTGCCACTCCCAATGGTGCCACAGGCTAGGAACTAGGCCTTTTATGACATGGATCTTTGTGCTGTGATTGATATCTTAAGATCCAAGCTACAGAACTGTCCATAGACGCAGCACCACAAACCATCTAATTGAAAAGATGTCTCTTTGGCAATCCCCTTTTCTTCTTTCCTCACCTGTAATCCAAAAGACACCCACAAAGCCTCTCTTCTGCCACCACCACTGTCGTCCTGCCCATACTGTCATCTTTTCCTGAAGCCATTCAACAGGTCAGCACGGCCTCTCAGTTTCCCAGCCAGATCCACACAATGTGTCCACACAGCAGAGACTTCTCCAAGCAGGAAGCAGACCAGGTTCCTGCCCTCCTCAGAAAGCCCAGAGACTGCGACCAGAACCTATGAGAAGCGGTGTGACCTCCCCCGCCTTGCTCTTCAGCACTGGGGCTTCCTCTCCCTCCTCCCTCCCCTCCAGCCACAGGCTCTCCATTCTCTCTCAGACTCCAGACTCCCCCTGAATAGTTCCCAGGCATGGCTCCCTCTTTAACACTACCCCCCAATAGTTGTCTCACTGCCTTCTCTGATGTACCATATTAACAATTCTAGCATCTCCAGTAACCATGCAAATGCCAGGTGGGGGGGTGGCAGCCCCCTGTAAGTTAGCCTAAGGAAGTAAAAACAAGGGATTTCCCCAGAGTAAGTTGGCTAGTGAAAATAGCCATATTGCCAAGGTTTCGGTACGATTGAGAGACCCTGTCTCAGTGCACAAGGTGAGAGCACAGTTGTGAATGTCAACATTAACCTTGGGCCTCTACAGGCACACACACACACACACACACACACACACACATACACACACACACACACACACACACATACACACACACACACACACACACACACGTGTGCTCACACTCACCCTCACCACATATATACACCACACACTCACACATCCCACATACATATAAACACATGCATATGTGCACACACACATACACATGCATACACACACCACATACATATACATACATACATATGTGTGTGCCACACATATACATATATACAACATATGCACACATTCACACCACACATCACAAATAAGCATGCATGTATGCCTTCATACATACATATATGTATATGTACATGCATATATATGTATGTACATATACATATATAAACACATGGGCACCACCACATACATAACACACAAAGTGAAGAAGTTGAAACTGGCTAACGTGGAGAAAAGGAGAACAATAGATATTAACAATGATGAAAGGAAAGAGAAAGACTTACTGCTGATGGAAGTATATAAACAGGCACAGCTATTATGGAAATCAGTGTTCAAGTTTCTCAAAAAGCTAAAAATAGAAGCACACTACCATCCAGCTGGGCCGCGCCTGGGTGTGTACCTCAAGCACTCTAAGTCAGTGCACCACAGAGAGGCTCGCACCTCACCCCGAGTTAGCTGTCACACTGTCCGCAAGATCCAGGAAATGGAACCAGCCTGGACGCCCAACAGTAGGTGAGGGAATAAAGAAAGGGTGGGGAATACACACAAGAGAATTCTATTCGGCCATAAAAAAAAAATGAAATCGTAACATCTGCAGCAAAATGAACACAACTGGAAATTATTATGTTAAGTGAAATAAGTTAGATCCCAGAAGACAATGTGTGATTTCTCCATATGCAGACTCTAGTTTAAAACAGTGTGTGTATGTGTGTGCATGTGCATGTACATGTGTGTGTGTGCATATGTATATGTGCATGTGCATGTGCGTGTGTGTGACAAAAGTTGAAAGAATAGTGAGAGTCTGAAGAGAAGAGTCCATGTATAAACTGTTTGCTGTCCACGTGTGTGTGTGTGTGTGTGTGTGTGTGAGAGAGAGAGAGAGAGAGAGAGAGAGAGAGAGAGAGAAGCTGAAAGAATAGTGAGTCTGAAGAGAAGAGCCCACGTATAAACTGCTTGCTGTCCACACATGTGTGTGTGTGTGTCCATGAACTCCTCTCACGTGAAACCACGCACCATATTTGATGCCACTGAAGGAGTCCTTCCCATGTACTTCCTCTTTTACTTTCAACCCACCAGGAGAAGAAAAATAAACCCCTCTTCTCCTAAGTCACCCAGCACCCTGTACGCTGCTCTAGGAACTGAGACAAACTACAATAAATAGGAAGCGATCTCTACGCAGGTGGGAGTGTGAAAGGCCCGTGCAAGCAGCTAATACAGTGCATACACTGAGTCTGTCTCACAACCACAGACACTCAAGACCGCGGAGACGGCTGAACTGTGGCAGACGGACCAAAGGAAAAAATGTCTGTGCGTTCTCACTCAACACTGCAAAGGAGTCTCACCATCAAGAGAGATGTGAACAGGGCAGGAAGAGGCAGGCAATGGACACATGTGTTACCTGGCTGCTGCCCTGCACATCCCCGCTCTTCTGGGAACATTCTGGTTAAAGGAATGTCGCTGCATCTTATTCTATTCCTGTTTGTCAGTTCTGGTGGAAACCACCATCTATAGCAGCCAGGGAGACAGCTCACTGAACCAAGAGAGGCCATGTGATTTAGACTAAGCCAATCAGGGCCTTTCCCTGTCGGGGTGGTTGTCATTGTTGCCATTGTTGTTGTTTTACCTTTTTTTTTTTTTTTCCAAACTCAAACTCACAGAAGAGTCCTGCGGTGACAAAGCTTGCTACACGTGGCTCAGAGGCTTGGTGCTGCCACGTTCTCTCCCAGTGGAGAAAGCTTGGCTGAGAGACTGAGCTAATCTGCCAGGAGAGAAAGAGAAGAAGCCTTGGCGACAGTGTAGAGCTTCAGACTCAACAGACACAGAACCCAGACATTCCTTGCCCACTGGGTGCAGACTCCATGCTGGTGGTTCTGCATCCATTGCCAAAAGAGAACCGCAAGACAAAGCACGAGATTCGAGGTACGTGGCGGCGCAAGGCATCCTGGGAAGGAGGAGGGCGGAAGACACTTGAAGAATAGTTAAGACAAGTCCATGCGACCGGAAGCTACAAAGCCGGATGGTGGTTCTGTGACGGTCTGTTGAAGGAGAAGAGCCCCTGCGTTTGGAATGGGGTCTGAGAAGCAGGAATCACATCCAGAAAGGAGCTCCCCACACCATGGGTCAGAGAGCACCCCAGGAGTTCAAGGGGGCAGGCACCTCAGAGACATTTAGGAGGGTGGCAAATGGAAGACGAACCAGGCTCCCCGGAGAAACAAAACTATGAAAGATTTACTTCACGTGAGCTGTGCCTCACATATCATGGCTGCTGGGCAGGCTGGAAGGATGGATGTTCTCAGGCAGAAACTGACCCTGCGGTATGGAGGGAGATTTCCCTCTCACGGCCTTTTTGATGAGCCTCACCCAGTTTTCGAAAGATAATCTCTTTCACATAAGGTCATCTGATTGGAGCTTTTGACCAATCTGCAAAGTACCCTCGTGCCAACACCCAGATTACCATCTGGTTGAGTAATTGGGTATTGTAGCCTAGCCTTGCACACACATAAAACTCACCATCCCAGGAGTTAAGAGCATTCCCAGGGCAGGAGTGTGGCAGTAAATACAGAAAACACGTCCGCAGGCCCCTGTATCTCTGGGGAAGATGGGAGCTGGGAGAAGGGAGAGACTAGGGGGAGGAAGCCTCTTTTTCCTGGTGTGCAGGGAGATAAATGGGAAGGAAGGGAAGCCAGGAGAAGGATGAAACTGCAGGAAACAGGAACTAGTCTTAAAGGCAAGGGGAGCGAGGGGGGGCAGCAGGGCAGAATTCGCGCACATGGTCCGAGTCCACCAAAGGCTAGTGGGTTAAAAGCTTAGCTCCTGGTACAATGTTCAACAGGTGAGACTTTGAAAAGTGACTGGATCATGAGGGCTCTGACATGATCAATGATAGATTCAAGTTTGATGAACTATAGAGAAGTGGTAGGAGTTGACTGGAAAAAAAGAGGTCTGAGCTTCCTCCTCCTCCTCCTCCTCCTCCTCCTCCTCCTCCTCCTCCTCCTCCTCCTTCTCCTCCTCCTCTTCCTCCTCCTCCCTCCTACTCCTCCCCTCTTCCTGCCTTAGTCTCTCTGACTCCCACAGGATGAACACTGCACCATTCTTGATACTGTGTCTCCCTCAATGCTCAAAGGTTTCAGCCTAGTCAACCATGGACTGAAACCTCTCAAACCGTGAGCCAAATCACCTTTCCTCCTTTGAATTCATTTGCTTAAGTCTTCTGTTACAAGCAGTGAAAAATAATTAGTATAGCATTCACAAGTGACCTCCCATGGACAGCTGTCAATCCACATAAATGTGAGCCATTGAGCAAGACCAGAGTGGGCCTACTGCAAACCTTAGTCACAAGATTTTAAGGAGACATAGTCACCTTAACTTTGTGGATAAGGACATTAGGACATTAAGAGTCCTGCTAAGAATCAAGGCTATGCACATTAACACAGGAAGGAAGGGAGAGGGGAAGAAGAGATTCCAGGTACTGCCCTACAGCTCTTGCCGGAGAATCCAGATACCCACACCCTCTGCCTCTCTTCTAGGTGCCACTAACTCCCGCTGAGCCAGAATAGAGGGCAGTATGTCATGCAGGCAAAAGCTCCTGAGCCTCCTAAATCTCTGGGAAAGAATCCTTCAGCACAGTTCTCTACGGGGCCTAGCACCTGTAAATTCTTTCTGTCTGGCAGCCCATATACACAGTAGGTCCTCAAAGGGACCAGCATGCAACAGGAGCTACCCAGGTCCTGCTGTGACTAAGCCTTGGTGTGCTGAATGCTAGTTGATGGTGTCTGCTTTCAGAACCCTCTCCCACAGGTAGCTCCAAGTTGGGGCACCTCTGTGGCTTTATGTTCTTAGAGCACTTCTCACAGCCTGACAAATGTGAGGTGTCGATGAATGTGCGTGGTACCCTCCACACTATCATCAGGCATCAGGAGCATCTTCAGGACCACCCGCTGCTACTCGGGGCTGCTGTATCCTGACCTCAAAGATGGCTGTTTGAATCCAGCTGTTTGGCAGGCTGCCTTGAGTCTCTAGAAAGACGCTGGAGCCCTAAAATATTGAACCAGCACAACCTAAATAAGTAGCAGCCATCCTCCCAAGATGCCCATCGGGAACAGCCAAGACTCTTGGGCTTTGCTATGATAGGCCATGCCAGACTATCACCCCGTTCACTTCAAACCTGTATCAAAGGGTTATGCAGCACTACCCTCCGAGCAGAATGCACACCATACTCGTGAGTTCTGCTGGGCCTTCTCACAAATATCGTCACGGCTGTGCTTGCTGCTGTGACCACTCCCTCATGGAGGGAGGGAGCGTGAAGGTCATGGGACTCTTACCCAAATAAACAGCCGTGCCTCCTAGGCAGTCGTGTACAATTCTGCCCTAATCGGATATGATCTCAGGGTCTCAGGAAAGCCTGAGCCTCAAAGTCATACGCTGGCGAAAGATAGGGAGAAGGGGGCTTTCTCTGCATAACCATGCAGAAGATATAATCCATGCTAAGTTACAGACCTTCCAGGAGAGGTACTTTAGCCCCCCCCCATGCTCCTATCAGTAACCCCTCACCCATGCTCTACAAGCCCAACGAACTCCTCTGTTCCTCAAGGCATACTGATGGGATTGAACTTCAATTAGCAATTTGGTCCTTAGGAGGATGGGTAGACATTTCTCAGTCTCCCCCAGGGAGAAAACTAGTGATGCCTAGGGCTTAGTGAACACCATCACATATGTGTATGGTAGCTCAATGGACATGGGCTGTAGATACCGGCATCGGGAACTGGCCCTTTAACATTGACACACCTCCTGACCCTTCCCCTCAAGAAGCAGCCAACTTATCCCTATCCTATGCCGCCTCTCACAATTACCCTGATTTCCAACCTTTTCAAATTCACTCTGACCCACAGGACATCTCCAGCCCCATCTTACAGTTTCTGGACACAGAGGAGTCTGTGAGCAGTCACAGATGGTCAGAAGACATAATAAAGACATGAAAAGACCACAGGGTCAAACTGAGACCCATACCAGGAGATGCTGGAGATTCAGCTGAGGCGTGTGTGAGAGAGAGGTAGGAATCAGCTAGGCACCCGAAGTCTGGCTATACACGCTGAGAACACAGAGGACGACGGGCAGCGGTCGCCACACTGTCCAGTGCGGCAGCCTGAGATACCAAGCGATAGGCTGGGTACAAAAATGGATGTTGAATTTCAAAGGCTTATTATAAAAAAAATATGCCAAATATTTCATTTTTAACTTTAATTTCATGTTCAAATGACAATAATGAGCTAAATTAAATATACTAAATTAATTCCACCTGTTCCTCTTTACTTTAAATTTTAAATTACACGTGTGATTCATGTTATAGTTTGGTTAGACAGAGTTGTCGTAGAGATTTCCCTGCCACGAAGACAGAGTCTTGCTCAGCGCAGCTACTCCCCACGCTTGGGAGAAAGGTAGGATTGCATAATGGGTAGGTCAGCCAGGGCTGGTTACTAAGCTCTACCTTTACTAAGGACTTGACAGGGGACAATTTGCCGAGCCTCACTGCCCCTTTAATCCCCCCTAGGGTTCAGCAAATTGTCCATTGTAAGACAGAGATGATAATAGTGACAGATTCATGGAATTCCTGACAGATAAATCAGACTCTGTAAACCAGGTAGATAATTATCGAGCAAATGACACTAGCTACCACTACCACCAACAGCACAACCCTCATCATTACCAACAACATCATAATGATAGTTACCACCATTATGATCAGCATCATCTCTACAGACAAACCTCTTGTCCATTCTATATCTCTGGGTACCAAATCCCTGTCCTGGGAGATTAGGTCAGGGTGGGTCTGATTTCTACAGTCAGACCATCTAAGGCTCATGCGCCTGTACTCTGTCTTGTCAACCCCATGCTGACTCCCACGATGTTTTACATGGTACCCTCTGTACCTCTCCTCCCTCTATGATGAACTCTCAAAACCATACATTTTTCCATCCAAACCACCTATTTTTTTGCCCTTCCTCATTTGGTATCCAGTTCCCAACACGCCCTGCCCACCCATCCCACCCCGCAACCCACACAGACTAATACTCTTGAATGATTTCAGGTTCAATGACATTGACTTTACCTAATTACACAAAAGGAAGAAAGCTCAATGGATGACTTCTAGCACTTGAAGGAAATGGGGTGAATGGTCAACAAAACATTGGGAGGCTGAGAGGTCAGGGGCCAGCTACCTGCATGTGGTCACCACTGCAGCCCCCAGTACTTGCTCAGAGGTGCTAAGCAGTGACTATCACTTTTAGCAAACTCTAGTGTTACAGCAAGTACTAGAGCCCTTCTATGTACCACGAAGCATATATAGATACATTTAGAACTCACGACAATTCTTTCAGATGGGAGTTAAGTATCCCCATTTCCACAGATCCATGTCTGAGAGCTCTAGGGGGTGGAGGGCCCTGCGCCAAGGGTTCTCAGAGTGTAAGTGGTAAAGTGAGCTGTGGAGTCAAGGGAACCAGATTCAAACACTGTTCCTGGAGAGTGGTACAGCCCATTGTCAGCAGAGGCTGAGCTCACGAGAAACAAAGCCTCTTCTTAGAGAATGAAAGCTTGCATCCACTTGCAACATCAGCTTGGGACCGTCTTTCTACCAATGCCTACGAATGAGGGTATTCTAGTTAAGTTTTTGCCCCTCTGACTCTCAGGAAATGCTGGGTCCAAGGTCAGCTGATACTATCCGTGATCATAAATTGGCTAAGGCACACACACAAAACAAATCCCTTCCTCTTGGCCATCAAAGCCTAGGGATGTGAAGAACCAGGCTATAAGCCGCACTCCTAGGAGCAGGTGCTGGCATGAGGAAACGAGCCGAGAACAGGGAGGACTGTCTAGAGAGAAAGTCTGGATGCAGCATGCTCGGGTAGCTTGGAATTCCTGAAGGCTCATGAGATGGTGGCCTAAGAGTAAATCGAATCAAGATGCTTGGAGAAGTAACTTGGAGAAGCTGAGTCTGGACAATCAAGTACAAGAACTAGTGTTGATGAAACTCACTTGGGGGACAGGGGTCAAGATCACCAGAAGTGCCTATTCTGAAAGTACCCTAACCACATGCATACAAGGAACAGGGAGGCCCAGGAGGAGCCTCGGGGGAGAGAGCTTCCAGGGCTCAGGCTGAAAACCGGAGGAGGCTTCCCTAGGGCGCGGATCCCTGAGGAGCCCCGGGAGGCTTGCCTCCCACTAATCACAGTGTCCTTCCCAGGATGCTGCAGCGCTCAGAGCCACGCTACCCTCATCCATATTTTTTGGCAGGGCTTCTTAAGCATGGGGAGCAGCAATAATTTGCTGGCTGAATTGCCAGCACCACATGGCTGGCCAGCTCGGGTGGGGTGACCAGATCACCTGGAGGGCCGGGGATGGGAAGAATTGATGAGAACATCTCTATCCAGTAGAAAACGGGGAGGAAAATCAAACAAAAATTACATCCTGCCTCTTCCCGCTAAACCCAAATCAATAGAGAAGACAGAAAAACAAGTGTGTTTTATTTTGCACGAACTTCAATTTTCACACTTTGTTCAGAGAAGGAAAATGCCAGCAGTCCCCTAGGAAGGGCTCAGAGCTGCTAGTTGCAGCTGGGTCTGTTCTAAATGATGGAAGCCAGGCGTCGAGCACTGGGCCCAAGACAGGCCATGTGAGTGGGGTGTCATTTTGCTTCTAGTAAAACTAAATATTAAACAATGGATGTGTACTGGTGACAGCAACATACACTTCAGGGGTCTCCAGACTCGAGAATCCTTGAGCGGGTGCTATCCTCGGCAGCAAGCCCCAGGGTGGAGTAAACAAAGAGAATGCGGTTATCACAAGGCAGGAACAGGATGAAAGGACAGGTCCCTTGTTAGGTCCAAGAATTCCATCCTCCAAGACCTGGAAAAGGAGCCTTTCACCTCTCCCTACCCACCACCAAAAGCCCAGACAGTCACACACTGTGTACTATACACCCCTTAAAGGGGCCAGGGGAGGCGGGCTACGGGGCAAAGAGCTCCATCACAGGAACTCCCACACACCGGATGTTTCATTTTATTTTATTTTGTTTTCTTTCACATTTCAGGAGCTTTCTTTGGGCAAGATGAAGAACCGCTCAAATCCAATTTCCCTTCCCGGTTCTGCAAGTTTAATCTTCAAAAATAAGAAGTTTCCTGTGCATGAGAAGAGTAAGGTCATACTTCCATACTCATACAAAGATCTTTTCTTCCAGGATCGGGACTGGCCAGACGTGTGTTGCTGGGCATGTGAGGTCCTCCTGCACAACCATTTGTCAGATACGCAGCTGCAAAGAGGGGAAGCCCCCGACTTGCCACTGTCACGTTCCCCCCATCACCTGTGCTGAAAGGGGCGAGGATGGGTCTAGATGTTAGGAAGAGTTCTCTGCTCGGATGTCGTTGGAACATGATGGGAGAAGAAAGCGGGAATGGAACTACATCTGCCTGGATGGGCTGTGCCAGAATCAGGGACAGGCAAGATAACAGGTGTGGTTGTACCGAGTACCCCTGCCCGCACAGCCAGGCTCTTCCTTCCTACAACTCCACATTGCAGCGACTGAGGTCCCTGACTTTCCTATGCCAAGGCCTATGAAGGGTCAGAAAGGAAAGTAAGAAGAAAAGAACATCTAACTACACCCCCCCCCAGAACAATGTGTGTTCCCCGGAGGCTAACTTTGCAGGACAGATCAGGGGACAGATGTGGAGTGATGAGGTCAACCTCCAAAGAGGAAAGAAGCTCTAGCCCCAAATCAGACGTAGCCATGTGCAATGAGACACATGGGCAAGCCAAAGCTAGGATAAAGCCGGAGAAGAGATGCAGAAGCAGATCACGGGCTTGCAGCCTGACCATACCATGAGTATGACAGAGAGATTAGCAGCAGGCCAGTGATGGCACACACCTTTAATCCCAGCACTCAAGAGGCAGAGGCAGGCAGATTTCTGAGTTCAAGGCCAGTCTGGTCTACAGAGTGAATTCCAGGACAGCCAGGGCTATACAGAGAAACCCTGTCTCAAAAAAACCAATAAAATAAAATAAAACAAAACAAAACAAAATAAAATAAAATAAAATAAAATAAAATAAAATAAAATAAAATAAAATAAAATAAAATAAAATAAAATAAAATAAAAATAGATAGCAGCAAGCCCTCCCTTCCTAATGGTGAGATATATGTCCATTCTCTCTTCCAAGTTCATCCTGGCAACTGAGGAACCACAGATGGTAGCCTTAGACCTTTGTGGTGAAATAGAATACTTCTGATACTTGCCCTTGACCCCCTCGTAGAGAAACCAGCCCCAACTGGCCCAAGGCTTCTTGATCGGCCCTTCTCCTGATAGAGCAGACAGCATCTCTGATGCATGGGCTCCCTGGGGAGAGGAAATAGGGGACGGGGCAGCAAAGTGGCAGACAAAGGGTAGTGGCTTGTCCAGGAGGCAGAGGCCTTTCTGGAACAGTACCAGTGAGGAACTAGAGGCAGCTGAGGCAGAGGTACCGGCCTAGAGCCACTACGGGACAAAAATAGAATTCATCCTACCTTATTTTTCCCTAGGACTGTGTTTCAGGTAATGCCAACCTATGGCTGAGACAAGCTGCCACCATTAGTTCTAATGTATGGATCGCCCTCCTAGATAGCTGTCCTGGCAGGATACAAGAAGCATAACTGGCCCACGTTGTGGGTCTGAGCCTTCTCTGGGTCCCAGACTCATGCCTCAAGGGCTATCATGTTGGAGAAGTGTACTCTAAGTAGCACATCAGCACAGAGGCCCAAAGAGGACAGACAGCCTGAGACTAGTGGCTTTTATTCATCCCCTTTCTGTCTCTGGGCTGGCAGATGTCATTCCAAATGACAGGGATTCTTGGCACTGGCTTTCAAGCCCCCATGGCGTGCTGAACCTGGGTGGCCCCATTCATCTTAGCCTAGTAGGCCCTCAGTGACCCAGACTTCCCTGGGACTCAAGCAGAGACATCTGAAGGACTTTGAGGGAGAGCTGTCCCCCTGAGCCCCGGCATGCACCTTTACAGCATGTTTCTTCCAGACTCTCCGTTTGCTTTTCAGCCAGTAAGCCTGGCACGGAGACAGAACAATGGCGTTCACAAACGGCATGGCAGTGGCCAGCAGAAGCCACAGAGCAGGGCTCAGGGGCAGAGACCTTGATCCCTGCAACCTTGACCCTGGTAGCCCTCTGGCCCAGAATCACAAACAGGAGATCCATTCGGGAAGCTCGGGTCAGCTGGTGGCAGTGGAGGCTCTGGTTTGTGGCAGGGAACACGGGGACATGTTGGTGGTCTCTTAATTAACCGCCCTCGCCTCTTCCCTAGGTTCTCATCCGTTCTCGTTGCCTCCTGGAAGCTTCCAGGGAGACAAAGAAGACCCTTCATCCTGAAGCCCCTCCCCTACCTGGACATGCTCGCTCCGTCCAGCCAGCCCCTGGAGACCAAGTGGCAATCACTGGTCACATAAACGCTCCTAGTGCTCACTTGAGCTCCGGGGCTGGGTGTGGCAATGGGAACCAGAAGGGCTCAGTGAGTAGATTACCCGCTTCAATTATTTTATCTAACGATGACATTTGTACTGTAAAAGTCAGCGCAAAAATCAATGAGTTTTAAAGGACAAAATCTGGGGGAGGCTCCAGCCCAACGACCTGAAACACAGCCCAGGAACTGGGAAGAAGAAGGCTCGGACCTGGGGGGTGGGGGTGGAAGAGACTCGGAATCCCATGTGGGTACGCTCAGGCAAGCAGCCACCTGCAGGACACGGTCAGTGTGAAGGTCCAGCCCTGGAGCCCCAACTCCTGCTCCAGCTTCGGCCTCACATTCTTTCATTCGCATATAGACAATGCTCCAAGCAACTTTCTGAATACAGATGGACATGGGAAGACAGACCTGCATTCACCCACAGTGTGAGGACAGACGTGCCGTGAGCCAATAGCTATACAACCAATGGGTAATTTACAACTAAACAAGGGCAGTTATGGTGGCAGGAAGAGTTTCCAAAACCCTGACTTTACACCGAGGATTGCAAAAGGTATTCACGGGAGTGCGTAAGGGGCAGCCTCCAAGTAGACAGAAGGGCAAGAAGAGAGGCTGGAAGCTCGGGTTCCTGAAGGACCTGAGTGGAACCACACCCCCTTCCCCTCCAACTCCAGCCTTTATTCAGCCCTTCCCGCAGGGGCTCCAGAAGCAGAGAATAAAGGTGGGCGTGCGGCCCATCTCCCTTCACACCAGAGGCCTAAGCCATGATTAAAGCGGTCTAGAGATACTCATAGATGCCATATGGGCATCCAAGAGCCAGGGAGATGGGACAAAGAACAGTGGGCAGGAACGACTATAAAGGGCTGAGAAGAAACTGGGAGTCAAGGAAATGGTTCCCACCTTGCACACTGCTCGGCCAGTGTACACCTGACAAGATGAAAAACCACAGAAGAGCCAAGGAGTGGCCCCACCACCCTCGGCTATGTCCAACAGAAGGAAAAGATTCTGTGATCCCAGGGATTTGCCCTCAATGCAAATTCCCTCCTCCCCTCTGTTCCATCTTGGTGGGCTGGTGTGGGCACAAGGTGGGAAGGGACGTGGGAAGGCTCCAGACTTAGGAACAGTCACTGAAAGCACCGCAGGTTCTCCAACAGCCCAGGCTCAAGCCTTCTGAGGGAAAATGCCTACCTAACAGACCCTTTTGTATGGGAAAGACAAAGCTGAGGCCAGACCAAGGACTGGAGACTGGGAGTTCGCAGGTAGGACCCGCAGGGAGAACAGTGCTGTTTGCTGGTGCCCTGGAGACAGCCAGCCGAGGGGTGAGCATCAGGACCCAGTGTGGGAACAGTGGTAAAGACCAGTCACTATGGGAACCCACAAGTCAAGGAGGATGGTATGGTATGCAAAAGAGGAGGACCAAAAGAACAGCAGTCATTTCTGAGACCGGATTAGATTTAATAAGTAAGGCTGTAGCTGGAGACGAGAATGGAAGTTAGCGTGGATGTAGGGGTTGGATAAATGCTAGAGACATGACTGAGATCAAGGCAAGTGGCCTTGAATTCCTGTGTAGAGCACCCTGTGCCCTCCTCAGATGAGGCTAGAGTTGTGCTGATTGGACATTAGCGCAGAGGGAGGAGGGGGAGAAGCCTGAGGGCTGTAGGCACAGGAAGACGTTTCACGGTTCATTATGCCTGAGCTAACTATGGAATAAATGTGACCCGTGCTAAGCCTCCTTAATATGAGCTCTGTCATTCTCACCCCTCCTCTTTGTCACTGTCATCTTACTACCATTAACCGAACCTCCGGGTCCAGCTTAACGACGCTTTACAGATGGCCTCTCACATGGTCCTCATGGGAACGCTGTAAGGTCTGTATTGCTATCCCAGTTTGCCAATGAGATGGCTAAGGCTTGGGGGAAAATGAAGAAAATCACTCGGCGCTATGCTGAGTGTCCCAGCAGGGCTTGCTACCAGGACAACACAACTCCTAGCACAGCAGGAGAAGCTGCCCAGCTGGCATATAAGTTTAGAGAGAAACAAAGTCCCATGCTTACTTTTCCAAACCAGGGATTTTACAGAACCAAGGTACAGTTGCCATCAGTGCCCACAGCCTTGTCTCCGTTCCTGGTGGACACCCTCTGCGTGTCTGCTCTTTACCTAGGACCCCTCACCACCCAGAAGCAATCCCGTACTCGGCCAACTTCCAGCAGCCCATTCCTCAGACTCAGAACTTTTCAGCCTTTATGTCAGGAAATCTATGGGCATTCCCAACAGATCCTCCCTTCTACTACACCAAGGGATCTTGGACCCTACAGGAGGGGGAAACTGAAAGCTGAAGTGTCACATAGAGAAGGCTCTCTCACTCTGCAGCTCTGGGATCTCCCACAAGCCCCTGTGCCATCTTGTAAAAATAAATGGCCACCCCACAGTCCTGGGTACTACAATGGATGGTGAACCTGGGGTTTAGGGGTTTACTCCTATTAATCAGGAGTGAAATCCCTCTGCATAATGTGGAAGGATTGTGAGCCAAGCACCCACCATGCCCTATAAAGCTGTCCTTCCTCTGGTGCTTCAGGTCTGAGTCTGTCAGAAAGCAGCACCACCACGGAAGGGGAAATTTTTGTTATAGCAACACAAAGAAGACTGAATTACTCCATAAAGGCCTTCTAGTCCTGTCCCTTATCTCTATGGGGTTGATCAGAGAAAAGGAACAGGGGCAACAGGAAGGGGTACTCAGACTACACAGGGTAACACAGGCTGCTGGCAACAGCAAAACACTCATCTCTGTGTTCAAATGCTTCCTATGTTCCACATATACATGCATGCACGTACATGCACACACTCATGCACATGCAAAGACACACACACATGCACACTTTGCTTACAACACTCAAACATGCTGACATATTCAAACATACACCTGCATTATTAAATATCTGCCTCTGTGCTTTGAATGTGACCCCCAAAGGCTCACGAGTTAGAAGCGTAGTGTCCACCGTAACAACATTCAGAGGTGAAAGATTTCACACAGTAGAAGACAGTTAAGGCAGGGGGTAAATATAGCTCCCCCAAGACCCAATTAGTTCCAAGAAAACAGTAGTTATAAAGGAAGAACACTCCAAATGCTTGGTTACTTGTATTGACATGAATTCCCTACCTTGGTAATGAAACCAGAATGCCTGCCCCACAGGCTTCCTGGTGCCCACCTGATTGTGGACTTTTAACCTCCAAACTGTGCACTAAATAAACCTTTTAAAAAAAATGTTACTTATCCTTGTGTATTTTTGTTATAGCAACACAAAGAAGACTGAATTACTCCATAAAGGCCTTCTAGCCCTGTCCCATCTCTATGGGGTGGATCAGAGAAAAGGGACAGGAGCAGCAGGAAGGGGAACTCAGACTACACAGGGTAACAGGGGCTGCTGGCAAGAGCAAGACACTCATCTCTATGCTCAAATGCCTCCTTGCAGAGGCATGACGCTGATAAGGCTCCAGACACTGCAGGGGGCTGAAAGACCGAAGGCCTGACGGGAAGGATGACAGATGCAGTAGTCCAGGCTCACTCAGGACCAGAGCAGGAGCTAGACATGCCTACGACAAGGACTTACAGCTATCCCAAGGATCTGGCTACAGGAAACCAAATGGGGTACCACAGCCTCTGGTAAGGTTTCTCTGAACCAGTTGAGTGACAATGACCCTAGGCTGATGGGTAGAGGAGTCGAGCACTGCCAGGCCTGTGGTGACATTCTGCAGCCCCACAGTGGCATCTGGCATGCAGCTTAGCAACAGGCTCTCTGGGGGAAAAAAAGAGAATAAAGGCCTGGTTTATAGGATTTGACAATCTTCTTGGTGTAAGCGCTTCCAGCAAAGTAGCTTCGGCTAAGCCTAGAGATACAAAGGTGGCCAGTATAAGCAAGTTTCAGCCCACCTCTCCCCGGAGCATCCACACAAGACCAGCTCCATCCCAAAGGTGTAGAGGAGATGCTGATGAGGGAAGTCCAGGTGGGAGCCAAAGCTACAGCCCTCCACGGCAATATGGACAGGGTAGCTGGCTGAGGCTGGGGAACAGAGCCAGTCAGAGGAGCACAGGATCCCTCCAGGGGCTGCAGGGCAGTGATCGAGACTGGTGCTTCTGCACTAGAGTCAGAGTCAACCCAAATTGCAAGCAACCCAGGTCCTCAAAACCAGCCCCAAGTCTAGAGGTCATCCTCCCAAAAGGTGAGATAAATAGCAGGCCAAGCAACCTGAATATAGTTTGAAATCCAGGGAGAAAGCACCACACCAGCACCTACGTCTAGAGGCCTCTCCAAACTGGGAGCTCCCCAGACGCTTGCTGTAATGAGCAGACCTGCTCCTAGCTCTGGGCTGGCCTGTCTCCAGAACAAATTTGCCTGCTCTCCCTAGAGCCACAAAAAAAGCCATGTGCAAAGGACTACTGTGCACACCCTTCGCACACTGGCAAGTACACACACACACATGAATACATACCAGACAAACACACACACAACACATATACACAAAACATACACCGTACCACAGACACCACATACACAACACACACATACAACACATACACAACACACATACAACACATGCATAACATACACACAACACACATGCACACAACATACATGCACACAACACACATACAACACACGCACAAAACACACACATACACACACAAAATACATACACACACAACACATAAACCATACCACACACTACACCACACACACACAAATACACATACACATATACACACAACACATATACCACACCACACACACACACACACACACACACCACACACACATACACACCACACAAACCACACTCACTTGACAAGGGAGGAGACGCCCTTCTTGGAATGTGTCAGAGCAGGAGCAGAGCTATTTCAGTCGGCATTCTGGAGCTGAATGGACTTTGTCTATTTGCAGTAGGATGCCAATGCGTTTAAAATAGCATGTTTACTCATAGGTTTTCCCTACACGCGAGTCAAGAAAATGTTTACCCTCTGTACTTCCTTCCCCACTAATTAGGCGCCCTGAGCCAGCACCTCCCATCCGGAGCGGAGCATCTTCCCTCGGAGGCCCTGGCTCTCTAACTCCATCACGTGGTAGAGTCACCTAGAGGCTGGCGCTCCATAACCTGTGTCCCTGTCCTGAGCACCTGCAGGCAGGACTGGAACATTCTGTGGCTTTACAGGTACAGTGGTCTTTAACTCCCTGAGGGAGGGTGCTGTGAGACGCGAGCTTTGTTCCCACCCAAATAGACACTAGCTAAGCTAAGGAGGAAAGCCCCTGTTCTCATTCACAGTGAAAAGAGCAGGAGGGGCTTGGCGAGCAGGTATTTCCCACCAGTCCTGAGACTTGGTTTGCAAGTCAAAAGCTGAGAGGAGAGGGAATCCGGGCCAACTCTGTCCCTCCCATAGGTCAGCTCCCTCTCTGTCTAACACAACATTTTATGCAATTAAGGAATTATTGAAGGAAGAGAGATAAATTAGGAGATGAGGAATCAATTAGATTAGCTACTAATTAGTTTGATATCTGTTAATAGAGGTGAGACTCTAACTAGTGAAGTTGTTACCAAGAATGGGGTATCAGCATGATTCCTGTGGGAACTGGAGGTGCCTGGGGTATGGAGATGAGAATGGGGGGGGGCGAGTCTCTGCATCAAACACCACCTCAGCGACTGTTCAAAGGATTTTCGAGTTTCAAGGGGGATTTATTTTTAAAGACTGAAAATGTAGAGCAATGTGTATAATCTACTTTAGGGCGGTTTAGAAGGTTTTTAATTCCAGATCAGTGTGTGGTCATTAAACACGCGAGACAGCGATTTCACCTAAACCACTCACCTCCGTGTCTGTAGCAAGAGGCACAGCAAGCATTTCAGAAAGGAAACGCTGGAGACACTGGAGATACCTGCTTCTCCCAGCGACTTCAGAGAGCACCTTTGAATCAGCGGGCCCAGGGCACAGGCCAGGTGTTCCTCTAGGCACACCACAGGATATCCCATGTAACCCTGAGCACTGTAATATGTGGGGGGCACCCTTCTCCACTTTTATTGAGCTATGGTTGACCTGCCACAAAGCTCACCCTGACGTTTAAGTATACTAGTTTAACACAGCTAGGATCGTGCTGCCACCACCACAATCTGGCTTTAGAATACCACTAGGATCTACAGAAGAAATATCATGTCGATTAGCACCTGCCCCTGCATGCCCTGGCACCCAAACTACTCCAAGTTTCTGGCAGCCATATTCTGTCCATGAGAGCTTGCGTGTCCTGGACAACTCATTACACATAATCCTGTGACCTTCCCCATCTGGCACTTTTCCCTCAGCAAGATGTCTGAAAATCCGTCCACACTATAGCCTGTATCAGAACTCCATCCTTTCAGTGGCCTAAGACTATTCCTTTCCTCAAGCACACAGTAGGAGTTATCATCATGCTCTCCATACCTGTATGACAGGTACTGTTTTAATCTGCATTTTGTTTAAGGTCAGAGGATCACTACACGCAGAGCCAGACAGCCGGCCTCCAGAGCGCAACAGAAGCCTCCATAAGCCCATCACTAAGTACTGTGCCGTTTAATCTGCTGCTATGAATCATTTCTAGAAAAAAAAATGAATGCATTGCTTGAATATAATTTTGCAGAAGTGTGCGGGGATAAAAAGCAAGCTGTCCAGGACGCCCAATTGATAATTTCCTCTCTCATTAATATCTGCTCATCACTCGTCCATCCATTCCTCCATCTGCTCCCCCACCCACCCACTAGCCAGCAAGTGACACCACAGAAAATTCCACCAAAAGCAAGGCAGAAAACCTAAAAATAAAAAATAAACAATACTCCCACCATTGATTTTAGTTCTGATTAAATAAAATGCAGTCTTTTGGAGAATGCCGTAGACCTGTGCACGCCTCGGTCAACAGCAGCTCTCCCTACCTGGAACTTACCACACCAGGAGCTCTCCTGAAAGAACTACAGCAGCACGTTTGTCGATACAATGAGCGCACCTTTAAAAGCAAGCCCCTTCAATGAGCGCACCTTTAAAAGCAAGCCCCTTAACATCCTCCCCTGTCGGGTCAATACTTGGATTCCCAAGATTATAAGATTTACGGTCCCATAAATGAGGATTTTAGTAGGTTTTCATAAAATGACAATGCCGATAAAGCCCATGTACATAGGCAACTGTTTGTCTCTTAAGACATTATACATCTGTACTTTTCTCTTCCGTCTCCTATTCTGACCTCCAAGGCAGCAGACCAGGGATTCATGGGACATTAGAAAATCAAGGGATTATGTGAAGATATGCCTGTGATGTATGGTGGAGAGAGAGACAGATGTGCAGAATTAAGAACAGGTTGCAGGGAGGGGCTGGAGAGAAGACTCAGTGGTTAGGAGTGCTTGCTGCTCTTTCAGAGGAGCAGAGTTCCAGTCCCAGAACCCACAACCAGTGGCTCATGATCACCTATAATTCCAGCTCCAGAATCTGACACTGCCTTCTGGTCTGCACAGTATACACATGCGCATGCACACATACAAACACAGACAGACAGACAGACAGAATAGCCATGAGCATAAATTGGGGTGCAGCTCTCAGTGTATGAGTACATCAGAAACAAGGATATGGGAACAGAAAAATGTGCAAATAGGGGACAAATAAGGGTCTATATCCCAAGAGCTTCAGGTGCCAGTGCAGTAACAGGTACAGTGTGGCCAGATGAGAGCACAGCACGAGGAACAAATGAAACCTGTGCACAGTGCAGGTCAGACACAGCTACATCCGTGGGCACAGGCACAGGTGTGAACAGATACAGCACAGCCTGCTTATTCTCTGCATCATCCTCTGTTGCTTCTCTTCCTATTCCTTGAGGGCCAGTTCCTCTACGTTCCTTACAAAAGAAGAAAGAAGAAAGGAGGAGGAGGAGGAGGAGGAGGAGGAGGAGGAGGAGGAGGAGGAGGAGGAAGAGGAAGAAGAAGAAGAAGAAGAAGAAGAAGAAGAAGAGGAAGAGGAAGAGGAAGAGGAAGAGGAAAAAGAAAGAAAAGAAAAAGAAGACAGAAGAAGGAGGAGGAGGAGGAAAAGAAAAATAAGACAGAAGAAGAAGAAGAAGAAAAAGAAGAAGAAGAAGAAGAAGAAGAAGAAGAAGAAGAAGAAGAAGGCAGAAGAAGAAGGAGGAGGAAGGAGGAGGAGGAGGAAGAAGGAGGAGGAGGAGAAAAAGAAAAAGAAGACAGAAGAAGAAGAAAGAAGAAGAAGAAGAAGAAGAAGAAGAAGAAGAAGAAGAAGAAGAAGAAGAAGAAGAAGAAGACAGAAGAAGGAGGAGGAGGAGGAGGAGACAGAAGAAGAGGAGGAGGAGGAAGAAGAGGAGGAGGAAGAGGAGGAGGAGGAGGAGGAGGTTGGGGGCAGAGAAGGGGAGGGAAAGGCAAGGCCAGCCTGTCTCAAACAACAACCAGGACCAGTGGTTGGGCTCACTTCTTAAAGCCCAGACAGGTGCAGCTGGGAAGGGAAGAAGAGGAGGGACAGAGGGCAACTAAAAGTGTAAACTGGAGTGAGCAGGGGAAACTTCCCACCAGAGAAGACCCAAAAGGGGTTGCTGAGGGGGAAGTCCCTCCCCCTCCCCACTGACTTCAGCCACTCTGCACATACAGAGCCACCCTACCCCATCCCCCACTGTGTGCGAAAGGAGGCAAGAAACAACAAGAAAAAATGAACTGCAGGGCAGGGGGTCTAGGGAGGGGAGTATGTTAGCAAGGGGAAGTGGTAGTCACTGCTACCAATAATACGTGAAAATGAATTGGCGTTGAGACAGCATCTTCATGGGCATTTAATTAAGCCCCTTCTCTGCTAAGCACCAGCGATTCAGAGATAAGTAATTGACAGATATAGATGGACAAATCAATACACAGGAAACACATGGTTGGGGAGAATCATGGACATGGTCCTTGCCACTGGCTGCACACGTGCAGGCCTGCCCCCATGCATGCACATGCACACACACACACACACACACACACACACACACAACCTGCCCATGCACACACATACACATACCAGCTAGTAAATAGACAAGAACTACAGGCAAATGATAAGCATGCTTAGCCACAAAATTGATTATATATTGATATAGTCAATTCCCATAGAGAGTACCAACCCTATAACACCCTTCACTCTGCCTACTGCCCTCAGACACCAGGACACCAGCCCTGCCCCCTTCACCCAGCCACTACCTCCTGGTACCACTTGGAGCCGTGAGGGGTGGCTTTCACTTTGTCTACAAATGATGGCATTTGTACCTTATGATGTGTCGATCCAGGACACACTAACAAAAGCCGAGAGCCTGATGGTCATCAGTGAAAGTTCTAGAGCCTTGGTGGTCATTGATACCAGGGCAGCCCTGACACCTCTATCAGTTTGATTAAAATCGCCTGTGTGATGTTGATCTAACTGCTCAGGGTTTCTGTCCCTTGGTTTCTTAACTTGTAAATGGGGTGATAATTTCTATCTCACAGGTTGCTACGAAGATAAAATAAGATAAAAGATTCCTAGGCTTTCTTCTTCTTACATGGTGATTACATGTCAGTCCTGTATCTAATCCACTTGACAGACACACACACACACACACACACACACACACACACACACACCTTGCCCTAAGGGACCCCAGTCCCACCCTGCCCAGGCTGCAGAGATTCAAGTCAGTCCATCCTGAACCTCGTCATAGCGCCATGGGAACAGAAGACCAACGCGGTGCCTGAGGTTTTGCCACTGTGGGACCTTAGCAATGTCCCGTAACTCCTGTGAGTCCTCGTTCTCCATCTGTAAGATGGAAACAGTGATGGCTGCTCTGGTCAGGAACAGAACAGATGTGAAAAGATGTCTGCTGAATGAATGTGTGTATGAAGAAGGCTCTGTCGCAAGCACCCGGCTTGTGGACGAGTGACTGAGCTCTCCTCCCCGTGCTGGGATAGACGCGGTGCAACAATGCTCTCTCGGCTGGGCTGCTCCCTACACCACGCCCTGTGTCCCTCACCGTGACTGGAGCCTGGCATCCCCTTCACCCCATCCATAATCTACATAACACCCAGCCTAGGACCACCCAGGCTGTAACTTGTTCCTATTGCCCAGTCCATGGCCCTGGGTTTAGTCCACGTATACCCCCAGCCTGCACATCTACAGATCCTATGCCAACTGCTAGAGCTACCCAGAGACCCAATGTCCCCACTTCTTCTCAAGCAAACTACTGTCAAATCTGCCCCTGCCCCACCTGCCTACTCTACCCTGCCTTAACTGTCCAGTCTCCAAGGCCAATGCCCACCACAGCCAGTGCCCACCACAGCTAAGGAGCTCAGTCAACTCCACTCTGTATCTGTTCTTGCCAAGAGTCTTGGTGATCCTGAACATGGCACAGAGACATGGCGGGAAAGGAGACCCCTGCCATCTCTTCAGAGCTGATGCTCCTCCACAGCTGCGCAATGGCCCTTCGAAAAGTAACACGGGGCTCATCCGAGTTCCTTCAACAAAAGGCACATGCTTCCTGCATGCTGCTCCGTCTCCTCTCAACAACTCTAGAACCCAGCTCTTCCAGTTGCACTCTCTGTCATAGGCTGTGTGTCCACCAGTGTTCACACTCAAAGTGCCCCTCGTGATGGCACAACCCTTCCTGCAGCTGCCACAATTATTTTGCTCACTTGACACAGAGACTTCCCAAAGAGCCTTTAAGTGTTGATTCCTCTGTCTCTTCCCGCCTTCTCTAGATCACACTCCCACCAGCTCTGGGCCACTGAACTCCTGTAACAGATCTTGTCAAGCACACCACAGATCTCTCTGTCACAAATGCAAAAGTCAATATCTTCCCCCACCCCCAGCATGCCCCGATGTCTAGAGAGCAGCACATGCGTGCAGAGGGAGTTTGGTTAACATTTGCAGATCCAGTGTATCTGGGGCGACCGGACCGTGATTATTTAAGGAGCTGTCACTGTGACCAGATGCTGGGAACACAGAGGCAAACCAAGCACTGCTCCTGGCTTCAGACATCATAGGCTGGGACAGGAGGGGGAGGGCAAGGTATGGGAAGAAAAGACCGATAGCTACATATGAGGAGCACAACAGTCATCAAGATATGAAAAGCAGAAACAGCACAGGGCGGACATCTAATGCCGCTTAAAAGAGAAGAGAAGGTGCTCTCCAAGTCAGGTCTCCACAGGCTATTAAATCCGTGAAGCACGCATTGAAGCTTGGTGTGTGCAAAGACACTGAGGCTTCAAGAGGTGGCGCCACTATCAGGGAGTAGCTTATTCCTGTTCTGGGGACTAAAGGAATCCGGCCTCCTTGGAGAACAAAGGATATGGGAGGGCAATAAGAAGATGATATTACAGAAGGGAGGGGCCCGTCAGGACATCTCAGATGTCATGGTGCAACACGTGAACGTGGCTTTGAAGCAAAGAAGACTCCTTCCCGAAAGGTTATCAGCTAGATCCAACTAAGGACACTCAAGTTCCCATGTACCCCCTGAAGACCATGAAGGTAAATTAGAGACATAAACCACTGATATGTCTGAGTTGGAAGCCCTGACAGGGGACTGCTGTGGGAATCAAGGTAAGAAGTGGTAAGGGCCTGCAGTGGTGTGGGGAGAGAGAGTAGGTTCCAGAGTGATCAGAAAGAACTGGCATTCTGTCAACCATGGCTGGGGGGTGAGGAAGAAAGAGAGAAAGAGAAGGGGGAGGGAGGGGATCTAGGGAGGGAGGGCAGGAGGAAAAAGAAGGGAGGGGAAAGGAGAGATGGAGAGGAGAGGGGTGGATGCAGAGATCCATCACTTTGTGATAGTAATGTCACTAGCCAGCACAGAACGGGATGGATTTGGAGACGGAACGGCACATTCAGACCCAGTATTAATAATTGCCCTAAGCCAAGCGTGGTCTGGCTCCCATCTTGAAGTCTAGTGTCTCATCTGCTCCTTGGACCTTCCTGCCCTCCAGCATTGTGAGAAGATTATTTAAAACCAGTCGTGTGTAGCATGTGGTACCTCTAGTTAGCTCTGCCCTCCTACCTTGTAGGGAAGCCCTCTGAATTAGGAAACACCATAACGAAAGCAACGTAAGGAGAAAAGTGTTTATCTGGCTTTTGCTTCCACATCACTGTTCAAAATCAAAGGAGGTTATGACGGGAACTCAAACATGGCAGGAACAAGAGGCCTTGGAGGGGTGCTTTTACCAGCTTGGTCATCATGGCTGGCTTGGTCTGCTTTTTTTATAGATCCAGAACCACCAGCCCAGGCACAGTGCCACCTACAGTGGGTTGGGCTCTCCCCCATCAGTCATGAAGAAATCCCTACAGCCAAATCTTATAGAGGCATTTTCTCAATTGAGATTCCCTCCTTCCAGATGTCTTTAATCAAGCTGACATACGACTAGCCTGCATAGACCCCTAACACTTGATTTTCCTCTCTGAATGGTCAAGGATGTATACATAAGAGGCAAACTCTATGTCCCTCTCATGTTTATGAACATATGTGTGAATGTGGAGACAATGGCTGCATCTATGTGTATGAGCACAGGTCAAGGAGAGAGAGAGAGAGAGAGACAGAGAGAGACAGAGAGAGACAGAGAGAGACAGAGAGAGAGGAGGGAGGGAGGGGAGGGAAGGGGACAGAGACAGAGAGTGTGCATCAAAGAGATATGTAGAGATGCACAGTGAAAAAGAGAGAAGCTGAGAAAGAGGCCCAGTCCACCACAGGGATGAGTGCTACACCCCTTCCAAGGAGGCATCTGAGTCACAGCCTTGCTGGGCACACATCACAATGGGTGACGTGTGAATTTTCAAGTGAGGAGGCAGTGGCTTCCTGGAATCCTCTGTATTGAAGTTTCACTTCAAAGATTAAGTTAATTTGTCTGTCATGGTTAACCCTAGGACTTGGAAGACTGAGGTAGGAGGATTAAACTGATGCTAATTATATGGGCAAGACTTAAATTTGTATTTATTTATTTACTTATTTATTTATGAATGTATGCAGCTGTATATGTGTGTGGATGTTCACAGCGATTTGGATGACAATGGTCCCCATAAATGCTTGTTGGTAGACTTTTCGGAAGGATGGGGAGATATGGCAAGGCTGAAGGAGGTGTGTCACTGAGGGTGGGCGTTGAGGTTTCACAAGTCCATACGAGGCCCAGTCTCACTTTCTCTGCTTCCTGCTTCAGGATCAAATGTTAGCTCTCACCTGCTTCTCTAGCCCCATTTGTCCCTCCTGTCTCCTGTCAGCCTCCCCACCATGACAGTCATGAACTCACCCTCTGAAACTATTAGCAAGACTCCCAGTGACATGATGCCTTTCATAAGTTGCCTTGGCCACGGTGTCTCTTCACAGCAATCGGACGGTAACCAAGGCAATGTGAAGGGCAGATGACAACCTATGGGAGTCAGTTCTCTCTTTACCACACAGAAAGCCATGCCTTCAGACACAACAGTCTCCAAAGCAGTCTCCCACATGACAAAAATCAGGTCACCAGTTCCCCTAGTGACCAACCCATAAAAATCCCATCTCTAAAATGCCCACTGGAAGACTTTAAGTCTCCTGTCTATTGAGGGATTGTGTCTTCTCTTTCCTCTTCATCTTACTCCCTTCTCTCATAGCCTCTGGACTTCCCTGTCCACCCATCTGCTTATAAATCAGAAAGGGAAGAAAGCAAAGGCAGGGGAGGCCGAGGCCAGGGAAGACAAGTCAATCACACCATCACTGGCAGCTGTAAGGGCAACGAGCAAACCAGCGAAGACCATTGGTGAGAACGCTTGGGCTGCTCCATGCCACCGCATCGGGACCACAAGCCATTTCCCTGGGGTTAGAGGCATCAGAGAGGGCTTCAGCCACAGAGGTCAGAGCTAATGCAACAGCTGCAGGTGGCCTACACATGCCCTGTGTGCTCCCCAGTGGCTCTGCACACAGATAACCGTGGGCTCCTTCAGCTGCCCAGCCCTACATTCCGAACTCAGAAACCCACCCCAAACCACAAACCCTACCAGTGACTTCCAACTCTGAGGAGCCCTGGTTTCTTTCATGGCTCCCAGCTAGCAGTCTCTCCCCCAGAACACTTCCTCTAGTATGGTTTCTTTTAGCCGAGAAATATGGGATAGAAGGTTCTCTCATAAGTATGGTTTTTCTCTTAGTGGAGCCAGGAGCCTGTTCCTGGGCACACAGCCATGGCAGAAGGGTGTGCCTGGTTTATCCGAGGGCCCCATTGCCAGCCCATTTCTCCTTGGGCCAATGGGAGTTAGAACCAGAGTGGTCTACACCCATCTCAGCCTAGCCTGAGCCAAGGATGAGATAGGGAGTCACATCCTCAGACAAGGCTGGGATACCTCCACCCTATAGTGAAATCTTTAGGAAAGAGACCTGAACCCCCACATCACAAACTTTCCCAAAGAACATTTCCTTCTTCTACATAAACACAAAAACCAGATGGACCAGGCTTATCCTGTGTCCCCAGCCTCAGACCAGCCCCAGTCCTTCTCCTCCTCCTCCATCCTTTCCTGGACATGCAAGAATCCAGTGCAACAGTTATCAATGCACTGCCTGATGATCCCTTCAAGGCTCACAATGACTTGGGCAGTGGGTAATGTCCTTGTGAGACTGCAGAGGGCAAAGCTTCCAATGTTTCCCTTACTGGTCCAGGTCAGACAATCTTCAAAGTGGAGAGCCACATGTAACCATTTCGTTAGCAAAAGCTAATTTGGTGGGGCCCCAAGTCACCTCCTCCCTGCATCCTCCAACCACCCCCTCCAACTGGCCACAGGAGAATGTTTATGAACTATGGTGCCATAGTTCATACTGGGCCTGTCAACTACAAAGAGCCCTTTGGCTCAAAACAGAGCACTGTGTCTGCATGCGCATTCATTAAGATCATTAATGGAAAGGTCTAGCTATGAAAGGCCATCACCTGCTCCTTCTCACAAGGGATCCCATACCCTCACCAACCGTTTCCTGCAGGGAAGTAAGAGCGGCCTCACCCAGATCCTGTGAGGATCACCGGCAGAGGCGCTTAACGGGATCTAGAATAAGCCACAGCAGGGACCTGAGTCACACTTACGGGCCTCAGGCACCACTAAAATGTTGCTGCTCCTAGAGCCTGCACAAAGACAATGCAGGAGCCTGTGGCCGGCAGGAATGGCTGAAGAAGGGGAGGGGTATTCTAGGTGGTATCCTCAGGGGAGAGGACCAGCCGATGATCCCACGAGAGGTCTCAGCTTACAAATGAAGAACACCGGAGAAAACCATCGGAAGTACCAGGCCAAGAAGTGGGCAAGGATAACCTCAACCTGTTCCTCTCCTTCATCCCAACTGACTGATGAATAGGACAGAGACTAAGGTGACCAAAAGGCTTTCCAGAGCCCTGCTTGGGGTGATGTGACAGTATCAGTCTTTGTGAGGAGAGAGACTCTAACACTCCATACTATGTTTCAAATGTGATTAGAACCTATGATCTGTGATATCTCCCAATGGCGGAGTGGTTGCCTAGCATATGTGAGGCTATGGCTTTATATCTGGCACCAAAATAAATTAAGAAACAGACACACACACACACACACACACACACACACACACACACACACACACAATTTCAATGTGCTATTATGGAACCTTTGAGTGAGGGGGGCCATATGCACTGAGGAAATTAAGTCATGTCAAGAGTGAATTACTTAGGATACCTGTCAGGTTGGCTTCCTAACGTATTCCTTGTCTGCCTCGTGTGAGCTCCCACAGCCTAGAATGCAGGCTGGCATGCAGAAGGCACACAGTGAACACTTACATGGTGAGTATATAGATTGGCAGTCTTGCGTGTCAGTGTTTAGAAGCTGTTATCACAAGTCAAGTGTGCGCAAAGTACACCAGTAAAGGGCTTCATTCACCCACTTTCATCTCCCTATACTGGCCCCTGACCTCACTTCTCCATAGTCACTCAGCCTTCCTGATGGCTGTGGCACTTCAGAGTTCCAGGGTCTGTGGGCATTTCCAAGAAATCTTACCCTGAGGATAGGACACGGTGGCCCTGGAAATATGGCATGGACACCTCAATGTCCTATGCAGAGACAGACTCTGGGCCACAAAGCCATGAGTGGAAGAGCCTCCACACTGCTCCCCACTGATTGCCACAAATGAATTTCTTTGTAGAAAAGAACAATCTGCACCACAGTGAGACCAGCCAAGGCCAGCCCAGCGCAGCAGCCTGGTGTCTGGGGCATGCTAATTACAGAGCTGTCTGAGTCCACGTGATGGACTTCTCCCCATCACTGTTTCCATAACCAGCCCACTAATATGTCCCCACCTGATGGCTTCCAAGAAGGACAGAGATTTACCAATCGGCTCTAATGCAGATGGGGGATAAAGGAAGAAAACTGTAATGTGGCGATTAAAAGCCATGATGTCAGCATTGAGAAGATCGTGATTCACTTAGCTTCAACTGTAGCCCATGTCAAGGACTATTAGCCAAATTGCTTATTGCATTTGGGGCTCCTGCTTACAACATAATCCCGACTGCTCCACCCTCTCTCTCCAGTGTGTGACAGGAATTCTGCATGCTGGCATGGCTCCCATATGTGATGGATGTTACAAACACTGATCCTCTAACAAGACTCTGGAAGGTGCAAGGGATGTGCAGCTGTCTGAGTGAACTGAGCATGACGGTGCTTCTGTGGAACAGGAACGGAGCCCCTGTGGCAAGCAGTTTGGTACTGGGAAAAGGCGGGGAAATCAGTGTAACAGCTTTATTGAGTCGTGATGGACATAGTAAACTGCACTTTTAACATATGAACGGCTACGATCAGGATCGAAAATATACTCATCACAAAGTTTTCTTCTGTCCTTGCTTTTCTCTTCTACCCTGTCCCCAACCAATGTCCCTAAACAAGCACTGATCTCCGATCTATCTCTATGGATTTCTTAAATAACTGTGCTATTCCATAGATTTCTGTAAGTGCAGTGTGTACTCTTTGCCTATCTGCTTTCATGCCACCTAATTATTCTGAAAGCTACCCGTGTTGCTCCTTGAACTCGGTACCCACTCCATCGTAATGCCGAGTGGAGGTCCGTCAAACCTACTCACCAGTCCCCGGACACTTCGGCTTCGGTTCAGAGACATTACAAGTCAAGCTACCGGGTGCATCTCTGTGTGGATTTTACTTGCATTCCTCCTGAATAAATACCTGGGAGCTGAATGACTCATGTGGCAGGTGTATGTTTAACTTTTCAAGAAACTGCCAAAGTGTTCTCCAAAGTGGTGGTGTCGGTTTTCAAACCAACAGCACAATGTAAGATTGTTCCACAGCCGCTCTGTGTGTCATGGACTTGGCACAGCCGTTTTATTATTATTATTATTATTATTATTATTATTATTATTATTATTTCAGCCATTTGAGAACCTATCTAGCAGCATTTCATTGTAGTATTAATTTCATCCTAATAATAAGAGCACACATCTTTTCATGAGCTTCTTGGCCATCCATCTATCCTTTGGGGTACAGTATTTTTCAAATGTTCTGCTCATTGTATTTTTAATTGTGCTGTTATTATTGAATATTAAGAGTGACTAATATGCCCCACATCCTCTATCATATATGTGATCTGTAAATATTTTCCCTCAGCCTGGGTTTTTTTTTATACTCTTAGCAGTATCTTTCAATGAGTTGAAGCTTCTAACTGTAGAGCAATCCAGTTTATGAACTTTAGTTTCCCTTCATGTATCGTGCTTTTAGGGTTTGGTCTGAAAAGTCTTTGCCTAGCAGCACATCACAACCACTGCCTTCCACCCCATCACAACCACTGCCTTCCACCCCAGCACAACCACTGCCTTCCACCCCATCACAACCACTGCCTTCCACCCCGTCACAACCACTGCCTTCCACCCCATCACAACCACTGCCTTCCACCCCATCACAACCACTGCCTTCCACCCCGTCACAACCACTGCCTTCCACCCCATCACAACCACTGCCTTCCACCCCGGCACAACCACTGTCTTCCACCCCGTCACAACCACTGCCTTCCACCCCGTCACAACCACTGCCTTCCCTCCCATCACAACCACTGTCTTCCCTCCCATCACAACCACTGCCTTCCACCCCATCACAACCACTGTCTTCCCTCCCATCACAACCACTGCCTTCCACCCGGCACAACCACTGCCTTCCCTCCCATCACGACTGCCTTCCCTCCCATCCCAACTACTGCCTTCCACCCCATCACAACCACTGCCTTCCACCCCATCACAACCACTGCCTTCCACCCCGTCACAACCACTGCCTTCCACCCCATCACAACCACTGTCTTCCCTCCCATCACAACCACTGCCTTCCACCCGGCACAACCACTGCCTTCCCTCCCATCACGACTGCCTTCCCTCCCATCCCAACTACTGCCTTCCACCCCATCACAACCACTGCCTTCCACCCCATCACAACCACTGCCTTCCACCCCATCACAACCACTGCCTTCCCTCCCATCACAACCTCTGTCTTCCCTCCCATCACAACCACTGTCTTCCCTCCCATCACAACCACTGCCTTCCACCCCATCACAACCACTGCCTTCCCTCCCATCACAACCACTGCCTTCCACCCCGGCACAACCACTGCCTTCCCTCCCATCACGACTGCCTTCCCTCCCATCCCAACCACTGCCTTCCACCCCATCACAACCACTGCCTTCCACCCCATCACAACCACTGCCTTCCACCCCATCACAACCACTGCCTTCCCTCCCATCACAACCTCTGTCTTCCCTCCCATCACAACCACTGTCTTCCCTCCCATCACAACCACTGCCTTCCACCCCAGCACAACCACTGCCTTCCCTCCCATCACAACCACTGCCTTCCCTCCCATCACAACCACTGCCTTCCCTCCCATCACAACCACTGCCTTCCCTCCCATCACAACCACTGCCTTAGGTCCTATCACAAGCACTGCCTTCCCTCCTCCCTCAATCCTTTCAATGTCTTGAGTCCACACTGGGGAGTACAAGGCTGTTGAGGTGTCCTTCCTTCCTTGCAGACAGATATTCAGTTGTTTCCACACCATTTGCAGCAAGACTTCTTTCTTCCCAGGATTGCCTTTGCAACTCTGATGAAAATCAATCATCCCTGTAAGTGGGAGTCAATTTTGCTCTGCCTATTCTGCTGTAGCCATTCTTATCTGTGCTTATACCATAGCAGTTTGATTACTGCGGGATTTCAACGTTTCATAGTCACGTAATGGTAGCCCTTGTTACTGTTTTTCAAAATGCTCTTGACTGTTCAGTGTGTTTTAGATTTTTGTGTGAAGTTTAAAGTCAGCTTGTCAATTTCCACCCCTTAAAACATATGCTAGGGTTTCACTTGGATTGCATTGAATCTAGAAATTAATTTGGGGTACAGCTGGCATCCAAACAGTAACGAGTTGGGAATACCGTATGCCTCTCCACTTGGACATCTTCATTTCAGCTTTGTTTTATAGTTTTATATGTATACAGGGGTCCTGTTGATTTTTGTTGACCTATCACTAACCCAACAATAACCTATCACAGCTCAAAGTTTACATCACTGTAGATAGTATTCTTTATTTATTTTTATGTACTTCTACACTTGACTTTTAAATACTAATCTCTATACTGCAAGGTTATGAAATTCGCTTCTTAATCCCAATAATTTTTTGTAGATCACACTGAACTTCAATACATATGACCATATGTTCAGTAAATTAAACATTTTAGGTTTTCCTTTGTAATTTTTTATTTCTTTTTCTTACTTGATTTTACTGCCTAAACATTCTACAAAATGTTCATAGACATTCAAGTTCCAATAGCAAAGGGAAGGTACCCAGTATATCCCCACTACATACAGTACTATCTCTATGTTCTTCACAGACACTCTTTTCCTGATTGAAGAGTATTCCTGTGTACCAGTCTCCTGAGACACTGGATCTTTTCAAATGCTTTTTGCTATAGCATAAACATGTATGTTTTTGAAATCTGTTGGCATAATGACTCAAAAGATTTAGGGGGCGGTGCACATCAGGGTTTCTCTGTGTAACCATGTCTGTCCTGGAACTCAGAGTCCCACCTACCTCCCAAGTGCCAGGTTTAAAAGCATGCACCACCACCACCAGGCAGCATAATTTGATTTTTAATATAAAACCATCCTTGCATCCCTGGACAAAGTCTACTTTGTCCTATTTAGAAACTATCACTAGCCTTTTGTTAAGGACTTTTACACGTACATCCTTTTAATAATATTTTATAGACTTTTTATCATCTTTAGTTCATTTCTGCATTGGGATGAAATTGGCCTCACAAGAATCTTTTGGGGAAGTATTCTGGAGGAGAAGTCTGATGTCAGTAATACTAATTTCCAAACTATATAGCAGAGGTCAACAGTGAACTCATCTGGTTCTGAGGTCTTCTTTCTCAGGTACTTTAAGCCCAGTGTCCAGCATAACTCTTCAAGCTTTCTATTTCCTATTTAGTATGCTTTCCTGACACAACTTTCAAAGAATTTGCCAATTTCAGACTATTTGTCAGATAAAGTTAGCATACTGGCTTTCATACTATCCCTCTCTAATGTCAATGACATCTACACAGATGTCAATGCTCTCTTTTCTTATTGTAGAGGTTTCTGTCTTCTCTCGAGGTTATTACTGTGGACTGGTGGGAGTGGGTGGATAGTTTTATTTCTTCTAGTTCGTTGGTCTAGAGAATTATCAATTCTATCTTCACAAACAACAGCTTTGGGTTTCTTTTTTTTATTATTATTTCTTTTCTCTGTTCTGTTTTATTGTTTCCCACCCTGTTCTTTCTTATTTTGGATTTCATTTTATGTATTTGTCTAGCTTCTTGGGTGAGTGACAAGGGAACCAATTTGAGAACTGCTTTTCTAAGTGATAATGCAACTTGAAGTCACATCGCCATCCGCTCTGCCTTCCTGCCAGGTATCCTTAGTGTAGTTCAACAATGTGCCTGACCTCAGCTTCCCCATCTAGAAATTGGGGCCAAAAGTCTTAAGGACTATTTGGACAATTTAATGAGGTCCATTTATAAACACTAAGCGCAATGCTGGTGTGCATCAATTGCTTAATAAGTGTCTCTTCCCGTCCCTCTGACCAGCAATCACCCCATCTCTGAGTGGTATCTCAGGGCATGAAATGAGCCACTCACAAGCATAGAACAAAGAAGTTCATGAAGCCATAAGAGAGCAGCAGGTCGGATTGACTTACTGAGGGGGAAGTAGACTGAAGCTTGGAGACCAAACTCTGAACAGACCCACCTATTTGTGTGGGTGTGTTTTAGAGGCACAAGCAGGAGACGCAGGCTTGATGGGCACCCCAGAGCATCTCTGAGTACCTCTTCGTCTTTGGCTTTTCCAGGAACAAAGCCTCAGAGCACACAGATCTGTGAAGGCTACTATAGAGAAAGCATGACCTTTGGTGTCAGGAGATCTGTTCTGCTTGCTGATTCTGTGACCTCAGAGAAGTTACTAGACCTTGCTGAGGCCAACTTTCGCTACTGACACAATGGATTGGGCAGTAAGAGCAAAGAGCTGGTGTTCACCTTCTGTGTGCCGGGCTCTGTCCTCTCTACATGTTACGCGCTCTCCCACAGGGCCAGTTCTTCCAAATCTCAGGGAAGGGTGTGATGTGGATGCCCATAGGTAACCCAAGACAGAGTGACTCAGCACATCCCCCAACTCTACATTCACTACAAAGACTGGAGAGATTTGAATTCAAATAGTCTCTACCAGAACCCGGGTATTCAACTATGATTCATTGTTACAAAGTTTGTTCTTCCAGGATCTGATGATAACTAACAAATACACTCAAGCACTGAACCAAACCAGGATGTGAGGGTCTCTGGAACAGCCAAAATGCTGGAGTCCACGGAAGAAGAAAGAATATTCCTGGCAGCTGTGCAGCGCTGGGGCCATGCTTAGGGCTGCCCTAGTTCCAGGAGAGGTATTTATAGCGCAGAATGCTGCAAGCCTGTTCAGCTAAGCAGAGCCTGAAGCTGATTTGCACACAGAATTGGCCATTATCGGTTCATTTCCATACGGCAGCTCCAGGGGAGGAATAATTCAAGGAGGAGCCCCCACCGCCCATCTCTAAGGAGCTTCTCGTCACAGCTGCTACATAAGACACGTGGCTAGAGATGTCAGAGCCTACAAAATCACCCCCTCATCTTAAAAGGGCTGGAATAGGGTCCCGCCCAGAGGAACAGCCATGCCCAAGGCACATTGATTGGTTAGAGCAGTGAGATCAGCTCGGAAGAGACTTCAAGGACTCCAGGGCCTGCCCATCCTTTACAAACCCTGGAGGAGAAAACCATCTATGAACACTCCGAGGAGTAACATGTACACACAATGTGCCGATGCAACAAAGTGAATGGGGGAATGAGGGTGTGTGTATGACCACCACGTGTGCTATATAGATAATGGTGTGTTCATTCTGCATTGCACAAATAAAGGACTAACTCGGCGGCACCTAGATGGGAAGCAGAAAAAGCTGCCTGAACCCTAACCTCACTCCTGCCCCTGCATCAAGTGAGGTCCCGCATGGAGGCTGCGGGCAGAGGCCCTCACGCGGTGGAATGCCTGCCCTGCCGTGCCAATGACCATCCTCAGGCTTGCAAGGACTCAGTCGCATCACCCCTAGAGGGAAAAAAAATCAGCTCTCTGTCCCCCAAAGCAACACACATTGAAAATGAAAGCTGCAGCCCATTAAGAGAGACCTGCTAGGCCCGGCCTGCCTCGACTCCCACCCTGCCGCCTACCTAAGCCACAGGCTCCATCTCCCAGGCTTGATCCCTGAAAGGAATGAAAGCTGAGATTGCCAGAGGGTTGGTAGCAACAGTGTGAGCGTTGTGAGTCCTTCTCTGGCCCCACCAGGCTGGCAGAACAACCCTGTGGCTATGGGACACGCATTCACTAGACATACCATCAGCCATCAGGAACTGCCTACTCTGTGTCCAAAACAAAAAAAAGTGGTAACAGCACTCAACACAAGTGTGCCCGGCACAGTGCTAGACACAGCACTGATCCCATTTAACTCACTGACCCGTGGAGATGGGCCCTGTGCGGAAGTGCGGGAGACGCTGAGGCTACTCCACGGTGCAGCCTGGCTTTGTAGCAGGGTCCCTGAGTACAGTAACAAGAACTGACGCTCAAGGGAGGCCCAAGCAGACCCCGGGCCCTCACCCCAGCCTACAGGTCCGCTCGTCACATGATGCCCCCTTAACCTCCTGGCCCCACGAGAGCCTAGCGAACGGCACACACAGAGAATTTCATCTTGGGCTGCCCTTGATCCCTCCAGTTATCTATGGGAGCTAGGAAGGAAGGAAGCAAATTTATTGATCTCTCTTGGTGAGTCTTAGCAAGATTCATAGGTCGCCACAGAGTACATTCATCTCTGCCTCTGAATTTAATTACCACAGGCACCAGAAATGTGTGTGTGCACACTGGTGTGTATGTATATGTGTGTATGAGTGTGGACATGTACATAATTATACATGGTCCTACATATGTGAAAACGTGTGTGTATGTGTGTGCATTTATGTATGTATGTGTATAAACATATTCGGTGATTATGGCCCAGTGACCTGGTGCTAGACATACAGAGGACTGTGGAGCCAGAGGAAAGACAACTTGTTTTTCAGGAAACAGGAACTACAAAAGGCTTCCAAACAAGGACTTTTAAATGACATGTTAGCTATCACACAGTAAGGTACCTGGTGAAGGCAAAACAGGGGCTGCTAGGCAAGTCCTTGGGAGTGGAAGTCTCCGCTAGCGTGCCCGACATTTATCCCCTGGCCTCCCCTGTAAAATGTGGATTCCTGCTACAAGAAAGTAAAAAGAAAGATGCCCACCCCAGACTCACTAGCCTTTCACTTACAACCATGAGTGAGACACTGAGCTAGCTCCTGAAGAGGGAGGAAGACATGCATTTCTCTCTGCTCTAGGTCTGGTGTGCAGGACTGTAGCTGGGATTTTTCATGCCCCCAGCCTCCTTGGGGTCCCTCTATGAGGTCCCAGCTCTTGCCACATGGTCCTGACTCTAGGACCAGTTCTTCCATTTATCCCTCCAACACTGAAGTGTTGGCAACCACCCAGAGTTAGCTTGTGTGCTTCCACCCCTGGGATGATATCTGTCAGGCTTCCCCATTGTCCTGGCTGGTTTTGTGTGTCAACTTGACACAGGCTGGAGTTCTCACAGAGAAAGGAGCTTCAGTCGGGAAAGTGCCTCCATGAGAGCCAGCTGTGGGGCATTTTCTCAATTAGTGATCAAGGGTGGATGGGCCCATTGTGGGTGGTGCCATCTCTGGGCTGGTAGTCTTGGGTTCTATAAGAAGACAAGCTGAGAAAGCCAATAAGTAACATCCCTCCATGGCCTCTGCACCAACTCCTGCTTCCTGGCCTGCTTGAGTTCCAGTCCTGACTTCCTTTGGTGATCAACAGCAGTGTGGAAGTGTAAGCTGAATAAACCCTTTCCTTCCCAACTTGCTTCTTGGTCACGATGTTTGTACAGGAATAGAAACCCTGGACAAAATAATAAGACACCCATATTAAATCTTCCTCTCTGAGTGATGGAATAGAAGCTGTTCCCCTTGCCTTGAAGCATAGGAGTGGTGAGAAAAGAGGTTGGAAAGGGTAGGGAACAGACCCTAAGGCCCACATGGGATATACGAAGGGACCAGAACTTCTGAAGGAAGAGCCATTGGAAGGGCAATGAATGAGTTTCAGGAAGGTGATTTGGAAAGTTTGGAGGAATGAGTGGATGCTAGCTATATAAGAGGTGTAGCATGTAAATCCACAGTGCACACACGTGTGCACCAACATGGGACACCTCCACATCAGGTGACTACCCATGAGGCCCTAGAGACACATTCTCAACTGACTAAGAAAACGCATTAGGCAGTAGGCTGGAGCACCTGAAGTGTCTATGGATGGATGGATGGATGGATGGATGGATGGATGGATGGATGGATGGGTGGGTGGACAGACGGACGAATGGACAGACAGATGGGTGTGGCCCATAATACAATGGAATGCATTCAGTCTTTAAAAGGAGAGGCCGACACATGTAACAGCATGGATGAGGCTTCAAAGAATTACGCTAAGTGAAAGAAGCCAGTGATGGAGGTGGTAAAGAGGGTGTGCCCTGCCCTGAGGAACCACATCTCTGACATGAGGTTCCAGAGGCCAGGATGATTCCGCATCCTTCTGAACCTCTTCTCATCCTTGTCATGAGACCTCCATGTACCAGTGAGGGATGTGCACCCTGTAGGGGCCAGGCAGGGAGACCCACTTCAGTCACTCAGAAGAGAGAATTTAACACAGACACAGGCGCCAGCACAGGAGCCTGGACCGGTCACATGCATAGAAACGAGGAGAGCAGTAGTCACCAGGGCCTGAACAGAGCTACTGAGTATCCATTGGAGAAAATGAGAAAGTTCTAGAGATGGGTGATAGTGATGTTATCCAACAACCAGAGTGCACTCGCTGCTATGGTTCTGCGTACCTAAAGACAGCTGGCATGCATAGTTGTGTGACCTGCTCATTTTTCAATAACAAAAGACTTTCCCAGAGCATAGCTGAACATGATCTAGAAGATAAGAATCTCCAGTGACCCTCCTAACAAAACCCCTCAAGTTTCCATGGTAAGGATGAGATGCCCAAATCCTAAGCCCTGCCCTATTGGCTCTGCACTGTGACTGTCCCTGTGTAAATGATCATGTCATAGAACTCTAGAGCGTTATGAAAATGCGGGGTGACAAGAGGCAGAGACTGTAAGGAGAGGGCATGGCAGTCAGAAAATGCCTCCCCTTGGAACTCCAACCTCTCCTGTCTCAGAGACCCTCAGACGCTTGCCCGCCCATCCCCTGCCTCCCTCTGCGTGGGAGTGCACAGTTCCCAGAACACACCCACCTGTAGCTCACGTTAGGGGGCGGGCACAGCTAAGAGAATGAGAATAAGTGTTTGCGATTTAAATCCTCGCTGGCAGCTGGAGCCAGAGGCAGGCGCTGCTGGCAGAGGCCCGCCTTGCTGAGTGACTGTGAGACTTAGCTGGGGTCGGGGCTGGCACAGAGCAACTACACGGTGAATGCTTTAGTCTTCTTCTGCAGGACACATCACCTGCTTACGACCCGAACCGTCAGTGGAGCTGAACCCAGTACCTTTGGGAAGCCTCCCGGTGTGGAAGGCTTCAGTCGCCCAAAGACATTTCCCTGTGCAGAGCCCACAGATGCAGCCTGTTTCCACTCAGACCAGCTCTGGCCATCCTTGGGAATGCTTTGATTCTATTCCCCAAATTAGTGTGTATGTCCAGGTCCTGGGCCTGGGCTACAAAGCTTGGTCTAGATCTGCGTGCTTACGTCAGCCTTCCCTCAGCCCTGGGCCAGTACCTCTCCTCTGGAACCGCATGTCAGTGTGCCCCCCCCATACTAAAGAGATGCGGTCCCTCAGGGTAGGACACTCTGGGATTATCTCTTCTTACCACCTGCTTCCCACACACACAGTTCTACAAGTGACTCAGTCCTAAACTTGTTTCTCCCCATGCTACTGTAGACCACAGAGGACCCTTGACTCATCTCGCCTGGTTCTCTAACTTTGCATGTTGGGTTTGACATTCTGCCTGATGACAGTTCTCTTCGACAGTATAGCACCCCAAAAGTCGGCATCCTCTGAGTCCCTGGGAAAAAAAACCACGAACCAGAACAGGTCCTGCTCTCCTCCTGCTGCCTAATTTAGGGAGCTGGCATCTCACCACCTTCGTCTAGTCCTAGGATTTGAAAAGCATTCCTGTGATCCAGCAACTCGGCTTTCTAGCAACTCATCCCAGAGACACATGCTCACAGAGATGCCTGTGCAGGGGTGTGCCCTGGTATTGTGCGACAGCAAGACACGGTGTGATGCTGAACTAACAAAGTCGACAGACAGAGACCACAATATCCACCTGGCAGAAGGTGGGGCGTAACAAGGATCAGGGACGAGAAACAAGCCAGGGATGAGGAAGTCCAGGTAAGGAATGTCTCAAAACAGTACAGGTGGGCAGGAGATACCATAGCTCAGAGTAAAGTGCACTTGTGGCTCTTCCAGAGGACAGGAGTCTAGTTCCCAGCACTCCAGGGAGCTAACACCCTCCTCTGGGCTCCTCCAGAGCCTGCACACAGACACAGACACACACAGAGATATATACACACACACACACACATACACACACACACACACACACACACACATACACACACACAGAGACAGACAGACAGACAGACAGACAGACAGACACAGACACACACACATACACACAGAAAGAGAGAGAAAAACAGAGACAGACAGACAGACACACACAGAGACACACACACATAGAAACAGAAAGAGAGAAAAACAGAGACAGACAGACAGACACACACACACACAAAGAGACAGAGAAAAACAGAGACAGACAGACACACACACACAGAAAGAGAGAGAAACAGAGACAGACAGACACACACAGAGAGAAACAGAGAAAAACAGAGACAGACAGACAGACACAGACATACACACATACACACAGAAAGAAACAGAGAAAAACAGAGACAGACAGACAGACACACAGAGACAGAGAAAAACAGAAACAGACACAGACACACACACACAGAGAGACAGAGAAAAACAGAGACAGACAGACACACACATACACACACACACACAAACACAAATAAATCATTTTTTACAATACAGGCGACACTGTTGTGCCTGTTTGTCTGCTGTGCTATGCCTAGGATGGGGGACATCTGTGCGTCCATGCTGCGAGCCCAGCAAGTGGCTTCATTCCTCTAGAGAGGACTACGGGAAGGCCCGGAGCTACTTTTCACATGAAAATTTTTTCTCAACACAAATATCATTTTGTACATTACTTACAAAGCAATACATTATCTTGAAGCCCAAAATAAAAACAAAATCATCTCTTTGCCTTCCCACCTCCCTAAAAACACAAGGTGCCCCTGGCACCACCCTCCACATCATCCTCCACGCCTGATCAACCCTCTTCACTTCGTCGGTGCTCCCTCATGCTTGCAAAAGTGCTCCGAGCACCAAAGCAGCTCTACGGCGCATTTCACACCCTCTGTCGTAGATGGATGGTGTCCTGATGACGCTGCCAGGCCAGTGAGACGCTGATCCTGTGTTCTGCTTCTCTTCAGGTCTCCAAGCACTGGGTGCTCAGCCATAGAACTGGCCTGCACGGATGGGATGCTGAACTCAATGAGCAACTATGTATCAGACGTCCTGTCCTGACCAGGAACGGACCCCAGGACCTTTGCACCAGGCACCAGGGACCAGGCACCAGGCACCAGGCACCAGGGAGGGGGGGACCTTCCGCAGAGGCAGAGCCTGATGCTCTACCATCCCCATCTAGAAAGAAGGGTTCTAATCTGTCCTAGCAAGGCTGTGAGAGGTTTGCCCGAGAAAATGCACGTCTAGCTCCCCTCTGCACTGGCTTCAGAGACAAGCCAGAGCCACCATTCACTCTGTGTCACTACTGACATCTTTGCTGTTGTTTGTCCCCCTTCCCTAGACATATGACCACAGGTATGCCCGTCACCCCCCCCCCCAAGCCAGCACAGCCTTTTCGGCTGCAGTCACGGTTTTGTTTTCCCTAAGTCTGCTGCTTCCCAACCTCAGAATCTCTCAGCAATGTCAGAAGCACCTACAGATGCTCCCTGGGTGTGTGCATTAAATAAACAAATGAATACGCAGGGAGAAACTATATCCATAACAGCTCCAAGTCAAAAGTCATGTGTCCAGGTTCCTGTGGCACTGCCAGCCCTTAGACAGTGCGGCTGGTTTCAGGGTCCCAGATTGCCAGCCACCAAGCCAGACTCATCAAAGGGAAGCAAGGAAGGGGGTTCACAGAGGCTGGCAGAGGAGACACAATTCTGCCCATTGAGAAATGGCCTCATCAAGGTGGGCCTCTGACCTCCGGTGCTCAGTGGCCTCACATTACCCCTACCAAAGCCTCCACCTGGGTACTTAGGTTAGAAACTGCCACCAACATAAAAACATCTGGCTTCATATTGCTAGACGGGCTGGCCAACAACCCCGCCACCACTACCACCAGATCTAACTGTATTTCTCCCTGCCCAAAGCCAGGGTTACAGATGTTATGTGCATCACTGTGCTGGTTTTACATTGGTGCTAGGAATTGAACTCAAGTCCTCGTGTTCGCCCACTGAGATATCTCCCCAACCCCTCACCCTGGCATTTTATCCACGACTTCCTCCCACTTACTCCCCACTACAGTTTAGGATGCACTGCCTTCAGGGCAGTGGTGGGACACCAGATTTTAGGCCTCCCAGAATCCTCTGCGCAGAGTTTGTGTACCTACCTGAACCTCAGGCCGAGTGCTCAAGGCAGCCTAGGAGGATCTAGAAAATGAGAAACAGTCTGTGACCTCGGGAATCTGTGTCGCTCTCAAATCCGTCACTTCATTTTAGCCTCCCAGGAACCCTCTGAGGTGGGCGTTTTTATTATCCTCACTATCAAAATGAGAAAATGAGAAATCAGAGTCATCAGCCTGCCTGGGAAAAGCCAAGTCAGGGTGGAACAGAGTCCTTTGAGAGTAGCCAAACCGGTCATCCAAATCTCAGCAGCACCGAGGCCATCACAGGGTTAGCAAGGGGTTCGCCACTCACTGAAACCAGGGAAGGGGGGGAGCCTTCTCAGAGGTTGGGGCGCTTGGGGCGCTGCAGGCGGTGGGAAGGGAAGAGTGCTTCCCTCACACATCCCCAGATATGGTAAAAAGGGAGGTGCTACGGTTGTAACTGAAAATCTCAAGGACAGAAGCGAATGCTTGGGTGGAGCTGAGTTCAGTGGCTGATGATTTACCCATCATCCACAAAGCTGTCTGATCTTCAGCATCAAGAAGATGCTCCTCGGAAAACTAAATACCCGGTATACCAGGTCAAAATACCAGTTCATTCATTTACTTGCCAAATATTTAATAAGCATCTATTAAGTTTCAACTAAATAGTACAAATGCATCACTGAAAGATTAAAATCCTACCTGGTGGGGTTGGGTAGCGAGAACGATTTCCTCTACTCTAAGAGAATAACCAGAGTCAAAAACATTTAATTATAGGTTTCAAAAGAGCTAACAGAGAGAGCTTTAGGGTTCACAACGCCAAAAAAAAGTGATAAATGATACCATCATTTTCCTTTTTTGGTAATATTCCAGGTAACAAATATTCCAGTTACTCTAATCTGATCATCAAAACATCATATACATGTATGTAAATGTCACACGTGCCCTCACAAACAAGTGCAATTGCGTGTCAACTTAAAGTAACAAATTATTTTAAACTAAACTCTTTATGTGGACGTTGTATTTTAGTTGGATAAAGACAGATGTTGAGAAAAAAGTAAATATACACAAATTCAATGGGAAAAAATATGAGGGAAAGAGGGCCAGGTGGAAATACAATCCTGAAGTTGAGGAAGTAGCCGGTGGGTGTGGGAGGGACCACCCCAGGCAGAGGGCATAGGTAGATCTCGTTCCTGGGGCGGGGCTGTGCCTGGCATAGCTGAGGAGTAGCAAGGAGCTTCAGGGGAGAAGGTGACTGGACCGGCAGGAAATGAGCCCTATGCGATGGGGACAGGGAAGAGTTCCAAGGGTCACGAAAGACCTTGAGATAAACAAGAAAGCACCTTAGGTCTCCCCAACCTTCCCGCCTCCATGGGAACTGATGCTCCTAAAGGTACTCAAGAAACCCTGTTGAATTCCAGCCCAAGCAAGACCCAATGTGCCTCCACAGTCCTTACTCAGCCGCACCAGTGCTCAGGAGTAAGCAAGAGGAAGCTGGGAATCCCAACTTTATTACAGTCACATGCCATCAGCTGGCATCCTTTGCAGGAAGTCAAGAAAAGTCTCAAATCTTGCCCCACTCCTGGGCTAAAAGCTGAGCATCCTAGAACATGGCTTCATTTTTGGTTGGGGGGGGGGGTATGGTGGTGGTTTGGTTTGGTTTGGTTTGGTTTGGTTTATCGAGACAGGGTTCCTTTGTGTAACTTAGCTGTCCTAGAAGTAGCTGTGTAAACCAGGCTAATCTCAAATCAGAGCCCTGCCTGCCTCTGCCTGGCTTAAAGTGCCAGGATTAAAGGTGTGACCCACCACCACTTGGATTGTTTTCTATTTTTTCCCCCCATGAAACATGAGCATATGTAGTCCAGGCATCCTCAAGCAAGCAATGTGGCTGAAACTGTCTTTGAATTCCTGATCCTCCCCCTCCATCTCACCAGGGCTTGGGTTACAGGTGCAATCAACATACCCAAGGTACACAGCTTCTTGCTCCATAGCTTTTCATCCTGAATCAGTTCACACGACAACCTGGCAACAGTATAAGGTTTCTGAATGCACATCAGGCAAAAATTTATTCAAAATCGAAGACGTGAAGTATCAAAGGTGTTCCTGTGGCACTCTCCTGTGGTGGTTACACAGTACCACTACTGCCTTGGTTCTGAATGCACAACACACATGCTTTGCACTGTGCATCCTGACAGTCCATGTGATATTAAGGAACACCACCTGAACACCTCATTCCAGATTCAAGACTATTCCGGCTCACAAATTACAGTATTCTGATTGTACAGATGAAGCTTTCTGCTCCTGGAAAAACATAATGGCTTAGTTACGGAAAGCCGAGACTTCTGACATCCTTCTGCCATCTTTCCTTGGCATCCAAGTACAAAACTAGTGTAACTTTGGATGCCGTGTGGTATCGGGGTGTTTGCTTTCTAAATTGCCATTGAAGTTTCCAACTTGAGTTTTATTTTCAAAAATGTTAAATGAATTTGGGCTTGGGATTGGAATGAGTTTTCCCAATTTCTGAAATGTCCATAAACTTCTGCCATTCTGTACTACATGTATGTAAAATAACTATGAAGGCATTGACCTGGAGAAAATGAAAATACTGATGAACTCTGGAAAACATTGGAAATACCCTTTGTCCTGTGGTGTCTAATAGTCAAACAATATTTCTCCAGGTTACAACAAACAAGCACTTCCCTCTCAGTACACAGATTTACTCTCATCTTTAATAAGTGGGAAAAATCTGCATGTAGAAAAGAAGAGTTTTAAATATCTGTTTTAGCTTACTTTCAGTAAATGTTTGATCTGTAAGATTGATTTTATATAGCTACATAAATCTCTCAGACAAAACAAGGCCGAGAGTGGAAAATTTACAAAGCCCTGACCTAGGGGTTCTCTGGGACCTACTATTCGGGTCATGAGAAGCAAAGCATGGGTGGCCCTGGGTGCCACGCACAGCACAGCGTGGACTTGGGCATGGCTGAGCCCCACGTTCCATGGGTGTCATGTCCCATGGGTGTCCTTCTGGCCCCGATTGACACACCCTACCCATGATCCTTCTCATGTTTGCAGCAGGCATCGCCTCACATACCCCCAGATGCACTCTGGAACATGATGTGAGAATAAGGAAACTCCAGAGCCAAGGAACTTTCATCTTCTGGCAAACGCTACAATTAACGCACCCCAAAGTACAGCTGCTTTGTAATTAGATTGAAGAACAAAACACAAAACACTCTTCCTGGAAAAGTTACTGTAGAACTTCTTCGGTAGGTTTCCTAGCAATTAAACGCACTTGCTCATTTCTTCTGGAAAGGAGAAAAAAAGTATTTATTACTTTCATTTAAACTAATGCTGTAATGATCAGGGGTGTTATTCATGGGATCTCGTGCCATTGCGCTGAAGCCGCCAGTCTGTTCTGCCAGGGCTGGCACGGACACGCCGCTGGCAAGAAGCACCCGTGAGAACAGCATGGGCTCTCGGCATCCTCTTTCTTCCAGGGAGGTTGGCTGTGGGAGGGCACTAGGGATGAGGCAGCGACTGTCAGTCTGGCTGTCCAGCTGAGGTGTGGTGTCCCGCAGAGCCACTGACACACTGCTGTGACACTTCTGAGAACATGCAATCTGACCCCAGCTTAGGGCAGGCCCTGTACACTCTAGGCGAGAGTAAGGAGCCCTGTCTGTCATTCCCAAGCACCAAGAACACTACCAAGATACAGCTTGGTTCTAGGCTGCATAACAAGCCAATCTGGGAACAAAACAACTCCCTTGGCCTCCTTTGGAAGCCAGGGTAGTAGGGCCACAGCCCAGCTACAGATGACGCAGGTTCCTGAGTCTCCCTGAGTCCTCAGCATGCAGGACACAAGGCTAAGGTCTTTACATGAGCCATATATTGGTTTTTCAAGACAGGGTTTTTCTGTGTGGTCCTGGCTGTCCTGGAACTCACTCTGTAGACCAGGCTGGCCTCGAACTCAGAAATCCACCTGCCTCTGCCTCCCAAGTGCTGGGATTAAAGGTGTGCGCCACCACGCCTGGCTACATGAGCCATATTTAAGCCACATTCAGATCATATCCAGTAGGGTGGTCATTTTACCCCCTTTGTACAAAGGAAAAGAGGCTGAGCGATTTGGCCAATGTCTAACAGCTGTAAAAACCTGGGATTCAAGCCAACAAGACTGCTCCAGGACCTAGTCCCCTGACTCCTGACCTGAAGGACTGTCTGCAGTCAGAGGGACAAGGAGCCAAGTCCTTTGCGCCGAGGCTGTCCTGGGCGCCCTGTGTCTGTCCCCATTACTGTGAGAGAAGAACACTGCCCAGCGCTGCTCCTGGTTCAAACGCATGGCTCACTGCCCTCACACAGACCACTCACCGTACGCCAGGCACTCTCCTGCCTGCTTCACCCTTTTGGCACAGACTACAGTTCCCTTCCACAGGAGCGGCAGCTAAGAAGACTCAGAGAAGTCAGCATGAGCAGTGAGGACAAGAGGCGAAGGGGTGGCCATCTACGTTCACTTTTATGCCCACATTTTTTTTTGCACTGCATATAAAATGCAAAAGATACAAGAAATCATTCTGTAAAATTACATGTCCCAAGAGACTGAACCAGCCTTCCTTCTGCCAGCCGTGTGTGTCTGCTGAGGTGCATGCACTGCGGAGCTTGTGCTTGCAGAGAGATCCTCTGCCCACTGTGCCCACCTTGCTGCTCTCAAGAGACTGCCATCTTGAAACGACTGTGTGCCTCAGAATGTACACATCCTGGAATAGTTAGCCAGAGAGCTAAATATGGACATTAAGATTATTGCCTCTTTCGGATGTGATGGACCCACACCACAACAAGTTCTCATGCACCACGAAGACTCCACCTGCGGTGTGCTGGCCCGAGATTCGCACCTGAGGCAGGTGTCCAAGCTTGGGAAATCAGACCTGGCCACTCACGAGCCACACCCTGCTACGAGTCCACACGGTTGTCTAAATTTTGCTTTTCCTGGAATGGTCAGCACACACCCACTATGGAGGGCTACCGTGAAATGCCATGACAAGAGGTCCTTCCTGTTACCCAGCCTCTCCACCGGCCTTTCAAGCTTCATCCCTGGCCATGCCCTGAGATCCAGACAATCTGTAACCCAGACACACAGGCCCTCCTCTCTCTCCTGCACCCCACTCCCAGCCTTCCCACTTGCTCTCCCCTCTACCTGAAACGCTCTCTCAACTCATTCCAGAACCCAGCGCCCTTTGCCTGTCTGACTTCCACATTTCCCCCATGCACCTGCTTCAACAGTACTGGAAGTGCTCCCCTGCCTCCCTGTGCCAGGCTGCCGAATGGGCACACACCTTTCTCATTCACCGCCCCCCCCAGGACCCAACAGGCCCGAGGTCACAGCAATGCCTGGGAAGGAGTGCTGGATACAGCTTCGGGGAGAAGTGATCACACAGCTACATCTAGATACGGCTCAGGCCGAGGGCCTCCTGCAAGCAACATGCTAAGGAGACGGGATCTTCTCTCCAAGAAGAGAATGAGATTTCAGCAAGAAACTATCATTATGACATGAGGGTAGGGGAAGGCTCCTTAAATAAGACAGGCAAGAGAGCTGAGCATCAAAAAGATGACTCCATTTGACAACAGTACAATACAGACCTTCTGTTTCTGAAGACAAGCAACTGATGGAAGGTATTTGCCACACTTAACTCACCAAAGAAAAGGAGCGGCGTCAAAATTAACAGTTACAAGCAAGCATGTCACAGAAGAGAAAACAAAAATAGCCTTGAAGATGTGAAAAGACTGGATACAGAAAATGTAAATTAGCACCAGAGTAAGAGAGCACTATGCAATAGAACCCTCCAAGTACCGGCAACGGGAGATGTCGCTGGGCCCGGGGACTTAGAGAAGCCTCAGAAGAGGCAGCGTACACAGGAAGGGGCACTTACAGAGACAGACCCAGTAGATGCAAATAACATAAAACATGCATGCACCCAGCAGTTCCTCAGAACAGACCCTCAAAACCCTTCACAGACCGCCAAGAGATAAATATCAGCACCGCCTGTCATACCAAAAGCTGGAAATAACCCAAACACCCATTAGTGATCGGATGGATAAATTAAATTAGATATACTGTGAGATAACAAAAATGGTTACTATATCTATATCAAGTGGGTGAAGCTCAGAAACCTAGTGGAGAATGAGAAAAGCGCCACTGAAGTGTCACTGCATAGACACAAGGGTCACATTGAGGCCAAACAACACGTTATAGGATCTAGACCGACCGACGAAGTAAAGGCACTGACTGTCTAGCACACAATCCAAACAGCGGCTCCGTCCCCCAGCTAGGATAGAAAAATGGTCAGAGTTGAGGACATGGGATTCCTTCATAGTTTTTCAACTGAGTGTGGGTTCCAGAAATTCCTTTTATTGTTATTGATAATTTGATTGCACATGTGCAATTCAATCATGTATAACTTCTAATTTTTAAAAAGTGATTTTAAGGACTTGGTGAGATAACTCAATCAGTACAGTGCTCGCTACACACACATAAGGAACTGAGTTCAATCGCTGGCGACAGTGTAAAAATCCTAGGGAGGCAGAGATGGCACGATTCGTGGGCTGGCTAGTAGCCTGATCAATAAGCCCCCTGTCCCAGGAAAAGACCTTGTCTCAAAAGAACAAGATTGATGGCTCCTGAGAACCATGTGAGGTTGACCTCAGGTCATGCATACATATACTATGTGTGTACAGAAGCACACACACACATACACACACACCACACGCATGCACACACATGTGTATGTCAGTAACTTTAAATCAAGTGCAGTGGTCACTAAGGCAGAATTTGCTTTAGCAGAATCCCAGTTCCCAACCTCTCAGGCCTATATGCTGGACCAGAGGCTACAGAGTCTACCTGCCCTAGAGATACTAGAAAGGAGACACTGCACCCTGGTTCTAATTCCAATTATAGGCAACAGGACCCAAGTTACTCCCTCCCCTGTTTTTCTTCATTTAAAATAAACCCCAGGTAAAATGTTTGTTACAGGGTAGGAATTCCATGAATATTTATGAGTGAATCAGCCAATGATATCTGAAGATCCCACCACAACCACAGACATATTCTCTGAGGAAAACTGTCGCTACACCTACTAACACACCCATCCCCAAATATACACATACACATGCATGTGCGCGTACACACACACACACACACACACACACACACACACACTCCAGCAAGACAGAAAGTGCTGTGCTCAAAGCCATCCAGACTTTTGGTATTTTATGGATTTCCTACCCCAAATGTCAGTTTCTCTTCTAGTTTTCCTTCTGCTGTCATAACAAGCATACAAGTGTTTTCCATGGAATTGTACCAAATGGCACCTCTCATATTTTGTAAACCAAATGCATGCAAACTCCTCTCTCGCCCAGTATTAGTCAGACTGGTGTCATCATAGTGATGTACCTGAGGCACTCGCACGTGGAAGGGAGTTTGCCGTGGCTCATAGTCATGGACATTTACAGTCAAGACCAGGCAGCGTTGGCGCTCTGAGCCTCGGGGAGTGCAGCAGTTACGGTGAGAGCACATGGCAGGGGTCATGGCTCAGATCAGGAGAGAGAAAACAGGCAACTGCAAAGGTGGGATTCCCATAACCCCTGAGGGACCTGCCCCAGTGGCCTAAGGACTTCCCTCAGGACTGACCTCTTACAGGCCCATGGGACTTCCCAACGTCACACCTCTAGAGACCAAGTCTTTAACATGCGTAACACATCCAGCATTCAAACTATAGCATGCCTTTCTGTCACGTTCTTTTAGGGCTTTCCTGCTCTGATCTCACACGTGGTACAAATGGCCAATCCTCAGGTTCTACCAGGGGAAGCCATTCCCGAGATTAAAGGGAAACTGGCAAGGAGATGGAGAGGAATCAATCCTCGCCAGCACCCCCAAGGAAGGGTCTGTATGTGACGGTCACTAGAGGATGATCTGCTGTTCCAAGGCATGCTGGGTCCATTCCGAGCCACGCTCCTATTTCAGCAATGGTTCTGACTGGCTGGGCACCTGAGAAGAAATCTAAAGCCCACCAAGAAACAGGATGGTGCCTTGGCTGTGCACAGGTCTTAAAGCCCAAAAGCATCTCACTGATCCTAATTTGCTTCAGTGGTTAAAATGTGGCATAAATGAAATAGTACATGTAAAGATACTTAGCGATCAGCAAGGAAAAGTAACAATATCCCAACTCACTTCCATTTGACTTTGGGAGAAAGAAAGAGCATTTACACTCAATTTGAGTTTTAATTTGGCTTATCTGAAACTACATCACCACGGGTGTACTGACAACACGAATCCATCCGTGGCATGTGGAGATTTCACCGCCAGTGATGCCGTGGGATCCACCGTATACCCACTCTGAGGGGTGACAGTGTCGTGGGTTTTACCTGCCTTAGCTAGCCTGATGGGACTCAAGAGGGAAAGCAGGAGTCTGATATGGCTGTCTCCTGAGAGGCCCTGCCAGAGCCTGACAAATACAGAGGTGTGTGCTCACAGCCAACCATTGGACTGAGTGTGGGGTCCCCCATGGAGGAGTTAGAGAAAGGACTGAAGGAAGCTGAAGGGGTTTGCAACCCCATAGGAGGAACAACAATATCAACCAACCACACCCCCCAGAGCTCCCAGGGACTAAGCCATCAACCAAGGGTTACATGGCTCCAGCTGCATATGTAACAGAGGATTGCCTTGTCAGACATCAATGGGAGGAGAGGCCCTTGGTCCTATGAAGACTCGATAGATGCCCCAATGTAGGGGCATCAAGGGCGGGAAAGTGGGCATGGGGTGGGTTGAGGAACACCCTCATAGAATCAAGGGGAGGGGGGATGGGATAGGGGATAACATTTGCAATGTAAATAGAGAATATATCCAAAAAAAAAAAAAAAAAGAGGGAAAACAGGCTAGAATATACAGGAGGGGAATAGTCAGGCCAAGCAGCAACAGTAGGGGTAGAGGAACTTTTACAGGCACAAACCAGCTCAAAGGGTGCCAAATTAAGAGGCTGATGGCCAGGGTGTGCAAAAGCAACAGGGTCCTACCCAGACTACAATTAAAGAGTCATGACCTCCAGAACAACTGAAGCCAGATGGGTCAGCACCCTGGACAGCGCCATTGCAAGCAGCTCTGGTAGCCTGTGTCCAAGTGGCATCACAATCAGCAAACACAGTCAGTGGCTTCCAGTCCCTCCCTGTGCCATGGAAGCCTCCCTGGCATCCTAAACACGGTTTTCTGTTGCTGAACCTACATACAGCCTCAGGACCCTTCTTCACACAGCCCCATCCCAAGAGCATCAGGGTTGAGGGGACTGAAGAAGATGGACTGGAAGTGCTTCTGTGAGATGACTCCTGCTTCCTGCTTCCCTACGCCCATCCTAGATCAGCGGTCAGAGCACCCAGTACCCTCTTCTTTCTCCACGTCTCTCCCTTGTCTTCGCCCGTGAACTTGTCATTCATATAACCGGACACAGTGCGGGACTGCAGTGACCTCCAGAAAAGCATCCGGCCTGCTCTTCTGGGGGTGGCCACCTCTGCAGGAGTCCAGTGGACATCATGGGCAAGCTCCTGTGCGTGGCAGTCTAAGCCACGTGGGCTGAGGACAGATGAGCCGCTTGCTGAATAAGATGCAAGCTCTGCTGGGCAGGGGAGGGGGAAGTCACCTTCCCTGGAACACTTGCCAGCTGAGTTACCTGGACGTGAGACGTACAATGAGAAGAAAAGACGGAGTCTGGGCCGGTGCCTCCGGGCATCGCTCAGTCTCCAGGAAGCACAGAGGCCGGACAGTGAGCCGGCCACAGAGCTGCTGCCCGCCTTCCTTGCAGCTGCCACTCACGGGCCCTCCAAGAGGAATGGTATGTGCAGGCCAGAGACAAGAGGAGCGAAGGCACCTGAGAGGAGCCGCCCGGAGAGAGCCTGGGCACGCTGGACTACACCGTGCCCGACCCTGCTGGTGCCCCCATCTCCCACAGGGCTCGGTCTCAGCATCAACAGGACGACCTTAAGGTTTGGCTCTCTTCGAGTAAGGCCTGGTTTCCCAGAGATGCCCTGTGGCACATCGGTGCTGTTACAATGTCGCCAGCTCCTCCCGTGGAACCTAAGCACGCGTCAGAGGGGAAAGAGTTCCAGAGCATGCCAGCAGAATCCCTGAAGCCTGGCGCCACCCTTGTCCCGGCCACCACCACCACGCCCTTATTTCAACACAGTAACCGTTTGCTCTTTCAAGTCTTCCGGGAAGGCTCGGGTTTGTTTGTTCAAGCGCTGAGGATGATTCCCATGAGGGAAGCAGAGTATTTAGGCAAATGCAAACATATGCTGATTTCTTTTCTTAGTTACATGCTTACCAGACGGGTTATTTCACCAGGAGACAAAGCTGGACTTTCCAGGGCTGCACAGCACCATCCTAACCTCAGCCAAGGTGTGTGTGGAGGGGGGCGCTTCCAAACCCCAAAAGTGCCCAGAAGCCTGGAACAGGTGATACAGGGGCTGGGGCTATAGAACTGTAGCACAGAGATTCTTAAGAGATCCATTTTGGATCCTGGCTAGTGATCACACAAATATGCATGCAAGAGAAATGCTGCAGGATGAAGCCACACCCGCAACAGACTGGACTGGACACATACATGGGGACTGGTAAACTACAGAGGACCCAACGCCCACAGCAGACTGGAACTGGACACACAGACACAGAAACTATGAAGGGCCTGCCGGCTGCACTAGGGTCAAATCCGGGTTGTGATATTGTGATACAGCTAATTAAAGTGCTACCCTGTGGAAGCCTGGGTGGGGCGCATGCTATCCCTCTACATTATTTCTCATGGTGATCTGTGATTATCAATGGTCTCCAGATAAAGCCTTTCTGATGTACAACTCGTGGAAACCATTTTATCTCAGGACTTGAACTGGTCTACTTGCAGAGACGCTTTAAGAAAACATGAAGCTGTCTCTCCAAAGCCGGCTTTTGTGGTTCCCTAACAAATAAATTATGCTTACTTCCACAGACGAGGTCTTCAAAGAAGCCATGCACAGCCATACCTATCCTCAGGGCCCCTGGCTAACAGACCCCTACTTCTGATCTTTGCCCCAGCCTAAGACCCTGAAACAGGGCAGATCAAGGTGGATGTAAACAAAAACCTCAGGCTGGACCACCATCCAGCGTGAGGGGTAACCTTCAGAGAAGGTGCCAAGAAGACCCAGGCGGGAAGCCTCCACTTCTGCCTGTACGCAGCTCTTCAGATCCCTGCCAGCAGTTTATTAATATTTTATTGAAAATTCTAAGATGATTCAAACTTCAGCTGTCATGATAAGGTGATGTTGCTAGGCAACTTTAGTGCCTATCTACAGATCTGTTCTTGCAGCTCTTCTCCGATTCACGAAGCTTCAAGGTTGGGCCCTACCACCCTGAGGAAAACGCAGCCCAGACCACCAACGTGGATCTGTGCCCTGACAGTACGCCAGTCCTGGGCCCCGTGGTCAAAGCTTCTGGTATCAGGCTCCCAGCACCCAGCGGTCCTGAGACCCAAGCCTCAGCCCCGCCTCCCCAGACTCACCGTACTCGCTGTCATAGAACATGACGAACTTCTGCCAGCGCAGCTCTGTCACCAGCCTGAGCATGACGTCATTGAGACGGACAGGCGGTCTCGAAGCCAGTGTGTAGGCCTCGCCGTCGGGGCTAGGGTTCAGGTGGCAGGCAGTGCGTGGTGAACCCCCGGGGTTGCGCTGGACAAAGAGGTGTGGGATGTGCATGGCGTCTGTGAGGGACTGCAGGGCGTTGGCAGATGCACAGCCCGTGGATGTGACCAAGGCCAAAATTCCCTGGGTCATGAGGTCACAGGCTGGAAAGAAAGGAAAAAGACAGGAAGAGATCAGCATGGGGCACTGCAGTACAGGCTCCGCCCCCACTGTCCCACCCAGCAGCTCATGCCTGGGGCCCTGAGATGCTTCTCCACGCAGACCAAGAGCCAGGTCCAGCCAGGCCAGCCGCTCCTGTGAACCTTGGTGGGTGAGACATTAAAGCTATGCCTCTCGGGCTCATTTAAAAGATGAGGAAAGGAAGGTCAGAAGGGGCCAGATCATTTGCCCCAGGCTAGTCAAAGAAGGGTGGTTGAGAAGAGGTCCACCCCAAATCTCCCTGATTCACCAAACAGAACTCTGAATTTGATGATGCTTCCCACCTTGGGCCAGTAGCCAAAATGCTGGGGAGGAGCCAAAACCTCATGCTGGGGAATTTGTGTATCCCTTTTCATGGGCAAAGAATACAACGTGTGCTCTGCAATTGTTGTCTGAACTGGGCCTGCTTGTGTCTGTAAGCTCTGGATGACATCATGATGTCAGGAAGACATATACTTACCCCAGAGGACCCGGAATAAGGAAAGGCGGTGAGCAGGAGTCTCAGTCTCATGGCCAAGTCCACTTGAGTTCTATCATGAGAATCCTGGGTCAAAGCCCAGATGAAATGCTTGGCTCCAGAAGCCCAGGACTGTTCAAAAAGCCACTTGACAATCACAAAGGAAGATGCACCCGTAGCTTAGGCAGTTACCAAGGGCGCAGAGGAGAAAGAAGCCTGAGATGACAACAGCCCTTTCTGAGACTGACACACTCAGGAGTCTGAACTTTTGAAGTCACCCAGTAACCACAAAGGGCACGCACCACTGTTGGCCACAAGCTCATCTACCTTCTAGGGCCATCGGGGCAGGGAGGACGATCCTGCTCCCCACACCCCAACCCCATGCGCCAGTTTTGGAGCAATCATGTCATACCAATGCTCTGGGCGATGGGGGGAATGCGGGGAAGCAGACGCAGTCTCAAAACACAGCCTGTGGATGGCAGCGAGCCATCTGCTGCACGCGGTGCACGCAGCAGATGCCGAACAACTTTGACAATGCGGTTCCTTCGTGGGGGCCCTAGAGTTTATGTAATGTTTCAGACGGGGCTGAAAAGGAGGCAAGAAACAAGAGTGGTCACCCCAAGGGGAAGGAAGTGAGAGGGTAGAAACGATGGAAGAGGAACTGTCCCCTACACTGGCTGGCACCAATGGCGGCTGCTCCCATACCAGAGTTTTGCCATAAACATGGGGGGGGGAGGGGGCACTGTAGATGATAGCTCAGTTCCCAGTTCCCGAGGATTCCTCCACTTCCCATGCCAGGGCTCGAAACTGGGTAAACAAAGGACATGTGGTCTCTCTCAAGGATCTCACAGCCACCCAAATGTGCTGCCCCTCCATCCAGGCTCCGCAGAAATCCAATCATTTAAACCTTGTGTCTTTTTATAGGCACCCAGTGAGAACTGGGGAGATGGCTCGGTGTGTAAAATCCTCAGCACACAGTCATGAGGATCTCAGCTCTGATACCCAGCACCCATGTTATAAATAAATAAATAAATAAATAAATAAATAAATAAATAAATAAGACTACACATTCTTTCGTTGCCTGTAGCTCTTTGAGCTTCGAGTCCCACCCATGTTAGCATATCTATTGATAGTCCTTGTTCAGCTCATGAGTGGGCAGCCATGTTGGTGGGACTTGATGAGATAGCTTCTGACATTCCTAGGAGCCACAGTCTCAATGCAAACTCCCTGTTCCCCTGGCTCTTACAGTCATGTCATCCCCTTCCATAATGATTCCTGAGCCCAAGGTGCCGGGGTGATGTTGAAGACCTATCTGTGGGAACTGGGCTCCCCAGCTCTGTGTTTTGCTTAGCTGTGGTTCTCTGTAATGGCCTCCATCTATTGCCACAACAGCAACTCTGCAGGCAACTGAGGAAGGCTGAGAAAGCCTTCCCCAGGGAAGAGGACAACAATTGGTCATTCAGTGGCAAACGGTCAGCCCTGGAATCATGTCCATGCGAGTGCCATTATGCAGACTCAGCAGGCTGTGCATTTAGGAACACACACATGCAGCAACAATTAGTGAAAAAGGAAGCCATGCATCTGAAATAGAGCAAAGAGGGGGATATGAGAGGGTTTCGAATGAGGAAAGGGAGAGGAGAGATGCTGTAATTACAATCTCAAAAAAGCCTATATTTTAAAAAGTTGACACAGTAGTGCATAGCCATAATCCTAGCACTAGGCAGGCAGAGACAGGGGGATCCCTATGGCTTTCTGATCAGCTACACCAAGTAAGTCAGGGAAGCCCAGGTTCAGTGAGAGATACTGTCTCAGTGAGAGATGTTGACCTCTCTGCTTCCACGTGCATCAAACGTGGGCATGTTACACACACATATGTGCCTACCTGGGCAAGTCTTGAAGAGACACCACGCCTGTACCTCACGCTCTCCATTCTTCCTATACATACTAGATCGCACCCCTCACCTCCTGAACTCAACCTCATGCTCATTCTTGCTTCAGGACTGAGTCACCCTCCTCAGGCTGGGCACAGCCTTCATTCAAGATGCCCGTGGAAACTGTGCCATGGCACAGCACACTCCCTCGGCTACTACCTGACCCTTCTAATGATTCTTGAGCTCAAGGAGTTCACAGCGATCTCTGTCATACTCAACATGCACACACATACACTCACATACATGTGTATACACATACACACATACACGTGTGTGCACACATACACGTGTGTGCACACATACATGTGTACACACATGTGCACATGCACACACACACACACACACACACACACACACACACACAGTGGGCAAAGCATGGCAGCTCCTAAAGATTTGTACAGGGATACTGTGGGTCCTGACATTTTCATGCTCTGTGTTCCTCGGTGCTCTCTGGGCAGCTATCCAGACCATGGAACAGAGCTAGATCCAAAAGCAAAAGAGGACACTCAGTGGTACCCAGGGAACACTGCAGACTATCTGAAAGATGCAAGTAGCATGTGGTTATGGAAGCACTGCACACGGAAAGCACACACAGTCTCTATAGCAGTGCACCCCACAACAATATAGAAAGGCACGTGTCATAGGAGGGTACATAAAAATCATGCAAAAATCTATGTATTTTACAATATCAATTAAATAAAACTCAATATGCATGAAAGAAAGACCAGAAGGAAAAAAATGCAAAATGTTTGAAGTGAAAGCAATTTGTAAGTGCTTTTCTTTTTTTATTTTCCTCTATTTTGCCAAAATCTCATGACATGAATAGGTAATTGCTTGAGAAAGGAAAAAAAAATCCTCCAATACTGGCTAAGCCGGGAGGCATGGAGGAAGAGGGGCTGCTGTGTGAGGATGCTCTCTGAGCCGGGCTCTGTTGTGTGTGTGATATTTGTGAATTCACGCTGTTCTCATCACATCCACTTGGAAAACAAAGTTCTGCTTTTGCCTCCCAGACAGTGAGACGTGAGGCTGGCCACAGGAACATAAGTGACAGGGCTAGACCAAGGCAAGCTCCCAGCTCATTCCCATACTGCCACAGACATGGCGAAAATGCTTCTGAGACATGGTCAAGTGGTAACAAAAACAAACAAACCAAACCTAACTACAAAACCTATGCTGGTTACAGTGTGATAAAACATGCCGGAAACGCAAATCACTAAGGCACCATGATGGGGAATGGACCGTTCCTCAGGTCATCCTGTCTTCAATATGAAGACACTGCATTAGAATCATTCTTAAGTATTTATTTATTTATACTCTATCTGTCTGCATGTATGCCTGTAAGACATAAGAGGATATCAGATCCCATACAGAGATGGTCCTGAGCCACAGTGTGGTTTCTGGGAATTGAACTCAAGACCTTTGGAAAAGCAGCCAGTGCTCTTAGCTGCTGAGCCATCTCTCTAGCCCTGCATTAGAATTCTTAAACAATATTTTCAAGTAAACTGGACAGTGTGGGGCCTTATGGTCCAGGAACTCCATCTCTTGCACCCTTCCCACGAGCCCCTGGTCACTCCTGGCCCATCACCCATCTTCCCATGAGCCACTGGTCACTCCTGGCCCATCACCCATCTTCCCACGAGCCACTGGTCACTCCTGGCCCATCACCCACCTGCTCCGCTCCTCTTCGGCCACCACCTGACTTCCATGGTAAACCGGCTCCCTAGGCCACATATGCCAAGCTCCGAAGTCACAGACCTTTGAGCTTCAGTTTCCCCATCTGCGCACACATGTCACACGACACTGAGGATTGCCTCCTGCCCTCCCGTACACTTCCTGCGTGTGTCTAACACACCAATGACATGTAAGCCTCTTCCTGTGTACACTGGATTCTCCCAGGACACAAACACTACAATTTGGCAAGAGGAAAGAGAAAGGAGGCTATCCAGGATACGGGAGATGGGGTCAGTTACGTGTTTGGCATCAGAATCTCAAGTGAAGGATTTAAACCAATAGGAATGGGGGACCTACAGAACAGAGTAGAGCAGAATCTGGGCAAATTGCTCACCAGCAGCTACCTTACCAGAGCTTGGGAGAACCTAGGAATCTCATCCTTATGTTTCTCCATCAACACCTGCACTCAAGTCGTACCCAGAACCTTAAGAAGGATTCATTATCAATGGGTGCAGAGGCACATACGGGCAATCCCATCACTGAGGAAGAGAAATGTCATGAGTCCAAGGTCACCATAGGCTACATAGTGAGTTCTAGACCAGCCAGAGCTACACAGCAAAACCCTATCTCAGAACCCCCCCCCTTTTAAAAGTCACCTCTGCTTTGAGGAAGAGGGCAAAGCATCCGGGGAGCTGCTGCAGACGCGGAAGGGGACCTTGCAGGTGGACACAGGAGATGGGAGAAGAGAGGCGGGAGAGCCAAGAATACACCATGAAGAAATAGATGCTAATTTCAAAAGGAAAAATAAAAATAAAGTAGTGGCCATCAGACTTAAGAGGCATCCTGCCACCCACTCCCTGTGCCGATGGCCTCCTCCTCCAAGGGGGAGAGTAGTCCGCATATGACCACCTGCAGTACCGCAAGCATCTAGCCTCTGGCGCAAGGAGGATTATTAATTCTGGAAGTCTCTCCCAGGCGCTAATGGAGAGGCCCAATGTGAGTCAATTTTCAATCCACTGTGAATGGTCGGCTAATTGGGGCACTGTTGAAATGATGATTATTTGGAGGCTCCTAACATAAAAATAATAAGATCAAAATACATCAGATCAAAGCCAAATCAGCTATTAGCTTAATCAAGGTTGTGTGAGACGGGATGTTACACAATGCGTACTGTGCTTGTGCTGGGCAGGGTCTGAGCCTGGATCTGCTGTGCAGGGACCTACTGAGGGGCCTGTGGGAGGAGCTGGCCCTCGCCCCGCCCCACCCCACCTCTGTGACAGATGACAGCATCCGTGTCACAGAGTTTAAACCCCAGGATGGCAAGAGTGGTTCTTGCTGTCCTCTGTCTCCCTGCTGCCCTCTCGTCCCTCCCCAGGCCCACCCTGCATATGCATGCCACAAGCAGGACGCAGCAGATGCTAAAGTCGACTGCGAGGGCACTGCGGGCCCAGTGAGTCCCCTGCCTCTCTGTCCTTATGTGCAGGGTCTCCCTCGCTGCCTGGCGTGGAGCAGGAACTCCACAGTGCAGACTTTCCAGCACGGAGCTCAGCAGGCGTCCACGGCTCTCGGGAGGATAACCACTCTTGATATGGCTCTTGTCTTCCAATATCATCTGGCCATAAAGCTGATTTCTCTCTTCATCATCAGGCAGGTCCTGATAGACTGATAAGTGCTCCCTGAGCACAACTCGTCGGCAAGGGAAGAGAGAAGTAGAGACGAATTGTAATGAGCAGTAGTTGCAGCTCCCTGCCTGGGAAGGCACAGGGTCTCCAGCCTGAGGCTGGAGATCTCTCAGCCAGTCGGTCTGTGGCTCTAAATTCCCAGAAAACAGAAGGAAGGGGGCTGCCTGAGCTCAGAGTTAAACACTAACACAATTAGCCCTCAATCCACAACTACACCGCCGCCAACGTCCCCTGGGGAGAGCTCTACAACTGAGTCTCTGGGTAGGACACCTCAGGTGTGATCCAGGCAACTTCACAGAACACACTTTCGGCACTCTTCACCCTAGGTCCTGTGGCCAGGGCCATACATCTGAAGAAATTAGAACCAGGCCACCAGGTCTTTCCACCCATCAGTGAGGGGAAGGTACAAAGAAACAAGGTCTGAGATTCTCAGCTGACTCTCTCCAACCCTTGCTTGAATAGAAATGCCTGTAGCAGGAAGCTCGGCACTCCCTGGGGAGGAGCAGGCTAGCAGGAATGAGACCTGCCCCTATGGAGAGAATTCCACAGCCCAGTGAGTGCCTGCCGGAAGAGAGCAGCCTTTCAGGTATGGAGGCCATTCTGGGCAAGGACACTCTTACGCAGCCCTCTGGGGAAACTCCGAGTCCACAGGTGGGTGAAGCAATGCTCCAGAGGCTTCTGCTGGAGGAAACTGGCCAGTCTGGTCTGTGTCACCAGACAGTGATGCTGGCCATTCGCACCTTTATCCTGTACTCCTCCGGGTATGTCTCAAGGCGAGGCATAGCCAGCCACAAACGCTCCCCCACCCCCACCCCCACCCCGATAAACCAGACCGGATCTCAGAATAGGCCAAACCTGTCCTTTCTGCCCCTGATCCTCTTAATCGCAAGCCTCCTGCCCAGCAGCCAGGCATTAACGGGCCTCTCGGTTCCATGCTAAGGAGCAGCTGACTGTCTGCAGAAGGGCCAGGTATGAAAGGGCCTGGAGCTGGGGCAGCCTCACATATCTATCAGTCCTTCACTCAGCCCTGCTTTGCTGGGCTCAGCTGGACTCTACAGGTGGCAGAAGCAAGAGGCAGGCAGGGAGCAGACCCAGGTCAGCCCTGCCCACCCGGGAGCGATGGCACCCTCAGGGAGTCCAGCACCTCCGCCTCCCCAGCCATTCCCACAAGCAGTGGCCTCATGCCCTCTCCCCAGCCACCCCCGCTACCTGAACCCTGCCCTTCCTCCTTTCCGCTGGCACTGGCTTTATGAATATTTGAATTCTCATGGCTAATGCTTTAAATTAAGGTAGCATTTATAAATACTTGATAGCCCATGAATAATTGACCAAATTTAGTATTGTCATAACTCATGGTAAATTATTGATCTATGGAGAATAAATATTTTTCATCTTTTATTAAGACATGTAAAGGGTAAACAAAACCGCAGGCTGGGAAGACTTTGGAGGCAGGGCTACAGTTAGGCTTGCACTGGGTCTGTGATCCTGGAACACACAGGCTCTCCCCCAGAGGGACAAGAAGCTCCCTTTCTTGCCACTTACTGCCTTCTTCCCACCCCACCCCCAACCTCCCTGTTCCCCTGGAACCTCCCAAGCTCCAACTAATGACCTTGTTTCACTCTTCAGAGATAAACTAGAGGGATCATCACAAGGTAATCAACCCCCTGCCTTTGGGCTTTCACACCCACCAGCCTTTGTAGCAACCGCTGAGGGAGGAAGCTCCCAAGGTCCGTCCTGCAGATGCCTGTCTCTCTGCCTTCCCCCACACCCAGAGTCTACCTCTAAGGACTAAGGAATCATTAGGTCTCCTTGCACACCTACCTCTGAGCATCAGACCTAGCCCTGTGGAAGCTTTCATAATTACTGTTCTGTCTCAGAACCCTCCAAACCGGTCCTGGCCTGATTGAAATCTGACACCACAGCAACTCCTGCACACCTTCCAAATACTTCCAGTCTGCTGGATTTCCTTGACCCAAACGACCATCACCTCTCCATCAGTCCCGCACACATGCACACATCTAACCTCCCCAATAGACCCATGGCCACCGTGACTGGGCCCTCCTGAGGCATTAGCCACCATGTGCTGGCCCCATCTAATACCACATTCAATTCCCAAAGTCTTCAAAGCAAATGAAAACCCATGACAGTCTCCAGAGCCGTGTACAACGCTGTGCAGGGTGCCTACGTGTACCCAAGGAGACAGCAGTCTTGCAAAGAAACTCAAGTATCCGGCTCTTAGAGCTCTCGGATTTCCCTGAAGACTCCAAAGAAATATGTAGTGTTCCTGCATACATAGTCTACATAACCCCCTCCCATTGCTCCATGGGTAACGTCTTCCCAGAGGCCTTTTTGCAATGTCCAGTCTTACCCCACTTTAATTCCACCCCCGGCCAAAATTTACCACAGTGGAGTGTGTGGCCACAGTTCCCACTCTCCTGCCTTTGCTACTGGTCTGTGTGGGGAAGCAGCCATCAGCTCAGCCCTTCAGACCCTGGCCAGGGCCCACGCTGCAGAGTGGGCAGCCACCTACTTACCACAAACCACACTAAAGCGGGAGCAGCACGGGCGCGAGACTCCCCAGGCAAACCCCAGAGCTTTCAAGCTCACCACCCCTCCTAATTCTCATGGCATTCCAAGGAAAAGGCACAACCTACCCATCCACAGACTGGGAACTCCTAACACCAATCTGCCTGCCAATGTAAAGACAGTGTGCACGTGAGGGGTTAAAGGGACAAGGGAACAGTAACAAAGACAGCAAACTGAAACTCAAGCTGGCCGAGAGCGTCCAGGTCCAGGGCGGTAGGACCAGAGAGTCCCATGGAAGATGGACTGGAGTCAGGGCCGGTGCACAGCAAGCACAGAGGGCTGCCTGGAGCCTACGAGGTGGTGGGGAGGAGCTGGCAGGGCCGTGGGCTCTCTGGAGCCTCATCCCTCTGCCAATTAATGAATCAAAACCGATTCCCTGCTCCCGCGGGCTGGAAAGGCAGGGAACACTGGGTGGGAATGTGCTGGCTTATTTATAACTCTCCAGCTCCTCGTTAATGACTTTTACTGCTCCGCCAATGGAACACCAAGCTCTCAGCCGGGATTCACACAGAAGCCTGCTCTGGGGAAGTTATCTCAGGACAGGCTGAGCCCCTGGCATGCCTACACAGCACATTCTCGTTCTGGAGAACCTCGAAAGCTCAAGGCCCCCCCCCCATGCAGGCAGCACTCTTAGCACCCAAACTCAGGGGTTCCCCGGCACTCCTCCGCAGGCTCTCAGAGAGGTCACCTCCTCTACCTGCTCCAAACTTCTGTTTCCCTCAACCCAGTGAAGAAGGAATGTTGGTGTCTCTTCCAGCTCTCCATTCTCCATCCCATTCTACAGACACAAGTTCAATACCCACTAGGGTCCACCACAGCCAATGACCCCACTGCCTGGGAATCAAAGCACCCTCAATCCACCCGCCAGAAGACATCAGTCTACTTTCCAAACTTCCCATGCCCTGCGCGCTCAGCCTGTGGCATACAGCACTTACACTAACCTGAAAGTTTGCACATGCTGGCTGCCCTTCCGGCAGGATCCTTCCTCCTCTCCTCTGCCTTGGAAGCCGCCACACATCCCTCAGACCCCTTTCAAGCCCCTCTTCCCCTGTGAAACTCTTTGATTCTCTCCCACTGTGTAAAATCAACCATTCCTTTTCCTGCAGCCCACAGAACACTTTGCCTTTGCGCATGCTACTGAGTTATATATGATTATACTATCTCACACCTGATCGTTAAGGTTCCAAGAAGGGAAACTGAGGCAAATGGCTTTCTAGACCTTCAGACTCAGGGCCTGATGGAGATGTTCATGGGACACTCGATGGCAGAACATGTATGCAGAAGCACAGGTGTGTGCATTCTAATCATTTGACATATCAGGGTTTCAAGGTAACTTAGCCCAGAGAATGGAATGTGGCAGAAAAATCAAGCCTTGTCCAAGAGCAGGGCTGGGCGTGAGCAGCATAGGGAGAGGATGTGTCCTGGGCTTCAGGGCCTCCTGCATCTAGACCGGAATCTTTTCCCACTTGGATGAGGCAACCGGCCCTCCACAACTTAATCTAATTAGGAACCAGAAGGCTGTCCTAGAGCTGTCAAAGGACGGGGTGGACAAGCAGCGCAAGGCGAGGACAGCTGGATCCATAGGGCCCAGAGGGAGGACAACTTGGAGCCACAAACAATGTGGAAGAACTGGTTCAGAAGGGACAGGTAGAACCTGGGTGACCCAGGTACTTCAGGGACTCAGCTCTGGGGACATGGGCTAAGGAACAAAGGAATCCAGAATGGCAGGGGGTCACCCCTGCATGGCCACATACAAGCAGGCTAGCCAAGGAATCCCAGAATAAGAAGCAAAGGGAAATGTCACGGTGGTAGGGGAGAAGGGCAATCCCTGCCATCAGAGCCAGCAGGTGCAGGCCCACCCTGATCGCTGAAGTCCATGCCTGCCTGGAAAGTAGGTCTTCTACTCCATTCTAGATGGGGGACCCAGAGCAGGCAGCCAAGCCGAGCGCATTATGAAAACCCACAGGGGAGCTGGAGTTAAGCTTCCAAGCTGCCTGATTTATGTTTCAGGAGACAGAGGAAAGGGGACAACTGATAAAGACTAAAGCCATGTTCTGTACATGGAAAGTGTGTCCAAAAGGACTGCTGGTCTGCTGTTAGTGTATGTCCTTCTCAGAGTACACAGCAAAGTAGGGAGGGGCATTGAGGACTTGGGGCTAACTTCATTCCGTGTATGTAAGAGACCATGTCACATCATCACAGTGACAATCCTAGTCACTGTTATGGCTTTCTCTCCTGTTCCAGGTGCTTGGTCCTCTGCTGGGAAGCTATAAAGAGATGGGCTCCCATGAAGGAAGTTAAGTTGCTAGAGGCGGGGTCTTATCTACTCTGTTTCCTGACAACCATAGAGTGAAAAATCTCCTCGACCACATGCTCCTGCTACCATGATCCTCTGCTCAAGCACATGGGACCAAGCACCCATGGATGAAGTTTGGGAATCTATGAGCAAAATAAAACACTCCTCCCTTACGTTGTTTCGTCAAGTCATTTGGACACAGGAGTCACTTCAAGTAACTGCCACATCAATTAACTTTATAGAGAGAAAAGGTGTCACTTAACTCTCCATTCTGCAGGTTCTAGGGAATTACTTGGCTGTCTGATGCTTCGGGCCTCTGGTAAGGGCCAGATTGCCAAGTAGGAATTGGGGAGCAGAGGAGACCAGAAGGACTTGCATCCTCACATTCTGAAAACATGTTTCCAGTGACCTAAGACACCCCGTAGGCCCCATCTCTTCCAGGTTCCCAGCACCTCCCAACAGTACCACCCTGAGGTCAGAGCACTTACACACAGACCTTAGGGGAACTATCCACATTCGAAGCTCTACTGGGGAAGAGGTAGGCGAGGCTACAACCACCTCTAGAATCACCTGATTAAAAAAGCCCAAGTCCCTCTTGACCAGACAGACACACTCTCCATCTAGCTATACTCAAATGAAGAACAGTATCGCTGTGCCTGTGGATAGGAAGCTCCCAGAAGCCCACACCTCTCCTCCAATTATTTCCCACCGCACTCCTTGGCTAGCTCAGGGAAGGCCTGCCCTACAAGCTCTTCTCCTGGCAGTGCTGGCAACAACCTGGTCGCCTAGCAACAGACCATTCAGAGGTCCCTGGACACTAGGCCTCAGGAACCAGAGGCAAGCTTAAACATCCACAGGCAGCCAGATAACAGAGCATGTCTTCAGTCTGTTCCCTCCCTCCCTCCTTCCCTCCCTCCCTCCCTCTCAGTCTCTGAGACCACTTCCAGGGGCCACCTGTCCTCTGTGATCGCCTGAAAGGCCAGACCACCCGGACATGTAGCCTCAGTCCTGGCCCAAGTGTTTCCTTTTAGATCCCAGTGGTCCTTACATGTGAAACTGCGACTTACTGAGGCTGCTACTCCCCTCTCCCACCTCAGCCTGTAGTTGATGTCTGAATCCTTACAGCCTATTCCCCATACCACCACTTCGTGATCTTCTGCCTCATCCCCCTGTGTATGACACATGGGTGGCAGGAACCTAGAAATGTTAACACTTTACCACTGGTACTCACACCTTCTCCCCCATGTCAGGCCAACTGCTGCAGCGAGCCCCAGACCCAGTGTTTGCCCTGGCTCTTGCCCCCATCCACAGTGGGAAAGCTGACCTAGGACACCGTCCCACCGGCGGCGGGCCCTCTGAGCTCCTTCTAAGAAAGGCTTGGTAGTTCCAATCCTGCCAGCTTTCCTGGCCCCAACTCCGGCTCTAAGACTTGCTACTGATTCCTTCTCTTGGCCATCAGATTTCTAAGAGCAACTTCCTGGTTCCCGGGTGCCACGTGGGAAGCTGAAGGTTCTGCCGTGGCAGCTCCCTGTGGCTTCCTGTGCCTGCTTGTTCCCTGAGCAGAAGGTCACACCAGTGTTTAAGCCCTCGTATGCTCTCCCCCAGACCCTGTGAAGTGCCTCCTGCCTCTCAAGGCCTCGAACCGTCCTCTGCTCCCTGCTTTATAGATAATACAGTCAGAATCCACATTTGCTCATGGGCTAAGCTACCTAAGGACATCCCTGTCTATAGCAACTTGTACAGCAGGATGATGCTAGCCCGATACCCTGGCCATCGTGAGAACAGTCGGAGATGACTACACTCAGCAAGTAAACCTTGTGTGACAGAGGTCACCCCCCCACCATGGGCCTGCCTCCAGGACAATGTGATAGAGGTCACACACACACACACACACACACACACACACACACACACACACACGGGCCTGCCTCCAGGGCGAGCATCCAGAAGTATGCCCTCACACCTTGCTCCCCCCTAAACTTGTTCGCTGTGGGTGGCTGTGTCCTCTGTTCCATGGCCTGTCACCTGATAGGGCCATACCTGGAACACTGGCTGAAGCCATCCCAGTGGGCGGAGGGATCTTACATTCTTCTCAAACAAGTGGTGGTGTAGCTACATTCCCAGTACTAAGCTCTACCCAACTAGGGTGGCCCCAGCCCACCCTCCACCTTTCTGTGTGAACTGAGATCAGCCGCCCCCCCCCCCAAAATGTGAGCCTTAAGCTCAGTGCTGCTCACTTCATAGTACTCCTTAAATAAGACACAGGTGCAGCAGGTCCCTCTTGGGGACCATCGCAGGCCTCGCCCCTTCCCCTTGCCAGCCTGCTGCTCCTCTACTCTCAGCTGCCATCAAGTCCCCACACCCCATGCACCCTGCAGCCAAGCCCAGGGAGATGACTAGCAAAGGGAACCCCCCATATTGCCTTCACCCTTCTCACTGGTGCGCCCCTTACCACACCACCTGGGAGAGTGAAGACAGGAGGGGAGGGAGCTGAGGGTGACAGAGGGAGACTGTGCCGTCCCTCCAAGTCATCTTACCTAGACAGGTCCAAGGAAACCGTTTGCATCTGCTGGCCAAAGCCCCGACTCCGGGGCCTGCGAACAGATGGTGCACAGGTTGCTTAGGGGTCTCTTGCACACCAGCTCCGTCCGCCAGCCAGGGACAGCTTTGGCAGGACAAAAATAGAAATCTGACCATCCCAGCTCTACACTAAGTAGCCCTCAGCCCAGGTTGGTTTCCTCCACTAGCCTGAACCTTCTGTTGTAAAAAGGGAGGGAGAGTGGCCGTCTAACACGGCCACCATACCGCAGTCCTGAGATGACAGCCTAGGCCGCAAAATATGTCTTGTGTAAATTCTAAAATATTTCCCCCTTGGGAAGTGTCCATTATACATTTAGCCTTTCGGTTGTCAAGCACTGACGCAAAGGCATCTGGGAACACGAACAGGAAGGCGGCAGACTACCGCACAGCCTCGGAGAGCTGAACCGTAAAGAATGACACGTAAACCTACCCCTCGTAAACCGCTGGGGCAGCCTGGTGGCTAGACTCCAGGCCTGCTGTCACACTACCTGGTCTCAGAGTTTTGGCCTCATGCTGCAAATGGCTCTTGCTGCGCCACCTCTCCATGCCTGACCTCAGCGTGGGCTACATTAGGGTAGAGAACCGTATGAATTAGTCCCGGGAATGTCTCAGCGGTGTGTCCGTGTGGTCACCTTATCCAAAGTGCAGAGTGTGAACCAGAGTCATCAAGGAAAGTCCCCCGCACCCCAATGTCCCTCCCCCTCCACCATGCCCCTCCCCCTTCCCCACCCCAGGCATGCTTAAAAGCAAAGGAGAAAGACCAAAAGCAGCCGGAGTCAGGCCTGGACCAGTGGTCAGCAAGACAGCGTATCCACAGCCTTCCTATGCTCATCATGGCCGCTTCTAAGCGGGTACCCAGGTGCCTGAATGAAGGTGAAGGGTGAGCCTGACACCTGACCGACAGCCCCAGTCTCACCTCCTGGCAGCTTAATAGTCCACATTCATGGCAACGCAGCCTCGGAAAACAGAGTAGACCTCTTTTAGAGATGGAGTACACTTGCTACAACATCAAGACTGTCTAAGACCTTCAGGAGCAAGGGTATCTCTCATGTTGGAAAAGGTGATGAGGTGCTGGCCAAATCCCATAGCCAGCTTCCCTGGCCTGACCACCCACACCTCAGGGAAGAGGCAGGCAGGGAAAGCCTTCGTGACTTGGGCACAGCCAAAGCATCTCTGACCAGGCAGGCTGCCCGCTGAGCCCCAGCTCTCAGATCTTCCGAGAACGTGCCCAGCTGGCCAGGGACATTACCCATCTCAGGCTCCAGGTGCTTTGGAGCAGATGGGGAGAGAACTCAGAACTCTCCTACAGCCAGCAGGGATGAGAGGGGATCTTTGCCAGTGATAATGAAAATTTTCACAGTAGCAGATGCTCAGGGAAAATTGAAAAACAATACAACGGAATTCATAAGCCCAAGAGAGGGACTTAAGAGAAACCTGGCCACCAGTGGAGCTTGATTGTCCTATCAACACCTCCTTTGCCCTAAGAAGACAGACTGGGAACCATTTCTTTCCCAGCAAGTGATCAAACTGCCCCCTGGAGCCCAACAGGAATCTCTCCAGTCACCCCGTGTTCCCAGTCTAGGGTTCCTGCTGGAAATCACAACAGATACAGATCCCAGATCACACACCCCACAAACTGTCTAAAGGACACTCGAGAGAATCTGGGTCCAGATTCGACAGTGGAAGGGGGTGAAAGTCACACAGCGGGAGGTGGCATGGGGCTCTCAGAGGACAGAGGTGGAGACTGGAGCAGGAAGAGGGCAAGCCAGGCGAGCGACTGGTATGGGCAGAGTCAAGGCTCGGAGGCCTCTGCAGATCGGCAGGGAACGGACACGCCCATAGTGGAGAATGCCGAGCCCACGCTGCTTTGATGAAGGCTAGATGGGCTCCATGGGAGAGGGTCTGAACGCTCAGCTGAGGCCTTCTTTTCTGATCCCAGAAACAGCAGGGAGCTTTAAACGGTCCCTTGGTGGATAACATGCTCAGAGTCTTCTTTGGGAGCATGACTCCATGAAGAAGCCACAGGGAAGCTGACTCTCCTGCCTCCTCCCCTGACAAGAAGGTGGGCAGAGCGCAGGGGGTAGATGTCTGCGCCAGGTGGAAGCGGGGGTAGGATCCAGGCCCAAAAATCTAGGCATCATCGCGAACGCAAGAGGACTGGGTCAGAAGCAGCTGTCCAGCTTACGGTTGATTTTTGGCACCGTCCAAGGCTCCTCCATCTGTAGAGAGGACAGTTAAACCGTAGGAATGTGAGGTCTCTTGCCAGGTATGAACCTCCCCCGGGGCTAACAGAGACAAACAGGACAGGAACTCAGGGTCATACCAGTCCCCAAGCACAGATTTCTCTGCCTTGTTCCAAGCAGTGGATGGAGAGAACAAGGCAAGACAGGATTCAGGGAGGGTGGCCCAACCCAGAAAGAAGGGAGCCAGCTCTTTGGTCTGCGGTCAGCATCTGAGCTTGGTACAGAGGCTCCAGAGAAGGTCTGAGTGAGTGTTCAGGTACCAGGCAGTGGTGGGGAAGCAAGTCAGGGTGCAAAGACAATGGAGAGTGTCCTTCTCTGCTCCCACAAAAGTCCTACGGGGTCGCTGCAATCCCGGGCCAAGCTGAGCCTTGCCTGCACACCTGGCAGCCTGTGAAAGGATAAGGGCTTTGGAAGAGACGGCCCTGTAGATTTCTAGGAGACTGATTTCAGGAACCTATCACTAGAATTGGTCATATCCAAGACTTCTGAAACGGACGGAGTGTGTAAGACAAAACACAGGCAGAGCGGTGTCCCCAAACTCTCCAGGAGGGTGAACACAAGTAACAGCCTGGGCCTTTCCCTGGAGCTCAGCTAGAGAGTGGCGAATAACCTTTCTGTCACTACCAAAGCAACAGGTCCGCAGCCAGACAGCACAGAGTACCTGGTGCACAATCAAAATAGCGCCATCACCTGGTGGGACAGCACAGGCGGCTCTCATCCCCGAGGATGATGCCAAATTAGGGTGGGGAAGAACTGAGACACCCAGAGCCCACTACACCTTGCTCATTGAGAGGTATTTCCCTCTGGATAAAGATACCCCGCACAAAATGGCTGAGACTGGAAGGCACAGTAGGTGGGATTGGTACCCAGCTACAGCTGCACCTTCAACCTGGTGGTGAAAGTGAAACAGTCCCTTCCCGATACCAGTGCCTTCCCTGGACAGAGGCAAAGGGACAACGGTAGAAAAGCAGCTGCCGGGGCCCATAGCACAAGCAAAATGGGGACTACAGCCCTCCAAAGGCTCTCCAAGTGTACACCACCTACACAAACATGCTCTGCAAATGCACACACAGCTACTTTGCATGGAAGAGGTCCCATGGGGTACAGAAGCTACACTAAGTCACCCCAGCCAACAGACCTTGTCGGGATGCGGGGAATTGTTCTAGAGATACAAGCTAGAACTCCAACCTACCTCTGCCCTGTCTCCCTGGCCACAAGAAGTTCCACCACCACTGGAAGCAGTTTAGCTTCACCCTTAGGCAGGTGCTCCTCAGCCCACATTCCAAATAAGTGGACAATTCTTGGCCAGACCTAAGGCTGTTCTCCAACTGGTGACACATGTATGTGCAGGAACCCAGCGATGTGCTGAGCAAACCAGGCCGAGAGATGGATCTAACTTCTTGGGAAAACCGCCCGGCACCATGCAACCTCCTCCCTTTCCTCTTTGATCCACCTGGCAACTCTGAAAGAGGGGTTACTTCATGGCCCCACGCTCAGATGAAGACTCTCAGGTGAAGGAAGGTCACTTGTTCAAGGTCACACAGGAACACAATGAAAACTGAGTTCAAGGCAAGTCAATCCAACTCTGCGAACCCTTGACTTCCCACTCTCCCAAGAGGCATAGGTGAGAGCCAGAGATCAGCAGCCAATAGGTGAAGCTCAAACACAACCGGGTAAGGATTAGCAACCAGGAGGTTAAGACCAGGAACAGCCAAGTGGCTGGAAACAAGGAAATGGAGACCACAGATGAGCAGGTGAAGAGCAAAGACCACGAACCAGCAGGGACCTACAGGTAAACCAACAACTAATCGGTGAAGACCAGGGACCAGCAGGGACCTACAGGTAAACCAACAACTAATAGGTGAAGACCAGGGACCAGCAGGCGGAGACCAGGGACCAGCAGGCGGAGACTACAGACCAGCAGGTAAAGACCAGGGACCAGCAGGGACCTACAGGTAAACCAAAAACTAATAGGTGAAGACCAGGGACCAGCAGGCAGAGACTACAGACCAGAAGGTAAAGACCAGGACCAGCAGGTAAAGACCAGAGACCAGCAGGCGGAGACCAGAGACCAGCAGGCGGAGACCAGGGACCAGCAGGCGGAGACTACAGACCAGCGGGTAAAGACCAGGGACCAGCAGGTAATGGCTAGCAAGGAACTTGGTGAAGGTCAAGAATCTTCAAGTGAAGCCCAAGAGCCGACAAATGATAACCAGATTTTCCAAGTCACCTGAAAGCAAGGAGCTCTGCCTATTCATGTTCCAGGCCCGGGCTCCCTCAGAAGGGACTCTAGTTTTACGCCGTCCCTATCACCTTAGGACTCACAGAGTCCTAGCCTCTCAAGTTGCACCCTCACACTCCCATCATACACAGAATCACATCTGTTCTGCATTTATCCATGATGCATCAGTATTCACTGATGCTAATGAATGTCAGAATGGACCAAAGTGTGAGGAGCTGGCCAGCAAAAATCTTATCAAGAATGGAGATTACCGACCTTCTTCCCTGGGTGACTTTTTAGAAAGTGCTTACTGGGAAGCGAGATGAGCCTAGAGCCCCAAAGTAGACCCAGCCCATCACTCTCAAAGACGATACACTCTCTTTCTGTGTACATCTCCACGCATCCCCAGCACCCTGAGCCCACCTGAGCAGACAACAGTTCCCTAGTGTAAAACTCCTTCCACCCAGCCATCTGGACAGCAAACCATCACGATCAGACCTGACGTTGGCGAACCAACACCCAAGCCTTTTTTTCCTGTTTCCTATGTCCTGTTTCCCTCTTCCTTTTCCTTCTAAACTCAGTTCAAGTGTCCTCTCCTCCAGAGAGGTTCCTGTGATCTTCCTAACCCCCAACACACACATACACACGCACAAAGCTTTACCTCAGCCTGTACCCTCCACTGTTATTGATCATGCTATCTGCCACTATGAACCACTGGAAGTCGAGGACAGTGCTGACGTCAAGGTCCCCAGAGTGGAGGCATCCAGGGAATGTCTACTGAAGGAAGAGATGAAACTGATGATGCAGATCCAGCCCAGGTGGGCGGGGCCAGCCTAGCTCGAGAACCCAGTGCGAAGACAGGGGAAGAAGGATCAGAGAAAAATGAGAGTCTGTTCCAACAGTCTACTAGTCAGGAAGGAGATGACTGGACAACTTACAGGGGTCAGAGTCAAGTGGGGCCCAAGTAACTCCACCCCCTACCTGCACTTCTCCAGGGGTGCCGCCCGGACCAGGCACAGCACTTCTCTTGCCTTAAATGGTTGACTTCTTGAGTGGTTTTTAAAAGTAGGATATAGCACTCAGGAAAGCAGCACTCACGGCTGAGAATTATGAATATTTATAGTGTTTAAGCATAATTGTATTCAGTGAGGGCTCTATATCACACCCTGCAATTTTCTCTCTCCTTAGGAGCACAGATTTCTGCACGGAAGGCTAGCTGAACACCGCCCGGAGGCACAGGTCCGGGGCACATGAAGAGGTGCTGGTGTCCAGGCTCCCTGCCCTCCACAGGAACTTAGGAGGCTGAGGCATCTGAGTTACGAGAAACGCAGAAACATCCACTAAAAGTCTATTTCCTTCCGCTCAGAGTGACAGACCCTCATGAAGGTCCAAAATGGCTCTTATATGAAAGTTGTTATTCAGAATTTGCTGACAAAACATTCCTCACGACCCAGAGCTGAAATGCCTCCAGTAAGTTAACATAGTTACTCTGTAAACCGTGTGTGTATGTGTGTGTGTGTGTGTGTGTGTGTGTGTGTGTGTGTGTGTGTACCTGAGAGAGGAAGAGAGAGAGGGGAGGAGGATGGGAGAGAGAGACAGAGAGACAGAGAGGAAGAGAGCAGAGAGGTGGGTTGAGATGGAGAGTTCTGCCCCCCAACAAGGATGAAGTCTGCTACAGATTCCTGACCCCTGACCCCTTCTAGAGTGAGGAGCTGCTCCCCACTTAACACCTATTAAAGTTGTGGCTTCCACAGATCCAATTTGTCTACTAAATCTGGTAGTGGTATCCAGACCCTGCAGAGCACAGGTGGGCTGGGGGCACATGATACCAAGACCTGAGGGGCAAGGAGACTGTAAACATGAAAGGGAAGGGGCATTCCCATATACACTCAGACCCAGACACGGAGAAAGGAGGCCTCTCTGTGCCCTTGGGAGCCTACGGGGCTTCTTTTCCACACATCCCTGACTATTATGCATACCATGCATACCACACACGACCCCAACACACCACATAAGGCAGCCCCAATATGCACTGACAGGACTCCTTTCTAGACAGAGCCACCTTTCAGAACTGACACCTGCCAGTGAGGTGAAGAGCCCGCCTGGCACACACCACCCTCAGGCCTTCTGTGCTTCCCAAAAAAGTGAGGTATTTGCAGCAATTGAACCTCTCTGGACAGGAGCAAAGTCCACCCAAGTCTTCTCACCCTCCTTCAGCAGTAACTTAGGAACAGACTCAACGGACCAAGGCAGGGCATCCCTTCAGCAGGGGCAGCGCCCCTAAGCGTGACCAGTTAGTGCACAGTGAGGAGCATTGCCAAAAGTCCGAGATGACAGCAGAGGCAGCCGCTGGAGCCGAACCTTGCCATTCCTCAGACTTGTCAGAGTGCGAGCTTCCCTCTTGTAGTTGATTCTCTGATTATCCACACATGGAGCTGGAACACCTGAGCAGCATCCGTGGAACCCCATAGAAACCACCGTGAGAAGGGACATCCCTACGGCATACTTCCTAGCTGACCCCAAGCCTGGATAAAGCTCCCAGTAGGTAGGGGTGCTAGAGAAAGTGCTGACATAGGGTTGGAAAGTGGAACCAGCTAGAAAGAGCCCCACATACATTCAAAGGGGCTGTCCCTCTTGGATGGAGGGGGACCCTAGGCACAGCACTAAGAGATAAGAACTCACAGCACTCTGGCAGAGCTGGGCCAACAGTACCCAAAGCTCTGCACCCCGCCGTGAAGCAGGCAGGATCCGGAGACAGGATCCTCTGCTCCTTGATTCTCCCTGCATCCAGCCTCACTCCTTGGCACACCCCTTACTAGAACAATCTTTCTAAACCGCTCCCTTGCTTCAGACCCTCACGCATTCCCTGCCCCCAGCACAGCATTACCTGATGCCCCAGGGTCTTCCTAACTCTTGTTGTCCCTGTTGACCCCCTTTGTGTCCCACAGGCCTCCCTCCCACCCAGGGTTTCCTCTGAGCCCTGACCACTGCTGGCATGCCTCCTGAAATATACCGAGCTGAACTCCCACCTCTTCCTGCATTCTCTTCCTGACCCACAAGGCCCAGCTGGAGTGTGGCTCCAGGGTAAGCTAAGTACTTCTTCAGTGACCACCCTCCCTCCCATCACAAGATCTCTGTGCATTGACCTTGCTGCTAAATTGAGCCCCTAGATAACCTAGGTCATGCCTCTTCTGGGCCTGGATCTTGGTAACAGCATGGCGTCTAGTACCTATGAGGTACAGTAGTAAAAACTAAGGTAGGGGTGAAGGATGGCCAGAGAAGGATAGCCGGGAGAACTGACGGATACACTGATGGTGGATGAACGACTAGGTGGATGGGTAGAGGAGTGGATGGATGGTGAATGGATGGATGGATGGATGGATGGGTAGACAATGAATGAATATATAAATAGGTGGTAGATGATGGATCATCAATAGGGTAGTGAATAGATGAATGGTGGATGAGTGGGTGGATGGATGATGGATGATGGATTGGTGGATAGGCAGTGAGTGGTTAAACATGTGGGGAATGAATGAATGAATGAATGGTGGATGATAGCTAACAGGTAGAGGGTTAGATGAATGGTGGATGAATGAATAAGTGGGTAGATAGGTGTATGGCTGATAAGTAGATGGCTAGGTAGGGAATGAATGAATGGCAGATGAACAAATAAGCATCGGGTGGATTAGTGGATGGATGGATGGATGGATGGATGGATGGATGGATGGATGGATGATGGGTAAGGTATAGATGAATATCAGGTAGATGGTGAATGAATGAGCAAATAGTGAGTGAATAGGTGAATGATGGATGGGTGGATGATAAATCAATGGATAGGAGAGTGGATTGGTGATGAGTGGGTGGGGTACAGGTGGGAGCAAATGAAGGATGGGTGGATGCAGGACGGTGATGGAGGGTGGAAGCTGAGATGCGTGGATAGACTATAGGGGTAGGTTAAAGATGAATGGTAAGGAATGGATGGTGGACGAATAGGTAGTAGATGGAGGGATGGACAGTTGGATGGATGGGTGTGGGTTATAGACAGATAGGTAAATGGAAATGGGTGGATATATACATATACACATACACATATACATATACATATGCGCATATGCATGAATGTTCTATAGCTGTCTTTATGTGCTTTGTGTTGTGTACTAAGCGTAGACTATGTGTATATTATCCGAGGATGAAGGGCGGAAGAGCAGGCAGGTGTGGGGAATGGATGGACGGGTAGCTGGATGGGCACAGTAGTAGGTGGGCAGATGGACAGGTAAGCAGGTGAATGGGGGAGAGTGGGGGTGAATGTATGGGTGGATAAATGGAAGGACTTGGAATGTAAAGAATCAGAGGCAGTCTGACCTTGCTCTGGCCTTGGTCCCCGCCATCTCTGCAGGCATCAGAGCACAAAGGCACTTAGAGGGATTGAGCCTCTCGGCTACAATTGGAGCAGCTGCAAATAGCTCGGGGTAGCCTGAAGCTGCTCCTCCCGGCAATCAGCCTCAATCAACACCCACCTGGCCCTGCTGCCGGCTAATTCCACCTGACACCCCGACTAGGGCTCCCAGAGCAGCCAGGTGTCGGTGCCATATGAGGCATGGGAGGAGACGGGCCTACTCAGCCAGCACCAGCAGCAAAGTCACTCCTGGATCCCCAATTCCACCAGCGACAACAGTGTCCCCAGAAGCTGCAGCCCGAGTCACAGCTTAAAGGCACCAGAAGACCATGCATGCCCAGGGAACAGACACGCGACTGCTCTTCTGGTCCCACCACTCCATGCAGACTCCCCTGGCTGTCATTTCATTGTCCTAAGGAGCTACACCTGGAGGAGAAAGCTTTAGGGGCTTCTTGTATCTGTATGTGGTCACTTTGACAAACAAAACAAAACAAACAAACAAACAAACAAAAGCAAGAGCATTCCAGCCACTCTGCCGGAAGGGGGGGCCTGGGGAGGCCCTGAATGAAGGTGATGGAGCAGATGCAGTTGCCACGCCCACCGCTGGAGGTGTGACTGGTGTGCCTTGGGGAGAGTAAGTGGTTGTCTCTGGCCACAGCAGGGCCCTCTGCACGACAGAACCTGACGAAAAGTCTAGGACGCCTCCTCATGATCTCTCTAATATCCCCCACTTCTGGGTCCGTCCATCTCTCCAGCCACACTTCCAGTGTCCCCTGAGCTTAACCTATGTCTGAGGGATGCTGCCCCAGCCTTTAGACGAGTCAGGAGCCAGTGTGACCAGTCCCCGCACTTCCAAACCACGGCACCATGCTAGCAGAGTTAGGACCCAGGAGCCGGGCTGTCCAACCCAGCGTCAATTGCTGCCTTTTTGCTAGCTGTGTGACCTTGGGGGTGGGGGGACAGTAACCTCACAGTGTCTAATTTCCTCACCAGAAAACGGAGTTTAGAATATCCCCAGGGACGCACGAGCTCCCCGAGTACATGCCGCAAGCCTCTGAGAACTGGCTCTCACGCCAAGCATCTCCCTTCGGCTTCAGCCACTCTAAGACCCAGAGCGGATCTAGAGGCATGTCCAGGTGGGCGTGGGTCCTGTCCTTCCCTGCTTAATTCCTAAGCAGGTTTGTAGCTGCCTAGGGCTACGGCACAGGCTTTACCTGGCCTGCGGCTGCTGGGCCACAGGAAGCTCTTGTTCTCTCTACCATAGGGACTCCTACGAGACTACTCTCTCTGAGTAAGCACTTTCCCCTCTCCCAGACCCTGTACCCTCCGCTAGCTGTGTGGTGGGGAGCACAAGGGGCCATGGTGTCCTGAGCATGACCAGGCAAATGGAACACAAGCTAGGCCTGCCCTCACACACAGGCCCTGGCACGTGCTGCAGCCTTCTCCACAGCCCATCGGCCCCAGACTAGTAATACATGGCTACTCGTAGCTCAGGCGTTTGCTCAATTGTCACTCACCTCCTCCAGGAGCCCTCCCTGATTTCTCCCAGGTCTCGTCTGTGTTCCCAGCACTGCCCCTTGCTCTAGCCAGTGAGCTACTTTAGGATGGCCGGTTCCGAGCGCTGAGTTCATTCGCTCCACGCTGCTGCCCTGGCTTTCTCACGGCCTCCTGAGACTCCCCCAGGAGCCTAGGCCTCCGCACTAGGCACTTTCCAAAGTCTTTAAATACACAAATGTGGCTCCCAGGAACCCCTCACACACATCCAGGACAATGGTCAGGAATGAAGTGTTACCTGTCCCACCGGGCATCCAGGAGCACGGGATGCAGTCACAAATGGCAGGAGACACATGTCAGAGAACTGTCTGTTTCAAAACTCCAATGGGAAATGCATGGTTTGCTGGAGTCTTGGATCATCTGCCCATAAATCTGAAAAGTGTCTCCTAGGAAGGCAGGGACACCCTCTTGACACCCCCCCCTCTCTCTCTCTCTCTCACACACACACACACACACACACACACACACACACACAAACACACACACACACACACACACACACACACACACACACACACACACATCAAGAAACAGAGCCTATGCCTGAGAAGCCGGGAATAGTTACCCTGTACCTCGGACAGCGACTCTGGCTTTAAAGGCCCCTGCACTGGGAGGAAGGAGAGAACACTACTCCACCCCCCTTGTGTTCTGAGCCAGATGATCAGCCTAGAGAGGCACAGGGGGGTCCTGTCAATCATTCTCTTACCCTCAAGTGTCCTCCAAGGCACATGTCCAAGGATGCCATATCCAAAGCTTTACACGATGCCCACAACCAGGGTCACGGCATATTCCCACGTGACAAATGGCAAGAATACCCTTCCCAGAGTCTCTCCAGAGTATCCGCCATCATGGGAGCCAACAAGGGGCACAAAGCTATTCTCAAGCCCCTCCAGCAATGGTTCTCAATTCCCTTGGAGGTAAGACAATCCTTGGACAGGAGTCACTGAAGACCATCGGAATAGTTACCTTCATTAAGATACATAGCAGTAGCAAGGAAAATAATTTTATGGTTGTGGGTCTCCACAGTATGGGGAGCCATATTAAAAGGTTGCAGCATTAGGAAGGTCAAGAACCACCGACCTACAGGTCACTGAAAAGAAAAGTCAGTCCCAGGAAAGCAGCAGAGGTCCAGGGGTCTGACAGCACTGCCTCATCACCACCACCAAAACCCCCGCAGGATGCTGCTCCTTCAGGAGGCCACACTCTCAGGGTTCTCCACCTGGCAGGTCCCAGGGTATCTCTGAGTCTCAGCTTTCCAGACTCTATAATGGAGCCAAGTTGAAGCAAAAACTCCCATGATATCTCCTGCCCACCCAGAAACCATTTCCATCACAGAGGGCAAACCAGTCCCAACTGCAAAGGGGAAAGACAGAAGCCACTGAACCGGGAGAGAAGGTAGAAAGTGAGGAAGGAGAGTACAAATTCCCTCTTACATTTTTCTCAAAGACTAGGGGCTGCTCTAGCAGGGCTCAGAGCAAGGCTTCCTTTTCAGAGTATTAACAATTTGTATTTCCTACTACCCATCTTCCCCACAGTCTTTTGCAGGGAGGGAAGGTCTATAAATATTTTTTTAAGAAAGACTGAATTTTGATGAACTCGGCTAAGCGGGTGTTTTGCATATGAATGGGATCTGATTAGCTGGCACTTTCCTACACAGAATGCACCACAACTTTAAGCTTTCCAGAGAGTTAAAAAGTTGAAGCGGCCGCGCTGATACGGCTCCTCTAATAAAAAAAACATGCAGCATTTATTATTGATGTTCAGCCCTGATAACTACCCTCATCTAAAATTCTTCACTCCCAAGAACCCTTCGAGATAATTTCTCAAGATAACCAGAGGAGCACTTCAGCCGGCCCATACGCCCATACGCAGGGTGTAAGGTAGCTCTGGCCATGCCGGGGAATAGGAGGCCAGAGAGACTGTGGCAGGCTGAAGTATTTGACTGACTATTCAACAGTGCTGGCCACCTCCAGAGGGAACTCCTTCAGGTACAGAGGAAGCTGTGCTCTTGACTGACAGCCTCATCCCAGGTCAGCTGACTCCTGGGGAGACAAACAGGAAGTGAGGAGTCAGATTCTATAGCTGGAGCCACCTGCTTTGGGACATCAGTCAAATGCCCAGAGCCCACAGTGTGTATGCCATTCCCTGCCAGGGGAACAGGATCTGTCAGTGTCCCTCCTGGACTGCTTGGCAAGTGGGCTTCTCCATGTACCCACCCGTTCCTGTGCACACACACACACACACACACACACACACACACACACACACACCACACCAAGGGATGCTACATTGCTTTAGAGGGACTCCCAGGTCACAATCAATGCCCCTTGGGGTTAGGTATATAGAAGCTGTCTCTCCTCCGACCTCCAGAGGGAACATCTTCATGTTTCAAGTCCCCAGACCAAGGCAGGATGGATGGACAAGATACTTCCCTGCTTGGCCCGTTCTCCTCTGAATTGCTTTTTCTCATGCAGCACGCAGACCCCATTACAGACCCAAGGCTCAGCATCTGTGTACTGGGCTCTCTACCCCTATCCACTCCCAGTGCTCTGGAAGACTGGCAGCTACGGATGACATCACCACCATCTTCCAGTCCTCCAGTCCTGCAGCCAGTGAGAACTTCGACAGGACAGGGGATGGTGGGAGTCCCCTGGGGGCTCCCTTCTGCCTCCACTCCTGGCTAGGACAGCAAAACTGACTGTTGTACATCTGTTCCCTTTGCCTCTTCAGGACCCAGGATGGGGACAGCTTCCTACCTGAAGCCAAAAGCTCCCCTCTGCCTGTCTTAGTTGGTTTCCTTGACCTTGTCCTTTTTTTTTTTTAAAGATTCAGTTCAGTCTGTTTCTTGCCAGACACTGACTATCTTAGAAGCAATCTTCTGCCCACTCCCCACCCCAATTCCCTCCTCAACACAAAATGGTGGTCGTGTGTGATAGTTTGTATAGCTCTGGCAGAGGGAAGGGGGCCACTATTAGAAGGTGTGGCCCTACCGGAGTAGGTGCGGCCTTGTTTGAGTAGATGTGTCATTGTGGGTGTGGGCTTTAAGACCCTCATCCTAGCTGCCTGGAAGCCAGTATTCTGCTAGCAGCCTTCAGATGACGATGTAGAACTCTCAGCGCCTCCTGCATCACGCCTTCCTGGATGCCGGGCAACCTTGGTGATACTGGAATGAACCTTGGAACCTGTAAGCCAGCTCCAATTAAATGCTGTCCTTATTAGAGTTGCCTTGGCCATGGTGTCTGTTCTCAGCAGTAAAACCCTAACTAAGACATTGTGTCAGCACAGTGACTTAACAGCCACTCCTGTTCCTGATCCCTACTAACACCCAGAGAACACAGCTCCTCCCCCCACCTCACACTGGGCCCCTCCCCAGTGGAGCCATAAGACTGAGAAAAGCCAAGCAAAGGCATCAGTTTTCCCCAAATCCCAGAGTGTGCATCCCGGGGCATGGAAGTGCGGCAGACCGTCACTCTGGGCTCCTTAGAAACCTACACATTAGGAAGACACAGTGTGAAGCAATAGATTAAAATTTCATGCCTTTAGCTTCAGAAATCCATACAAACTAAGTTTGCTGGACTGAAAAAGAAAATCCCTTTCTTCAAACACCACCAAGCCGAGGTTCAAGACTCTCTTGGGTTGGTGCTACAGAGTAAATCTTTAATTTAATTCACTGTCCTGGTCCTCTGACCCCAGCAACAGTCCATAAATATTTAGGCAGCCAACACCAGGCTTGTTTTCCACTTTGGAATGCTAATGGTGGGAATGGGAAGATGAGAAAGCCAACTCCGAGGCTCTACCAGCCCGTGGCCAATCAGCACAACACAACAAGCATTCTGGAGACCCAGGGAGCCTCCCGCTTCCTTAAGGAGCCCAGATGCAATTCACTGAGAAGCAATGCTCTACCTGCAGGGACCTTGATGGTGGGACTGTGGGATGTGGAGGAGCTTTAAAGAGGGACATGGTGGAACGGCCAGAGTTCCAGGCACATTCATGCAGGTGAATTTTTTTTCCCCAGAAGCTCTAGAACTAAGATACTGAAGGGAGGAGCCAGCACGCCCGGCCTTCCTGCCCCTGCCCCCACCACTGTCCCCAGCACCCTCATGGTCCCTGCCTCACCTGTATGTCACTCACTCACGAGAGCTGGCCACAAGCTGTCTCTGAACTCCTGCCCAGCACGGCCGCAGGGTTTCTACCTTGCAGCCTGGACCAGAAGCATGGTGCTCTCAAGAAAGCTGTCCTTGGTTTGAATTCTCCCATAGCCGTTTACCAGCTGCGGCTTCCAGTGGGGTTTTGTGAGAAGATAGATTTATTGAAGTCTAAATGATATACTATCTACTGTGACATTCACTCACGCAGCTTGCGTACACAGGCATGCAAATATCGGCTCCATCCAGTTCCAGATCCACTCCATCCCCCACGCTGGCATCGGTCCCCGCTTCCATCTCCAGCTCCAGGCAACCACTAATCTGCTTTCTGTCTCTATAGTTTTGCCCTTTTCTGGAAATTCTCACATAAATGGAATAATATGATATGTAATCCTTTGTGCCTGGCTTCTTTCATGTAGAATGAATGTTTCTGAGGTTCCTCCTATGCTAAGGCCACCTGTTTCGTTCTGTTTAGTTTCTGAGTCGTATTCCCCTGACCAGGACATGTAACTGTGTTTTTCTGTTTACCTCTGACGGACATTGGATGGAGGCAGGTTGGGCTGTCATACGCTACCTTGACCATCCACCGGCAAGTCTGAATGCATGACTCCACCTCTCACACACAAATTCCTAGCAGTGGACACGCAGAGTGATGTGGTTAAGTATCTGCTTATTTAAGGATCAATCAAGCTCTTTCCCACACTTAACGATTTCCTTCGCCTCATATCCTCCGCCCGTGTCTTACTGGGTTTCTATGATATCCATGCCGCAGAGTATGCAGGTGTGTGAGTTGACTCGCCCATCCTTGATGCTGAGCTGTCCGTGTATTTGTTTGAGACAGATGTACACAGCAAAGGGAGAGGGAAGGGCCTATTCAATTATTTTGTCCGTTTTGAATTGGGTAGCTTGGTTCATTATTGAGTTGTAAGATTTAAATATGCCCAGATAATAATCCCATTGTCGTCTATGTAACTTGGAAATATTTTCTCTAGGCCAAAGGTTCTTTTTTACCTTCCTAATGCTGCGAGCCTTTAATACAGTTCCTTATGTTGTGATGATTCCCAACCATAAAATTGTTTTTCTTGTTACTTTGTAACTATAATTTTGCGCTGTTATGAATTGCAGTGTGTTTTCTGCTGGTCTCAGGTGACCCCTGTGAAAGGGTCACTCGGCCCACTGGTTGGGAGCCGCTGTGCTAGGCCTCATGACTTTTTCACTTACCAGGGGAGCTCATCATAACTCCTCACGGTGAAGAGCAGGGACTAGGACTAGGACGTCACAGGCATGAGACAGGTAACGCAGGCCTTCCTAAAATGCGCCACGGCCACTGTATGTCCACCCCCACCGCGACGCCAGAAGTCGGGACTTGTGACTTTTGCCTTTAACTGGAAGACCAGGGCAGGCCTGGTACAGAGGAGGCCCCTGCCAGTGCAGCCTGCAGCCATTCCAGCGCGCAGTGACCCTGCGCCTTACTCAGCAGAGGGTGAGGATGGAGTGATGCCCAGAGGGGACAGGGAGGCGGCGGCATGAAGACAACAGAAGCCCTGGGAGAGAGAGCAGGAGTACAAACAGAGACCCAGTGCGGGGGCCCATTTAGAAAGAGCAGGGAAAGGTGCTCACCCAACCCAGCTCTCAAGGTCGAGGAGGGGGTAGCAGGCTGGTGCTCTGGAGGCCAGGCCAGGCCGACACTGCTGCGACACACCCGACACACCCGCTGAGATGATAAAGCACAGATATTCATGAAGAACATTTAATGCCACGTAATGGCAAGATGGCACTGGTCTCTGCCTGTCCTTCCCTTAGAAGGAAGGAAACTTCCAGCTGTGGAAACTTCCGGGCCAGAGGCTGTGTCACAGACACAGGGCCATCCCCTCCTTACAATCCAGTGATGAAGCAAAAGTATCTCCTGTTAAGCGGTGGGCTGCACTCTCCCCCAGAAAGTGCCTTTTGAAGGGCTAACACCAAGTATCTCAGAATGACACTGCAGGGGTTGGGGGTGTTGTAGGGTTGATTGGCCAGATAAAGAGGAGGCAAGGGGGGAGGGGCGCCTAATCCAAGGTGAAGAGCGCCATTATTTGGGCACAGACACAGGGCTGAGCCAGGGAAAACTAGGTGAGAAGACAGCCGGCCACAAAGAAGCCAGGCTCTAGGGCTGCCTTCCCCAGGAAGAGGAGGAGCTAAGCATCTGCTGCTCACCACCCCGTCTGTGGTAGCTGGCTATAGAATCCTTGGGAAATTAATTGATCCTGCTCACACATAAGGAAGGTGAGGCTTAGACAGAGCTACTGTGCTTGAAACTCACCGGTGGGTCCTACGGCCTCCATCCTGTGCACCTCACCCCACCCAGCACACTCCATCACTGGGACATGAATCTTTGGCGACCTGGAGCCTTACCTGAGGCTGTACACCACAGAGGCAGAGGCAGGGCAGAAGGCGGAAAACAGACTCCCAGCAGGACCTTGGGCCTGGTGTATAAGCTAGAAGGAAAGACTGACTAGAACCTGCCTCCCTCAACAGGGAGATCCGCCTTCCCTAAAAAGCAGCTCTGGCCGGCCGGTGGGGGTGCACGCCTTTAATCCCAGCACTCTGGTGGCAGAAGCAGGTGGATTTCTGAGTTCAAGGCCAGCCTGGTCTACAGAATGAGTTCCAGGACAGCCAGGGCTACACAGAGAAACCCTGTCTCAAAAAACAAAACAAAACAAAACAAAACAAAAAACAAAACAAAACAAAAAAGCAGCTCTGTACTCCAGAGGAGGAACAGTCACCACCCCCCTGTAGAATGGGCTACAGAGCTAAAAGTCCCCACAGTGGCCAGCCACAGTGTCTGAGACCTCTAGTCAGCTACAGAGCATGCGGGGTTGGCTCCCCTACCCATGATCAGCATGCACCTGGAGATACACCAGGGGAAATGCAGGAATGCCCTGTTCAGAGAGAGCAGCAAGACTGCTGGCAATTGATGCTCACCCGAGACCTGCCACACCCGTGTCCTCAGAAGGCAGCAGGATGGTTGCCTAGACTACCCCCCAACAGTCACAGGAGAGGTCTGCACAAGGCCGCACACTGCAAGAGACAGTCGGCCATCCTTTCCAGGGGTGCCTTGAAGCGTGACTTAGCAGGCTGAATCAGGACCTGTCAGAAGGTCCCATCTGTCTCTTCACCAAGGCACTCATGGTGATGGCCTGACCCTGAGCCCAGGCCCCACACCGAGGCTCTTGCTGCCCACGGGAAGAACCATCAACCATGCCTCCCTCGTGCTTGACTCTGAATTCCCGTCGCCCTCTCCCCCAGTGGGTCTCACCCTTCCCAATGCCGTGTTCCTTATGCTGTGGCGACCCCCAACCATAGCGTTATTCTCGTTGCTACTTCCTAACTGTAATTTTGCTGCTGCTAAAATATTCCCGTGGACCATGATGTAAATATTTTTGGAGATAGCGGTTTGCCAAAGGGGTCGTGACACCCAGGGTGAGGACCCTCGCCTAGTCTTTAAGCACACTATACCTACATCTTTCCCAGCTGCTCCACTCGCCTCTCCCTGGACAGCGTTCCTACCTGTAGAGCTTCGCCCCTCTTGCTAATTCCAGCCTCCATCCCAGCCCTTCTGAAATAAAGCTCTGCCCTCTGTCTGGCCCTCTCCAACAGGACCCCTTCTGTCCCTAGCAGCCTAAGAGCAAGCCGACCTTAAATACTGCCCACAACCTAGACCCTGGCAACAGTCCCGGTAGACCAGCACCATCGGTCTATACCCCAACAGACAACGAGAACCTCCAGGCCCGGCCCAGCACAGTTCCCTCTCAGAAGACCTGCCTCCCTCTCAGATGACCACAGAGGGAATTACCATCCCTGACTTCATCCACAGACGGAATGTGCAGAGTCATTTCCACATTTCTGTCCAATTAATTACGAGAATATCAATAGATCTTTAATTTTCTCATCAGCAAATAATGGGAGTGAGTCTCGGTGCCACAGTACCATTCATTACTCGTAAGTGCCCCAGTATAAGCTCTGAGTCTAAGTCCCACGATGCCCGGCTGCTGCCTCTATCAGACCTTTGCCAGCAGGAACTTGAGGGCAGGTGGTTGCCCCCCCCCCCTCAGGTGCTTTACTGGATTTAGCAGATTCTGAAGAGGAATGCCATGCCTGCCAACACTCGTTCTGAATGCCTGGACAGTCCCCACCCCCCATGAGGTGACATACATGTTCACTGAGCACCTACTATATCGGTCCAGTACCAGGACATGGCAGAGACTGATGTAAACGGAAGTTTTCCTGGGGAGCCAGGGGTCTACCAAACCGTGAATGAAGCCTTCCGAAGGCTAGGCTGGAATCACCAAGTCCAGAACAGGGTCAAGCTCCAGGAAAAAGGGAGAGTTCATGCAAACATCTAGGAACAAGAGAACAATGACAGCCCAAAGGAATTACACTTTGGATCACGCAATGTTTGTCATGAACGGCCCAGTTTGAGAACTACAGCTGGCAACAGTTGAGTGTTTCAGCATAGCTAGCTGAAACAACAAAAAAAAAGAGTGCCCCCTATACAGAGAGATGTTAAATACTTGAAGAGGTTGTGTGTGCCAATTACCCACTGATCGCTACCCACTGCCTACCTGTGTAGAAACATTACAGTGTCCCTCGTTATTATGATTTATAAGTAAACTGTCCCCCACAGGCCCCTGCTTGGTTGCCAGCTCATGGGCTCTCGGGAGGTGACTGGATCTGAGGCTCTGACTCCGTGAATGGATTAATCTGACGTCGTTATTGAGAGGCAATAGCGAAGTTAGAAGGTAAGGGCACTAGGATGTGTGGTTGAAGGGTGGACCCTGTCCTGTGTCCTTTCCTGTCTCTCTCTGGTCTCGTGTGCACTGTGAGGTGAGTAGCCCCTCTTATATGCTCCCATCACCATGACGCTCTGCCTCATGACACATACGAAAGCAAAGGGTAAGCTAAATAAACAAACCCTCCCTTCAAGCTGTTTCCTCAGTTACTTGTCATAGTGTAATAAAGCAGACTGTACACCCATAAATATGTACAGTTAATATGTGCCCACTAAAAAGGAAAATGCATTAACAAGTAAACCAAGTACCTGTCTAGTTACAAAAAAAATAAAAAATAAAAATCCTCCCATGATGCTGAGAAGGGCATGGGGGCAGAGGGTGGGGGAAGGGAGAACGCCTCTTCACCTAAACCACCACAGGGACCTTGGGTTGGGGACTGCAGGAGACCCAGGAGGGAAAGGGGATCTGTATTGACAGCTACCTACCGGAGGAGGGGTGCCCCAGGTGAAGCCTTGTCCTGCTCAGGCCCTCCTAGAGGGCTCCTGCAAGTTAACAATTATAATGCAGCTGACAAAGCAAAACCTCAGCTCAGGAAGCCATGTGCAGGGGAAGCGGAGGACCTGGAATGTCTATATATGCCAGTCCCCAGACCTCAGCACCACCCTCCTCTCCCCACCCTTCCTGTGCTGGCTAGTTTTATGTCCACCTGACACAAGCTAGAGTCACCGGAGAAGGGGGAGCCTCAACTGAGAAAATACCTCAAAAGATCGGGCTGCAGGTGAGCCTATAGGGCATTTCCCTAATCAGTGATTGGTATGGAAGGGCCCAGAACACTGTATGTAGGGCCGTCCCTGGGCTGGCGGCCCTGGGTTCTATAGGAGAACAGACTGAGCCAACCCAGTAACCAGCACTCCCTGGCCTCGGCAACAGCTCCTGCCTGCGGGTTCCTGCCCTGACTTCCTTTAGAGATTAACAGTGTTGAACCCATCCGCCCCACTTTGCTTCTGTCACGTTGTTTCATCACAGCAATCGTACCCCTAACTAGAACACTTCCCAATAAGCAAAGCACTCTGACACCAGTCTAGGCTCTTCCCTCGGAATCCACCCCATCCCTACCAAGCAACAGCCTGTGTGAGGACACTCAGGCTCACAAAGGTAATTTACCCACAGTCTCGGTGCTGTTTGGGGGAAGGGGTGGGACGCATCTGTTGCTAAGCACTGATGGGCACCGGCTCTCCACCAACCCCTTACCCAAGGCTCCTCTCTCAGCCCTGCCTGGGTCTGGCTTGAGTTCCCTGTACTCGGTAAGTGTGACAGCACTCACTTCCCAGGGCTGGGGTGAAGACAGTGGCCAGCAACAGGGCCAGCAACCTTGGCTCACTATGCAATCTATTCCTCCATGTCACCGCAGCTGCCACCATATCAAAGAACCTGACCCAGACAAGGGGACCATCCTCCATGTGCCCCACTCCCACTGCAAGCCCCTCTCCGCATAATATGGGGCCTTCATTATTTTAAAAGGACAGAAAGGCTTTCTTAATGTCTTTTTATTTGTAAGTGACACGTAGGTATTGAGTCTGGTAGGCAGCGACAGCAGGCCAGGCAGGTCTTCACGGGAAGGAGGCCTGGATGGTGCCAGGTGTCCTCCGCTAGACCCTCTGGGTATTCAATTATTCTTAACCTCGACCACAGCCATGCCTGAGGAGCTCAACACGGCCAGGCTTGCCCACCTAACCTGTTCGCCTGTCTAACACAAAACTCCTCGGGCAGAGACCCTGCATGCCAGCTGCCAACAGGCACTCAGCCCCAGCCACTGCCCTGCGAGCTCAGCAGTGATACCTTCAGTTAACATGTGGGGAAACTGAGGCTCAGAGAAGCAGCATGAGCCCTAAGAGGAAGTAAGTCCATCTCTCCTGTCTTTCAAAAGGAGCCTGCTCTGTCCGCTGTCCTCGGTACAAAAATAAGTTTAAAAATTGGACAGATGTGGACTGAGAAAGGCCACACTGGCTCTTTGGGATATTTAATCCAACTTTACACAAGGGTCACTGCCAACCTTCAGTGCGTGCCTGAATACCATGTATTACACCTGTACACATACACGCTTGTGCCTATGTCCACATACATATGTGCACAGGAGTACACACACACCTATTCCCATCTCTCTTTCCAAGCTGAGTGAGGGTAGATAGCAGGGCCTGGAATTACACTCACTCAATGAAGTGACTCAGTGAAGTCAACCTGGTGGGGGTGGGGCGTGGAGGAAGCACAGCTGGGCTGATGGGCTGGGCTCTGCAACGCCAAGACTCCCACTTCCCTGCCCCAGAGGCCCAGAATAGGAACTCTTGTATGGTAAGAGACACATAAATCTGACTTTTCGGTCATGATTTCTCTGTGCGCTACAGATTAAATCAAGGATAATGTCCTCAGTCAAGGAATCGGATTGGATAGAGCTTAAAGCCTGCTCAGACGCCCCACTATTATGCTAAGCGATGCACCAGCGAGGGGGCTGTTTCCTCCCTCCCTAATCATGCCCAGCACAGCCAATCCTGCCACCACCAGCTCTGGCAGGCTGAGAGGCCCTAATCCCCTTTGCCCTGGACGGACCCTGGGACAACAGACACGTGGCAGCCACAGCCACCTCTCTGGTCTCATAGGCCCCCAGAGGCAGTCACGCGAGATGCTGCAGTTAAAGACGGGAAGGTTTTTTATTATTATTATTTTTATTTTTTTGGAGAGCTGGAGCTGAGATAGTACTCAAGTATCCTCAGAGATGTAAATTCTGTGGGTTGAACTAATGAGCTATAGTTGTATCTTTCATCCCCTAATTAACTGTGGCTTAATGAATTTCTCAGCACATTGCTGCCAGATAGTCTTGGAGCCCAAAAGATTTTCTTCCCCTCCATTGCAGGTAAATATTTAAAGACCCCAAATTAAAGGGAGCGCCAGGGCCCAGAATTGGAGCATTGGTGTTACTCACAGTAATTAGACCCCTGTCTCATTGATTCAGGATTTTCTTTCTTTTCTTTTTTTTTTTTTTTCCCTTTCTTTCCCACCCAAGGAGAAGGCAGGGGACTTTAGGCATTAGAAACCTGATCTGGCACAGAGCCCAGGACTTCCTTTCCTGTCAGGCCTGTGTCCATCTCCACTAACTGGCAACTCTTCTTCTGTGTGCAACCGAGAGAGAGAGAGAGAGAGAGAGAGAGAGAGAGAGAGAGAGAGAGGGGGGGGGAGGAAACATTACCTACTTACTGGTCCCAAGCTAGTACCAAAACCTTTAGGGGTAAGGGGTCCAGAGACAACCTAGTACCCAGGGCTCTGGGAAGGTCAGAATGCCACTCATGGCTGTCCCAGCCTCTGCCCTTCCCAGGCAGGTAGGCAAGGAAGATTCTCGTCTCAGAACGTCAGCCACACTATCTTCGCTGTCATTAGCTTTGCTCTAGTATAGCTGATTAGCCGGTGCATGATGCTTAAGGCCCCTTCCCTTAGGTGACCTCTGCAAAACAGAAAAGCCTCAGCCTAAATGATCCATCCCCCACTGGTATTGTCCCAAGTGCTGGGTAGTTATTGCTCTTGGTCCTTGAAGTAACATGGGTAGGTGGTTACTACACACATGTCCTCCTTCCTTCAAGACACTGGGAAAGGTCCCTGTACAAGAGAGCTACACTTAGGGATTAGCCAGAAGTGAAGGCAGTGTTAGGCAAGGCACCCCAAAGGGGCAGCAGGAGGAGGCCAATGAATTTCATGATCCCCATTCCAATTTCATCATTGAAGATTATTGTAGGAAGAGTTGGACCATCCATTAATTATCCTCGCAGACCAGCCAGGGTATCGCTAGAACATGGAGGTAGACCAGAAGTACTGAATTGGCCAAAAAGGGGGCCAGGGACTGAGACAAGTGAGGACCAGGGAGAAACACAGGAGTTTTGGACACTTCTCAGCTGCCCTTCTTGGGGTCCATAGTACAGAAAAGATAATTCCTCTAGCTGCTAGTAATCAGAGTCTGCACTATCCCAAGACCTCTCTAGCCAGGGCCTGGGAACAGCCTAGAGGGTAAAGTATGTTCTGTACCACTACTCTCCATAACCAAAGAGACCTGAAAAGTCACAGACCTCCTAGGCTCCCTGAGGCCCACCATGGAGGAGAACTCACCTCGCCCTGTCTGGGAGCTCTCTAGTAGCAGTGTGTCTAGTGCCTGAGAAGTCCAGCCCAGGACAAACAGGCCAGATGAGCTCCTGACAAGGACTTGAGCTGGCTTTCAGCTGCTAAAACCTGGCACACCAGATCACAGGACAGAGGAGTATGACTCCAAAAGAAGCCAAGATTTCCTCAGCTACGTGAGGTCACTGGTCCATCTCCTCCACCAGCACCTACCTCTGACATCAGTCTAGCATCTCCTCCAACCAGCTCCTGATTCCCCTAGACCCCTTCCCCCCTACTCAAGACCCAGCTCCACCTCTATATAAGAATGCCACATTGTCCAGTAATGTATCCTGAACATTTATTCCAGGCCTAGTGTTTTGGCTGTGACAACCTCTCCAACACCATACCCCTCTGAAGGCCTTCCACCCACCAGGTCTATCTCCTACCTGCCCCTCCCCCCATGCCAGATCACACCACCTTCAGTAACAATCACTGTGACGGATCAACTAATCTCCTCTACAGTCACCTATGCAACTAAAGACGGATCTCATCTACCTTCAGGTCTCTGGTGTCTGGTACTATTCCTGGAATACTACGGGAATCACTAAGTACTTGAGGGAGAGATGGCAAGGTAGAGGTGTGGTCAGATAGATGGACAGACAGGTGGAGGAATAGGTGAGTGTATCACAGGTGGGTAGAAAGGCAGGTGGATGGGCAGTAGGTAAGTGGACAGATGGCGGTGAATTGGTCAAAGGATGATTAAGCGTGTGGATAGAGGAATAAGTAGGTATGTGTGACTGAACGGGTGGGCTGATGGGATATATATGGCAGGTGAATAGATGGATAACCTTTCAATCTCTTCACCAAAGGGAAACACAGGACACCTTAACAGGCTAAGTTTGGTTCCACACTATCTCCAAGGATAGCAGGGCAAGGAGAGAGTCTCCTGAGGCTTCTAATAAAAAAAAAAAAGCCACGAATGGCGACTTGGCCCTAAGAGCCTCTCTTCTAACATGTGGCCTACCTCTAAAGAACGCGGGGCCGTGCTGAGTCCGAGGTCGAGAGGGAGACGTCGTTAGAGAACATGGGAACAAGAGGCACTAGGCAGAAGACAGAGTGGCCCAGGTGGAGGTCTCCAGAGGCCTCGGGGAGGCTATGAGGCTAGGACGCGTGGGCCACCGTGGCTCTCACACAGAGCCCAGCCCAAGCAAACCAAAAGGACCAGCATGAGCCCAGTAACACCAGACCTTCTCTTTCTCAAGTAGGAGTTGGCCATGACATTCTTTGAATAATCAAACCCTCCCCACACCTTCCAAGGTTGATAAGAAATGGGCACATGTCTCTCTGGAAGCCACAACAAGACCAGGCACTTAAGAACATAAACCAGGTCAGCCTGAGCTTCGCAGAGGAAAAAGCTAAGATTGAGAGGGAACCTTCTAGACCGAGCTGGCTCTCCTTCCTTGATCAGGGGCCCTAGGGCCTCAAACATCTGGCTTCAATCTAGACCTCATTTCTGAACCCAAAACAAACAAAAAAAATGAATCCTTAGGCCTGAGGACCTAATAAAGAGGACCACTCACCAGTAAGCTATAGAGAATACCTATCCTTGTTGATTAAATGCACCCGGTAACTCACAAGGCACACCTGCACAGCCAGCAGTTGCCACAGACAGTGGCTTCAAATGACTATGGCTCCATCTGCTATGGAGGTCCTGCTAGCATCCAGTCACCTTTGCCACCTCCACCTGACCCCACGAAGAAGGCTGAGGACCGCCTGGGCACAGAGTCCTCATTCACAAAAACGTGCACTGTATAGAACAGTTACAGAACTTCCCAGACAGCCCTTGACGCCGGTCATCCCAGAAAACGCCCAACTCTGAGCCAGACAGAGGTGCTTTTAGCCGTGAGCATCCTGACGCCAGCTGTGTGGACCCCTGTGCTCCCTAGCACTTTAGAATTTGTCTCTCAACTATGAGCAGATGTCACAGCACCGGCCAGACCAAAACAGGCCCTCCACAGCCAGGATGCTTTTGTGGTCACTCAAGGAAATGACCAGGACCAGGGAAACGCGTGCTGAGCAAGATGCCTGCATTGTGACACACTGTTTTCTTATTATCCCTTGAGGGACTGTGTCTGCCTGTCTGCCTGCCCTCGTTTTATACATGAGGAAGTTGAGGCTCTGACCACACCTGGAATCTTGTACTTAGCAGCAAGGGCCAAGCTGGATGTAGCTCCAGCTGAAGACCAGTCCTGCTGGGACTCTTCTGCTCCTGGGACCTCTAAAGCAAGCAGGACAACCACGGGCCACTCTCCTCAGTGAGACTTAGACTTGGTCCTAGCGCTCCAGCCCCGCTCATATCCTCTTAGATGAGTGCTTCGAGACCTTCCTAATACTGTGACTGTTTTACACAATTCCTCATGTTGCAGTGAATCCCAATCACAAAATTTTCATTGCTACTTCATAACCGTAATTTCCCTACTGTTGTGAATCATAATGTAAATATCTGTGTTTCCTATGCTCTTAGGCAAGCCCTGTGAATGGGTTGTTCAGCCCCCAAAGGAATCCCAACCCAGAGGTTGAGAACCTGCCTCAGATGCTGACCCAGGGGCCTTCTGAGAGTCCCCTATGCAGTTTATGCCCGACACTGCTCCCCCAACTCCAGCAGGGCTTGGCACATCCTTCTGTGAATGCACCCACCATGCTGCACCATGGCAGATATTTACAAATCTGTAGGGCTGGATCCTTAAAGCACATGAATAAATAAGTATGATCTGACACAAGCTCTACCGTGGTGTGCAAATTCCATGTCTCCAGGAAAGCAGGAAACATGTCTTCCCCTAACGGGTTGTCAGTAACTACCATTTCTCTACACCAAAGACGCTCAGCACCTATCACCTTTGTCGGCACGCCAATGACATCGCCTAATGCCTTCCGTGGTGTCGTGGCGGAAGAATGCATTTACATCGCTTGGACTCCCTAAGAACGCTGCTACCTCCGGGGGCCCCTGGTGCGTGTGCGATACCGATGCACGGTCTCACTTCCTCCTGTGAGGATTTCATGCTACATTCGCTGAGACGCCAAGCAAAGTCATGGATGCAAAGGAGGAGCCATGTCTTCGGGGGCTTCCCCCTATCTTTCATCCAGAAAATAAGTGGTGATAATATTTGTAATATGTTTACTGACAGAACCAAGGGCTCTGTACAGATAACTCTTTTATGACACAAAGTACTTAACTAAGATGGAAAATGGCATTACTCGTGTTAAATTCAAAATGAGCATTTTGTCCCCGATTGCTAGAAACCCAGCAAATGTCATTAGCTATCTGAGGTTACAGTGAAACCCGCAAAGGGTTACTCTTTGGTAATTACATTTCCTGTCGCTATAGAAACAAGGGACATCAGACTAGCCCCGCTGACAACTCTGTCTTTTCCCCTAAGAAAAGACGCTCATCTGCATGTGGCCAGACTGGCTGCAGAGTCAATGCATCTCACAGCACAGCACAGCACAGCTCAGCTCAGCTCAGCTCAGCTCAGCCCGGCAGCACACTCTCCGGAGAACTGTTTTCCCCACAGGCAGCAGGCTGGAGCCCCAGGACATGGGCTGCTGTGATTCTTGATTGGAAACCGATGATAAAAGACAGAGATGAGGACGCTCTTCCTGTGGCTTCTGCATTGAAATGTGCTCCTGAGTGTGTGCAGGGAAGTTGGGCTTCCTGGGGCACAGTTCTGTGGTAGATGCATTATTTATGGCCTGTGTTCTATTGTGCAAAGCACTTCCCTACACAGAGCTATGGGCTACCTTTCCAAGCACACCCCTAACTCTCCTTCCTCTAAGACCAAGAAACACACACACACACACACACACACACACACACACACACACCCCTGAATCAATCCCTTAGCCTTCTCAGACACTATCCACGTCGTAGCACAGACAGACAATAAGCCAGGCCTAGAGCCAACAGCAAAAAGGCAGAAGGCAGAGGCCCTGCAAGGGAATACAAGCCTCATTCTCTCTAAGTTAGCTGAACTCCTCCCCCAAAGCCATGGACACACCTCACCAGACCCTGCACACCCTGGTGTGGCTCAGGACCCCATCCTCCTCCAGGAATCACAAATGCTCGTTCCCTGTTTCCCACCCTGAACTTCAAAGACCGCCTGCACCAAGACTCTCCTGCAGACCTCAGGGTATACCATGCGTTGTTCCTACCTTGAAGGCACTGGGCAAGTGGAACAGACCACACAGCTAGAGAGGCTGTGTCCACTTGCCTGTGCAGATTCGCTGGGTCTCAGCTGCCCTTGAACAACACCACACACACTCACCCTATCTTACCTCCTTAAGAGTCACAGCATCCTGTCTATGCAGTGGCCACAGGTCAGCCAGCACACAACCTCCTCATAGTCAGTGGGGAGCCTGCAGTTGGGCAACTGGAGAAGACAGGGCCATTGAGATTAGAACCCCCTTCTTTTTTGTATATGTGGGAGAGAATCGTACCCCGTGGATCTCTTCAGCAGCTGGCATAGGCCATCTAACCCCATAGGTGTGTCTGAGTCTTGTCTGTGCGTCTTCCCACAACAGGCCTAAGCAGACAGATGGCTCTGTGGGCACCCACTCACCACTCCCATCCCTAGGGCTCTGGCAGCTTCTTCCTGATCTTGTCACCCCAGGGCTGCATCTCTGGCCAGGGCATGGCCTCTGCTGCCTTCCCAAATGAACTAGCTAGTTTCCAGGGGCATGTAATTGTCAGAGGCCATGTAACTGTCATCAGACACTATGACTGCGGCTAAGCTTACCCTACTAAGAGGAACATCCACAAGCAAAAACAGAAGCTCTCTTTCTGATCCACTCAAAATGGATATCGGATGCACGAAGCTATTCAGGACAGTAATAAGTAAGAGTTACACACCATACAGATCAGGGGGCACTTTTACACGCCCCCTGCACTCACAGCCTAGCCGAGGGGGCTGTCTAGTCTATGTGCTCCCCTGCCTAAGACAGCAGCTCCCATCAGACAGCCCCTCCCTACCTGCAACATCCTCAGCTCAACCCCTGCCCTGCTCCTCAGACCTAGAAACTGTTTTGCCCTCTGTGCCTGTCCATCTCTCAGAGCTTCCCTATTCAGAGTTAATTCCTTTCCCTCTCACTGTCCTCAATGGCCTTGGGAAGGGATGATCTGTTTCTTGATGAATATGGATTAATTCACCTGCAGAATGGGCATTTTCACACACTGATGTAGACTGGACACCAGCAAGGGATGGACACAGTCCTATCTGATGTGAGCTGACTGTGAAGACAATTAGGAGCTCCAGAAATAGAAGTGTAAGGCCCAAACTAGCATGGTTCCTAACGACTGACAGAGAGTCCCCAGTGATGGGTCTCAGAGCTCTAGGCTTAAAAATGCTCTTATGATGGCCTGATCTAGCCACACATAGAGGAAGGGGGACTGTGATCGGGATATAAAGTGAATAAATAAATGTAAAAAAAATTGAGAAAAGTCTGTTTTGAATGACTCGGGAGAGGACATTGATTATAATGATCCCATTGCACCGATGATTGTCACAGGATTGAGTATCCAAAAAAGATGCCTACAGTAGGCCTTACTGAGCAACACAGCACCCAACAGAGACAGATTTTGGAAAGCCAGATGTAAGGACAGGGACGGAGACTCTAGGAGAAGTTGTAAAAAAAAAAAAAAAAAAAAAACAAGCTTGGGTTCGGTTACCTCTAAACTTAACAGGAGACTGTAGACTCATAGTGTGGCCACCACTAGGTGCCTAACAGTAAGACAGCCAAGCCACCGAAGGCAAGGGGCTCACCTGTCACACCAGATGTCAGCTGAGAGCTGAGCTCTATCTTGGGATCAGTATTCAGGAAGGACAGTGGCCGTGGGGCAGGATTGGAAGGACAAAGCCAGTCAGGTATACACGGCACCGATACCAACCACAAGCCACAGCCGAGGAACCCAGCGAGAGCCAGGAAAGGGGCTGACTGTGAAGGTGACATGAGTGTCAGCCCCAGACACCTGAAACGATTGTCCCCAGGAAGATAAAGAGCAGGGGAGAGATGCCAAGGACATCCTCCCCATAATCCAATTAGGACAGTCTGCAGCCCACGGAAACAAACAGCCCCACAGCAGCACCCACGCCAGCCACAGGCGGCCTTCCAACAGGCTCCTGCTCAGAGTGACCCCCACCACAGCCAGCTTTCCGCCCCCCCCCCCGCGAGGCTACTAAACCCCAGAAGCACGGGAGAGAGGGAATCGCAGGAAAGCAAAGGTACAGAACCAGGTAAACGGATACAGTCACCTACAGTCTATGTGTTTAAAGACCTGTTCACCTTCACAGGGCCACCCAGTCCTAAGACAGCATCACATGTAAAGCATTAGAAGAAGGGCTGTGAGGTGGCTGAAAGGGTTACAGGGCTTGCCACCAACCCTGACAACCTGAGTTTGATCCCTGGGACCCACAGAGTGTAAGAGAACAGACTCCCACAACTTATCTTCTGAGTTCCACATATACAGCATGACACTCACACACACACACACACACACACACACTCACACTCATAAACATACACATACACACATATATACTCACATACACACTCTCACACACACACACACTCACACACACTCACACTCATAAACATACATATACACACATATATACTCACATACACACTCTCACACACACTCACACACACACACTCATACACACACACATACACATATATATTCACATACACTCACACACACACACTCATACACACACATACACATATATATTCACATACACTCACACACACACACTCATACACACACACATACACATATATATTCACATACACTCACACACACACATACACACATACACACACAATTATATAAAGTATATATATATATATATATATACTTTATATATATATAAATAAATATATAAATATATATATATAAATAAAACAAGCCGGGCGATGGTGGCGCATGCCTGTAATCCCAGCACTTGGAGGTAGAGGCAGGTGGATTTCTGAGTTTGAAGCCAGCCTGGTCTACAGAGTGAGTTCCAGGACAGCCAGGACTACACAGAGAAACCCTGTCTCAAAAAAAAAAAAAAAAAAAAAAAAACACAGAGTATAAGATTTTGCAAAAGTGGAACACTACCAGTCATTTTTAAAATAAAGAAAATATATTACATTTATTGAGTAGTACAGTGCAAAATCAAATATTCTCTATGGTTCTGATAGAACCACTATTGGAAGACATGCGTGTGTGTATACGCAAACAAAAATATTTTAAAATGTATTAGTCTGTTCAAGCTAAGATACACTGTCATAACCAACAACCCCAAAATTTCAGTGACGTAAATCCACCAAAGCCCACTTCCCTCTCCCCCTGTGTGTTTCCTGCTGAAGCCCTGTCCCAGACACCCTTCATTCCGAGATGAGACGCAGGCCAAGGGAGCAGGCCCATCTCTGAGGGTGGGGTGACACCTCAGCACCGTAGAGCCTTCTGCGCCTCCCGGGAGGGAGCGTCGGTGCCGAGGAGAGACACTCTGCTTCCACTGTCCTCCATGAGCATGGCAGGCCACACGGCCAGGGATGACATCATCCAGGCAGCCCCGAAATTCTCACACAGCAGAAAGCAGTGCAAGTGTGGAACAATACGACAATCTACTACAGTTATGCAGCCCACAGGGCAATGAGTGAGGGATGGTTTTTAATGGGAACGATGACACAGAGAAGCAAAATACTGGAATAATTCAAAGACAGGATCTGTGGCTCCCCAAGAAGACTCCAGAAAGGGACCCAGGTGACCACCATCTTCTCAGAAAGGGGCAGGGAACTATGAGAAGGACCAAGATTAGGAAGGAAGAGGGCACAGCCATCCTGGGAGCAGCCGTGCACAGGAACTGTCGCTGAGCTTCCCACTGGCTGGCGCTCGTTTGAAAGACAGGATTTGTCTGCGGAGGACTGAGCGGCTGGGACCTCACGGGTGGAGCTGAAGGCTGGGCCCCAAAGCTTCAGACAACCCATGAGGACATAAGCGTGTGTCTTTAGATGACCACGGGGCCATACCCTGGGGCAAACGATCCAGTACAAAGCTGTCAGCTCTAATAATTTACTACCCCAAAACATGTAAGGACAATAGTAACCCAGAACTCCGCAGTACTCCTCAGGGCTGTCTCCCCTTCTCTCCGTCAGCTTCCTTCTCTTTTCCTTCCTCCCCTCTTCTTCCCTTCCTTTCCCTCTTCCCCACTCTCTCAGGCTCTTGCTTTCCCTGTATTTCTCTCCCCAAGACTATCCATCACTCATAAGTCTGTCCACATCTTAGTTCACTGATACAGCACAGCGACTGGCCCCCTTCTGTGTGCTTATTTGCTGCAGGAAACTAAATCTCTACCTGGCATGGTAGTACACACCCACCTACAATTACAGCCTTCAAGAAGTTGAGGCAGGACAGCCTTGAGTTGGAGGTCATCCTGGGCTACAAAGTAATACCCTCCCTCAAAAATTAAACTTGAGCTGGGCAGTGATGGTGCACGCCTGTAATCCCGGCACTCTGGGAGGCAGAGGCAGGCGGATTTCTGAGTTCAAGGCCAACCTGGTCTACGGAGTGAGTTCCAGGACAGACCGGGCTATACAGACAAACCCTGTCTCAAAAAAACCAAATCCAAAGAACCAAAATAAATTAATTTTTTTTAAAAAATTAAACTTGGCTGAGTTTTTGGAGAATGATGTTAAATCCTGCAAGTAATGTATAATTACATATATTCATATTAACCAGAAAATACAAAATATCAAGAAAGAACAGGAAAGCCTGGGTCTGGCAACAATGAAGGAAAATGCTCTAAGTTTAAGTAAAAGGTAGGGGTGGGGATAAAGGCATGGGCATTACCACCACCAGCTTAAAAGTCATTATTTCTAGAAACAGTGTATCACTCAGTGGCAGAGTTGAGTGATACAGAGTTCTTGTTGTTAGCTGTTACCTTAAACGGGGAGTCACAGGCACCACCCACTAGCCATGTGTGTAGTACTAAGCTACACACTGTGAGCACTGTGTCATGACAGTCTTCACTCTGATCCTTATGTCCAGCAGGTGCCTTGGGCTCTTTAATGGCCCCTGGACTCCAGCAAAGCCTTCAGGAGCTCCCGGACATTGACAGACACACCAGCAGTAGATGACATCCCAGAGGCTCAAGGCAGGGGCTGGAGAGGACTGTTAGGAACTGGGCTGTAACAGAATGTGTGGGTGAACATGGGAACTGTTCCTCCTCCAGACATGGGAACCGGGGCAAGGGCACTTCCCCAGCATCTGGCTGCAAGTGTGAGAAGCACGATGACAGCCAGAACAGTGACGGAGAACGCCTCGGGGAGGCCCCACAGACAGGCTCGCCCATCACCAGCCTCCTGGTCTTCCTGAGCCACACCGGAGCTGACAAGACAGACAGCTCCCTGGCTTTCAGCGGAAGAGAGGTTTTGTGTTGTCTGCTTTGTCTTTAATTCTGAGCTAAACAAAGATCTGGCAAGTGGGAGATATGGGGCTGCTGCCGGGGGAGTCTGCCCTACCGCAGCCCAGACAGTGTTCCTCAGAACCTGTGTGGAAGGTGCAAAGGATAGGGGGCGGGGCGTTGTCTTATGAGCCCACAAAGACCTAAACACCTAGCATGAAAGAAGCATTCTTCAGCCTGCCCAGGCTCTGCACAGGGCCTTTCTCCCCAGCCTGGAGAGGTGGCGTGACTATTATCCCAACTTTGGCATGAGGAAACGGAGGCCCCAATCCAACAGAACCTAACTTGAAGCCGCCTTCTATATGCCAAGGGCTCTGTACCGGTGGGGCTTGCTGGGTCCCCGGAGGACCCACAGGGCACACCAGACCTGCCAGCATGGGACGGAGTGGACATAACCTGCTCACTGGTGCTGTGGATGAGCTATCGGTGAGTGCAGAGCCCCCAGCCCGTCCCCAGGCACTGCTGCCCTTCTCCAGAAGACTCTGCAAGAGCGGGAGCTTCGTGGCTTCTGTTCCCTTGAGTCCCCAGTGCCTGGGACATGCCTTATACACTACCTAGCCAATGTCCCATCAGCTGCTGAAGTCACTACCCCATGTGACCAAGCCCAGGTCTAGGACATTCCCTCAAACTTTCTCTTGCCAACCTCTAAGCTGGATCAGCAAGAAACTCCTTAGAGTGGGTGGAGTAGGAGAGAAAGGCCACAGAATGGAGAAAGAAGAGGTAAATAGAACCCACTGTCTACAAGGCCAGGGGCTACTAGGTATGGAAACCCACTGGGGTTTCCCCCAGAGGGCCCGAGTACACATGCTTACACCCAGCAGCCACCAGCATAAAGGTCCCCGTTCCCACTGAAAACCCTGAAGGCCATGCACAGCTGGTTTGCCCTTGCCGAGTCTCAAGGTGAGGCTCCTTAAGCACCTGTTACAGAACCTTACTACCCAAGGAGTACACTGTGTGCCTGGCACATCGCTCTTTATAGCCAGCCTTGAGAGGTGGGCCTATTGTTCTTAATGGGCAGGTAGCAAGAGTCAAGCTCAGAGAGGTAAAGCAGTCTGCCCAAGGTAACACCGCTAGGCTGCGGTGCGAATCTGGTGCCCTTTCCACTGCCCAAGCAGCCTCCAGGAAGAAAAAGGATAGAGAGAGAGAAATGGGACTGACTCTTCTGGGCTAGAAAGTCTAGAAAGACTTGGATGGGAAGGGGTGGGTGGGACCTATGGCTCCACCCCCGTGCCTGGCAGCTGTTGGCTCTGCTGGCTCGGCTGCGATCTGTCACTCACGCTCCACCTTATCTCGGCTCCCTACCAGGGCCCCACTACCCAGCGAACGTGCTGCACTCAGAGAGGTTAAAAAAAAAAATCCTCCAGCACTACCCTCACTGCCTTTCCACAAGATCTAATTCCAACCTCAGTCCACACAAGGTTCCACGTCACTACAGATGTGCGCTCCTTGTCCCCAGAGGCCCCGCGACAGAGCCACCGCAGCAGGCAGGAAGCCCTGGTTCCCAGGCGCGCAGCCCCCTCCCCCGGCCGCCAGCGCAGCAGAGGCTGCGTTTGTGGGAACGCCGGCCCCCGAGCCGAGAGAGAGCCGATTTATGCTGGAGAAAACATCTTTGTTCTGAGGGTGAAGGGGAGCCATTTCCAACAATTTCATGCTCTGTTCGCGGGCCCGGTGCTGGGGTGGCAGCGAGAGGCTTGTTCTTCGAGGCAGAGCCGCACATAATGAGGCTTCTCACTGGCGCGCTCCGCCACCGTGCCAAAACCCAGGACGGTTATTTATCCATTAATCTGACATTACACCCCCTGCATTTTATCTGCTTATATAAATTTGGTGGTTAGAGTATGCGCCTGGAAAAGAAACTCCTGCATTTGATTCCTACACATCCATGCAGGCCACGCCACCCCTATAAATTCACCTTTGACTCCCCTGGGCCTCAGCGGTCCCAGCTGGGAAGGCTTGAGGAGGAGTTTGTTCCTCCTGTAGGAGGGAGGGCATTCATTCTCTAGAGAAAGGCCGACTGGGTCGTCCTCACCCCACTCCCCAGAGTCCTAAGCTCCCGTCCAGTGGTCCTTCTTTTCGCTCAGCAAAACAAGCAACTTTCTTCACTTCTTTCTGCAACCTCCGAGGGCCCCAGGCATGATTCGATCAGGGAGAGCAACTGGGACCCTGGGTCCCCGCGGTCTGGGCTGTGTGATCCTGCATCATCACCTCGCCTCTCAATGACGGTTTCCCAGCTTCTCTTCCAATGCTGCTTTGGAAATTAAGAGTGTTAATATCTGCCAAATGCTTAGCACAGTGCCTGGCACACAGCAAGCCTCAGAGCTGATTTACAAACACCAACTAGTATTTAGAAGCAAGCTTTCAGTAGAAGGCAGGCTGGACCACCGAGTCCCCTGCCCCACCCCACTGCTCTCTATTAAGAAGGTATGGAGGAGGAACATGCCATTGAACAGAGAGAGAACGCCTGGCTCTCAGTTTTACAAAGGATCCAAATAAAATGAGAGAAGGGAGGGGACTCGAACCCAGAAAGTTCACGGCAGAGCTGGGAACAGAACCCAGGTCTCTTCCTTCCAGCAGGTTCATGGCTTCTGTGTTGGTGTTGTCTCACTGTGACCTTAGACACTCACGGAACTCATTTTCATATAGAGTCTTAACTAAACTCTCCACTTCATGCTCAGGCCGAGCCAGGGCAGACTGTTGGTCTGGTCGCCGGCTTGCCCCATGCCAGCACTGTGGAGTTAGGAGGCCAACCCCACGAGCAGGTAAAACCTTGCCCCTTGGTCTTCAACGTCACTTCCTTCATCTTTGAGTTCTCTGCAACATCTCTGTCCCCTGGAAACTTAATAGAACTGCCAGCCTGCCCTCCCTGTGTCACCTGTGCCCTTGGCACCTTGTCCCATGTTCTCCCAGGGAGGGCTGGAGTTTGTAACCTGCCCCACTGCTGGGAGACATTTAATCCCTGCTGCCCTCCACCCTGCCACACAGCCCTGGATGAAGGAAGGCCCTTCATCTGACGAAGTGGACCTGGCCTGCTTCACTACACTTCTTCAGAGTCCATCTCCAGCCACGCCCACTCCCTGGCCACGCCTTCTTTAGGGCCAGGACCTTCCCCCACTGCACTTGGCACAGTGATGCCCCATGCTGGCTATGTAGGTCAGGTGTTCAGTCGACCAGTGGACACGACGTCGTGAGTCTGTAACCAGAGAGAGGAGCCAGCAGTTGTGTCCCTCGAAGGAGCAGCTCTGCCCAGGCAGCTGCAGGCCCAGCCCCTGCCTCCTTCAGAGCAACAGAGAGGCAGGCACTCGGGCAGACAGACGCCCAACACAGAGACCTCCTAACCGCCCGGTTGCACTCGGCCCTGTCTTCTGTGGCTCCACAGACGAGGAAGCCTGTGAAGGAAGCCAACTCTGGTGAGCAGAGACTCGCAGGGGAAAGAGCTGCTTCTTGGCCACCCTCAGAAATCCCCCCACCCCCAGCCCTGCAGTGCCATCCCTCACAGAAGCCTGGGACCTGCACTTGCCTGGCCTTTGGCTTTTACTGGCTAGTTAAGTAACTCAAAGAGCATGACCAGGAAGACGCTGCCCGGGCTACACGCAAGGGGCAGACATAGGCTGCTCAACAATCCTGCTCAGCCAGCCTGACCGAGGCCTTGGGTCTGAATGGCCACCCTGCCCAGCTTCCTTCAGACTTATACTCCTCAAACCTGGCTCCATCTTTTTAAAATGTTCTCGCCCCTCCCCGCTCCACTTCCCTGATGTTATCCATCCACCCTTTCCCTCCTCCCTCTCTCTTCCTCTTTCTCTTGTTCTACCCACCCGGACTCTGATCAGGCCTTGGCCCCTGGGAAAGTAACCCGTGTCCTAGATCACATGACGTTCCAGTCATTTCAGCTGCACCTAATCCGACCATCTGTGCCAGGTGCTATGTCACATGATTGTAAAGTCAAGAATCAGAGACAGCTTCCGTTCTGAAGGTGAGGATGCTGAAGTTTAGGCCACGGAGAATCACAGCTTCTAAGTGGCCCGACCTGGATTTGAACTCAGATGCCTCAGAATCCAGAGCCCCAACTTTTACTACTAGCCCTGCCATCTTGCCCACAGATCTGTTCTTTCGCTTTCATGGCCATTCAGGGGTCCGATGTGGAGTCCAGCTCTTCTGGGTCCGCGGAGGAGGAAGCAGGAGTACTGGGCTCCCACGCATGACAGTGACTGTGTTCAGTGGTCTGTCTTCCTTCAGTGCCACTGACTGTCACCTCTCTCTAGCAGATGGGAAGTCAGCATTTTCCAGCGATGAAAGGCTGTTCCTGATTGGACATCACAATCATATTTGTCCAAAAGTTCATTTTCATTCTGCAACTTTCCTGATGACATCAAGTAACGCTTCTGCAGCTCTGCAAAGCCATTGATCTCTAGTCCAGCACCGCCCCCACTCATCCTGCTTAGCCTCTTGAATTCCTGCCACTCAACCTCCTGGACCCAGACCTCAGAGATCCCT